>OW285225.1:0-1250000 GCA_935421205.1 Xylocampa areola | reverse complement strand
CAGCTTCGCAACATTGTCGACTTATTTTTTCCAGCAAAACAGATTCTAGTGTAAATCCCTAATGTCTCTTCTACTAAAACTAACTCCGAGTTATCCCGTTTTACATTTGCAATGTAAATGCTTATTAATTAAATATGCATAGAAAATAACAGGCCTTAGGGCTGTTACGACGGTAACGTCGTCGTGTGTGTCTTTTGTTGTTAACAAATTATATTTAAAACTTTCTTTGAGTAAATACATTTCATTGTGTTGTTAATTGTTAGAAGTGGGTGTTGTGTTGTCTTGTGTGTTGTTTTTGTAGGTTGGCGGTGGCTTGTGTTTGTTTTTATTGTGCCCACTTGTTATGTCTTACTGAACTTATTTTTATATTGTACACACACAGTTTTCTGTAACTCATTAGTAGGAGTCTTTGTTTTTATATTTTCTGATTCTTTGCTTTTTAAGGCATTTAATCTCATCCTATTTTATCTTCCCACTGTTTTAATTACATTTTCTCCAGGTTTTCTAGTATGAAGTGAGTAAAATTCTAATTTCTTTGAAAACCTCGTTCTTCAATACCGTTATTGAATAGTGAGTTGATTTTCTATACGTGCTTTTGCGAAGGGAAATGATCCTTAATGAACAGCTAGAATTAGCTACCTTTATTGCTGGTTAAGCATAGAATAGAAACGTATTTCAGAAGAATATTTAATAAAGTCAATAATTTATAATTTGGGGTATATAATGCCGTTGCCGTTACAACATTGCATTATGCAGTAGCCTAACATAAATAATTGCCTTTAGATGTCTGCCTACTTGTCATTATTTGCGTCATCTGCAGACAAAACTGTAGCATCTCATGTACCTGTAAATTTACTGGTTCGTTATGAATTGGTACTCATCAATGCTTATTGGAGGTAAAAAAAGGTGTGGTCATATAAATCAAACAAGCTTTCTGCCAGTAAGAGGTTACCTATGGACGATTGTAATACAGGGATATTACTAGTGCATTGCCGAGCCTGTAATTAGGAATCACTGCGCCAGAAATATAGGGGACCAAAACAGTCCCATCTACTGCCAACATAACGCTTCCTCAAGGAGCAGTGATGAACTCGCTCACAGTTATGAAATACGACACTACAAAAGAGCAGTGTTATTATATTACGAGATTCTTCAAGGTGCAGGTCGGGCACCTCCAGATTTAATTCTCTTAAGCTTCTGCTTCAGATAGCTATATTAATTTCCAACTTACCGTTTCAACGTCGTTTTGCTGTTTTTCCAGACATGAAACAAAAAGAGATAACATAGATTAGTGTCAAGTTTTAATTATTATTCTTATCGTATGGTTGAATAGCTAAGTGTCAGAGTTTAGACCGCCCGTAGGCTTCTGACATGGCTTTACACACCATCGAGAATATCTCTCAGGAGTGATTTCTGTTCTCCAGATGTTTGCCTTCGCTGTTTTGAGCAATTTATAATTAATTTATAATATGCATATGACCACAAAAAGTGTGTGGTTTGAACCGCTACCGCTACCTTTGATTTGCCAGTACAACGGTCATACCACTAGGCCATCACTGCTGTGTAAACCTTTAATAAGATGTTCCCGCTATTGAGGGGTTTTTAATCTAGACACCATAAGCACTCTATTAAAGATTCAAAACCTTCAGAAAACAGAAGTACTTAAAGAATTCAAATCAACATTATTCTGTTAAAGTTCTTTGGTCTCGTTTGATGTTACGTCAAAAATATCTTTCTAATGAATTCTCAAACATTTGATGAGATAAAATTAAATAGTCGAGTACAAAGTAATGAAATTGAAAATAAAATATTAAAACGAAGATTATTTTTAAAGAGCGCGTTCACTTTATGCTGTGAAAGCTCACAAATTTTATACCAAAGTGTGGGCGATTGCTAAAAATAAGTCTTATTGTTTGTTGTACTAAAAGTTTATACTGATAATATATTTTCTAGGATTTATAACGTAGGTATATTCATTATAATTTTGAATATTATAGATACAGCTTTTAAACGTGTAGCGCACTTCTAATTTAAATATTTTTGGTGTAGGATTAGGACCTTAAAATGTGGAAAGATATTCCACATTTTAATACGTCTTCATTGTTATGGTAAAACTGCATCCTTGGTCTAGTGGTCTAAAGTGCGACTGCTGAGCATGAGGGTTCGATTCCCGGGTCGGGCAAAGTGTTATTGAGTATTCTCTTAGGAAATTCTCAGTAGCAGCCCGGAGTTTGGAATTGTGCCCGGTAGATGGCAATAGGCTCACCATCTATTACATGGGACTTAACTAATAACAGCATTGGTAAAATGTGGGTGTACAACTGTGTACACCTCTGCCTACCCCGCCGGGGAATACAGGCGTGATGCTATGTTCTTATGGTAATGTCATCGTTGTTTAAATATATATTTTCTAATATTAATATGCTTATATTTGTGGCTGTCTTTATTGGTATAAATCGGGGTTATTTCCAATCCTCCAATTCTAATAACTTAGAATCGAATACATTTTTGCTTTTAAATTGACTATACGAAACGAAATGCTTATTCATCTCTACTCGAATTGAAATAAGGGTCTCATTCTCCACGTTAAAAGTAGTTGCAACCAAAAAGGCTTTTTACACAAATTACATCTCACGTTATTCGACTGTAAATAATTAAAACAAAAGTAGCTAGTCTAACAGTGCCATCATTATGTTTAATAAAACTCTAGGCTTCTCTAGGATTAATCAACGCATTCATAACTTTATATAGGTACTTGTAATTTATCAATTTTAAGAGAGTTTTTAAACTAAAAGTATAACATATTATAAGCTATGATTACCGAAAGCTTTTAAAATGATGAGTTGTGATGAATTAAATACTGTCATTATGCATAAAATATTAATTTAATTTTCGCAAAAAAAAATACACTTTGAACGCGACGTACAAATGAATAAATATTACACATTTGATCGATTTTTGATAAAATAGCTTAAATAGAACATATCATAAGGATCATGCCTTTATTATCCCATATTAAGTACTTATACACCTTTGTAAAATATGAGCATAATGTGGACATTAATGTTAGTCTTAATAACATATACAATGCCTATTGTCAGACATTGAGAGTGTGTCATGCTCGCTAAAATGTCCTGCTGATAATGGCATTGTGCATCGGGTCGTTGAGTTCTCTAAAAAATGGTTCAGTTGAGCGAGATTGATGTCGTGTTCGTGAACGGGTGCTGTCTGCTGGGACTGGTCAGCTCTTATCTGCTTTGTCAATAATTTTAAAAAGCTATAAACGTAATGTTTCTTATTTATTTATTTTTATTTATATATTCTTTATTGTACACCAAATTATTATCAAAGGAAATTAGCATACTATTAATGTACAATGGGCGGCCTTATCGTTTACCGCGATCTCTTCCAGGCAACCTTAGGATGGAGAGGAAGAAATTATTGTTGAGGTAGGTTGTGGCGTACTACTTATAAACATACATACTATAAATACAACATAAATATTTAATATATATGTATATATACAATAAATATTCTATTACGTATGAATAAATATTACATAAATTAATAATACAATAACCAAATGAGCGGACGTAGATCAAATAAGGACTGTATAGAATAATATTAAATTATAGTGTCAAATAATAATCCTTCACCAATTTTTTCTTATCGATTTCCTTTATTATTCTTCACATTAACCTGCATTATTATCATATTACTTTTTCACTGTTAAAACAAATTATTTTGAAAAGAGTGTCTACGGAGTTTCTCGCCGATTCATCTCCATAAGATCAACGCCTTAGAACCGTGCACCTAGCTTAGACTTTTCATAAGTGCCTGTAATCTGATCTATTTGAAATAAAAATAATTGAATTTGAAATGGCTTAAACAGAGGTGTGCTGTAATAGGTACTCCAACATTTCACCGATGCTGTTATTAAGCTCCATGTATTAGTTAAGTAACACTATTGCCATCAATCGGGCACAATTGAAGACTCCATGCTACTACTGAGAATTTCCTAAACACTGCCCGAACCGGGAATCGAATCCAGAACCAGGCTCATCATCAACGCTCGCAAGGCATATTAAGCATGAAATAATTCACCAGTTCAATCACAAAAATAAAAACGTCAGTTGCAAAAAGCATTTGTGGAAAATGTAACGTAATGTCATGTGAAACGAACGCGCCTCCGCCAACGATGAATGGTGTACGCGAAAAAGGCGGGAAACCGCCATGTTCGATTTTTTATTTCGCCATTTTGTATTCGCTGCATTAAGAAAGTAGGGGCTACAATTTCTTCCGCTGAACAGTCAAAGGTTTATATCCTTTTTTTGCAATGTTTTTTCGATCTGGTTGTCTTATTTTGTCTGTAATTTTAGAATATTTTTTATGTGTTGTGAAGAGTATAATTAAGAAGATGCAATTGAGAAGAGGTACTTAGATATCATAGTTGGTGGAATTATCATACATTTACACCTTTATATTTTATTTTCGTTATATTTTGTACATGTTCTTCCAATTTTTTTTTATGGCATTGTAGGCAACCGGGCGTTCGGCTCGCCTGAAGGTAAGCTATTACCGCCGCCCATGGACACCCGCAACCCTAGAGGAGTCGCAAGTGCGTTGCCGGCCTTTTAAAGGGTTTGGGCCTCCAGTACCCTCACTCACTCGGCGAAACACAACGCAAGCGTTGTTTCACGCCGGTTTTCTGTGAGGCCGTGGTATCACTCCGGTCGAGCCGGCCCATTCATGCCGAAACATGCCTCTCCCCCGGTATTACAATTAAATTATATAAGAATAATTAATAATCTTGTTATTTATGTACATGTTAAGAATGTAAGATTATAATTGGATACAAAATGTTGGTATATATATTTTGCATGCCTTTACATAGGCAAAATATCTACAGCAAAATACCTTACCTACTATAATAAACAATTTGTCACGCAAATAAAGAATTCTATTTCTTTTTGAGGCACATAAGTATTATATAATTAAAAGATCATTATGTTGAATTGAACTAAAATCTCACCACTTTCTTAAGTATTAATTTCTAGTAAAATACGTAGGTAAATCAACGCTTTTATTCCTATAAGAACATAGGTACCTAACGCGAGACCTACTTCTAAGAATGTGTCACCCTATCTCCTCCCCACGGAGTCGTAAAATACGACTAAAAGATAGTATCTTTTATAAGGGTGTCTATAACTAGGTATAGTAGTACGGATAAGATATTTTAAAAGTCTTTTAAAATGAGTGTACCTATAAAAATTGATTATTACTAATTTATTTTAAATATTATACACCAATGAAATACTAAAACCAAGATTGTATTCCCATGTTAAGTCAAAAAAGAGAAAAAAAGAGACAATGAAATTTGACCACAAATACATTATTAAACAGTTCTATATTCAATGTAGGTGTACGGCAGTACCTTTGGTGAATACAGGCATAATATTACATATGTTATGAAATCTACTAGTCCAGCATTATTAAACGAAATCAGTATTTATTAAGACAACTTATTAATCTACTTCTAAAGAATGTGTAGTGTACACATTCTTTATAAATAAAAATAATAAAACCTATAAAAATATTTTATAAGTATGATTTGAAATGCATTTTAACTACATAAAATATCTCTAGGACGTTATCGATAAATTTCTTGCTCGATAAAATGTCGATTACATCACTAAGACCATACAAAAAATCTCTCAGTTCACTGCAAATAAACTTGTCTCTTTACTAAAACCCCACACTAAAGTTACACTAAAGTCAATTCGAAACCACTTTCCAAGCTTTTAATAACATAATATTTCCCTTAGAACATTTGTATGTTTTCCATAGTCTTTCAAAAAGGGGAATTATAAGTGTAAATTACTTTATGTTTTATACGCGAAAATTTTTCACTTAGTCGTTTAATTGGTTGGAATTTTTCTCTTTGAGGGTTTTTGCCCACGTAGTGATGTGACGTTGCAGTGGGGTTTATCGATATCGATATCTACATTTATCGAGGTTGTTGAGAATTGAGGTAAGGTGTTCCTTCAACTTGAATGTAGGGTCCTTGGACGGGTTTAAATCGATTGAAATGGTAATATTGAATTTGATGTTGTATTGCATGATGTCATTTGCAAAACGTAGGATTTAATAACATGACTTTGAGTGTTCTAGTCGTATTCAGCGTCGGTACTAAATTAAGTAACTACATAGTAATATAATTATAGATGATGCTAATGTTTTACGATATAAGATAACGTAGCATCGCGCCTATATTCCTCAAAGGGTTTAGCAGAAATGTTGTACTAATATTAAGATTAGACATAATAAACCTTTTTTACAGTTCGTTCAACTGATTTTGACTTCTATTGCGTTGGTGGCAAGACAAATGGCAGCTGCAGTGAACAGTTGGTATTTTAAACAATTTTTTGCTTTTAATGCCATCCTTATGCCTACGGAATAGAAGTCAAAATCGGTTGAACGGACAATAAAAAAGGTTTATTTAAATGTCCAATCTTATTTCAAATGGAGTATAGTGTCAGAGATATAACTTTCCGATGACCTCTGATATGGCTTCACACACCATCGAGAACATGTCTCAGGCGTACTGATTTGATCATGCACCTATTACTATTATTCCTAGGCACAATACCAAACTCTGAGCTATTACTGCGAATTTCTCACCAGAAAAACCCAACAGTTCTCACGCTCTTCTCAATTTGGGAATCTAATTCAGGAGCCGCGCTTGCAACCTTAGTGATAATAGTATATACCAACATATACCAATCAAGGGAATTACAAAATTGCCTTTTACATACATACATACAATCACGCCTTCCCAATGGGGTAGGCAGAGACTATCGATTTTCATTGTCTATGATTCGGACACATTTCGCTTCACCTATGTTCATTAACCTCTTCATGCATGCTCTTCGATTAAGGTGGGCACTGACCTGTCCTTTTTTGAGAATGTTCGCAATTTGATTGCGGTACGATCGATGAGGTCGGCCTGCCCCGACTCTTGCATCCACTCTCGCCTCATGCACTAGTTTAGTCAATCGCCTTTCATCCATCCTTTCTACATGCCCAAACCATCTTAGCATACCCTTTTCAATCCTCGGCACTACATCCTCTTTCATTCCATGTTCCCTTATTAATACGTTATGGCCTTTTAATTAGAGAAATTCCTAAAAATGTACTATACCACATAAAATATATTCACGACAACTAAGAAATCTTTATCAGAGCGTGACAAGAATTCACAATATATTACTATAAAGCAGATTATTTTATATGAGAAATTCAGACAGCCATTTTACCTCGGTTGTTACTCTTTTAACGTAAACACTATTTTTCAGCGCAGCCGATAAATATTTCATGTTGGCGTGTGACGGGCGAGCATAATGATAAGGTACTGTGGAAATCAGAAAAGAACATTTGTGTCGCATTTTTTTTGCCGAAATTAGTACCTATCTTTTTTCGTAAGATTAGGAGTCAACCTGATGTTGCTGTTGTAAAAGCCTTCGTTGTTTAGCAACTACAATTAATAATATACTCCCGATCGACTTTTAGGTCATGGCGGCCTATCTCAATGGAGATTACCCAAGTACGCAGGAGATATTATAGTGCACAGGTGTACTCCCTCTTACTTCACTTTCATAGTACGATGAGATGACAATCCGATGCGACCGGCGAGAGATTAGTCGCAGGACCGACGGCGTTACGTCCTCCCCAAAGCACAGGGGTATCACACGAAAGATAAAGAGCTTGGATATAATTATAATGATCAAGATTATTCGTTATAATTGTTCTTCAGCGCCAAAATTTGCGACGTTTTCTTTTATAAAATAGAGTAATTATTAATTCAATTATTATCGATAAGTAATGCGTTCTTTGTCCCACCACTAGTGTAAAATCGGATCACCGTTGCTAGACTGAGAATTAAAGACTTTTTACATCGTGTTGCAATTGTCTCTTCTGTTTACATTGAAGCGTAGCGGGACCACAAACTAGTGCTCCTTCTCTGAAAGGATCTATAGAAGTGTCTTCTGGTATACACCTACATTTCACTGATCTTGTTACAAATTCCCATGTAATTTTGTGAGCCTGATGAGTGAAGGTAGGGCCAGTTGCAGAAGCTTAAGGAAATTGTTTGTCTGTGAACACGTCACGAGGACGAATGAAACACATGTGACTAAGATCATTATGAATATTGTTTGTAGATGGAGAGGGAGATCAAATAAAAGATTTTTATTTATTTATTTATATCTCAAACTTGCATCATTGCAGGTAGTAAACCTAATGCGATAGATTAGCTAAATATTATACAAAAAAAGAACCAACAACAACAAAAAAACAAATTAGTGATTACAAATAGATAGAAGAAGACGTAGTGACGAAAATTGAAAAGAGTAAGCTAAGATGGTTTGGTCACATTGAGAGAATGAATGAAAGACGGATAACAAAATGTATCTACAAGGCAGGTATAAGTGGAAATGCCGGAAGGGAACGCCCTAGAAGGATATACACTGACCTTATTAGTGCTATCCTCCAAAAAGGTAAGGTGCGTAGTACTCGCAACCGCCGCGCGTGTATGACCAGATGTATGAACGTGGATGAAGCAAAAGGCATATGTAAGGATCGTAACAGGTGGCGTTCTGTAGTTTCTGCTTACCCCCATGGGAGAAAGGCGTGAGTTTATGTATGTATGTATGTAAATAGATACTTTGCCTACAACTTTTTTGTCAAATAGATAGCGGTTGGCGCAGTGGTCGAGAGTACGCAGGTACGATTCCTGCACGGAGCAAATATTTGTACGATCTATAGATAATTGCTCCGGGTCTGGGTGTGTGTGTGCTTGTGAGATTATGTCTGTAAACGTACCCATGATACAGGAAGAAATTATGAGTGCGGGGCAAAGTTAAAAAAAAAAAAACTAGTAACATTCTAGTATTATAACATGTCACTCAATAAGTGACATAGCATCACGCCTGTATTTCCCGAAGGGGTAGGCAGAGGTGTACATACACAGTTGTACACCCACATTTCACCAATGCTGTTATTAAGTCCCATGTAATAGGTGGTGAGCCTATTGCCATCAACCAGGTACAGTTCCAAACTCCGGGCTGCTACTGAGAATTTTCTTACAGAAAAACTCAATAACACTTTGCCCGACCCGGGAATCGAACCCGAGACCTCGTGCTGAGCAGTCGCGCTTGGGACCACTAGACCAATGAGGCAGTTTTACTCAATAAGTAACCCTTGTGAATTCGCTCAATGTACAAGAAAACAAATCAACATATTGAGCGACCGCGTTAAGCGTTCGCATGGCACGCGTTAGTGGCGCCCTCTGAAGCAAGTTATGGTAGGGTTGTGTTGGGAATGATATAAATGAAAAGCGACTGAATAATAATATGATGATTAGCAAATGAGGATGGAAGGGAAAAACATAATGCGCCAACCACAAACATCTTTGGACCAGGGCAGAAAGAATTAGCGGGTGATAAGCCTGTTACCATCTACTGAGCACTATTTTAAACTCTGGACCATCTGAGAATTTTCTTACGGAAAAAGTTCTACAACACTGTGAATCAAGACGAGGACTTTGCTCTTAGTAAATAGCGCTTAAAATGACGAGACCCTCTAACTCTTTTAGTATTGGTATCATCTTACATTGTTCTCACATATTATATTCCAACAGAAACAGTGTAACCAATATTGTATTGTAAAAAAATATTGATAAAAGGAGTAACCATGGAGTTTCTTTCCCGTTCTTCTCCATAGGACACTTTGGGGTTTTGGAGGCTGAATTGCGCGCGTCCATAGGTGTGCACCCTTAACATGGAATTCCTACACGCCACTCTGGTGGAAGGCTTCGGCCGCGGCTGGTCACCACCCACCGGACGAAGCCATGCCGTGAAGCGACCTAGTAGCGTTTCGGGATGTAGTCCGGTGCAAAAGTTGTGGGAGACGGGTCTGGGCAGTTGCATCAACAGTCCAACTATCGTTCTCCCCAAATCTATCTACTCTACTTCGAGTGAATAGATTTCTTCTAGATCTACGTGCTCCATTCTCGGCCACACTGTCGCTTACCATCAGGCGAGTCGGAGTCCAAACGGAGATTATTAATAGAAAAAAAATTGATACCATAAAAACACTTTGGGACGTGGCAACTACCTTCTGACAATTCAAATAAATGATTTCATTTTGACTTTGACCTGTGAGGCAGCATTAACTAAGAAAAAACACATTTTAACCCAAAAATACAAAATATATAAAAGAAAATAGTCCCTTTTCGGCCTATTAGGTTATATAAAATATTAGGCCCTACATTAAAGGCATTTATTATCAAAAGCCCTTTGTAGTCATCTGTGTATGAAGGCTTAAACATTAATAATGAGTAAATAGCACCCTTAGGGCACCATCCCTTTTATGAAACGTAAAAAGAAAAACTGAATATGTTTACTTTAAAATTAGCAACAGAACCGAGTTTGAAAGAGTTGTTTAATATTTAATTAGATTATTTAGGCAGGGTTTTGTTTGAAATTTTGGGTTTTCTGATCTTATTTCTTCTTGAACAGCTCAGTGTCGGAGTTTAAACCACCCGTGGGCTCGTAACATAACTTTACACACCATCGAGTGAATGGTGTGTAAAGCCATGTCAGAGACCTACGGGTGGTTTAAACCCTGACACTAGGTTGTTTATCAACCATACTATAAGAAGAAGATACCATCGAGAACATCTGTCCGGTGTGCTGGTTTCCTAACAATGTTTTCTTTTGAAAAGTGAGGAATCTAGCGCACCTGAGAGATATTCTTAATGGTGTGTAAAACCATGTCAGAGACCTACGGGTGGTCTAAACTCTGACTCTAGGTTTTTCATCAACTACACGATAAAAAGAAGAAGTGGTGCCTTGGGTTCGAGTTCAGACCTTTGACTTGCAAGTATAAAAATATACTACTAGGCTATCAATGCTTATTTTTTTCAGTTAAAGTGTATAAGCAGATAGTCCATCAAATTAATTGATGAGAAGTGGTTATTAATACTATCAGACTGCATCTCTCACTGTTGGACAAAAGTCTACCATGATAAATTAAATATTTCAAAAGCATTAACGCATACGTAGCGAACTCTAAAATTACACATTTTTGTGGAATTTAAAAATACGGTTGTGAGCACGATTGGATGGAGGATTGGGTTGGAGAGGTCGAGATGACTTAGTGGTCTGAACACCTGGAAAATTCATCCGGGTGGCGCAGGTATGACTCTTGCTCACGACCGTATTTTACACATTTTATCAATGCAATAAATAGGTGGTGAGTCTATCGCCATCTACTGGGCAAAAATCCAAACTCCGGGCTGCTACTGAGAATGACTTAAGGGAAAAACCCAATTACCCTTGTAATACAACCCAGGACCTCATGTTCAGGAGTCGCCCACAAGACTACAAAAACAAAACCAACGAGAATCCTCTTACCGGTAACCCATCCACACACTGACCGCGGTAAGTGTTGCTTAACCTCATTCAAATACTGACTAAAGACTGAAATATACGTACCTCATCGTTCATTCAAGCTAGCTTCTAACATCGATCGAGAACAATATAGCTACTAGGCTATGAAACTGTATCGTATGTGCTCGCCTTAATACCCATCCGTGGTACAACACAGTGAATTAAATCCATTAATTATGTATAGCGCAGGTGCACACAAGCGGAGATATTACTTAACCATCACAATGGGCTGTGCAGGCGCGTTTTATAATATTCTTTATGTACCTACAAAGGTAACAGCAGTGTTAACCTAGTGGTATGACCGTTGGACTGACAAGTCAAAGGTCGCAAGTTGGAATCCAAGGCACGCACCACTGTCTTTTCGAACACATGTGCGTATTATAAATTAATTAACACTTGCTTAAAAAGGTGAAGGAAAACATCGTGAGGAAACTAGCACAACTGAGAGATGTTCTCGATGGTGTGTAAAGCCATGTCAGAGACCTACGGGTGGTTTGAACTCTGACACTAGGTTGTTCATCAACAACTTTCAAAGTATTTCTTAGTATTTTTTTTTGTGGAATGAAACCGTTCTATCTGCCTAGCCTTTTCCCAATTACATTGGGGTCCTCTTCCAGTCAAACCGGATGCAGCTTAATACCAGTATTTTACATGGAGCGACTGTCTATCTGACCTCCACAACCCAATTACTGTGCAACACGATATCTCGTGGTATGACTGGTTGTCAGACTTTTAGGCCTCTGACTACCCGTAACGGCTGTTATAGATCTTAATTTGACAACTGGGACCGACGGCTTAACGTGCTCTCCGAGGCACGGAGGGGTCTCGGCATGAAGTGATGGTCACCCATCCACAGACCGACCGCGGCAAGCGCAGCTTAACCTCAATCGATCGATCTATGCGGTTGTTACTTAGCCACGAGCCCCTCTGCGGAATGAAACCGTTATTGTGCATAATTTAAACCTGCGCACCTCGGATAAATACTCCAGGCGCTCTAACAAAAAAGCAATCCCGACCTCTGCTTACTACTCTAAATTCTTCTTCCACATTTTGGTATGTTTTATGGTGACGTCATCGCTATCTATTCAGTTCCTATACGGTGACTGAACCGACACGACTAACTTTGCAGTTAATTTAATGTTGTACAGATGCGATTACCTTAACAAATACAGATAAATCTTTCAGCCAATATCTGTCCCACTGCAGGGCAAGGGCCTGTTGTCATACCGAGATGGCACGAGCATTGATCACCACGCTAGCTCACTGCGCGTTGGCGATTCCGGACCAATAAGTCCAGGATTCCACACGATGTCTTAGATTAACTAAGGAAGTACATACGAACTAAACGTATGATATTGAAAAAGTCACATTCGACCTGGGAACTAAAAACCCAGGACTTCAAGCTCAGTAGCCGTACTTAACTCCGACTCCTGAGCATGAGGTCTCGGGTTCGATTCCCGGCTCGGGCAAAGTTTTATTGAGTTTTCTGGTAGATGACAATAGGCTGACCACCTATTACATGGGAATTATTAACAGCATTGGTGAAATGTGGGTGTCACTGTGTACACCTGTGCCTACCCCTCCGGGGAATACGCCTGTATTCCCCGAAGGGGTAGGCAGAGGGGGTGATGCTATGTATATTATCAGACTCTGAAATTAAGCTATTGCAATTGAAAGTCTCGCAATTACCACGCTGGTACATCCTTCAATGTTATCCATGCGCCAGGTTCTGATGTTATCCTAATATCACACTCCACTAACCGGGCTATAATAACATATACGTCCAACAATCCGTTACACCTTGTGTATCACAATAAAGAATGATCATAAATTAACTTCTACTCATATGTACCTACCTGTATCCGCTATGTATCGGATCCCATAATTTTCCGAAGCGTGTGAAAGAACGCCCGCGGTGACAGGATGAAAAATTGCGCAGTACGACCTAATTCCAGCCACCATTAGTCGGGCAACGATGTTTGGTGGTATTGAAGTGGCTATGAAGATTTTTTTTTTAATAATCTGGTCTGCTTCTCTAGGAATTTCTTTCTTTATCGTGGGTGCATTTACAGACATATAAATAATCTCACATGCACAAACACCCAGACCCGGAACAATTATCTGTAGATAATAGGTGCAAATATTTTCTCTGTGCTTCAATGAGGATCCACATTCAACCAAAAAGCTATACTAAAGGGATCGCGCTGTAGCGACATCTACCACGTTATATGAGTACTACACGCCACGAATCCTGCATCGCGCAAGCAGAGTTTGGCGACAAACTTGCATATAATATTTGGCTAGCAATATCACCAGGCAATATCCTGGTTGGAGTATCCTCCGTTTTCAATGGAGGAACACTACACTTCTTTCCTCCATAGTACACCATACGTAAGGTTTCTACCCCATCATGCCTAGTTAAAGATAAAAAGAGGTATACTTTCGTACAAAAATGTACACTCACATTTCACCGATGTCTGTATTTAGTAGATCCATGATGAGTTTAATGCCACCTACCGGCACAATTTCACAATCCAGGTGGCTACTGCGATTTTCCTAATATTAAACTCTACTACCATTTCCCACCCCGCAAATCGAACCTTAGTAAGCTTTTTTCTTAAAATATCATATCCAGTTTCCCACCATCCGTGTCGGGGTTATTCTTGCAAAATTCAATTTTCCTCAACGGTGCGACGTTTTAATTAAGAATACCGCGATATAAGTCGATTGATGTCGCCAGCTAATGTAGGGATATGGTGCCCTTTTTTTAAAGTATGTTACTGAGAATTTTGTCACGTTTAGCTTAGAAATTATATGAATTATTTTCTATCATCATATCATATAGTCTATTAAGATCTCCTCATGAAGTTTTCCTTCACCCTATGTCTATGAAGGTAATGACATACATCGTTTAAGAAATTAGGTTGGTGCCTACATGACAGGTAGGAACCCGCATCCCTTTGCCAAAGAACTAAGAAGCGAGTCTGTAATCCACCTGTATGGTAAGACGTCATCGCTGTGTATTCAGCAGTCAGATGACTAAAGTTGATTAAAATGTGGAAGAAGAATTCGGCGTAGTGTGCAGAGCAAAGGATGAGTTTTAGTTGACAGAACACCTGGAGTATTTATCCGGGAGGCGCAGGTTCATATCCTGTACGCGACTGTATTCTTCGTTGCATAAAATTTATAATTTTAGAGTTCACTACGCATGCGATACTGCTCTTGAAACATTTATCTGGGTCTATATAAGTTCAGTTAGGTACCATCGCCGCTGACTAACAACGTTAAAAACAAATTACAGGATACAGCAATCTTGTTACCAAAACTAATGCACATTGTGATCAGCAAAATATCGATTGTGAGCAGGATTTGAACCTGCGCTTCCTGAATGAATACTCCAGGCAATCTGCGAAAAACGGTATCTTTCTATTTCGAATTCTTATTTCACACTGATACGTCTTATGGTGACATCGTGGTTATCTTTTTCATCTATCAAAACCTGTTTATAACTGTAGTTATGTCAATATATAATATTAAAAACATAGCTCCTTAGAAAAAAGCACATAATATTTTAGCAAGCGCAACTTCTTATCGAGAGCTTGAATAACTTGCAAAGTTAAAAGAGAAAGATAAAGAAAAAAGTTAAAAGATACGACGATTCATGGTGTTGGAGTCAAATAAGCGTTAAAGTGAAGGAAAACCTTCTTTGTTGTCCGTTTCGCAATGTGATCAAATTAAAATAGTGTTGTGCTGGGTTCTTTAATTTGTGTGTTGTCGATATCGATTTTTTTAGTTTATATTTGGAAAAACAGCAGTTTTATGATAGGCGCCGCTCTCCCTATCCTCTGCAGCCGTAGTGGCAAGCGGCGGGGCCCCAGACCTGACTCGTCGTAGCGGACCTAGGGCGTCCGGACACGGGGTCGTCTGGCGCCCATTGCACATGGTCTCCGAGATGGTTGCGGCACGCCATGCGTCTGGTGTGTCGTGGCGGGGGGTGCAATACCCAACCCCGTCAGAGGAAGTCCGGCAACGGACGGCTGTTGGCGGGTTCGCGGTCGTGTGCGAGAGCGTTCCCGCGACCCTCCCTCACGCAGCTGAGGAGTTACACTGTGGAGTTTTGGTCGGTTCGAGTCCCACATAACTCCTCTGTTCCCCCGTGTTAGAGCGATAAGCGAGGGCATTTCTCCACGTAAAAAAAGCATTTTTACGATCCTTGGTTTTTAATTAATTAATTTGTTTTATGATTGTTGGATTGGACGCATCACTGACTTTTCAAAATGATTAAGTGTATTATAATAAGGCATCCCTTACATAAAACGGTGAAGGTAAACATCGTAAGAAAAACAGTAATATAATAACTATTGAAATATTTTTCATCGACTACTTATATAACCAATATAAAAACTGCCCCACTGGTCCAGAGGATAAGGTCCTCGGTTCAAATTTCTGTGTCGGAGAAAGCTTCATTGGGTTTTTCCGATGTTTTTTTTTGTATAACCTGTAGTTTGGAGTTATGCCCGCTAGATAGCAACAGGCTCACCAAATATTACAATGGACTTAATAACTGCATTAGTGAAATTTATCGAGGCTGCCTCGGTGGTCTAGGGATCCCAAACGCGATTGCTTAGCACGAGGTCTTGGGTTTGATTCCCGGGTCAGGCTAAGTGTTATCGGCATTTTTCTATTAGAAAATTCTCAATAGTACCCCGGCGTTGGCAACTAGTTTTTTTTTTGACAATTCAAAAGTGCCTGTGAATGAATAATTGAAATAAATGCTTTGACTTTGAGTTTGGGATTATGGCCGGTAGATTGCAGTAGATTCACAACTTGTTCTATGGCACCTAATAACAGCAATATGAAATATACGTGTATAACTGTGAACCCCTTTGTCTACTCCTTCGTGGAATGGAGGCGTGATGCTATGTATGTAAAATGTGTTTCAATTACTGTGTACACTTCTGCCTACCTCTACAGGAATTTCAATACAGGAAATTCAAGCGTGATTATACATAGTATGTTATAAAAAATTACAAACAAAACATAATAAAATTGGAAAGGTTACTTTACAAAGGTTTTATATGAAACATGGCCTTGCAAAGTGAACAGCCAATAACATTTTAGTGCCCAAGGGTAGTCCCCTAATAATGTTATAAAAACATCGATAAAATAATCTCCAACCTTGTTTGTGTATAAAATTGGGAACGAAAGAAAATAACGAAATATTTCCTTTTTAGCTGTTTGTTTTTATTCATAATAACGGAAAATTTATTTTATTTACGGGGAACTATGTATTGAGGTACATTGCTTAAAAGACACCATGAGAAATTTAGCACAGGGGATGTTCTCGATGGTGTATAAAGCCATGATAAAGGCCTACAGGTGGCTTAAAGTTGTTCATCAACTATGCGATAAGAGCTCGAATAGAACTTAATTTATTTATAACGTATATTTATAAGTATATAGCTACTTAGCAGCTACCCTGTTACACAACTATTACTATCGAACTCTCAAATCAATCAGTTGCGTGCTCAAAGGCCTAATCGTCTATCTAATCTATATCTGTGATGCCTCAGGTAAAAATATTTATGACATCAAAAAGTGGGTGAAGGGATTGAAAGCACAAACCACGTTGATAAAAAATATATTATAGAACATAAAAAATCTCAACAAAACGACCTTGAATTTTATCGACTGTGGTGCATCCCTAGCCGCAGAGATATCAGCACATAGTTTACTGGGTAAACTTTTGTGCAATTATTTTAATAGACGACATCTCTGAAACTGCGCCGCGTTACTCATTCTTTCGTTTACTTTCTGCTGGTCTGTGTTGTGTGGGGTGAAAATCGTAAGCTTACAGCGGTTTATGGAAAAAAACACCTATAAAATTAAAAATTTTGGCTTGTTCTTTATTAGATATTCATAACAGTCCGAATACGGGAAAGGAAACATTGGAAAAGTTGCGCGTAAAATTGGGAAATTCTGGTGAAACTAAAAGTTTTCTTTTGGGATTTTGGATAGCTAGTATATCAATGAATGACGAGTCCCAGAAGATGCCTTTCCCATATACATTAAACTAGATCTTCTTCTTAACGTGTGGTTAATGACGGAGTTCAAAACTGGCCTCTGAAATGACTTAACACACTTTCGAGATCATCTCTCAGGTATACTGGTGACCCTACGATGCTTTATTTCACCGTTCCAAGAAAGTCCTAATACGCAAGTGACTTTTAAAAGTCAGAGGTCTGTTCCTTAGGTTGGAACTGGTGACTATCTAGTTGCCAGTGAAATGGTCATGCCACTAAACTATTACTGCTTAAACTAGATTTTTGGAACGAAGTTCCTTATCGCGCGTTGCGAAAGGTGTCTAGACGGAAAAAATTAAGACGGAAAGTTGTAACGACACTTTTTGCTATAGTAAGCTATTGTAAGCCGTGCGGCGTGCGCATGTTTCTCTGTCTGTCTCTCTCTCTCTCTCTTATAGAAAGCAAGCCAGATATATATATTTTTTTTCTTTAATTTCGTTCCATCCTGGAGTCCCTTGACACCTCTCAGGTTTTTTGATATGTATATAAACTTTTTCTAAAGCTGTGTTGCTCGATTTTGATTTCCTTTTTTTTCCATCGCTTGCGAGAGTTGAAGCAAGTGAAGAAATTTATACTCGTGTCTAAATATGAAAAGTAAATGCTTAATCAGACAGATTCGGCTTCGCTTGTTTCTAGTACATCATGTGTTGCAGTCTTCGGATCCCTCGAAGACAAAGTGGTATTTGGTAGAGAGAGGTGGCATACACATAACCGCACCGGTGCGGTGTAGTCGGCAGAGGCATTTTCTACACCGTTTTATTTTTTTGATTTCTAAATACCCCTACCAGAACTGACCACTGAAAAAGTACCTTGACTTCAAAGGCTGGTCGACTAACTATGAGCCTGTTTTCCTCCATAAAAGAGTATCTAATGGTGGAGTTTAGAATATTTCCTGAGTCAAAAGAAAATACTTCTGTGAAAACGCTATGAGCTGTTTTAAATCGCTTTTCGCCTCTAACTTGGACCGAACGCTGGGACTATTGTGCTAAAATCGAGAGAATTGCCCGTTTCTCTTATTTTTTGTGACGAAAGCATTACTATGCTCTTCCTTTCTATTGCAGGCTCAAAAATTACGACTATGTACAACCCCCATTGTGTTGATGGGCTAGATACTTAGATGTAAAGACATGTTTCGATTTAGTATTGTTAATGGACTTTTTCTTTGGAGATTTTTTTATCACTTGTAATTTGTCTCTTTAGGGGCTCACTGGAAACATTATATATTAAGCAGATACGATTTAACTTGTAAATTTTGCATTATCCTGTATTTTCTTAAGGGAGAGGCAGAGGTGTATGTGTCATACACCTACAGTTCACTAATGCTGTTATTAAGTGAGCCTATTGCCATCTCCCGGGCACAGTTTCAAACTCCGGGTAGCTACTGAGAATTTTCCTAGAGAAAACTCAAAATTACAACTTTGCCCGACCTAGGAATCTAACCCGGGAGCTCATCCTCAGCAGTTGCACTTAGGACCAGTAGAGCAACAGTTATAGACTTTCGCATTTATAATAATAATCAGTAGGCTCTGTTTTAATTAATAACAGATTATTAGTATATGAATTTTTGTTCTCTTGAACAATTATAAGTAATCATCATCATCACCCCCCTGCCCTTATCCCAATTTATTTGGGGCGGCGCGCATGTATTCTTATTTCATACATCTCTATTAGCTGTCATATTGTCAGTCACTCCTTTTTTAGTCATATCATCTTTAACACAATCCATCCATCGCTTCCTCGGTCTTCCTTTACTCTTATAGCCATCTACATTCATACTCAAAACTTTCCTTTTCCCATGACCCTCATCCCTCCGCATCACATGCCAAACCATGCTAAACGATTTCTACACAACTTCTCAGTGACCGGTGCTACTTTCAGACTTCCTCTGATATATTCATTTCTAATTCTATCCATTCGCGTCACACCACACATCCCTCTTAACATTCTCATCTCAGCTGCATGATTCATTCATTCCCTTCGTGGACCAATATTCTGAAGAATACAAGACAGCAGGTCTAATAATTGTTTTATAGATTTTCCCCTTAAGTTAAAGGGAAATTCGGGAGTCACAAATAGTTATATGAACAATTATAAGTATAATAAATAAATATATAATATCTAATGAACAATTTGTGAAACTTATTGTGTCTGTTTCATGGATGGTTAAAGTATTAAATATTTCAATCCAATTAATCACTAACCGCCCACCCACCTAATTAACCCAAAAGATGTATTCCCGCAAAAAAAGTGTAAAGTTTTTTAAATAACAATCCTGCAGATCACCCCCTGTCTCTGGGATTGATGATAAAATAATACGGGAAGGTACCAGTTTTTACGTTAAACCGACGGTGACAGTGAGAAATGGCGGGATTAATTTCTCCAACGTTTATTTGTTGAAGTTGCTAAGTCGCTTAGTTGAAAAATTTTCGTATCCGCCTTTTTTTTTGGAGGTGAAAAAATTTAAGCTGAGGAAGGAAAAGAACATAAATTATGGAGTTGGTTTGTGACGTGGTGTAAGTAGAATTTTTTTAATAGGAAATTTGATAGTTTCGTACATGAGGGTATTCTACGCCAAGCCTACGGAAAGCCTACGCCAAGCCTACGCTAAGCGTACGCCAAGTCTACGCTAAGATTTCGGAACGCCTACGCCAAGTCTACGCTAAGACTTCGGAACGCCTACGCCAAGTCTACGCAAAGCCTATGCCAAGTCTACGCCAAACCTACGCCTATTCTACGCCATGTCTGACACAGGTTTTTATACAAAAATTTTAAACTTTTAAACATTGACGCATGCATGTATTAATTATATAGTTTTAAGAGTCCATTTCAATTTAATTATATTAGTGTGTTGAGTTCCAAATAAATTCCTTATTTCTTTTTCCCTTCTGCCTATCCCATATATTAGTATAAGCGTGATGAATAAAACATAGTTAAGCTCTATCTATTTAAAATGCCGACTAACGCAAACGGCTGGTACTTACGTACGCCGATGAAATTCAAAATGTTAATGTTGGTAACACGTACTCATTTTGTGTAGACATTAATTAATAACCGGGCCGTATGTACCTACGTGGAATAACTTAAGTGTGGCTCAGATATACGTACATGTTGCAAATTTAGGTAACCTTTTAAAGGGTAAAATATTACATATATTTATTATTAAAAATGTATCTACGTTTGGCCACCAACTCGCCTGATGGTAAGCGACGGTGTGGCTGAGGAAGGAGCACGTAGATCTAGAAGAAATCTATTCACTCTAAGTAGCGTGGATAGATTAGGGGAGAACGATAGTTGGGGAGTTGATGCAACTGCTCAGACCCGTCTCCCTCAACTGTTGCACCGGACTACATTCCAAAACGCGAGCTAGTCGTGTTCACGGCATGACTTCGTCCGGTGGGTGGGAATCAGTCGCGGCTGAAGCCTCCCACCAGAGTTGTGTTGCCTGTTTTGCACCACCAAAGGGCCACGTGTAGGGATTCCATTTTAAGGATGCACTCCTACGGACGCGGGCAACTCAGCCCCCAAATATACATAACACATAAGTTAAACTGCCTCGTAGATAGTGGTCCTAAGCGTGGCTGCTGAACATGAGGTCCTGGGTTCGATTCCCGGGTCGAGCAAAGTGTTATTGAGTTTTTGTGTTAGAAAATTCTCAGTGGCAGCCCGAAGTTTGGCATTGTGCCCGGTAGATGGCAATAGGCTCACCACCTATTACATGGGACTTAATAACTGCGTGAAATGTGGGATATACAACTGCCTACCCCTTCTGGGAATACATGCGTGATGCTATGCTATGAGATCTCCTACATATAACATAATAAAATCAAGTGCATACATACATATATGTAGAGTACAATATGTATAAATTTAGCGTGTTTTATAAGATGTGTTCTCTCGATCAGGTCTCGTCATAATTATTTATTCATAAAGCCTGTTTACATGTCAATAATTGTGCATTGGTAGTAAATAATTAGAAAATAGGTCATACAAAATTAA
The DNA here is from genome assembly GCA_935421205.1 of Xylocampa areola. Classification (NCBI taxonomy): domain Eukaryota; kingdom Metazoa; phylum Arthropoda; class Insecta; order Lepidoptera; family Noctuidae; genus Xylocampa; species Xylocampa areola. Next base: position 1,228,411 of record OW285225.1, on the reverse strand, counting down.
TTACATTTCATAATGTCTTTCAAATTGTATGAGTCATTATAAAATAAGTATAGTCTTGAGATGTCGGTTTAACTAAACATATAAGGCGTCATTTTACTGTTGTTAAAAATTCAAGATAAATCTTTGAAAAGCATTAACGCATGCTTAGCGAACTCTTTTTTCCATTTAATATAATAACTTTAGAGTTCGCTGAGCATGCGTTAATGCTTTTCAAAGATTTATCTTGAATTATTAAGGTAATTGCATTCTTTACGACATTGTATTAACTGCAAAGTTAGTCGTGTCGGTTCGGTCACTTGTATAGGGACTGAATTGATAGCAATGACGTCGCCATAAGATGTGTTAAAATGTGGATGAAGAATTCGCGGTGGTGAGCAGAGGTCGAGATGGCTTAGTGGTCAGAGCGCCTGGAGTATTCATCCGGGAGGCGTAGGTTCGAATCCTGTTGGCGACCGTATTCTTTTTCCATTTAATATTTCCTTTGTAGAAAGATTGTTCAACTAGCAAGGCTTTAGGCGAGACTTGAAATAGTTTAAGTTCGGAGCAGCGGTGACACTGATTGGAAGTCTGATGTACACAGTCGAACCCATCACATGAGTAAGCTTGGAAGACTTCGCCAGAGAACGTTTAACAGCATTGTTCATCTCGTGTAGATTGTATGGCGTTCGTCTTGTTGCCGGGCGGGCTTGTAAGTATGTTATAAAAAAACGTACAAGAAATTGCGTCACATACGATTAAAATCGTGTACTATTATTGTAACCATACAGGTAAAAGGTATAAAGGTTTGATTGGGAATCATATCCCAGTGGGGTAAGGGGTATTCATCATCATCATAATAGCATCACGCCTGTATTCTCCGAAGGGGTAGGCAGAGGTGTACACAATTGTACACCCACATTTCACCAATGCTGTTATTAAGTCGCATGTAATAGGTGGTGAGCCTATTGCCATCAACCGGGCACATTTCCAAACTCCGGGCTGCTACTGAGAATTTCCTAACAGAAAAACTCAATAACACTTTGCCCGACCCGAGAATCGAACCCGAGACCTCCTGCTCAGCAGTCGCGCTACGGACCACTAAACCAACGAGGCAGTAACCAGTGCGGGTTACGCCCGCTAAATCTACTCCAGTACTAATTCCTTCAAGGCGCAGCATGTCGTTTTCTTTCAGACATTTCTATCAGCCCTTACCTCAGTACTCATTCCATTTCTATCCATATCATCTTTCACACTTGGGTCTTCGAATGTAGCTATGTAAACAAGGAAAGAAAATAACTTTCTCTTTTTAGAACCCGTAGCTTATTATTTTCCAAGAACTACACAGAATCTTAACAAAAAAAGTTCAAATGCCAAGAAAATTCCTAACGCAATATTATTCAAACCGTATTTTATAAAGAATCAATTCTTTTCACGTGAACCAATAGCAGTTTTCTAAAATAAACTTCAAAACATTTTCCCATTTTAAAACTCTACGGTAGAAAAAGGTAGAAAGTTTCACGGTTTCTACCCTGTCGGTGGGAGAAATATAAAATTGTGCCGGAGACGCCTGCTGGGCGTTTCATTTGTGAGAATTATTGAATTTGAATTATTGGAGTGGCCATCTTGGTTCGACTTAGGGAGGCATGGAGTTATGTTAGGTTGATAATGTTTTATTCGATTTTATAGCCAATCAAAAAGATATGGTTTATTATTCCTTACGTATATTTGTTTATTGTTGTGTGAAATCCTACTCTAACTATAATAGTTGTCAGAAACTAGTCGGGCAATCCCGAAATATGCACGTGAGTATTAACCGGTGTAAAATATTTGATATGATACTAACAGACACAGCTAAACAAAAAAAAAAAAAACAGATATAAAGCGTTTGTTAATATGGGAACCGCATAAGTAATACATTATTTATGTAACTTTCGTGTCGTGGATACAGTTAACTTTTTTTTTGTAATTATATTGTGGTATGAAGCTAAATCTAGTGACACAGTTGTTCAAGCTAGCTGGAGGCTAGATTTGGCATAAGGATTATTATTACAACAATTAACAACAGCTAGGACTAATGAATTACCGACCCTCCTAAGCAGGAGAGAAGATGCACAAAAAAAACATAATATAGCTTAACGCTTGTATTGCCCGAAGGGGTAGGCAGAGGTGTACATACACAGTTGTACACCCACATTTCACCAATGCTGTTATTAAGTATCATGTGATAGGTGGTAAGCCTATTGCCACATACTGGGCACAATTCCAAACTCTGGGCTGCTACTGAGAATTTCCTAACAGAAAAACCCAATAACACTTTGGCCGACCTGGAAATCGAACCCAAGACCTCATGCTCAGCAGTCACGCTTGGAACTACTAGACCAACGAGGCAGTCCATAGGAAGATTAGAGTGGTAAGTACTACTTAACCTTAGCGATCGTATACTAATCAGAGATTACATAGTTCCCAGTGCCTCATATTATGTACTTGATTGTATAAAAATTACAGCGCGGTTGGCTCAGAGCTCGACAGAACTTGGACTGAGCCGCGTGGTCGATTCTCACAGAGAAAAAAATACTTGCTTGACCTACAGTTGATTGCTCTATTTCTCTCTGTGTGTATAAGATATTTGTGCTTGTAAACAGATATATCTGCCTTTTCCCAATTACATTGGGGTCGGCTTCCAGTCAAACCAGATGCAGCTTAATACCAGTATTTTACATGTAGCGACTGCCTATCTGATCTCCACAACCTAGTAACTGTGTAACACAATTATCTCGTGGTATAACTGGTTGTCAAACTTTCAGGCCTCTTACTACCCGTAACGGCTGTCATAGACCATCCACAGACCGACCGCGGCAAGCGCAGCTTAACTTTGAGCGATCGATCTATGCGGCTGTTACTTAGCCACAAGCCCCTAGCTTGTAAACAGATTATGATACAGAAAAAAAATTTAGCCACTTACATTAAAAAAAATGGTACCATTCCACTACATTCTCTATTCTTTGTCCGGTAGCGGTGGCAGGTGGGCAGTCTCTAAGAGAATTTTGTTCCTCAGCCATTTGAAATTACAACAGCGAAGATATATAGCTTCGAATAGTATAGCGTATCGCTGACTGTGTAGGACCAACTTATTTGAAGTTTTTATTAGTATTCTGACAAAGTTAGTTTTACCAATAAAAAAAAACATGATTTTATAACTTTTAAACTGATTTATTTATTACTGTTATCTGATTGCCTCGTCTGTCTAGTCCTCATGAGTGAGGCTGCTATGCGTAAGCTCTGTGAGTTTGATTCCCGGAGCGTGCAAAGTGTTATTGAGTTAAAGTTATAATTTTTTGTGGAAAAAGAAACTATCGCGCGCAGGATTCGACCCTGCGCTTCCCAGATAAATACTCCAGGTGCTCTGACCACTAAGCCATCTCGACCTCTGCTCACCACCGCGAATTCTTTGTCCCCATTTTAATACGTCTTTTGGTGACGACATTGCTATCTATTCAGTCCAAAGATAATAGAAAGAAGATTCAGTCCCTATACAGGTGACCGAACCGCCACGACTAACTTTGCAGTTAATACAATGTCGTAAAGATGCAATTACCTTAATAAATACCGTACTCTTTTTCCACAAAAGTTTATAACTTTAAGGATCGCTAAGCATGCGTTAATGCTTTTCAATTTTTTTTCTGTTTTATTGGGTTTCTCTACTAGGAAATTCTCAGTATCAGCCCGGAGTTTGGAATTGTGCCTGGTTGACGATGTTTAGCTCACCATCCATGATTTGATAAATGTATACGTGAAATGTGGGTGTACTCAGAAGATTTCTGCCTCACCCGTCGGGGATACAGGTGTGATGATAGAATGCGTTTATAGCTCTCGTCATCGTTAAAATTTTATACAAATTTAAAATATTTCATTCAATTCATTATAGCTAATAATTACAAAAGAAAGTAATTAAAAAGAAAAAGATCAATTGACTTATGGAAAAGAAAATTAGACTAACAAGGGTAATTTTCACCCTAAAACAGCTTCATCAACGGAATTGAGTACCATTTCCGTTTCCTGATCAAACAACAGCTTCACAGGTTTAACATTGAAGTATGAATGATACAAGCTACGTAAAATAATTAGTCTGTAGGTGTATAAGATGTACCTTGAAAAGCTTTACATAGGGGGATTCCGCAGCTGGTTTTCTTAGAGGATCCTGAGGTCCTCTCCACTTTCTCAAACTCAAACAAACTCATTTATTGTGAAAATGGGTAAATCTGATAACATAATTGCTTGTATAAATTGGCCTCCCCATAATCCGCATGAAGGCATGCAATTTTACAGGTATTTGTATCTACAGATTGTGCATTACTAATAATTATATAAATCTGATAAATAAATACAACAATAACTCCATCAAGAATAAATGTCAGGAAATGCTATAGTGGTACAAGTCAATTAAGAATGTCTATATCTCAAACAATAATAAAAATTCTGATGGTGATCACCTGGTTGGTTCTAGTCAAGTAAAAATGCTACACTTCCCGGTCTTATACTCAATGGCCTGTTAGCTATTGAATGATTTCTCCCGAAAAAATCCACTCTGCTTAGAGTGAATAGATTTCTTCTGGATCTACGTGCTCCATCCTCGGTCACACCGTCGCTTACCATCAGGCGAGTTGGTGGCCAAACATAGATCCATTTTGGATAAAAAAAAAAGATTCTGTATCCCCGGGTTTAGGTTGAAAGTTAAAACTAAAACTATGTTAGTCTATAAAAGATAGACAAAACATCAACAAAAGAAATATTTCACATTAATTATTCATAAGAATTTCAATGTTTGCAATGTTTCCTACGCTAGGTGTTGCATATATTTCCCACTAGCTTCCGCCCGCAACTTCACCCGCGTGGATTTTAGAATTGGGTCGAGCCGGGATAAAAAGTATTCTATTCTATTTAACATAGGCTATAAACTATCTGTATGACCAATTTCATCCAAATCCGTTCAGTATTTTTTGCGTCAAAGAGTAACAATCATCCATACATACAAACTTTCGCGTTTATAATATTAGTAGGAAGTGTAGGTATTAAAATTTGTGTTATATATACCCATATGGTATACTCACTTGACAGAATATAAAAATTTCATTGATGACACGATAAAAAAAGAAGGTGCTGGATAACCTGTTGTCAAAGTTTAAATAACGCCTCTGATACGGCATTAAGCACCACCGAAACACCACTCAGGTGTGCCGGTTTCCTCACGATGCTTCTCTTCAAAGTTTTATGAAAGTGATAATAAACTAAATACGCACATGATTACGAAAATTCATAGGTAACATAGTCAACACAGAGGAGGAGAGGTCGAGATGGCTTAAGGGTCAGAGCGCCTGGAGTATTTATCCGGGAGGCGCAGGTTCGAATCCTGTTCGCGACCGTATTCTTTTTTCATTTAATATAATAACTTTAGAGTTCGCTAAGCATGCGATAATGCTTTTCAAAGATATATCTTGAATAGTCAACACATTTAGCTTCAGAATAATTCTTCTTAACACAAGCGCTCTATAACCAATTCATACGCAAACGCGTTCCGAAAATATTTGTTCTCACAGAAATATTAATTAGACCTTCCAATGCTTGTTTTACTCGAAAAAGTTGGCCGTAGTTACTCCACGCACTCCTGAAAACGTTCAGGTGCGTTCATAAGTTTTGGAGTTTTCAGGATTTGCCGGTAAAAATCCAATTCTGTTTTCAGTTACCGAAAGTTTTCTGAAAAAAGGGAAATAGAGGATTCTGCGAAATACTTTCTCGTAGGTACTGTATTGAAATAGAAATGTAAGGATAAAAAGGCAAGGTATATTGTGATGAGTTAAACGAAGTGTCGTAGCTTTTTCGTTTTAGATACATAGCATCACGCCCGTATTCCCCGAAGCGGTAGGCAGAGGTGTACACAGTTGTACACCAACATTTCACCAATGCTGTTTTTAGGTCCCATGTAATAGGTGGTGAGCCTATTGCTATCTACCGGGCACTATTTAAAACTCTGAGCTGCTACTAAGAATTTTCTGACAGAAAAACTCAATATCACTGCCCGACTTGGGAGGCGACTCCGAGACTTCATGCTCAGCAGTCACGTTTGGGACCACTGCACCAACGAGGCAGTTCGTTTCATGTAATAAAGTAAAATACGTAGACGACCAAAGGCCATGAAGAATTTGTTATTTGCTGCATGTATATCAGAAGACTGTCACCTGGTCCTGGGTGCGATTCCCAGGTCGGGCAATTGGGTCGGGTTATTAGGATTTTCTGTTAGGAAATACTCAATAGCAGCCCGGAGTCAGGAAGTTGGTGGTGCGACACTACCGTGCTTTGGAGAGCACGTAAAGCCGTCGGTCCTGTCCCTGAACTCTCTCCAGTTGTGTCGCATTGCCGTCCCATCGGATTATGAGAGTGAAGGAAGAGAGAGTGAATAAAATGAAAAATAATATCTCCTGCGTTCTTGGCTAATCTCCATGGAGATAGACCGCCGTGACCGAAATACGGACGGGAGGAGTATTATTACAAGTTCAATCAATCAATCTGCCAAGGTTTTTCCCAACCACATCAGGGTCGGCTTCCAGTCTAACAGAATATAGTTTAATACCCCAGGACCTTACCTTCAGCAAGCCACGCTGGCGGCCTGTGAGGCAGTTAATTAACACTATCTAGCTACTAAAATACACGTAATCATATACAAATAACGTTTCATTTCCAGAGTATCAGAGGTTGTCAGCAGGCGGCACGAATTTGTCTTCATTACCAAATTTAAACTAGCTCACGTACTCCTGCAATACGATACGTCTCGAGCATATTGTGAACAGTCTGTGTAGGGCTGTCGGTAACGCAGTATATTTGTCTTGCATTGAAGAAATGTTTTGTATTGCAGAGAAATATCATGAGGAAATTTGGAGTGGATAGTCTGAAAGCCCGCAGTGAGCTAGCGTGGTGATTAATGCTCGTGCCTTATCTGTATGAGAAAAGACCTTTTCCATGAAGTGCATAGTTATATATGTTATAGCAGTGATGGCCTAGTGGTATGACCGTTGAACTGACAAGACAAAGGTCGCAAGTTCTAATCCAAGGCACGCACCACTGACTTTTCGAAGTCATGTGCGTATTATAAATTAATTATCACGTGCTTAAAACGGTGAAGAAAAACATTGGGAGGAAACCAGCACACCTGAGAGATGTTCTCGATGGTGTGTAAAGCCATATCAGAGACCTACGGCTGGTTTAAACTCTGACACTAGGTTGTTCATCAACCACGCGATAAGAAGAAGTAGATGGGAATGTTGAGTTAAAGTTTATTGCAAGATTCCCGGGTCGGGTCAAGTGCTATTGGGGGTTTCTGCTGTCGCAGTGAATGCTGCTGCCCTTCCGGGACCTAGGTAAGAGTTTAGCGCAGAGTCCACGATGGATTTGCCTCAGTAAAAAAAAGTTTTTTTTTTGTTGGAAATTTCTTAGTAGTTTTCCGGAGATGGCAATAGAATAACCGCCCATTACACTAGCCATTGCACTTACAGTGCAATGTAGGTGTATAAGAGTATACCTCTGCCCTACCCTGAGAGGTACAGCCGTGATGGTATGTTGCTACAAAATTTGTATTAGAAGAATCGTCAAAAACAAAACTATAATTTTATTCTTATCAATTCTGAAGTGACATCCCTATCGCCCCTGCGTATTTATAACATTGATTATGGCCGGAATTTCGTCATCGACCGTGTTTCCTGATGTTGAAGTGTTTCCTTATCAGTGACGTTTCCTGTCAACAATCTTTGATTCACCCCTTGTTTGACACGTATTTATACGTTTTCATTTTTTTCATATATCTGTGGTGGCAAAGAAGTATATGGCCTGCCTGATGGTAATGGCCAATGGAATGGACGGTTTTAACACCAAGGTACTCGATGCCACACGGTTATAGCATTTGTAGAGGCCACATGGCGTCATCATTTTCAGGATGACGCTCTGGGACCACGGATGCCTTGGTAAGTTTGTGTCGCACAGGCCTGGTGCCATCAGTACACAAATGCGCTACTTAAACTGAGCAGCGTCGTGACTTTATCTGGACAGTAGTGGCGGGCGATTACTTACTTCCAGCTGTGATCAGATATAAGGTTGGGAGTGAAAGCGCTCAGCGAGCCAAGCCGTTAATAAAGCAAATTCGAAATTGTGTAGTTGTGGGCAGCAATACAATAGCAATTTAGAGCATTGGCACGGTTCGACGAGTGTTGAGAGTTAAAGAAGAATTGTCAGTTTCCACAATAAAATAGTGGAATGATAATCACGATCGTGGGCAGGATTTGGATCTGCGCCCCACGGGTATCATTCGGACATTGGCTCACTATTCCGGAATCTCCTTTCACATTTATATGTCTTATGCCGAGGTAATTGCCATCAATTTGGTCTCTACAATGACTTTGATACGTGTATGCGTTTGAATGTATTTCCATAATAATATAAATAACTAGCTCCAGTCCGCAACTTCATTTGTATAGAATTCAGAATCGAGTGCGGCCGGGATAAAAAATATTCTATGTGAAAATCCAGGTTATAAACTATTTGTGTGCTAAATTTCATCCAAATCCGTTCAGGAGTTATTGCGTGAAGGCGTAGGAAGCGAGGAAGGGTGGGCTTTATAGGGGGCTGTCTTAATGTTTGACGTTCAAAAAGCGCAAATTTTTAGCCTAATTTGAATAAAGAAATTTTGATTTTGATTTTGAGTAATCTTCACAAATTTTTCCATTTATAATATTAGTATAATTAAGTCTTTCTCTACTCACATGTATAGTATGGTCTTCTGGGCTCAGTTTCTGTGTACCGTTGTACCACTCGACCTTAGCAGCTGGACGCGCGCCTGATGCTGTACACGTGAGGGTCAAGGTCGTGCCCTGAGTAGCGTGCTCCACCACACCAGTGATCAAGGTCTTGTTGGGTGGTACTGGAAAAGAAGACAATGATTAGGATGTAGTCATAATTATTTTATAAATAGGTTTAGTGTACATTAAGATAATTTATTGGAAATAAAATTTGACATTTGGAGGTGCTCATAGTAGGGGATCGTTGCTAAGAAACAGCCGCACAGATCGATAGATCAAGGTTCAGCTGGCGCTTGCCACAGTTGGTCTGTGGATAGGTGACCATCATTTCATATCGAGACCTCTTCGTGCCTGGAGAGCATGTTAAACCGTTGGTCCGGATTGTCAAATGAAGATCTATGATAGCCGTTACGGGTAGTCAGAGGCCTTAAAGTCTGAGAACCAGCCTTACCACGAGATATCGTGTTACCCAGTAACTGGATTATAGAGCTCAGAGAGGCAGCCGCTCCGTGCAAAATACTGATATAAGGCCGCATCCGGTAATATTTTTTTTTTATTTTTATGGAATAGTGGGCAACCGAGCGGACGGCTCGCCTGATGGTAAGCGATTACGGCCACCCATGGACACCCGCAACCCCAGAGGAGTCGCAAGTGCGTTGCCGGCCTTTTAAAGGGTTTGGGCCTCCGGTACCATCACTCACTCGGCGAAACACAACGCAAGCGTTGTTTCACGCCGGTTTTCTGTGAGGCCGTGGTATCAATCCGGTCGAGCCGGCCCATTCGTGCCAAAGCATGGCTCTCCCACGGTGAGAAATTTGAAGCCGAACACAACAAAAAAAAAAGGAAATTGAATTTGGGAAAAGGCTAGGCAGATTGATTTGGAAGCGTTCATAGCCTTTGTTGGCAAACTGTGGTCAGTTTCCGGGCGTCATAACGATTGATAGCCTAGTACGACCTTTAGACGGACTTGCTTAATTTGATGAGATTGAATATGATAAAACATCGTGAGGAAACCAGCGCACCTGAGAGATGCTCTGGTGTGTAAAGACTTGTCAGATGCTTACCGGTGGTCTAAGCTCTGACAATAGGTTGTTCATAAATCACACGATAAGAAGAAGAACGGTTGTTAAGGGTAAGCAGCGTTTAGCGTTATGTGGATGGGTGAGCACTACAAGCATTTATTTTATTATTTATTTGTTTATTTAAAAAAAAAAACGTTGCCCACACTAGGAATTTCTTCCTGTATCGTGGGTGCGTTGGTTACAGACATATAATCTCACAAGCACACACACACCCAGACCCGGAGCAATTATCTATAGATCGTACAAATATTTGCTCCGTGCAGGAATCGAACCTGCTACACGCAGCGCAGCAGTCGGTCTCTCGACCACTGCGCCAACCGCGCTGTCAATTATCATCTGAGTGGCTCCTTTGTAAGGTACGTTAAGTCTTCGGTCCCAATTCTTACTAATTACTAGCTGTTGTCAAGTCAGAGGTCTACTCTCTTAACCATGACGAGATTTTTTTTGTATTACTTATTAAGGCCATACCAAACTATGTAATGCCTATATTTTTTTTTGTATAATAACTTTCGTGAGACACATTCATATTTATTATAAGAGAGTTAAACTGACTCGCGACATCGCCGCGGGCTCAGCTCAGGAATAAGGTCTCCGTTCGAGTTCGGAACTAGTCGGGCAATCCCGAAGAATGCGCGGGAGTAATAACCGTTATACTATAATTAATATGCCTATATTAACTATTATTTTCTAAGGAAATAATGGACACAAATGGGGCTCGAACTCGTGACCTTTGATATACCGTGTCATGGCTCTCCCACTGAGCTACCGTGTCGCATGTGTCGGTGTACAGTATATCAAAGGTCGCGGATTTGAGTCCCGTTTGTGTCTATTATTTTTCAATTTTCCGTAATAATAATGAAACCTAACGAGAGTTAACCACTGCATCTGAGTTTGTTCCAGTTTCAAGGGTGTGTTCATATTAATTCGATTTCTCATATAAACTGAAAATCATACATTGCCTAACTCTAACATGTAAAGAATCCCTTAAAATAAATTGAATTGACATAATCTGAATCAGATTTAATTTCAATAATAATAAATTCTACTTTTTTTAAAGCCGAAAGTGCTTTAATAAAATAATTCAAGTAAGCATTTTATTTTATGAGAAAACTATTTTAAGTCTACTTCTCAATATCACAAATAATCCTGAGATCATATCTCATTGACGCGTATCTATCCAATTTTTGGCAGTAGTAAAAAAAGCGCTAGATCAGTGTCTCAGTTTATAGCCCAACCCATAGGCTGCGGTTACAGGACGACGGAGCGTTAAGTGGGGCGATAAGCGGAGCGAGGATCGAATTTTATACGCATTTCTACTTTATTATTCGCAATATCTGTTTTAAATTTCAATTTCCTTAAGGTCTTCTTCTTAGCGTATCGATGGCAATTCAAATTGTATCAGCCCAAAACCCTGCTACGATAACCACATTGTCAGTACCATCCATGAGGTCATTTAACGTGCAGGTATCAGGGCACACAGGGCACGATGTCAAGTGTTCCATCGTTTGCGAAACAGTACCACACCTGCACTCCAGATTGGAATCTTTTATGTATCCCCACCTGAGCAGGTTTTCCTTACTTCGGCCAACCTGGGTCCGAAGTCTATTTAAAGACTTCCAGGTCAGCCAAGGCAACTTATGTCCAGGTGGGAGATTTTATGATTGTAGGACGAATGGGGTCGCAACGAAGCACTGTCACGCCACAGCTCTAGACTTGCGTGTGACTTTTCTATAGTTAGTGGGAGGACACGTTTGACAAAACTGTTGCGACTTTTCGGTCTCTGTGTCACTGGGGACTGGTTGTGAAGAGGATGCCTCTCGTCTTCCATTTTTGCTCTGTCATTAGAACTTGCCACCGCTCTACGGTCCACTGGTGGCGCTATTCCTGCCAGTGGATACAGCAATTGCACCGGGGTCGGTTAGAGGCAACCATTAGTAATCGTTTCATTTAAGGTTGTATCTACTAGTTTTGCATGGGGCGAGCGGCTCCAAACAGGGCACGCATATTCACCAGCACCAAAACAAAGCGCTAAACCAGTGGTCCGCATAACGTCAGGCAAAACACCTCACTTCGAGAAGACAGCCTTCCGTAGCAGACTGTTGTAACTATGAAACTTGCCTTATGTTTTCGCAGTTTTTTCGAAAGGTGAGTGATCTGTCCAGAACAATCCCAAGATATTTTGGAAACTTGCTGTGGCCTATTGGAACCCCGCCTCAGACAATTTTAAGTTTGCGGCCCGACATTCTATTGCGCAGGTGGAATGTGCATGATTGAATTTTGCTCGGATTGGGCTTCAAAGAGTTAACAAGGTGAGGGCAAGGTCGTCTGATTAGGATTAGGTTAGGATTCAGATTTAGATCTCTGTTTGAGATTAAAACTAGTCAGGTAATCCCAAAATGTTAGCACAAACAATAAGTAATTTTATAGTATCCTTTGTCTTTGTGTGGCGAAAGTAACCCCGCATAATTAAAACCTTTCTTTTGATGTGTCTCGATGCGGTTGGGCGAAGTTTGCTCCAGCGATTGGCGACTATATTCACTAGCTTTATAAGTTTTTGGATAAGAGGGCTAGAGTAATGTTACAAATAGTGCAACAAGTTAAGAATACAAAAAATATCGCGGGTATGAAATTTTGATCTTCTTATCGTGTGGTTGATGAACAACCTAGTGTAGAGTTCAAACCAACCGAAGGTCTCTGACATGGTTTTATACACCAAAGAGAACATCTCTCAGGTGTGCTGGTTTCCTCACGATGTTTTCCTTCCCCGTTATAAGTAAGTGATAATTACAGATAAATCTTCAAAAATCATTAACGCATGCATAGCAAACTCTAAAGTTATCCATTTTTGCGGAAAAAGAATATGGTCGTGAGTAGGATTCGAACCTGCGCCTTTCGGATAAATACTCCAAGTGATAATTAGTTCATAATACGCACATGACTTCGAAAAAACAGTGGTGCGTGCCTTGGATTCGAACTTCGCCTGAGAAAACGCCCGAAAACCGCGTGTCGTTCCGCTATACGCCCGCACTTCTGTGAACGCTTCCTTAAACTATGTAAGGAACATATAATATTAGTGGATCGTTCGGTACTGAGATGGGATTGGTCCTTTGGGTGTAAAAGGACCAAGTTTTGCCGTACCCTAAGTTTTTTATGTAGATCTATTAGTTTTAATTTTCTTGTTTCTTTAGTAGTTGGAGATTGTTTATTCGTTTGGAGTCTGTATGCGTATAAAGCCTTTAGTGAGAAAACTTAAAATTAAATTTAAATTTAAAGTTCCGCAATTATTAGCAATTTTTTTTTATAAGAGAACCCCTTAAATGTTGCCCGTTCTTCTCCAAAGGAATCTACACTTTGGAACCATCACACATAAGAACATCTCAGGGTCTAGTGTCATCAGAACAACATATGCATGCAGAGTTTCAACAGCATCGGTATTTATTTCAAAAATTTACATACATACATAGAATTACGCCTGTATTCCTCAAACGGGTATGCAGAGATGTACACAGTTGTACACCCACATTTCACCAATGCTGTTATTAATTCCCATGTAATAGGTGATTAGCCTATTGATATCTACCGCGCACAATTCCAAACTGTGGGCTGCTACTGAGAATTTCCCAACAGAAAATTTCAATTTGGCCGACCTAAAAATCGAACCGAAGACCTCATGCAGCAGTCGCGCTTGGGACCATTAGACCAACGAGGTTGTTGTCAAAAATGTATTATTCCCTATTTTTCCTATTATGGGACCAACTTTGGAAATTATTTTGGAATTACTCTGGATACTGATACTGAATTACTCTGAATCATCATCATCATCATCACCCCCCTGCCCTTATCCCAATTTATTTGGGGTTGGCGCAGCATGTATACATCTTCCATACATCTCTATTAGCTGTCATATCGTCAGTCACTCCTTTTCTAGTCATATCATCTTTAACACAATCCATCCATCGCTTCCTCGGTCTTCCTCTACTCTTATAGCCATCTACATTTATACTCAAAACTTTCCTCGTCCCATGACCCTCATCCCTCCGCATCACATGCCCATACCATGCTAAACGATAACTTAAACATAATAAAATATACCTACTCGTCAATTTGAGAATCTCCTTTCTTTCCGTCGGTTTATTTATCTATTTATTTATTCCAATTACACTTGTACTTAGTAATATCTTAGGTTTTCACGATCCTTCTGCGACCAGAAACGCTGCAAAGTGTTCGAAACGTCAGGACAAACAAAAACCAATAATACACGCGATTAATCCGGTTAAAAGTCGTTTTATTATAATACACTTGTACTATAATACGACAATATAGTCACGGTATATGTAACACGGTAAATAGTTTCTTCCTATTCAATATTTTTAATGGTGGTTCGGTATACATTTCTTTCAGTATTATTTTGACTTTAATTACAGGTTGTATAGTATCGTTATGACTAGGTAATTCTAATATTAATATTACTGATATTTCGTGTGGGATTTTTGTCAAAGGAATCATATATTAACTTTGACAAAAATCCCACACGAAATATCAGTAATAGAAACAGAAATCTATCAGGAACCACGGATTTATATTTAACTAGATATCGCAAATATATTCTATTTTATGAAAACCAAAAGCGTCATATTTTTTGCGCCTTCATTAGGTTCAAAATAGCAGTAAAACATCTCTATATATTCGGCTTACTACTTTTGACGGATAAATAGAGTTTATTTCGTTTTAAAATGCATGTGAATTCTCCCTACACTTACATGTGGTGCTCAGACTTGGCCATTGACACTTTAGCAGAGGTCATAGGAGTGCAGTATCCCTGGGGTTCAAATTTCGCACTGTGTAAAGAACGCAACACTGCGCCAAAGACAAAATCATAGACGTTACCGCTAAACTTAAATGGGACTGATGTCAGATGAGCTGTGGGCTAAAAGGACCACCGAGTGGGTAACATCAAACACCGCGGCAGACCAAGGTGGAGATGAAGGGACGAGCTTCACTCCTACAAAAAGGAAGGGCCCTCATTAGTAAGGAACAGAAGTGTGTAGATAAAGAAAAGAGAGGCATTTAAAGATAAATCTTTGAAAAGATTATCGCATGCTTAGCGAACTCTTAACCTGTTGGACGTCTTTTGGCGACGTCATTGCTATCTATTCAGTCCCTATACAGGTGGCCAAAATACGTATTAAAATGTGGATGAAGAATTCGCGGTGGTGAGTAGAGGTCGAGATGGATTAGTGGTCAGAGCGCCTGGAGTATTTATCCGGTTTGAATCCTACCCGCGACCGTATTCTTTTTCCATTTTATATTACAAGTTAAGAGAGGCATTTGCCTTCCATATAGGCTAGATAGATCCATTATTCCATAATGTGGCGTTTTTTCTATTTTCTAATATCTGACCATGGACACTGTTGGCAGCAGATTGATCTCAGCAGCGTAAGGGGATCCATTGCACCTACTTTGTGGCTATTAATGGCATGTAAAGTACTTGGGCAGTATGCTTACTCCATGAATTTGGCACCATTAATTTACTATGTAAGACAAATTGGGGGGGGGGGGGGTCGACCATGTCTTATTTTTTCTTACTACGGGGAGGGAGGGAGTCTTGATAGCTCTTACGTAACATCACAAAAATGCGAAAAGTTAAGATTATATATCTTAACTTCATAAATGTACCAAAATTATTGTAACACCACATTTTAAGGAGTAACCATGGAGTTTCCTGCCCGTTCTTCGCCATAGGAATCTACATTTTGGAACGTGGCATTTCTTGACTTTCACAAGTACCTATATATGGTCTAGTTGGAATATATGACTTGACTTTGACTATATAACAATTGTAAATACACTAGCGGTATCTAGTTCACCCTATATCCGTGGTAATAGTACCTATTATCGTCCGACTGATTGACTGAGATCACCAATCAGCGACGTGACATAATATACTGTAATTGAAAGGTGAGATACCTTTCGACAGATGAAAGGTTAATTAATACCCTATTACTTTCTGTCAGAAGAATATCGGAAAAGAATTTTGTGAGGAGAAAACATTTTATCTTTATTTTTGGGTAAATAGAGAATTGTGTTCGAGTTGGTGCAGTGTGCCTATGGTTTTGGAAACAGAAAAATTTATAGTGATGAATCGAGCAACTACCGAAATAATCGCGTGTTTTACTGATTTTTGTTTGAGTTTTTTGACATCCTGCAATAACGAATGCTGCGCAGTACAACTAAAATAATCAGAAGGTCAAATAAGCAGTCGCTCCATGTAAAATATTGGTATTAAGCTGCATCTGGTTAGACTGGAAGCTGACTCAACGTTGATAGATTAACCTCAGATGAATTGTCTAATTACCTATATTTTAGTTTTTTTGTTTTTTTAATAAAACTTTGCCCCACACTAGGAATTTCTTCCTGTATCGTGGGTGCGTTTACAGACATATAATATCACAAGCACAAGCACACCCAGACCCGGAGCAATTATCTATAGATCGTACAAATATTTGCTCCGTGCAGGAATCGAACCTGCGACACGCAGCGCAGCAGTCGGTCTCTCGACCACTGCGCCAACCGCGCTGTCTATATGATATTATTATATGAAAACAACGGGCAATATGTACATATTTCAATTTTTAATCATTTTACTAAATTAAATAAAATAACATTTAAATCCACTTTCAATTAATTATTTACAAACTAATATTCATTTAAATAAATTTATTGTAATCCATTATATTCTTAATTATAATCTATGTTATATGATGACGTAGTAGGAAATTTGATCTTTTACATTTCCTTTAAAGTTCCGTTATCATCCTTTTTAGTTTAGCAATGGTTCTAACAACTTCATCCAATTTTAAGTCTTTTGCTCGACTAAAGTCAGTTTAATTTCATTTGAAATGTTTTGTATAGCTTCTTTAACTTCAATATTTTGTAAAAGTGAGAACTCAGTAAACTTGCCAAATTCGTTGTGTTTATTACAATATAGCTAAATATTTTTAATATTAATTACTTTGTTTCGAAGATTACAATGTTCTCGCATTCCTCTCTCTAAATTTTATATACAAAATAATACTGTAAATAATATGAAGTTTAAAAGAGTAACCATGGAGTTTCTTGCCGGTTCTTCTCCATAAGAATTGAGTATTTGCGAACCGTGTGAACTAAATTCTGACGTTTCATAACTGCCTTTTAAATTAGTTTGTGTGAATTAAAACCTTTTGGCTTGACTTGATTTGACTCCAATTAAAGAATGTTATAGTTCAGATAAATATTCGAAAAGCGTTAACGCATGCATAGTAACTCTAATATTATACGTCCTGTGGAAAATGAATAAGGCCTCTGAGATCGAGATGGCTTAACGGTCATAGCGTCTGGAGTATTTATCTGGGAGGTGCAGGTTCGAAACTTGCTCGCGACCGTGTTATTTTTCTACAAAAATGTACACCACTAACCCATCTACATACTCAATTAAGTTAAGCTAGTATCGTATATTTTCTGAGAACGGATTATTTCTTGAAGCGGTTCATGAACGCTCATATTCCTTCAGTAATAGGTATTAGGATAATTGCCTAAGGGTAGGTCCACACTATATGTAAAACGTAACAAATATATTTATTCAAAACAGACTATGAACTTCAATTAGAAAAAAAGACACCCCCGTGCTTTGGAGAGCACAAAAGCCGCCGGTTTTGCGCCTAATATCTCCTGTCGTGCCGGATTGCTGTGCCATCGGACTGTGACAGTGAAGGAAGATGGCGTGCACCTGTGTTTTCGCCTACACTTGTGCACTATAATATCTTCTGCGTACTTGGCTAATTTCCATGGAGATAGGCCGCCGTGTCGGGAGTATTTAATCTGTGTTCGCCCTAAGAATATTTTTTCCCCTCTGAGTAGGTAAAATATTAAGTACCGAACCGTAATAACTAGGAGAATCTATTAGACTGACGACAAATTGGTGTATATTAAGAGCCTTAATTCATTTATCCTTACTGCCTCCTTTATTATGTCGCGGTAAACTCGGAGTACAGGAGTTTGGTGATGTTTCTAGAAGTTTTTGTAGTTGGATGAGAATTTATTTTTAGAAAAAGGGGAGAGTGGATGAAACAACACATGGAAGTTCTTTTTGGCATTTATTTAGTAAAATAATGAGTTTGAATATAAATAAAAAGTGTCGGTATGACAATTACAACTAAAAAAAATTATGACAACAAATTATGATATTATTTTTAAATAGAATTTATTCAATTTATATTATATTTGACTAAGGAAGTTATTATAGATTATTGGAACATTAGCTAAGATATTATAACATAATTATACTGTAATGTGTGGGATGTGAGAATAGTATATATAATATAAAATAGAATTTACAACATTTCCTGCACCCTAACTTTAGCTTCGCGAGACGATGCGTCGGATAGTTTACAAATATTGTTGATTCTGTTATATACGAATGGTTCCATATATCTATAGAATCGCTTCGCGTATACAGTTTTAACCGTAGTGAGTGGGAGTTTGTAGACGCGCTTCTTGACCTCAAAGACAATGCCGAATGCAGCATAATACGAGTATTTTACATGGAACGACTGCCTATCTGACTTCTACATCCGAATTACTGGGTAACACAATACCTCTTGGTATAACTGGTTCTCAGACTTTCAGACCTCAGACTAGCCGTAACGGCTGTCATAGTTCTTAATTTGACAACCGGGACTGACGGCTTAACGTGCTCTCCGAGGCACGGAGGGGTCTCGATATGAAATTATGGTCACCCTATTTGTATAATAACTTTCGTGAGGCATATTCATATTAATTATTGTTCACCGGTTACTACTCATGTGTATTCTTCGGGTTTGCCCGACTAGTTTCGAGCTCGAACGAAGCCCTTAGTCATGAGCTGAGTCCGCGGCTATGTCGCGAGTCAGACTGACACACACACATGACTAAGGGCTTCGTTCGAGATCGAAACTAGTCGGGCAAACCCGAAGAATACACATGAGTAGTAACCGGTGAACAATAATTAATATGATGGTCACCCATCCACAAATCGACCATGACAAGAACTACTTAACCGCGATCGATCGATGTTGTAAGGCTATTGCATAGCTAACCCTTATTATTATTTTATGCCTAGATGTTATAATACAACAAGAGCTCGTGGCTAAGTAACAGCCGCACTGATCGATCGACCGAGGTTGAGCTGCGCTTGCCGCGGTCGGTCTGTGGATGGGTGACCATCATTTCATACGAGACCCCTCCGTGCCTCGGAGAGCACGTTAAGCCGTCGGTCCCGGTTGTCAAACTAAGATCTATGACAACCGTTACGGGTAGTCAAAAGCCTGAAAGTCTGACAACCAGTCATACCACGAGATATCGTGTTACCCAGTAACTGGGTTGTGGAGGTCAGATAGGCAGTCGCTCCATGTAAAATTCTGGTATTAAGCTGCATCCGGTTTGACTGGAAGTCGACCCCAATGTAATTGGGAAAAGGCTAGGCATATAGTTTAGTGTTATAAAAAAACAAGCCGTCAGAATATGCAGAGTCGGCAGATATTACCGCTAAACTGACTTCACAGTAGGTTGCAAAATTGCATACGAGTAACAGGTGGCTAGATCGACGTGAACACTATTACACTATTTTCTCTGAGACGTAATTTACGTGGCATAATTAGCGGATACTACCCAAAATCTCACGTTGAGCAGCCGCACTGGCAACAACTAAAGCGATGAGATAGTTTGAAAATCCACTTAATCATAACATAACATAACATAGCATCACGCCTGTATTTCCTCGAAGGGGTAGGTAGAGGTCTACATAGTTTCACACCCATGTTACACCAATTCTGTTATTAAGTCCCATGTAATACGTAGGAGCCTATTTAATAGATAATGAGCTCACTTCATAAGTGGTGAGCCTATTACTTACTTATAATATAAGCCACTCCAATTCCACGTGACTGAGCAAAATCCTCACCAACTTACGTAATTTCTAGTAATTTCTCAAAAATACCAAGTATGATTACTTCACCGCAACATACATATTCGTACATACGTACATATTCGTGTAGTGTCCGACATGGCCCATCCCACCGCTGAGATCCTATCGACCCCCAATATTGCAAGGTGGTAAAATTCCCGACCCATTACCAGTAGTGTTGTGCGTGTATCGGTACTAATAATAATAAAAAAAAAATGCGTAGCGGATACAGTTTTTTGTAAACTGATGGTTCTGAACGTGCAGTTTGCTCATTCATGAGATGTTATTGATGATGAAGTAAGTTTGAGTGCGGATAGAAAAGATCACTGCCTCTTTAGTCTAGTGGTCCTAAGCGTGACTGCTGATCATGAGGTCTCGGGTTCGATTCCCGGGTCGGGCAAAGTGTTATTGAGTTTTTTTGTTAGAAAATTATCAGTAGCAGCCCAATAGCACAATTCCAAACTCTGGGCTAATACTGAGCATTTTCTAACAGAAAAAAGGAATCGAACCCGAGACCTCACGCTCAACAGTCGCGCTTGGGATCACTTGACCTCAGTAATATTAATGATTCTAATCTACAGATAATAATTTCTTAGAGGTAATCAACCGCGTTGCGACAGCTCAAGACGTAGGGATGACAGCTGAGATCCAAAATGACAGCCTGCGGGTATCACGGCTCAAGATACTGTTAACCCAATTATTTATCAGAATTGAAACAGCTCAGCCTTGAAATAGAATTAGTGGCTTAAATTTTAAGAATCTCTCTTGTAAAAGTATTAATGGTTAAATAAGATAAGATAAGATATTCTTCATTTGTATAAACATGGTGTACATACATTGCGTGCAAGATTTTAATAAAATTGGAAAATGACCAATCATGTTCGGCAGCATATCGTGGCGTACAAATTGGTCAAGGAAATGGTGCATAGGCCACGTTAATATTTAAATATAAATAAATATATAAATAAAATAAACCAGCCCATAACTGTCCCACTGCAGGGCAAGGGCCTCTTCTCATACAGAGAAGGCACGAGCCGCAGCGAGCTAGCCTGGTGATTAACACCACGCTAGCTCACTGCGGCTTGGCGATTTCAGACTACCAAGTCCAGGTTTCCTCACGATGTTTTCCTTCACCGTATGTCTGTGATGTCTTAGATTAACTAAGAAAGTACATGTTACATTGAAAAAGTCATTGGTACATGCCAGGTTTGAACCCACAACCTGTGGCTCAGGAGGCGGGTCTGTAACCACTTGGCCATCATGACAATCTCATTTATACTTAACATAATTGTAGAAGAAGCTCTGGCAATTAGTTTCATCACGACATACGATATCCAGTTGTAAATGTCAGATAGGCAGTCGCTCCACGTAAAATACTGGTACTAAACTACCTGAAAGTGGACCCCATCGAAGTTAGTAGGCAAAATACTAGGCACACATCATGGTGGAAACCAGTGCATCCCTACTCTGTCTCAGAGGTCTAGTCTTATGTTAGTAGTAATTAATATTACTTCTACAATTGATGGGTAACCATCAGATGATATGGAGACCCCTCCGGGCTTCTTCGAGAGGACGTTAAACTGTCGGTCACGGTTGTCAGATGTAGATCCATGTCAGCTGTTACTGGTAGTCAGAAGCCAGAAAGTCTGACAACCAGTGTTACCACAAGATATCCTGTTACCCAGTCACTGGGTTGTGGAGGTCAGATAGGCAGTCGCTCCATGCCAAATACTGGTATTAGCTGCATCCGGTTAGACTGGAAGCCGACTCCAACGTCACTGGGAAATTATTATTTTGCTAGGCAGATATATAATTAATAATAAATCTATCGATAAATTTCCTCACAACACTACAGTACACTATCTTGCCACTTATTAGCTATATGGTCTCGCAATTTATCGGCTGGGCTCTGAAAATTGCCCGACAGTGTAGTGCCGAAGTTAGTTAAGCGATGGTACGATGGTCTTACATGTAAAGTATAGGGTGTTGTGTTTAGCCTGTGGGGGGGGGGGGGGGGGGCTAATTGGTTTAGAGTAATTTAGGGGATGTTTCAGATTTATTTTGCTAGAGCTGTGGTCTACCAAATTTTTGACTCCTTAAATATTTGAGCAGTGTGGTGGATTCGATTGACATTAGCATTCTACGACCAAGAGGACATTGGATTCTACAACCATAACTACGGTCATACGGTATACGGTTGTGAAGAGGATTTGAACCTGCGCCTCCAGGATGAATACTCCGGGTAACCAGTAATCTCTTTGTCCTGATGGAATTCGAAAATTCTCCCTTATCTACTCATGTAGCAACTGCTTAGGCAGGTAGGCAAAATTTATGGTAGTAATAAACGCAAACTATAATTAGGTCTGAACACAGAATCACGCCTGTATTCCCCGAAGGAGTAAGCAGAGGTCTTCAGGATGTATATTCACACCACACCATTGTATTTATTAAGTTCCATCTAATATGAAGACTATTGCCATCTTGTACAACTGCCTCGATGGTCTAGTGGTCCCAAGCGCGACTGCTGAGCATGAGAACCTAGGTTGAATTCCCGGGTCGGGCAAAATGTTATTGGGTTTTTCTATTAGAGAATTCTCTATAGCAGCCCGGAGTTTGGAATTATTCCCGGTAGATGGCAATAGGATCACAGAACAGCATTGGTCAAATGTGGGTGTACAAATTATGTACACGTCTGCCTACCCCCTTCGGAATACAGCCGTGATGATACTATGTACATCTGCGCATGATTTCAAACTCTGGACTGCTACTGAGAATTTTCCAACAGAAAACACTTGCACAACTCGGCAATCAAACCCAGGAATTGCGCTCGGAAGCACTAGATTAATGAAGCAGATAGTTTCAACATAGTTATGAATGTAACGCTATCGTCTGATCAGGTATCGCTCGTGAGGGGTCATCGAGCTCCCTTATTTATGGTTGAGCTACACGATGACTGATGCATACGTACCGTCTGATGGGATAGGTTAGCTCAAAGCTGCTATGGCTCTTTCCTCAAACGGCCATTCTGAACGATCCCTGCATGGTTACGATCTCATATTACTATGTCTGGACTTTACAAGAAACCTGGCAGAGTTTGTTTCGGGATTTCTTCTCAGAGATAGATAGGAAATGCCGATGTCATCTAGTTTATAAAAATGTCCTGTAAAAGTGTCCTCAAAAGATCTCATTTATAAATTTAAAGAATTTAAATTTGCACCTAAATTTTATTATTTTTTTGGCCAGATTCATATGTATCACTACCCTAAGAGAGACCACAAAACTAATATACTCTCCAGCCACCCTCATCCCTTCATCCACCCCTTCCAATAACAGTGTATTAGCCAATAAATTGTCAATTAATAAACAAGTTAGCTCAACTAACATTGGGTGGATTGGGTTTGAACACTGTCCCTTCGGTTCTAAAGACTGAGTCGTTAAGTACATGAAGTTTGGGTCATGAGTTGTTACTATGTTTTGAAGGAGAATAGGACAGATTTTAGCCTAATTAGTCCAATTGGTCCTTAGATCCCTGTTCTTGGGTAAATAGCGCCAAAAATCGAGCGGAACAGAGACGCTTAGTTCGTGAAAACGTCTATTCAATCAAAAACAAAGAATGCGTAGATCTCGATACAACAAAAAATATTGACGCAGTAGAGTATTCTGATACTTAAGTATAATATTAGAAGACAAAGAATTATTTTGTGGAAGGTGATAATTGGCTTGAAAAATGGTGTGGTGGGAAACTCCAGGCCATTTAAGTATTTATTATTGTTCAACGGTTATTACTCACTTGCATCCTTCGGGATTGCCCGACTAGTTTCGAACTCGAACGGAGCCCTTAAAGCGAGTTTGACTCGCGACATCGCCGCGGCCTCAGCTCATGACTAAGGGCTCCGTTCGAGTTCGAAACTAGTCGGGCAATCCCGAAGAATGCAAGTGAGTAATAACCGTTGAACAATAATTAATATGAATGTGTCTCACGAAAGTTATCATTTAAGTATTTTTCACAGAATTTAACAAAATTTTCTTCTTCTTCTTATCGTATGGTTGATGAACAACCTAGTGTCAGAGTTTAAACCACCCGTAGGTCTTGACACACTGGACTGGACATGGCTTTACACACCATCGAAAAAATCTCTCAGGTGTGCTGGTTTCCTCACGATGTTTTGCTTCACTGTTTTAAGCAAGTGATAATTAGTTTATAATACGCACATGACTTCGAAAAGTCAGTGGTGCGTGCCTTGGATTCGACCTTGCGACCTTTGACTTGTCAGCCCAGCGGTCATACCACTATGCTACCACTGCTCATAACCAATCAATCACATGTTACTGTGAAACCTAAGTACAATATAACATATTATATTATAGAAAGAAAGAAAGAAAGCATTTATTTCAGTCTCGTGGACGAACTAAGTTTTTACAACAGCAGAATAAAAATATAGATAGAAAATAATATAAAATAATGAATAATAATATAATGAAATAAATGGGAGGTGTACGTGGTAATAAACTTAACCCCAAAATTAAAATGTGCGAGACCGTGTAATGGGCACTGCACGGTCTAACAGCTCCTGATGATGCCCCGTGGCCTAAAGCGCCGTCAGCAAAACAGTAAGAACCGCTGCGGCAAGGCTCCTTCGGAGCCCAATGTAAAGCTTCGTGCCGCAAAGCCAAATACCTCGGTGTACATCTCTCGTCTGCACTACACGACTGAGATAGAGAACATCGTGGAGTACGTGTGCCGAAAGTTGCAGTACACGCCAAGAGTGCAGCTGCTGGAGTCGCACCGCAACGTCAACTTCAAGGCATTTGTGGTGCGCATACCGACATGCTACCTTGACTTGGTGTTGAACGAAAGCTTTTGGCCTTAGGATGTGGTGTTCCGTCGCTTCCGCGGACAAGTGCCACTGGAATGCACCAAGACTTAGTGCCAGTGAAGTGTTACTAACATTAATTTTTATTTTTATTTACTAACACAGATTTTATTTTATAATATGTATACTTAGGTTAAGGTATTTATCTATGGGTCTATGCAACCTGAAATAAATGATTTATTATTATTATTATTATAAACGAAACTAAAAACGTATAAAGTAGTTGGCAGTAGTTGCAAGTTTTCACCGCTTGTGTAAATGTATATACAATATTTGCGGGCGAGCAGGCGATGCACAGGTAATTGCATGGCTACTCTCAATATTGTGGAAGTAGCTAGATATTGTATTTATTTGATTCAAAGATTCAAAGATTTATTTGCTTAAAATACAGTTATACAGCGGTGTTTATTCATATATTAGGTTCAGGATATTTAGTCATTGACAAATGACATGCAATCATTTAATTTTAACTTAACATAAGTCCATAGTCAAATTAAATAACAGGCTACAATCACGCTGTGAAAATCCATTTTTTTTTGTTATTATAATAATCACTGTCAATTTATTAATAAATGTCAATTTAATAATAAAATTTACAATAAAGATACTATGTCAGAGGGGCTCGTGGCATAAAAAATAAACACATTTTTGACACACATTTGACATTGGAGGTGCTCATAGGAGGGGATTGTTGCTAAGAAACAGCCGCACAGGGGCCTAATTCTGCTAATTTACCAATGCTTCAGTTGAGTGTCGATAGTGTGTCGATGGAATGATTTTAGTTAGACCGGTGGTCTTATTAAGCTAGCAGACTACCAATTAACTAAAATCATTCCATCGACACACTATCGACACTCAACTGAAGCATTGGTAAATTAGCAGAATTAGGCCCCAGATCTATCAATCGAGGTTAAGCTGCGCTTGCCGCGGTCGGTCTGTGGATGGGTGACCATCATTTCATACCGAGACCCCTCCGTGCCTCGGAGAGCACGTTAAGCCGTCGATCCCGGTTGTCAAATTAAGATCTATGACAACCGTTACGGGTAGTCAGAGGCCTGAAAGTCTGACGACCAGTCATACCACGAGATATTGTGTTACCCAGTTACTGGGTTTTGGAGGTCAGATAGGCAGTCGCTCCATGTAAAATACTGATATTAAGCTGCATCCGGTTTGACTGGAAGCCGACCCCAATGTTATTGGGAAAAGGCTAGGCGGATATTATACTATGTCCACATTAGCACTACCATTTATTTTCTAAATATTCTTTGAGTGAATAAAAACCCTTTTCAGCTAGCCACTTATTTAGTGTTCGTTTAAAGCGAGACATTGGTAACTCCTTTATATGTGACGGAGTCTATTGAATATTCTTAGATATAGAACATCAATTGTAATGGACTAGAGAGATTAGAGAGACTAGCATAAAGTCATATGAATACAACGTAGCACTCCTTTTTACACGACTGCCCAAAAATGGAGTGTTATGTATTTAGGGTTCATGTATGTAAGTATGTATGTTCAGACTTCCTACAGACCAGAACTGCTAAATGCTTGAACCGATTTCGATGTATGGGGTATCGTTAGCATCCTTACATTATCCCGGGTAGCTAGCATAGATTTTTAAATAATTTAATCTTTTTTCGTAATTCGTGTAAAAAGACAAACTCTTAGAACACTATCTTAAGCCCAAGGACCCACAGAAGTCCAAAAACATCTAAATCGTATAAGCCCTTGACATTAATTCGTTGACTTTTTCATGTTTAATTTGGTGAACGAATAAATTTTCATTAACTCTGCTGATACCGTTTTATTAATGACTTCTATTATACTGACACGACTCCTAAGATGGCGGTTGTTAGAAAAATTGGCTCCAATTTTAAGGTTTAATAGCTATTGAGTTTTTGAGAGAGAATTATTACTATTTTAGGGCTGGCGAGACAGATATAGTTTTATTATTTTAATTTCATGGTTTGGCGCAGTGTTTGAGAGATTGGTTTCTGCGCCGGATTTCACAGGTTCGATTCCCGTATAGAACAATTATTTTTATGATCTACAGATAAATGTACCGAGTTTGGGTATGTGTGCATGTGAAATTTGTGTCTATAAACGTACCCACGATATAGAAGAAATTCCTAGTCTGATTTTTTCCGACTGGTAGTTGCAGAGATTAGCGCATTTAAACAAATATATCTACTCTTCAGCTTTATTATATTACACTAGCGATCCGCCCCGGCTTCGCATGGGTAGTAGAGCATCTATGTCGCATCAGCCAAAAACTCCCAGTCCACTTAATTTTTTCCAACAAATTCAAGAATCATCATCATATTTCAAAGAATTAACACAAAACAGAGTGGTGAGCAGAGGTCGAGATGGCTTAGTGGTCAGAGCGCCTGGAGTATTCATCCGGGAGGCGCAGGTTCGAATCCTGTTCGCGACGGTATTCTTTTTCCATTTAATATAATAACTTTAACACAAAACCTTAACACTTTATACACCGAAACCTTTCTCATGAATCACTCTGTCTATTGGTGAAAACCGCATGAAAACTCGGTCAGTAGTTTTAGAGTTTATCATCGCAAACAGACAGATAGACAATCGACGTGATAAAAGACTTTGATTTACAATTTTTTGGTGATAGTAATAACATAACATAGCGTCGCGCCTTCATTTCCTAAAGAGGAAATTCTCAATAGTTCAGATATTGAGAATTTATTTACTATATCCCAATAACACTTTGCTTGACCCGGGAAACGAAACCCAGGAATTCATACTCAGCCGTCGCACCGGAGATGCTACTAGTCTAGCAAGGCAGACAGATAAGGATTATAGAATTAGATTTATTTAAATAAGAACTTGTTTGGTTGCCTTTAATTTCAAAGTTCATTAAGTTTTAGAAGATATAGGTATAGTTCACTATGCACACGCATGCATATTTCACGCATGTGGTGCTCGCCTGTAAGAAATTGTGACACTAGACTAGGTTATATTTAAGCAAGAAACAAATGTATTAGTGTTAACAATTGTTGGTGAGCCAATAAATAATTAAATTATTACAGAATTTCTTTTTCCATTTAATATAATAACTTTAGAGTTCGCTAAGCATGCGTTAATGCTTTTCAAAGATTTATCTTGAATTATTAAGGTAATTGCCTTCTTTACGACATTGTATTAACTGTAAAGTTAGTCGTGTCGGTTCGGTCACCCGTATAGGGACTGAATTGATAGCAATAACGTCGCCATAAGACGTGTTAAAATATGGATGAAGAATTCGCGGTGGTGAGCAGAGGACGAATATGAATACTCCAGGAGCTCTGACCACTAAGCCATCTGGCTTAGTGGTCAGAGCTCCTGGAGTATTCATCCGGGAGGCGCAGGTTCGAATCCTGTTCGCGACCGTATTCTTTTTCCTTTTAATATAATAACTTTAGAGTTCGCTAAGCATGCGTTATTGATTTTCAAAGATTTATCTTGTATTACAGAACCATTGCCTAAATCTAGTACCATTTCTAATAGTTTAATTATTCTCTACCACTTGAGACTGAATTCTCTCATAATTTAAACTTAATTTACCACAGTACTAAGTCAGGATCAGCTTTGACACAAACTCTTAGAGTTTGGATAAAAGTACGTCTCTGGGGTTTGAATTTGAATGTTAGTTGAGATGAATATTTGACGTTTGATAACTTAGTACCTTAGTACCTATTAAAGGTGTGGTCAAACAGATTTGTACGGAGTGGAAACGTAGCATCAAGCATCACGCCTGTATTCCCCGAAGGGGTAGGCAGAGGTATACAGTTGTGTACCCACACTTCACCAATGCCGTTATTAAGTCCCATGTAATAAGGTGGTGAGCCTATTGTCATATACCGGGCACAATTCCAAATTCCGGGCTGCTACTGAAAATGTTTCTAAACAAAACACAATAACACTTTCTCCAAGCCGGGAATCGAACCCGAGACTTATGCTCAGGAGTCGCGCTTGGGACCACTAGACCAACGAGGCAGTTGGACAGAGTGGAACGAATTTGTAAACTTCTTCCGTTCTTTTGGTTTTTATAATATTTTTTGTGAGACATACTTGTATCAATGATTGTTCACCGGTTACTTTCGGCTACTCGGACAAGTGACAGAAACATACGAGTACTTCCGACACCGAGCACGCCATCGATGCGAGCGCAGCGGTACGGGCCCGATGCAGTTCCAGTTTGACTCACGTCATCGCCGCGGACTCAGCTCGTGACTAAGGGCTCCGTTCGAGTTCGAAACTAGTCAGACAATCCCGAAAAATGCACGTCATTTGCGAGCTTTAATTCATTGGCTGGCGAATCGCTTGCTTTGATGCTCACCGTGAGCCCTAGCATATTTGCGACAGTTTTTGGTAGTTTGTCGCCCGACCAGCGACAGGTCAGACAGGCGTGTAGCGCTTCCACGCCTTAGCACATGAGACGGCGGTAACACAGGACCTTCGTGACGGTAGTTCGATGTAGAAATTGGCTAAGAAGAATATATATAAGTACATACCTCTAACATCCAGCTTGATCTTCTTGACGATGTCAGCATCCAGTGCAGCTGAACTGACGACACAGGTCAGTCCACCTCCCAACTCCTCACGAGTCACCGTCAGAGGCAACACCCTCGTGATGGTCGAGTTGTCCGGGGTTATCGTCTCTCCTGTAACAAGGTAAACATGATTATGATATAAATTTTCTTAGGTGGTCATGGGTAAGTGACAGCCACACTGATCGATTGATTAAGGTTGGCCTGTGGATGGGTGACGATTATATTTTTTTTTTATATTTCCTTTATTTCAGGCAACTTGGCCCATAGAATAAAATACACAAACATAAAAAGTTACTATAAATAAACTAATATTATTCTTTATTGTACACACGATACACAATACAAATAATGAAAATGAAAAAGGATGTACAAAGGCGAGCTTAACCCATTAATGAGTTTTCTGACAGCAAACCTTTGAGTGATAGAGAGAAGAGAAGCAAATATGAGGACAGAGTCAAGTGTACAACACGAATAAAAGACTAGAAATAGTGCAGAATTATAAACCATACATAAATACCCTATTAAATATATACCTACATATATGATATGATACACACTACATATATATATATAAATATATACATATATATATATATATATATATAAATATATACAAATATACCTATTATTCATGCTGAAAGGAAATGCTCCCTGACTCTTCTCTTAAAGACATCCAAAGAAGGGCTGTCACGAAGAGAATGTGGAAGAGAATTCCAGAGGCGCACTGCACGTATAGTGAATGATCCATCATAACGACTTGAAGTGTGACGAGTAGTCCGGAGAAGAAGAGAAGACACTAAGCGACATGGTTTTCCTCTGGGGACAAGATACTCAAAGCGTTCTTTGAGATAATTCGGGAAATTGGGGTTGTGAAGAACAGAATAGAGAAAAGAAAGAATGTGACTATCTCGACGCTGCCGAATAGTCAGCCACTTCAATCGAGTCCGGAATTCTGACACATGATCAAATTTCCGAAGGCCGAATATGAAGCGGATGCACAAATTCTGCAGACGTTCGAGTTTGTTGACAAGTTCTTCTGTTGCGTCAAGAAAACAGACATCAGCATAATCTAAAAGTGGTAGAAGAAGAGATTGGGCAAGTGTTATTTTAGTTTGAATCGGCAGGAACTTCTGAAGACGTTTTAGCGAGTGAAATGAGCAATAGACCCTCCGGCTTACTGCTGCGATGTGCACACTCCATGACAAGTTACAATCTATGATAACTCCCAGGTCTTTAGCGCTTTTGGAGTATGGTATAGGAACAGAATCGTATATAACTGGCGGGAGAGACAGGTGATCCAAGTGATTGAACAAGTACCTGCCACCAATAATGAGAGCTTGAGATTTTGCCGGATTAACCAAAAGACCAAAAGCTTTTGCCCAGTCACAGATATTTTGTAGATCATTATTGATGGCAGCAATTGCTTCGGAAGCCTCCCCAATTTTAAAATGTCGATAAAGCTGCAAGTCGTCTGCGTAGAGATGGTAGTGTGAAGCTAAGACTTTTGTGATGGAATTGATAAAAACAGAAAAAAGAAGAGGAGACAAGACGCCACCCTGAGGTACACCCACAGCTAGATCACACCAGTCAGAGAAGTTCTCATCCGAGCGCACCGACTGCGAGCGACCACGAAGATAAGAATTGAACCAAGAAATTACAGAAGGAGATACATTCAGAGAGGATAAGATTCCTAAGAGGATGTCAAAATCAACTGAATTAAAGGCACTACTAAAATCCAGCAAAACAAGAACTGTGAGGAGTTTGTTTTCCATGGCTAGTCGGATGTCGTCCGTTATTTTCACGAGTGCCGTTACTGTACTATGGCCAGGGCGGAAACCAGACTGATAGGGACTAAGTAGGCTATTAGAGGAAAGGTAATAAGACAGTTGATTATTAACAACACTCTCAAGGAGTTTGGACAGAATTGGTAGTATGGATATCGGACGGAACTGGGATACGGAGGTAGGATTAGAAGCTTTAGGGAGCGGTAAGACATGCGCCTTCT
Source organism: Xylocampa areola (assembly GCA_935421205.1). Taxonomy (NCBI): domain Eukaryota; kingdom Metazoa; phylum Arthropoda; class Insecta; order Lepidoptera; family Noctuidae; genus Xylocampa; species Xylocampa areola. The sequence continues at coordinate 1,197,096 of OW285225.1, read as the reverse complement.
TCCAAGCAGAAGGAAATGAGCTTGTCACAAGGGAATAATTTATGATGTGAAGAATTACAGGTGCAAGTTCATCGAGGATGAGAAGAAGCATTTGGAGTTGGAGGCCATCATCACCCACCGCTTTTGTGGAAATTGATAAAATTGATTTCTTTATATCACGTTCTGTAACCTGGTGAAAACTGAATGAAGTACATATTGGCAAAGGAAGATCAGAGAGATTTTTTAGAGTTGAAGATTTTATGTTATCATCCAGACTAACTGGAGATTTTGAGAAGTGCATATTAATTGCATTAAGGTCCATCCCAGGGATACCTTCAGGAGCGGGTTTGCCAATACCGAGAGACTTAAGAAATTGCCATACTTGCGCTGTGTTGAAATTTTGAACAGAGTTGTGAATGTGGCGCCTTTTAGCATCCCTACACACACGACCGCAACGATTCCGCAACTTCTTGTAAAGAGCCCAGTTCTCATCCGTAGGGGAATTTCTGTATCGGCTCTTAGCATTATCCCTCCTCGACATTGCTTGTTTCACCGTTTCAGACAGCCATGGTGCAGGGAGATGTTTTACTCTCACCTTCTTTATGGGAGCATGTACATCGTACAGTTCCAACAGTAGTTTGTTAAAAGCCGACACTTTAGTATCTAACACATCGCAGTCGTAAACAGGAGACCAGTCTATATTGCCCGCATCCTCCACCAAACGCTCCATATGAATGTTCTTGAAACTGCGAAGGAAAAGAAATTTGGATTTGCGTTTAGGAGGGCGTATTTTATACGAAAGAAATAGAAGATCATGATAAGAGAAGGATGCAGAAAGTTGCCCATGTGTAGCTACTTTGCTAGGGTCAGAAACTAGAATTAGGTCTAAGAGTGAAGAAGAACAGTGAGGAGCATGATGAGTAGCATTTAGCTGAAGGATATGCATGTTAACAGAAGAGACAAGGGACTGGAGTTGATGGCTGCGCGTGTCATTCTTGAGCAAGCAGGTGTTAAAGTCTCCGAGGATAATAGTGTGGTCATATAGTGGAGATAGATTTTCAAGTTTAGATTCAAGGGAAGAGAAATAATCGATTTGACAAGAGGGACTATAATAAACCCCTAAGAGTAGTTTAGTATGGTTAAAATTAACTTCAATAAAAAGGTGTTCAGCAAATTTACATAATATTACAAAATAAAACTTATAACTACTGTACACGAAGTGACGGCGTCGTGTTGCGCTGACTGGTGTCACGTAGCCGGCCGCGAAAACGTCGATACACAACACCCTACGGCCAAAACTCTTCTTTGAGGAAGGTTTGGGTTGGAACCCGCACCACAAACGATTTGAAGTTTGTGTTGTGGCGCGAATCCAACTTCTCGACCCTCAAACTCCAGTTGGTCTTATATCGTCTATATATCTAGACTTTTTCATGCCTCGAACAGCATGGTAAACCATCGGTCCCGGTTGTCAAATTAAGTCCCATGAAAGTCGTTACAAACAGACAGAAGCCTGAAAGTGTGACAGTCAGTCTTACCAAAAGATATGGTGTTTATAATTAATTAACTTTTAACCGGATTAATCGCGTGTAATTTTGGTTTTTGTTTTCTTTTGACGTTACGAACACTTTGCAGCGTTCGCAGGAGGACTGATAAATAGGAGATATGGTGTTACTAATAATAACATTACACACTACAACATCCTAATGGCTGTGGAGATCAGAGCTGTGTACCTTCTGCTACTAGTTTAAGTTTGCGAAAATTTGGTTTGCTGTATTGTTATTTGACTTAACTGTTTCTTTTTTTTAATAGTTACTTATTGTAATTTTCTTAATAAATATTGTATTATGTCTTATAGCTTCACTACTGTTCTGTAAAATGTGAGCATTATGTGGACATTAATGTTAATCTTTACATTAAAGAAGTACTCTCATATGCACTCGCCTATGACCGGGTATTATAAGTTTGTCATGCTCACTAAAATCAAGACATTTTAGTGAGCATGACAAACTTATAATCTGATGGTGGCGTTGTGTATTGGGTCGTTGAGTTCCCTTCAAAATGGTTGAGTTTAGCGATGCTGATGCGCACGTCATACTCGGGAACGGGTGCTGTCTGTTGGGACTGGTCAGCTCGTAATAGCTCTGGTTATAATTTTGGCTTTTTATATAATTAAAATTCTGCCTTTTCTTCATCATTAACCTGCATTATTCTCACATTAATAACTTTTAATTGTAAAGAACACATAATTTAAAAAAAGTGTCTATGGAGTTTCTTACCGGCTCTTCTCCATAAGACTAACTTCTTGGAACCGTGCACCTAGCTTTGACTTTTATAAAGTGCCTGTAATAGGGCCCATTTGAAATAAAAAAAATGAGTTTGAGTTTAGAGACGCAGTCGCCCTATGTAAAATCTGGGTGTTAAGCTGTATTCGGTTAGATTGGAAGCCCATCTCAACGTGGTTGGAGAAAGTCTCGGATTTTAGGTAGGTTTTGTTTATGGTAATGAATAAGTAATCGTCAAAAGAATTACTTCTAATTTACATAAAATACGGGTTCTAATCTGTAACCGATTAGATTGGAAGCTGGCCCCAAGGTTGTGGGGAAACCAGCTTAACATATTTTATGGATTTTGTTTAAGAATTAGTAAAATAGTAAAGTAAATTACAAATAGGGTCAATTCTTAAAACAATATATCAACAGTTTCATTTAATTGAAGTCCAAAAAGGCTGAAACCAAAATTTTCAGTTATTAAAAGCTGGGAAGTACAGGCACAAAACAAAATAAACGTCGACCACAGAACGGCCAGGCCAAAGATTTATAGCACCTGCCTGCCCGATCAAACAGGCTGGCTGGAAACGATACGTGCGTCGATTGTACGTCGTTTTTTTTTTAGTTTTGTAAATTTCAAAGGAGAATTTTTATGCTGTGACCGGACCAGACCAGCTATGACCCCGATAAAATTCCGTTGAAGGTAGAGATTTGAATTTCTACCTAGCTTTAAGGTACCCACTGAACTGTGGGCTTACTCTTGAAAATAACTCCGCTCGATTGACATTGGAAATATGTCAGCTCGTACTTTTAAATGCCAAAATATCTTAAAAATCATTATACTTTCGGGATAATATGAAGACGTTAAAGGTTTAAAATTGAAGCAACTGCAGTGTAGGTAAATTTATTTTAAAATTACGCGTTGTTTCATGGCGTCAATTTAATGTTGGAATTGGTATTAGTTTCAACAGTAACCCGACTGGTGTTTCAAGAATGTTAAAACAAATAGCTCGTAGATTTTGTCTATCTTTGGATTTTCAGATTATCCACGGCTAACTAGTGTCAATACGTGACGTTGGTCAGCCGCACCATTTGGAATCAGTACTGATTAGTATATAGTCAAAGGTCGATGGCAATAGGCTTACCACCTATTACATGGAACTTAAAGACAGCATTGGTGAAATTTGGATCTACAACTGTGTACACCTCTGCCTACCCCTTCGGGGAAGACAAGCGTCATGCTATGTGATGTTAATATTACACCTGCCTCGTTGGTCTAGTGGTCGCAAGTGCGGCTGCTGAGCGTGAGGTCCTGGGTTCGATCCCCGGGTCGGGCAATGTGTTATTGAGTTTTTCTGATAGAAAATTTTCAGTAGCAGCCCGGAGTTTGGAATTGTGCCCAGGAGATGGCAATAGGCTCACCACCTATTACATGGGACTTAATAACAGCATTGGTGAAATGTGGGTGTGCAACTCTGTACACCTCTGCCTACCCCTTCGGGGAATACAGGCGTGATGCTATGTTATGTTTATGATGATGCTATGTTGCCTGTCTTAATGAAATTTAGGGCAAATTCGATGTATTAATTAGTTTTGAGATTGTTTTTTCTAGAGATAACCCCAATAATATTTTGCCCGACCCAGAAATCGAACCCAGAATCTCATGATCGACAGTCGCGCATGCAGCCAACCGTTCATTAGGAGTTCGTTCTTGTTAAACTAACCCTAACACAAGTACTATAAAGCCTTGCAGAAACTAACTCTCTATTTGCACCGAAAATAATATCAAGCTCATAACGATCTGTAAACTGAAATTCAGCAAGAAACAAAACGCACAGATTTCATCCTGAAAACTGCTGACAGAAATACAGGCTAAGATTTTACTAGTTTGCTTTTTGTAAGATAATGCCTGACTCATGAGTCTACATCCATTCTAATATTATCAATGCTATTATATATTATATATTTTGGGGGCTGAGCTGCCCACGTTCGTAGAAGTGCACCCTTAAAATGGAATCCCTACACGATTACTAATAATACCCTACAGATCTAATTTTGGCCACCAACTCGCCTGATGGTGTGGCCGAGAATGGAGCACGTATATCCATAATAAATCTATTCACTCATAAGTAGAGTGGATAGATTTTGGAAGAACTATAGTTGGGGAGTTGATGCAACTGCCCAGACCCGTCTCCCACAACGGTTGCACCGGACCATATCCCGAAAAACGACTAGGTCGCTTTACGGCATGGCTTCTTCCGGTGGGTGGTAACCAGCCGCGGCCGAAGCCCTCCACCAAAGTTGTGTTGTCTGTTTCTGATCTGTTAGCAAAATGTCTATCAATTTGATGCATACTAATCTCTCTCTTCCTCTTCCTAGGCAGACATTTTACTCATTAATGTACACCCATTTAAAATACCAGTCTCCATGTAAAGAAAAATACGATTGTGAGTAGGATTTAAACCTGCATCTCCGCGATAAATACCCCAGGCGTTCTGCTAACTAAGCCATCACGACCTCTGCTCAATACTCCGAACTCTTCTCCTGCATTTTAATACGTCCTAGGTATGGTGACTGAAGTATTTATCTGGATGTGCAGATTCAATGCTGCCTAATTATGACCGTATTATTATTTGTACAACAATTTATTTTCCTGACGTTTCGAACACTTTGCAGCGTTCGTGGTCGCCGGAGGACCGGCGATTAATCCGGTTAAAAGTTGTTTTATTATAATGTGTAGTGATCTCGAAAGCCAAAGATATTACTATGTGAACAATTTATTACTTTATAGTTCGCTACAGTTTCTTTAATACGTTTGAATATTTATTTGTGTCTGTTTAAAATAGGTTCAGATATGACACAGAAAATTGTGCACAGATAGACTGACAGATGTGTCTCCCGACACGTCTGTTATTTGTTAAAGAGTCAGTCTGATATCACTTGATTTATATCTTTGATAAAATTTACAATTACAGATAAATCTTTGAAAAGCAATAAATTATGCTTAGAGAACACTAAAGTTATAAAATTTTGAGAAACAAATTTTTAACTTTGAAGTTCGCTAAGCATGCGTTAATGCTTTTCAAATATTTATCTGTATTTGTTAAGGTAATTGCAACTGTACGATACTGTATTAACTGCAAAGTTAGTCGTGTTGGTCAGTTTCCTGTAAAGGGACTGAATAGATAGCAATGTCGTCACCAAAACACGTATTAAAATGTGGAAAAAGAATTCGCGGTAGTGGGCAGAGGTTGAGGTGGTTTAGCGGTCAGAGCACCTAGAGTATTTATCCGGGATGCACCTCCCGGTTCGAATTATGCTCACGACCGTATTATTTTTAGGTTCCAAAATTCTGCCATAGCAGCAAAAACAAACCATTTACGGTAATTGAAAAATAAAAATAACCCCCAACCATATTTAGGCCTATACATCATATTGATAGATACCACTCGTATTTTAACCCTGTATTGATACGGGTACAAAAGACCCCGTTTATAACACGAAATGGGAAGGTATTTGGACAGCGACGGGGGGTTGGATTCCGTAAATATGAAATGTGATTCACGCTTGCCCAGTTTCGGGTAAACGGGCACTTTAGACCCCGAAATCTATTTATGATTAATGTATTGTTACCGTTTACGTATTGTTGGGGATTCGAGGTAAAACTGTTGTTTTTTTATTTGAGGAAAACAAGCTATTAGTGGAATTATATTTTCAAAGGTAGGACTTGAAAAATTGTACCTCCATCTTGCAGAAAATCGTCACCAAATAACACTATTTTGTTGTGTTGTGTTCGTAACGGTGAACAAGGTCGCCAGTGCTGCTTGAGGAAGTGTTGTGTTGCCAGTAAAAACGTGTACTGTGTTGTTATTATATTAAATGGAAAAAGAATACGGTCGTGAGCAGGATTCGAACCTGCGCCTCCCGGATAAATACTCCAGGCGCTCTGACCACTAAGCTATCTCGACCTCTGCTTACCACCGCGAATTCTTCATCCATACCTTATTATGGTATGGATGAAGAATGACCTGGAGTATTTATCCGGGAGGCGCAGGTTCGAATCCTGCTCGCGACCGTATGCTTTTTCCATTCAATATTATATTTTTAGAATTCGCTAAGCATGTCTTAATGCTTTTCAAAGATTTATCTTTATATTGAGATAGTTCATTTTTTTCCTACTAATATTATAAACGCTAAAGTTTGTATGTATGGATGTTTGTTACTCTTTCACGCAATAACTACTGTACGGATTTGGATGAAATTTGGCACACTGATAGTTTATAACCTGGATTAACACATAAGGTACTTTTTATCCCGGCTGGACCTAATTCTAAAGTCCACGCATACTAAGTCGCGGGCAGAAGCTAGTATTTTCATATATTTTTCGACAGAATACTCCAGTAGGTACGTTTCTTTAAAGGTTTTATAAATCCAAGCGTCATACTTAATCATAATTCTAAATCAACCTCTCAATTCCAAAAACTAAAAACTAAATCCGGTTGATTGCGCAACCCTATCCCAGTGACGTCAGGTAAAACGCGAAATCTAAGTCAATGAAGTGAAAACTGTGCCATCTGTTACGAAGGAGTTCTCATGAAATATGTATTAAACCTCCACTTTACTTACCTTTGTAGAGTTTGTGCGGGTTTTTGATGTATTTGTAACTGGCCAGAGAGATTTGGGATAAATTATATTTGTTTAATTAGTTTTACATTTGGGAAGGGTTTTTGGTTTTGGCTGTTTAAGTGCTGGGAAAAGTTGAAAATGTTTCCCCAACTTATCGTTTTTTTTTTTATTAGTTATCTGCTTGCGTTTGACCGCCACCTCCCTTGATGTTAAGCCATAATGCGATCTACGATGCACGCTTGCCTAGAAGAAACCGATTCACTCGCGTCTTGAAGACACCCAGATCCGCATTGCGCTGTTTTGCGGTTCTTATAATGAACGTGGAATCAAAGCACTTCGTTCGGGTTTTTGGTATATCATCCATGAACCGATGCCGCCTTTTCGTGCTTCTGGCCGTCCGATAGAAAAAAGGGCAGGGAGGAATTAGATCATGCAGATCTGAAGCACACTCCCCGAAATGTATCCGATAAAATCGTCATCATCCCCCTGCCCATATCCCAATTTATTTGGGGTCGGCGCAGCATGATCTTCTTCCACTTTCTAATTGTTTTTGAAATTGCATATTGCTAAAGTTTTGGCAATGTTTTATGACCGGCCGCCTGCCTGACGGCAACTCTCATTGCGAATGCTGTTGTTCGTGGTAACTGCCACCGATACGGTCTCCTTCTATCTAGCTATGTCACACCAAATGTTATCCAGTTTTTATGGGTTTTCTTGTTTGGGTGTAATTTTCTTCTACGTGTGCGTGTTAATTTGTTTAATTGTGCTTTCATTTCTTTGTACTAAAAGGCAGTTTATTACGTTATCGATAAATTTTTAACCTACAACCAATAAATGGCCAGGATTTTTATTTTAAAATCTATTTACACCACACATAAAGCTAGCACCTGAAAAGCCGTTTAAACCGACAAAAACGACAAAAAAAACACGCAACGGATTTCTTTCACCCACACCGCCAAATACACTATAAAAGGCCAATTCCAATTCAGGCCACAACGGAAATCAACTACCATTTAAAAAAACCAGGAAAAGCCCAAACTACGGCACTGTATGTAGGCTAACAAGAATTTATAGCTGGCAACACAAATTAATAGCCGTTTTCGGAAACAGCCTAATTGTGAATTGTGTCCAATGCGTGCCTCAATAATGTTTCGACGGAGCCTTATATATTTCGGTTGGTTTTTCGAGAGGCTGGCAACACTGAAGTAGAAATAGCCCGATAGCGAGACTATTTTAGCCCCGTTGATTGAGTTAATTTGCATCAGTAACGGTATGACCATTGGTCTGCCAAGTCAAGCGTCGCAGGTTCAAACCCAAGGCACGCAACAGTGACTTTTAGAAATTATTTATCACTTGCTTAAAACGGTGAAGGTAAACATCGTGAGTAAACCAGCACACCTGAGAGATGTTCTCGATGGTGTGTAAAGCTATGTCAGAGACCTACGGGTGGTTTAAACTCTGACTAGATTAAAGTTACAATATTAAATGGAAAAAGAATACGGTCGCGAACAGGATTCGAACCTGCGCCTCCCGGATAGATACTCCAGGCGCTCTGACCAACTAAGCCATCTCGACCTCTGCTCACCACCGCGAATTCTTCTTCCATATTTTAACACGTCTTATGGCGACGTCATTGCAATCAATTCAATACTTACAAGTGACCGAACCGACACGACTAACTTTGCAGTTAATACAATGTCGTAAAGAATGCAATTACCTTAATAATTCAAGATATGTCTTTGAAAAAGCATTAACGCATGCTTAGCGAACTCTAAAGTTACAATATTAAATGGAAAAAGAATACGGTCGCGAACAGGATTCGAACCTGCGCCTCCCGGATAGATACTCCAGGCGCTCTGACCAACTAAGCCATCTCGACCTCTGCTCACCACCGCGAATTCTTCTTCCATATTTTAACACGTCTTATGGCGACGTCATTGCAATCAATTTAATACTTACAAGTGACCGAACCGACAACTTTAGAGTTCGCTAAGCATGCGTTAATGCTTTTTCAAAGACATATCTGACTAGATTGTTTATCAACCATAGATACGTCAAAGCCATTAAGATTAAAAATGAAATTCTTCTCTGAATTTGTCCCGTACCGTTCTTATGGTAATTGGTAGTATAAACAAATCTATATATATATAAATGTATCCTTATTTCCCTTGCTCACGCAATAACTTGAGAACGGCTGCACCAAATTGGATAATTCTTTTTTTGTTGTGTTCCTCATTGTCAGGACAAGGTTTTTACATAAGTTTTTTTTTTATCGTACTAAAATCTTTTAAAACGGGACGGTTGAAACCGCCCGGCACAGCTAATAATTAGTAAAAATACCTATTCCTATGCAGGCCATTGTCCTGTCGTTTCGAACATCTTGCAGCGTTCATGGTCATAACATGACACATAGTGCTTCCTCTTTCCTACATTGCTGTGCCCGACAGGGTCCATAATAATCTAACTGACTGTATTGACCACCTAAATTATATTATGGATCGCAATAAATATTGAGTATTGGAGGAGGGGCTCGTGGCTAAGTAACAGCCGCACAGATCGATCGATCGAGGTTAAGCTGCGCTTGCCGCGGTCGGTCTGTAGATGGGTGACCATAATTTCATACCGAGACCCGTGCGTGCCTCGGAGAGCACGTTAAGCCATCGGTCCCGGTTGTCAAATTAAGATCTATGACAACCGTTACGGGTAGTCACAAGCCTGAAAGTCTGACAACCAGTCATACCACGAGATATCGTGTTACCCAGTAACTGGGTTGTGGAGGTCAGATAGGCAGTCGCTCTATGTAAAACACTGGTATTAAGCTGCATCCGGTGTGACTGGAAGCCGACCCCAATGTAATTGGGAAAAGGCTAAGCAGATAGTAATAAATATTGAGTATTGAGTAACAATCTGATTTGGAAAGTCGTGTAAAAATATATGTCTGCCCAAAAATGGTGTGTTATGTTTTTAGGGTTGAGGTATCTAAGTTGAATGTATGTTTGTGAGTTTCTTTATTTCACCATAATTACTAAATGCCTGAACCGATTTAAATGCATATACCCCACCCCATATTAGAATGTTAGAATCTTTACATTGTCCCAGGTAACATAGGCTAATAAGAAAAAAAAATAGAGATATACTGGCTATAGTTCATAAAAAGGTGTGAAATAAAAAAAAAAATACCTGGCAGACGTCCTTTATAAAAATATATCATCTTGATTTAAATTGAATTCGTCTACATGAAAATTTGCGTCAATGTCAATAAATTCTACTGCAGCTGTCCAATATTTTCTTCTAAGCTATTGTCAAAGAAGCTAGGACACAAATAAAAAACGTTGTGCTCACTTGAAGACATAGAAATCCTTTTCCCTAGCCGTATGAGTGTGACGTCATGGACCAGTGGAGCGCACACTAGTTCAAGTGGGGACGACGTTATGCATTATAGAGCTATTGATTTATTTCAGTTTTGATAGTTTTAAAGAAATAAGTTATTATTCAAGATAAATCTTTGAAAAGCATTAACGCATGCTTAGCGAACTCTAAAGTTATTATATTAAATGGAAAACGAATACGGTCGCGAACAGGATTCGAACCTGCGCCTCCCGGATAAATAATCCAGGCACTCTGACCACTAAGCCATCTCGACCTCTGCTCACCACCGCGAATTCTTCTTCCATATTTTAACACGTCTTATGGCGACGTCATTGCTATCAATTCGGTCCCTATACGGGTGACCGAACCGACACGACTAACTTTGTAGTTAATACAATTTATTATTGTTTAATGGTTATTACTCACGCGCATTCTTCGGGATAGCCCGACTAGTTTTGAACTCGAATGGAGCCCTTATTTATGAACTGAGCCCGCGGCGATGTCGCGAGTTAAACTGATAACCGTTAAACAATAACTAATATGAATGTGACTCATGGAAGTTATTAAACAAAAATATAAAGAAAGCTGCGCTTGCTACAGTTCATCTACGGATGTCTGACCATAATTTTAAATGAAGAGGTCTCCGTGCCTCGGATCGTAAATTTTATAAAATATGACGCTACGGGTAGTCACGATGCCTGAAAGTTCGATTACTAGTCTTAACACGTGGTATCGTGTTACTCAGTAACTGGAATGCGGAGGTCAGATAAAATACTGGTAGGTATTAACAGTTTGAGACAATATTTAAATCCATGTGTATTATTGGATCATGTTATAGTGAAATGGTAAGCTGCATCCCGTTAGACTGGAAGCCGACCCTAACATAAAATTGAAAAAAGGATTAGCAGATTAATTAAGAAAAAAAAAGTGTGCAGGTTTTATAAATTGATAGTATATGAAAAAAGAAATGGTGAATGGAAAACATAAAGAAATGACTGTTCAGTTTCAGTTTGTGTGAATGTTTTAGTAGTGGTGTTCGTTCTAAACAAAAACATTATTTAGATGTATTCTTTTTGTAAGTATAATTTTTGACCACGAGCTGGTTTCCAACCTTCACTTTGGATCGGTACTCCAAGCACTGTTTATAAAATACGCCGCTGCCTTTGCCTTCAGGGAATACTGGCGTGATGCTATGCAATGTTTTTGCAATTATATTAGAAGGCAGCTGATCTCTGAGATTTAATATTCATCGATTCGGTAGTCAGATTATTGCTTGATAAAAAATTAACATAATTATTAAACATATAAATTATTGTAACAAAGCATTACGCCTGTATTTCCGAAGTGAAGGCAGAGGTGTAATGGTGTGCACCTTAATTTCACAGATGCTGTTATTTAGTCTCATATATTAGATATTAGGCCTAATAACATTATCCGGACATCATTCCAAAATATGGCATGCTATTGAGATATCCTTGCAAAAAACGCTTGAAACGACCCGGGATTCGAACTGAGCAGCGCACGCAGCAGCTGCGCTTAGAACCGGTACATTATCGAGGCAATTATAACAAAATTTAATAATATAATCATTTTTTGTGGAAAGAATAATATGGTCGTGACCAGGATTCGAACCTGCATCTCTCCGATGAATACTCCAAACGCTCTGACTACTAAGCCATATCGACGTCTGCTCACTACTCTAAATTATTCTTCCACATTTTAATACTTTTTTGGTGACGATATCGCTATCTATTCAGTCCCTTTACAGTTGACTGAACCGACATGACTAACTTTACAGTTAATACAATGTCGTAACAAATACATATATCTCTCAAACGCATTAACGAATGCGTAGCGAACTCTAAAGTTTAAAAAATGTGGAAAGGAAAAGAAAAAACGTTTGTGAGCAGGATTCGAATAAGAAAAGTGCTGCCACTTTCCAAGAAATGAAAAAAAAAACTTAAGATGAATAAGCAGATTTAAAGAAAAATTCCACTTTCCCCAAGTCATAAATAAAATAGGTCTAATATATCAAATTGCGCATCGCGGAGATAATCTCTCGGTACAACGCTCCTCTGTTTAATTTCATTTTGTCCGCGAAATTTCCATTTTTATAGGTCAATATATTATACGAGTCTAATAAACATAATACAGTCTTTTAAGGAAGCTGTTTAATATGAGTTATGCTTTATATGATGATCTTGAATTTGTATAATTTTTGTTTTTTTGTGATTTTTAAATTTTGCTTCACACAAGGATTATCTGATAAATCGTAGGTTCGTTTACAGCTGTAAAATTCATATGCACATACACTCAGACCAGTAACTCATACAAATATTTGTTCTGTGCGGGTATCAAACCGCCTGGCAACAGTCTATCTGTCGACCACTGCGCCGTTTAATATGATTATGATTTTTGACACTTCTTCTTTTCGTGTCGATTGACTCGTATTAAATTTGTTGTGGGATGGAATTGTGGGATTAGCTTTTTTATTACAATCTGCAATCAAAATAGTTTTTTTGATTTAGTTTTTTCTCCATGTCAATAAAATTATACAGTTATAACGTGATCATAAATAACGAATGAATTTTTATACACAAGATATAAATTGGATAAAATGGGAAAAAGTGAGTAATTTACTAATCTGTAATAATATATATATCAAAAACAAAAAATACGTCATATAATCCATAACAACAATACAGTTGTAAGGCCTATGAAACGAAACTTCAGAAAATTAATAATTTTGAGTTTTAATTGGAATTTAAAACTGAAAAAACAAACACGTCAAACATTTTCCAAACGTTGACTTGGCCGCCATCACATAACGCCATCCAACAAAAAGTCCGCCCTTTCCCAACATTTAAACTGACTCAGACCCTTAAGTAGCAAGTTCTGCGAACTTATTGTGATTGATTTTTCTCTCGAACTCTTATTTTCTGGGACTTGAGTTCGTAACGCGGCGAAGCGTTCGCACAAACTTTACCAAGAATTCTGAATTTGGGAACAAATGAACGTGAAATTCGTGGAAAGTGTGAGTTTAAGCGATCGGTTTTGTGCAGAAGGGGTAGGTTTTTAGTTCGAGTTATTTTGCTTTATGATTCTTATTGGATGACTGGGTCTGATTCTCGGGTCGGGGAAACGTTATTATGCTTTACTTTTCGGAAATTCTCAGTAGCAGGTCGGAGTTCGGAAGTGTAACTGGTAGATGGCAATAGGCTCACTGTCTATAATTATTTAGAACTTTATAACTGTGGGTGAGCAACAGTACACATCTGCGTACCCCTTCGAGGAATACAGTCGTGATGTCATATGGTGCTATGAATGAATGACTTGGACGTTTCTTAGTACAAATAATCTCGGGAGTGTTAGGTTTACTTAAAATAAATAAATAAATAATAAATTAAAAATACAAAATTGAGTAAAGTTATTATATTAAATGGAAAAAGAATACGGTCGCGAACATGATTCGAACCTGCGCCTCCCGGATAAATACTCCAGGCGCTCTGACCACTAAGCCATCTCGACCTCTGCTCACCACCGCGAATTCTTCTTCCATATTTTAACACGTCTTATGGCGACGTCATTGCAATCAATTCAGTCTCTATACTGGTGACCGAACCGACACGACTAACTTTGCAGTTAATACAATGCCGTAAAGAATGCAATTACCTTAATAATTCAAAATAATTTTATCTTGAACAAAATTGAGTACTTTTACAAAAAAAAAATACAGTTTGTCGCAGTTATATGTGATGAGGAGTCATACAAAAGTTTACTTATTGCCTAAATACAATACATGAATAAAAGGTACTGGAAGTGTAAACTCGGAAATGCGTAGAATAAAATTTTGCGACCTGCCTGAACTAGGTTAAGACAAACCTGCGTCTCAGGTTGCTAGTTAATGAGTTTCATTCAGATTTTAATAAAAAATTTTTTCGACGTTTCAAGAAAAAGATTTAATTATTTAAAATCTGGTCATTTTTTTACAGATTTGTGAATATTTTGGACAACAACTTTAACGATATTAAAGAACTGTCACTTAGTTCTAGTAGACGCAATTCCGACGGCTGAGTGTGATGTTCTAGGTAAATTTACGGGTCCGAATAAGTGTTATTGTATTTCACTGTTGGAAACTTCTCAGCAGCAGCACGGAGTGGAATTGTGGCGAGTTGAGGGCAACAGTCTCATCAACTATCACATAGGACATAATAACTTCATCAGTGGAAGTGGCTGTACAAATTATATGTATGTACATTGAACCTAAGTAACAGCCGCACAGATCTATCGAGAGGTTAAGCTGCGCTTGCCGTGGTCAGTCTGTGGATTGGTGACCATCATGTAATACCGAGACCCCTCCGTGCTTCTAAAACCACATCAAACCCTCGGTCCCGGTAGTCAAATTAAGATCCATGACATCCGTTACAGGTAGTCAGAGACTTAAAATTCTGACAAGCGGTCATATTACGTCATATCATGTTAACCAGTAACTGGGTCATGTAGGTCAGATAGGCAGTCGCTCCATGTAAAATAAAGAAGCTGCATCTGGTTTGACTGCAAGCCACCCCAATGTAATGGTGAAAAGGCTAGGCAGATTGTTGTTTTACATGAAACATAACATTATATGTATTTCCTTGCTAATTGCACTATACAAGCCAACAAAACAATTCAGAATGGACTAGCTAACGGCAAGTTAGTCACAGTGCATAAGTGTTGGTTCAATAATAACATCGACTAAACAACCAGCGTCTAAGTTTACGAGACCTCGGCTAAAATCTAGCCAAGGCGGGGAGAGTGTGGTGTTGGGCACAAGAACTAGCGGTATTAATAAATGTTCAACGGTTATTACTCACGTGCATTCTTTGGGATTGCCCGAGTAGCTTTAAACTCGATTGGAGCCCTTAGTAATTGAGCCCGGCGATGGCGCGAGTCAAACTCCAGGTTCCATCGCCGCGGAATGCACGTGAGTAATCGTTGAACAATAAATAATTTATTTGAATGAGTCTCACAAAAGTAATTATACAAAACTAAAGTGTTAAACGAATAAAGAAGTCAGCATCGGATCGTCGATTATATACGACGATATTCGACGAAAAACCAACCCATAAATGCCATTAATTATATGGCCAATAAATAATTATTAATTATGGCCCGGTTAGTGGAGTGTGATAGCAGGATAACATCAGAACCTGGCGCATGGATAATATAGCTAGCTAGATAGAAGGAGACCGTATTGGTGGTGTTTACTAACAACAACGGCATTCCCAATGAGGGTTGTCAGGCACGCGGGTCATAAAACACAGCAAAAACTTTAGAAGCATTCCAGTACAAGTAGAGAGTATGTATGGAAGAAGAATATATGCTGCGCCGACCCCAAATAAATTGGGATAAGGGCAGGGGGATGATGATGATGACATGCGATTAATTCTACTAAAAGTTGTTTAATTAAAGTTTTGATTTATTTCACCAATTAGCCTGGACTCTCCTATCAAGCAATTATAGAACATGAAAGTACCTATTCCCTACTCTATATTAGTCTAGCATAAAAAAATACAATAAGAGCGCTTGGAGTAATTTTCCGGGATGTGCAGGTTCGAATCCTGGTCATGACCGTATTTTTTAAATAAATTGTAATATAAGAAAATAAAAATTCGCAACCTCACTAAAGTCATCGTAGAGTATTTTATTTATAAATTACAAATGACCGGCGATCTGTGACCCGCTAGCTGTATCCGCCCCGCTACAGCTTGTGCCCTGGCCTCCTCATGTAATACCACAGGAATCTCGTGACAAAGCCGCTCGAGCCAAACTCGATTACATAGTAAGTGCGGCCACTACACACTATTCATACACGCTGATACAATGACTACGTTGTTTAGCAAAATAGTGACTATATTAAAGTTATTATATTAAATGGAAAAATAATACGGTCGCGAACAGGATTCGAACCTGCGCCTCCCGGATGAATACTCCCGGCGCTCTGACCACTAAGCCATCTCGACCTCTGCTCACCACCTCGAATTCTTCTTCCATATTTTAACACGTCTTTTGGCGACGTCATTGCTATCTATTCAGTCCCTATACGGGTGACTGAAATATAATAACTTTAGAGTTCGCTTTTCCATTTAATATAATAACTTTAAAGTTCGCTAAGCATGCGTTAATGCTTTCAAAGATTTATCTTTAATTGTTAAGGTAATTGCATCTTTACGACATTGTATTAACTGCAAAGTTAGTCGTGTCGGTTCGGTCACCTGTATAGGGACTGAATAGATAGCAATGACGTCGCCAAAAGACGTGTTAAAATATGGATGAAGAATTCGCGGTGGTGAGCAGAGGTCGAGATGGCTTAGTGGTCAGAGCCCTCGGAGTATTTATAGGCGCAGGTTCAAATCCTGCTCACGACCATATTCTTTTTCCACAAAAATTTATAACTTTAAATAAAAGTTGTTTTATTAATGTGTAGTGATCGCGAAAACCTGACATATTACTATAATACTTTTTAGTTTTTGGGGAAATGAAACAATATTCGAAATATTGAAAATTTTAAAATTTATTTTGTTGTAACTCTTCACTTAATCGTAGGCGTGATTGTGGTCAAGAGCCGACCCATTCGTAACATAGCATCACACCTGTATTCTCCGAGAGCGTAGGCAGAGATATACCATTCTGTTATAAAAATCCTTATTCAATAATAAACGTTTTGTCCTTCATGTCTTGTTGGTCTAGTCGTCCCAAGCGCGACTGCCGAGCACAAGGTCCTGGGTTCAATTCCCAGGTGAGGGAAAGTTTTATTGGGTTTTTCTGTTAGGAAATTTTTTGTAGCAGCTCGTAGCTTGGATTTGTGTCTAGTAGATGGCAATAGACGCACCGCGTGGGTGTGCATCTGTGTACACCTCTGCCTACCCCATCGGGTAATACTGGCGTGATGTTTCACCACCACAGTCAATAAGTCATCAGTGTGTCCTCTTTGCAGACGATACTACTATTATCATAAAGAGTAATGAACCCCAAAATTTGAGTACTCAGGTCAACAAAGCATTAGGTGAAATTATTAAATGGCTAGATACTAATAAGTTAAAAATAAATATTTCTAAAACGAATGTAATGTATTTTAAAACATGGAAAAGTAAGCCCATACAAATTGATGTATCGTATAATACTAATGTTATAGAACAAATACATTGCTCTAAATTCCTGGGTATAACAGTAGACGAAAATTTTACTTGGAAAACTCATATTGAAAATGTATGTGTAAAAATTAATAGATTTGTCTTTGCTTTAAGAAAAATTACATGTATAACATCCATGCAAACTGCCTTAATGGTATACCATGCATACGTGTGCTCGGTTATCCGCTACGGTATCATTGTGTGGGGAAACTCTTCAGATATATCACGAGTGTTCATTGCTCAGAAGAAGTGTGTTCGTGCAATGTTTAATATTGACTGGTGTGATTCATGTAGACCCGCATTCCAATCAAATAACCTCTTAACGGTTCCCTGTATTTACATTTACGAGATTTCTAAATTTGTGAAAAATTATCCTCAATTTTTTGTGTCTAACAATAATACAAATAAAAGAAAAGCTACTCATTTAGAATTTCAGTTACCTATTCCTAGATTAGAGTTATTTAGACGAAGCTGTATTTACATGGGTCCCTTAATATATAACTCTTTACCAAAAACTATCACCGGTCTACCTCCAAATAAATTTTGTGTAATGCTAAGAAAATGGTTATTTCAGCAATGTTTTTACTCAGTTGATGAATTTCTAGCAAAAAACCCATGTAAATTCTACAATTGTGAGCGATCTGTGAGGTATAGACTGTAAATTAAATTAAATTAATTAAGTTGAATTGTTATAAATGTTCTATTTCTGTGATAATATTATGATATTTGAACTGTATAAAGATTTGCATGTCGCCAAGCGGCAAGATGTATATGGCACCTTGACTATATTTTACCACCATTATGTACCTACATTTTAAGCAAATAAAGATTCTGATTCTGATTCTGATTCTGTTATGTTATGTTATGAAGATATTAGTAGGTATAGAAGTATATAAAATCTAAATACGCATTTCTCAAAAACACGAGCACAGTTAGAGCAAAAACTATGACCTAAATACCAGCATTCCGCGACTGTACCCATTTCTTCGGCCCATGAGACGAACAGTTTTAATTAGTTGCCTCCGTTTATAATTGCACAAAGTTTCAGTGTTCCGAACGTTTCAGTTTTTCAGTTAAAGCTGAACTTAATCATCTATGTTCGTCTTTAAATGAATAGAGACTGAATACTGGAGTTCCTTAGCTAAATACTATTGACTAGCTGTGCCCGCGACTCCGTCCGCGTGGATGTCGTAAATTAACACCATGTCGTGTATGAACACAAGTTCATAATTAACAAATGTTCGACGTGATTCTTTAAATTGGCATAACTTTTTTCTTTATGAACCGATTGACATGAAACAAACACTAAATCTTAAGTGAAGCTTACCACAATATATTAGTGAAAACTATATCTGAATCGGATAAGCCGTTTCTGAGATAAGCATGCACAAACGCACAGACAAACAGACAAAAATTCTAACAATCATTGTTTTGGGTGCTATTTGCGTTGATAAAGGTCCCATTAATATTTTTTCTCATATATCTTCTATGTACAGACAGCGATCCGTTACATTTTTATTATATGTATTGATTGATGATGTTGATAAACTGAAATATTGAATAGATTCAGGCGTAACTGCCACGTTGGTCTAGTGGTCCTAAGCGCGACTGCTCAGCAGGAGGTCTCAAGTTCGATTCCCGGGTCGGGCAGTGTTATTGAGATTTTCTGTTATGAAAATCCCTGTCGGAATTGTGCCCGGTTGATGGCAATAGGCTTACCACCTATTACATGGGACTTAATAACAGCATTGGTGAAATGTGGGTGTACATCTGACTACATTTATTATATATTATATATTAACACTGCTACTAGCATTAAGGAAAACTACTTTCTTATTGTATAGGATTGTATTTTTATGAATGCTGTGTTTGCCAATTGATATTGTATTGACCTTTACTATTGTGCATTAAATAAATAAATACACCTCTCCCTACCCCTTCGGAGAATACAGGCGTGATGCTATATAAATTCTGAATAGTAGTCCGGAGCTTGGAATTTTTGGGTGTGTAAACTCTTGCCTACCTCTAGACGAATAAAAGCTTGATGCAATATTATCCTCACAATTTGTCGCATGACCTTTACGAAATACCTAGAAATAACTAGAATAACAACAGCTTTGAGTAACCTACCGCAGCGAGCGACAGGGGAAATCACTAGTGTACATATGTTTAATTAAAACCCGCATATGTAAATATTTGTATGTTAATTTTTGTATTAAATATTTTAGGGGTCTTGTTTAAATAAATAGAATTCATCACGTCATTCTGTCAGACATTATTGCGAGTCAAATATCATAGTGATTCTCGGATAGAGCAAGGTGTTGTTACTGGGATTTCTGTGCATTTGTAATTTTAATACGGATACATTTTTGAAAAGAATTAACGCATGCTTAGCGAACTTTAAAGATTTTGATGATGACTTTAAAGTTTTGTGAAAAAAGTTTTTTTTTTTTTATGTAATATGGGGCAACCGAACAGACGGCTCGCCTGATGGTAAGCCATTACCGCCGCCCATGGACACCCGCAACCCCAGAGGAGTCGCGAGTGCGTTGCCGGCCTTTTAAAGGGTTTGGGCCTCCGGTACCCTCACTCGTGAGGCCGTGGTATCAATCCGGTCGAGCCGGCCCATTCGTGCCGAAGCGTGGCTCTCCCACGGTGAAAAAATATGTTCGTGAGCAGGATAATTATTGTGTATTTGTCAAGGCAATTGCATCTATTTGCAGTATTAACTGGAAAGTTAGTCGTGTCGGTTCAGTCACCTGTATAGGGACTGAATAGATAGGAATGACGTCGCCAAAAGACGTATTTAAATGTGGAAGAAAGGAAGAAGAATTTTTGGTGGTGAGCAGAGGTCGAGATGGCTTAGCGGTAAGAGCGCCTGAAGGTTCGAATCCTGCTCGCGACCTTATTCTTTTTCCACACCATTGGAAATCCGGTGTTTGTAATATTGTGCTCGCTAGACGACAAAAGGTGCACTTCCTATAAGAGTTAAAGAAATTGAGTCTAATAAAGTATACTTCTACTCAACCTAGGAAATACAGGCCTGAATCCCTCAGGTTAGCTGGTCTCCTCACGATGTTTACCTTCACCGTTTTAAGGAAGTGTTAATTTATTTATAATACGTATATGACTACGACAAGTCAGTGGTGGCCTTGGATTGGCAAGTCCAATGTAAAAAATCTTGCAGGTTGTGCAAGTCCAACTGTCATCGTTTAACGATGTCCGGTCACCGAGAGACGTGAACTGCGGGCAGTGGACCTGGGTGGTTCGTCGCCCGACCAGCACCAGGCCTTATATAACAAGATTCGCATGTGCAGGCTTACTGTGGCCTTCCTGCACATACCCTGGAGAGTCTGTTGACAATTTTCAACGGTCCATAACCTGCCCGGGTCGCGATGATTGCAGCTGCGAACCTGAGACCTTGGTAAAGGTAGGTCCCTGTGCTTTTGGACTGACAATCTCCTCCATCTTCTCCAAGGCGGAGGACGTTAATGAGGATTTGAACCCCTGTAAAAAATACTCCTTGTGCTTTTTGGTCGGTACGAGTCCGGGACGGCGTCCAAAATGGAATTAATACACTTGAAAAAAAAAATACAACGGTCATACCACAAGTCTGCTCCTACCTTCAATTTATTCTCCACCACAAAACAATGAATCCAATCAAAGTTCAACCGTTTGATTCAACAGGAAAACACGAATACAGCACGACAAGGGAAATCACAGTCCACGAGTTTAATTAAAATTAATTAAAATGCTAAATTAAATCGTGCAATGTACCCGGATACTTTTGAAACTATTCCTCTATCTCCATCTCATTCATACATTTGTGTTGCTCTGTCTCGCTCGAGCGTTTTCTCCGGAACCCATTTTAATTGAAGAAAGTTTTTCGGTTTGGAATGAGGAGAAACTATCAAAACGGTTTTTGTTTCAGATTTAGATTTTGTGTTTGTAATGTATTTCCTAATTTGATTCTCAATAGGTGTTGATTCAATAACTAATAATAACTTTATCACAGATGGGTCTAAAATTGATTTTATAAGAGATGAGTTTAAAATTGATTTTATTCGATTATTTTTTATCGAATTCATCAAATTTATAATAATATTTTATTTTAGTGTAATTGCATTGCACATGTTCAACGAAATTTGGTGTGACATGGCTAGATAGAAGGAGACCGTATCAGTGGCGGTTACCACGAACAACAGCATTCCCAATGAGGGTTGACGTCAGGCAGGCGGCCTGACGTCAACCCTGACGGACCTGAGTTTATATTATATTGAGAGGTTGTTCTCGATGGTGTGTAAATTCGTCAAAGACCTGTCGAAAAGACGGTGGTTCACACTCTGACACTAGGTTGTTCATCTGGCATACGATAAGAAGAAGATTTATGAGCCAGTACTAATGTCCATCCATCCCTCTGCCCTTATCCCAGTATATGTAATTGGGGACGGCGCAGCATGTCTTTTTCTTCCATACATCTTTGACAGCGGTCATTTCGGTAGTCACTCCTTTTCTAGCCATGTCATCTATCACACAATCCATCTATCGTTTCTTCGGTCTTTCTCTAGTCATGTTTCCATCTTCATTTTTTTTTTGTATATTAAATTTTTTGCGGCACATTCATATTAATTAATGTGTAACGGTTATTACTCACGTGCATTCTTAGGGATTGCCCGATTTCACGAGTCAAAGTGTTTGAGTCGCGAAATTGCCGCGGGCTCAGCTCATGACTAAGGGTACTCAGGCAATCTCGAAGAATACACGTGAGTAATAACCGTTGAACAATTATTAATCTCCATTCATACTCAAAACTTTCCTCGTCATACCACACACACCATGGTCCACATTCCTCCTCATCACAATGTCCATAGCGTATTTTAAATATATTTTCACTCTACATTATCTTTGCTCCAACATTCCAACTTCCAAAAAGCAGGGGTGACAAACTATTGGCGTTTTAATTTAGAAATTTTAATTAAATTTAACCCCAAGGGTGGGGACTTTTAGTTTTATAGTTTGACAAGAGAAACATTTTACCCCGTTTCGGTCAAATGACAATTAAATTTAATAATTAAGTTGTTTATAATCTGTTGTTGTATGAGTTGCTTTTATGGTGGATTTTATGACAGTTTTATGGGAGTGGGAAAATGGTATCGTTTTGGGGTCAGTGTGGGTATATTATTGTTGAATTATTTATTGGACTTGATGGATGGAAGTTCTTAAAAAAATATTAAACTTTTAATCTAGAGTTATAATATTTTTTGTAAAAAGATAAGTTTGTCTAGTCATATAAAGATATTGGCCTTTACATCGTTTTCAAGTGGCTAGAACAAATATGTTTAGAAATAAACCATAGAAGAATATACCTATTGATCAAAGACTTCAAACTCTCCAGATTATGTGTGTGTTCCTTACTACTTATAACCGAAAAGCTTTAAGCCCCTCGTTCCATTGTAGACCTCATCGCTTTCTATCTGGCGATATCGAGGTCAAGAAAAGGCCCATTCAGTACAAAAAAAAATTGTTCATACTGACGTCAATTCTAATTTAGCCCAACTTTATCTAATATCAGTTATTATAAGAGCAGGACGAACTAGTAATGAGACGTAAAATTCATGTCATCCTAAAATTTCCATACGAATTTAGTTTGACGTCTGTATTTTTGGTCTAGTGGTCCCAAGCGCGACTGCTGAGCAGGAGGTCTAGGGTTCAATCCCGGGGATTGTGATCGGGGATCCCGGAGATCGGGCAGTGTTATTGAGTTTTTCTGTAAGGAAATTCTCAGCAGCAGCCCGGAGTTTGAAATTGTGCCCAGTTGCAGGCAATAAACCCACCACCTATTACATGGGACTTAATAACAGCATTGGTGAAATGTGGGTGTACAACTGTGTACTCCTCTGCCTACCCCTTCGGGGAATACAAGCGTGATGCTACATTTTGTCTGTATTTTACTGGTCACTTATTATACGTGTGCCGACTAAAAATACTCGGAGATTTTAGTTTGAAGCTCCTGAATTCAACAATGCTCTAATTTTATCATAGCCGGCTACATCAGAATGACGTCACTATATTTTATAAAATAAATTAATTAAAATATCTTTATTTCAGAAAAAATGTTCCTAACTAGGTTACCGTTAATTAGTTTCATGACAAATGACTTATTATATCAGCCCTAAACAACTAAAAAACAAATGACACAAGTGAAAATCTTTTTGATTGTAATATATCATTACTGTTCAAATAAAAAAAAACTAAAAACAAAATCCACCATCTATATTTCATCCGAATGAAAAATTCACTGTACCACCATTATTTTCCAATCCGCTTTCGAAATTGCCATCGAAAAACTCCCATGCTATACGTCAAAGGTTTCTATCAAAGCATTGGCGAAAAAACACAAAAAAAAACAATAAAAAAAGTTTGTAATCTGATCACATGTATGCGATTGCAGTATAAAAATGAAAAAAAAAAAAAGAGAAATTAGAAAAAAGTTTCAAATCGCCCGTCAGCTGTCATACGATTGGGTAACGATACGGTACCGGCCCATATCGCGCAGTTGACGGGCCGTTGATTGGCTGGGACAGTGGCGCTCAAACTTTATGCCGTCATGTTTGTGTTTTACACAGCTAATTAAAACTTACTTTCTTCAAATTTAATATGCGTTACATATAAAACTTGTGGAGGGCAATAAAGATATTGAGTATTAATTTAAAATCTGGGTTTTCAACAATTTCATGTAAACCTCTTTATAAAGAACTAAATATATTAACAGTTCCTGGAATGTACATTTTTGAATGTAGTAAATTTGTTAAAACACATTCCGACTTATTTCAATGTCTTGGAGACATTGTTACGTTTAACACGAGATATCCTGATAGACTGATCATTCCTCCAATGAAAAGCCACTTGTATCACAGAAGTTGCTTTCCAATGGTTATAAGGATATATAATAAACTACCAAAATCATGTAAGGAAATGCCAATCAATAGATTTAAAGTGACTAACATCTATAATGTACTACAATTCCAGCAAATAAAATTTCATTTCATTTCAAGAACCAACTGTACTGCCATAATATATTTTTTACTTTTTTTTTACAATTTTTCAAGAAAACAATTTTTTCAAATTTAGTAGGCTAGAACAGGGTTTCAACCTGCGACCCTTGACATTCCGTGTCATCAATCTACCAACTGAGCTACCTTTTTTTGTCGTTGTTCGAATCTGTTGAATTTTCATGCCTCCTTGTATTCCTCTTAAGGACACGCCTACCGATATTTACAAATATTTAGCAATCATTTACAGAAATACTAAACTTAGCGTTACCAGTTTGCAGTTGTAAAGCGCCTAACAACATCCCAGTCCTTTATAAATCATATATCATTATATTTTTTTATACATGTTGAGGCCATGTAACGCCTATATTCATTACTATTTTTCAAGAAAATAATATAATACCATATTTTAAGCTGAACTTGAATGTTATTATCGATATATATCATCATCACCATCCGTAGCCTGATTTCACCCACTGCTGAGTATGAATATATGCCATCACGTCTAAAGCTCATATATTATCAGACGAAATAATAATCAAAAGCAACCATCATCAACTTCAACCTTTAGCTTTTTACCAAGTATCCCAGTTTTTCAAAAATGTTGAGTACCACTGGCCTCAAATACGCGAATGGACTTGTCAAGCCACGCTTTACGCATCGTCGTTGGATTCAAAACGATTTTTTGACAACTGCCTCTGATGCCGAATGTAATTTTAAAATTTAAACGAAATCAAATGTGATCGTTCTGGCTTTTTGAGATATTGATATTATTGTTTAAACATGACATTTTACCCTTTGTTCGTATAGAGACAGATACAAAGGGTTATGGTTATATCTACATATTTAAACGTGATATCGTTTCAATTTCAATTATTGTTTTAGCTTAAACAAAACAGTCCTTTCCAAACATATTTTTTATCTGCTTTGAGCAGATTCAATACATTTTGAATGAATGATCTCATGATGATTATCCCCCTGCCCTTATCCCAATTTATTTGAGGCCACTCTTGCACTCAAGGCCTCATTTGGGGTCAGCGCAGCATGTATTTTTCCTCCATACATCTCTACCAGTCGTCATACCGACAATCACTCCTTTACTAGGCATATCATCTTGAACACAATCCATCCATCGGTTCTTCGGTCTTCGTCTACTCTCATAGCCATCCACATTCCTACTCAAAACTTTCGTCGTTACATGATCCAATAAGTATAAATCCCGAATACAGATTTGGTAGTGAGTGAGTCATTTGACATCATCCGGGTACAATTCTAAACACTTTGACCAACCCGATAATCAAAACCGTGCTCGTGACTAGACTAATGAAACAGTCAAAATCACAGTTCTAATAATATGCAAAGGTACTCACAATATTCTCGAAATAACTTTTGGAAAAGACAATAAGTTACGACTGAATTCTATATACAGTTCGGTCTAAAAACTTTTGCTCGGCAAAGCATTAAAATTTCATATTTTCAAGATACTGCAACTGACACGCTTTATATTCTTTATGTTGTTTTGCTGTTCTCAAATGGCTTGGAAATAAACTACCAATAATTTTGCCTCTAAAACTTTCCGCTTCGGCGCCTGGCCCTATCATTCCCAGTATCGGTCGTGATAGTATTTGTTTTTCTTTCTTTTCATACAGTGTTCTGATATTTCGGGATATTTTCTCGATAAACAAGATTGGTAGGAAAGTAGTCCACCCGTTTTACCTTGATATTTGATAGTTTGGTTGTATTTCTTTTGTATTCTTTATGTTTAGCTTCGGAATAAAATATGGAGTTATATTTATAACGAACGAGTTTCTGTATACGCTTTTGTTATTATTAATTTTGATTGTAAACCAGTAATTAGAATTTAATCTAATAGGTAAGTACTTTGATACATAATATTGAGCGCTTTATATTTTTAGTTTGCCAAAAGTATTGTGTATATGTAAAGTGAAACTAATCTCAGTAGAGATTAGTTTCCAATACTTTTAGTTCTAAATATTTTGTACCTATACAACGATTTTTTACATATTCAAAGAAACATTCCTATAATTATTTATCATTCAAAAATCTTATAATCGTTCGAATTCCAAAAATAATTTCTAACCAAAACCATATCCCATATAGGCTAGAGTGAATAGATTTCTTCTGGATCTATGTGCCTCATCTTCACCCACACCATCGCTTACCATCAGGCGAGTTGGTGGCCAAACGTTGAACAATTTTTAATTAAAAAAATCCTACACCGACGCGGTTTTGCCAGTAACACCTTCCCCAATAAAGAATTAAAAATAAACCACAAAGAAACAAAAGGAAAGCTATTCCCAAAGCCAGATTCCGTAGCTGAAGTGCACCGGAAACTTTGAGAAGGAATCCTAAAGTTTCTCCAAAGTATTAGTGGTCGCTCCTCTTGGTACCCTTTGCACTCCACCAGTTTTAGAACATCTGGCTAGTGATTGTGGAAGATAGGTAATTTTGTGTAAATAAGTTGGCTGTATCTGGTGTTTTGTTAATGAAAGAAGTTGGGATATTGCACCGTGTGAAAGAGAAAAAGATGGTGCTACAAAAACATTGAACGTGAAGGGTAAATATTGTTTTTTCAGATGGTTCTTTAAAAACTTTTACAGTGGTAGGCTATTTTATTGCGATAAAACAGAAGAGTGGCCAAATGAGTAATCACAATAATATTTATATTATTACTATGACTGAAGCTATGATTATGGTTGAAAATCCTTAAACCCCTCCATATTCTTAACTGGATTTTTTAACCTGAAGCTAGTGAAAGTGAAAATTGATAAGACAAAACTATACTTTATTAACATATTAATATTTAATAGCTCAGTAATATTCAAACCTACATAAAATGAATCATTAAGGCATCAACAACTGCCTCGTTGGTCTAGTGATCTCAGGCGCGACTGCTGAGCAGGTCTCGGCTTCGATTCCGGGGTCAGGCAAAGTGTTAGTGAGTTTTTCTGTTAGGAAATTCTCAGTAGCCGCCCGGAGTTTGTAATTGTACCCGGTTGATGGCAATAGGCTCACCACTTATTGACATGGGAAATAATAATAGCATTGGTGAAATGTGGGTGTACTACTGTGTACACCTCTGCCTATCCCTTCGGGGAATACAGGCGTAATTGTATGTTATAATGAAACAACTTTTAACCGGATTAATCGCGTGTGTGGTTTTTGTTTTTCCTGACGTTTCGAACACTTTGCAGCGCTATTAATCCGGTTAAAAGTTGTTTTATTATAATGTGTAGTGATCGCGGAAACCTAAGATTACTATATGATTGTATGTTATTAAGGCATCAAAAAATCTGACAATTCAAGAAATGAGAATTTACTGATATTAAATAAACAGCCCTTATAGATTATTACTAAAGCTTCATTTCCCTTGTTCAAACAAAATACAAAACATCTTGTTTCAATATTCTAAATTTATTTGCATCGACAACAACAAAGGCACAGTATATAGAATTGAACAGTTCATCCCGCTGAACTTTGAAAAATCTTTGTTTAATGTTCGTCTTGACCGTCCGGCGCTTCGACAGTGAGAAATAGCTCTGCTGATGCCCTTTGACGTCTCACTTAGGCTTCACCATATTTATCTTCAAACGGACGTTTAAATAAAATACAGTTTTCAGTTCAAAAGAGAATGCTTCGGGCATGTTGAGTTCAGAAACAGATTTATTTTTCATAAACTTGAATTGGGTCAGACGCTCAATTTTTATGTTCTCAAGCTCGTTTTGAACGTGGTTTGTGAATTTTTAATATTTTTGTGCTTTTTTATTGGTTTTGTTGACATGTGTCTGTTCTTTGCCAAATGTGGTAGACATTATGTTAAACGATTATGCGGAAAGCAGTTACGCTAATCTTGTTTTGTTTTTGTAAAGTAGATCAATTAGAGTATTTAAAAAGAATGAGTTAAGCCGTTATCTTGTGCAGGAAGATAGCACATCTCTAACTATGTCAAGCAGTAGAAATCTGAGCCAACACAAAAGTGATCTTTAACGTAATTATGATAGATAATGGTGATACATTTGAAACTATTAGTGCAATGGCAATAGTTAACAGAGAGCAGTCCATAAAAAAAAACTGCACAATCCAAATATATCAGAAATCGAAATATCCTTATATATTTTTCGGTTGAACGTGCCATTTCAGAAATACCTGGAATCTCCGTTTTGCCCCTGCTATCAGTTTTGCGAGCATTCCAAGGCCAACATTTGAGGATTTTGGAATATTCTCAGATTGGTATTTTTTTGTTGTTCAATTTATTTTAAACGCAGACGCCTTATGATTTTTCTATAGGGAGGTGCGATTATGTAAAAAGATTGTTTTTTTTTTTTTACATCAAAATGAGTTTATTTTTCGATTTGCTTAAATAAAGATTATATTCACTAGATACCTATTTGTTTCATGTGAGAATTAAACTGAAAATCTGTAGTGCAAAAACCAATTGCTTAGTCACTACGTTATTGAAGCCTTCAAACGGGCTCCAGCACATATATGAAATATATACATTTATCGTTACAAAAAAATACATCATTATATATTTAATGGCTTCCTGCTTACTACACACCAACTTAGAATGATAATAGCTACCAAGAGACACATAAAATATGTTGCTTCATATCCAACTTATTATCAAATGGAAATATTTTCCCTCGATGACACCATAGTGTCTGCAGGTGGGTACCCAAAAGTACCTCAATGTATATTCTTGTCGCTTTCCTATCGAACGAAATTGTCTCACTAGCTTGTCATCGGAGGAATTTTGTATAGGATATATTTTTGCGTATGGTGAGAGAAGATATTTTATTTTCATTGTGCAATGATCATAACATTGTAGAGGTATACATGCATATGTGCGGCCAGGAAAACATTTTTTATCAATACACATGCTTGTAAAGTGTTTAGTATGTTATATCTTAGTAGATTTAACAAAGAAAGTACATATGATATTAAAAAACCACAATAGTCCATTTGAACCCATAACCTGTCGCGCAAGAAGTGGGCCCGTAACCACGTGGCACCACAACATTATTTTATTAATGTATTTTAATCTAGTCATAGTGTAAACAGTTAACAATTTGATTTCATTATACGTTTTGGCGTTATTTTATTGAAGATAAATCATTGAAAAACATTAACGCATGCTTAGCGAACTCTAAAGTTATTATATTGAATAGAAAAATAATACGATCGTGAGCAGGATTCGAACCTGCGCCTCCCGGATAAATACTCCAGGCGCTCTGACCACTAAACCATCTTGTCTTCTCACCACGCGAATTCTTCATACATATTTTAACACGTCTTTTGGCGAGGTCATTCGGTTCGGTCACCTGTATAGAGACTGAATAGATAGCATTGACGCCGCCAAAAGACATGTTAAATAATTCGCGGTCGTGAGCAGAGGTCGAGTTAGTTGTCAGAGCACCTGGTGTATTTATCCGGGAGGCACAGGTTCGAATCCTGCTCACGAACGTATTCTTTTTCCATTTAATATAATAACTTTAGACTTATTTTATTGTTTTTCATTTCTCCATAAAACAATAATTTTTTTTGAGATCCCACTTTCACTAAAGTAAGAAGTTAATAAAGTCAATCCTCAGAAGCTAACCTCCACAGATCACTACAATACCCCTCAATAGGGTTCAGTTAACGCCATGAGTGACGGGCAACATGACGTGAATCCCATGACAATTTATGGGATAGCTAACGATGTGGAACACGGTCGTACATGTACAGGTAATTATACTGTTGTGGAGCTCATTCATAATGATGTTGGGATTAATTCGTGAAGTGTAGTTTAGATCTTCACTTTAAAGGAGGATAATAAAACAACTTTTAACCGGATTAATCGCGTGTATTATTGGAGGACCTCCTTAGACCACGAACGCTGCAAAGTGTACGAAACGTCAGGAAAACAAAAACCAATAATACACGCGATTAATCTGGTTAAAAGTTGTTTTATTATAATGTGTAGTGTTCGCGAAAACCTAAGATATTAGTATAAGGATAATAAAATTATGGTGATCATAATTAAACGACTAGAATTTTATAATAAATTAATAATAAAGATGACTTATGAAAGGCCAAGATACGGTAAGGCGTCAATCAACATTATTGCCAATTTAAAGTTGGTATCTTTTAAAGGAATTTATAGAATCTCTTAACTCTAAGAATGGGAGATGTATAAAATTATACTTCATAATAATCAAAATCTATTGTGTCTGGTAATTAACGAGCCAACAGATTAAAGCAATATTAAATGTTAATTTTATAAAGTAAACTGCCTCGTTGGTCTAGTGGTCCCAAGCGCGACTGCTGATGAGGAGGTCTCGGGTTCGATCCCCGGGTCGGGCAAAGTGTTATTGAGTTTTTCTGTTAGAAAATTCTCAGTACTAGCCCGGAGTTTGGAACTGTGCCCGGTTGATGGCAATAGGCTCACCACCTATTACATGGGACTTAATAACAGCATTGGTGAAATGAGGGTGTACAATTGTGTACACCTCTGCCTACCCCTTCGGGGAATACAGGCGTGATGCTATGTTATGTTATGATGCTATGTTATAAAGTAAGTATGGACGCAACATACGAATAATAAACAAGTGAAAAAGAAAAAAGAAAAGTTGCAGTGATAGCCTAGTGTTTTTTACCGTGGGAAAGCCATGCTTCGACACAAATGACCCGGCTCGACCGGAGTGAGACCACGGCCTCACAGAAAACCGGCGTGAAACAACGCTTGCGTTGAGTCTTACCGAGTGAGTGAGGGTACCGGAGGCCCAAACCATTTGAAAGGCCGGCAACGCACTTGCGACTCCTCTGGGGTTGCGGGTGGCCATGGGCGGCGGTAACCGCTTACCATCAGGCAAGCCGTCTGCTCTGATGCCACAAATCCCATAAAAAAAAAGTGGTATGACCGTTGGATTTACAAGTTTAAGGTCATAAGTTCAAATCCAAGGCACGCACCACTGACTTTATGAAGTCATGTGCGTATTATAAATTCATTATCACTTGCTTATAAAGATGAAGGAAAACGTGAGGAAACCAGCACACCTGAGAGATGTTCTCGATGGTGTGTAAAGCCATGTCAGAGACTTACGGGTGGTTTAAACACTGACACTAGGTTGTTCATCAACCACACGATAAGAAGAAGAAAAGAACAAGTGAAAATAATGATGATATTTGAAAATTATGAATCATACTGAAAAATTATTGTAGAATTACCGTTATTAATTCCAATGCGGTGGCATACTCCGGACTTCAAGTAAGTTAGTATAAAAGTAATCTAATTTTAATACCTTAGGTTTACGCGATCACTACATATTCCAATAAAAAAAACTTTTAACCGGATTAATCGCGTGTATTGGTTTTTTGGTTTTCCTGCCGTTTCAAACACTGCAGCGTTCGTACGACCACGAAAAAAACAATAGTACACGCGATTAATCCGATTAATACATAAAAGAACTTTCAGAACCGAATTATTTACAATACACTTTATTAAACTTCTACAAGCATTTGACACTTCAGTCCATTTAAAACAGTGACAGGTCAATGACGTCACTGGTCCCATGACAATTGGTAGGACAGCTAACGATTCGGAACACGTCTGATATATATATACATGTAGTATTAGTACAGATGTACAGATTTACTGATATTGCTCTGCAGGGACTCATTCCGATGGTAGACTAGATTGGGACCGATTGTGCTAGATTTTTTTTCGGTTCCAGACCATTTTTTTGGAGTGAAATTATTATTTGGATTGAAAGTTTTGATTTAGATCAGGATTTTTTTTGATTTGATTTGGTACGGATTCAGTTTTATTTGTATTTTATTTATGCGACTGTTGAGCATGAAGTCCTGGGTTCGATATCGGTGTCGAGCATCAGCATTTCATCCCTATTCATCCCGAACTTCTGTGCCTAGCCTTGCCCTAACTACTTTGAGGTTTATTCTCAGTCTTACTGGATGCAGCTTTATACAATTTTTTACATAAAAAATTTAAGAAATATATATTTATTTCCACACCGTACAACATAAATAAAGATAAGACATAAATAAAATATTAGTGAAACTAAAATTATCATAGAGGATTTTTGTTTTGGAGGTTTGGGCTTCTACCCAAAATCCACTGATATTATTAATCTATTGTACCTAGGTATGAATGGTATTATAAACCAATTACCACTTGCTTAAAACGGTGAAGGAAAACATCGTAAGTAAACCGGCACACCTGAGAGATGTTCTCGATGGTGTGTAAAGCCCTGTCAGAGACCTACGGGTGGTTTAAACTCTGACACTAGGTTGTTCATCAACCACACGATGAGAAGAAGAAGGTAAAGATCTAAAGCAACTGCCTATGAGAACTTCACAACCCATTTGCATCGCTAACACGATGTTTCCTAGAAATACCGGTTATCTAACTTACAGCCCCCTGATACTTGTAGCGTCTGTCAAAAAGATTCAAACTTGCGCCTCTCGGATATCCTGCTCACGACCGTGTTGGTCGTGAGCAGGATAGAGGTCGAGATGGCTTAGTTGTCAGAGCGCTTGGAGTATTTATCCGGGAGGCGCAGATTCGAATCCTGCTCACGACCGTATACTTTTTCCATTTAATATAATAACTTCAGAGTTCGCTAAGCATGCGTTAATGCTTTTCAAAGATTTATCTTCAATAAAATAAGTCAATCGAATTTTTTCTGCTCTCCAAGTCTAAAGGAGTTCCGATATGTGCCAGACCAACCACGGCAAGCATAGCATATCCTAGGTTGATCGATCTGTTCGGTTAACTTAAACACGAGCTCCTAATCCCCTTATCCCGAACAAATTGGCCCAAATTGCCATCGTATCGCATTTCTATTGAACCCATTCACATAAGTAACAATCTCTTCACATCAATTGTTTTTCCTTTCCCATATTTATTCGTCCAAACGTACCAGATAACAAGACTAGATCAGTCGAAACTCCTAATATCTCAAAATGATTTTTCTAAACTAGCCTCATTTGCTTTACAATTTGTAACCTTAATTATTGTAGATAGGGTTGAGTTTCCTTTAATTCCAGCAATAGTAGAACTAATATATTCCGTAGATGTAGCGACTATATTCCAAACTGCTTCTATGAATATCTAAGCTTGTCTGTTGGTACGAAATGGGTTTCGATTTATTTAATTCAGCGTACCTATATGTTTGGACGACCCAAGCGGAATATTGACCTCAATACGATAGAGGACAAGGTATGGTTTTCATTTAACTATTGTTAATAAATTTAAGTATTGAATAGATTCAGGCGTTACTTTGCGGAAGTCCATTACAATGGATGAAAATAAATACAATATCTAGCTACTTCCACAATATTGAGGGAAGTCATGCATTACCTGTGCACCGCCCGCCCGCCCGCTAATATATGCACATACGCAAGCGGTGAAAATTCCGACTACCACCAACTACTCTACACGTGTTTCGCCCCTCCACGGGGCATCATCAGGAGCTGTTAGACCGTGCAGTGTCTGCCACCGAGTGGCCTTTTTGCGGGTGGGCGGTGCACAGATAATGCATGACTAACCTCAATATTGTGGAAGTAGCTAGATATTGTATTTAATTGCATCCATATTAAATTTAAATTATAGCATGTAAAACTGGACAAGTTAAAGTTATAATTTTAAATGGATAAATTAAAAGTTCGCTAAGCATGCGTTAATGTTTTGATGAATTTCAAAGATTTATCTGGATTTAGAGTTTAGGATTTAGGTTAGATTACTCTTTGCCTCGTTGGTCGATTAATATTGGGGTTCTATTGTCAATAAATTCTCAATCAAGAACGGAATTCCAAATTATGCCTAGTAGATGGCATCTATTACTCAATTAAACGACATCGGTGAAACGTGAGCTTTTTAGCCAACTTTTAGACACCTTTTGGAGAATACAGGCGTGATGTTATGTTATATTTTTACCGTGGAAGAGCAATGCTACTGCACGAATGGCCCGGCTCGGTCGGATTGATACCACGGCCTCACAGAAAACCGGCGTGAAACAACGCTTGCGTTGTGTTTCGCCGAGTGAGTGAGGGTACCGGAGGCCCAAACCCTTTAAAAGGCCGGCAACGCACTTGCGACCCCTCTGGGGTTGTGTGTGTCCATGGGCGGTGGTAATCGCTTACCATCAGGCGAGCCGTCTGCTCGGTTGCCCCCTACCCCATAAAAAAAATATATATATAAAATAAACATACCGACAAAGACAATAATATAAATGGAGGTAAGTATCACTCAGAATGCCC
Organism: Xylocampa areola; assembly: GCA_935421205.1. Classification (NCBI taxonomy): domain Eukaryota; kingdom Metazoa; phylum Arthropoda; class Insecta; order Lepidoptera; family Noctuidae; genus Xylocampa; species Xylocampa areola. The sequence goes on along the minus strand of OW285225.1, from coordinate 1,162,350 downwards.
TCAAAATAAATTGGATCTACAAAACAATACAGGCCAAACATTGCTGATAATCGAAGTCCCTACTAGAATATTAAACCCAACGGAACACAGTTTGGAACCTAAATAGATCTACACTTTGTTCTGGATAGCCTAATCTAATCTAAGTTGACAATGTCCTATGACTGGACGGCTTGTTATCTCTAAGCTCTTCATATATACATACAATCACGCCTGTTTTCGATTGGGGTAGGCAGAGACTATTAGTGTCTATATGGACATTTATAATAGTTGTAATATATAAGTTGGTATTTGATCGTTAGTTTTGTGTTTTAGTTTATTTTATTTTTTCTCTTAGCGTAGCTAACTGTGAGCATGACAACCAATATATGTAAGTTTATATGACACTATAGTATCTATATTATGAACTCGGATTCTTTTTAGATATATATTTATATATATTAAATTAGATTTCAATTCAAATAATCAAAAAAGAAAAAAACTGATTTGCTGTCAGAAAAACAGATTCTACTCATTTAGTTAAGGTCCAGTTGAAAATCATCAGGCACTTGTGGTCTGGCATTTTGCTGAACTGGACCTTTTTGGCGCAGCCGTGAGGCACACAATGACCGCTAGCTACCTAACTTTTTTGTAAATTTGTATCTTTTGATTATGTCCTTACTAACTGTGTCAAATAAACGTTTCTTTCTTTCTAATAAAATATTAACATATTCAAATATCAAATTTTAACTTACACCGTATACTTGCATGAGATGCTTATTTATACCTTCGTCAAGCTCGAGTTGTTTGCTCGAGTTCCGTATGTATCGATATAACAAAAATATTTTGACTTGATTCAGTATTTTTTAACAGTTAAGCCTTCATAACTAACCATAAAAACATAAATTAAATAATAAACATAATTTAATTTTAATTTTAACTCATTGCAGCGTAATTAAATATTAGAAGTATTAATTAAACCTATATTATATATTATATTATAGATTTTCTTGGAAAACGTTTAGAGAGACAGATTGAGTTGTTTCTTGAATAAAGTATAATATTAAAGATAAATCTTTGAAAAGCATTAACGCATGATTAGCAAACTGTAAAGCTATTATATTAAATGGAAAAAGACAGTTCGCTAAGCCCACCGGCTTGGGGAACATGGGCCCAGCCACCGGCGGTTAGGGCTCGGTTAAAATGTATTATTATTATTGTTTTATGATTTTTTCATTCATACCAAACTAAAAAAAGTGTTCGCATAATATTGCTATAAGTGCTAGAAAACATAGAAAGAGAAATATGCACAAATTGTTTACAAAAAATTATAAAGTAATTTTTTGTACTCGCAATTGCTCGAAAATAACAATTACGTCCGATGTGGGTATGTGATTTGATATTTATTGTGCTCATATGGCATACATGCTTTTAAATATTTTTTCCAGTACATAACATGAACCCTGTTAGGGCACTGCAAATCTTACATGCTAAATGATCTAGGCATACAATAGTTATCTTCATTAATTTGGATAATTATTTACGTACAGTTACGCCTTTGGAAATATTAATTCGATTCTCAGATGAATCAAATCATAGCCTGTATTCCCCGAAGGGGTAGGCAGAAGTGTACACAATTGTACACCCACATTTTACCAATGCTGTTATTAAGTCCCATGTAATATGTGGTGACCAATTGCCATCTACCGGACACAATTCCAAACTCCGGGCAACTACTGAGAATTTCCTAACAGAAAAACCGATCCGAGAATCGAACCCGAGACCTCATGCCGCGACTGGGACCACGAGACCAACGAGACAGATCAATCAAATCACTTCAACACAAAACGTTTAACCAAATAATTGTGGAACCCTAAAAACCCGATATGAATGCATCATAGAGCTCACGTGCCAAGCCGTGTAATTTATCACTCGCCTGCGGGTTCCGCATACAAATGGTTGAAGAGATAGCTGCAGAATTCTGAAGTGGGGCATATTGTAGTCGATTTTGATGGTTGATAGTATCATCAAGGTTTTAGATAAAGAGCTTAGGGAACCCTTATATCCTGATTAAGCTAAATTTTGAACTTTGGAAGAATAACTGCTTATCGAACGTAGGATTTGCTTTTTAATTTTAAAAAAAACGTTGCCCAACACTAGTAATTCCTTTTTGTATCGTGGGTGCGTTTACAGACCTATAATTTCACACGCACACACACCCAGATACGGAAAATTTATCTGTTTAAGAATCGAATCTGCGGCACGCGACGCAGCAGCCTGTCTCTTGACCACTGCGCCAACCGCGCTACCAAGGTCGACCTGCGTGACTGCTGAGCATGAGGTCCCGGGTTCAATTCCCGGGTCGGGCAAAGTGTTATTGATTTTATCTGTTAGTCAATTCTCAGTAGCAGCCCGAAGTTTTATTTGTAGTGATTTCCTCTATTCCTCTTACACTTTAACTTGCTTTATTTTCACATTACCTTATATATAATAACTTATTTTTTTTTTTTTTTTTGAGTTGTCAATTTTTTTTTTAATGTTATTTAAACAAATACTACCCAAACAATATACTTATAATTAAAAATAATAATAATTATATATACGATAGAGCGTCAAAAAATTCATCCGCATCACTATCAACTGGTAACGTGCCCAAAAGGCTGGCAGCATTGCCACGTTGAATGGCAATGCTGATTCTCTGTGCGAAGAATAGACCAGCCTTTAGGTCACGTGAACTGAAGGCTTATTTATTGTTAAATGGTATACGCTTCTATAATAAGCTACCAAAAATTGTCACAGATCTCACGGGTAAAAAGTTTAAATCACATGTTAAATCGGTTCTCATAAAGAAAGCTTATTATAAAATTAAAGACTATATTGATGATAAGGAAGTGTGGCATTAACTATTTTTCTGCGCATGTGGCTTCCCTGGCGATTAGTGGTTTCTACTAAAAGTCAGTATAATTATTCGTTTCTAAACTTTATGTCACTGACAATGTTTTATTGACTTGTCTTGACAATGATATCAATTATTCGCTTGAATTTACAAGTTTGACATTTCCATTATAGCACCATTGCACTGACATTGTATCTAAATTTATTAGTAAAGATAGTCGTTCCAACATCACCATATTATAAATGTGAGCTCAATGTAGTCATTAATGTTCTAGAACTTGAGTCTCTGAAGAAATTGCGTTAACCTGTGTTTCTATCACAGATGGCATTCTTAGTATCGGGGTTGCTCAGTATATATATTTTTTTTTTTAATATTATTTCACACATTAACCTACATTGCTCTCGGATATTTCTGAACACAAAAATGTAACAAAGCAAGACTGTACTTATTATTTATTTAAAAAGAGTGTCTATGGAGTTTCTTGCCGGCTCTTCTCCATATGATCAACTTTTTGGAACCGAGCAACTAGAATCATTTGACGTTTCTTAAGTGCATGTAATTTGCCTATTTGAAATAAAAACCTTTTGACTTTGACTTGACTTGAAATCAATTTATTTTAAAAAGAGTGTCTATGGAGTTTCTTGCCGGCTCTTCTCCATAAGATCAACGCCTTGGAACCGTGCACCTAGTTTTGACTTTTCATAAATTCCTGTAATCTGATCTATTTGAAATATTTGATAGAAAATATTTCATTTACACCTCTGTCTACCCCTTCGGGGAATACAGGCGTGATGCTATGCTATGCTATCTTTAAATATATCTATGTCTAACGTCACCAACATTGAACAAGAATTTGAAACCGGAATTTTAATCCAAAGATATTTCAGTTCAAGTATTTCTTCATTCCAATCTGTGAAGTGCTCTGAATAAATTGATTTCATTTCAAATGTCTGTTGAACCAATTGGATTGTCACATTGCGGGCTTGCATACTTTCCAGTGGTTGACGAAAGAAGGTGATTCAAACCTGGTTTCAGTACTCTATATTTATTGGAAGGAAATAAAGATATATTTGTTGAAAGAAAATAAAGTTACATTAACTCCCGTACAGGTTACATAAATGCAGGTAAATATAATATTACGTTCCACAATAAAGTTACAATATTAAATGGAACAAGAATACGGTCGCGAACAGGATCCGAACCTGCGCCTCCCGGATAGATACTCCAGGCGCTCTGACCACTAAGCCATCTCGACCTCTGCTCGCCACCGCTAATTCTTCTTCCATATTTTAACACGTCTTATGGCGACGTCATTGCTATCAATATTATCGTGGAAAGAAAAAACAGAAAAAAATGCAAGTAAATTGGAAAATTCGGATGATATGAAAGTGCTTATTTATAATAATATATCTATAATTTTTCTAATGATTTCATTAAGTCCCGTATAGTAAAAGGAAGAGTAAGATATAGATATATCTAGATAAAAGGAGACCGTATCGGTGGCGGTTACCACGAACAACAGCATTCCCAATGAGGGTTGACGTCAGGCAGGCGGCCGGGCATAAAAGATAGCCAAAACTTTAGCAGCATTCCAGTACCTACAAGTAGAGAGTATGTATGGAAGAAAAATATATACTGCGCCGACCCCAAATAAATTGGGATAAGGGCAGGGGGAGCATATTGCCATCAACCAGGCACAATTCGAAACTCCGGGCTGCTACTAATAATTTCCCAACAAACCCAATAACATTTTACCCGACCTAAGAATTAACCCACGACCTTAAGCTCGGCAGTCATTTTTGCGACCATACACCAATGAGGCACTTCAACGACTGATTAGTTTGCAATAGTCTATCAGTAGTGTCAGTCACCCATCTAAACTTTGACCGAGCTAACCGTTGCTTAACCTCAACGCTCGTTCATCGTCCACAGTATTCAATGGGCTATGAGAACCTTATAAGACACCAAACATCTGATCCAAAAAGCTTAACACCTAACCTGACTTCAAAGAATCAATACTATTTAACATTCAGTGTTGCCACACAAACAATAAATATATACGGGTCGGGAATCGAATCCGCAACGGCTAACGTTTAAACCGTTTGCCTTGTGGTTATGCGGCACAAGATTTGAATACAAACGTTTGAAAGTGGTCGGTTTTCTTAGATCTGTTTGGATTTTGTTTTTGGAGCCAAGTTTTGTTTGAGAGCTGGCTGTGATTTTTTGAGGCCTTTTGACGATGCTGATAATATATTATAGTCTTCAAAGTGAAGTAGATATAAACTATAAGCTATAAATTGAATTCTTTGTTTTATTATTAGTATTAAATGGAAAAAGAATACGGTCGCGAACAGGATTCGAACCTGCGCCTCCCGGATGAATACTCCAGGCGCTCTGACCACTAAGCCATCTCGAACCCTGCTCACCACCGCGAATTCTTCTTCCATATTTTAACACGTCTTATGGCGACGTTATTGCAATCAATTCAGTCCCTATACTGGTGACCGAACCGACACGAGTATTCATCCGGGAGGCGCAGGTTCGAATCCTGTTCGCGACCGTATTCTTTTTCCATTTAATATTGTAACTTTAGAGTTCGCTAAGCATGCGTTAATGCTTTTCAAAGATTTATCTTGAATTATTATTAGTAACTGAAATAGGCATGATGACTGTATTAAAGAATCAAAGAATACATGGTTTTAGAGAAAAATATATGTACAGTACAGGATTCAAAAAAATGACCTAGTTTTAATAAAAAGATTAAGATTAATAAGATTTTAAATAAAATAAAAGTATAGAATACTGCAATTGGCCATGTTGACTAAAACGCCAATTACAGCGAATGACGTCACGCCTCAATTGAATGTCAATCACCGCCGTGGTGTTGCTTGAACTTTCTTCAAATGTTATCGAAGCGTCACGTCATAGCCCATCATAAGCGGCGCCATGACACCCATGACCGTGTTTGCGCTTAATTCAAATAAGGTAGATTTAAATGCGTTAAAACTTCGTTTAACGTTTTCGTATGCTGAAATAATAATGCATTTTTCGGAATTAGTAGACGTGTACCTATGTTATAAAAGGAGATTTCAAAATCAGTCATCATGCCTATTAAAGAACTAGTAATTATTTAAAAAACTTCCTCCAACACAAAGAAAAATTTATAAAGTAAAAAATGTATCTAATACTTATTGGCTCTTTGAGTTAAATATAAGTAACTAGCTTCAGCACGCGACTTCGTCTGCGTGGACTCAGAATTGGGTAAAGCTGGGATTAAAAGTATCATGTGTTAATCCAGGTTATTAACTATCTGTGTACCAAATTTCATCATGCTCACAAACTTTCGCATTTACAATATTAGTAAAATATTTCTATCTCATTCAAGAGTGATTGCACTTCTCTCAACCTAATAATTAATCTAGATATGTGTTCCCGTTCAATATAATTTCATTCATATCAACAGTTAAATCTAATAAACAAGGTGAATAAACCTCTGCCTACCCCTTCAGGCAATACAAGCGTGATGCTATGTTATGTTAATCCATCTAACGAAACATGTACCTTCATATATTTGAAAACCGCAGAAAATCGATATACATATATCTAGGTAATGAATTAGCTGAAATAGGGGGTCAATTTCACAAATGCGTGGGTTTTTTCGCTCTATTTCGTTTTATCAAGAAGACATATAGACATAACATATCATAGCATCACGCCTATACTCCTCAAAGGTGAAAGCTGAGATTAACGTAGTTGTACACCAACATTTTACCAGTTATTAAGTTTCCTCACGATGTTTTCGTTCATGATTTGAAATAAGTTCATTTCTAATACGCTTTGGATTCAACTTTACGACCTTTCACTTGTCAGTCCAACTGTCATATCACTGCTATTGACAGACTGTAAAACTGATTTTAACAGTATTGAATAGATTCAAGCGTTACTATTTGGAAATCCATTACAATGGATGCAAATAAATACAATATCTAGCTACTGCGGAATATTGTGGAAGTAGCTAGATTCCATGCGTCCATTGATTGTAACAGTACAATAATAGTATGTTTTTCCTAATAGGAATCTAGTGGTCTTCAAGGCTCAATTGAACAGGTTTAACATTGCTTAATATATGATGAGGTGGTGGTCAAACAAAATGTGACCGTGATGATTGTACATGGTTAATATCACAAAAATATTAAATCTCAGCTAAGAGATTAAAAATATCAAAACTCTCTTTGTTAAAATTTAAAAATAATAAATATGAAGGTGCTACATGGTTTTTCTAGATTACCACACTATTGAGGTAGTGTAAAGTGAAAAGCACGCGTGCGTAATAAGCCTCATTATGAACCTAAAAGTGTTGCAGGCATTTTACGAGCAAGTGTGTTGAAAAAGTATTTATATTTATATTTTTCTTTTTTCTTTCTTTCTCAACTCGATCGAATATAATGTGTTGAACTCTGTGGAATAGAATTAGAACGAAAACCACTGCACATTAGTAGAATCGGCCCCCAGTCCGGATACATTTTGATTTAATGCCTACGATTGACCGCAAATCTGGGCAAAGGCTTAAATTTCGACCTAATTTAGCTCCGATAACTGGGATTAATTTATAAGCTAGGCAGAACGGAATTTTAGACCTTTAGATCAAAATATTTAGTGTGTGTATATTGGTGTTACTGTTTTGGGATAAGTAGTGATGTTTGGTTAGCAGGATAGATATTATTTGCTCGAAATAACAACATCTTGGGACTTCAAATAATTAATAATGAACTAATGGCCACTTTTCGTGAAATGTGGGTGTATAAGTGTGTACATCCCTGCCTACCCCTTCAGGGAATACAGGCAACTGTGTTATTTTATTTTAAAATCAAAGGACAACTCCAGGCTGTTACTGAGAATATCAACTTAAAAAGCCAATTTCTTTTTCCGATCCGGGAATTGGACCCGAGACCTCAACAGCTGCGTTTGCGGCCACTACACCAACGGGACATCCAAAATCTAATTGATACCTAAGTACAAATTAAAATAAACCAATAAAGGGAACCTTTACATGTACCATATGTTCAACACGAGATAAAATTTAATTTCACGAATATATATATATACTTTACGTAGTAGATCTTTTAAAATGGCGCCGGGCGTACGTAATAGGACTTTTAAGTACCTAAGTTAGTACTTAAACTGTTCAAATAACGCTCTATGCTACATTCTTGTAAGTATATATTATTATCTATTTTTTTAGAGGCGATCCTTGGTATATGGCGGCCGCACAGTGTTGGCAACAACGTGTAAAGTATTTCTTTATATAACTTGCAACATTATGACTATAATGATGTTAATGTTACAATTAAGTGGCAACACCTTGCCCTTCCTCTTTCTCTTTGCTCAGGATCCGCGTACAGTGCGATAATGTTTTCTCCGTAGTTCTAATAATACTTATAAATAATTAAAATCTACATTATAAACCATGTGTCAGTGTCAATAAATACTCAGTGAAGTTTCTGTGCTTGTTTTCTTCAAACTCCTGATGACCAGACGCCTAGATTTTTTTTCGGGTTGGCATTAGAGAGCGACTCCCGAATTTTGGGGAAGCTGCGGAGGTGAGCATGTATGCCTCCACTCTTTTACGCAATGGCGTTGAGGCTGCACTTCCCGCTGCTCCGGAGACGTTAAAACCCTAAAGTGTGTTCCCAAATTGTGTTTATTAGATTTTAACAAATTTCAAATTCGTTTTTCTCGAAATCTTAAAATTGCCTCGATCAGGAAATGGTACCTAGGGGTATGTTTCCTCTTCCCCCTAACCCCAAGCCCTAATTCCGGGACTAGGAATCGAATGGTAACCCCAAATTTTCCTGGCGTGGTATAGCTAACTGCTCGCCCTCCACACTGGATTTGCGTGTATGAAAATATATGACAAAAACCGTGTTTTTTAAACGCAATGATTTAGAAAGTTGTATTTTATATTATAAATGTATGTGAGAAGAATGCATGATTGTGTTAAATTAATTACATGTTTAAATAGTGTAATTGGTTACGGCCGTTCTATTTAAAATAAAATAACGATATTTCAACATAATAACTTCACCTGTTTCTGAGGAAAATACCAAACAAACAAACAGATAGACGGACGGACAATAAAGTGTTCCTTTACAGACTGGTGTCGTATTTTTTTCTTGTTGATCTAGAGAACTAAAAATGAATCTGCATCATTAAGACCATATCCAATATAAAATACATTTTAAAATGTCACTCACCGTTCAGCTCCCGCATATCATCTCCCTTGTTTTTCCTGAAGTACCACACGACTTTCGGTTGAGGTTTGCCCTCGTGGACAGTACAGCTGATGTTGACCTTGGCCCTCTCAAGCAGGGGCCCGAAGATTTCCCCATCAGCTAAGGTCGACCCTTCACCGGTAACCACTTCCACTGATTTCGGTTTTACTGTGAACAAAGATATTTGTATTTAGTAACATAACATAGCATCACGCCTATATTCTCCGAAGGGGTAGGCAGAGTTGTGAGTTGTATACCCACATTTTAACAATGCTGTTATTAAGTATGAGCGGAATTTCAAACTCTGGAATGTTATTGAGAATTTCTAACAAAAAAAACTAAACAACATTTTGCCCGGCCCGGTACTTGAACCTAGGACTTCATGCTCAACAGTCTCGCTTGGAACAGCTAAACCAATGACGCAATTTTTTATATTGTGTACAACTTTTTATAACTTTAAATGCACTTGACGTGTCATTATTTTCATAGCAAAGTTTTACTGAAATCTATACAAAAATTTCTTCCATTTTATTATATTTTACATACATAGTGTCATAGTATCACGCCTATATTTCAAAGGGGTAGACAGAGGTATACACAATTCTACACACACATCTTACTTATTCTGTTATTAAGTCCCATGTAATAGGTGTTGCGTCTATAACCAACTCCGAGAAGAATTTAATTAAACTCCGGGCTCCTACTGAGAATTTCCTAATAAAAACCTAATAACACTGCCCGACCTTGGAATCGAACCCAGGACCTCGTACTCAGCAGTTAAGTTTTGGACCACTATCATCATCTGCCTAACCTTTTCACAATTACATTGGGTTCTGCTTCCAGTCAAACCGGATGCAGCTTAATACCAGTATTTTACTGTACACATACACAACCCAATTACTGGATAACACGATATCTCGTGGTATGCAGTCATACCGCGAGATATCGTGTTATTGTTGTTAGACGTTCAGGATTCTGACTACCCGTAACGGCTATCATCTTAATTAGACAACAACCGGGACCGACGGCTTAACGTGCTCTCCGAGGCACGGAATGAAATGATGGTCACCCATCCACAGACCGACAACACAAAAATGTATAAATTTACACAACAATTTCTTCTTATTCATTTATTTATTCGATTACATAATAAGCTTAGGTACAATAAAATCACACCTCAATTCTTTCATCAGGTGAGGGTTGAACAAAAATAGCGATGGAATAGAAATTGCCCGACCGTTAATTTGAGCCCAAGGGTCTGGGCTACTAATGGGCTTTTCAAACATATGTACGCAATTTATCACTTACCACGGAAAATAATCGTGGAAACCAACACATTGAATAATATATGGGGCTGTATGTGGCGCCATCTAGTAGGATTGAAATTGAATAGCATAACATTATAATTATAATATTCTACAACCATCACACAACGCCGTCTAGTCTCAAGCTAAGCAGAGCTTGTGTTATGAGTACTAGACAACTGATAAACATACTTATATATTTCTAAATGCATACATATTATAGATAAATTACACCCAGACACAGAACAAATGATCGTGCTCATCACACAAACATTTGTCCTGGGTGGGAATCGAACCCACGACCTCCGGCATAGCAGTCAGGGCTACTAACCACTAGACCAACCGGTCAGTCAAATAATTCGTAACAATTTACTGAAATAAATGTTTGCTTTTAATATCAGGAACGAGTAATAGAAGCAATGATAGCCTAGTGGTATTACCGTTGGAATTACAAGTCAATGGTCATAAATTCGAATCCAAGGCAACTTTTCTCATGTGCGTATTATAAATCCCCGGGACCTCATGCTCCGCAGTCGCACTGTTTTTTTCGAATATCATACGGACGGCGTCGTGGGCATAACTATAGTCAGTTAATTTTAGTATGGCTCGCATGACAGGTGTCAAATGATGATTTTAGGGATGTGCCGTAAATCGGAAATAGGTTTTTCATTATCGATTTTTACTCAAAATTAATTGGTATCGTTATCAAGATTAATCGATTCAAATTCTGTAAAAAACAATATTTGAAGTGTCGTACATTCCTTTGAAATCTTCCAATATATAAAAATCTCGTGTCACAGTGTTCGTTATCGAACTCCTCCGAAACGGCTTGACTGATTTTTTGTGTATATGAGTATTTATGAGAGAATTTATATTATGAGAATAGGTCGTAGGCTGTTTTTATACCCCTAGGTGATAAGGGTGGCCCTATCCAGAAAATGTATATGGTAGAACAACGTTTGCGGGTACAGCTAGTATTCTATAATATCTAGTTTCACCATCCTTGCTTACCAATCGCTTTGAGTAAAATCTAACCAGCTCTTTGAAAATGCTCTAAAGAAGATTTTACCTGTAAACGCTTCTGCAGGATGAAAGGATTCGCCGTACTAAGCTAAGAGGACTTCAAGCTTCAATTTGGGCAAAGAAATAAAAATGTTACATAACATAGCATCACGCCTGTATACCCTGAAGGGGTAGGCAGAGGTGTACACAGTTGTATACCCAATGCTGTTATTAAGTCTCGTGTAATAGGTGGCGAGTTTATTGTCATCTACCGGGCACAATTCAAAACTCCAAGCTGCCACTGAGAAATTCTTAACAGAAAAACTCAAATTTTTATATATTTTTTTATCAATGATGGATCTACGTTTTGCCACCAACTCGCCTGATGGTAAGCGACGGTGTGGCCGAGGATGGTGCACGTATATCCAGATTAAACCTATTCACTCTTAAGTAGAGTGGATAGATTTGGGGAGAACGATAGTTGGGGAGTTGATGCAACTGCCCAGACCCTTCTCTCCCACAACGGTTGCACCTGCAATGCTTCGTCCGGTGGGTAGTAACCAGCCGCGGCCGAAGCCTACCACCAGAGTTGTGTTGCCTGTTTTGCACCACCCAGGGGCCACGTGAAGGTATTGCATTTTAAGGGTGTACTCCTACGGACGCGGGCAACTCAGCCCCCAAAATAATAACAATAACAATTTGCCCGACCCGGGAATTGAACCCGAGATCTCATGCTCAGCGGTCGCGCTTGGCACCACTAGACCAACGAGGCGTACATACATACTTACATACCCACATACATGAACCCTGAAAACATAATACTCTTTTTTTGGTATTGTATATTGTTCCAAGTAACGTAAAAAAAAGACATGCGTCCTTATTTTTATTTTTTTTATTTCATATTTTCGGGGTTGAGTTGCCCGCGTCTGTAGGAGTAGGAGTGCACCCTTAAAATGGAATCCCTACACGTGGTCCCTGGGTGGAAAAAACAGGCAACAGAACCGCCATCGGACGAAGCCATACCGTGAAGCGACCTAGTCGTGTTTCATGATGTAACCCGGTGCAACCGTTGTAGAAGACGGGTCTGGGTAGTTGCATCAACTTCGCAATTATCGTTCTCCCCAAAATTATCCATTCTATTTAGAGTGAATAGATTTCTCGTGCTCCATCAGGGGAGTTGGAGGCCAAACGTAAATACATGTTTGATAAAAAAAAATGTTATCGAGACACAACGCATGTGAAACCGTGGAGCAGAAGCTAGTGTTTTCATAAAAAAATAGTTAAGGGCAAAGTACCTCGTTAACAATGCTCAAAGAAAATAAAATTCGAAAGTTCATCAACAAAAGTGAATTAACTTCAGTCTCATTATCTCACTTTAACATACTGCCAACAGGTTTAAATATTTTCAGTTGAAAAGTACGCTGGGCTGTCATTATTCTCTTGATCAGAATATGTGTGAACAAAAGTGTTGGAAATATTTTTTATTAATATAATACTTCTACTAATGAGCCCGGCAGACGGTGTCCTACCCTGAACCGAGTTCAAATGTAAATTTAAACCATCCAGGGACTCACTTAAACACACACAATTTTTTTTATCTAAATCGATCGAGCCGTTCCCGAGTTTTAGCGAGACTAACGAACAGCAATTCATTTTATATATATGTATTTTTAGATAGATTATTGTCTTATCCCGAAACTGGGTTGTGGAGCTTAGATAGGCAGTCGCTCCATGTAAAATACTGGTATTAAGCTACACCCGGTTAGACTGGATTCCGACCTCAACGTAGTTGGGAAACACACCCAGTGACTGGGTAAAACTGTGTAACTTTGTGGAGAGATTGGTTGTCAGACTTTCAGGCTTCTGCCTACCCTTATCGGCTGTTATAAATTTTTATTTTGACAACCAGGACTGACGGCTTAACGTGTTTTCCGAGGCAGGCTTTATATAAAATATTGGTATTAAGATAGAATTGGCTAGACTGGAAGCCGACAATATTTTCTAATTTCATAAATACACTGGGAAAAGTCAAAAAAGTTTTGATAATATGTGATGTGGGATACATGACAGATATACATAATTTATTTGTATAGATTTTGGGTACAGTAAATTAGATGATATTACAATTCGAGGTCCGGTACAAAATCTGTTTACAACAAGCGTGGAAATATTAGTAATAAATTGTAATATATAATTTTTTTTATAATAAATCAACTTTTAACCGGATTAATCGCGTGCACTTTGCAGCGTTCGTGGTCGTAGGTCATTGGCATGGTCTCTGACATGGATACACCATCGAGAATATCTTTCAAGTGTGCTGGTTTCCTCACGATGTTTTCCTTCACCGTTTTAAGCAAGTGATAATTAATTTATAATACGCACATGACTTCAAAGAGACAGTGGTGCGTGCCTTGGATTCGAACTTGCGACCTTTAACTTGTCAGTCCAACGGCCATACCATTAGGCTATTACTGCTATAATACCTATTAGTAATAATAATTCTATTAAGATAAATGAATAAACAATAGACATTAACCATAAAACTATAATAAATAAAAATTGTGTTCGAATATTATCAAGACATAAAATAAGACTTATGTCTTCACCTGTACATTGTCTACTGAACCAATTGTATCGCATAATATTGTTAGCTGATTGTCTCTCTCACTGTTTATCGCGACTGTACGCAAGTTCTCAGTAAAGCTGCCTGTTCATTAGTCGGCTTTTGTTGTGTTGTCACGAGTTATATTGAAATGCTTTTTTGGTTAATTAAGGCTTTTATTAAACCCACTCTCTTTTTAAAGATAAAATATAATTTATTTGTTAAAGAAAATGTTTTTGCTTCGTTAGCCAGCAGCTTCAAGGAATTAGTACTGGAGTCGTTTTACCGGGCGTACCCCTCTCGCCACTGGCATATGATTCCCAATCATTTACTAGTATGGTTACAATGATAATACACGCTTTTAATCGCGTGTAAGACAATTTTTTATTTGTGTTTAGTTTTTTTATGTATTTTATATACTGTTAATGTAATGAATAGAGCTATTTTCGCTTTAGTACAAGTTCTTTTGTGCTTGTGTGTTACCTCACCCCCGCCAAAAGTGGCGAACAAATTTGTTCGATATTTAGTCAGAAGGCGTCTCCCGTCTGGTCCTCTAAGGCCAGCAGTCGCAGTCGCAGTAAATACTCCTGTGAACCTGGGACCTCGGTACAGTTTAGACTAGGACCGTGTAGTTCCTAGTCGATAGAAGTCTATTTGTTCCCCTGGTTAGACAAAGCGTAATAGAGCTTTTCTATTAGGAATTTGTCAACAGCAGCTCAGAATTTTGGATTGCATTTAATATAGTTTTCAAGGGACTTGATACCACCATCCGTGAAATGTTGGCGTACCTAACTCAGTCTTCCTCTGCCTTACCCTTCAAGTAATACTAGCTATGATGTTACGTTACGCTATGTGTGTAAAATTAAATAGATCTTGTATCGTAAGGTCTAATCTAGCATCAAATATTTTATTTATTTAGTGACATTTGTTTGTACTTGTGTTCTTCTTCCTGCTTTGATCTCAACTTATATGGGTTCGGTTCAATAATTTTTTTTCTTCCATTCTCTGTCATTCGCATCGTTATTATTCACTCCCTTTTTATGTATATCATCCCTCACACGGCCCATCTATCTTTTTTTGGTCTCCCTTTTCCTCTCCATCCGTCTACATTCATATTTACTGTTTTAATCACATGTGTTTCATCCCTTCTCATCACGTGTCCATACCAAGACAAACGATTTCCTTTCAACTTGTCTTTTAACGACACTATATGATTAAATTTACTTTACATTTAATAGCGTCTATAAATAACATAACCGTGCACCTAGCTATTTTTATGGTCCATAAAAAGAAATTGTTTAATAAATTGTATGTCTTTTAGACGAGTCGTTTGACGTAAATAAAACTGAAGCTCATCATCTGCGGATCACTCAATATGCCCAAAAAATCATACCACATACACACGCCATCTTTTATTTCGTATCATTATCCACACCCTGACTTCACCCGCTACAGGACTCGTGCTAATCTCCACGCTCTCATCCACATTTCCAGCGATAGTAGCAATATCATCCACCCATCGTGCCACCGGGCGACCAACACTTCTATATCCTGTCCTTGGACGCAACTTTACTCCGCCTATCATCATAACGCCTTGTCAAGTGTCCTACCAACTCCATTTTATATATATATTCCATCACTCATTTTCCATCGACCTTCGTGCGTCCTTTACTGTTCCCATTTTTACACCTTTTATTCCTCACGTCATATTAATTTCACTGCAAGACACTACATTCCGACCTCTTACCAAGAAATGCATACGACTAATATGCATATAATATATTGAGGCACTTCGCTCCGAAATTGCGACATACGTACAACTAAATTGTCGCGACTTATTGCTGAACTTTAGTCGTGTCGTGAATAGAACGCTTTAGCTTTTAATGAAATAAAGTGTACTGTTACAGCGAATAATTAAATTAAATTCGATTCTTCCGTTCTTGATTCAATAATGCATGATAATTATGATGAAGAAATATATAATTAATGCCATTAACAGTAAATTGATGATTCGAATTGACGACAGCCACTGTGCGGGCGAGAATACGGTTCATATCACGGGATCAATTCTCGCACAGGTCAATATTTGTGTGATCTTCAGATAAATGTTCCGGGTCTAGGTGTGTACATGTCAATTAAGCTACTCCATTGGTCTAGTGGTTGCAAGCGCGCCTGTTGAGCACGAGGTCTTGGGTTCGATTCCCGGGTCGAGCAAAGTGTTATAGAGTTTTTCTGCTAGTAAAGTCTCAGTAGAAGTTTAGAATTTGTGCCCGGTAGATGGCAATAGGCTTACCACCTTAATAAATAACAGCATCGTTGACATGTGGGTGTATAACTGTGTACACCCCTGCCTACCCCTTCGGGGAATATAGACGAAAACTTCATCAGACTAAACTCAATACAAACAACAAAACATCTCGCTAAATACAAAATAAACAAACGTTAAAATACACCCACAATAGAAGTCTTAGCTAAATGAAAAATAAAATCACATCACTAGCTAATTCTTTAACACTACTCTTCTAAATCGTTAGAACACAGAAGATTATCAGTCTTAGACTATTCTGTATCATTTCTAATTAATTTAAAACAGACCGACTTTTAATTAACTTTGTGCAACTGATGCTTATCTGTCGTCTGCTAGTGGTGGGAAATGTCGATACATCGTTATCGACAAACTTCGGAAATGTCTGCTCCAAGTTGCGGTTATCGATAATTTGGTTGCATCTCGTTATCTTCGTTCGTGTGGAGTGAACTTTGTTAGTTAAAATTAAATGTTGGTAAAAGGAATAAAGTTGTTTGCAGTTTACTAGTTGGTAGATCGAAAAATGAGATGCAGATTTTATCTCTTTTTATGGCGATTTGGCTGTAGATAAAGATAAAGATAAAGATAATTTATTTTGCAAATATGGGTACAATAAAGTTGTTCAGTTACATAAATGTAGATAGATCAGCCATACTTTACCAATCGGCATGCAATATATTTAATGAGCATTACATAATAGGTACTAGATAAAAAACATAAGAGTAAATTTATATTTTAACAGTCGGAACACTAAAATCGTTTTCATTAAGGAAATCTGAGATATTGTAGTACACTTTACTCAGCAGAAATCTTTGAAGCGTTCTTTTAAATATTCTTAATGGCAGTTCTCTCCAGCTTTTAGGCAATTTATTAAATATTATCGGAGCCATACAAAAACACTTTTGCGCATAAGGGCAGTTCCTGCAGTCTGAAGGCATATCCTGCCATTGTCGCGTAAGTAAAGTATTATAGGTAAAGTATTATAGTAGTCTGTAGGTAAAGTATTATATGCATTTTCTGTAGTGCAGTTAATATAACGTATCCAACCTCCTATTATTGGTATTAAAGTTCGTAAGTTAATATATTCATTTCATCCAGACAGCGCGGTTGGCGTAGTGGTCGAGAGACCGACTACTGCGCTGCGTGTCGCAGGTTCGATTCCTGCACGGAGCAAATATTTGTACGATCTACGCATAATTGCTCCGAGTCTGGGTGTTAGTGTGCTTGTGAGATTATATGTCTGTAAACGCACCCACAACCCAGGAAGAAATTCCAAGTGTGGGGCAAAGTTTAAAAAAAAAAAAAAAAATTTTTTTTTTTGTTTGCGTTTGACTGCCGTTTTACCTGAAATTTATTTTAAATAAATAAGAAAATCTGCCAATTAAAAGGTATTCAACTACATTCGAGTTAATACACGTACATTCATATCCAAATACGCGCACATAGATAGGCTTACCACTAATGAAATGGCAATAGTCACACCACCTATTATACATGGGACTTACTAACAGCATTGGTAAAATATGAGTGTACAACAGTACTCTTCCTCTTACCTTTCAGGAATATTCGTGTATGAATAAACTAGTATTCAGATAACTAAGTTAGAGGTTATCGATAGATATGACGTCTTCGCTTATCCCAACACTATTAATTACTATCAGACTTCAAAGAGTAATAGGGTAAATTGAGGAACTGTTTGAAAAGCATTCGTTTCTAACTTATTTTTATTTGTCGCGGTAATCGCTTCTTCAGTTGATAACAATTTAATTTAATTGAAAGTCTTCGTCTCGGCCGCCATCTTGGTTTTATTTTCTAATCCTTTTAAAAGTGGTAAGAGTTATTTTGTTGGCACTTTTTATATTTTCTTGGGTTGATTCTTCGAATGTCTGGATTGTCGTTTTGGGTTTTGGTTTTAAGCTTATTTGGTTGAATTAAGATTAAGCAGTAACGGTTTCTTCTGTGTTGTTAGTCAGCAAAAATATTTTAAAGGTTATGAATTAAGAGACCAGTACAAAGTAATGACGTCATGGATGGGGCAGTAGCCAAGTGATGGCCGACTCTGCAATGGCGCATGTTGCGAATTCGACTTCCGCACGGAACCAAATATATTTGTATAATTTACAGAAGACTGTTCCAGGCGTCCAAGCACGGGTCTTTGTCGAAAAATTTGTCAAGTCGATAAAAGTTGATTGTATTGAATTTTATTGTTGTATCAACAACCTAATGACGATTCAAAATGTATCGATAAAATGAACTGTACTCATACCACAGGTTTGGGTGTGTGCATGTGACATCGGTGTCTTTAAACGCATCCAGGGTGTAGGAAAAAATCATAGAGCAACGTTTAAAACTTTTAAAAATTGTAAGTAATATCTTAACTTTAATCTCATTGTCCTATTTTCCTCCCACAAATCTCATCTTATTCTTACAAATATCAATCTTGTAATCCGAAACAATAATCTATGTACTTATAAGAAGATCAGAAGTATGTACCACCAAATTATTGCGCCGAAATCAAAATAGAGGCACCAAAAAAAAAATATACATGAAATATAATATCTTATTCCTCCCTGCCCTTGCCACCGTGTTAATAAAATAAACACGTCACTTTTGACAGGTATTGCGACGCCATGACAGTTTGGAAATTAGCGCGGGAATTTTGACGGATACGCAATAATAATATTACGTGTCTATTGAATATTTTATTTTTAGATTATGTCATTCTGTCTATCATATTCACTTTTCTTGCGCAGGTGAAATGATTTGTATTGTACTGCTGCATTTTCATTTGAATATTATAATATTATTTCGTCTTTGGTGGAGCGGGTCGCAGCTGGTGTAGTGGTCGGCTGCTGCATCACGTGTCACGATTTCGATTCCCGTACGGACCAACTATTTGCATGATCATGATCCTCTGGAGTTGTAAGTGTATGCATTATATAGGTTACCATCAAGAGCCCTGACCATCACTGCAGTCAGTCCGCGCTACTGAGCCTTTAATTCGTCCCAAAATAATCTTAATCTGATCCACCCAGTCCCTTACTGCCCTCCTACCAGTGATGCTCTAGGCCATGGCGTATCCCACAGGGAGTGCCCTTAGCTAGTAGCCGTTAGTTTCATATTCTTATACCCTAGCTAGAGGCCTTTATTGATTAAGATACTAGAAGAGAGTCCGTACTTTTGCGTAGTGCCGAAAATCTCCTGAAGGATGCCATTTAGAAAGAATGCAGTGCTTAGAAAAATATGTTCGTGTGTAGGATTTGACTAGGCTCCCCCCGGTTGCATACGCCAGGTGCTCAAAGCTGTATTTTTATTTAAACAAACAATTTTAAATTTAGAATTCACTACGCATATGAGCGTTTGAAAAATGTATACATAGCATCATGCCTGTATTCCTCGAAGGGGTAGGCAGAGGTGTAGTTTACACTTACATTTCACAAGTTCTATGTAATATGTGGTGAGCCTGTTGCTATCTACGGAGCATAATTCCGTACTCCGTGCTGCTTTGTCCCACCCAGAAATAGAACCTCGGACTTCACGCTCAGCAGCCACGCTTGTGACAGTCAAGAAAAAAAAAGTCAGTCGGGTGCAGGATTTGAATTTTCGCCCCCAGTTGAATACTCCAGCGGTCATGATTGTATTTTCAGCCCTACAAAAAAAATATTAGTTTGGAGTTCACTACGTCTGCGTTGATTCATTTGAAAGATGTATTTGAAAGCATTTCAAAATAGCTTTCCATCAGGTTGGCTTTGTTCGCCCCCATAAAAATGGTATTAAATTAAGGTTGATAATAATTCTAGCACAACTGCTTAATATGTCTATCAAAATATTTTGCCGTAATTCTAACAATGTAGGTTGGCACCACACCTATTATAATAGAAGTAATTGCGTAAACGAACAATAACAACAATTCGGTTAATTTTGACAAGTTGTGTCGAAGGACCGACGGGTTCATCGCGGTGGTGTTGCAAGAAATTAATATTATGAATCCAGGGATATCCTCTATACTGTATAAATTGTCATTATTAATTTCTTGTCCATCAAGTAAATTTAGTTTTTGTTTAACGATGACCTTAATAACTGTGTTTTATTGTGGCCTATTTTTTACTGATTGATTTAATGTATAGGTGTGCAAGGACCAATAATTATTTCATCGTCAGCCTATTAGCTTATAAGTATGGTCTCCTAATTTTCTTCATATCGGTTGATGAACAGACTTGTTAGTCACATCACACCATCTCTCAGGTATCCTGGGTTCCTCACAATGTCATCAGTCTACGCAAGTGATAAAATATAAAACGTGCACAATTACGAAGCCATAGATGCGTGCCTTCGCTTTGAAACAGCGACCATTTGTGGGTGGTTTCTTGTCATTTATGGAGCTGCCGCTGAAATGATCATATTGAACTACATCCTATTGACCTATGGGTAGGGCATTGTGGCAAACTATAAAACAGTAACAAAAATAGCTGTACAAAAATTTGGAGGTGATCCTATCATCAATAGAGTTTTACTGTCTAATATTATTTTCATATTATTCATCGCCTGCAGTTGGCATTAAATAAAGCTAGATATCATGATTTATTACCTCCAATATAAACTGTAGACCAAACCAAAAATACTTCCTGAAATATCAAAGCCTAAACTACTCTCCGCGTAAATAAATCAACGTACAATGAAAACACCTCGCCGCCATGACAGTGAAATTGGCGGTAGAACTGACAGCGTTGACATCTGTCAGTTAGTGAGCGTTTATGAGGGGAGCTATTACGCGACGTTATGTTTAATTGTTATTTTGTCCGATTGTTCGTGACGTGTTTCATTAGTGTTTGTGAAGCTAGTTTCGATGTTGAGTGATTCCGAGTTGTTGAAATTGAATTGTTTGGGAATTTTAATTGTATTTGGACTATGTGGTTATAAGTTAGTGTTAGTTATTGTTGTTAGATTTATCAAAAAGGTCAATTTTAAAGTGAAAAAGTTGGTATTATTTAAAATAAATACATTATCTACCTTTCATAATAACGACACAAATTGCCTCACTGGCAACTTTTTATCGAAAAAGGGGGCAAAAATAGCCACAAAAAATAAATTAACACCAATTTATCATAAAAAACTGTTGTAATATTCATTGGAATTGGCAATACGCAAACTGCGCCGCCAACTGTATACCGGCACCCTCATTTATATTCTCAAGTTGAACAGTAAATCACTCAAGTTCCGATATTCGTATAAGTTTTGGAAATATTTCGAGTTTACGATAAAATTTCAACTTTTGTCAAGTTCCAAAGTGAGTTATAGTGGTTGGATGCACGTCGAAAACAGGAGCAATGTGTTACTATTAGATTTCAATTTTATTTCATTTCAGATAGAGGTTGTTTTGCTTTGGCACGAGATCTGCATTTTAGTATTGCCCGAAGTAAAATAAAATGTCTGTGAAATCGATTCGAAAATGCATGATACAGTTTTTTGGATTACATATATTTGAAACTGAAATTCTTTTCGTAGGGAAAATATCTTCTTAAAGGATTTACGATGAAATACGGATTTGTAAGTTTGTTGAATTATTAAACTTACTTGCAGAACTAGATTGTAGATGCATATAAGAGTTTGACAACAGCCTGGCATAGTGGTGGAGAGATTGGTGGTTACTGGTCACGGGCTCGATTCCCATGCAACAATTATTACTTGTAAGGTGAAGACATATCTAAATGTTTCAGGTTTATTTATATCTCTATGTCTATAAATACAGTTATGTCGGGAGAAATTACAAATGCAAGCCAAATTTTTTTCAAGGTTCGTAACTATACAGTCAAGCCAACTGTAATTATTTTATTTATAAATACTTTTGTTCTTATTTTAGAACCTAGGAACATCGGTGTGTTTCTCGTATCTTTATTACAGTTCCAGTCATAAAATGAACATCGTGTGGCACTTCGTATAAACCCATAAACACACAATTTAATGGCCTGAGTGGATTGAGTAGCCTGATGCAATAGTATACGGATATGTTCCTTCTATAGAATAAGCCTTCTTGTTCTGTCTGGCTTCATGCAATAGCATAGAAATCTGTTCCTCTTTTTAAAGCACGACCCTGCTTCTTCTACTATAATATCTCTATCTATCTATATAATCTCTATATCTATCTAAAATCAATTGCCACATGTATGAAAATTATCACTTGTTAACGCTTCGACCGAATTGGCTGATTATTTTTTGTAGTGTTGTGATTGAGAGGACAAGGTATATGTCGAAGAACTTTTTTGGAATATCCACTGGAAAAGTCAGTTTGGATGGTAGTTTTGTCGCTAGTATGAAATAATTATGAGCCTTTTAAGCCGGCAGTTGATGAGGCTGGCGCAGGCTTAAAGTCAAAGGCACAAGGAAATAGAGACATTATAGCTATACATGAAGGTGGGATACGGAACCAACCGAAAGACCAACTTCTTGAAACCGTGCACCTAGCTTTGACTTTTCATAAGTGCCTGTAATATGGCCTATTTGAAATAAAATAAAAAATAGTTTTGAGGAACGGATTGTGATCATGAAGAGAGTAGCAACGATATGAGCAAGGAAATGACTCTGCAAAAGTTGTCTTTATTACAAAATATCAGTGAGTACATAATCGCATAGCAAAGCAACGCCTTAATGATGTCTATCTTCTTGAACAGTAACATCATCAAATCTGGCAGCAGCTTAGTAACATTTAAGACCCAAGCCTAATCTGATCAAAAGCACATCTATCGTCAATCCACGACCCATCCACAACGACCTTCGAACAACCGCAACAATCTATGATACCCACACCAACTTGATGAGAACCAGCCCATATATTAATTCCAACATCTTCCTTAGGAACCCCTCATAAATTTGGCAGGCGCCATGTGGTCCTAACGTTCTTCCTAATTAGGGATAAACGGCGACGGTACAAACTTTTGTTCAGTTTGTATGTCCGATGGTGATATTTTGGTAAGAATGTTGGGTTGAAAATATTTTGGGTGAAATTTAAATGTTTTGCAGATATATAAAGGTTATTGTTATGGTAAGTAGTGATAGCCTATTGGTATGACCGTTAGACTGAAAAGTCAATGTGCGTATTAGAAATTAATTATCACTTGCATAATACATAACGGTGAACGAAAACATCGTGAGGAGACCAGCACACCTGAGAGATGTTCTCGATGGTGTGTAAAGCCATGTCAGACCTGTACCTGTAGGCTAGGTTGCTTAAACTCCGACACTAGTTTCTTCATCAACCACACAAAGAAGAAGAAAAAGTTATGATAAAATTATTATTTTTAACAGACGAAAACACTTTTTCTTAAATTCTGTCATTTAACAAATATTAGTTGAAAGTAAAGTAGTAGTAGTCTGCTAATTATTTTGTATATTTAGCGTGGATTTAATTTATTTTAATTTTGTATTTTTTTATAATATTTATCGTAACATTCATTAAGTTTTAACATGCTAGTCTAGTTTACCACCATTTGCTTTATATTCTTCGCAAAACCTATCTTAATAAAAAAAGAGACTGTTACTTATTATATCTATTACGTACATAATTTGTGTAAAACCCAGCCACTCAAAAAGACATCGCCCCAATAATTACGGTCTCAACTACCCATCCTGATTAAACAATCATAATGTTAGATCTATAGATTTTTCATGAAAATAAAGGTTAATGATAGCACCTAATGGTAATGGACCAGTTTTTTAGGAACCTCAATGGTTATTGGCACCAGATGGCTCTGAAAGCCTCACTGCGGAAGAGATAAGGTTTTATGAGGCTTCTAAGAATTTTTTGTAAGGTGGAAGTTACTTATGCAACAAAGTGTGACCTTGGCCTAATTTTTAGTGGGTTGGGACGATGTCAATGAATTTTGGACAACAGCAATTAAGGTTTTTTTTTCTGTGACAGTTTATTACTCATAAGATAGTGTTATATACCGATCTGCTGGATTTTCATCACATAGTTAATTCTGCAGTTTGATGATTATTATCATCAACTATGTTCATTCAGATCTGTATATTTCACTGACAAAGGCACACGAAAAACTAGCATGTTCAGTATTACGAAACTGCAAAAGGCTAATGACTCTATTGATATTTCAATATTGTGTGTTCCCTTTAATATAATCAGAGACCCTTGCAAATTGCATTCAACAAAACTTTCTTACCAATATGGGCAACCCGAACAGCCATAAAGAACTGATTAAATTGCCATAGAAACTTGTAACAGGTTCGTAGTACCATAAAGCGTTCCTCAAGGTAATTTAGTCGGACCCTTACTGAACAACTTACATATACTAATATTAGAAACTTATGTTAGAGTTAGGTAAACTTTGATTGCGAGTCAGCCTGGTAATATTAATTAAGTGTCGGTATAGACAGCTGGTAGTGATTGTAATTAATTTGTTTAACAAAATTCATTGTTTATATTGGTTATCGTGACTTGGTTATGGTGGTCAGATAATTAGTCGCTCCATGTTAAATACTGGTATTAAGCTGAATCCGGTTTGACTGGAAGCCGACCCCAATGAAACTGGGAAAAGGCTAGGCAGATTGATATTGGTTATCTGTAGTGAATGTAAAATGTATCATCTCTTATTATATTTAGGATGAAAAGCTTCATCTTTATAATTATTGTTACTACTAATAAATCATTAATTTATTGTAATAAATTAGATTTTGACTACATAACTTTTTAAATGCTGGGATGGTTATGGATCTCGAAACATATGCCCCAACTAAATATTATTTGTTTTACAACACGAAGGCAGGTTTTATACGAACACGTATTGCAGAAAGGATAAAGATTTTCTTCTATAATAATCCTCAACGTACTACCTTTTGACAAAAAGAAAGTTTCCCAATAACACGAGTCAATTCACGTGTTAACTTCAGAGAAGGGGGATGGAAGAATAAGGACGGTTTCAGAGGAGGATACAGTTGCGCAACTATATAATATTATTCCCTGTGTCGTGGGATCTAGTCTCTTTCTCAATGGTTCTTCAGATTCAAAAACAGATAAATCACACCTAAACGTGCAACATTATCCTTTCATGTAGGATATACAAATAATAATCAATGTGTACAAAAATGAAACCCTTATTACACGGCACACATGCCGATTTCTCGACTACTGCGCCACTTATGCCATCGAATTTGTTGTCGGCAAAACATGAACTGTAATATTTATTGTAAAACAGCTTGCATCTATGTTTTTTGTAAACAAAAATTCTATTCTATTCAAAACATTCTCTTTCGTGACGTAATCTTTCCCAACTACAGTTTGACCGATAAAACACACACAAATACAAAATTACACTAAAACCAATACTTTCTAAGTATTTCTCGCTACATAGCTATAGCATCACAATATTCCTAACCATAATCTGCGAAGTCAAGACTCGCTCTTGACCGGTATTATCCTCAACTTGGCGGGAAATAAACCTTCTTATAAGAAGGGTTAAAGAGGGATCTGAAGAAGATGTGGTGGTAACAATATTGTATCTAACTTTTGTAACAAATATAAAGTGAAGTGGCCGTGATAATTTGGCTTGGCAACTGTAGTTTTTTAAATATTAACATTGCATCACGCCTATATTAATGTCGCAGATGGATTGTAGAATCAGCTGTTTTACAAAACTGTTAGCTAATTTACAAAACATGAAAAACAGCTGAACGACGTTTAGCGGTTTTACATAATTACTGAACTAAAACACGCAGAATTGAATGAACGTTTTGCGTTTATCAATGCAGTGGGTCAACGATCAGAGATTATGTAAAACAGTGTGAAATGAACTGTCAGATTGTTGATTTTAGTTCGAAATTTTGTCGCATATGGCTCTGTATGTCTTAACAATAATAACCTAAATTTATTTTACTTGTGAATAGCAAAAAGAAGATGAAAATTTTGTATGACGTAAATACTAAACCACTATAATAGTCGACAATTTACCGGGATTATGAAAGAAAATAAACGAAATTGATCCATGAGCGAGCGAAGCGAGCTCGGGAGTTTCGTGTATCCCGACACGGACAGGTTAGGTTCGCCCACATCTTAACAAGCAGAATTCAGAATTTCCACATAGGGAAACTCATAAACACTTCGCCGTTGTAGTCATGCTTTCATGTAAGAGGGGTTCGTGGTTAAGGAACAGCCGCACAAATCGATCGATCGAGGTGTAGCTGCGCATGCCACGATCGATCTGTGGATGGGTGACCATCATTTCATACCGAGACCCCTCCGTGCCTCGGAGAGCATGTTAAGCTGTCGGTCCCGGCTGTCAAATTAAGATCTATTACAGCTGTTACGGGTAGTCAGAAGCCTGAAAGTCAGACAACCAGTCATACCACGAGATATCGTGTTACCCAGTTACTGGGCTGTGGAGGTCAGATAGGCGGTCACTCCATGTAAAATATTGGTATTAAGCTGCATCTGGTTTGACTGGAAGCCGACCCCAATGTAATTGGGAAAAGGCTAGGCAGGTAGTAGCCATGCTTTCATCCTGAGTTGGATTCTCGGACCAGGGAAAGTTTTAGTGGATTTTGCTGTTAAGAAAGTCTCGCTTAAAAATGGCATTGGTGAAATGTAATTTTACAGCTTCAAAGATAAGATTAAATTAGTTAAAAATTAAACAAAGCACGTGATGACTCACACATCGTAGGCGAAACTTTGTTAAATTTTTTTAGTTCACTCCTTTTTGTGTATCATAGCCACTGCATTACTGTCTGCAGTTATAGTCTAATGATATGACCGTTGGATTGACAAGTCAAAGGTCGCAAGTTCGAATCTAAGACACGCCCCACTCACTTTTCGAAGTCATGTGCGTATAATAAATTAATTATCACTTGCTTAAAAAGGTGAAGGAAAATATCGTGAGGAAACCAGCACACCTGAGAGATATTTTCGATGGTGTGTAAAGCCATGTCAGAGACCTACGGGTAGTTTAAACTCTGACACTAGATTGTTCATTAACCATACGACAATAAGACCTGCATTACTATTTTTTTTATAAATTTATTTGCCTATGTTACTCGGGATAATGTAAGGATTCTATGGATAAAAAAACACATTACACCATAATAAAATACTAAATTAAAAACAAAAATTCATAAGCCCCGTAACATTATTATCCCATATCATGCCAGCATTTAATGAGGTGCTAACTTGAAAACGACCCTTGACGCGGGTCGCTGTGTGTAATCCAATAATTAAGTTTTTTAAGCATTTCCACTTGAGTTGAGGCTGGAATTTCATTACCTCGTGTCATATTCAGGACAGTTAATTAACTTCGTATGTGAAGACTATTTAGGGTTTCGTAATGGGACCGAAAGACCAACAGGACTATTATACTTCGAATTTCTTTCATCGTGTACTTTGAAGCAAATCTATATGACAGCCTATTTTTGTATATGTATGTAAGGAAACCGGCACACCTGAGAGATGTTCTCGGTTGTGTGTAAAACCATGTCAGAGACCTATGCGTGGTTTAAACTCTGACACTAGGTTGTTCAACAGCCACACGATAAGTAGAACAAGCGATTACTTGAAACGATGGTAATTCATACGATGTATTTAAATTAATTTATATTTATTAATCATTATAATAATTATATTATAGATTTTATTATTAAACTACAATTAAAACTTAATACTAAGTTCTTTATCAACCATACGACACGGAAATAAAGACATGCGTCTTCTAACGTCATTCAAATGGGATGCCCAAAAGTACATCTCTGCCTATTCCTCCAGGGATACAGGCAGATGCTATGGACAAACAAAATCATAATTTCCGGCAGTAAGATTTCTGTGTAAGATAGTAAGATACTTAATTAAATCCAGCTATATTTGTTAGGGCAACATGGTTGCAGAAGTTGGAGCAATAACGCCAGCGAGCGAGTCTTCGGAACAAGAAGCTTGCTTTGGGGCCACAAAACAAGAGATAGAGTGGGATACGGTGACAAAAATAAATAATGTGCCTGATGTTGCGGTGGATATCTTATGACATAAAAAAATGTTTTTTTTTTTTAACTAACTTCAAATAATGTGTTTTTTTAAACGTATATTATCTGGTCGTAAGTCGTGGTGGCCGAGTGGTTACGGGTTGTGAGTTCAAACCTGACATATACCAATATGATTTTTGGAAGTCATATGCACACTTATTTAATCGAAGACATCACAGACATACAGTGAAGGAAATATCGTGAGTAAACCTGAACTTAGTAGTCTGAAATCGCCAAACCGCAGTGAGCTATCGTGATGATCAATGCACGTGCCTTCTTTGTATGAAAACAAGCCTTTGCCCTGCAGTGTGACAGTTACGGGCTGGTTATTTTATGTCATATATATCATCTCGCTTCTGTTTCATGAAAGGTTAAGCAGAATTGTACCGTACTACATCCTGATGCTATTAATAAATCCCATAAAATGAGCCTATTGCCCTTTATCGAGCACAATTTTTAACTTCTGTCTACACACTTCTTAACACAAAAACTCAGTATCTTTGCTTGTATCAGAAATCGCATTAATAACTTTGATCAGACAGTGATCAGGATTAGATCTCTGGGTTTGTTTATGGCTCCATCTTTTGTCAATGATTATAGTCAGATAAAAAGTGTTTCTAGATTTTAATTTGACACGTAAAGAGTTCCAAATGACCTACTTACAAAATAAATAATTTAATTCCACTATGTAGCCACCAACTAGCCCGGTTAGTGGATATTAGGATAACATCAGAACCTGGCGCATGGATAACATTTGGTGTGACATAGCTAGATAGGAGGAGACCGTATCGGTGGCGGTTACCATCAACAACAGCATTCCCAATGAGGGTTGACGTCAGGCAGGCGGCCGGTCATAAAACATAGCCAAAACTTTAGCTACATGCCAGATATAGGTATGCTGCGCCGACCCCAAATAAATTGGGATAAGGGCAGGGGGATGATGATGTAGCCACCAACTACTTTTATTTATATCAATTATTAGTTTTGGCCGCAACTATTTCCTAACAGAAAAAACCAATCACACTTTGCCCAATTCGGGAATCGAACCCAGGATCCTACGCTCAGCAACCGCGTTTGCGGCCAATAGACAAATGAGTCACTCATAATTGAGTATTAACCGTTGAACAAGAATCAATATGAATGCCTCTCATAACTTTTATTTAGTCATAAAATCCCGCTTCCGCGGTCTTAGGAGCCGCACATCGACATTCTGTTTTCATTAAGTGGACTTTGGTCTCTCATGAATTATTGTGTGTTCACAACTGCAAAACTATTATCAAAATTATTGGCGGATCATGTTTCTATGAGATTGGGTTTGTAGCCTTGTGTCTTAAACAACTTGGGCATGTAGAATTTAATAAGAGTAAAAAGGGTATACGAAATATTTTTAAGTTATTATATTAAATAGAAAAACAATACGTTCGCGAACAGGATTCGAACCTGCACCTCCCGGATAAATACTCCAGGCGCTCTGACCACAAAGCTATCTCGACCTCTGCTCACCACCGCGAATTCTTCTTCCATATTTTTAACACGTCTTATGGCGTAATCCGGGAGGCGCAGGTTCGAATCCTGTTCGCGACCGTATTCTTTTTCCATTTAATATAATAACTTTAGAGTTCGCTAAGCATGCGTTAATGCTTTTCAAAGATTTATCTTGATTCGAAATATTTTGTTTAGCTTTATGTTGTTTGTTTAATTTATAAGAGTGTCTATGGAGTTTCTTGCCGGTTCTTCTCCATAAGATCAACGCCTTGGAACCGTGCACCTAGCTTTGACTTTTCATAAGTGCCTGTAATATGGTCTATCCTACTAATCCTACTCCTAACTAATCCTACTCCTACCAATCCTAATCCTCCCGGATAAATACTCCAGGCGCTCGGATCACTAAGCCGTCTCGACCTGGAGTATTTATCCGGGAGGCGCAGGTTCGAATCCTGTTTGCGACCGTATTCTTTTTCCATTTAATATAATAACTTTAGACTTCGCTAAGCATGCGTTAATGCTTTTCAAATATTTATCTTGAATCCATTAAACTATCCAAATTAATCCATAAACTAGAAACATAAAAAACTTCACTCCATACAAATGTATGTGAGATTGAATGAAGCAAGTTAAATGAGCCGTTTTCATGTACAATTAATGCAACCATTAAGTATCTTCTTACTGCGATAGCCGCGTTTGAGGGAATGGTGCGGTTGGAACTGGGGTAAGAGGCGAGGTCGCACTGCAAGCGGGCAATTTTTTCTGGTCATTGGTTACAACTTTAATAACATACTCTAACATAACATAACATCACGTCTGTATTCCCCGAAGGGGTAGGCAGAGGTGTACACAATTGTACATCCAGATTTGACCAATGCTGTTATTAAGTCCCATGTAATAGGTGGTGAGCCTATTGCCATCAACTGGGCAGAATTCCAGACTCCGGGCTGCTACTGAGAATTTCCTAAAAGAAAAACTCAATAACACTTTGCCCGACCCGGGAATCGAACCAGCCGTCAGCAGTCACGATTGGCACCACTAGACCAACGAGGTAGTTACTACTTTAATATAAGGTTATACATTTTTGTGGTCAGAAAAATATGGTCGTGAGCAGGATTTGAACCTGCATCGAGATGGCTTAGCGGCAGAGCACCTGGAGTGTTTAACCTGCGCCAGGTTCGAATTCATCCACAAAAATGTATAACTTTAGAGTTCGCTTTGCATGCGTTAATACTTGTCGAAGTTTTATCTGTAACTACTTTTATATCTTAGCCCAGTAAGAAGCCACGCCTATTGCGTTTTCAGTGGCAAGGCCATTGTGTAGAAATCAAAATAATATAATTTAATCAAAATTAGATCATTTGCAATAGTTATTTTTTAAACATCACTCATTAAAATAAAAGAGTCTACAGTTCAAAAAAACGCCGTCCCAGCACCGCTTCCTCGTGCTTCACTGGAGAGAAGATAGCGCGGTACAAAAGTTGATATCTCATTCACCACTAACAGAGTTATAACTCTATAAAATAGCGCATAAATCGCTCGGTCTGCCCTCCGCTAGCGGTAGCACCTTCCCTAAATGGGCACATCGCAATGAGCTGCCGGCTCGGCGCCAAACACATGGTTTGTGTACGAATAAATTAGTGTCCTACTGCCTTGTTCCTAACTTCGGCTTACGGCCAATAGTTTGGTGTTTTGTTATGTCTTTGGATATATCGGAAAATAGTGTCAGAATTTCATTATTTCTGTTAATGCGATCTTGTATCTCAATTTTTTAAAAGAAACAGTAGTACAGAGTCAACTGCCTTCTTGACTTCTGCTCACTCCTCAAATTCTTCTTCCACATTTTAAACGTCTTTTGGTGACGTCATTGCTATCTATTCAGTCCCTTAACAGATGACTGAACCGACACGACTATTTTTTTATTGTTATTTGTGGCTTTTATATCACTTGGACCAGAAAAGATCTATTGTGATCGCCACTCTTGCGTTTAAATTAGAGTTCATCCCTTAACCCTGCCGCTGTGATGAACTGCAGGATTTTCCTAGTGGTGACCTCTTTTTTTCATCCGGGCTTAAAATATATTTCCCTAGATGAGCGTAGCGCTTATGTATTAGCGGTCCACATTCCCCCAAAAGGAGAAGTGGTGTTTCCTCAGCCTCTTCACACCGTCTGCAGGTTTATGTCTCACTTAGACTCAAACCGACATGACTAACTTTGCAGTTAATACAATGTCGTATAGAGCAATTACTTTAACAAATATTTTTTTCGAATCCTGCTCAAGACCGTATTTTTCCTTCCACACAAAAATGTGACTTTAATGTTCGCCACGCATGCGTTAATGCATTTGAAAGATTTATTTATATCATCATCATCCCCCTGCCCTTATCCCAAGTTATTTGGGGTCGGCGCAGCATGTATTCTTCTTCCACTTTCTAATTGTGTTTGAAATTGCATGCTGCTAAAGTTTTGGCAATATTTTATGACCGGCCGCCTGCCTGACGTCAACCCTCATTGGGAATGCTGTTGTTGGTGGTAACCGCCACCGATACGGTCTCCTTCTATCTAGCTATGTCACACCAAATGTTATCCATGCGCCAGGTTCCGATGTTATCCTACTATCACACTCCACTAACCGGGAAAGATTTAACTTGGTAAAATATTTTATTTGGAAAACTGTATGTTTGTGAAGTGATCATTGTTTTATAAACCTTCGTCATGGCACTTATATGTAGTATTATTTTAACACAAGATATTTACCTTTTCAGTCTATTGACGTACTTACTGAACAAAACCTTCTGAAAGTCTTTAAGCAAGCCTGACTCAAAGTATGCACTTGAACAGCCTTTTGGGTATACCCGACTAGTTTCACAAACTTGACCGAAGATTTCATGAGCTTTTTAGGTCAAGTGACGAGCTCGCGAGTCTGACCAGTTGGTTATAGCCGAAAATATTTACTTGAAGCATTGAAGAATTATAGTTCGATTCAATGGGAGTTCTGCGGACAGTTATGTGCCTGTTGGACATTGATTTAATATACATAGCATCACGCCTGTATTCGTCGAAGGGGTTGGCAGGGGTGTACACTGTTGTACACCCACATTTCACCAATACTGTTATTAAGTCCAATATAATTGGTGGTGAGCTTATTCCCATATACCGGGTATAATTTCGGACTCCGACCTGCTAATAAGAATTTCCTAACAGAAAATTTCAATAACACTGCCCGCCCCGGGAATCGAATTGGTTATAATTATGTTTATCTGAATGTCTAAACGGTTTTTGTGTTGCACTGTGCTGGAATAAATATATATTTTTTTTCTTTCCATATCATTATATCTGAACTGAACCAAAAGCATTATCTAACAAACTAACCCAAATTAACACCTTTCAGAAGCGCTCTAAAGCAAATCCCGAACATGCAAATTAAGCGTGTCACCTCATAAATAGCATGCAATGGCCTGTACAACAACGCAACACTAAAACGCACGCATCGAGCGCTTTAAAGCGATTTAAGCTGAACATAATCAGTGCCTCATGCAATTACATTGTACTAACGTTCTGAACCAGGATACAATTTTGCTGG
This sequence comes from Xylocampa areola, assembly GCA_935421205.1. NCBI lineage: Eukaryota > Metazoa > Arthropoda > Insecta > Lepidoptera > Noctuidae > Xylocampa > Xylocampa areola. Next base: position 1,128,916 of record OW285225.1, on the reverse strand, counting down.
ATATGACCGAGTTATACATTAATTATCATTTGAAACGGTGAAGGATCATTGTGAGGAAACCGGCACACCTGAGTGTTGTTCTCGATGGTGTGTAAAGCCATGTTAGAGAACCACGGGTGGTTTAAAGATCGTCAAGAACATCTCTCAGGTGTGCTGGTTTCCTCGCGATGTTCTCCTTCTCTATTATATAATTTACTAGCAAGTGCCCACGACTTGATCTGCGTGACAAAATTTCCTTACCAAAATTAAATAAAAAATCGTTCAATGGTTTACGCGTAAAAGCGTTACAGACTGACCGCGTTACTTTCACATTTATAATTTATATTAATAGTGGCATTATAATTATAAGAAAAGTCTGCGGTGCATAATTTGGGTCGGAAACTATCTTAAAATTTTTGTGATGTAAAAAAGATCCGGCATGGCCTTTATGCGGTATTTCCACTGTTTAAAACCCAGACGGTCTTTAATTATTAACCTTGTCCTGGGTATTCAGGATCCCAGATGCATGCACTGCGACCCCAGCAGGCTATCATCCGTCGAAAGCATCGACGGCCCTCGCGATCGGTTTGGTACGCATTCCTTTAGGGTATTGATCCCATTGCCAGAAGTGAAGTTTTGCCAGCCCCTTCTTCTTCTTCTGCAAATTTAAGAGTCTTGCTCTTTTCGGTGTGGCCAATGGAGTTCTCTGTATTTTCTCCTCTCCAATGCAGTCTCCTTAACCTCCTTATAGGACATGACGTCAACATTTTCTTTTATTTGGCTCATGTAGCTTATTCGTGGACTACCTCTGCCTCTCCTTTCTTCTATCTTCCCTTCAATTATATTTGTAATGAAACCGTCATGTCTATATTGTATATATTTTTATGGAAAGTAAATGCGTATTTGTTATGACAATCGCATCTGTACGACATTGTATTAACTGCAAAGTTAGTTGTGTTGGTTCAGCCTCCCGTATCGGGACTGAATAGATAGTGGTGACGTCACCAAATGACGTATTAAAATCTTGAAGAAGAGTTCGGGGTAGTGAGCAGAGGTCGAGGTGGCTTAATTAGAAAGAGCGCTTGGAGTATTTATCCAAGAGGCGCAGGTTCGAATCCTGCTCAAGACCGTATTTTTCTTTCCACAAAAAAAGTAACGTAACTTTAGTAACTAATATTCTATAATTAAATCCAAAACATTGTCACATCCAGTACCTATATAAAATTAAGCACCCTGCATTCAAATGCGATACTATCTCGATGTGGCAGCCGCTGTTATAGTACACCTAATAAATACATGCAATTTGTGAACACACCCTGTATTATACCAGTAATTACATTTGTATGTGAACAGCCATTTTGTTTATTGACGTCATATTTTGTTGAGGGGAAAAAATTACATGAGCGTGGATAGATCCTGTACCTTTTGGATTTGTACTCCGAGTGGTCCTCGTCTCTCAAATTATAACTTTATTTTCAGCAGCATGCATGAGTATTAAATATTATCGCTTGTTATAAATCTTTGTAGAAAGAATAGTACTGTCGTGAACAGAATTCAAACCTGTGCCTCCCGGATAAATACTCCTGGCTCTGACCGCTAAGCCATCTCGACCTCTGCTCACTACTCTTTTACGAGTTCTTCTTCCATACTTTAATTCGTCTTTTGGTGATTGTCTATTATAATTAATAATTAAATAAATAACTTTAGATTTCGCTATGCGTGCGTTAATGCTTTTCAAAGATTTATCTGTATTTGTTTGCTTGGAACTAGGAAGAAAAAAATTTTTGGGAAACCAGCACACCTGAGAGATGTTCTCGATGGTGTATAGCTATGTCAGAGACCTGTTGATGGTTTCAACTCTGACACTAGGTTGTTCATCTACCACACGACAAGAAGAGAAATCCCCCATCATTGAAGTATCGTGCTTATCACCTTACTTCTTCTGTAAACTTCTTTTTTCTTCATCTAAACTATGTAATGATAAACTATTAATCTGTCTACCATTTTCCCAATTACATTGGGTTGGCTTCAAGTCAAATCGGATGCAGCTTAATACCAGTATTGTACATGGAGCAACTGCCTATCTGACCTCCACAACCCGGTTACTAGGTAACACGATATCTCGTGGTATGACTGGTTGTGAGACTTTCAGGCCTCTGACTACCCGTAACGGCTGTCATAGATTTCAATTTGACAACCGGGACCGACGGTTCGTCGACGAACGTGCTCTCCGAGGAATGGAGGGGTCTTGGTATGAGCGCAGCTTAAACACGATCGATCGATCTGTGCGGCTGTTACTTAGCCACGAGCCCCTCGAGAATATGGGGTTAATATAGATTTAGTCTGTAATTTCTTTATATTATTGTCATGTATTAATTACATGGGCAAAGCCGGGGGTGGAAAGATAATCTATTTTCTATCCATACTATTATTTAACTGCCTCGTTGGCCTAGTGATCGCAAGCGTGGCTGCTGAGTCCTGGATGCAATTCCCAGGTCGGGCAAAGTGTTGTTAGGTTTTCCCGTTAGGAAATTCTCAGTAGCAGCCCGGAGTCAGGAAGTTGGTGGTATGACACCCCCGTATTTCGGAGAGCACGTAAAGCCGTCGGTCCTGCGCCTGATCTCTCACCAGTCGTGTCAGATTGCCGTCCCATCGGCTTATGAGAGTGAAGGAAGAGGGAGTGCACCTGTGTTTGCGCATATACTTGTGCACTATAATATCTCCTGCGTATTTGGCTATTCTCCGTGGAGATGCCGCCGTGACCGAAATATGGTCGGGAGGAGAATTATTACTAACCTGCAAGCCTCTTATATCTGATAAATAAGTAGAATAAATAGTTACTTCTGACAATAACAAAATTCACCTTAAAAATATGCTCTAAAACTTTATGCGAATAGTATTCTGGAATACAATAATATGCAGCGAGGAGTCGTTGACGTCACACGTTCGTGACGTCACAAGATGTTTAGGATATGCACAAAAATATTTCTAGGATAAACCATTATAAAGGAAAGATGTGCTCCGCTATGCGAGAACGCGTGAAGGAATTTTTATAGCGTAAAATATTATTTTCACTTTATAATATGACTTGGAAAAAAATACGACATATTTTTTGAGTTGTGGTTAAGTTATTAGCTTTTTGCTAAAGGTCACAGGTTCGAATTCTGTAATGTACGATTAATTTTATTACTTATGTGAAGTTTTAAGTGTAACGAAGTAACTGTATCTATTTGTCTAGTGGTCGCAAGCGCGGTTGCTAAGGGTGAAGTCCTGGGTTCGATTCCCAGGTCAGGTAAAGTGTTATTGGGGTTTTCTGTTAGGAAATTCTCAGTAGCAGCCCGGAGTCAGGAAGTTGGTGTTGTGACACCCCCGTGCTTCGGAGAGCACGTAAAGCCGTCGGTCCTGCGCCTGATCTCTCTCTGGTCGTGTCAGATTGCCGTCCCATCGGACTATGAGAGTGAAGGAGGAGGGAGTACACCTGTGTTAGCGCACACACTTGTGCACTATGCAAATCTCTTGCGTACTTGACCAATCTCCGTTAGAAAGGCCGCCGTGATCGAATACGGTCGGGAGGATATACCTATTTATCTACTATTTGAAGATTCAAAAAACTTTAATTCTTATTTAAATAAACGTCTAAAATTTTGTGGTTCTTGTTTTTGATAGAGGAAAAATTTGCAAGCAAATGAGTCAATTAAGTCTATTAGTTAAGCAGGTTGTCATGAGTGGAATAAGACAAAAACAAAGCTCTTGAAAATTGCAATACCCAGGCAATTTTGTGTCCACCTACTTACTTCCAATCAAGTAAACTGTACGTCTATAACTTTAAAATTTTAATCACAATATAATCTTAAAGAAAATCCTAAAATTATCAAAATAACTACCTTGAACCACGCCATTAAACAACCATTTTAAACCACAAAATTTTATCCCAACATTGGGCAAAAATACACATACTTCACCGGTAACAAATAACTTGGAAACCTCAGTATCGCAAACACATTAGTGCTGTGGCGTATGTATCGATAACTCAGGGTATCGCGTTGGCCTATCGCCACATCTTGCACTCTGCTAATGCGGTAGGCGGGGCTGGTTATCGATATTCTGTAATTTATCGATGCTTGCCAGGACTTGTGTTGTGGTGCAGATATTTATTTGGTTGTTTTTAAAGTGAGGGTGGCGAAATTTAATATAGTGATGTGAACACAATACTTATTAATTTAGGTATAGTTTAAATCGAATGGTTTGACTTGCAGCATTGCCATTGACTCATCTCATGATCAAGGGATCCGTTCGAGTCGAAAACTAGTCCTAAATTAGATATGAGTAACAATCATATATAAGAATATACCTCACGAAAGTGGTAATACAAAAACACAATACTTTACAATTATTAATATATCTATCATATAGTCTGACATAAAAAAATCACTATTTACAAAAGTAAGTTAACGTCACTATCATGAACTTAAAATAAGCTGATTGATCCAAAATTACGGTTTACTTAACACGTCATTCACTATAAGATAAGTTAGTTATGGTTAAACCTAACTAGTTAGTTAACCTTATACCACTACATTTCTTTTCTTTCTTCTTTTTCAATCATTTATTTAATCTCCTCACCAGATAATATTGAGAAGAGTATTCATAATATTACAATAGCAACAAAATAAGATGAATTTCTATCGATAATTCTCATCTTATCTTTGCTGCTGTCGCATCCCTACCCCGGTTTGGCACAGCGCTTGCTGTCAGCGGCAAGCCGACAATGCATCGTATTTTGCCATTGGCAAATCTAAACAGTAATATATATCTTGAATTTTTACCAAGAAAATACTAGAAGGAAACTATAATTCTGCTCAAGCTGTGAATTTAACTTTATAGATTTATTTTTTCTAGCATATACAAGATTTTGCAAAATATAAATATTTAAATCGCGTCTGTTTCCCTGAAGGCTAAAAAGAGGTGCACCGTTGTACGCATATATTGCACCGTTATAGTTAGGTCCCCAGTAAAGTGGTGAGCCTATTGCCATCAACCGGGCACAATTTCAGGCTCCGGCTGCAATAGAGAATTTCTTAACAGAAAAATCCGATAAGACTTTGCATGATCCAAGAATCGCAGGACCTGACGTTTAGCAGACGCAATGTTAAATATTTTCTTTTTCCTTTATTATAAAATGAGGAAACTAGCACATCTGAGTAATGTTCTCGATGATGTCCAAAGCCATGTCAGTAGCTGTGACACCATGTCTTCCATATGATAAGAAGAAGTGATGTCTTAGATCAGTTAAGAATGTTGATCAATCGTCATATTGACTTAATTAAATAATCTTAATGACAAGTCAACGGCTCTATCCCATTGCTTTCTATCAGCACAAGACTAGTACACAAGGCTGCGCTTACGTCGCTAACTCGCTGGTCCGCTGGTCCGCATGTGCACCGCGCAGTACGCTCTTATAAATCGGACAATCTCCCTTCTTAACCCGATACATAATTTTATTTACCAGTGCAAAAGAACAAAATGTAAATCATTGTGAAGTCTGTTTTAGTATGTAACCTGTATATTTGTGTGTTTTCTTGCCTATTCTTACTAAACATGTTGTGTAAAATGACTCGCTGTGCGTGTTGGGCAACTGTAAGTGCAGCGAGCAGTTGATTACAAGATAAATAAATAATAGGTGAAATAAAATCAAATTTTAAGAAGTAATATAGATGGATAGATCCAAATAAATGATTTATAGTACTGTGTATTATAAAGCACATAAAACAGAGAATTAATATAACGGTCAATTTTTTTCATTTTACATAGTAAGTTAATAGTGGATGAAAAATTCAAACACGAATTAAGTTCTGATGTAAATTACCAGTCTATACAAGACCATTTATAAAAAAGAATCTTAGAAGTTTTGTTGGTCTTTGTAGACGAAAATATTCTACAGGTAATCGAAAGCTTTCAATTAAATTTGAACTTAAACATTACACTTGTAACGCCCAATTTATTTCATGTCAGAATTATTGAATATATTTAACAAAGAAATAAAAATATAAGTTCTATAACGAACTACACGATTGTTTAAAAACTTACAGTTTCTGTTGGTTTTTTCTCAAAAAAAAAAATTTTCCATTCCAATAAATGTAGTAAGTATTACAGACTCGTCGTTTGAAATTATTTCATAATGTTCGCGAACAATTTCTCTTTGAAAGATTTTAATAAAAAAACTTTTTAGAGCTCTTAATGGCTTTTTACATTTGATTTTGTTAAGTTTTCAATATAAATTGAAGGGATTTTTGTGCTTAACTTTTATTTTCACGGCGTTTTTGCTTTGAACAGTGATCAGACTTCTAATTTGTTTTGTAATTCTGTGCATTTAAAATAGAAATTTATATTTGAGTTAATAATTGATGCTAATTTGGTACTGGTACCGGTTTGTGGTATATTATTTTGATGAAGCGGTTGTTATCCCTTCATTAGTAGTTAGGGATTTTTGGATTAAATTATAAATAAGCCTGCCTCGTTGCTCTAGTGTTCCTAAGCGCGACTGCTGAGCATGAGGTCTCGGGTGCGATTCCCGGGTTAGGCAAAACGTTCGAGCATTTTGCCCAACTCGGGAATCGAACCCGAGACCTCATGCTCAACAGTCGCATTTGGGACCACTAGACCAACGAAATAGAATTCTGAGTAATGAGCAGAGGTCGAGATGGCCAGAGCGCCTAGAGTATTAATCCGGGAGGTACAGGTTCGAATCCTGCTCACGGCCGTATTTTTCTTTCCACAAATTTTTGTATCTTTAGGGTTCGTTATTATAAGATGTCTGATACATTTCAACTTTCAGCGACTCCACTAGTTTTTGGACAAAATCCATGCTCGGATACCTGGATATGTATAAGTATATTACCTACAACTTTTTTTAAATAGTGATTTTTACCGTGGGAGAGCCATGCTTCGGCACGAATGGGCTGGCTCGACCGGAGTGATACCACAGCCTCACAGAAAACCGTCGTGAAACAACGCTTGCGTTGTGTTTTGCCGAGTGAGTGAGGGTACCGAAGGCTTAAACCCTTTAAAAGGCCGGCAACGCACTTGCGACTCCTCTGGGGTTGCGGGTGTCCATGGGCGGCGGTAATCTTACCATAAGGCGAGTCGTCAGCTCGGTTGCGCCGATAAAAAAAAAAGTGAGTTATATGCCAGAGATAGGTACACAGACTAACTGAATACGGTCTATTAATTCGTTTTAATGACGTCAAACTAGTATCGCGAGTACATCGTGAAGTCGTCTCGTTATAAATGAAATACTTTCGATCTGACATCGTTATTGCAGTTGGTTTAAGATGCAACGGGATGGGGACGACACGATTTATGTAAATTCGAAATATAGTGTTATAAAAAAAAAAATTGGCACTAGTTTTTCACGACGGTCAGTAAAATAAACTGCAATGTTAATATGGATTAATATATTGATAAAACAGTACAAAAACATATTCTTCTTATTGTGTTGATGAACAGCCTAGTATTGAGTTTAAACCACCCGCAGGCCTCTGAAATAGCTTTGCACACCAATGAAAAAATTCTCAGCGGTGCTGGTTTCCTCACGATGTTCTCCTCCACCATTTATGTAGAAGACTTCGAAAATATTTTGGTGTGCGCCTTGGCTTCTAATTTGTGACCTAACCGTCATATCACTAGGCTGTCACTCTTTTTATAATGAGAAATTATAGGTGGCTCGAAAATTACTAGAAATTACTGCTACAATTGCCTAAACTTTAGCAGTATGCAATTTCAAAAACAATTAGAAAGTGGAAAAAGAATACATGCTGCGCCGACCCCAAATAAATTGGGATAGCCGACCCCAAATAAATTGGGAAAGCCGACCCCAAATAAATTGGGATAAGGGCAAGGGGTTGATGATGGCTGCTACGATTGATGGAGCAATATATTAGTTTTGTCAAACCTTGAAAAATGGCTTTCAAGCATACTTAAACAACAAATTCAGATAACATATATACCCCGAGATGGTCACGCACCGCCCCTCAGCACGCGCGTCTCACTGTAGTATCTGTGCAGGCTAACAGTGGCCAACCTGCACAAACCTGGAGTGTTTGTAAACATCCTTCAGCGAATCATAACCTGCCGGGGTTGCCGTATAAAGGTTATAGTAAGACCGTGTGGGTTTTAATCTGGCACAGCGTCTATGACAGGTTTTTAACACAAAAAAAAAATATAACATACAATACAACAAAAAAAATTAACCACATGCGAATGCGTACATAAAAGTCCCATAGTTAAATTGTCGTATCGTCCAATATAAACAGCATTAACCCTATAATGAGACGAGTCCAACTCTTCTCAAAGCGCGTAATTATATATCAGCATTTCCATCCGTGCCTTATTGGAGCGCATTGGCGCACCCACTACTTGCGACCCCTCGGAGAGCATTTATTAAATGAAAAATTTCCTTCAAAAGAAAATATCGAGGTTTGGATTTAGTAAAATTATTATGAAAAGGTTTTCAGGTAAAATTAATAGCTGAGTTATATTGGGAAATTTTTTCGACCTATTGTGGGTTCATGTCTTGAAAGGGAACTGGGATGACGGAAAATGTTATATGATTCTTAATTGCTTTAGTCACATAAATAAATTTTGAGAATGAAAGAAATTTTAAGAAGTCAAAGATGGCAAATAAATCTTGAATTTTTATGATCATGCAAGGTGCTGCTTCCTGCTATCAAATAAAAGTCTAAAAGTAACGTTATGAAGAAGGCTGGAAATAAAAATAAAATGCCTCTTTTTTCCACGTGTTGTTGAACAACCTAAAGTCACCCGTAGGTCTCCGACATAACCACTCATGTTCTCAGGTGTGATGGTTTTATCAAGAATCATTTATCACGCCTGTATTCCCTAAAGGGGTAGGCAGAGGTGTACACAGATGTAAACCCACATAATGCTGTTATTAAGTCTCATGTAATAGATGGTGAGCCTATTGCCATGTACCGGACATGATTCCAAACCCCGGGCTCCTACTAAGCATTTCTAATAGAAAAACCCAATAACCCTTTCTCCGACCTGTGAATCGAACCCAAAACTCATGCTCAGTAGTCTCGCTTGGGATCTACTAGAGATTAACAAATGTGCGTGAGTTTTATGCAAGCGAAAGTTAATTTCAAAAGTCAATGATATGTGTCTTGGACCCGTTCCTGCACTAGGCTATAACAAAATTCTTATATGTGTAGTGATTATTAGGATACAAACACAAATACAAAATAACTTTATTTCATCGAAGGTGCATTATGAAAAACCTTTATATTAATAGAACACTTAATTATATTACACTACGTTAAACTGGTTGAGGTACTGTCCTCTTAGATAGGCTACAGTATAGCCTGTAGTAAAAAGAAACAGTGCCGTATCCCTTTGGGGTGGCAAGGAAGTGTAATTGTTACATAGTTGCATAGTTGCAAGTCACAGCCAAATAACAGTTACAAGTTATTGCATCTAGCTTAAAACTAATGATAGGATTAAATTAATATAAAAGATTTGTAGGCTTACTCTTGAAAAAAATTAAAATTCCGCTCGATTGACATTGGAAATATGTCAGTTCGTATTGTACGAGCCAATAATGCTCATACAGCCATTTAAATACAAAAATGTCAAAAATATAATTTTAGAATCGGGATAATAATAAGGCAACATTATTTAAAATTGCGGCAACTGCAATTTAGATAAATTTATTTTAATATTACGCATTATTTTAAGCCGTATATTGAATATTGGAATTGGATTGGGATTGGTATTAATTTCAAGAGAAACCCCCCATTGATTGTGTAGACCAATAACCTTAATGATAATATGTTAATTGCAAAGTTAGTCGAGAAGCTAACCGTCACTACGATTCTATTAAGTTCCATATAATAGGTAGTTAGGGCACATGATTACCTCCTGCCACTGAAAAATGACTAACAGAAACCTTGAAACACTTTCCTCAAGCTGCACGCGTCTTCGCCGCGGGCTCAGCTCATGACTCCGTTGGAGCTCGAAACTAGTCGGGCAAACCCAAAGAATACACGAGAGCCGTAATCGGTGAACAATAATTAATATGAATGTGTCTCACGAAAGTTATTATACAAACAAAATCAGGCTCTCCAAACAAGAGAGACCAGCTGCTGCGTGTTGTTCGATTCCTGAACGGAGCAAATATTTGTATGATCTACAGATAATTGTTCCGAGTCTGTGTGTGTGTGTATGTGAGATTATATGTGTGTAAACGCACCCACGATACAGAAAGAAATTCCTAGTGTGGGGCAACGTGCGTCTAACAAAAAATAAAATAAAAAAATTGGTAGCAAAAACAATACTTTTACACCGTTCAGTGACACGCAAAACTGAAAGTTGCCAAAGATAAAATGGTGGCTTCTGCCAAGATGGTCGACGGTTTGTCGTGATTATCTGTTAGCTTCGACTTGCTTCAGTGGAACTTTCTGGATGGACGCCAAAAATATGGTCATGGACGCTTAAATTAATTATGTGTAGTTTGTTAACTGCCTCGTTGGTCTAGTGGTCCCACTGCTGAGCATGAGGTCTTGGAGTCGATTCCCAGGTCGGAAGAGTAATCTACATTTTAGAACGTGGCAACTAACTTCTGACAATTCAAAAATACATGTAAATGGTTTATTTGAAATAAATGATTTTGATTTAATTTGATTAGGTTTTTCGGTTAGGAAATTCCCAGTAAGAGTCCGGTGTTTGGGATTGTGTCCGGAAGATGACAATAGGCTCACCGCCTATTACGTGGGACCTAATAACAGCATTGGTGAAATGTAGGTTTACAATTGTGCACACCTCTGCTTACCTGTTCGGGGAACACAGGCGTGGTTCTATGTTATGTTATGTAGTTTGTGAGAGATTGACCTCTATGATCTAGTGGTTCATCCACATTTCCTCGATGCAGTTATTAAGTCCCATGCGGAGGTGAGCCAATTGCCACCTACCGAGCATAATTCAAACTCCGAGATACTACTGACAATTTTTTGACAGAAAATCAATAAGACCTCAAGAATCAAGTAGCATAACTATGTAAGCTAGCTTTTCACCGTGGGAGAGCCACGCTTCGGCACGAATGGGCCGGCTCGACCGGATTGATACCACGGCCTCACAGAAAACCGGCGTGAAACAACGCTTGCGTTGTGTTTCGCCGAGTGAGTGAGGGTACCGGAGGCCCAAACCCTTTAAAAGGCAGGCAACGCACTCGCGACTCCTCTGGGGTTGCGGGTGTCCATGGGCGGCGGTAATCGCTTACCATCAGGCGAGCCGTCTGCTCGGTAGCCCCCTATTCCATAAAAAAAAAAAGCTATGAATAAGACTTTGTCCGGCACGGTAATCGAACTCAGGACGTAGCGCTCAGTACTTGAGGTTGCAAGTAACTCTTCGGAAAATACCGGCGTGACGATAGCGTCGTACGTACTAGCTATACACCGCGGCTTCACCAGCTTTTTTTCTTTTTGCACAGCTCCCGAGAGTAAGCGTGATGTTGAATAGCCTAAGAGAGTTGGACTATATAACGATACTTCATTTTTCAATTTATGATAAGTAGTTTAGTAATGCGGGGACAGATGAACATACAAACATACATATGAACTGAAATCATAACCCCTTGTTTTAGTTACTCTGACTACTGAGCCATCTTGACTGCTGCTTGCTACCCCGATTTCTCCTCCACATTATAATACGTTATGTGTTGGCGTCATTGCTATCCCTTCACTTTAACTTTGCAGTTAATACAATTAAAACAAATATTACATTTACATATTAGCTGTGCCCGGCGGTTTCACCCTGGTATTATTATATTATAATTAGCCAAAAAAAAAAACCTTATATAGTTAGCTACCTGCCAGTAAAATCTTATCAGAATCGGTCCAGCCGTTTCGACGATTAGCAGGAACAAACAGACAGACAAATATACATACAGACAAAAAAAAAAAAATATGCTGGTGTCATGTATGACTTAAAAAAAAACGTATTATTTTGACATAACAAACAGACACTTCAATTTTATTTATTTGTATTGATTAATTATATGCGTGTGTAAATATAATGTTATTCTTAACAGAAATATTTGTAACATTATTATGAGTATTAATCGCGACAGTTTAAAAGTTAATATTAAAAATGTATTTCATAAACTCGGCCATAATTAAATACTGTTTATTCAATTCGACCGTCATTAAAATCGTAGTATAAAGATGCAACTTCAGTCTAAACCCTCCGCTGTAATTACAGTTTCAGCGTATTTTAACTAGTGTTTGCTTATTATAAACTTTGCTCTGGTACGAGTATGTCGTGCCTTTTGTGGAGTTTCTTTGAGCGAGATAGCGCTGTCGTTCTCTTTTGAGCTGGATTTTGGATTTGGGCTAATTAAGAGCTAAAATTAGTGTGTTTGCATTTTGAATTTCGCTTTGCTATATTTGGGAACATTTGTTTTTTTTATTTTTTTTAATTATTATAAATTTGTTATTATTAATTTCTATTTTTCAAAGAAACATTGATAAAATAATAGACAAGAACGGGGCTTGAACCCGCGACCTTTGACGTTCCGTGTCATCACTCTACCAACTGAGCTACCTTGTCGTGTTCAAACCTATTGAATTTTCAATAAAAAATTACCAATAAAAAATTCAATAGGTTTGAACACGACAAGGTAGCTCAGTTGGTAGAGTGATGACACGGAACGTCAAAGGTCGCGGGTTCAAGCCCCGTTCTTGTCTATTATTTTTTCAATGTTTCTTTGAAAAATAGAAATTAATATAGGCATTACATGGCCTCAACATGTATTAAACAATAAAAATATATATGATTTGTTATTATTAACCAAAATATATATATATATACTATAATTAGACAATAATGATGATACATAAAATCTGTAAGTTTATATGTTGTTTATGTGTTTATTGGATGTTGTCATGTAAATAAAACGACTCTTGCGGTGAGCGCTAGTACATAACTGGATACGAATAATTATTTATTTCACTTATATAATATTTGACCTACATAAAACATTTATTGACGATGCTCTACAGAGCCTTAAGTGCTAGGTTTCTTCAAGTTCCCTGGATCCCACACTAGGATTAGCTGGGTCGTGGGGGTGTTTTTACCTTATGGTACGGTTGATGTTCGTCAAAATGACGAGCATAGAATGTAAATACATATATAGACATAAAATAACTATAATTTTGCATGATTCTATTAAAAATACCTTTTAATCGCTTGACATTTGAACCAGATTGCATGACCGAGGTTCCAATAAATCTGCATCCATCCAATATTTATTACGCGTTAATACCGTTTGTTTATAGTAACTGCTGTAACTGTTTGTTTATAGTAGTGCGACTGCTGAGCAGGAGGTCTCGGGTTCGATTCCCGGGTCGGGCAAAGTGTTATTGAGTTTTTCCGTTAGAAATTTCTCAGTAGCAGCCCGGAGTTTGGAACTGTGCCCGGTTGATGGCAATAGGCTCACCACCTATTACATGGGACTTAATAACAGCATTGGTGAAATGTGGGTGTACACCTCTGCCTACCCTTCGGGGAATACAGGCGTGATGCTATGTTATGTTATGTTACTATTTATTAAAAAAATCTTTGAATCTTTCAATTTCAACCAGATTGCATGACCGAGGTTACAATAAGTCTGCATCTATCCAATATTTATTACGTGTTAATACTTAATCGTACGTTAGTACGTGTTTTTTTAATACTGCCTTCAAAGTTAAACAACTTAGTGGTGGCTAGACACTAGTACATATTGTTGTATTAAGTTATTAATTTTTTTAAAGTTATTATTTGCATAGTCGTCCGTGCCTCGGAGAGCACGATAAGCCGTCGGTCCCGGTTGTCAAATTAAGATCTATGACGGCCGTTACGGGTAGTCAGAGGCCTGAAAGTCTGACAACCAGTCATGCCACGAGATATCGTGTTACCCAGTAACTGGGTTGTGGAGGTCAGATAGGCAGTCGCTCCATGTAAAATACTGGTATTAAGCTGCATCCGGTTTGACTGGAGGCCGACCCCAATGTAATTGGGAAAAGGCTAGGCTAGGATATTTGCATAGTCGTCACTTTGACGCACAATTGACTTTTGTGTTACTTTTCATGTGACTTCGATCCTTGTTGATGTTTAGTGTGAGCATATTTGAAATCTTATTTACTTTTTGTGGAAATTAAAATAGGATCGTGAGCAGGATTCGTACCTACCTATATATTCTGCACTTTTTATCAGAAATACTTAACAACACATTGCTCAACCCGGGAAGGAAGCTCAGCCTTTAAACCACATAGTCCTCACAAGACGTCAATAAAACACCCTAACATGAATTACAATTTATCCATGATCCGATAAATTCGTGTTTTCCAATTCGCTGATTGGAAAATACAGCACAGAGAAAAGGAAACTAAGTAACATATATTTTTCTCAACTTAGCCTTATGGTGACGTCATCATTATCCATTCAGCCCCTATACAGATGACTGAATCAACACGACTTTGCAACCCATAACGTATTACTTAAAATTTCGCTATGCATGCGATGATGCGTTTGAAAGATTCTTCTTCCATATTTGATTACGTCTTTTGGTGACGTCATCGCTATCTATTCAGTCCCTATACAGGTGACTGAACCGACACGACTAATTCTGCACGTAAACATTTATAACTTAATCAATTATTTATTGCGTTCCATACTGTACATAAATGGTCTTAAAAATATAAAAATATAGAAGCATTATGGACTATGTCGGGCACAGCAAAAACTTAGCAGAGATAAACTTTAGAATTCGCTACGCATGCGATAATGCAGTTGAAATATTTAACTTTACTTCTTAACTTTTCATCAAAGCCTAGTCATTAAACGCCACGCTCATCACAATACTCCAAAAAAATCCTAGCATGAATAACATCCTTGATTCGATAAATTCGTGTTTTCCAATTCGCTGATCGGAAAATACAACACACAGAGTAGGAAACTAAGTAAGTACCTAATATATATTTTTCTCAACATTTTCTTTCTTTTCTGTTCTCAGCCGGATTTAATTAAAAGCAAACTTTCTAAATTCTTGGGACGGAGTTTTCTATCAGAAGACGAACTAACAACGCGTGGTGCCTAATTAATTCCCTTTCAACTTCCTTAAATCGCTCGTGCTTAGGTTGAGAATAGATCTAATTATGTATGGAGATGTATTTATCTGATTTTGGAGAACATTTTTAAATTATTGTCTTTTGTACATAGTGTGTTCACCGAAGTGTTCCTACCCCGGCAGAGATGTACACTGTTGTACACCAACATTTAACCAATATTCCAAGATAAATCTTTGAGAAGCATTAACGCATACTCTAAAGTTATTATATTAAATGGAAAAAGAATACGGTCGCGAACAGGATTCGAACCTGCGCCTCCCGGATGAATACTTCAGGCGCTCT
Source organism: Xylocampa areola (assembly GCA_935421205.1). Lineage (NCBI taxonomy): Eukaryota > Metazoa > Arthropoda > Insecta > Lepidoptera > Noctuidae > Xylocampa > Xylocampa areola. The sequence goes on along the minus strand of OW285225.1, from coordinate 1,113,473 downwards.
GACTACTAAACCAAGACCACTAAGAGGTTGAGATGGCTTAGTGGTCAGAGCGCCTGGAGTATTCATCCAGGAGGCGCAGGTTCGAATCCTGTTCGCGACCGTATTCTCTTTTTCTTTTTCCATTTAATATAATAATTTTAACCAATGCTGTTATTAAGTCCCATGTAATAGGTGGTGAGTCTATTGCCATCTACCGGGCACAACTCCAAACTTTGAGAACTAAGAATTTCCTAACAGAAAAACTCAATAACACTTTGCCCGACCCGGTAATCAAACCGGAGACCTCCTCCTCAGCAGTCTTGCTTGGGACCACTAGATCAACGAGGTAGTTTTACCTTTTATTATTTTATGCATACATACAATCACGCCTGTTTCGCATTGGGGTAGGCAGAGACTATCGATTTCCATTTGCTACGATTCAGACACACCGTTTTCGCTTCATCTATGTTCATTAACCTCTTCATACATGCTCGCCGATTTAGGTGGCTCCTGACCTGTTCTTTTTTGAGAACGTCCGCAATTTGATTGCGGTACGTTCGTCGACGTCGGCCTGCCCCGACTGTTCCATCCACTCTCGCTTCATGCACTAGTTTAGTCAATCGCCTTTCATCCATCCTTTCTACATGCCCAAACCATCATCATTATTTTATATATAATATAAAAGCTATTGTTCTTTATAATAATGTATTGAAATCTGTAAGATTGCGTCGTTGTTCAAGTAGCTGCGAGTGCGCTGAGCGTGAGGTCCTGGTTTCGATTCCCGAGTCAGGAAAAAAGTAACTGGGTTTTCTGTAAGGAAATTATCAGTAACAGCCTTGAGATAGCCATCACATTGGACTTAATAACTGCATCGGTAAAATGTGGATGTACAGTAATTTAACGGAATCAGAAGAAAAAAGAACTGCCTCGTTGGTTTAGTGGTCCGTAGCGCGACTGTTGAGCAAGAGGTCTCGGGTTCGATTCCCGGGTCGGGCAAAGTGTTATTGAGTTTTTTTGTTAGGAAATTCTCAGTAGCAGCCCGGAGTTTGGAAATGTGCCCGGTTGATGGCAATAGGCTCACCACCTATTACATGGGACTTAATAACAGCATTGGTGAAATGTGGGTGTACAATTGTGTACACCTCTGCTTACCCCTTCGGGGAATACAGGCGTGATGCTATGTAGAAGAAAAAAAAGTTTTTTTTTATTTTCTATTATTAAATACCCTTTTTTACATTACCTGAGCATCGAACTCACGGTTAATGATTTAAATTGAAGAACCAAGAAACTAAATTCAAGTCTAATACAAAAAATGTTCAAGAATAACTCGACGCGTAGTGCTTTGTTACCTACTACGACAGCGTAGCATCCGTAGCAATGCTACATCTTTTTGCTACGCCGTAGCCGTAGCAAGAATAGAAAAAAAAACTCTTTCTCGTCCGAAAAAAATCTTAACGTAGCCAACTGGTTAAGGAACTTTATACTAAAATTATTCTGCCACAATTATCATACAAATGTGACTGGATGAAGGTTGATAAAATTTTTGGCACTGCACCGAACAAGTTGGCAAGAATAACTAGTATCAATCATTATGATACATATATACTATCACGCCTACGTGCCTGGAAGGGGTAGGCAAAGGTGTATTGTGCAGTCAGTGATTGAGTAGTGTTCGTCGTCGAAAAAAAAGGAGGAGGTTCTCAATTTAACGCGTATTTTTTTTTTTTTTTTACCACAGACTCGTTACGCTCAGTTAATTTTCACATTTCAGTTTCCTTTTTCAGCTGTAAAATTTTTACGAAAAAGTTTGTATTTTTCTTTATTTAAGGGGCTCTGGCAATCTTGCCCATGTTACCCGTGACGAAATTACTTATTTGCATTTTAACCAAAGCCATTATTAAAAAGACACAATTCCGAACTACGAGATGTAATTGAAAATTGTTCAAAATAAAAAAGAAAATGTCCTCATACTATATAATTATTATTATTCGGTTTAGGTTGCTCTTAACATATTTTTTTTGGTATAAAGATATGGTATATCATTTTTATATTAAAATGTATCGAAGTCTATTGTACCTTAAATATCTAGTAGATTGATTATAATTTTTATTATCGTATATTGATAGATAACTAACTACAAAATAAATTGAACAGGACTTGGCTTCTATGAGATCTCAAAACTTTTTACGTTGGAAAGATTGCATAGAGAGACTTGGCATTTTTTGGTGGGATTCTTATTATCGTATAGAGTTACCACAAGAGATTTAAGTTCCAGATCTAACCATCAGCCAGTAGAAACAAATATCTATCTCCATTTAATAAAAAAAATAAAAAGCACCCCTGCAATGTGTATTTTTTTTTATTTCTCACCTTTTTGTGCACCATACACATTACATAACTATTTTTTTTTATTACTAATCTATGTTACACGTGACAACGTAAGGATTCTAACGATACCCCATACATCGAAATCGGTTCAGGCATTTAGAAATTATTGTGGAGTAAAAGAACTCACAAACATAGATACGTACTTCAAGATATGTCTTTGAAAAAGCATTAACGCATGCTTAGCGAACTCTAAAATTACAATATTAAATGGAAAAAGAATACGGTCGCAAACAGGATTCGAACCTGCGCCTCCCGGATAGATACTCCAGGCGCTCTGACCACTAAGCGAGACTAGAGGTCGAGATGGCTTAGTGGTCAGAGCGCCTGGAGTATCTATCCGGAAGGCGCAGGTTCGAATCCTGTTCGCGACCGTATTCTTTTTCCATTTAATATTGTAACTATAGATACGTACATACTTACATGAACCATAAAACCCTTCTTTGGGAGTCGGGTAAAGAGACCTATAGTATGTAGTACTTATGTATTAAATAAAATTAATATATATATACAATTTTTGTGTGTGCGTGTATTGTCAGAAGGATTTGTGTACAGAGAGAGAAATAAATAAACTTTTGAGATTACTAACTGTATTCATTAATTACTTATATTACAACAATACTAAGGTGGCCTAATGCGCGCATCTGTAGTACGGGGTACGGGACAACTAAAGTTCCCAGCGCTGTGTGACTCCGGTCTTACAATAATATGCGCGTCAGCGTTCCTCTATACAATCGACATGCATCAATGGAAATGGAGTATACCATATTCTTCGAACCAAACCACAGTCTAGTATTATTATCGTAACAAAAACCCTTTGTCGACAAAACTAAATAAACCCATTCTTTTTCACCCAAAATCAGCAAAACGCTCGCCTCTAATTTTCACTTCCCAAAAAACTTCAGCCAGCATGTTTCCCAACAGAAAATATAATTCCACCAAGTGTGGCTTATACATATTTATTTCACCCTGGCTGCTTTCCAGTGAAGCACGAAACTGTTTTATATTTTGTTCTGGTGTCTCGTAACAACAAAACAGCCGATGTCCAGTACTGCATAGTTTCTAAAATGATATTTATTTTAAACAAAATTCTGTCGATGCCCGATTCAGCGGGAGTTTATCTTGTTGTGTTAGTTCGTTTTATTTGGCATTTATATAAATAGATGCAGTGATCTGGCAGCGTAGACTGTTGGATTGACAAGTCATAGGTCGCAAATTTGATGCCAAGGCACGACCACTGACTTTGCGACGTCATATACGTATTATTATAACTATTTATCTATTAACCCCTATGAATTGGAGACATGAATTTGAGTTTATTATAATTAATTAATGATCACTTAATTATTACTTGTTTACAGTGAAGGAAAACATCGCGAGGTCACCAGCACACCTGAGAGATGTTCTCGATGGTGTGTAAAGCTATGTCAGAGACCTACGGGTGGTTTAAACTCTGACACTAGGTTGTTCATCAACCACACGATTAGAAGAATAAATAAATAGCATCAAGTTTGTGTAATCTTATCTTATCTTAGCTGTAGCTAGCTCTAAAAGAATACGGTCGCGAACGAGAGGTCGAGATGGGAGAGTCAGAGCGCCTGGAGTATTCATCCGGGAGGCGCAGGTTCGAATCCTGTTCGCGACCGTATTCTTTTTCCATTTAATATAATAACTTTAGAGTTCGCTAAGCATGCGTTAATGCTTTTCAAAGATTTATCTTGAATTACATAGTATAGTTTATAAAAAGATATTTATTTGAAACAAAATTTTGTTGATGCCCGATTCAGCGCGAATTTATCCAGTTCTGTTAGCTCGTTCGATTTAGCATTGAAATGAGTATTTGAATTAATGCGAAGGGGTTCTCGTGATTGGGCTAATTATGCATTTTGATTTTGTTGTTTCGCTTTTTCAGTATTGGTTAGCGATTTCATTATAGTTTGCAGAATATGGAATGCTGTAAAGCATTTTTTAAAACAAAATTCAAATATAGAGTAATATTTGGCCGTGGAATTCGGAATTTGAAAATCTTTTTTATTTTTAGTAGTAACCAAATAATACTGCTTGCTGATTGGTTACGCACACACTAATATATTAGTAGCATTGTCATCATTATCTTGGCTTCACACACTGCTGAGAATATACCTCGCTCTCTGTTTGTGCCAATCTCTACGCTAGTCTCATCAGGTTCTATCAGCAACTCATAATAATTACATTATTTATTATAAAGTAAAAGACTATACTAACTGCCTCGTTGGTTTAGTGGTCCCAAATGCGACTGCTGAGCATGAGGTCCTGGGTTCGATTCCCGGGTCGGGCAAAGTGTTATTGAGTTTTTCTGTAAGAAAATTCTCAGTAGCAGCCCGGATTTTTGGAATTGTGCCCGGTAAATGGGCCACAGGCTCACCACCATTGACCACCAGACAACAACATTGGTGAAATGTGGGTGTACAACTGTGTGCAGCTCTGCCTAGCCCTTCGGGGAATACAGGCGTGACGCTATGTTATGTTATTTATCAACATCATGTCCTTATCCTAATTTATTTGAGGTTGTATTAGCATGTCATTTTCTTTCATACATCTCTGTTAGCCATAAACATAGGATACAGCAAAAATATTTTAATTCTATGCTGTCTGCCTTCATCTTAGTACTCATTCCTTTTCTAGCTGCATAATTTTTACCTTTACAATTTGTTTGAAACGGCCAATTTGAGGTCGATCCATACATATGACCACGCCTGTAACCGATTTGGTGTCAGCATTCAAATAAATCTAATATATGAAAATCTTGTCGGCTTGACCGATATTTATAATATTTTTTGTGTTTTTTTAAATCAAAAATGGATTTACGTTTGGCCACCAACTCACCTGATGGTAAGTGACGATGGTGGCCGAGGATGGAGCACGTAAATCCAGAATAAATCTATTCACTCTTCAGTAGAGTGGATAGATTTGGGGAGAACTATAGTTGGGGAGTTGATGTAACTACCCAGACCCATCTCCCACAACGGTTGCACCGGACTTCATCCCGAAACACGACTACGTCACTTCACGGCATGGCTTCGTCAGATGGGTGGTAACCAGCCGCGGCCGAAGCCTCCCATCAGAGTTGTGTTGCCTGTTTTGCACCACCCAGAGGCCACGTTTAGGGATTCTATTTTAAGGGTGCATTCCTACGAACGCGGGTATCTCAGCCCCCTAAATGTTTGGTAGGTTTATTCTCAGAGTCAGGTCATAGCCTATTTTTTATACCCCTAAGTGATAAGGGTGGCCCTATCCAGAAAATTTATATGGCAGAACAGCGATTGCGGGGTCAGCTAGTATCATAATAAAAATATACAGTCGTAAACGGAAACTTAGTTCACCAGATTTTCACACGTTTCTACAAAAAGAAATAAACTGTACATCCGATAGAATATTATTATAAGACAAATGGCTGTCGCATCTTTTGTCCGAGACGGCGAGACGGGAACGAGACGGGGGCAAGACGGGGGCCGGGATGGGAATGGGATGGGGGCTACGATGCCACGTGTATTTGCCTTGTGTATTCAATTTAGTTAAAAGATATATAGGCAGTTTGAGTTTATATTTTTAAGTGTCAACTTAAATTTTGATTTAATACATAGCAAAGCATGACGCCTGTATTCCCAGAAGGGGTAGAAAGAGGTGTACACAGTTGTACACCCACAATTCACCAGTGTTGTTATTAAGGCCCATGTAATAGGTGGTGCCCCTTTTGCCTTCTACCGGGCACAATATCAAACTCCGGGCTGCTACTGAGAATTTCTTAACAGAAAATCCCAATAATACTTTGCCCAACCTGGAAATCGAACCCAAAACCTCATGCCCAACAGTCACATTTGGGACCCCTAGACCAACGAGGCAAATTTCTTGTCTTAGTTTAATGTATTTTTGATATCGTGTGGTTAATGGACAACCTAGTGTCAAAGTTTTAACCGTCCGTAGGTCTCTGACATGGCTTTATGCACCATCAAGAACATCTCTCAGGTGTGCTGTTTCCTCACAATATTTTCCTTCACTGTTTTAAGCAAGTGAGAAATAATTTCTAATACGCACATGACTTCGAACAGTCAGCGGTGCGTAACTTGGTTTCCAACATGTGACGTTTGTCTTCGACTAACGTATGTACTTCGTCCCGCTAGGCTATCACTGTTTTTTTACACGACTGCACATAAAAAGGAGTGTTATGTTTTGACGGTTAATATATGTATGTATGTGAGTTTCTTTATTCCACAATAACTTCTAAACGCCTCAACCAATTGAGATGTATTGGATGTCGATAGAATCCTTACGTTGTCCCAGGTAACATAGGTTAGTAAGATTTAAAAATAGTAAAATAGCGACTATGGTATACAAAAAGTCGTAAAATAAAAAAATATAATTCATGATTTTTTATTATTGATAGTATTGTGTGATGTACAGTCACCTACTTAAATACGGTGTAGAAACAGATCAACACCTTGTATAAAAAAATATCTCATTAACTACAAATGTAACAGAACTTCGCGCACAACTATACACGTGTGCAGCTAATTAGGGTTGTACCAAACTTCACACCAACATTATCTTCAGTAGTTGTGACACAAACTGCGAGGAATTACGACTACACGCATGTTCTGTGCATTAACAATTTATGGAGGAAGTAACTTCGTAAAGGAAGAAGAGGAATGGGACGATGTTAAAGATAAATCTTTGAAAAGCATTAATGCATTCTTAGCGAACTCCAAAGTTATTAGAAAAAGAGAATACGATAGCGAACAGGAGTCGAATCTGCGCCTCCCGGATAAATACTCCAGGCGCTCTGACCACTAAGCCATCTGGACCTCTGCTCACTACCCCGAATTCGTCTTTTTTTTTGTTTTTCCTGACGTTTCGAACACTTTGCAGCGTTCGTGGTCGCAGGAGGACTCCAAAAAAAACAATAATACACGCGATTAATCCGGTTAAAAGTTGTTTTATTATAGAATGCAATTACCTTAATAATTCAAGATAACTCTTTGAAAGGTATTAACGCATGCTTAGCGAACTCCAAAGTTATTATAATAAATGGAAAAAGAGAATACGGTCGCGAACAGGAGTCGAATCTGCGCCTAACGGATAAATACTCCAGGCGCTCTGACCACTAAGCCATCTGGACCTCTGCTCACCACCCCGAATTCGTCTTCCATATTTTAACTTGTCTTTTGGCGACGTCATTGCTATCTTTTTAGTCCCTATACAGGTGACCGAACCGACACGATGATGGACTATGTTAGTTTTCTTGTGTCAAGCTTGCTAGGTTGATCCTACTAATGTATAGCAGAGATAGACTAGTAGTATGGCCGTTGGACTGACAAGTCAAAGGTCGCAAGTTCGAATCCAAGACACGCATCAATAACTTTTCGAAGTCATGTGCGTATTATAAATTAATGATCACTTGTTTATTACGGTAAAAAAAAAACATCGTGAGGAAACCAGCACACCTGAGAGGTGTTCTCGATGGTGTGTAAAGCTATGTCAGAGACCTACGGGTGGTTTAAACTTTGACACTAGGTTGTTCATCAACCACACGATAAGAATAAGAAGAATTAATGTAAAAATAAACATGGACACTCACCGTTGGTCTGGTCCACAAATTTAAGGTAGCTCAGCGTGCAATGGAGAGAGCGATGCTCGGGGTTTCTCTGGTGGATAGGATTCGCAACGAGGTTATCCGCCAGAGAACTAAAGTCATCGATATTGCTCGTAGAATCAGCACGCTGAAATGGAAATGGGCTGGCCATGGCTGCAGACGGACAGACGGTCGATGGAGCAGACACGTGTTGGAGTGGAGACCAAGGAGTGGTGGGCAAGCGTAGTGTAGGACGCCCTGCGGCACGATGGACCGACGATTTTAAGAAGGTGGCTGGCAGCGGATTGATGCGCGCTGCCCAAGACCGGGATGGTTGGCGCTCTTTGGGGGAGGCCTACGTTCAGCAGTGGACGGCGATAGGCTGATGTGAATGTGAATGTGAATGTGAATGTAAAAATGCCTCGTTGATCTGAATGTCGCAAGCGCGGTTACTAATGTCCTGAGTCCGATGTCCGGGTTATGCAATTGTTGAGTCTTTCTGTTACAAGAGTTTTAGTAGCCAGGAGTTTGGATTTATGCCCGGTTGGCTATTAGACTCACCACCTAATGGACTTAATAACAGCATCGGTGAAATGTGGTTGCACAACTGTGTCCGCTCCTGCCTACCGCTTCGGGAATACAGGCGTGTTGCTTTTTAAGGTTTGCAATTCCTTTAAATACGGTGAGAAAACCAACATACCCTAAGATGAAAATGAGAGCTGCAGTCAACAATGCTGCAGCATAGAGCTGAGATTTGGGCCACTTCAGGGATGGCAGAGAGTGACAACCAAGTCACAACTATAAATAATATTTAGTTTTCATCGTAATATTTTACCTTTTCTTTTTTTTAAGAAATAACGTTGCCCCGCACTAGAAACCTCTTCCTGTATCGTGGGTGCGTTTACAGACATATAATCTCACATGCACACACACCCAGACCAGGAGCAATTATCTATAGGTCGTACAAATATTTGCTCCGTACCGGATTCGAACCTGCGACACGCAGCGCAGCAGTCGGTCGCTCGACCACTGCGCCAACCACGTTGTCAAATCTTTGTATGGATATTGTTGTTGTCATATTGTCTTCTGTGTGCCAGAATAAACCGTTTTCTTTCTTTCTTTCTTCTAGATGTTCAGTGTGTATGTTTACGGGTGGTCTAACTCGTTGAAGTGACTGTGACATATTTTTTTTGTCAGTCACTGTATAAATAGAAACACTCTGTATAGATAGCGATGACGTCACCGTAAGACTTATTAAAATGGGAAATAAAAATTCGGTAACTCAGTTGGTAGTGCGCCTGAAGTATTTATCCAGGAAGCGTTGCTTCGAATCCTGCTTATAACCGTATTTTTTTTTCCACGAAATATTATAACTTAAAATTGCACATTGCTTTTCAAGGATTTGTATCGGCATGGAAATTAAATTCCAGAAACAAAATTAGGGTTTCGGATAATTTATATTTGATTAAAAAGAGTTTTCGTAAAATTATACCAACGGGGAACAAATCAGAAGTATTCGTATATGGACTGCTAACATTTCTTCCCGAATAATATATATAGATAAGTTGAAATAATATCGAAATCCAACCCATTCATCGCGATCCTCGTCAAAAATGTCTGTAAAAGGATGCGCACTAAAATAACTCTCCCTAGAAATAGTACTGGCTTAGCATTCGCTCTTACGAGCTATTGAGACTTAAGCTAAATCTAGGGACGTTTTATAAAAATATCTTAATAATGCGACCTTTAACTTGCTAATTCAGCTATATCACCGGGGACTCGATTCTGCTAATTAACGAATGTCGATGGAATGATTTTAGTAAATAAGTATTCTGCTAGTTATTTAAAACCAGTGTTTTTTAATTACTGCCCACTGAACCGCCATTCCATCTTTCATTTAATTATAGGCTTATTCTATACTACTGTCTTATGGTATGGTATGATATCATTATTGGTAGTCTATTAGCAGTTTGACTTTTTTGACGATGGTCTCACAATCACTTTTTTGCATCGAATTACGACTGAAATACTACAATTTGTCACTTGAAATACTACACAATTGCAATGGAATCTCATTGGTATGGCAATTGCATGTCATTTTATTTTAATTAGCAGATTAGGGCCCTTGCTATCATAGCGTATAACTATGCCAGTTATAAACGCCTGTATGCCTGACGAGGTAGGCAGTGGTTGTAAACCTACATTTCACTAATGCTATTTAATTATATCACATGTAATAGGTTGTGAGCTTATTGCCATATACCGAACACAATTCCTGACTCCGGGATCCCAATAAGACCTTGATCGAACAAAACGTCAACAGTCGCATTTGGGACCACAAGACCAATGAAACAGTTGCACTAGAGCTGAATAGACGAACGAGGCTGTTTGGATTAGAGACAAACTATAACCAGTTTCAATATCTACTATCCGTTGCAAAACATCGATTCTTTAAGCTGGCTACAATTTGAAGCAGCATTTGCCCCCAATAATAATAGAATCGTTCCAATATCATCAAAAGCAATACCATACATCGTGATCACTGCAGACAAATGGCTGGAAAATGAGCGGTTTATTCCACAAAATAACTCTTTCTAGACATAGTGGTAGCTTATCTGTGGTCGGGGTAATCTTGAATAATGGCGACCGAATTCCTTCTATGTAAGTTTAATTGAGATTGATTTTTGCAGTTTAAATACGAAAGTTATAGGTTATGTGCTCGATTTGGTTCTGGATTGGCTTCGAGTATTTGTTTTATGGTTTATTTTGTGATGCAGTTATTTAATGTGTACTTTGATTGACGGGTATTTGGAATATTGTGTACATGCACAATGCATAGCATAACGCCTGCCTTCCCCTTCCATATCTTAATATACTTAGTTCTTTAAATCTATATATATAAAAATCAATTGCTGTTCATTTGTTTCGCTAAAACACGAGAACGGCTGGGCCAATTTGGCTGATTTTGGTTTTGAAATGTTTGTCGTAGTCCAGGGAAGGTTTAAACGGTTTTAAGGATTAAACGAGAAATTGTAGAAAAATTGCGAGGAACATAGTAAAAACACACTAGTTTAAGATAAACCTTAGATATATTTTCTTAGTCTGTCTCAAGACTATCTCTGAGGAGAAATACGAAAACTTAGCACAACTGTGACATCTGAGTTTGTTCTGTAAACTGTTATGATGCCTTACACCTTAGTCATCTTGCGACCACAAATTCTACAGTGTTCGAAACCTAGGACAACCAAAAACCAATGATACACGCGATTAATCCAGTTAAAAGTTACTTTATTATAATGTGCAGTGGTAGCGAAAATGTAAGACAATACTATGGTAAATAATATCTAAGCTCTCCTTTGCATATTTAATGCAAAAAATATAAATAATTCATTAAAATTTATATCATTTACTCTGTACCTATATATATATATTTATATGCCGCACCATCATTCTGATAGGTATAATCCTCCACGTCATACCAGTCTACATCGGAGCAACCATTACCGGTGAAACGACGATGAAAAGTGGCCCATTCTGATCCCCTGGGCTAAATCCGGGACATTTGTAAAAAATGCCCGCGTTTCGGACCAATGATTGTCGAATATTCGTGTAATGACTGGGTTGAGGTATAGGCGAGGAGCGATTATAAAAGAGTTTTAACAGTTTATAGCGTTTGAAGAAATATGGGTTACTGTCTTAAATGCTTAGTCTAACTTAAAAGTATTTAAAAGATTCAGGTTTTATTTTGCAGAAGTCCATTACAATGGATGCAAATAAACAATATCTAGCGACTTACACAATATTGAGGGTAGTCATGCAATTGCCTATACACCGCCCACCTGCTCACAAACAATATATGCATATAAGCAAGTGGTGACAATTTGCATCATCAGGAGCTTAGATTGTGCAGTGTTCACCGCCAGGATCTCGTTTCGGTGATGAACAGTATGTATTATCTCAGTATTGTATTATGTCTTCCGAAATATTAAAACAAACACGTCGTAAGAATACACTTGGGTTATCCAACGCTTCGCTTCAAGAGTCATCATCAAGTTTTGTCGTTTAATAGGTTATGTAAAAATCTCAATTTAGAGAAAATATTACATTAAAACACATTGGCTAAGTAACAGCCGCACAGATCGATCGATCGAGGTTAAGCTGCGCTTGCCGCAGTCGGTCTGTGGATGGGTGACCATAATTTCATATCGAGACCCCTCCGTGCCTCGGAGAGCACGTTAAGCTGTCGGTCTCGGTTGTCAAAAAGATCTATGACAGCCGTTACGGGTAGTCAGAGGCCTGAAAATCTGACAACCAGTCATACCACGAGATATCGTGTTACCCAGGAACTGGGTTGTGTAGGTCAGATAGGCAGTCGCTCCATAAAAAACACTGGTATTAAGCTGCATCCGGGTAACTGGAAGCCGATCCTAATGTAATTGGAAAAAGACTAGGCAAATATATATTACATTAAAACACATAATAGCATCACACCTCTATTAACCGTACGGGTAATTCTGCCTATCCGATACAGGAACAAACGGTTGTATATTTCACTGTTATTATAATTATTAAGTCGCAAGTAAATGATGATCCTATTGTCAACTACAATGCCTAATTCCGGGCTACTACTGAGATTTATCCAACAGGAAACCCCAATACCATTGCCAGACCCGAGACTGAAACCCAGGACATCATGCTCGGCAGCGGGCCTTTCGACTACTAAATCAATGAGGCAATCATATTAATAGTCATTAGAACATCGAACTATAATTAATATAATCGTTATGCATTACTTTCACCTCCTCGAAATATGCCGTTTTATATTTGTTTCTTCTTGTGCTCATTGCCAAGTCACTATAATTATAATGTAAATAAAACTATTGATACAGTCACTAAATGTTGATAGATAACTAACTACAAAATAAATTGAATAGGACTTGGCTTCTATGAGATCTCAAAACTTTTTACGGTGGAAAGATTGCATAGAGAGATTTGGCATTATTTTAAGTTTAATGTTTTTGGTGAGATAACATAATCTGGAAGTACCAAAATCTTTTTTATGACATGCATTAATGTTTGATGGACAATAAAACTAGAATCGTCCTCTATAACAAAGGTAAAAGTAAATCGCTCCCGCTACCGCGTCTATTTTGTCACACACAACATTCTACAACGGCCATAGGACGGGTCAACTCGAGTAATGTCACGTGAAATGACTGTAGTAGGACCCTTTCGATTCTTTAGGGATGGGACACACCTGTGTTGTCGATAATCGAGTTTTATTTTTGTGACGATTGTTCTGTATAATTTTTTTTTAATTTTCAAAGAGTATTTTACGGTGCTTTTTGGTATGTACAGGTGGGACTATAGCTCGGATAACAAATGCAAAACTCCGCAAAAATAGCTCAGGTGATAAACCTGCCCAAGGTGCCTACCACATGTACACGTGAGGATCTGTACAATACCACTGAAGGTTTTATTTGCGTTGCTAAGTACTGGGGGTCTAAAATGACCACTTAAAGCAGTTCTCCTAAAAATGAATCATTATTTGAATTGAGTGGCTTCTTTAAGATTAAAATTTGACACATTAGAAATTCCTATTTTGTGAGCCATTATACGAATTTCCATAGAAGACTGAAAAATAGATGAATTAGAATTGACGCAAATCATAATATGATTTGTCCATGAAATGATCATTTTGGGATTTATTAAATGAATCATATTAGGATCCTAATATTATTCAGCTAAAGTGGCCTTTTTAAACACCCTGGTCTAAGAAAATATTAAAATGCCAAGAAGGAGAACAGAGGCTTTTCTCTGATAGCCCATCTTTATTATTGAATATGAAGGTTTTCCATAAATACAATCATAATTTAATGACAAGAACGAACTGAAAATGGAGGTGTTCGACAGGCAAGCGTTGGTGCGTTTTAAAAATATAAAAATTTACGCGTTCCGCATTTATCAAGTAACATATGACAGCTTATTAACGTTTTGATTCCCAATAAAATCAAGAAATTACAATAAACCAATGATCGGTTAGCCACGAAACCAGATAAGTGGCCAAATTCTGCTACATTATTCAACAATGGCGGACGATATTATACGAGAATTTTTACTACATATTATTTGTTTTCTGTAAAAATATATCGGATGGGATGTCTTTTTGCCTCGAGGGACGAATTAAATGTTTTTACTGAATAATTGAATGGGTTTTACTTTCGCACATATTATTTTAGCGAATCTAAGTTTATATTTATTTCTGAGTAATTTATTGTTTCTTCATTATTATTATGTTATCATTTGATTTTCATACATTTGTTATTTTTGAGTTTGGGACTATGTAAGTAAAAAATCGTACCTAGTGGTTTACCGATGAAAACTTTTCAATTATGCTTTTTTCATGTTAACTTACCGTAAATTATAAAGAATATTAAACTTTATGTAATGCTAATTATCTTAGTAGATGAATTTTTCAAACTGATAATGTGGACATTTAAGCAAATAAATTGATTTGATTTCGTAATTTTATTGACTTGGCAATATTGTGTTCGAATCATGCACAGAATTTTTGAATCCAAATTCGTCGCTTCTTCCTTCTTATATCCATTTTAAACCATCGATATCGACATTTTTGCCGTCACATCACTACTCGTAGACGCTGTAACCGCATCACTGATGATGCTCATAACGTCACCTCGCGTGTAATGACGGTACCTCCATTACGGGCCGGTGACGTCATTACTGGCCGTGACGTCATTGTGGCTGCAGAATACCTCAGGTTGGACAGTGAAGCCACTGCTTAAGGTCATTAAGAACAAACTTTTGGATAATAGCAAATGCTTGGGCATCGACTAAGCTATTTTTGCTGAGGTCAGTCGATGGGTTGATGGGTTTTTCAACTAACGATTCCTATTTAAATACAGTTTTTTTTTATCTATATACGTAAGTTAAATGTTTAACATTTTTAAAAACTTAGTATAACTATTTTACCTGAGATAATGTAAGGATTCTAACAATACCCCATACATCGAAATCAGTTCAGGCGTTTAGAAGTTATGGTGGGATAAATAATACCCTAAAAACATAACACTCCTGTTTTGGGCAGTCGTGTAAAGGCTACGCAGTTTTTTTAAGTGTACATAACCCTGCAAATGTACAATTTTCCTTTCCTTTTCTCCTTTAAATTACTCTATTCCTCAATGTTACACTATAGTTCTCAGTAAAGGGGTCCAGCCAGTCCTACCTACATTACGCACCCTTTAATAGATGTCCGTTAAATTTAACCCGTTGTGAGACAGGCTCGTGAAGGTGTTACGGTGTCCGTTGTTACAAGAGACGGGGTTTAAGCTCCCATCATGCTGTGGTTTGGGTCCCTTAGGATAGGGGTGTGACGGTAGTGAAATTTTATCGATATAGTTTAGATTTTGGAGGCGTTACTTTTTTTTTTTTTTTTATTGAATAGTAGGCAACCGAGCAGACGGCTCGCCTGATGGTAAGCAATTACCGCCACCCATGGACACCCGCAACCCCAGAGGAGTCGCGAGTGCGTTGCCGGCCTTTTAAAGGGTTGGGGCCTCCGGTACCCTCACTCACTCGGCGAAACACAACGCAAGCTTTGTTTCACGCCGGTTTTCTGTGAGGCCGTGGTATCAACCCGGTCGAGCCGGCCCATTCGTGCCAAAGCATGGCTCTCCCACGGTGAAAAACGTTTACGTGTTAGTTTAGTTACTAAACGTATTAAAAAGAAGATTATATGAAAGTGGAAATTGGGTATTTAAAATACTGGTCATGTGCTAGCTGTACTTCCGCTCAGCCTCGTACAAAATTATACGTCATAACAATATAAATTTATTGTGTATGCTAATTAGCGAGCCAACGGCTTAACATCAGAACTTCCAAAACTATTATAAGTAATTAAAAGATTCAGGCGTTACCTCTCTGGTCTAGTGGTTGAGCTTGCGACCACTAGACCAGCGAGGCAGTCATTGGGTGCATTAGGTTTTATATTAGAAAATTATAATATATAATATGCACATACGCAAGCGCTGAAAATTGCTCTACAACTACTTTACACGTGTTTCCCCCCACCCTCGGGGCATCCTCAGGAGCTCACCCACCCGGTGATGGACACTGCACGGTTTAACAGCTCCTGAGGATGCCCGTGTGCTCCAATTTGTCCGTGGGGCAAATTTCACCGCTTGCGTATGTGCATATATTTTTCACAGGTAATGCACGACTACCCTCAATATTGTGAAAATAGCTAGATATTGTATTTATTTGCATCCATTATTATAAGTAACATAACATAGAATCACCCCTGTGCCGTGAGAATTTTCTAATATAAAACCCAATGCCCCAAATGACTGCCTCGTTGGTCTAGTGGATTCGAACCTGCTCTCGACGACGAGATGGCTTAGTGGTCAGAGCGCCTGGAGTATTCATCCGGGAGGCGCAGGTTCGAATCCTGTTCGCGACCGTATTCTTTTTCCATTTAATATAATAACTTTAGAGTTCGCTAAGCATGCGTTAATGCTTTTCAAAGATTTATCTTGAATTATTAAGGTAATTGCATTCTTTACGACATTGTATTAACTGCAAAGTTAGTCGTGTCGGTTCGGTCACTTGTATAGGGACTGAATTGATAGCAAAAACGTCGCCATGAGACGTGTTAAAATATGGAAGAAGAATTCGCGGTGGTGAGCAGAGGTCGAGATGGCTTAGTGGTCAGAGCGCCTGGAGTAATCATTGTCGAGATGGCTTAGTGGTCAGAGCGCCTGGAGTATTCATCCGGGAGGCGCAGGTTCGAATCCTGTTCGCGACCGTATTCTTTTTCCATTTAATATAATAACTTTAGAGTTCGCTAAGCATGCGTTAATGCTTTTCAAAGATTTATCTAGGATTCTTTTTTTTTTTTTTTTTTTTTTTATGAATAACTCTCTAATAATTACTTCTTGTATCGTGTTTCCGTTTACAGACATATAATTTCACAAGCACACACCCAGACCCGGAACAATTATCAGTAGATCTTACAAATATTTGTTCCGTTCAGGAATCCAACCTGCGAAACGCAGCGCAGCCGGTCTCTCGACCACTCCCTCTCCATCTCCCGGTGACGTCATGATCATCAAATTTGTCTCTATAGAGTGACTGAAATGAATATAATATAATTATGATTACATAGTTTTAATATAGCATGCCTTCACCAAATATATAACTTGTTGAGTTTGTTAAATTATCATAAAAGCGTACATATTATTATACTTCATCGTTCATAAATAAATATATAACTTGTTGAGTTTGTTAAATTATCATAAAAGCGTACATATTAAATTCATCGTTCATAAATAAACTGTGAGTTTATTAATTCCACTTCTAAATCCCTAAACCGATTAAGATATATGAGATATCGGTAGAATCCCTGCATTTTGCCGAGTAACATAGGCTAGGAAGATTTAACCGTGTTACACAAAAACATTTGGAATAAAAAATAATTAATTTAAATTCAAAGCACGCCTTCCACTGAACTAAAAAGTTAAAAACAGGTTAAGAATTTTCATCGCAGTCGGGGGACAGTACAGTGAAATATTTTTTTATTCTTTAGGTCTAGGTATTTTTTTAATTTTGGACTGCCTCATTGTCGCAAGCGCGGCTGCTGAGCGCGAGGTTCGATTCCCATGGTGTTATAGGGTTTTTCTGTTAGGAAATTGTCAGTAGCAGCCCGGAAATTGTCAGGAAGTTGGTGGTGTGAAACCCCCGTGCTTCGGAGAGCACGTAAAGCCGTCGGTCCTGCGCCTGATCTCGCTTCGGTCGTGTTGAATTGTCGTCCCATCGGACTATGAGAGTGAAGGAAGAGGGAGTGCACCTGTGTTTGTATCTCCTGCGTACTTGGCTAATCTCCGTAGAGATAGGCCGCCGTGACCGAAATATGGTTGGGTGTATATTATTTTTAACTAACGGAAAAGGGTGAGGTTTAGTCAACGCATATAATTTTCTTTTTTATGTCAGACTATTTGACCAGGTGTAACTTTTTTTATATTTGCCTATATGAAGAATATGTTTCGTAGTTTTTGTTCAGATTTTCCGTATTTCCATATAAACTCAAACACATCGAACACGAAGAGATTTTTATAGACCAGTGTAATAATAATTAATTCCCTTCCCAGAATATCGTCTGCTTTCAAAAATTAATTATTTGCGCGCACAATTTTTTTAGCAACAATATAAAAAAAAATGCCCCACGAAAATAAAAATTTATGCCGTCTCCCATAAAACAAAAAACCATAGATAAAGCATATTTTTCAAAACCCAACATTCTCTCGAAAAAATAATAAAAATAATAAATGAAAAATAATAACTTCTCACATCCGCAATAAATCCGTCCAGCTGGCATCCTACCACTGAATCACTTTAGCGCTATCGTGCGAAACACAATGTATCATAACCATTGTAGGTTGAGTTCCGGCTAGAAGTTTCCTGTACACACCCGACCGGCAATGTAGAACGTATACAGCGAATAAATCGAGCGGCTAAAGTGCATTTTTCTCCTCACAAGCGTGATATGTACGACATTTCCTTCCTTCAACACGGTCGAGTAAAATGTGTGAGTTTATTTCTGCGTATTATAAGTATTATTTTTGGCGGAATGAAGGATTGCGTGTGTAGTGTTTTTTTTTTATTTATTTTTACGAATTGCAAGTTCTTATACGTAGATTATTGTGTGACGATCTTAGAGTGATGTTAAATGGTCTTCTTTTTATCGCGTGGTTGATGAACAACCTAGTGTCAGAGTTTAAACCACTCGTAGGTCTCCGACATGGCTTTACACACCATCGAGAACATCTCTCAGGTATACTGGTTGCCTTACGATGTTTTCCTTCACCGTTTTAAGCAAATGATAATTAATTTATAATACGCACATGACTTCGAAAAGACAGTGGTGCGTGCCTTGGATTCGAACTCTGACTTTGACTGGCCAGTCTAACGGTCATACCACTAGGCTATCACTGCTTCATATCACCCCTGAATGGTGATATGAACCCCTATCGCTACATAGTTAAACTTTATCTACTAAATCCTACTAATATAATAAAAGCGAAAGTTTGTGAAGATGGATGAAGGGATGTTTGTTACTCCTTCACGCAATAATTACTGTACGAATTTGGTGGAAATTCGGCACACAGATAGTTTATAACCTTTTACATAGCGAGTCTAAATTGATGCTAGGTTGCCTCCTCAACAAATGAAAGAAGAATAATGCGTAGGAGACTTAATCACGTTGACAACCTCATTGGTCTAGTGGCCACAAGCGTGGCTGCTGAGCGTTTTTCTATTAGGAAATTCTCAGTAGCAGCCCCGAGTTAAGAAGTTGGCGGTGTGACATCTCCGTGCTTTGGAAATTTCGTAAAGCCGCCGATCCTGCGTCTGATCCTTCTACGGTCATGTTGATTGCCGTCCCATCAGACGAGAGTGAAGGAAGAGGGAGTGCACCTGTGTTTGTGTACACACTTATCTCCTGCGTACTTGGCTAACCTCTTCGGAGATAGGCCGCCGTGACCGAAATACGGCCTGGAGGAGTATAATATATAATATGTCAAGAGACCTTGACCTCTGAGTTTGTTTCATGTTATTGTTTCATATGTTTGATTTACAGAAATAAATATTATTTAATAATTAATAATTAATTCGATGTTGTGATGTCAAACTGCCTGTCCGTGACGCTTTAGGTTCAAATTCCAAGTCAGGTAGTGTTTTCTGATAGGATTTTTTTCTCAGTGGCAGTTCGAAGTTTGGAATTGTGCCCCATAGATGGCAATAGGCATGGGACCTCTGTCTAATCCTTCGGAGAATACAGGCGTGATTATATGTTATGTTTTATTATTATTTTCTACTCCATCGTAACTAATCAAGAAAATAAATTATATATAATGATATTTTTTATACATGTTGAGGCCACGTAATGTCTATATTAATTAATATTTTTAAAAGAAACATTGAAAAAATAATAGACAAGAACGGGGCTTGAACCCACGACCCTTGACATTCTGTGTCATCATTCTACCAACCGAGCTACCTTGTCGGGTTCAACGACACGTGATGACACGGAATGTATTTTCAATCATAAAACATTCCTTATACTTTCTAAATGTTAACCTACTTTTGTAGCTAACTGTACCTACATACGACATTGCAAATCCTCTAATTGGTACATGTCAGGATTTGAGCCCTCAATCATGAGCTCCAAAATCAGATTAGTAGTCATACAGGAGGATAGCAGTTTACAAACCTGTTAACAATCAAATAAGCCTTATCATTAAGGTACAAGGTCGCAATAAGGCCATGTACCAGGTTGCCAACCCGTTGTCTACGCAACAATGAAGCGGCAACATCAAAGGTTCGAAACCCTTTGATTACGCCGCGCTCTAATGAAAGTGTTAAATACACTCCCTTTAATTTACTCAATGTTTTGACAAACTAGAGTGTAATCCTGGAATTAATTTAGTTAATTCATTTTGGTGGTGTTAATCTTCTTGTTAGATGCTCTGATTATACATTACTAGCTCTGCCCCGCAAACGTTGTTCTACCATATATATTTTCTGGATATTCCCTTATTTAAATTAGGGATATAAAAAATTGCCTACAGCCTATTCTCAGACCTACTTAACGCACACAAAAAATTTCATAAAAATCGGTCAAGCCGTTTCGGAGGAGTTCAATAAAAAATACTGTGACTCGAGATTTTTATGTATTAGATGTATTTTGGGTGTTATTAAGGCCAAAATTGTAAATGCACTAGACATGTAAATTGCAGTAGTGGAGTGCCGCCTCAGCAGATTGAACGGCCAGGCATCTGACGCGGTGACCGCAATGGCGGCCAACGTGACGCTGAAGTGTTATTGGCTTTTTCTGGTAGGAAATTCTTTATAGTATCCAGGAGTTTAAAATTGTGCTCGGTAGATGGTAAGAGGCAAATAAAATAAATAACATCAGAACCTGGCGCGTGGATAACATTTGGTGTGACATAGCTAAATAGAAGGAGACCGTATCGGCGGCGGTTACCACCAACAACAGCATTCCCAATGAGGGTTGAGGTCAGGCAGGCGGCCGGTCATAAAACATAGCCAAAACTTTAGCAGCATGCTAGATATAGGTATGCTGCGCCGACCCCAAATAAATTGGGATAAGGGCAGGGGGATGATGATGATGAGATGGCAATAGGCTCACCACCTATTACATGGGACTTAATAATAGCATTGGTGTAGTGAGGGTGTACAACTTTGTACACTTCTGCCTAGCCCTTCGGGGACTACAGGCGAGATATTACGAGAAGCCATCACAAAAAAAAAACACCTACCACACAATAAGAAGCTTTTTTTTAAGTTATTATATTAAATGGAAAAAGAATACGGTCGCGAACAGGTTTCGACCCTGCGCCTCCCGGAAAAATACTCCAGGCGCTCTGACCACTAAGCCATCTCGACCCCTCACCGACCAAGAGGTCGAGATCGCTTAGTGGTCAGAGCGCGTCGAGCAGGATTCCAATCAATGCCTGCTGAAGTATTTATCCTCATGAAATAATTTGCAAATAAATATTTTTATTTCATATTTTTATTTCATATTTTCATTTCATATTTTCATTTCATATTTTCATATAATGGTATTAAGCTGCATCCGGATTGACTGGAAGCCGACCCCAACGTAATTGGGAAAAGGCTAGGCAGATAGATTTTCATTTCATTTCATTTATCTGTACTTTTTTTAATATAGTAGAGTCAATAATATACTCAGTCAAGTTAACATCAAATAAAACCTCCATAACCCCAGTTCACTTTCAACCAGGAACGTGATGAATATACAACGTCTCGCAGGTATTCACTCTGCGACATTTTAATTCAGCTCCCGAATACCGGGAAGCCTTTCAACTTGCACCAATATTTTCTGAATAAACTTGAAGGTTGCACTTTTAGGCTACGATCCGATGTGGCGATTTGTCGTTGCGTACGATTAGTCGGTGGTGTTTATTTAATTCATAGATTGAGCAAAGAACGCGTATATTACATTAGGATATACGTATTTTTAGGAATAATATCTCTGGTTATTTTATTTATGGTGTCAAAATTCTTTATGAGGCAATTTTTTTTATTTGACTTTTTATGAATGATTTTAATGAATAATATAGCTTTAAATAAAAAAAAAACGCATTATCGCCTGAAAAGCAAAAAAAATTATAATGTTTTGTTAAAAAAAATACGTTTGTGGGCAAATTAATAAATTTAAATTATATTTTTATAAAAAAATCTAAAACTTTTAATGTCTGTGCCCCGGAGTGTAACCCGCGGATAATTATATTATATTTAGCCTAAGGTTCTCCTTGTATAGTCAGCTACCTGCCAGTAAAATATTATCAGAATCGCTCCAGCCGTTTCGAAGATTAGCCTGAATAAACAAACAGACAGAAAACAAAAAAACTCATGCCTAAAAATCTGTTGATTTTCAGGCATACGCTCTGTGCAAATAACTGTATAAGTTTAAAAAAAAACTATTATTATGACATTACAAACAGACACTTTTATTTTATTTATTTCTAGTGATGTATTGATACACAGAAACAATTTCAAATATTTACACCGTGCGGGAGTTGAACACACGACACGTGGCGCAGCAGCCCGCCTCTCAACCAGTGCGCCCACCGCGCCGTCAAATCATGTCTGGTTCGCGGACTCCGAAAGTGTTAAACTGCGCATACCACGGTCGGTATGTGGACAAGTGACCATCGTTTAATACTAATGTTAATCAGTATCTGTTTCAACTGGAAGCCGACCATAAGATAGTCAGAAAAGGCTAGGAAGAACATACGATTTTAAAGTAAAATATCGTCTTAATCTCGTTAAACGGTTATTACTCACGTACATCCTTCGAGATTGCATGCGATGTGGTGCAGCGCCACTTTGACTCCCGACATCGCCGCGGGTTCAGCTCAAGACTCTGTTCGAACTCGAAACTAGTCGGGCAATCCCGAGGAATGCACGTGAGTAATAACCGTTAAACTATAATTAATATGACACAATCATTATCATCTTACGAAAGTTATTATAGTGCACCTAGCTTTGACTTTTCATAAGTGCCTGTAATATGGTCTATTAGAAATAAACGAGTTTGAGGTTGAGTTTGAAAATATCGTAGACTCTAAAACGTATCATTTGTCGGCAACAGCGTCAAAAACTTGCTTTAAAAGGAGACTAGGATTAAAAATAGCTATTCCCTTTTAAAATATGTCCCTTTACGGATTGCTTGTGGGTAAAAGAAACATGTCTTTGCTGAATACACTTTTTCTTTTAATAAAGATTCCATCTTTTAGCATAATTATAAGTAATTTTGTTTGATTATTTTTTGGGTAAGAATGATGATGAGACTATTATAAAGTTTTATGGAAATAAAAATACGACCGTGAGCAGGATTCGAACCTTTTCCCGAATGAATACTCTAGGCGCTCTGACTACTAAGCCATCTTGACCTCTGCTCGCTACCGCGAATTCTTATTTCAAATTTTAAGCTGTTGCCTCAGTCATTAGCAGACACAATAGATTTTTATTGTTACAACGTACAGATCTGTACGTTACTGAGCCGAAAGGTACGTATTTTGGTGACGTCATTGGTATTTATCCATTTGCTATACAAGTGACTGACCCGACTCGATTAACTTTGCAGTTTATGCAATGTCGTACTGATTTAAACTGCCTCGTTGGTCTAGTGGTCCCAAGCGCAACTGCTAAGCAGGAGGTCTCGGGTTCTATTCCCGGGTCGGGCAAAGTGTTATTGAAATTTTCTGTAAGGAAATTCTCAGTAGCAGCCCGGAGTTTGGAATTGTGCTCGGTAGATGGCAATAGGCTCACCACATGGGACTTAATAACAGCATTGGTGAAATGTGGGTGTACAATTGTGTACACCTCTGCCTACCCCTTCGGGGAATACAGGCGTGATGCTATGTTATGTTTTGTTATGTACTGATGCAATTACGTTAACAAATACAGATGAATCTTTGAAACGCATTAACGAATGCGTGGCGAACTCTAAAGTTATAAATTGTAGACAGACAAATACGGTCGTGAGCAGGACTTGAACCTGCGTCCCCTGGATGAATATTTCAGGCGCTGTGACTGTTGATATTTATATATTTTTTTCATATACAGAAAAATTTGTTGCAGGTTTCGAAAATACTTATTCACTAATTATAATTCGACTACCTGCCTCGCTGGTTTAGCTTGAGGTCCTGGATTCAATGTCCGTGTCGGATAAAGTGATAATGGGTGTTTCTGTTGAAAAATCTTAGTAGCCCGGAGTTTGGAAATGAGCCTGGCTGATTGCATAGCATAAGAGATACCTGTATCATTGAAATTATAAACAATAAACAATATTTATTCGTTCAAGACCTATTTTCCAATAATTGAACCTTATATTGGATTAAGTAAGAGGCAAGATACAAAACATAATATGCAACTGGGCTTAAATTAGGAAGATTCCTGTGCTATAAGCACCAGTTGCTTTCGTCACCATCGTGTTCGAGCAGCCATTTTACGATTGTGGTGCGATGCATAGGTAAGTGTTCCAATTTTAATTTAATCTGTGTGCATGCAGGCGTACCAAATTAGGGGTACCTACTCATCTACCTATCGTTTCGGGAATACAAGCGTGATGCTATAATTTTATTAGCAAATATATAATTTTATTTCATATTTACAATTGCCTAGAGATAATTATTAAGATGTCTAGTAATATCTTAGGTTTTCGCGATCACTACACATTATAATAAAACAACTTTTAACCGATTAATCACGTGTATTATTGGTTTTTGTTTCATACATCAATTTATTAATATAATTTATATATATAATATAAGAAATTATCAATTATATGTACGGTAGACTGAAATAATTTTAAATAAACTGTTGAGACGCCTGACACCTTAGTCCCCCTGCGACCACGAACGCTGCAAAGTGTTCGAAACGTCAGGAAAAACAAAAAAAAACAATAATACACGCGATTAATCCGGTTAAAAATTGTTTTATTAAGATATTTATTTCCATTTAAAGAGATTTTATCTGACTACCAGATTCGTTGATAGCGTTGCAAGCGGGGCTACCGAGCCTGAGGTCCAAGGTTCGATTCCCAATGAGGATAAAGTATTATTTGGTTTTCTGTATGAGAATTTGGAGTAGCAGCTCGAAGACAATATGCTCACCAACTTTTACTTGGGACTCAAATAACAATCATCATCATCATCATCTCAATTCATTCATCGGTGAAATGGGGTGTAGAGTCACCTATGTCTAACTCATCGTGAATATAGGCGTGATGCTATAATATTATAATTTACGGAGTGTTTATAGACCATCCGATTTTATGACAACGTCAGTAAGTATATGAAACTCTATAAAAGCATTTACCACTTCACACCACAGCCAAAGTATTTTATGACGTCATAACCCTACTAATTTTTACACCAAAATGTCAACCCTTCACCGTCGCACACAAAATTGATATACAGCAGACGCCACCTAAGCTAAATTTTATTATAACCCTTCATTCTCCAAGTCTCAGTTCATACTACTAGTTTTTGTATAATAACTTTCGTAAGAGACATTCATATTAATTATAGTTTAACGGTTATTACTCACGCGCATACTTTTTATACGAGTTTGACTCGCGACATCGCCGCGGGCTCAGCTCATGAATAAGAGCTCCGTTCGAGTTCGAAACTAGTCGGGCAATCCCGAAGTATGCGCGTGAGTAATCATACTACTAGTGGTCGATTAGACCCTTAATAATGTGGTTATAGAATTTTATTACTTCAAAGAAGTTTACAACAAAATTCACATAATGAGAACAATAATGACTAATATTGGTGAGCATAACGTATACATAATTATAACCGGGCTATATATACTTATATATATTTGTGGAGTGTGATATTAGGATAACATCAGAACCTGGCGCATGGATAACATTTGGTGTGACATAGCTAGATAGAAGGAGACCGTATCGGTGGCGGTTACCACCAACAACAGCATTCCCAAAGAGGGTTGACGTCAGGCAGGCGGCCGGTCATAAAACATTGCTAAAACTTTAGCAGCATGCCAGATATAGGTATGGTGCGCCGACCCCAAATAAATTGGGATAAGGGCAGGGGGGTGATGATGATGAACGTGTACATATTATAAACGGCATTGCAAAATCCTAGGGAACTGCCTCGTTGGTATAGTGATCCGAAGGGCGACTACTGAGCATGAGGTCCTGAGTTCGATTCCCGTGTTAGGCAAAGTGTGATTGAGTGTTTCTATTAGAACATTTTCAAGAGCAGCCCAGAGTTTAGAACTGTTGATAGGTAATTGTTTTGGGGGCTGAGTTGCCCGCGTCCGTAGGAGTGCACCCTTAAAATGGAATCCCTACACGTGGCCCTTGGGTGGTGCAAAAGAGGCAACACAACTCTGGTGGGAGGCTTCGGCCGCGGCTGGTTACCACCCACCGAACGAAGCCATGCCGTGAAGCGACCTGGTCGTGTTTCGGAATGTAGTCCGGTGCAGCCGTTGTGGGAGACGGGTCTGGGCAGTTGCATCAGCTCTCCAACTATCGTTCTCCCCAAATCTATCCACCCTACTTAAAGATTGAATAGGTTTATTCTGGATCTACGTGCTCCATCCTCGGCCACACCGTCGCTTACCATCAAGTGAGTTGGTGGCCAAACGTAGCAAGAAAAAACTATTACGATAAAGTCATAAACTATTGTGGAAATATAAATTCAACGATGTTCAGAGCGGCTGGAATAATTATCCGGGAGGCGCAGGTTTGAATCCTGCTCAAAACCGAATATTTTATTTCCAAACCAGATTAAAAAGAAATGAGACCTTCGAAATTAATCGGTGAAATGTGAGGGTACAATAGGACTCCTGCCTGATCCTTTGGAAATGTGATCACAAGCGTGATGTGCAAAGAAATGGCTTAATATTATGACCATTTAAACCGTTATATTGACACTTAATGAATTCTTCAGGAAATTTCGAGTAAGTAAGCCGATTACAAAAAAAAAATACTTCTTTGAAAATGTCCTTCATCAAAATTATCCCTAATCAAATTTTGGAATGGAAATTAAGTACATTCGTCACAGTTCTGAGAAATGTAGCCAATTAACTGACAAAGCTCCTTTTTAGGGTACCGTGCATCAAAAAGCAAAAACTGAACCCATATTACTTTAATGTTTATCCGCGCGTTTTACTATCGAGTTTTTTTTTTCAAATTTCGGCCTTATATCTTTACCCATGTAAGGTATTAAGTTAGAATTGATATCAAATATTAAAGACTATGATTTCTAAAGATATAATTTTTTGTGAAAAAAGAAGCCGTGAGCAGGATCGAATCCTGCTCACAACCGTATTCTTTTTCCACATCAAATTATAACTTTGCGTTCGCTAAGCATGCGTTAATGTTTTTCAAAGATTTATCTGACTATGTGTTCTTGAAGATCTAATACAAGCTTTTGTGTCAACGCAGTAAAAAGATGCGAAAATTTCTGTCAATATTATGATAGACGCTAACTCATTAAAATCCAAACAATACATCCTGTTGACCAAGAATCATGAAATTTAGCAAATATATTACATCACTAATAAATAACGAAACGAAATGAAAATCGTGAACAAGTATTCGTATTACACATCAAAAACTTATTTTGCGAAACCCAGCCAAAAACAGACACGCACTTGGCCGTATATTTATTTAATGTAAGGTCAATGAAATTGAATCAATCACTACACAGTATTTCGTTTGATGTTGTCAAATGAAATTTGCCTTTAATCATAGCTCTGTCATATTGTAACATAACATAACATAGCATCACGCCTGTATTCCCCGAAGGGGTAGGCAGAGGTGTACACAATTGTACACCCACATTTCACCAATGCTGTTATTAAGTCCCATGTAATAGGTGGTGAGCCTATTGCCATCAACCGGGCACAATTCCAAACTCCGGGCTGCTACTGTGAATTTTCTAATAGAAAAACTCAATAACACTTTTGCCCGACCCGGGAATCGAACCCGAGACCTCCTGTTCAGCAGTCGCGCTTGAGACCACTAGACCAACGAGGCAGTTATATGTCATATTGTACCTACTGATGATAATTCTCCAAAATTACAATATTTTGGTGTTCATTCCTATTAGTTCTTATTACTTTAAACTAACAGAAATTAACGCACCTCTGAATCACTTTGCGTTTCGAGTTGGAGGCCGAATCTACTAATTTACGAATGCTCTAGTTGAACGTCGATGATTTTAGTAATTTTGTATTTTGTGGGTTTCCATTGAACCGCCATTTAATTGTCATTAAATTCTTTGCTATTCTGTACTACATGAATGTTGTGTAATCTCGGGGGTATAATTTTATATTTTTTACAGTTGACATTGTAATTGTTAATTTTCAATACTACTTTTGACATTTTAATCAATAGAATACTATTGAATTTCATTGGTATTGACATTTTATGAATTAATTATTTATTGACATTATTAATTAATTTCAAGCTTGCTTTGTGTAATATTGTCTAGTATCAAAATGAATATCATAAATAATATACATGTGAGTACTATGTAACCATTTACAATGATTTTATCGGTTTATTTTTATAGTTGTCTGGCAGATGCATGAGGTCTCGGGTTCGATGCCCGGTCGGGCAAAATGTTATTAAGTTTTTCTATTAGAAAATTAATTCTCAGTATCTGCCCGGAGTTTAGAATTGTGCCTGGTAGATGGGAATAGGCTAACCACCACATGAGACTTATTAACAGCATTGGTGAAATGTGGGTGTACAACTGTATACACCTCTGCCTACCCCTTCGGGGAATACAGGCGTGATGCTATGTTATGTTATTATTTAAAATGATATTAAATCCGCTTGCGTTAATGCTAATTTTATTTAAGGTGGGACATGACTCTGTTTGCTCGACTGTATTTCTATAAACAGTAATAAATTAATTAAAATTTATTCATGAAAAAATACAGTATTTAAAGAAAACAGTAAACAAAAGAATTTTCTCATTTCATTATATAAAGTTAATATTAGTTTAGGATGTAAACAACTAATTAATTTTCTCGACTCTATTATTATTGGATTTTTCTGTTAAGTCATTCTCAAACGCAGCCCGGAGTTTTGAATCATGTCCGGTGGATGGCAATAGGCTCACCGTTAAGCATAGCATAACGCTTAAATTCTCTGGAAGGGTAGGCAGAGGTGTAGATAACTGTACACCCGCATTTCACTAATGCTGTTATTTAGCCTATTGCCATCTATGGGGCACAATTCCAAACTTCAGGCTGCTTTTAAAAATTTCCTAATAGGAAAACACAATAACAATGCCCGTCCTGGGACTCGAGCCCAGGACCTCATGTTCAGCAGTCGCGTTTGGGACCACTAGACCAACGAGTCGGTAAACTTGAAAGCCTAAATTCATAAAGAAAAAAAAATTCACGAAAACTAACAATACGCACAAATTATTATTTGAATACAAAAATTAACGCTAGGATTTTGGAGATTTCAGCAAAACGCCCTCGGGTCTGTTCAACCCATTTCTCTCTTAAGCAACCTTAATTCGGCCCGCGGCATTTGAGTGTTAAGCTCCGAATTAGAAACGATACGGTATAGGGTTAAGTCTGACTTTAACGTGTAGTTCAAAGTACGTCCCTTGAGGGCTGAATATATTAATTAACCATTCTTTTATACAGAGAAAATAACTCTAATTCGTTTGTGTTTGGTTTAAAAATAATGTTTTTGTAAAAACGTGAACGGATAAAAACTTGTACAAGGTCACATCGGTAGTCGTGCTATATTTATCCAAGAGGCACAATAACAGGCACACAAGCACACTCCCACGCGCTCGACCGCCTCGTTATAGACCTTACCGGCGAGGTCCCCGTCCGTCGCGAAATATCTCACCAGGTCCGCCCCGACCCTTAGTAATAAGAAACTGATTTGATCCAGTTAGTCCCTAGTTGTCCCCCCAGCTACGCCCTAAGCCGAGGCTCGTGTCCCGCAGGGGACGCCCTTAGTGCTGTGTTGCTTAGTTTGTAGTAATATAAAATATGCTCTGGCTGGAGGCATCAAATTGTCTCGCCATAGCTATTGTTCGGTTACGCAGATCAAACCCCTATGGATTAACTGCAAGAAGACACGTCCAAAAAGCAAATAATCAAAATTATGCTTAGTCATATAAATTTATTTTAAAAATTCTACAGTTATTTAATACCCAAATTTTCAATAACTTTAGAGTTCGCTAAGCATGCGTTGATGCTTTTCAAAGATTTATCTTGAATAATTAAGGTAATTGCATTCTTTACGGCATTGTATTAACTGCAAAGTTAGTCGTGTCGGTTCGGTCACCAGTATAGGGACTGAATTGATTGCAATAACGTCGCCATAAGACGTGTTAAAATATGGAAGAAGAATTCGCGGTGGTGAGCAGAGGTCGAGATGGCTTAGTGGTCAGAGCGCCTGGAGTATTTATCCGGGAGGCGCAGGTTCGAATCCTGTTCGCGACCGTATTCTTTTTCCATTTAATATAATAACTTTAGAGTTCGCTAAGCATGCGTTGATGCTTTTCAAAGATTTATCTTGGACCCAAATTTTCACTTCGGGACATTAGCAGGTTATTAATATTACACCCCAAACGGCTGTATTAATAAGTTTCGAAGAATTCTTATGCCCATTTTTGTGGTGCTTTTAGCAGAAGACCAATGATTTAGTTATTAGGACCTTATTATGGTCACAGACCAAAAACGGTCCTACTGTCATCACACCGCGTCTTCAAGCAGCACTGGCGACCTTGCTCACCGTTAAAAACACAATACTACAGAAATTTGTTAGTGGGCAACATTTTTCTGGTAGGTAGGCAGGTGGTAGGCAGCCTTAGTAGTAATAACGGAAAAATTGTGCACAGAGAAACTGACACGTCGATGGACTCTGTCTAGACCATATTGTAGACATATGTCCAGTCAAAATTTCACAGCTAACCCGTCTAGAATTAAATTTTCAAATTTAATCCACAATAGTGTTCAAAATCTAAATATCACATTTATATGTAGATTCGAAAGGGTTTAAGTTTATATTGTTTATTGAATATTGATGTGATTTTTAATCAGTCCTAGAGCATATAAAAGAAATTTTTAATTTAAATGGAAATTTTAATCTATTTCTTATTCGCAATCGATGTCGAAGGGAGGTGCCAATGCTAATTTAATCTAGTTTTGGATTATATAATATACTAGCTTCTGCTTGGGATATCCTTTGCGCCTTTCAGAATTTGGTCCAGCCGGGATAAAAAGTATTCTATGTGTTAATTCAGGTAATAAACTATCTGTGTGCCAAATTTTATCCAAATCCATTCAGTCGTTTTTGAGAGAAAGAGTAACAAACATCCATCCTCACAAACTTAGTAGGATTTATAATATTATAGGATTTAAATAATATCACGCATGTGTCCCCAAAGGGAAGGCAGGTGTTATGAAGTCCTTGGTAGTGGTGAGCCTATTTCCATCACCCTGGCACAATTCCATACCATTCCGGGCTGCTACTGAGAAACCCTTGACACTTTGCCCTACCCGGGAATCGAAACAACAATCAGCAACTCATGTGATCACTAGACAACTATTAAAAAACTGCCTATACTTAATGTATTTCCTTTCAAACCTGCTTAACCACTTAGAAAGAAATAATACTCAAGTATAAATTACTTAGAAAGCAAAATATACTGTAATTTACGGCAAAACCTTTCGTAAACAACCAAGTATCAAATAAAATATCGAACATCCATTTGTTTCATAGAAAAGACGTATGTTCTAACGAGGGAGCGAGATGCAATATATTTATAACCCTGTGTTAGACAGAGATGTAGTATACTCCATCTATGGCACCTCAGTGAATCGAGTGGCCCGAGGCGGGACGAACGCAATATCCTAGAGAGAATCTAGCGGGCATTAGGGATGGGATTTTGTCGATATATTTTTATTGTAAGGCTCTTAGTGGGGATGTCTCTTGAAATATGCCTGAAGGGTCAAGAGCATCGGTTTTCTGTTTACTCATCCTAAGCTTATATATATTTTTCTTTGTTTGTCTTATATACATTCCGTATAGGTACCATTCCTCCCATTATTATGAAACCTAGAGAGTTGTTTTGTGTCTAAAGATTTCTGTAAAAAAATATTAAATAAATGTCTGGTAATGTTCCCTAATTAGAAAGAAAAATAGGAATTGCAGTGCAATGCACATAGTTAATAATAATTTTCAAAAGGAAAATGTTTGTATGGATTATTGTTAGATACTCAAGCACGCAAAAATTACTGAACGAATTTTTTTGAAACTTGTTCTTGTTATATCTGATAAACTGACATAAGACAAACACTTTTTTCCAGGAGGGCTATTAAAGAAAAATAATCATACCAATAGATGGCGCTGATATAAATATGGGCAACTTTTGGAAAAATAAGAACTTACGCGGGTGCTACCGCGTGTGGTAACTAGTGACGAAGAGCAATGGGTCTAAACCAATAACAAAATATTACGATCACTAATCAGTTTGTATACAGTAGGGATTATAGCAACACCCCTATATTAACCCTTTTGTAGCGTTTGCGAATAGACAAAAACTATGAAAGTAAGAGGGTTGAAGCTTGATGGATGTAAGGATAATACCTTGTTTCGGATAGTAAAATATGACCAGAATAATATGGCTAGGTCTGAAAACGAAAGGATGTGAATCAAAAAAACATATTTAATACTAAAATAATATTTTCAAATATTCCTAATTACTAGTAAATAAAGTTTTTTTTTTTAACTTGACACCATTTTCGTTTACATGAAGGGTAGGAAGAAAAAAAACCACTGCAAGAAACACCTGAATAAGGACAAAAATGGTCCCAATCTCAGCAATAGCAACTTGTCACTACGGCTGCGCCGGTTTTCAGATGGAACCAGATGAAGCCAGTCAGAAAAAGACGCAAGAATTAAAATAATATTGATAAAATTGATAATTGGTATGTTAGTATCTCTTTTGGGGAATATTAATAAAATTATTATTCTTTAAAAACCGTTTGGCTTTATATTTGCAAAGTGGTCATAAAAATAAACGTGGTAGATAAAAAATATAATAAAAAATAATAAAAAAGAGATTATTATATCACCCTATTAATCCACATTAAAATATCAAAGGTTAATAATATTCAAATCATAATGAAAACGGATTAGAATCAAATAACTTTCCGGTTTGCGTCCGACAATCTGACAAGTGGACTTCCGACACAGATCTACAAGGGGTCCGAATCAACCCTTCCGATATTAATCAACTGGAATTTATTAATCGTTGAAAGTGTTAAAGGAATTAGTTAATGTTTCCCCTCCAGTTCTTATTAAGGTATTTTTTTTATCGATATGAAGAAGTATTTTCATTGATTTTGAGATTTTATATATTTATTCTTGAAGCGCTCATAGCCTTTTGCAAACTGTGGTTGGTAAACGATCGTTGAGGTTAAGCAATGGTTAGCGGAGTTACTCTATAGATGGGTGACCGTTATGAGCACTTTCTGAATTTGTCCTTGTGCTTTGTAAGAAACTTTATATAGCAGTTGCTAATTCTGGTGTGGGAGACTTTAAAAACTCGAATTCTAGGATAGTACCTAATCACCAAAATTAAAACTTTATTATTTATATTTTAGATAGATAGTACAGACAAAATAATATTTACAATTAAACACTATACACTATACAACTATAAAATAAATACTATTCTAAGTTTAAAATAAAATAAGAAAATTTACTCAGGCGTCAAATTAAAACCGAATGAAAAAATACCTTAGTATTATTTATTTTTGAGTTAATTCGCGTCAAAAAAAAAAAAAGCTCAAACACATTGCCCTAAACGGAACACTGCTAAACTCTACTATCGATATCGAGTGTAACACCTCCACATCACTACAGCCCGTCTGATTGGCTGTCATGTTGACACAACTTATGAGTGCGATATGTCGTCCACTTACACCGTTATACTGAACACCAGCCATTAGGACTTACTCGTAGTATTCTTCGACAAAGATTGGACTTTTGACTTCATCATTGGTTAAGAATATGGAACTTAAAAATAATATTTATTTATTTATTTTTGATTAATAACACCTTAACAGATATCCTAAAATTAATGGGAAAAACCAAACTTAAATACTACATGAAATGTATTATTACTTCCGATAATTTACAAATACAAAATTTGACGTAACACAGAACAATTGTACCCTCATAACAAAAATACTAAACAGTGAATTTTGTCAAATTGAGTTTTAACTAATAAATGATTCCTTTCTCATATTTTTTTATTTAAGTCTAATTTAAGCCGTTAAAACTGTGAGAATATTATTCCTTTAGCTAGAAGCTAGAGCTATATAGAACACTGATGGTTAAAATATATGGTACTGCCCGCATTATGAGAAGACAAGGGCCTCTTCTCATACAGAGAAGGCACGAGCTTGATCACCATGCTAGCTCACTGCGGATTGGCGATTTCAGACTACCAAGTTCAGGTTTCCTCACGATGTTTTCCTTCACCGTATGTCTGTGATGTCTTAGATTAACTAAGAAAATACATATGACATTGAAAAAGTCACATTGGTACATGCCAGGTTTGAACACAGAACTTGCGGCTCAGGAGGCGGGCTCGTAACCACCCCACTACGTAAAAAAGTTACACAAAAAATCCCTAGTTTTGGAGCCAATTTATCTTAGTTTTCTCCAAATAAACCCAACGTTCCTTTTTTTGCACACATCTCATCAAAAACAGTATAAAGAATGATTAGACCTGCCAAATTATTCTAGGTACTCACTGTATGTATGGAAATCGGTGATCTGCACGGTGTTGCAGTCTTCACCAACTTGGAGGTAGGTGATCTCGCAGCGGTAGACCCCCTCATCTTCTGGCTTCACGTCGTTAATTACCAGCTCGGCGTACGTCATGTTTTTTGAGTAAGATATTGTTACTCTGTGGACAAAAGAAAATCGGATATTAGAAGAAGTGTTTTACAATTTAATTATTTTAGACAGATACATATTTCAAATGCATAACTGCATGTGTAGCGAATTTCAAAGTTATATATTTTGACGTGAAGACGTTTTTTAAATTTGCTTCCATAGTTGGAAAACAATTCAGGTAACAAAACCGGGGGATACAGTTTGGTTTGCAGCTCCATTCTATCATATGCATCCAAATTAAAATTACACCACTTGATGGCTAAAGGATCAAAGCATTCGTTACGTTGAGTATGGATTGTGACGTATCGCGCACGGTAGAGGGGTCGTTGCACTGCGAAAATTCTTCAAATTTTACCCGATACGTACACGTATTCACGTAGAACACACGGCCGTGTTCACGACACAGCTACACCCAGATTTTTTTCTCCTATGCTGTCTGTTTAGAAAGGTTCCAGTCCCCTGTATAGAGATTGAATAGGTAGCAATGACGTAACCATAAGACGACCCATCATCATGAGCAGAATTCGGGATGACTTAGTTGGCAGAGCGCCTGGAGTATTTATCCGAGGCGTCCAGATTCAAATCCTGCTCACAGCGGTATTTTTCTTGCCACAAAAATTCTTAATAATTAGCAATAATTTCCAGTCTAACCAATAATGTTACTTTCACCCGTTTATAAGACAAGTTTAGTTCAAAAATCTCCAATATACCTCGTTTGGTCCGTAAAACGGCAAGTCACTAACTAAAAACGATCTTAAAATCCAGAAACTTCATTGGGCATCGACAAAAAAGGAAGTATTTACGTTTTTTTTTCACCCGAAATCCTTGCTTAATGGGCCTTTGGTGAGTCTGCAAGTCGGTGGTACGAGCCTCGCTTAATTAAGTGGACTGTCTAATAGATTGATAGGTCTGCGCGATGGGATTTTGGTAACGAACTGTTTTTAGTTTTTGGGGTTGGAATGAAAGTTGCATTTCTTTGTTTTGGTTTTGGGAGTTAATCTTTTAATTATATACGAAGCTCGTAAATGGGGTCAATTTTAATTTAGCAAACTAAATTAAATTCAAAGAATTTTTACGGACTGGTACTATAAGTCCGGAACGGGATGGCGTCTAACTCAAATTTAATCATGTCAACCTATAACTTCCATACAAATTCAGCGTGGTTGGCATAGTGGTCGAGAGACCGGCTGCTGCGTCGCGTGTCGCAGGTTCGATTCCTGCATGGGTCAAATATTTGTATGATCTACAGATAATTATTGTTCCGGCTCTGATAATTAGTGTGTGCGTGTGAGATTATGTTTGTAAACGCACCCACGATACAGGAAGAAATTCCTA
Organism: Xylocampa areola; assembly: GCA_935421205.1. Lineage (NCBI taxonomy): Eukaryota > Metazoa > Arthropoda > Insecta > Lepidoptera > Noctuidae > Xylocampa > Xylocampa areola. The sequence goes on along the minus strand of OW285225.1, from coordinate 1,077,111 downwards.
GTGTGGGGCACGTGTGTTTGTGTGTGTGTGTCTGTGTTTGTTTGTGTTTGTGTTTGTGTGTGTATGAGTGTGTGTGTTTGTGTTTAGATTTTATGTTACGTAATTTTATAAAAATTTCGTTCGATATCTCTAATTTTAGTGGCTACCTAAAACTGTGCCTACTAAAAACTGTTTATAGATTTGAATTAGACGTGTCTAAATTTGAATTTGACATCTCTTGATTCATTTAATCTTGCTCTTACAGTTACTGTTATTAAAATACAAGAACATTCAAAATTTACTTTAGTTTGTTACATTAGAATTGAAGAGAAACTTACCATTCCTAATCAGATGGAGTTTATCACCATTTCACGTGGAACGACTGCCTACTTAGCCTCCATAAACCAGTTACTGGGTAACACTATATCTAGTAGTAAGACCGGTTGTCAGATTCAGGCATCGAACTACTCAACCAGGACCGACGGTTTAACGTGCCCTTCGAGCCGTGGAGTGGTCTTAATATCGACTGATGGTCACCCATCCGCAGCAATCGCAGCTTAACTTCAGTCAGTTGATCCATACAGCTGTTATTTAACCACGGGTCCCTCTTACAGAGTACAAATAATTATTATAATTTAAGTATTAGTCTGCAGGTCATCAGTCCTGCCTGTACGTTCTATTACAATTAAGAGACAGAAATAAAGAAAGAAAAAGGCTAGTCAGATATATATATATTCTGAGGAAATATATGACAGATGACTATATGAATCCCACAGTCTTAAAATGATTAGAAATGGCACCAGTATATATCCCAGCGTTTCTAGTTTATCCAGAAAATGATTTCCTAGTAAAACCATAAATTCAAAATCTAAATTTCGTATAATTATTTTTGATATGATGGCTTCTCTACCAAAATTATGTCTGAATAATTCACTGGCATATTATTTTATCATCTTTAGTTGTCAGAGACCGTTAAATTAAGAACAGTGAAATTTCCAAATGTCACGAAAATTAAATGTGATATTATTCATGAAGTAATTTTCGGAATCCATTTCAGTTTTGGCTTTATGAAATTATATTGGCTGAGTTTATATTACTATAAGTTGCGAAATATAAACTGTAAAATAAAACTTAAAGTTGATATGGTTTATATTTTTCTCGCTTGAGAAAGTTTATAGTCTTTGGAATATTAAATTTAAATATGGTTTAGTGCAGCTCCTATTTTAGTGGATGCAAGAGCGGCTGATAAGAGAGAAGAGAGAGGACGTTTTTTTTAAATAAAAAGTTGCCCCGCACTAGGAATCTCTTCGTGTATCGTGGATGCGTTTACAGATAAATAATCTCACATGCACATACACCCAGACCCGGAACAATTATCTGTAGATCATACAAATATTTGCTCCGCGCAGGAGTCGAAGATGCAGCACGCGGCGCAGCAGCCGGTGTCTCGACTACAGTGCCAACCGCGCCGACAATTGTTAAACTCTAAATTCTATTCTCTTCTCTTCTTTTAAAGTCTTCTATTAGGAAATTCTTAGTAGTAGCCCAGACTTTTCAATTGGTTCTGGATCCATCTTTTACGTGGCACTTATTAACTGCAATGGTGAAATGTAGGTGCACAACCTCTATTTACATAACCAGTCCATTACTGTCCCATTTCAGGGCAAGGGTCTCTTCTCATACAGAGAAGGCACGAGCATTCATCATCACGCTAGCTCACTGTGGGTTGGCGATTTCAGACCATTAAATCCAAGTTTTCTCACGATGTTTTCCTTCACCATATGTCTGTGATGTCTGAGATTTAACAAAGAAAGTACATTTAATGACATTGAAAAGTTCACATTGGTACATGCCAGGTTTGAACCCACAAGCTATGGTTCAAGAGGCGCCCATACGTAAACGTAATCTTACAGGCTATAAAACATTTTATCTACTAACATAGCCTTCAATAAACTATTCCATTTAGACGACTTTGCGATATGACCTAGATAAATTTCGGTAGCCATATTTGGTCTCAATGCTTGCCTATATGAATCATAAAAAACCTAAATCCAGAAAGAAACAGACCGCAATATCCAAAAACAAAATATATAAAACAAAAACAACACTTGATTACAAACAAAAACCTACACAGATAACGCAGTTTAATCCAATTCTTCAATCTAGTCAAATAAATTACACAAATAAATTGTCCACTATACCTGTGCTAAATAGGGTAGAAAAAAAATGGCTTCCTCCGCCGACGGGCAGTTAATTTGTCGACGCCAGTCGCAGTCGTCCTGGGTAAAGTCATTTTAATTGTTGAAAGTCGTCTACATTGTCCGGTACGGTGTTTTGTCTACTCGTATATAGGTCTGTGGTATTTGTGACATATAGGAATTGTTTAAAAAAAATATTTAGCCCGGAGAATCATAACGCTGAGGCACATTGTCATAATTTTGTTTTGATTTTTACTTCATTTTTGTGTTAAAAGTGAACTCTGGGTTCAATTCTCGAATCAGACAAGTTTTTGGGTTGTTGAGAGAAAGTAAAATTATTGATTCATATTGATATGAAACTGATTGATTGATTTTACTGACACACAATATGTTATTGAGTAGATGTATGCATATTACTATAATTTTAATATTGTTTTGTGTTGCAACTGTGCTCATTGTAGAATAAATGTTATTTCTTTCTTCTTCATATTCCAAATGGCCTTTTCTGAACCTCCAAGGTTTTTTTTTTCTTAAAGTCAAAATATATGAGTAGTAGGCAGTTATTTTAAAAGACAGACGTAATATTCACAGTATTTTCAGTTAATTTGTCCACGCCGGTCACAGTCGGCCTGTTTAAGGTCGTTTTAACTGTCGAGAGTCTTGGACATTGTTCGCCAGTGTATTGTCTAATCGTATATAGGTCTCTGGTAATTGGGAACGTATCAATAGGCTATAGAATTCTAGACAAAGCAATCACAATAATTAAGTTGAGGAGTATTGGAGTTAGTAATTTAACATTTCATGACGTCACACATATTTTTGAAGAGTTAGCAGAGGTCTGTTGTCGTACCTCTCGTCCTCGACCTCTTTCTGTATGTACAATACTATAAAAAAATATGAAGTTTAAAAGAGTAACCATTGAGTTTCTTGCCGGTTCTTCTCCATAGAAATCAACTATTTTCGAACCGTGCAACGAAATTTTGATGTTTCATAAGTGCCTTTTAAATTGATTTATGTGAAAAACTCCGAACTGCTACTGAGAAAAACTTAATAACACTTTGCCCGACTGGAAATCGAACCCATGATCTCACGTACATCAGCCTCTATTTAATTCTTTAAAAATTAAAATTATTACGACGTTGTTCACTGACTTAATCAAGATTAAATTAATAAAAAAAAAGCATGACCTGCCATGTGTGAATAATATTTTTTTATACATAATATAGCATCACGCCTGTAATTCCCGAAGGGGTAGGTAGAGGTGTACACAGTTGTACACCCACATTTCACCAATGCTGATATTAAGTCCCATGTAATAGGTGGTGAGCCTATTGCCATCTACCGGGCACAATTCATGACTCCGGGTTGCTACTGAGAATTTCCTAACAGAAAAACCCAATAACACTTTGCCCGACCCGGAAATCGAACCCAAGACCTCATGCTCAGCAGTCGCGCTTGGGAACACTACACCAACGAGGCAGTCATAGTCGAATTTTTTATTTCACACCTTTTTGAGTACCACAGCCAATTTTTTTTTTTTTAATCTTACTAACCTATGTTACCCGGGACAATGTAAAGATTCTATACCCGATACATCTAAATCGGTTCAGGCATTCAGAAGTTATGGTGGAATAAAGAAACAAACAAACGTACTACATGAACCCTAAAACATAACACTCCATTTCTTGGCAGTCGTGTAAAAATTATGAGATATTTAATATTTATATCCAGTGATATCGTCGGTAATTGCGATCCGATTTAAATTAATATTTTTGTGTTTTAAAGAGTATTTTCCAGAGGTACCATTTAATTTGGTGAAGATCCGATTAAAACCTTCGAATTTAACAATGTAATTCTTCAATTGATGATATAATACCATTCGCGATTGCTGTATCTAATCGCGGTTTAATGAAGCTGGTTTGTTCTTCTAAAATTCAGTTTTATTCCCATACACGACATGATATTATATTCAACAATATCAACGCGGAGTCGCAGGCATACTCGGTAAAGTTATTGAGCACGGACCTGAATCAATACGGATGTAACCTTGCTAGATTACGTACACACACACGCAGCGTACTGGCGCCGAGTGGATGAGTTTTAAGTATTTGTATGCGTTTAGCTCGTGTATGACAAGGGAAATTGGATGAATAGACATGCTGCTCACATGCCTTACGCAACGCTACATCCGTATTTTTTAAGGTCCGTGTTATTGAGTAACAAAAGTATTTACAAACCAAACTTACACTTACAACTAGAAATACTTCATATAAAAAAATACTCCGACCGTATTTAGGTCACGGCGGCCTATCTCCACGGAGATTAGCCAAGTACGCAGGAGATATTATAGTGCACAAGTGTATGCGCAAACACTGGTGCACTCCCTCTTCCTTCACTCTCATATTCCGATAGGACGGCAATCCGACACGACCGGAGAGAGATCAGGCGCAGAATCAACGGCTTAACGTGCTCTCCGAAGCACGGGGGTGTCACACCACCAACATCCTGACTCCGGGCTGCTACTGAGAATTTCCTAATAAGAAAACCCAATAACACTTTGCCGATCTGGGAATCGAACCCAGGACCTCACGCTCAGCAGCCGCGCTTATGACCACTAGACCAACGAGGCAGTTAGAAGAAGTAGTAATACTTCAACAAGTTTCAGACATACATAAGTTATCATAACATTGGGTACAGTGCGCCTCGCAAGCTGCAACAAACTTTGTATTGTTCGTACAACAATACGCGCAGCTAATGCTCCACCTGCGTTGCCTACTGTACTTGGAATAATTTATGTGGTTATATTTGAATTTGTTGGTGTGCGAGTTTAACTTTATATATTATTGTTATGTCTAAAATACTGTAACATAATTATTACTGTTTTATACAAGACTAGCTGGTGCCCACGACTTTGTCTGCGTGACTAAAGATAGCCTATTCTTTCCTTAACTGCCTCGTTGGTCTAGTGGTCCGAAGCGCGACTGCTGAGCAGGAGGGTTCGATTCCCGGGTCGGGCAAAGCGTCATTGAGTTTTTCTGTTTGATATTCTCAGTAGCAGCCCGAAGTTTCGAATTGTGCCCGGTTGATGGCAATAGGCTCACCACCTATTACATGGGACTTAATAAAAGGATTGGTGAAATGTGCGTGTACTACTGTGTACACCTCTGCCTACCCCTTTGAGAAATACAGGCGTGATGCTATGCTATGTAATTCCTTCTCTCACCACCTATTACATGGGACTTAATAACAACATTGGTGAAATGTGCGTGTACAACTGTGTACATCTCTGCCTACCCCTTCAGCGGCCTAGGCGTGATGATACGTCAATCTACCTCCTTATCAAATTTTATTACGATCCGTTCAGCCGTTTAGTAGTAAAAAGGTAACAAAAAAAAGAGTTACTTTCGCATTTATAATACATATTAGTATGGAAGTATTGATGTAACATAAATTCTTAGTCATTAGTATGGGAGATGACTTAGTGGTCAGAGGGCAGTGCAGGTTCGAATCCTGCTCACGACCGTATTTTTTTTTCGTAAAAAAATATTACTTGAGAGTTCACTACGTAACATAAATCCTTAGGCATACGTATGGGAGATAACTTAGTGGTCAAAGGGCAGTGCAGGTTTGAATCCTGCTCACGACAGTATTTTTTTTTTTTGTAAAAAAATATATCTTGATAGTTCACTACGTAACATAAATCCTTAGTCATACGTATGGGAGATGACTTAGTGGTCAGTGCCTAGTGCAGGTTCGAATCCTGCTCACGAACGTATTTTTATTTCCAAAAAATGTTTAACTTTAGAGTTCACTACGCATGCGTAAATGCGTTTGGAAGACTTATCTGGTAGAACCTAGCATTTTTTTTAATTATACTTTCTACCTTCCTTATAACTTCCTTGCAATAAGTTTATAAAAATGTAGACTCATAAACACGAAACTATCATACTTTCAAGTCGGTATATTTTCCAACTTATATCTTAGATAGCTACTTTATGGTGCTTTTAGGGCATGAAGTTTAATTTTATGACTTAAAAGTGGAATAGCCAATATTCATTAGTTAGCTCGGCTAATGTCTAGACTCAACTGGCTTTTAGTTTTATGGTTAACTTGGCTTATGGGGTAATTTAATTAGCTAATTTAAGTAAAACTGCCCCGTTGGTGAAGTGGTCCCAAGCGCGGCAGCCGATCATGAGGTTTTAACAACGCGGTTGGCGCAGTGGTCGAGAGACCGACTGCTGCACTGCGTGTCGCATGTTCGATTCCTGCACGGAGCAAATATTTGTACGATCTACGGATAATTGCTCCGGGTCTGGGTGTTTGTGTGCATGTGAGATTTTATGTCTGTAAACGCACCCACGATACAGGAAGAAATTCCTAGAGTGGGGCAACGTTTTTTATAAAAAAAAGGTCTCGGGTTCGATTTACGGGTCAGCAAAGTGTTTTTAAGGTAATTGCATCTTTGCGACATTGTATTAACTGCAAAGTTAGTCGTGTCGGTTCGGTCACTTGTATAGGGACTGAATAGATAGCAATGACGTCACCAAAAACGTATTAAAGTGAGGTAGAAGAATTCGGGTAGTGAGCAGAGGTCGAGATGGCTTAGTGGTAACCGAATTGATGGACACTTTGTAGTACATGGCGTCTATGATGAACAACAATAGTAATAACTTACGACGCAATGTACTACAAAGTGTCCATCAATTCGGTTTGCAACCGAGATAGCGAATAGGTACGCAGAGCGCCTGGATTATTAATCCACGAGGCGCAGGTCCGAATCCTGCTCACGACCGTGTTCTTTTTCCCCTTTTTTTTTTAACTTGAAACAAGTAGGTACTAAGATATAAAATAAACCTTACAGTATAAAAAACTCTTTTTTCTCTTCTCCTCTCTGTCTATGAAATTTACTCAGCAGTTAGACAGCATAATTTCAAAATTTACTCAGCAGTTAGACAGCATAATTTCAAAATTTACTCAGCAGTTAGACAGCATAATTTCAAAATTTACTCAGCAGTTAGACAGCATAATTTCAAAATTTACTCAGCAGTTAGACAGCATAATTTCAAAATTTACTCAGCAGTTAGACAGCATAATTTCAAAATTTACTCAGCAGTTAGACAGCATAATTTCAAAAAAGAACAATATAAAACTGCTAATATAGAATATTTATAAGCCGACTTAAACCCGAGTATAAAAACCTCATTCAAAGTTTATTAGAAGCGAATTTAAGTAGGTAATGGTTACTGGTTCACCGCAACCATTATGAACAATAACTACAGGGAAACTAACTTGCAGTGCGGGCACGTATCCGACTTCAACAAAAAGGAGGAGGTTCTCAATATAAATTGTGTGTATTAGAAGATAAAGTTTAATCATAATTATATGTAAAGTTACAATATTAAATGGAAAAAATAATACGGTCGCGAACAGGATTCGAACCTGCGCCTCCCGGATGAATACTCCAGGCGCTCTGACCACTAAGCCATCTCGACCTCTGCTCACCACCGCGAATTCTTCATCCATATTTTTAACACGTCTATTTATGACGTCGCCAAAACGTTCGCTAATCATGCGTTAATGCTTTTCAAAGATTTATCTTGGATAATAATATGTTGGTCGCCTTGACTCTATTATATTTCAGCAAACCGGAGAGAGATCCGACGCACGTCCATCGACTATACGTGTTCTCCAAAGCATGGAAGTGTCATTAAGCCATTTTCCTAACTCCCAGTCACTGGAAAATTCCTGATAGGAAAATCAAACAACACTGCCTGGCGCGCAAAATTGAACCCAGGACCTCACACTCATCAGACGTGCCCTTCACATAAAGAAATGATCTTGATGAAACTTCAAAAATATAAAAAAAGAACTTTCAAATGCATTAACGCATAATATGTAGCGAACTGTAAAGTCATTTTTTTGGTGTTAGAAAAGTACAATCTTAAGTAGGACTTGAACCTGCACCTCGGATAAATACTCCAGGCGATCTGCTACTAAGCCATCCGACCTCAGCTAACTACTCTAAATTCTTCTTCCATTACATCAAAAATGTCTGTCTTTTTGTCCGAACTTAACCCTGCTGACCCAACAACCGAACCAAGGCGTGATAAACACACAGACACAGTGATATAAGTCGTGTTGTCTGCGGCGCACTAACAAACTGTGTGTTGAGCTGAATGATGTGCGGGGAACACGGATTTATGTATTGCAGGGACTGGGTTGTGTACGGGGGTAGGTAGAGAACTAGGTTGTGTTTGTGAATATACAATGTGTTATAGAAGGTTGGAGACATACTTTGAGGGGTCAGTGTGCACTTTAACAGCGCGAAAAGTCTATATGATTTGTTTTTAGTACATGGCATCTATCCTCTATTCCCCGAAGGGCTAGGCAGAGGTGTACACAATTGTTAACCCCCATATCACCAATGCTGTACTTGGGACCACTAGACTAACGAGGTAGCCCTTTTTAAAACGAAAACAAATATATCGAGGGCTGCGAGGTAAAACCCATTAAATAATATATTTTCAAAAATTTGTTTATTAAGCGGCCTTATTGCATTTTTTGCGCTCTTTCGAGTGGTGAAAACATATATGTAGATATCAGAGCATAAAACTGTTTTACTATTCTGATTAACCCGATAAGCGCAGCACTTTTACATTTTTTTACTAGGAGTAATACTATAAGTCGCGCTAAATCATAGAAAATAAAATTTGTTTTACGAGAGAACCACATTTAGCTATTTATATTCATTGACTTTATAAGATTTTTACTGCTTTGACTGTAACGTGAAAAGGTAAAAACATTTATTTATTTTTATTAGGTATTAATTCTTAATGATTTTACAATTTATCATATTTTAAAAATAACAAGTATCCATTAATAATACTTATTGTTTTTTACTTCTAAAATTTACCTTACATTAACACATCATATTTAATTATTGGATATTCGCATAGTGCGAAATCAACTTCCATTCGAACGCAATTTGGGGGTAAAACACATTAACTATGTTTGACATCAAGGTCAAGCGGGCAAGCGGGCGACTCGAGCGCCGATTTTGTCAGTTTTCGCCACGCGCAGGTCACGTACGTTACGGATGCAAGATTCATGCACTTTTGGTTATTTTATTATAAATATAATTTAAAAGTGACTTAACAATTTATTATGGGTGACCGAGGAAGGAAAATGGTGCAACTAGCTTGCAACACACTACAGAAACCAGGTAAATCTTAACTTAACCTATAATTTTATTCCTTAAAGTAGGTACTTACTTTTTAAACAACAATCGATCGATGAACAATTTATATTAGAAATTAATGTAATTTTGTGTGGTCATCTTGAATAATAGGTATCTACCCAAATAATTAATATTATTTACGGTAAGCAACGTAAAAATGTAGTTAGGTACCTACCGGGTGGATATTGGGTTTTAGCACGAAGTGATTTATTCACAATGGCTGATTATAAAGGCAAGCAACGGGAGACAAAGTGTGGTTGTCGGGATGTTACACAAAATGTTTTATAGATATTTGGCTATTATGGCAACCAATAAAAGTTGAAAGCGTAGTGACTTTTAGTCGTTTGTGCGTCTTACTACCCGATTTAATTCTATACAATTTTCAGGATGTTCCAGTTGGGCATCTGATGATTCTTTAGTACATCGAGATTTAAGTAATAGTCCGGTTAAAGATGTTTTCGCGAACGGTACGTTTTGTATGAAAGTTAATAATACCGATATAAAATTTTTTGTTATTCAATTTCACTTAATTTAATACCTACTTTTTTTAGATGATTCACAAGCATCTTCTGATCTGGACCAAACACAAATGGATGTTGTTAGGCAAATGGAAAATTATGTTGATGAAGGTATGTATTAGGCACTCTTTTTAAATCCCGACGCAAAACGAGCGGTGTTATAAGTTTAACGTGTGTATCTGTATATAGAAGTAGTATAGTCTGTGCCATAGAAGCGGCCAAACGAATGGACCGATTTTGATGCGGGTTTTTCTGTTTCAAAGCTGATGTGATCGAGATGGTATTTAGCAATAATTTATGAAGATTCGTTATTATGTGTAATTATTGTGGCTTTAATATCTACATCTACTCGTCATTATATTTAATAATAATATCTTTTCCAGATCCGACAACGGTTTCTTCTTCTGACGAATGTTTGTTTGGTAGTGACTTTTCAGACGTCGATCCAACTTATGTACCAGATTCAGGCGAAAATTCCCCAAAAAATACAGACACTCACGTTATGATTCCTGAGAGTCCGAATTATTTAGAGCACGAGGATGAATCTCCTCAGGAATTTATGATGTTGATACTAGAGAATGTTCTGGATAAAGTTTGGATATCAGTCAAACCTAGTAAGCGTCGCAAGAGAGCAAATCCATCAGAGTGGAAAAAAAACATTAATAAGATGAGAAAAGCTGCAGGGCTACCTTACGTAACCAAAGGTGTTCTTCGATCTGCTAAACAACCAAAGTCTATACAGTGTGATAAATGCATGTACAAATGTACTGAAAAATTTTCATCTGACGCAAGAGCTGATTTATGTAGACACTATCATCAAATGGATTTCAAGGCTCGGAAGACTTTTCTTCTTTCTTGTATTGTCGTTCAACCTATAAAAACGCGCTCACTGCTGAGAACATCAAATAAAAAAGAAAGAAAATTTAGCACAAAATGTTATTTTCAGAAAGACAATGAGAAGATCCAAGTGTGCAAGAAATTTTTTACAGCTACATTATGCATAAGTGTAGATGTAGTTTCTGATGCTGTGAAAAAAGCGGATACATTTGGGGTATATTCTGCAGAAGACCAGCGAGGAAAAAAAGAGCCACCGAATAAAACGAAAAAAGAGAACGTCAAATTCGTGAAAGACCACATTGAATCTTTTCCTGTAATGGAGTCTCATTACTGTCGCAAGGACAGCAAGAAAAAATATTTAGCTCCAGAGGTGAAGTCTATTTCAAACATGTACAGATTGTATATAGAGAAATGTGAAAAAGAAAACCAAACACCTATTTCTGAAGGAAAATACCGAGACATATTTCTTGAAAACTACAATTTAAGTTTTTTTAGACCTAAAAAAGACTTGTGTGCTCTCTGCACAAAATATCAAAAGGCAGAATCAAAAGACGATTTAGAGGAAGAATACAACGAACATTTACAGAGGAAGACTGTTTGCCAAGAAGCTAAAGCGGCCGATAAAGTTCGAGCTAATACGGATCCAACATTTATGTCTATAACTATGGATTTACAAGCAGTGTTACAGATGCCCAGTGGAGGCGAAAGTATTTTGTACTACATGCGAAAGTTAGTATTGTACAATTTTACCATTTACGAAGCCAGATTACCAAACAATGCATACTGTCTTTGTTGGAGCGAAATAAACGGTAAAAAGGGCAGTTGTGAGATTGGAACTTGTCTTTATAACTACTTATCTACAGAGGTACCAGAAACTATAAGAGAATTGAGCATTTTTTCAGACACATGCAGTGGTCAAAATCGTAACCAGTACATTTCAGCGTTACTTCTTTGGGCTGTGCAAAAAATCGACCATTTGGACATAATAGAACAAAAGTTTTTAGAGAGTGGGCACACCCAAATGGAAGTGGACTCAATGCATGCAGCCATTGAAAATGCTTCCAAAAATGTGTCCATAAACTGTGTGACAGACTGGAAAAATATATTTAAATCAGCAAGAAAGAAAAAATCTAAAATTATCAAATGTAATACAGAAAATAAAAAAGTAGAAATAGATCACTATAAAGTAAAAGAATTTAAATATGGAGATATTTTAGATTTAAAAAAACTGAGTGCCATTATAAAAGAAAAATAAGAACAAAGATAACATGAAACGTACAGTAAACTGGATGAAAATAAAACGCATAAAATACATAAAAAATGATTTAAATGTCTATTTTAATTATGACATGTCGGACGATTTTCGTTATATAGAAGTTTCTAATGTAAATCTAAGCACGCCCAGGACGAGATCAAAGAGATCTTCCAATCCAGCTTCTGCTAACGTGCAATTTCCAGAAGAACTAGAGCCACTGTACGACAGCCAAATCGGTATAAGTGTTGCTAAAAAAAAGGATTTAGAGCTTATGTGCAGGAAACAAATAATTCCTGAAGAACTTCATGGCTGGATTTATAGTATGAAAACGTTGGATTCGGTTCATGATGTCGATACGGATTCTTCATAAGTTATTACCAAGTCTTTTTTTTATTTTGATTCCTAAAAACTAAAAAATAAAAATTATAATTGATACTATCTCTTTTTTATTTTGTGCAACAACCCAATAAGTCTATGCTTCTCGTACTAATTTTAAAGATTATAAAATAACCTGTTCCTTTAAATAGATATAGAACATAGAAAGTTAATGTCAGATGTTTAATTTAGTTAAATTATTAAAAAAATGCATCTAATTTAACATATAACACTTACTTTCACGTTATCGAAATTTAAAACTCGATTTTTTCGATAATAACTTTTTGGTACTTAATGGGTTTTACCTTGCACCCCTCGATATAGTCCATTATTGTGGCTTTGTCGCTTAGATAATTAAAAAAGCCAAACCCTGAAGAATCCTGCGACACACAGACAGACAAAGTGTTTGAAACGTCAGGAAAAACAAAAACCAATAATACACGCGATTAATCCGGTTAAAAGTTGTTTTATTATAATTTGTAGTGATGGCGAAAACCTAAGATATTACTAAAGGGGTTATACTTCTCGTATTTTAAAGCTACCGCGCCGTCTGTCTATCCGTTTGGTAATACCTTTATTAGTAACAGTTAAACCAATTATCTATTCTCCAATTAAATCATACATCACCACAGTACACAGTCTAGTAAGCATACCAAGATATATAATTAAATCCAATCACCTTTGTACATTCAATGGATTGTCTAACGTCTGACGGTATGAGTTGTATCAGATATTCGAACCGAATGATTTTCTTAGAATTGAATATTGATACCTATGTGTTATGTATGTATGTTTGTTTGTTTAGTAACTAGGTATAGAAACTAAGGTAGTATCTCGACGGGATCGAATAGGAGTTTCGTATATATTAATACATCAGTCTTCAGAAATAACTAACTAAATCATCGGCCACGTAGTTTACCGCTACCGCACAAACCCGCGCCGCAGCGAATATATTTTAATAATTATTGTTATATAAATGAACTAGCTGATGACCACGGCTTCGCCCGTGTGAATGTTGGTTATGGCGACCAAAAGTAATCATGAAATTTTGATCCCGTTCCCGCTTTCCAATTACCGCTTTATAATTGTCCATTTTTTTAAGTATTAATATGGAATGGAATATTCTTAAGAGATAGACATATGCCATCGCGGACTTTTCTGTAGACCTATATAAGATACACAATTTCACGATACATCATTTTGTTATATCATCTCAAAGGGTTTAGGCAGCGTTTTCGTTGAAAGCTCCCAGACGGCTTATTTTTTTCCGACACCTCCAACAAATATCATTATATTTTAGCCAATTTATACAAAAACTTGACAAATTAATTATTAGACCCTTTTTCCTGAATTACTCTATCTATTAAAAAAACCGCATCAAAATCCGTTGCCTAGTTTTAAAGATATAAGCATACATACAGACAGCGGGAAGCGACTTTGTTTTATACTATGTAGTGATATGTTGTATCCTCCGTCCGTGTATCACTGCAGGAGTGCTTACTGAAAACCGGCGGTGGGTGTCACACGCCCAGCGCATGCTGATTTAGTGGCCCTTTCGGAAGTGGCGAGCAAATTAGTTCGATAATTTGTCAGAAGCCGCCTCCCTTCTGGTCGTCTAAGCTCAGGTGTACTGGTTTTCTCACGATGTTTTCCTTCATCGTTTTAAGCAAGTGGTATTTAATTTCTAATATGCGTATGACTCGAAAAGTAAGTGGTGCGTGCTTTGGATTCGAAATTACGACCTTTCACTTGCCCGTCCAATAGAGTATGACCCGTTCTATGTGCATACCACTAGGCTATCAGTTCTCTATTACTGGTACACGGGACTTAATTATAGCATCTGTGAAATGTTGATGTACCTACTACAGCACATAACTGCTGAACCTTCAATAATATAGGCATAATGCTATATCAAACAACAGAAAACAAAAAAAAACGAGTTCCCGAGTAAAGAAATTACGTTCATTTTATTATTCCCGGGGTAATTTTGAATTCGCAGTTGGCAACAATACTTTCTTTTTTCGAACAAAGGTGAATGTCAGTGAGTCCATTTGTGGAACAAAAGTGAACTTTATAACGTCTTTAGGGGTTGTAATATGAGGGTAGAAATGATCTTAAATGTCGGATACACGTTTCTTCTAATATTGTAAGGCATTTTTGAGGTTAAAATAAGTTTGAATAGGATTAAGGCAAACTTTTTGGGTTCCGTTCCTTAAAAGGAAAAACTGCGCCCTTATACCATCACTTCGTTGTCCGTCTGCCCGTTCGTCTGTCTGTCAAGACTTTTTCTCTCAGGTGGAGGTATCAAGTTGAAATTAATATCAAATATTAAATGGAAAAAGAATACGGTCGCGAACAGGATTCGAACCTGCGCCTCCCGGATAGATACTCCAGGCGCTCTGACCAACTAAGCCATCTCGACCTCTGCTCACCACCGCGAATTCTTCTTCCATATTTTAACACGTCTTATGGCGACGTCATTGCAATCAATTCAGTACTTACAAGTGACCGAACCGACACGACTAACTTTGCAGTTAATACAATGTCGTAAAGAATGCAATTACCTTAATAATTCAAGATATGTCTTTGAAAAAGCATTGACGCATGCTTAGCGAACACTAAAGTTACAATATTAAATGGAAAAAGAATACGGTCGCGAACAGGATTCGAACCTGCGCCTCCCGGATAGATACTCCAGGCGCTCTGACCAACTAAGCCATCTCGACCTCTGCTTTAGTGCAACTTTAGTGTTCGCTAAGCATGCGTTAATGCTTTTTCAAAGACATATCTTGAATTAATATCAAATATTCTAGATTTACGTTTCCTTGGAATTGTAAAAAATCAAAGTTCTAAGTCAACTCAATAAAAACTTACGGCCGTTTTTGCCGCATAAGAAACCTTTGTCTTTCGTAGTTAAATCACATTACAAAACTATATAACAAAATTAATTTTGCTTTTGGAAAATCTATAGTGACGTTTAATCATTGTAAAGAAGAAAAAAAAAACTATTGCAAAGTTAAGTTTGTCATTCAATTTAACTTTTCTTTATAGCAATGTTTGGTACTTCCATTGTAATAGAAATTCCACTCTACGGAACCTTCGGTGCGCGAGTCAAACTCGCACCTGCCTGTTTTTTTTTTTAATGCAGTCTTGCTATTTTATTCTTTGAATTTCTTTCTCTGAGATTTCCTCTTTTTGAAGTTTAAAAGAAGTTGTCTTTGTAAAGTTGACATTATTAATCACATTGAAATGTTTCCCTCGTTGGTTAGTAGTCCCAAGCGCGACTGCTGAGCATGAGGTCATGAGGGTTCGATTCCCGGGTCGGCAAAATGTTATTGAGTTCTCAGTAGCAGCTCGGAGTTTGGAATTGTGCCCGGTAGATGGCAATAGGCTCATCACCTATTACATGGGACTTAATAACAGCATTGGTGAAATGTGGGTGTACAACTGTGTACATCTCTGCAACCCCTTCGGGGAATACAAGCGTGATGCTATGTTATTGAAATGTTTGGTTAATATTATTTATTTATATACGGCCGAATGGGGTATTGGTCGAGAATTCGGCTGTTGCACCACGTATTAAGAGTTCAATTCTCGCTTGAAACAAGTATTATTTAATAACTAGCTACGCCGCGCGGTTTCACCTGCGTATAATTGTATTTTAATTTTCCTAAGCCTTCCTTATATAGTCAGCTACCTGCCAGTAAAATCTTATCAGAATCGGTCCAGCCATTCCGTAGATTAGAAGAAAACAGACAGACAAACATATTATTTAATTGTAGCAGTCAGAATCCTCATAATTTCCGATCTGCTACCCCCTATAGAAGAAAATAATGCGTGAACATATATTAATATCTCCAAACGTATTAGCTGACCACAATTTTATGGTTAACACTAAAAATGTTACGATCGGAAATAATTCCGTCATATCTATAGGAATTTTATACCGTAGCAGTTTATGAGAATTTTCTAGTTATATCTAAATTTATCTTTATATGACTGCCTCGTTGGTCTAGGGGCCGCAAGACTGGCTGCTGAGCGTGAGGTCCTGGGTTCGATTCCCAGTTCAGGCAAAGTTTAAATTTTTCAGTTAGGAAAATCGCAGTAGCAGCCCGGAGTCAGGAAGTTGGTGGTGTGACACCCCCGTGCTTCGGAGAGAACGTAAAGCCGTCGGTTCTGTGTCTGATCTCTCTCCGTTCGTGTCGGATTGCCGTCCTATTGGACTAGGAGTGAAGGAAGAGGAAGTGCAACTCTAAAGTTACAATATTAAATGGAAAAAGAATACGGTCGCGAACAGGATTCGAACCTACGTCTCCCGGATAAATACTCCAGGCGCTCTGACCACTTAGCCATCTCGACCTCTGCTCACCACCGCGAATTCTTCTTCCATATTTTAACACGTCTTATGGCGACGTCATTGCAATCAATTCAGTACCTATACAGGTGACCGAACCGACACGACTCTCTTTTTCCATTTAATATTGTAACTTTAGAGTTCGCTAAGCATGCGTTAATGCTTTTCAAAGATTTATCTTGAAGTGCAACTCTGTTTGCGCATACACTTGTGCACTATAATATCTCCTGCGTACTTGGTTTATCTCCTCGGAGATAGACCGCCGTGACCGAAAAATGGTCAGGAGATGTGTATATATCTTTATATTAGATAACCGTGGGATGAATGGTTAAAAACTGATATTTTTCATGTTTAAACACTAGCCTCGTTGGTCTAGTGGTCTCAAGCGCGACTGCTGAGCAGGAGGTCTCGGGTTCGATTCCCGGGTCGGGCAAAGTGTTATTGAGTTTTTCTGTTAGGAAATTCTCAGTAGCAGCCCGGAGTTTGGAATTGTGCCCGGTTGATGGCAATAGGCTCACCACCTATTACATGGGACTCAATAACAGCATTGGTGAAATGTGGGTGTGCAAGTGTGTACACCTCTGCCTACCCGTTCGGGGAATACAGGCGTGATGCTATGTTATGTTTATGTTATGTTTAAACACTGGTTTGTTTACTAGTCTGTGCATCAGTTTGCGGTTTTAGAATGTTCTGGTCCTTATTCATAGCATCACGCCTGTATTCCTTGAATAGGTGGGCAGGGGTGTACAGAATTATACACCCATATTTCTATGTATAGCTACACCTCTCAGCTAGCTTTAAATATTGATTTTTGTTAAGTAAGTCAGAAGTAAAAGCGCTGCCGAACTGGTTTAGCCGCATGCACTGGGGCAATGGTTAGTGATACCTAACGACTATTTACATTTCTGCTAACTCCTTCAGGAAATACAGGCGTGATGCTGTGTACGTATTTATGTAAAATTATCTTTCGGTCCTGGAATTGCTTAAACATAAAACTAACTTTGGTAGATCTGTAAAATGATTGCTAAATAAATATCGCCAGGCGTCTCCTTAAGACGAATACAAGGAAACTTGAAATTCAATAACTTCGGACAGCGACACGGTAGCTCAGTGGGTGGAATGATGACACGGAATGTTAAGAGTCGCGGATTAAAACCCCTTTCGTGTCTATTTCCTTTTCTAAGTTTCCTTGAAAAATAAGTCTAAGTCAAAGTCAAATTCAAGACAAATCTTTGAAAAGCATTAACGCATGCTTAGCGATCTCTAAAGTTACAATATTAAATGGAAAAAGAATACGGTCGCGAACAGGTTTCGAACCTGCGCCTCCCGGATAAATACTCCAGGCGCTCTGACCACTAAGCCATCTCGACCTTTGCTCACCACCGCGAATTCTTCTTCCATATTTTAACACGTCTTATGGCGACGTCATTGCAATCAATTCAGTACCTATATAGGTGACCGAACCGACACGACCAACTTTGCAGCTAATACAATGTCGTAAAGAATGCAATTACCTTAATAATTCAAGATAAATCTTTGAAAAGCATTAACGCATGCTTAGCGAACTCTAAAGTTACAATATTAAATGGAAAAAGAATACGCACTGCAATGCAACGCCATAAGACGTGTTGAAATATGGAAGAAGAATTAGCGGTGGTGAGCAGAGGTCGAGATGGCTTAGTGGTCAGAGCGCCTGGAGTATTTATCCGGGAGGCGCAGGTTCGAATCCTGTTCGCGACCGTATTCTTTTTCCATTTAATTTTGTAACTTCAAAGTCAAATGTTTTTATTTCATATAAACCATACAAAGGCACTTATGAAAACTCAGAGTTTCGGTGCACGGTTCCAAAAACGTTTCCTTTGGAGAAGAACCTGCAAGAATCTCCATGGTTAATCTTTTAAACTGTATATATTTTACAATTTCTGTAAATCTCTAAAATTTTGGGCGGGATGTAGGAACAACGTAATCTTGGATGCAGCCACTAATATAAAAGATAATAGTAATTAATATAGGCATTACATGACCTTAACATGTACAAAAATATCATATATGATAAAACTAACGTTTATGGAATACTGTTATACCTCTACTCATACATTAAAAACGTATATTCCACAACACCGTCAGACATGAGTTTACAGTTTATGACGTAGTAAATTCAGCTTGATGTGCAGCTATAGACTGAAATATTCAAGCAATAAACGGTGAGCTCATTGTAAGCGGGTAACCGGTACGACCTCTGTTAAGGGTAAGGATTACTCTTGCAGTAAGGTTTGATGGTAATTTTTTTATTGCATTTTGGAGATGAACCGATGAACTGTTCTGGTGGTCAACTGCTTACATGTGCCAGTGTGACTTCTTCAATGTCATTATGTACGTTCTTGTGTGTGAATTTAAGACATCACAGATATACGGTGAAGGAAAAGATCGTGAGGAAACCTAGACTTAATGGTATCCCCCCCAGGGGTTCCACCTTGTCGTGGCTTGGTCACCCACGGTGAAGCTAACGGAACCCGAGGAGGGCCGCTCCTAAGGGCTTTGCCTTCAAGCCCATGTTGGAGCGGCGCCGGCGTAGGTTGCGGGCCTTATGTGCGGCACGCCATTAGTCTGGTGTGTCGTAGCGTGAGGGAGTCCGGCAACGGACGGCTGCGGGTGGGTTCGCGGTTGTGTGCGAGAGCGTTCCCGCGTCCCGCCCTCAAGCAGCTGAGGAGGTATACTGTGGAGTTTTAGTGGGTTCGAGTCCCACATAACCGCTCTGTCTCCCCGTGTCAGAGCGGTACGCGAGGGCAGTTCTCCACATAAAAAAAAAGACTTAATGTTCTGAAATCGCTAACCCGCAGTGACCTAGCGTGGTGATTAATGCTCGCGCCTTCTATGTATGGGAAGAGGCGCTTGCCCTGCTGTGGGACAGTTAAGGTTGTTATATTATATTTGGATAACATTGTTGAGGTGCTTAAAGTCAAATCATCATCATCATCTACGGCTCAACTTTACACACTGTAGGACATAAGTCTGTCTATATTGTGCCAATTTCCTCCACGCTCCTGTGTCCTGATCCATGGTATTTAAGCGATAGTAACAATTTCATCCGCTCATCTTGGCGCTTGACAAAAAACACTTTTATATCTTGTCCTTGGACGCCACTCGGTCACAGTTTTACTCCACTTGTCATCATTATGTCTTGCATTACTCTATTTCAGCTCAATCAGTCAACAACGCACAAAGGCGTCGAATATCGATGATAGTGAAATAGTCTAGTGCAATCTTTGTTTGGAGAAAAATCTTTGATGTCAAGATTCGCTGAATGTGGTATGTTTGTTCATCATTCGCAGAATTTTCATATTTCGTATGATCGTTTCAGATCTTCTGAGAACAGGTTAGTTGGTTGAGCCAAGTCCAAACAATACTCTGATGGAGATGTCTATAGCGACAAGGACATAGTAAAGCTAGTGCCAGTCAGAATTTGCTCAACAATAGGTAGTGGGTTCTGGAGATAATATTTGAGGCAGTGCAATTTATTGAATCCATCAAGAATGTAGCATTAGTTCTATATTTTTTCAGCTGTCCTTTTGTCAAATGCAAAAAAATGCAACAAGCCTTCAGCATAAGGTTTATGTAGAATTTTTTTCCCCATTTTTCCGGAGATCTATCTCAAGATGTAACCAATTCCTTCCCCCCATAACACTTTCCCTTAAACACTGCTATCGTCATACACCATAAAGAGCTGCTATCATCCCTTATGGAAATATAAAATCAAGTAGTGAGGCCAAGGGCGGTACAGTTTATGACTCTATAACCCACTAAAGACGTTGCATAATCATCAAGAAAATTTCTACCCTACCATCTATGATACAAGGCTGGAATTTGAATGATAGAGTTCAGTTTGATATGAGATATTTGCTTTATTAATTCAAACTTTATTGTACCGGGAATTGGGTTGCATATTGAGTGGAGGTAGTTTGGGAAGTAAAATGGAATGCAGTCAAGTAAGTAGTCAGTTTAGGTGATTTGTGGGAACCTGTCTTTGTATCATGATTTGTTAGTTATTTAATATAACCAGCGCGTGCGATCACATCTTTCTAATGGAATGTTGCCAGTGTTAAAAAAAAAAAAAAAAAAAAATGTATTAAAAGTCAGTTCTCTCTGTGCACATATTAATATTTACATATTATTATATTTATTTATGTTATATTTATTTGCATCGCCGGTGTGACGTCATCACGTCAGTTTTCGGCTATCGCTGAAAATCAGCGCTGGGGCTTTGTCTGGCATAGGGTCGCAGCATTAAGCTGAGCGAGGGCCGTATTGCGTGTTTGTGACGCATACTACCCCCTTATGTCTCAAAAGTTTTTGTAATTTTTTTCATTTGTTGTTTATGTATGCGTCTCCATCACGTAATAAAACACATTTTCTTTCTTTCTTTCTATTTATTACCAAATATTTATAACTTTCTCTTGCATAATATGTATGAGGTTTTATGTATGACATGCGTAAATAACTTCGCCAATATGTTCTTTGAAAAGTATTTGAAATATTGTTGAAGAACATTTTAGGGGAGCGAACAAGGTTTTTGAGGGTGACGGGTTTGATTCTACGAAGTTCTATCTTGATAGCATGAGTTTATTTAATTTTGAGATTTGTATCTTTGGAGACTAAGATCAATTTTGAGCATCCGAACATAAACAAAATTTATTTTTAAATAGTCTATTGGAGTTATTGGCCCGGTTAGTGGATTGTGATAGTAGGATAACATTAGAGCCTGGTACATGGATAACATTTGGCGTGACATAGCTAGATAGAAGGAGACCGTATTGGTGGCGGTTATCATCAATAACAGCATTCCCAATGAGGGCTGACGTCAGGCAAGGGGCTGGTCATAAAACATAGCCAAAACCTTAGCAGCATTCCAGCACAAGTAGAGAGTATGTATGGAAGAAATACATGCTGCGCCGACCCAATATAAGTGAGGGTTTATGGACGACTTGGACCTAAAATGTGAGTGAGGTGTCTCCCGGTAGACAATGGCCCCCCTTACATCCTGCGCTGCATGCCCTGTCAATTGTACCCAGGAGGAGCAAATGATCTCCGGGCTGCTATTGAGAATTTCCTAACAGAAAATCCCAATAACACATTGCCCGACCTGGGAATTGAACCCAAGACATCATTCTCAGCAGTCGCGCTTGAGACCACTAGACCAACGTGGCTAGTCTGCCACTTGCAATAAGTCATAAATATTCCCATAAATGTGTCTCAAACCATGACACTTTCCATTTCTTTTACAGAAATACTTTGAGATAACGTCTCAAAATTTACGAACACCCTAAGGGTAAGGTATATTTATGGACCCCATAAAACTACCAATAAAACATGGTTATGAGACTGAGCAAGTTTGCACGCTTATCGTACAATGGTTCACGAACTAACTGTATTTCAAGTGTTACAGTAATGTATGTTCGACAATTAAGTTGACAACAAATCATTGTTTTATTTTTACACGACTGGCCAAAAAAAGGAGTGTTATATTTTTAGGGTCCACGTATGTCGGCTTGTTTGTTTGTAAGTTTCTTTAACCCACCATAACCTTTGAACGCCTGAATTGACGTAGTAGTTTGACAGCGCGGTTGGCGCAGTGGTCGAGAGACCGACTGCTGCGCTGCGTGTCGCAGGTTCGATTCCTGCACGGAGCAAATATTTGTACGATCTATAGATAATTGCTCCGGGTCTGGGTGTGTGTGTGCTTGTAAGATTATATGTCTGTAAAAGCACCCACGATACAGGAAGAAATTCCTAGTGTGGGGCAACGTTTTACATAAAAAAACAAAATAAAAAAATAGTATGGGATATAGTTATAATCGTTACGCTATTTCGGGTAACAGGCTACCAAGATTGAAGAAAAAAAAAGCTATGGTAAAAAAAGTGAAATAAAAAAAAACACGTGGCAAGCTGATACCAACTACTGTAAACCTATACCTGACTATATAGTTAGTCTGCCTCATTGGTTGAGGGGTCGCTAGGGCAACTGCCAAGCATGAGGTCCTGGGTTCAATAATTCTCAGTAGCAGCCCGGAGTTTGGAAAACTGCCGTGCAAGATGTCCTGGGTTTAATTTCCGGTTCCGCAAAGTATTATTGGGTTTTCTTTTGTCTGTGCCCGATTGATAGCAATAGGCTTATCACATGGGTGTTTATAACATAGTGAAATAATGTGGGTGTAAAACTTCTGATGTGTACATATCTGCCTACCCTCTCGAAGAATATACGAGAATACATTTTACACATCATTATTTGTCTTCATATTTGAATTTAGCTGAAATTGATTTCCAACTATGTCTATTCAGTTAAAGTAATTTTAGAAAAGAAACCATGCTATCCATATAATATATAAAATCCATTCAAATTATTAAAATAATTGCTAAATCCCAAAAAAACACTCGAATATCCCTTTTCACACATTAAAGACCAAAATTAAATCGCCTTAAATTCAAATGAACACCCACAATCTTCACTTGTGGACATTATCTAAATTGCACCGCTCATATCCGACGGGAATTTATTATGATTGATGACGTCAGAGCCGGTCCTCCGGTCCGAGGGTGCTGTGGTCCTTCCATCCTATGATTGGATGGATATAAATGTCCCTGCGGATTTGGGGATAAAAAATGACATTTATATACTTAGAGTAGATATATATCATTCTTGGCATGCCTCTTATACACTTCAAGAAATATTTTAAAATGTTGTGTTGTTATTTTTGAGTTATACGAGTGAAGCTAAGTGTTTTTTCAGTAAAAAAATACCTATTAAAATAGAGGGGCTCATGACTATGGAGGGGCTCGTGGCTAAGTAACAGCCACACAAATCGATCGATCGAGGTTAAGCTGCGCTAACTGCGGTCTTCATGTAAAATACTGGTATAAAGTTGCATCCATAATTGGGGAAAAGCTAGGCAGTTTTTTGGTTCTAATACTTTATTTAGAACTATAAATCACGAATGAACTAATGACAAAATAGTATAATGCGTTTAGATGGTTAATTTCGGGTAAATGTAAGGTTTACTATGGCAAACCGTAAAAAGGTGCGTCTGCCAAAAATAAACGCAATAATCGGTAGAAACATACCACCAGACCCGGAACAATTATCTGGTTATCATAAAATATTTGCTCCGTATGGGAATCGAAGCCACAAAACACGTCGCAACAGCCAGTTTCTCTAACACTGCAGTAACTGCGTTGTCAAGATTACTTGCCCTTTCACTGTACTGTTTAATCAAAAAGATCAATTTAAGACTCAAAATTATTCAAAATTGTCAGTCTAATTAAATAATATTTGTCCCAATACTCCCTCTCGACCGTACTTCGGTCACGGCGGCAAATCTCCACGGAGATTAGCCAAGTACACAGGAGATATTATAGTGCACAATTTAATTATTATAGTGTATGTGCAAACACAGGTGCACTCCCTCTTCCTTCACTCTCACATTCCGATGGGACGGTAACTTGACACGACCGGATTGAGATCAGGCTCAGGACCGACGGCTTTATGTGCTCTCCGAAGCACGGGGGTAACACCATCAACTTCCTGACTCCGGGCTGCTACTAAGAATTTCCTAACAGAAAAATCGAATAACAGTTTGCCCTAAGCCGAGGCTCGTACCCCGCAGGAGGTGCCCTTAGCGTTAATTATTAAGGCAACCACAGGAAAGCCCGGTTAAGCAGTCGACAACTTCCTAGGTTGACCGGCGAGATACCAAACACAAAAAAAATTGAATTGAAACCAGGACCTCACGCGCAGCAGCCGCGCTTGCGACCGTTACACTAATGAGGCAGTCACATACATTAACTGGATATCTAAATATATTGTAAACAGGATTCCAAAGTGTAAGAGGCAAAAAATACACGAGTGATATACAAAAAGCGATTGTTGGCCGAAAGCCCAAATAAAAATAGGTATAAAGGATAATCCAGCTAAGTCCCCGGGAAACTTCTGCAATAAAAGGTATTAGCTTAAAATTTTATTTTCTTATAGCATTACTGGGAATGACGATAAATATAATTCTTTGGTTGTTTTCTTATGTGAATAAAGTTTTGGATTTAAGATTTTAAAGGGTGTTAGAGTTTAGAGGTGGGTTGGAATTTGATATTAGAGAAAAAGAAAGACGGAAGAAAGTAAATACGTTTATTCAGCACGGACACAGAGTCAACACAACAGAGAAACGATACGAGTATTACCAACTACAGTCTGTTTATTTTAGGAAAGCTCGCACGACATGTGCCACAATATGGTGATTTTAGTAATGAGGCATTACGTAAACCGATTAATTATACATTAACTTAACATAAGTGTTCCAGTGCAGGGCAAGAGTTCTATATCATACAGAGAAGGCACGAGCATTGATTACCACGCTAGCTCACTGCGAGTTGGCGATATCAGACCATGAAGTACAGGTTTCCGTCATTTTTAGGGTTCCGTACCTCAAAAGGTAAAAAAAGGAACCCTTATAAGATCATTTTCTTGTCCGTCTGTCCATACGTCCATCTGTCCGTCTGTGTGTCCGTGTGTCACCATCGATTTTCTCAGGAACGGGTGGACCTAGTGTAGGTGGTTATATAACTAATAGGGACTATAGACTTCAGTATCTAGTATAAATTTCAACTTGCTAGGTCCTGAGAAAATCGGTGGCGACACACGGACAGACGGTATAATGGGTAGGTACGGAAGCTCGGCGCATGAGTTCGACTCGCACTGGACCGGTTTTTTTCTTCTCCGTATGGCTGTGATGTCTTAGATTTATCAAGAAAGTACATAAGATATTGAAAAAGTCACATTGGTACATGCTAGGTTTAAACCCACAACCTGCAGCTCAAGAGGCGGGCCTCTAACCACACAGCCACCATGACAGTTTAATTATATCTATTTATTTGCAGAACTAATTATCACTGTTTACAAGATTCTTTAAATTCATTTAAAATGTGTAAAAGACCAAATTTTGTTTTTGCCGTGCCTACTTTTCTAAAACGAGTAGACAATTAGTACTTTAAGAATAGTGTTTTACTTGGAAAACTAGGCTTGACCTTTGGAGGGACAGATATTCAACAGCAACGCCTATCCCACGAGCCGAAGCACTCCCCCCTGGACCAGATCTACCATGGCCAAGGTGGAAGTCTATAAATAGACTACGGGCCCAGGTCAGCTGCTGCAAACAAAACATGTGCAGGTGGGGCTACAGCTCGGACAACACACGCGAGTAAGGTTTCTCTCCGCAAACAATGGCACATCGGATAACTTGCCCAACGTGTCCCACCACCCGAGGATCCATAAAATGCCGTTTTAATGGCTAAGCTTTACTGGTGCTACAAAAATATAAAATGCCATTGATCGACACAATAAGAAGAAGACTGGCAAAAATTGGTATATTATCACAAGATCCATTAGCAAGAATAAAATGCCTTAATTATCAGCAGGAGTCCAATTCTTATTCAAACTCCGTGCCTAAGGACCAATTAAAATAAACACCTACATAAAGCCTTAATGAAGGTCTTAATTGTCAATTATAACCTAAATAGCGTGCCATTCTGATAGGTTTACCTTTTATCTCTTAGACTAATAGACTGTGGATATACCTTGTTATACATGTGGAGAAAGAAGATCAGAATCCTCTGAACTTATCGCGAAGACCTTTCATGGATGGTTACTGTATTGTGTCATTGGCCTAGAAGACTTAAGTGTTGTCAATGAGCGTGAGACTTTAGGGTATGATTTCCGGGTTTATTTTTTATGTTATAGAGTGGCAATTAATCTGGCGGCCCACCTGATGGTAAATGGTCACCGTCGCCTATGGAAATCTGCAATACCAAAGCCATCTCAGATGCATTGCCTACCCTTGTCAAAGAGAACCATCTTCAACCATATCGTAGCCCCGCGGGAAAACCTTCGGAGGAAGCCCATTCCACATCATGCAGGTAGGTGGTAGAAACAATCGTGAGTTGTGTGTGATGACCACGCCTCTACAATGAGCGGGTGGGTATTTTCGCGATGGCAGACGACCTATGGTAGAAGTGCAAGAGAGGAATAAGATTGAACAGTTCTTCAAAACACTCCCCGTTATAGTACCTATAAAATAGCCAGAGGGAGCCATAATCTCGACCCAGGCTCAGGGATTCCAGCTTGTCAGTGAGCATAGGGTCGTCCACAAGTCTCACGGCTCTTCTCTGTAAGGAGTCAAACGATTGCAGCTGGTACTTCGGTGCACAACTCCAGAGATGTGAGCAGTACTCTATGTGTGGACGAACCTGTGCTTTGTATAACAACAAACGCTGGTTCGGCGTGAAGTACGGCTTTGCTTCCGCTATTGAGTATACCGACCTTTTTGGACAAAAGTCCAGCTTTACTTTCTAGGTGACTCCTAAACTGGACCTCGCTAGAAATGTCGACGCCTAATATAGTGATGCTCTTAGACAAGGTAAGAGGAATGCTCTGAAACTGTGTAGTCACAATAGATTTACACTTATTTTCGGTGAAGTCAATTGCTTGTGTCTTGATGGGGTTGAACTGCACAAGATTTAGGGAACCCCAGTGCGATGCTTCCTGAAGAGAGCGTTGGACCTGCGACACAAGTTCATTCCTGCTCTCCGAAATCATAGAGGGGTAGAGGAGGGCCTTCTCGAAGGGCTAGGCAGAGGTGTACACCCACATTCCACCAATGCTGTTATTAAGTCCTTCGTAATAGTTGGTGAGCCTATTGCTAGAATTTTTTAACAGAAATACTCAATAAAACTATCTTACCTGGGCATCGAAGCCGAGACTTCATGATCAGCAGTCGCACGTGGGACCACTAGACCAACGAGGCAGGATAGAGAAGTGTTATTGAGTATTTTTGTCAAGAAATCCTTCACGTCAGTTCGAATTGTGCCCGGCTATACGCTCACCACTATGGACTTGTAAAGGCATCAGTAAACAGTTTACAACAAAATACCTCTGCCTATCGCTTTGGGGGTCACGGGTGTGATGTTATGTTATGACACTTTAATTAATTACAGTTGGTGAGAATCATCGGCGTCCATTTAAATGGGGTCAGAATATTACCTTCAGTTTCAAAGTAATCTTTTAAAGGTATGGCACCTTAGCATTAGTTCTCAGTTTTTTACACGACTGCCCAGAAAAGGAGTGTTCATGTATGTATATAAATGTAAGTATGTAAGTATGTTTGTGAGTTTCCTTATTCCACCATAACTTCTAAATGCCAGAACCGATTTCGATGTATGGGGTATCGTTAAAATCCTTACATTGTCACGCGTGGCAGGCAGAATTAGAAAAAAAGCAGGCGACATTTAAATTATTTATTTAATTTCATCTTGTTTCTTCAGTTATCAGTTGAATTTCTCATAGGTACTACGTAAAAAGAAAACTACTAAAAACTACGTAAACACTAAACGGAAAACTGAAAGTAACTTTGGCGTCCACTGATAGCATACTAACTAGGTGCTCCAACAGAGTGACACTATACAAACAGAGTAATGGACACCAAACTGTATTATAAACGAGCCTCGGTATACTAAACCCTAAAAAAAAGACATCTCTTCACAATTTTTTCCACGAACAATCACACCAAAAAATCTCCCTAATGAACGCTCGGTTTTCCAACAAAATTCTGTGTAAGCCAAAAGATATTGCCGAGGCACTACACTAATATGACAAAACCGCTGTGTGCCGACACGGTGTCGTCATTTTTAAGGATTTGCCGACGGGCACTTATCACGCGCTGTCTGTTGAGATTAGACTGGAGTGGAGGGTCCTAAATTGGCGGGAAGTTTTTTAGAAGATATTGTTATTAGAATTGTTAGAAATGGTGTTCTGTAGCAGCTGTTTAGGTATGGTAATATTCTCATACATCTGTTGTATAGTTTGCAGTCAAAAATCCTTTATTTTTATTTTTTGTATAATAACTTTCTTGAGACATATTCATATTATAAACTATCGGTCGCCCACTGGCTGAAATTCGACAATAATTCAATAAAATTTTAAATTTGTACGATCATTATGGTTCTATTGTTAACGATTTCTATTATCAAAGATATGTATTTGTGCGTGCGTGCGTGTGCGTGCGTGCGTGCGTGTGCGTGAGTGTGTGTGTACATGTGTGTGTCTGTTTGTGTGTGTCAAACGCATGGACTACTACTATGCGTTATATTTTTTTATTAATTTGATATATTTTTAATGCATATTATAGAAAAATATAAGTTTTCTGCACTCGTTCTCCATAGAAACTTCAACTGTGCCAAATTTCATACACCTCCGTCCGCGTTATTTTCGTAAAAAGGGGTACAAAGTTTTTGCTTCACGTATTAATATAATGATTATTGTTCACCAATTATTCCTCCTCACGACAATTTTCCGCTATTGCCGACTAGTTTCGAACTTAAACGGAGTCAAACTCATTTGAAAATACCCTGGACGTTTATGAGTAAAATTAATACAGTATAAACTTGACCGTGTAGTTTCTGGCAAAGAAAAAGTTTCAACCAAATAATATATCTATCTAAAAAATATGAGTTACTAACAATTAATACATTTACATAGTATTATTACCAATTGGTAATATTTTTATTTATTATGTACATATATAAGTATTAGTACTAATATTGTTAAATTCATTACCTAAATATAAAAGAATACCAAAATTGGTAAGTATTATTTTTGTATAATAACTTTCGTAAGACACATTCATATTAATAATAGTTTAACGGTTATTACTCACGCGCATTCCTCGGAATTGCCCGACTACTTTCGAACTCGAACGGAGCCCTTATTCATGAGCTGAGGCAATCCCGAAAAATGCGCGTGAGTAATAACCGTTAAACTATAATTAATATGGTAAGTATTAATATTGGTATATACAATAATACTAGATATATTAATTGTTAGTAACACATACATTTTTTACATACGCTTACCAATGTGGATGGTAAATTTTGTTTTAATATTCAAAATATGTCACTGCTCGGCAAGCTAAAAATATTATTATAGCGAAATCTATTCGGTCACCTGTATAGGGACTGAATAGATAGCAATGACGTCGCCAAAAGACGTGTTGAAATATTTATTTATTTATTTATTTATATTTAATTCAGGTACAACCCATAAATTTGTTAGTAATCCTTAACCTATGTTAGTAA
This sequence comes from Xylocampa areola, assembly GCA_935421205.1. Classification (NCBI taxonomy): domain Eukaryota; kingdom Metazoa; phylum Arthropoda; class Insecta; order Lepidoptera; family Noctuidae; genus Xylocampa; species Xylocampa areola. Next base: position 1,047,188 of record OW285225.1, on the reverse strand, counting down.
AAACACACAATAACTAATAATTCCTAATTACGCCACCTCACGTTGACACCCGGCAGCAGTACATGCACTGCGCACAGGTGCCCCATAAGGCGGCCCCTCAGTCTTACTAGCAACAATGCTCAGAAGACTGTTGTCGCTGCCCCGCATCCTACGCAGTAGTGAAGCGGATATTTTACGAATTATCGCATAGAAATCGTCAGTACGCGCTGCTGCGAACATCCCTGACGCGCTACAGAAACGGGGCAGCGACAGCAGCATCCTAAAAGCATTGTTGTATTGCACACGCAGGGCATTGAACGTTTTTTGCGTGTATCTGGTCCACAGACTGCAGGTATAAAAGGTCTGGCAATAAGCCCTAAACAGAGTTGTCTTGACATTGCTGTCGCACTTTGCAAATCTGCGGGCCAGCATGTTGCATCTTACGGCCAACGCCCTGCGCTCCCTCTCAATATCACAGTTGTCAGTGCCATCCTCAGTAACCCAGTGACCAAGGTACTTGAACTGTTTGACTCTGTTTAGAGTGCTACCACATAGCGAGACTGGTGGTACCACTTCATAGTTCTTGTTTTGTGCCATAAAAACTAACAGCTCGCTTTTCTTGGCATTATACCTTAGTCCATGGGCTCCAGCATAGTACTCACAAATATTTAACAGCTTCCTAAGAGCACTGATCGACGGACTCAGCAGCACCATATCGTCAGCTTAACTGATGTTGTTAAAGGACACACCATCGATCGTGCATCCGATTCCAGTGCTGCCGAGTTCCTCGATCAGCTTATTCACATAGATGTTAAACAACTTGGGCGAGGTCAGACCCCCCTGCCTTACCCCGCACTCTAACCTGTACACATCAGAGTATGAGCCTGCCCACCTCACAGCGTTGTGTTGGTTATCGTACCAGAACTTTAATACATTAATTATTTCTGGTGGCAGGTTAGCTTCATTAGACAACTTAATATGGATGAAGAATTTGCGGTGGTGAGCAGAGGTCGAGATGGCTTAGTGGTCAGAGCACCTGGAGTATTTATCCGGGAGGCGCAGGTTCAAATCCTGCTCACGACCGTATTCTTTTTCCAATTAATGCAATAACTTGAAATTGGGATGACTAAGAGAAAAAAAAAATCCTTGAAATATGTAATAGTTACAATCCTTCTGGAAGCCTAGACAATCAGCAGAAGATGACAGGAAGAGATAAAGTTACATTTGAAGCAATAACTTTATCTAAAATTACCGTAAGCGTCTCAAACTGGAATGTTTTTACCGCGTTATCCCACCACTTCCCACTTAAAACTTTTCCTGTAAACAAAAACCTTCCGCCGCTATTTTCAAAGCCCAGCAATATAAATAAGAGGCTTTATCCGAGGATTATCTCTTTAAGAATGGCGTGGCACTGTACGAACAGGTTTAAGCAAATATGACAATGGGACCGCTCCATCTTTGCGACTTAGAGAGCAAAAACTTTGCGATAGTTTTTTTTTGTTGAAATGCCTCGGTTTTTGTCGTTTTAGGCCGTTGGTAAACTGGTTATATTTACAGGATTTTCTTTTGGAAGTTTTGTGAGTCATTCTCAGTGAGTTTTATGCCAGGAAGTATAATAAAGGCAAGCGGGAAGAGAACTTTAAACAATTATCGACATCAGTAATGATAGCCACTAGGCTATCCAACGGTCATACCACTAGGTATGACCGTTGGATTGGTAAGTCAAAGGTCACAGTTTCTACCCAAGGCACACACAACTGACTTCTTTAGTCAAGTGGGGATGTCGTGGTGGCCAATTGGTTATGGGCCTACCTCTGAAGCCAGTGCTTGTGGGATCAAATCTGGTATGTACCAATGTGATTTTTTGCAATGTCTAATGACTTAATAAACCTAAGACGTCACAGACAAACGGTGAAGGAAAACATCGTGAAGAAACCTGGACTTGATGGTCTGAAATCGCTAACCCGCAGTGAGCTAGCGTAGTGATCAATGCTCGTGCTTTCTCTGTATGAGAAGCTTGCCCTGCCCTGGGACTGTTATAGGCTGCTTATGTTATTTATGACGAAATATTTCAAGCACAATAGAGATGTTAGAAAGAAAGAAAGAACAACTTATTCTTCCAACAAAAATATTTATTCATATTTATTATTTCTTTTTATTTTGTATAATAAATTAGACATTAAATGACAAAAATAATAATTAATTATTGTTCACCGGTTACTACTCACGTGCATTCTTCGGGTTTGCCCGACTAGTTTCGAGCTCGAACGGAGCCCTTAGTCATGAGCTGAGCCGCGGGCTCGTAACCGGTGAACATTAATTGACATAACACTCCTTTGACACTCGTGTAATAATATTATACCACATCTTTTGTGAACAAAATGGATTCAAAATTCTTTTGTTTCTTTTCTGTAACTACCCTTGCCAAAACTACCCCAACCCAAAGTACTTAAACCTATCATACAAGACATTTATAATTTATGCAAGGCTCACGCCGTTTAGTCGGGGGTGAACGTGAAAATGTGAATTATTACTCAACCCTGGCAAGGAAGTAAGAAGTGTGTGGAAGTAGATGTGGTAGAATTTGGATGTCTACTTGTTTTAGAGAATTAATTGCAAAGAAAATTATAAGCCTTGATATTTTTTTCATTTTAGTACGTAATAGTTTGAGACTGCGTCATTGCTCTAGTGGTCCCAAGCGCGATTGCTGAGCATGAGGTCTCGGATTCGAGTCCCGGGTCGGGCAAAGTGTTATCGAGTTTTTCTGGTCACAGTAGCAGTCCGGAGTCTGGAATTGTGTCTCATAGATGGCAATAGGGTCAACAATTATTACATGGGTGTACATCCGTGTACACCTCTGCCTACCCCTTCCGGGAATACAGGCGTGATGCTATGTATATAAGTAATTGTTTGACATAATCGTTAAAATAACACCTTATTTTTTTTTTTGACACGCATTAACCACACGAGTAATTAATATTTGTGGAAATAAAAATACGCTTATGTGGATTTCAACTTTCACCTAGGATGGGCACTCTACCGTCGAATCAACCCCAACCTCTGCTAACTATTCTAAATTCTTCTTCCACATTTGAATACGTCTTACGGTGACGTCAGCGCTATCTATTCAGTTACTGTGTCCATTATTAGGTACATTTGGTATATTTATCTGTATTTGTTTATGTAATCGCATCTGTACGACATTGTATTAACTGCAAAGTTAGTCGTGTCGGTTCAGTTAATGTAAGAGAACAAAATCGATAGCAATAACGTCACCATAAGACGTATTAAAAATTATGACTATAGAGTTCTGTATATTCGCCATACATTTAAAAATGGACGCGGAGTGAAGTAAGTGATGCTATATTAGTTTACTAAAGGTTTGCATTAAATAAGTTATGTCTGAATTCAGCACACATACTAAACATTCTAACATAAAATAACAACAATAAAAACAAAACGTGTTAAAACCATTTCATACATAAAGTTGCGTAATCATACAGATAGATCTTTAGTCTTATATAATTAACTTTTAGCTTTGTTTGAGAATACGGCTTCAGGTAGGAACTCTAATACATGGTTTGGCTTTAACTATTAAAATAAAATTCTTTCAGGACCTAAAGGACCAATCATTAATACCTTCGTGCCAAAAGACCAAAAATGGTGACAAATCTCCCTATATCCTTGACATGATTAAAAAAGACTGCCTCATTCGTCTAGTGGTCCCAAGCGCAACTGCTGAGTAGGAGGTCTCCCGATTTTCAGCTCGGGCAAAGTGTTATTGAGTTGTTCTGAAATTCTCAGTAGCGGCCCGGAGTTTGGAAATGTGCCCGGAAACCTCATTTGCTTCATATTAGAAAGGATATTAAGGACCATCTATCGAGTTCTGCCTTGTTGGTCTAGCGGTCCCAAGCGCGACTGCTGAGCAGGAGGACTCGGGTTCGATTCCAGGGTCGGGCAAAGTGTTATTGCGTGTATCTGTTAGGAAGTTCTCAGTAGCAGCCCGGAGTTTGGAATTGTGCCCGGTTGATAGCAATAGGCTCACCACTTATTACATGGGACTTAATAACAGCATTGGTGAAATGTGGTCGTACAACTGTATACACCTCTGCCAATCCCTCCAGGGAATACAGGTGTGATGCTATGTTATGTATTTTTTTATATTTAAGTTTTTTAATAATGTTCTAGTTTTATGTATATTTCTATAGTTATAAGTGTGTGCGTCAGATGGCGCGTATAAATAAAAACTTTCTCTTTAATTATTTTTCAACGGTAATTCAAAGGTTATTACTCACGTGCACGTAACGGGATTGCCCGACTAGTTTCGAACTCGACCGGTGCCCTTAGTCATGAGCTGAGCCCGCGGCGATGTCGCGAGTCAAACTGACTAGTCGGGCAATCCCGATGAATGCACGTGAGTAACAACCTTTGAACAATAATTAATATGAATGTGTCTCACGTAAGTTATTATACAACTTTTTCTTTCTTTCTTTTATGTTTATGATTAAAAAACACGACGGCTTCCTAATTGCAAAATAATGATTAAAATCGGTTCGGTGTTAACGACACTAAACTGTAAGCGAGTAGCATGACGTGAGATTATATTTAAAACGCTCAGCTGTAATCGCGATAACACCTCACATATTTATTAATGAACGTTTCATTAATTATAATTTAAAATGCGCAAGGTTTCCCAGTGGGTTGCCACGCGGGCGTAGCGAGGAGAACGTTTTCTAATGACGTAATATTAATCATGCTTGCTTTGTACCGTGGGTAGGCAGATGTATGGAAGCTTTGATGTGTGTGTCATTTTTCGGGCGCGGTTCTCTTTGCAACATCATAACTTCGTCATTAAGTTCAGATTAGAACCTAACCAAGCTACCTTCTGAAATAATAACATACATTGCATCACGCTTGTATTCACCGTAAGGTTTGCCAGAGGCTGTGGTGCACTTATTAAGTCCTGGCTGGTGAACCTATTGCCATCTATCGGGTACAACCCAATCTCCGGGCAGCTACTTAAAATTTTCTAACAGACAGATTCAATAGCACCCTAAAAACAAACTCAGGATTCTCCCGGCAGCAGAGTTTGTGGCTATTACACCAATGAGGCATTTTTCTGAATTCATGTCATAATTATGATGGTACAATCCTCACAATCACTAATCAAAACATATCTCCCTGTTTGCTAATAATTTACTTCTTATATTAGTTTCATTTCCTAGTATCGTTTGTCATATCAGCCGTCCTCGTGTCCTTCGAGCCTCATCTAGTGTGGTGATAATATACAGCAACATATTCCTTTATTTTGTAGCAGTGATAGCCTAGTGGTATAACCGTTGGACTGACAAGTCTGGGTCGCAAGTTCGTATCTAAGGCACACACCGCTGTCTTTTCGAAGTCATGTGTGTATTATAAATTAATTATCACTTGCTTAAATCGATGAAGGAAAACATCGTGAGGAAACCAGCACACCTGAGAGATGTTCTAAAGGGTTTATAAGGCCATCTCAGAGACCTACGGGTGGTTTAAACTCCGACATAAGGTTGTTGATCAACCACACGATAAGAAGAAGAAGAAGATTCCATTAGACTTTCCTTTGAGTTCAGAAGTCATTTGGCGTAAATTTCCTCATATTGATGAGTCAAATTAATACAGGTTCTTTATTTATAAATATAATACGTAGATAGAATATTTGATGCTCAATTCAATACTTTGATAATATATTTTATTGCTCCTTTACCACACAACACGCGTACCTTACTCAAATTTCTCCACAAAAACGAAGGTAAGCCCGACTGCATGGTCCAATTGCAAATCCATCTGATATGACATAAATCAGACCACAATCGAACTGGGTGGTCGTGGTGCGAAAAAATAAAATTTATTCGCCGGTCCACCGCAATGTTGGAAATCAGAGGCTTGAGTTAGTAGAGGGAGCGGGTGAAAGGACCAGGTTTTATTTTGTTTAAATTTTTTATAGCATATCATTCATATTATTTTTTTAATGTTTGATATTTCGGTCGACAGAAAATGTATAAAAGAGAGTAAAACACACCTTGAATTTTTTGTGTCGCCAAAAATAATTAGACAACATGTAAAAGACCTTGAAAAAAAAGTTCAACCGTCTGACTGATTGAAGTCAAAAAAAACGAATAAATTGCTTTACTTGTCTAGTATGAAATATTGAGCATAATTTGCGGATTTGAAAGTGTTACAGTTTTTTTTTGCCATTAAGTTATATATTGAGTATGGAACTATGTCCAGTAGGTAGCAATAGGCTCACCACCAATTAAATGGGATTCAATAACGGCGTCACTGCCACACCTTCAAGAATTTATGCATCATGCCATGTCTGTAGACAAACGAAAAACAAAAACATGAATAGATCCCAAATCTACATTCTCTATCACCCAAGAATTGGACCGCACCACTCAAGACCAAGAGAGACACGGCATAAATCAACCATCCGATGGGTAGGCCGAATGAAATGTGGTATGTAAATCCTATCCCCCTAATATTGGGGGGGATGAATTATAGCCAGGTTATCCTATCGTCCATTGTGAATTTTACTTGGGTTCTCTAAGATACGTAGCGTGTGTCAGAGGTGATTTATTTCAGTGAGATTGTTAGTGGTCTTTTTGGCAGATATTTTTGGAATAGTGATTGGTAATTTTAGGTGCAGATGTAATGGATGTTAAGGGCTATGTTTTGGGAAGTGGCCTTTTGGCCTATGCAAGACGTACTATCTTATGGCTAAATAGACATCCCTGGAGAAGAAGGACAAGCAAGAATCTCCACATCATTTGGAAAGTACAGTGACAAGGAAGTATACATATTGGGGGTGACTTTGAAGGCCAACGGTAGAAAAGGTATAATAACTTTCGTGAGGCATGTTCATATTAATTATTGTTTACCGGTTACTACTCACGTGCATTTTTCTAGTTTGCCCGACTTGTTTCAAACCAAGTACTCGTGCGAGCGAAGCGGCATGCGGCACGAATCAATGCAGTGCCAGTTTAACTCGCGCATTACCACGGGCTCAGGTCATGACTAAAGGCTAATTTATTTGGTGTACAATAAAGAGTATAAAATTATATAAATAAAGGTTCCGTTCGAGTTCGAAACTAGTCGCGAAACCCGTGAAATGCACGTGAGTAGTAACCAGTGAACAATAATTAGTAGAAAAGGTTGTCACTAGACAAAAAAAGTAGAAACCAACTTGAAACTATAGAGAGAGATATTAAACATAAAGAGGACTATTAAAATTTTAATAACATTATAAATATTTTAAACTTGTGAAGTATAATATTTTCTGCCCCATTTAAGTGTAGCCATCTTTATAAATTTATTTTTATAACTGCTTCAAGCATTCTAGAGCTGAGAGTCGTAATTTTATTTTAAATCTAGCTTTGCCTCGCGGTATTACCCACTTTTTACCTTTTTGCGTGGCTCGTAAGGGTTACTACCCTTACGAGCCACGCAAAAAGGTAGGAAGATTATAGGTTATACAACATCACGCTACTGCGTGATGTTGTATAACCTATAATCTTCCTGAAGAATTGGACTATCAATATTAATTATTGTTTAACGGTTATTACTCACATGTATTCTTTGGGATTACCCGACTAGTTTTGAACTCGAACGGAGCCACTATTCATGAGCTTAACCCGCGGCGATGTCGTCAATTTGCGCGTGAGTAATAACCGTTAAATAATAATTATTATGAATGTATTTAAAAAAAAAATACAAGCTACTATCGATCGGAAACAATAATTCATACAAACAAACTCGTCAGCTATTCTGAATTAGTATAGATTTTACAAATACGCGTTTCTAAAGAAAATGACTAACAATAAAAGCACGTATGTTATCATTAAATTGCACAGTTTTTATGTTCAACTTTATAACAGACGTAACTATCTAATAACATAAAAAAGACCTTTCATATACATATTTTATTTGAAATATTATATTATTTAAATAATAAATAACCCATGTTTTCCATCTTTGTGCCTTATAAAACCCAAATAAAAGGTGATAGTGTACCCAATAAATTGTACAGTAAAACAAACCAAATATTTATTGAGATCGAAACGAGCGAAACCGCGGGATAAACTAGTATAACAATAAAAGTCAAGTTTTATTAGTCATAGTAGTCATAGTCATAGTCATAGTAATTTATTGATAAGGAATTCTTACATGTCATATTTACCATTATACTTTCCTAATTGATTCAGTACATAATAATCGTTAAAAATAGGAAATTGAATACATTTACAACAAACTAAATGATAATAATAAGTTAAATCAATAAAAAAAAAAAAACTACTAAAATAAAATATAATCATTGGAATAGTAATAAACAATAATAAAGAAATAAGATAAGATTTTAAATAATTCACAAAAATTTAGTTTAATGTCACAATTTCAATTTAAAAAACTCGTCATATGTGTAAAACGCTTGCTCGACCAGCCATTTTTTTAAACGTGTCTTAAAGCTACTTAAACTATGGGTACTAGTAATAGACTCCGGTAGATGGTTGTAAACTGTTGGGCCCATAACATGAGTCGTTTTGGATGACTTCGTGAGCGTCCTCGATACCGTTAATAATTTATTTCTATTTCTTGTGCAGTATGAATGGCGGCTGCCGACCTTAGGAAACAGCTCTAAGTTTATCCTTACGTACACTGCAACCTGATATATGACTATAGCAGGTAACGTAAGGATGCCTAGTTCTATAAAATGCGGTCTAGCGGACGTATCCTGTGATATTCCAACGATGGCTCGCACGGCACGTTTCTGCATTCGGAAGGCACGCTGCCAGTCGGCAGCACGCCCCCATAGCTCTGCACCATATTGGAGCAGCGAATGCACCGTAGCGAAATAACAAGACCGCACTTCACTCACGGGTAAAACGCGCGATATCCTGCCAAGAGCAAAACATGCACTACCTAATTTTGCGCAGATTTTATCAATATGGCTTTCCCACTTAAGGCACCCATCAATCTCAAACCCGAGAAATGTAGTCATTTGAACCTGAACTAAACCCACTCCATCTGCAGACACTGTCAGCGGTCTCGATGACCGTCCCGCTAGGGCAAAATGAATGAAGTGTGTCTTTTTCAGGTTCAGAGCAAGACCATTCACATAGAACCACAAAGCCAACTGATTTGCAGCATTATTCAATTTCTGTTCCAGTTGATCAAATGAATCTGCTGTAACTAGCGCTGCAACATCATCAGCATACATTAATACATCTGCGTCAGTCACAGCGTTCGGCAAGTCGTTCAGAAGCAGTGAAAACAATATGTTTGAGACAGATGAACCTTGAGCCACTCCTATTCTTGACTTTAACGGCTCCGATCTCTCCATGCCTGCACTACCTACTACTATTTGCAACCTTTCATGTAGCAGGTCTGCCATCAATGCACGCGATGACCCGGCCACTCCGTAATGTTGTAGTTTAACAACTAATACGTCGCGGTCAGCAACATCGAATGCCTTCGACAGATCACAGCATAGTAAAGCTACCTGTTTTTTACACTCCCGTGCAGCCATGACTCGATGAATGAGTTCACGGGTCAAAGTTGTAGTGGAGCGACCCTCACGGTAAGCATGTTGGCTATCGGAGAGGGCATTTGTCGCCGACAAGAACTTACATAATCGAGAACTCAAACCATTCTCGAATATTTTTGCTATGCACGGAATAATCGAGACTGGTCTGTAGTTATCCATACAGTCTCTTTTCCCTTTACCTTTAAATAATGGAGATACTTTGCTCAGTTTAAGATGTGTAGGAAATGAACCTTCCTTCAAACATACATTAAAAAAATCCGAAAGAACTGGGGCTAGAGGAGCTGCTACCAACTTGAGAAGTTTCATCGAAATGCCGTACGAATCTTTTGATGGTTTTGGAGGTATGCGTGACGTGATGATTCGGTAGACCTCATAAGCGCTGAAAGCGATGAGCCGCAGTGAACGGTCAGCTGGAGGGCGCGTCGCACACAGCTTACACTGTACACGCGGAACGTTGGCTTGAGGTGCGCCACAAGCATCGGCTGCACCCAGGAAACGTTCATTCATCGCATCAACTACAGATTTTTTCGCAAAGAACGGTGCTCCGTCCGAATTCTTAACAATATCCGTAAAATCAATATGTTGAGAATTGTTTTTACCTCTCTCCTTGTTTACTATGGTCCACATCGCCTTCGATGAATCATTGGAATTGCGTATGATGTTAGAATAATAATAAGATTTTTTATTTTTTATTAATTTCTCATAATATTTTTTCATGTCCGTACTTAACTTAAGAGTTTCACTATTTGGGTTACGCTCACAAATATCAAGTATTTCAAATAATAATAATTTATAATCTTTAATGTCAGGTGTTACCCAAGACAAGTCAGTTTTTTTAGTATTGCATGTCTTCCTTAAGGGAAAACATATGTCAATTTTACTAGAGATTATATTTATGATTGCACGAGCTCGCTCTGATGAATTTATATTGCGCGCTCTTATATCTTTCCAATCCGTACAATAAATAGATGCTACAAAATTGTCTTTATTAGCCATCGAAAACGATCTCACATAGCGTGATGTTTGCCTGACTATGCGTTCGTCGCACATCACCTCACTCCTGACTGCTAAATGGTCACTCAAGTACGTGACAACAGGTGTCGTGCTAACCGTACCTGCTTGTAAATTAGTGTAAACGTGATCTAAACACGTAGAAGTTGACGTATCTACTCGGGTGGGGAAGTCTACCTGATTCGTCATGTCATGGGCTGACAGAACATCCAATAGTCTTTTTGCTTCGCTGGATAATCTACCCAGTGTATTGATATTAAAATCACCTACAATTATACACTTAATGTTGAGGTCACAAATATCGTCGAGCAATTGTTCTAATTTGTCTAAAAAATCATTTGTTGATATCAAATTCGTTCTATAAATACAAATTACAGTAATGTGAAAATCCAGTAAATTTATCGCAGATATTTCGCAAACCTGCTCAATCGACATAGATGCTAAATCCTCATTCTCGACACATTTAATACTATCTCGAACGAAAATACAGGACCCACCGTGTGTTATTTGTTTCCTACAATAACAAGATGCAAGTTTAAATCCATCTATGTTTACACATTTTAGCTTAGATTCTGATAGCCAATGCTCTGAAATTGCAAGTATATCACATTTCAACTCACTACGCAACATAACTTCCAATTTATGTGTCTTTTTATCGATAGACGCGATATTTTGATGGCATACAATAACTGTTTTTATCCGAGTTGATACATTATGACATACAGTAGTGTCATTGCAACCGCTGTCTCTTGGCACTGACCCGTAGACCGCGTTAACGTTCGTCGCTGTTGCTACTGCCCCGCTCCCCGCGGGGGCGCACTCGAAACCAGTCTGACACCTTCACTCGCGGTGGCCACGCAGTCGGCGAGCAAAGATTCTCGTATAAACTCTCAGGGAACCCGATTATGAATACAGCGTGCTTATCTGATTTAATATCCCGTTTTTCAACAAAATATTCTTCACACTGATGGATCTTATTAAGGTAGTTTAGCACACTTTGTTTTGAAGTTTCTGGTCTAAATGACCACGCCTGGATATACTTCATACGTTCCACTGTTTGAAGCTCGTCATCAATTTTACCTACTCCAGTTAACACCTTTCGCGATTTGCGTTTGCGGTTAACAATACTCCATTTTTCGCCATTGTCACTTTTTTGGCCATTACTGTCGTTTTGAATGATGTCAGTCGGTTTAGTGGCCACACCGGCTGTAGTTGTTTTCAATGGCAGAATATTGTTTTGGGAGCCGTTATCAGTTAAATTGAATGCAGCTCGGTTTACTTCGGATGTTTTCGGTACGCTGTCATTAGCATTCGGTAACCTAGCCTTTGTTGCGCTTGACGTTTTCTTGACCATTGTACCATCGCTAGTAGCTTTGCTCGGGCATAAAATGGCGTTTAGCCGCGCTTGACGAATAGGTCGCTGCATCGCTGGTTGGGATTGCGCATTAGTTAAAGTATCATTCGGCGCCTTACCCTCCAACTTCAAAATAAGTTCCGCGATGATTCCAACTTGCTTTGTTATAATTGCACTTTGCTCAGTTATTTTACATTCTAGTGTATTCACTTTATCACTGAGTGTATTAATGGACTTCTGCATGTCGCGTACACAGCCTTCGAGCGCCTTTTGCGCCATTTTACAATTAAACTCAATTAAAATAGACAAGAGGACTTCCTTATGCCAGAACTACCTCACTATTATGATTTAGTACATTCGAAGCTGTGTGACCCGCATTCGCATAACCAGTACAACTTGACCTATGAACACTATAACATTGTTCAGTTACAAAGCCTAAGATATATTGGGACTGCATGTCATGTTCTCGAAAAACAATCTTAAACTGTACCATTTTCTTGAACTCTAATCCCTCGACTTAAAGGTGGATTTAGCTTGTAAATATAAACAACTTAAAGTTGTTGCAATCGTCACGTATGCTATTATGTTCATGATTACAGTTCGTATAATGAGGGTAGGTGTAATTTTGTGACGTCATCGGCATATTGATGTGGAAAACTTCTTAGGGGTACATTTGCATGCAAATCTAGGGGGAATGAAAACCAATGGATTAGGACTTATCTCCTTATTGGTGGAATTAGCTACAGTTTAGGCATACTAATAGGCTGATTATTCCCTCTGGCCTAGGTAATAACCCAGTTTAACTCCTAGGATACGTTTAAGTGTAATTGAAATTTTCTACAATAGCTCGGAATTGCTGCTCGGTAACACTTAACACACATAGCAATTCGATTCTCAGTGTAAGCAAAAAATAATTGAATTCTTCTGTTATATTTTCTAGGAACAATGTTTAGTAAATAAGAATTAAAATGGCTTCCGTAATGCATTATACGGAACCTAATACCGGTAACAATATGTGGACGATATGCTGCAATTTACTCTTTAATAATAGTAAAGAAATTGTGCAAGAAAAGTATTTAATTTTATTATTTATATTATAAAAAATAATAACGGTGCCTTGGAGACTAATGTTCAATAGATAAGCTTCAGTGGGCACCCATCCAACGACCGACCGCCGCGTGTTATATTTAACTTCAATAATCATTATTCGACTGGACATTGTACCGTAAATTAGCACTTTAATGTTTTTTCATACACGGAATCATCATATCCTTTATATTTATATTATATTTTAACCGCCATGCTTCGGCACGAATGGGCTTGACCGGAGTGATACCACCCCACAGAAAACTGGCGTAAAACAACGCTTGCGTTGTGTTTCGCCGAGTGAGTGAGGGTACCGGAGGCCCAAACCCTTTAAAAGGCCGGCAACGCACTTGCGACTCCTCTGGGGTTGCGGGTGTCCATGGGCGGCGGTAATCGCTTACCATCAGGCGAGCCGTCTGCTCGGTTGCACACAATCACAGAAAAAGAATTTTACCTGGATTTAACTGTCTGAAAATATTTCAAAGCAAGCGTTGATCTCTGACTCCTTTTCAGTAAAACAAGAGGCGTTTCCTAAACTAAGAACAATAAAATAAATGTCGATATTACTATAAAGTCTTTATCACAGACGAAAATAATTACTTTCCAAGAATTTATATTCACAATAAGTCCTCATAAATCGTTTAAAAGACATTCTTCGAAGTATTTCTTCGTCTTAAACAAAGGGCGACTTTAATCATAGCTACCAGGGTAACAGAAATATATAAAAGGCTATATAAAACTGACTATTCCGTCGGAGAGGCAAAAAATCAAAAACTTTTTAATTCTTCGCTGCTAAGTTGTGTCTTTTTCAACTGTATTGCTTCCGCTGACTATTACACCGAAGCGTAAGCGTATAGAAAAAATGTCTAGAATATGTTTTTGTGTAGTGAGTCTTGCGAAGTGTGTCGTGGGACTGTTAAATAATATAAAGTTAACGTATAATTGGCTTACAGTAAAAGTTTACGAATTAGGTAGGTACTTATATAATAATGTACAATTTTCCTTTTTTTGTGAGTGTGGAATTCTTCTAGCAACTATATTTCTTGAGAATAGACTATTATTTTCTATAACTGAAACAAAACTTGATACAAATTTCATAAGCGGTAGTAAACGTTTTTGTAAGAATATTATTACAAAGTCTATGGTATATATTAATTTTTTAATTATTGTTCACCGTCAGTCAGTCAGACTCAGTCTGACTTGCGACATTGCCGCGGACTCAGCTCATGACTAAAGGCTCCGTTCGAGCTCGAAACAAGTCGGGTTATTATACAAATCTATGGAATATGTCTATCTCTGGTTGCTAAGCGAGTACGCCCATTTAGTTCAACTCTGAGACAGACATCGCCCTTCAGAAGTCTGAAACCTTATTCTCGTAGACGTACTAGAGAGCATAGATTATAATTATCTGTTACGATCTGTCAAATTATTGTATATTTATGTTTTTTTTTTGTATTTATCTAATATTCTTTTCGTTTTATCGCTCTCTATAAACGCATATCTGCCTTTATAAATACCTTTTTTTTCTTTTGTAAACATCTTTGCTGTGTCAATTACTATTTTCCAACGAAACATTGAAAAATAATAGACATGAACGGGGCTTCAACGTTGCCGTTGTTCGAACCTAATGAATTTCAATGTCCCTTGTATTCGTCTTAAGGAGACGCCTGGCGATATTTGTTTATCAATCATTTACAGATCTACTAAACACAGCGTTACCACTTTGCCACTTTGTAAATGATTGCTAAATGAAATATCGCTAGACTTTCCTTGAAGCGAGAATGTGGGTACACGCCCGGTTCGTGCTTATATTTTTTCTATGTTTCCTTGGAAAATAGTAATTAATATAGGCATTACATGGATACAACGTGTATAAAAATATCTAGTATGGCACCAAATAAACTCGTAATCTATCAGTCTATCTATCATTGTCTTTACAAGTAACAGCATATTAAAGTTAGTATTTGTGTTCGTACCCATAAAATTATTGGTGTAATACGCAGCCAAGTTTCTCAGCTAAATATCCAAGATTACTCATAATTCGAAGCGGAGTTAGTTCGAAAGGAAATTTTGACGAATATTCTTTTACCTCCCCCGGGTATAATTGGGGAATGATCGGGAAAATTAAAGACATTATTAAAGAAAATCCTTCAGGAATTATTCAATTAAGTATATATCGTGATTCCTGTTCGATTTAACGTAAAGATTGGGATGGTATTATAATTTCACTTGGATTAAATATCTCTAATTCAGTCCCTGTACTGGTGAACGAACTGATTGCAATAACGTCGCCATAAGACGTGTTAAAATATGGAAGAAGAATTAGCGGTAGCGAGCAGAGCTCGACATGGTTTAGCGGTCAGAGCGCCTGGAGTATTTATCCGGGAGGCACAGGTTCGAATTTTGCTAACGGCCGTATTATTCTTTCCATAAAAAATAACTTTATTTAGAACTTCCTAACAAAAATCCAATAACACTTTGCCCTATCGAACCCAGGCACTCAAGCTCACATACCCAGTTTATTAATGAAGCAGATATCCTTACTATAATAATATTATAAAAAGGAAAGATTTGTGTGATTGTAACGGATAAACACTGAAACGACCGAACCGATTTTAAATATTCTTTCATCATTAGTAATCTACTTTATCTAGAAGTAAAATATGCTATATATATTTAGTAATAATAAGATATCATTCTGAAATTCTACGCGAGCACAGTATTAAGTAAATAATAAATTATTAGAATAAAATATGATTCTCAAAGTTGACGCGTTCCTAAGGCCCAAAATCAAAGGACCAAAAAAATAATAATTCCCGAAATTCATAATCACAGATAAAGAAAGATTCATTCCATTTCCACTAGATCCCCTTAAAGCGGGGGTTGGACTAATTTAATTTCAACTTTCCCCTCTTATCTCGATACAGCCTGATAAGGGATTTAATTAAGTTTACAAACTAAGTAATTTTTCATGGCTATTTTTGAAATTTGTTATTCGCGGACCACTGGCTTCGTAATTTAAATTTGGGGTATTCCGCTTTAAATTTTAATGAGCTTTAAGAAAAGTATGTCTCTGGTTAATGCTTTAAAAACTTAGTTTTTTGTAGATTCGGGAACTCGAAAGATAACATTACATAGCATCACGCCTGTATTCCCCGAAGGGGTAGGCAGTGTACACAATTGTACACCCACATTTCACCAATGCTGTTATTAAGTCCCATGTAATAGGTGGTGAGCCTATTGCCATCAACCGAGTACAATTCAAACTCAATAACACTTTGCCCGACCTGGGAATCGAACCCGAGACCTCCTGCTCAGCAGTCGCGCTTGGGACCGCTAGATCAAGACACAAGGCAGAACTCAAAATGGTCCTTATTATCCTTACTAATATTATATGAAGCAAATGAGGTTTCCGTAGATTATGGACCACAAAAAAAAACATTAAATGGAAAAGAAGACCGATCGTGAGCGGGATTCGAACCTGCGCCTCCCGGATAAATACTCCAGGCGCTCTGACCACTAAGCCATCTCGATCACTGTTCACTACCGCGAATTCTTCTTCCACACTTTGAATACGTCTTTTGGTGACGTCATTGCTATCTATTCAGTACCTATACCGGTGACCGAACCGACACGACTTACTTTGCAGTTTATAAAATGTCGTACAGATAAAGCATGCATGCGAACTCTACAGTTATAAACTTTTGTGGAATAAGAATACCGTCGTGAGCAGAATTCGAACCTGCGCCTCCCGGATAAATACTCCAGGTGCTCTGACCACTAAGCCATCTCGACCTCTGCTAACTACCGCGATAAATACTCCAGAGAGGCGCAGTTTCGAATCCTGCTCATGACCGTATACTTTTTCCAGAAATGTTTATAACTTTAGATTTCGCTATGCATGAGTTAATGCCCGAATATTTATCTGTAAGATGAAATTAATTAAAAATTTATAAGCGCGCCTGCACTTTGTGAATTATATTTGGTTATTTTACAACTTCTTGTGTATCACAGCCAGTATTTTACCTACAATTTTTAATTCTCTTTCCAAATTAATTCTTTGTGCTTCATATTCAGTACAAAGGTCATTAACATACCAAGAATTAACGTTAATTGTAAATGTTTGCCTTGCATGTTACAAACTAAACTGTATTAATTTGTTTATTTCCGTGTAAAGCGCGCCCTGTGTGTTATTAACCTGGTAATTGATGGAAAGAGAGGTTGTAAAAGCAAAAAAAAAAAAACTGTTTTGTGTTTAATTTTGTACACTCAAACTATCACCAGTCAATTGTTAAATCAAGTCAATCAAATCACTTAATTTAGTATGGTATTATTTTTTTGTGCCTGCTCAAAATTTTGTCGTACAAGAATTTTCTTCATTTAAAATATCATCAAATCACATAAATAACAAAAGGTTATTTACACCTGCACGACACGAGAACGCGACGACGACCACCAAGTCACGTAACGGTTAAGACTCGGCTTCGAGTTCCGAACTACGATCCCGAACTCCATAGAGGTTGGATTATAGGATTTGCTATCGTCGACGTGTTATAAAGTTGGAAAAAGTGGTAAGCCGACGACGACGACACGACTTTTTCGTGTTCTACTTGGAATATGGTTTCATTGTGGTATGGGGTGAAATATGTCGGGTGAATATTAAGGTGAAGTTATTGGTTTTTCCAATGGAATGCACTATTTTTAAAATTTAATGGGTTTAAGTAGGTAATATTACTTATAAAATCAATTGAAGTTCATTTTAAAGTAGTCGTATGCTTATTGCAGTTAATGCAGCTGCCATCCCGGAATCGTATGGTTTTTAGTAGAAAGGAGTTAAACACAATATTAATTAAAAAGCATGCTCGGCATTTTTTTAATCTTACTTGTTTTAATTTTTTTTAAAGAGGCTGTCATGTAAAAAGTACATTAACTGATAGGCTTATGTGATTTTAACACAATAAGATTTTCAGTATTAAACTTGACTCAATTTTAATTTCTTCGTAACCTTCATTAGAGCAATTTAATCAAAACGTTAAAAGATAATTATGTGATGAAATCCCGCTTCATAATATAAACAAACATCTTTTCTGAGAATCACACACAGCTATTATGTATATTAAACGGTGCACACAAGAATACACAATAACTGTGTTTTAAGTATAAATTATGTATGAAATTGATTGTGTGAAAGATTATGGCTGGAAAAGAAGTGATTACCGAGATGACGTCTGACAAAGATGTATGGAAGTAAAAGACACATTGCACCGATCCCAATTAAATTGATACAAGGACAGGGAGATGATGATGATGACAGGTATAAACTTAATCGCCTTAAAGCCGCAAGCCACCACTCAACATTATAGGGTCACATGCATACACTGTAAGTTTTCATCCAGTCCCAAGAACAACTGACTGGATTCAACCACAAATATGCAGTTCCAGTTAAACGTGGTTCCAACCTTAACTAATCAGTGGTTTAATGGCTTTTGACCTTGAATTTGAGAGAAACATTTGGGAACAATTCAGATTCAGATTGTTATTTCGTGAAGAGTTAATAAATAAACAAAGACTTACTTAATATAAATAAATAAATAGTTCAAGATATGTCTTTGAAAAAGCATTAACGCATGCTTAGCGAATTCTAAAGTTACAATATTAAATGGAAAAAGAATACGGTCGCGAACAGGATTCGAACCTGCGCCTCCCGGATAGATACTCCAGGCGCTCTGACCACTAAGCCATCTCGACCTCTGCTCACCACCGCGAATTCTTCTTCCATATTTTAACACGTCTTATGGCGACGTCATTGCAATCAATTCAGTACTTTTCTTATTTTCTTTTTCCATTTAATATTGTAACTTTAGAATTCGCTAAGCATGCGTTAATGCTTTTTCAAAGACATATCTTGAATTATTAAGGTAATTGCATTCTTTACGACATTGTATTAACTGCAAAGTTAGTCGTGTCGGTTCGGTCACTTGTATAAGTACTGAATTGATTGCAATGACGTCGCCATAAGACGTGTTAAAATATGGAAAAAGGATTCGCGGTGGTGAGCAGAGGTCGAGATGGCTTAGTGGTCAGAGCGCCTGGAGTATCTATCCGGGAGGCGCAGGTTCGAATCCTGTTCGCGACCGTATTCTTTTTCCATTTAATATTGTAAATAAATAGTTACTTAATATCCTAATCATAATCCTAACGTTTGTTTGTTTCTTACCTTTTATGCCTAAACCACTGAACCGATCATCCTGAAATTTTGCTTATGCGTTGTCAGGTGTACTGAAACGGACATAGGGTAACTTTCATTTCGAAAAAAAGTACTGTTCCGGAGGAAAACAACAATAATGTTATTATAATAATATACGTGTAGGTGATATGTTTGAAGACTAGGATCGGGGGTCTCTATGTCTGTCAGGATTTCAAAGGTAATCGTCAATAAAACCAATATTAAGGCTCTCCGCCACTGAGAGCACGTTTACTTTGGGTTAGTTATTAGTAGTGAGTCACTTCATATTACAATGTACAATGTAGGTATTCAAATATCATTAAATCGGAGGTCTAGACAAGTCAGGGTGTAGAGGTCCGTTCGCCACGGCGGCTCGCAGTGAACTAACGTAGTAACGTCCTCCCTCCTCTGGCCGTAGTAGTCACCGACGGCCCATAGCGCTCGGTGTTGTGTCAGAGTGTCTGTGATCGGATGTGACGTAGACACCTACAGATAATGCACATTAACGACACTCTAATCTTACAGCGACATCTATCATAACTAACTAACACTAATTTAAATATCGGAGCGCCGTTATACGTGTCTTTCGAATCGTTATTGAATGTTAAATTTAAGCTATTGTTATAAACGTTCCGAGTTTGATAAGGTATTTTTCAGTC
Organism: Xylocampa areola; assembly: GCA_935421205.1. NCBI lineage: Eukaryota > Metazoa > Arthropoda > Insecta > Lepidoptera > Noctuidae > Xylocampa > Xylocampa areola. The sequence continues at coordinate 1,027,293 of OW285225.1, read as the reverse complement.
GCATAAGAGGTCAGGATTCCCGAATCGGTCAGTTTTGTTGGGGTTTCCTGTTACGAAATTCTAAGTATTATTCTAAGAATTCGGCCTGGTAGATTTTAACAGGAGGGGCTTGTGGCTAAGTTCAGCCACACTGACTGATCGATCGACTCGGCTGTGCTTTCCGTGGTCGGTCTGTGGATGGGTGACCATCATTTCATATCGAGACCCCTCCGTGCTTGGGAAAGCATGTTAAATTGTCGGTCCTGGTTGTCCGATGCAGATCTTTGACAGCCGTTACGGGTAGTCAGAAACCTGAAAGTCTAACATCTAGTCTTACCGCAAGATATCATGTTACGCAGTTACTGATTTGTGGCATGGATAAGCAGTCGCTCAATGTAAAATACTTATATTAAGCTGCCTTCGGTTAGACAAGAAGCCGAGCCCAACGTAGTTGGGAAAAAGGCTAGGCAGATATCGATTTTAACAGACTCACCACCTAACGTGGAATTTCGGGGATCGATGAAATGTGGCGATACAACAATAAATGCTGCAGAGGTAGTAGGATATGCTTCTGCCTAATTCATCGAGGAACTCAAGAGTAATTTTACTTTCACTATTTAATATTAATCTGTCTCTTAGATTTTTTGGTCCTTAAATCCTAAAATATTGTTTAAAATAAGTGATCATTATATCATTATGAAGCTGGTTTATTGATTTGTATGACTAAATATCGTATGAAGTCCTTACCTTAGAAGAAATCTTCTTCACGATGTTTTCTTTCATCATATAGTTGTCTAAAATTAACTAAGAAAGTAAATACGGTGAAAAGTCAAATGGATTTATGTCAGGTTTAAAACCATAGCCTGAACATCAAGAGGCAGTCTGGTCCGCTCAGCTATCATGACTCCTCAAAACACAGGCAAACGTTTTGTTAGCTGTATATGAAATATATTAACAACCTGTTTTATATACAAGCAGGGTACTTAGTATTTTCTTTGACACCTTTTCTCCCACTTTATCCACTCCCTTCGTGCGTCAAAAAACTACGCTTTCCTTGTACATATTTTACGGAGTTAAGTGTACGCCAAACACGACCTTAATACTATACCAGCTAATCGCTTACAAAGTCAAAGCCCATTAACAACAATAAAAACTACGAACATTTATTCCGCGTAAATTATTCACATCATTAACATACTGGGAACAATAAATATAAAATTATTAATGTTTGTTTTGCGTGTTACAATCTTAAATGTATTAGTTCATTTACTTCCGTGCAAGCATTCATATTTAAATTGTCAATTTTTGTTCTTATATGAGTGTGTGTGTCTGCCTAGCCTTTTCCCAATTACGTGTGGTCGGCATTCAGGCTATATGTCGGTATTAATACCAGTATTTTAAATGCGACTGCCTATCTGACCTCCATAACTCAGTTATTGGGTAACACGACGCTCATGGTAGGATTGGTAGTCAGACTTTTTGGCCTCAGACTACTCGTAACGGCTCTCATTGATCTTCATTTGACAAACGGGACCGACGGTTTAACATGCTCTCTGAACCTGTACCTCCCGGTTAAATACCCAAAGACCGTATTTTTCTTTCTAATAATGCATTACTTAAGAGTTAACTAGGCATGCGTTAATTAATTAAATCCATTTATTTTCAGACCATCAGATGCGGGTAAAAGATTTATCTATATTTATTAATGTACTGCTTTCAAACGTAACACCCATTTGATACCCCAAATCAGACGGGACAAGACAGTAAAATATTCAACTATAATGAGCGACATATTAAAAATATCCAAACCATTCTATAACCGCTATTAAAAGCGCTGCAAACGAGTCATTGATCCCATCTCTCAATCACAAATATGCATCCCAATTCCGACCATGTCAAGTCCATAATCCAATGACTTTCAACAGTTCCTACTATTAAGAGCCAGAAGTCGGTATAAAGAGCCCAATTTGCCCCTAAATGGGGAATGTAATCGATTTTTCTTTGCCCAACCCCAATTAGCCGGCTCTGACGTGGCGATGTATCAATTGCATGTACGGTCGGCAAAAAAGTTTGGGCCAAAGTTTTGTAATTAAGTAAGTTATTATGGTATTGATTTTGTAGAGGTAAAAACATGTCTTTGCCTTTATAATTATAATGAAAGAGTAATTTGGTGTCTGGAATAAGAAGAATTTTCTCACTTTAATAATTGTCAAGGGATTTTTCAAAATTGACTGTCATTTTTTAGACGTTATACGGGCCTCTGTAGTAGAAAAAGAATCATTGATCAACACAATTGCGGGCTCCGTATCTTCCTTCACTGTTAGCATTCACCTATAACAATAGTAGGAGCAGTGAATTGTCTAATATTATTCAATAAATTTCATAAACATTTGTTGCCGACGCTACATACGGCGCATCTAATTGCACTTCAATTGTCCGAACATACGAGTACCAATGTTCGTTTAGAGCACACGAGACGGGTACGCTACGATTTAAATCGGGCTAACTGACCAGAATACTGTCAATATATTGTACAGCCAAAAGCACGAAAATTTATACTATTATACTTTTTAAATTCCATATTATTAGTAATCTCAATAATATAGAAGTATTAATGTATGTCTATATGTAAAAGGGGTGGTTCTTATATCTATGTTACACACCTAATTGTCTTAGTGATATATAAATTTGTTAAAAGTTCGTGTTTACATTTGTAAAAGGATGTGCTCGTGACTGTACATAAAAATAACTAAAATAATTATATAAAAGTAGAAATTTTTACTAAAAAGCTGTTTTAACAAAGGTTTATAAAATATATTATTCTCAACACTTAATTATAATACTACTTAGTAGATTTGATGATTAAAAGCATTTAATGTCATTTGTAATTCTTTTTTTTTTTGGTCCTTAGGTACGGAAAGATCATTCTTCGGACGAAAGTGAAGTCTGCATGTTTTTATCTAAAAACAAGGAATTATTTAAAACTGTGAATGATGTGAACACAATAAATCTAAGAGATCCATTCAGACTTGTACAAAATTACATTCCAAGATCCACTAAATATTATAAGAACACTTTGGCGATGTGTATACATATCTATAATAATTTACCTTCTAATTTAAAGTCTTTGACTATTAGAGCATTTAAACACAACTTGTATAAATGGCTACATGAGCAAAATTTTTAGTCTTTTGAAAGACTTCATTGAAAGAAATATAAATAATTGCTATTTAAGTACATAAGTTTGCATGCTATGTATTCCTAGCAGAACATGTCGCACTATATTATATTGTTATACTGTGTTTTAATGCAAATAAATATTATGATTATTATGAAAAAAACGTTAACAATAAAGATGTCTTATAGCTAAGGCTTGTATTTATATCTCAACAGCTACACAAACGTTGATTGTCGTGGTATTGCTACTTGTACGACACAATCTTAAGTCTTACATGTTGTGGCTAACTGCCAGTGATTGGATCGTTCAATATACCTTGTTATTTTTAACGGCCTCATTTGTCTAGTGGTCGCAAGGGTAACTGACGAGCGTGAGGTCTTGGGATTCCCGGTCCGGACAAAAACTTATTGAGTTTTTTCTGTTAGGAAATTCTTAGTTGCTGCAGCCCGGAGGATAGGACCGTGCCCAGTTGATGGCAATACACTCATTACTAATGGGACTTAATAACAGCATTGGTGAAATGTGGGTGTACAACTGTGTTCACCTCTGCCTACCCATTCGGGGAATACAGGCGTGACGATATGTTACGTTTATGTTAATTATTGTTTAACGGTTATAACTTACGCGCATTCTTCGGGATTGGCCGACTAGTTTCGAACTCGAACGGAGCCCTTATTCACCACACACAGTTTGACTCGCGACATCGCCGCGGGCTCGTATCGAATAATTAATATGAATGTGTCTCACGAAAGTTATTATGTTTATTTTGTTTTAAAATATAAACACTATATCAGAGCATTATAAAGTATTTCTAAGTGCTTTCAGAACACGTAAACTATAAATTAACGTTACATTGTATTACGTGTTTACATCTAAATCAAGTGTAACGCTGATGTAGGCTCTCAGATCTCATTAAGATAATCCTGTTGAATTATCATCCGTTTATGTTATTAAGCTGCCATTGAAACAAGATAGCAATCATTGTTATGTGCTAGTTTGTGGAGGCTGTTGACATTTATGATTATGGAACTATGATCTTGAATAAATTGGTAAATCTTTTATTTTTTGGAGTAAAGAAATTCTACCTGAATACTCAAGAAATTCTACGAAATACTCGCTGCCTTCTTGGTATAGTGACTACAAGCGTGGAATCGTGCACTTCCAGCACTCCCTCTTCCTTCAATCTCATAGACGCGAGAGGGATTCGGTGCAAGACCGACGGCTTTACGTGATATCCGAAGCACGGGTCACTACTGTTTTCCTAACTCCAAGCTGTTACCGGTAATTTCCTAACTGAAAAACCCAATAACACTTTACCCGACCTGGGAATCGAACCCAGGACATCACGCTCAGCAGCCGCGCTTGCTATGACTAGACCAACGGGGCAGTTACTGAGTTCTATCAAAATAATGAAGATGCTGGATATATTCTCTTTGACCATTCAGTAGTGTACAGCATGGCATCTTAACATCATAACTACCTGAAGGAGTAGGCAGAGATGAACACAGTTACACACCAATAATTTACCTTTTCTGATAATTCAAGTCCCGAGTTAACATTACTCAATGCTTTATTGCATTTCAGAATGTGTACATATAATAGTTGGTATGTTGAAAAATAGAAACAATTATGCACCCTGTCGGGCACAGCAAAGTTAGATTTATATAGAGGAGAGTATTGACTGGGCACCATTCCCTCGACCTGAGAATCCAGGACATTATGCTCAATAGTCGCATTTTAGACACAACACCAACATTTTAATTGAACACAAGGAAACTCCAAAGTCATAACTTCATTCACCATTCCGATATCTCTTTTCTAAGTTATAAACTCCAATTCATACGTCCAAGTAAATTCGCAACGCAAGAGATCTTAAAACATTAACCAGCCCCTCGTCACGAATGCGTGACTTTTTATCCGCATTCGGACAATAGCCCCAACATAATACACAATTCAGGCTTCACATATTTGGCAGGAACCGGAAATACATAAAAGTGGAACGTGACACATGAGACACGGGTTTAAGGGTTTTGTTGTTATTTGAAGTTTTTGTAAAGGAAATGGTGAGTGAAGTTTTAATTTGTATGAGCTAAATATAATTTAAATGGTCTGCCTCGTTGGTCCAGTGGTCCCGAGCGCGAGTGCTGAGCATGAGGTCCTGGGATCGATTCCCAGGTCAGGCAAAGTGTTACTGAATATTTCTCTTAGGAAATTCTCAGTGGCAGCCCGGAGGTGAGGCATGATGACTGATTTTGAAATCGCCTTCTATACTATCTATATAGGTACACTTCTACTTTATCCGAAAAACACATTATTTCAGCAATAAACTAAGTTTCATCGCAAATTATTGGATTTTAATCTATCTAATTTGATTTAACCGCGAAATCGCTGCTGGGGGTGTCATGGCGCCGTTTTGACGTCATGCCTCAGCATATTTGACATAAGTTGAAGTCATATTGTACGGCGATGATTGTCATTTGATTGAGACGTGACGACATTCGCTGTGATTGATATTTCAGTTAACATGGCCGATTGCAGTATTTTATACTTTTATTTTATTGAAAATCTTATTAATCTTAATGTTATTAACAAAACTAGGTAATTTTTTAGAATCCTTGGTGTCTATAATTAACCATTTATTCTTGGTTCCCTAATACTGTCATCATGCCTATTGTGCTCGGTATATGGCAATAGGCTCACTACCTATTACAGGGGACTTAATAACTCAGGGCTCAGCAGTCGCGCTTTGGATCACTAGACCAACGAGGCAGTTCAAGTCTAGTAAATAGGATTCATATTATCATTGTCGAATCCCAAAGGACATAAATACATGAAGGCACAGATAATACAACCATGTCCAGTACACATATATAAATATTAACTCATATATAACAAGATAGCATTACCCCGGGAGGCTATAACTGCGTATTAAGATTTATAGGGACCCTTTATTTTGGACCTTGCTTAGATAAATGGCCGTTTATTAAGTTATTATGAAACGTGTTTATTCAGTGTATTTTCTTCTTCTTTTGATTCTATAACCGGTTGGGGATTCAAATACGCCCGTGTACCGTCTAGAAAGTGTTTAAACCGGATAAACCACTTGAAATTTGCGCTTAACGGCGCGCTGCCTTAATGTAAACAAACTCGATTTATGACGGCTTCAAGTGTCGCAAACTTAAACTAATGACTGTTTATTTTAGATAAGAGTACAAGGATCACTTATAAACAGTAACTTGAGTACGATTACATTGTAAAATGTTTTATAAATACGCAATATTTTGACAGAGAAGCAAAAAAAAATGTTGTTTACTAAAATATTGTTTATTTTCAAATCAAGATCGATGACATATGTATTTTTTAATTTTATTGTATAGTCTAATAATGTATCTTTCGTTTTTAATCCACATACAGACATTATTAAAGCAATCGACGGAAGAAAAAAATATTTTGTCGGCTAAAATTTCAAGGTCAAAATCGAAGTCACGTTACGTAAATATTTATATTCGAATAAACAATCAAAATGTTGTTTTTTAGTTTTTATTTGACAGATAATAGGTTCCTAACATCATCTTTCTATGAATATATCACAAATAAAATGTTCCAAGGAGATTCCAATTAAAATATGAATGTACGTGCCGCTTGGTAGCTAGAGCTACCAGGCGGCACTTTACGCTTGCGCGGTTGGTCGCCCTAGTCACCATACACGACATGATGGCTAAGTAAACATACAAAGGTAGATAATTTACAGGGCGTGCATGGCCATATCCGGAACTATGAGGCGAATAATATTCAAAGGAATGGCGCGCCCGGTTTTGATGGAAACTAAAACTGTATCATTGGATTATAATAAAACAACTTTTAACCGGATTAATCGCGTGTATTATTGGTTTTTGTTTTTCCTGGCGTTTCGAACACTTTGCAGCGTTTATGTGTAGTGATCGCGAAAACCTAAGATAACTTTGTTTAACATAGGTATATAATAATTATGATACAGATCTTATATGATAATTATAGCGCTATGTTATGCCATATATAGGGCGTACAAAGTAGTTTGCCATATGTCATTAATTCCCAGAATTTGATCTTTATTAGCAACACTAAAAGCTGGAGTAATAATAAAGTGTGTAGAATCAACGATTTAGATTGTTTGGTCTTTTGAGTGTTTTTACTAAATTCCTTATGGTTCCAAATTTTACCATCAACACCCACTTGAGAAATTCACCTTGTATTAATTATGAGGACCAATTACCATTAAATTTGACGAGTCTTTGGTTGGAATAATAAAATCGGCCATTCAAATAGATGGGAGGCACTACATTCACCTTGAAGGCCACATAATATAATATCATTCCATACCTGCATTGCACCTGAAGTTATACTCTTTATTAGAATTACAGTGAGTGTCAACAGTTAGAATAAAAGTGTCAACAGACACTATACATATACAGAGTATGAAATAAAATTTATACAAACACAACTACGATTAACTGGAGCGGTCGTATAGAAGCATAAAATATAAATGCTAACACACCTTTAAAAATCTTAAGCGTAATTTCGTGTACAACTTCAATAACTATAGAAAAATAATACAAAGCGACCATATACAATATATTCGTAGGCTTTCAATATCGGTTGACCCAAACATCGTATAAATATATAACAGTTAATGCGATACCGTTGTATTTTGGTCCTGTTGCCCATTCTGGTCCTTTGGGCCCTACGTGCCGATTGTGTAGTAAGCTCTAATGGCTTTCTTATGAGAATGGGTTATGACGATTTTTGGTAATATACCTATACATATACGATAATATATTGTAGCACCTATTTTGGTAATATACCTATACATATACGATAATATATTGTGGCACCTATTTTGCAAAAATGGGTGGCCTAGTCAAAAGGGCTTTCGACTAAACTTATTTTGAAATATATTTTATGTTAATATGTAATGGATACGCCTGTATTCCGCGAAAGGGTAGGCATAGGCGTACCTACCTATAAAGTTGTACACCCACACTTCACTATTGCACAATTCCAAACTCCGGGCTGCTACTGAGAATTTCCTTACAGAAACTCTCATCAACAGTTTGCCCGACCGGGAAATCAAGCCAGGGTCATATCTCAATAATACAGTAATTAATCCCTTTACACGTAACATATCTCCGTTACTTAACCCTCAGCCAACGTAGGCACCAAGAAAATCAATACAATATCTTAATAATGAACAAAAAAAGGCATTAAAAAACTTAAATAATTTAAACTTGCGACAAAACTACGTTTCTTCGGCGCGCAAAAGTTTCCCCATTGAATACATTATAACTTTTTATATCAACTTGGTTAATATTTCAATAAGGGATTTACATTTTTGATGTGGAACTATCCGGAGGTTCTGAAACATATTATCTTTTCTATCAATGGGACACCGAATTTGATTAATTATGCATGTATTGGTTATGGTTCATTTTATTTTTGTCGAGAAACTTCATGAAAGTTTACTAGGAATTAGGTCAAGCTGGTTTAATAAAAATAAACATTATAGATTTGAAAAATATCAATATCTTTTTAAGGTCATTGAAAAATATCAATATCTTTTTAAGTACATTGAAAAATCTGTTTATCGTACATGGGTTATTGGAATAAGTAATTTATTTTTTAATTTTTGGTTGTCCAATAGTATATAACAATGAAAATAGGCCAAAAACAATAACGTAACATAGCAACACGCCTGTATTCCCCGAAGGGGTAAGTAGAAGTGTAACCAATTGTACACCCACATTTTACCGATGCTGTTATTAACTCCTGTGTAGGTGGTGAGACTATTGCCATTTACCGGGTACAATTCTAAACTAAGAGCTGCTGCTGAGAATTTCCTAACAGAAAAACCCAATAACACTTTGCCTGATCTGGGAATTGAACCCAAGACCTCGTGCTTAGGAGACGCGCTTGGGACTATTAGATCAACGAGGCAGTGATATTTTCTATTAACAAATTTTGTTAACATATAACATAGCATCACGCTTGTATTCCCCGAAGGGTTAAGCAGATGTGTACACAATTGTACACTCACATTTCATCAATGCTGTTAAGTCCCATGTAATAGGTGAGCCTATTGCCATCTACCGGGCACAATGCCAAGCTCCGGGCTGCTACTGAGATATTCCTAATAGAAAAACTCAATCACACTGCCCAACCCGGGAATCGAACCCGAGACCCCATGCTCAGCAGTCATGCTTGGGACCACTAGACCAACGAGGCAATATGTTAAAAAAAAAAAAACAATTTAGAAAAACCGATTATATAAAAAAATAAATAAGCATGTGTGTTTTTTTTTCATTTCACACCTTTTTCTCTACCATAGCCAATAAATTACTATGTATTTTGTTTATTCTAACTAGCCTGTGTTACCCTGAGTAACGTAAGAATTCTATCAATACCCCATACATCTAAATCGGTACAGGCGTTTAAAAGTTGTGGTAGAATAAAGAAACTGACAAACAAACATACATAGGTACATACAGTCGTGTAAAAAGTACTTGCTAAAGTTACAATATTAAATGGAAAAAGAATAAATGGAAACTTTAGAGTTCGCTAAGCATGCGTTAATGCTTTTTCAAACACATATCTTGAAGTATTTGCTAACTTTTACAAACTCAATTTTGAATTGATAAAAATGCCTCAGATATCATCAGACCTGTATATCCCCATATTTTTATGACCACGAACTCATGAATATAATATACTTCCTTCACACCACCCGATATCAATATGGTAGTGATAAAAAATGTCGAAGTGACATTCGGTGGCAATACTCTTCAGTATTCCGTTGGCTATTTATTTAGGCTCGGTTATTGGGGCTGGTCTAATTCATAAACTTATTATTTTGGATATGGCCCCCGGCTGTGGATTGTGATGTCTACTGTATTAAGGACGGGGAGTATTTTATTGTGTTAATATAGCATCACGCCTGTATTTTCCGAAGGGGTAGGCAGAGGTGTACATAGCTGTGCACCCATAGTTTACCAATGTTGTTATTAAGTCCCATGTAATATATAGTTGTATAGGCAAAAATCCAAACTCCAGGCTGCTACTGAGAATTTACCAACAGAAAAACTTAATAACACTTTGCCCCACCTGGGAATCAAACCCGAGACCTCATGGTCAGTAGTCGCGCTTGGGACCACTATACGAACGAGGCTAAAGTTTATTGCGCTACATATATATATTTAGGGTCCCAACTTACTATGACTTTGGCCTTTACGTCCGAAAATTTAAATTGGTTTCTTAATAGGGTCACAAGCGCGGCTGCTGAGCGTGAGGTCCTGTGTTCGATTCTCAGGTCGGGCAGTGATATTGGGATTTTCTGTTACGAAATTTTCAGCAGCCCGGAGTTAGAAAGTTGATGGTGTGATACTCCTGTGCTTCGGAGAATACGTAAAGCCGTCGGTTCATTTGACAAAGATTGAAACAAAGATTGAGCTCGTTGCAATCTTTTTTTTTATCCAAAGTTGATCTACGTTTGGTCACCAACTCGCCTGATGTTAAGCGACGGTGTGGCCGAGGATGGAGCACGTACCTAGATCCAGTAGAAATCTATTCACTCTAAGTAGATTGGATAGATTTGGGGAGAACCACAGTTGCATCAACTCCCCGTTGCATCTGTAGTCAGTAATTGATCGTTAAGCAACGGCTGTCCCAGTCATTGGTAATGCTGCTGTTCGTGGTAACCGCCACCGATACGGTCTACTTCTATCTAGCTATGTCATACCAAATGGTATCCATGCGCCAGATTCTGATGTTATCCTACTATCTCACTCCACTAACCGGGCCACAATGTACGAGCTACAATCCGTACTAAAACCTAAATTGCACAATTATTCACAAACCGACCAAGTTCGGTCTCTATTGGTTTATGGGATTTTATAACAGAACTGGTGAAATGTGGGTGTACAACTGTGTACTCCTCTGCCTACGACTTCGGGGAAAACAAGCGTTAAAATCCTATGCTATGTTATAAAAAATATTTCCTATGTAACTTGAGTGACGGGTCAATTTTAATTTATAAATTGTTAACGAATGACAGTGTTTGTGAATACGAGCTCTAGTGTGTACTAAAATAAAATTGATGACACGTCCTTTAAAATTTTCAGATTCAAATGAGCCTGTCATATTTTTTAATTATTTGGCAAAAAACGCTAGTCCCACACTAGGAATTTCATCCTGTATCGTGGGTGCGTTTACAGACATATAATCTCACAAGCACACACACACCCAGACCCGGAGCAATTATATAATATACAAATATTTGCTCCATGCAGGAATCGGACCTGAAACACGTGACGCCGACCGCGCCGTCGAATTATAGCTTACACGCTCTTTATTTATGTGTAACACACTTCACATGAGTACGCACATAATGCATAAATGTACCACAGATTTGAAAAAAATTACGGATGTAACTGCCTTGTCTTAAGCGAAGCATAGATTATGCACACACATACGCAGCGTACTAGCGCCAAGTCGATGAGTTTTAAGTATTTTTATGCGTTTAGCTCATACAATACAAGCGAAATTGGATGACTAGGCATGCTTCTCACATGTCGTACGCAACGCTAAGTCTGTATTTTCGTAAGATCCGTGAAATGTACATAAAAATATTTTAAAGCTTACCCACCATTACGACCAAGTCGCTTTTAATAAAAAAGACAGAATCGTGCAAATCTATTATCTTATAATTTTTTATATACGACTTATTTCTAGTGCATACTTAATTTCTACAAACCTAGTAAACAAATGCAAAATAAACTAACAATAGTAATGCAACAAGCTGAAATGAACTGAATAAAATAAGGACGACTGCATTTAAAAAAATCTTAATAGCGTATGTTACCCGGGACAATGTAAGGATTCTAACAATACCCCATTCATCTAAATTGGTTCAGGCGTTTACAACTCACATACATACATGAACCCTTAAAACTTAACACTCCTTTTTTGGGCAGTCGTGTAATAAAAGTAACAAGATATTTCACGAATTAAAGAATGTCAATTAATGTTCACCGGTTACTATTGACGTGCATTTTTCGGAATTACCCGACTATTTTCGAGCTCGAACGGAGTCCTTAGTTATGAGCTGAGCTGGCGATGTCGCGAGTCAAACTGAACGTTAATTGATATGAATATGTCTCACGAAAGTTTTTATACAAAAATGAAAGAATAATTTAAATCATAACTTTAAAAAGCTTCTTTTACAACAGAATAAGGTAGAGAGGTACGTGGCAAAAATACTTTACCTGGATCCTGTATTTAGCTCAGAACTGGAAACAAAAATTATACTATTAAATACGAGGAATATGAAAATTCTTATTCTCATAATAGACGTGCACATGTTGTACCTAAACAGAGAAACGTAGTCATGTTTGAGAAATTATGACATGTTTCATATAATATTATATTTTGCTGAAAACAAATAAACATTTTAAACACGACGAAAGTGCAATAGATTCAGGCATTACCTTGGGGAAGTCCATTACAATGGATGCAAATTAATACAATATCTCGCTACTTCCACAATATTGAGAATAGTCATACCTGTGCACCGCCCGACTCAGTGGCGGACACTTTATGCCCTAACAACTAAACACGTGTAGAGTAGTTCGTGGTAATTGCAATTTTTCTCCACTTGCGTATTTGCATATATTTGCGGGCGGACGGGTGGTGCACAAGTAATTGCAAAACTACCCACAATATTGTGGAAGTAGCTAGATATTGTATTTATTTGCATCCAATGAAGAAAGTTCTCCACTCACTCTGTAGAAGTATTCATTTGAAGTATTTAATAAATCTTCGAACATCTTCAAAGACTAACCATTTATTTTTACACCTTGATGCTGATAATTGTAGTGTGTTTTGACTGTCGGTGCGTTTACTTACTTAATTATACATGCAAAAATATTATAACGTAAAATACATAGACAGCATATTTTTCTATTACTGCCGGTTGGCGCATTAATTGAAAGATATGCTGTCGTAAATACAATAAATCGAAGTAATTTTAAATAATTGTACCTGTAGCATAGGAAACGAATTCATTTCTTCAAAGTTCAATAACATTTTAGAACGAAAAACTTTGTATAATTATAGCTTTTGCTATAGATGCTAGCACCAATAATTTCGTACCTAAAGACCACGACCCAAAACGCCACGCACGAAATTCGATATATTATTTATTCTCAAATTCAACAAAATATTCGTATAATCCACTCAAAATTCATGCCTTCGCAATCTTATAACTGGCACCCTACTCAAATTTATTTATTTTCACCCATAGGGCGACAATAAACACTCCGTGTCGGCCAAACAGTTTGAACGAGACCAGAATAACCGATACTGTTTGAGAACGATTTAAACAGACCGTTTTACCGATTTTATTGATGTCCAGAACGGAACTTTGAAGTTAAGGAAAGGAATATTTTGATGTGACAAGGAATTATGATACAAAATGTCTGTAATAGGAAAGTGTGAAGGAAGGAACAAACGACAAATGAAATCAGTTTCTTTTATACACCTGATAGTTTGAGATGTCATACTCACATAAATGTCTTACTGTGGTGGCGTATGTGTTGCGTCATTCTGTTCCCTAAAATATGGTTGAGCGGAGCGATGCTGATATATGCGTGATACTCGTTGGGACTACAAGTTGGGACTGGTCAGCTCTAAACTACCGAGACTAGTAACTATTATTACAATTTTGTATCTTCTATTGTACCTACGTGTACAAATATATCTGCATCGTAATCACATAATGTCTTTATATCTTCATAAATGTACCAAAATTATTGTAACATAATTTTAAAAGAGTAACCATGGAGTTTCCCTTTCTTCTGCCCTTTCTTCTCCATAGGAATATACATTTTGGAACGTGGCATTTCTTGACTTTCAAAAGAACCTTTATATGGTCTAGTTGGAATAAATGATTTGACTTTGACTAAATCAACATAAAACCTACCTATTTAATTGTCTATAAATTTCTCGATTAAGTATTAAGGACCCTAGTCCATTTATTTAGAAATTTAAAATAAATATTTTAAGCATATGTTCAATCTTACTTTTTATAGTTCTTTTACGGAATAACAAGCAAGAGGCTTCGGCCACGGCTGGTTACCACCCACCGGACGAAGCCATGCCGTGAAGCGACCTAGTCGTGTTTCGGGATGTAGTCCGGTGCAACCGTTGTGGGACCCAAACCCGTCGGGCAGTTCCATCAACTCCCCAACTATCGTTCTACTCAAATGTACTTTACTTAGAGTGAATAGATTTCTTCTGGATAGACGTGCACCATCCTCGGCCACAGCGTCGCTTACCATCAGGCGAGTTGTTGACCAAATATAGCTCCATTATTGATTAAAAGAAAAAAAAACTTAATTATTTAAAATGACTCTTTTTGGTTCCTATGCCAATACCATGCTATGCGCCGTAAAAGTTGTAGATATTTTAGTTATATTTTGTACTAATGATTTACAAAATAAATAGATTATTTATCTTTAAAAGGCAATTAAAACTATCATGTCGTTGTTATAGACTAAATATACATGTTGCCCACAGCCCTATTAGTAATGTAGAGTTTATCGTTTATAAAGCTTTTTTTCGATATAAAATTTTACTACTACATGCCTTTACTTTATTTACTAGCAACAAGTAGAATAACACTTAAAAATCAACATCACTGCAAACTTTCTAAATAAATAACTGTTCCTACATATATTTTTATGGTAGGTACTAAAATTTATGACGTAAAAATCGACTCGAAAGTTCAGGTGCAACACTCAGCTACCCTAAAAGGTAATTTGACCTGCTCGCTCTCGATAACTAACGGGCGAGGTCCTTTGACGACCCTCGTATGCACTCGGTGCATCCTTTTACATAATGAAACTCAGGCTTTAGACTGTCCTTGGAGTATAACATAGAAACTATCATCCTAATAGCTCGTTTAACAAACAGTGAGAACCTAATGGTATGATCGTTGGACAGGCAAGTCAAAGGCAGTTACAAAGTTTATTCAACTTAACTTCATTAGTTAACTGTAGAATCGTAAGATAGTTAATTATTGTGTCGCGACAATATATTAATATACTCGTAGGTCATGGATACCCTAGAAAGTGGTAAAAATGTACAGATAAATCTTTCAAACGCATTGGCGCATGCGTATCGAACTCTAATAGCAGTGATAGCCAAGTGGTATGACCGTTAAAATGACAAGTTCAAATCGAAAGCACGCACCACTGTATTTTCGAAGTCATGTGCGTAGTATAAATTAATTATCACTTACTTCAAACGGTGAAGGAAAACATCGTAAGTAAACCAGCACAACTGAGAGATGTTCTCGATGGTGTGTAAAGCCATGTCAGAGGCTAGCGGCGGATTAAACTTTGACACTAGGTTGTTCACCAACTTCATTCATTTGCTTTTATTTAATATATTCGAAACTTTAATCGCTTCGTTGGTATAGTGGTCTCAAGCAAGACTGCTGAGCATGAGATTCGATTCCCGGGTCGGGCAAAGTGTTATTGAGTTTTTCTGTTAGAAGATTCTCAGTTACGCCCGGAGATCGAATTTGTGACTTAATAACAGCATTAGTGAAATGTGGATGTACAACTGTGTACACCTCAGCATACCCCCAGGAAATGCAGGCGTGATGCTATGTAGTATTATGTTAAACTTTAATCTTCTCAGAGTATGTCTTGCATGATGTTGGACCCACTCCCTTTGTTCGCCACTACAGACAATTTATAATTGATAAGACTACAATTAGTGCCAATGCTCTGTTTGAGAACACGTTTGGCATAAATAGTGGCGCAAGATTTATACAGTTTCACTGTGTGCTGGCAAGTTTCCAGGTCGTTGCTTATCGTTGGTACAAGAGTAACCTATTCCCGTTGAATTTTATTTCCTAGGTCAGAATTTGTAATTAGGTCTAATTGACCTGAAGACTGCTGTAGTCCTTGCAGTCTCTGGTCGGTAAAGGAATCTATACCGTTAAATAAAATTGTGGTGTTTGTTGTTTTCAAAATATTTTCAATTAATAAGGCTCGTTGGCCTCATATTCCCAAGCGCGACTTCTAAGCATGAGGTCCCTGGTTCGATTTCCGGGTCGGGCAAAGTGTTAATGAGTTTTTCTGTTAAGAAAAGATCAGGAGCAGCTCAGAATTTGTAATTGTGCCCGGTAGATGGCAATAGGCTCACCACCTATTACATGGGAGTAATTAACAGCATTGGTGAAATGTGAGTGTACAGTTGTGTATACTTCTGCCTACTCTTTCGGGGAGTACAGGTGTGATGCTATGTTATGTAAAAACTGCCTCGTTGGTCTAGCGGTTCCAAGCGCGACTGCTGAGTTTGATATTCTGGAATCTATTCCCGGGTCGGGCAAACTGTTATTGAAGATTTCTGCAAGTATTTGTGCCCGATTGATGGCAATGTAGGTGCATACCTCTGCCTACCCTTTTGTGGAATACACGCATGATGCTATGATGATGATTTCTCATATTTTTTCCGCATCGCAAATCAATATTAAGTGAACCCAGAATACGTTGAATTCAGCGAGGCTTCAGTTGAATTTACAAAATTATATTGCTGAGTGTACTAACAGCAAAAATGCAATATTTCCCATATTACTGTTTGTCCTGTTCACTTCTGTCTGAAATATGAAATACAGAAGAATTTCGACCTATCAGAGGGAATGCAATTTCGAGGAAGAAGTTAGCTATGTACATTTTGTTGTCAAAGAAATATTGGACTTTTCTTGGAGGATAATATCATAGTTTAAAGTTATAATGGAAAAAGAATACGGTCGCGAGCAGGATTCAAACCTGCGCCTCCCGGATAAATACTTCAGGCTTTACGACATTGTATTAATTGCAAAGTTAGTGGTGTCGGTTCGGTCATCTGTATAGGGACTGAATAGATAGCAATGACGTCGCCATAAGACGTGTTAAAATGTGGAAGAAGAATTCACGGTAAAAGGTCGAGATGGCTTAGTGGATTATTTATCCGGAAGGCGCAGGTTCGAATTCTGCTCACGACCGTATTCTTTTCCATTTAATATTATAAGTTTAGAGTTCGCTAAGCATGTGTTAATGCTTTTCAAAGATTTATCTTTAATTATCATAGTTTAGTTTTTGTATCTGTTAAAATATTAAAGTATGTAGCTCAAAAATCAAAAATCAAAATCAAAATTTCTTTATTCAAATTAGGCTAAAAATTAGCGCTTTTTGAACGTCAAACATTAAGACAGCCCCCAAAAAAGCCCACCCTTCACCGCTTCCTAGTGTTTTAGCTGGAAAGAAGAAGCGGCGCAACAAACTTCCCAGCAACACGTCTGTCTGTATCAAAATTATTTACAGATTCTATACAAATCTAAAATTGAATTTATATACAATTGTATCTATAAATAATCTAATAATTGTATAAAATATCTTGGGCACAGTTAGCTAGCACGAGCCTATGTAATATGCATGCCAATGCATAAAAATATTAAATGAATCGAGAAACAATGTAAAATTACCGAAAGCGTCCAATCTAAAACTATTTCGTATGAAGGTCGTACCCACTTACACATGCCAAGAGATAGAAACTGCACATTAACTAGGACCAGCTTGGCTAATTCAATAAATGCATTTTAATAAATTAGGAACTATGATCAGCAAGACGACCAGTCACCACAAGCAGCACCCGTTCACGAGCATAACGCAAAGATCAGCCATCGCCTCCCTCGCCATTTTAGAGGGAAGGTGGCGACCCGATCCATGACGCTACCGCAAGCAATGACGTCAAGGGGAGCATGACGAACTCGCTGCCTCTCAGAAGAATAAAAATAAAACCATTACTAAATAGCCGAGGTCACCAGTTAACGGCAATGTGTTTTTAACACATTATTGTCATTACAGATATTACAATAAAATTATTATCATCGATTATGTCATGAAGTTAAACAACTCAAAAATAATGTTGTCAATGTAAAACCAAAATAAAATTGGAAAATTAAAAAAATATAGGATTGTCTTGCATTCAACACGGCGACCAACTACTCTTATCATTTAAATAGTCATTAATTGTATAGTATGCCCTTTGGGAAAGGTTGTATTTAACTGTTAATTTAAATGCATTGAATGGCATTTCTAATATACAGAGAGGTAGTTTATTATAAAAACGAATACCGAGCCCCACAAATGATTCATGCACCTTGTGAAGTCTATGAATAGGTGCGTAAAGTTTGTGCTTGTTCCTTGTGTTGATGCTGTGGACATCACTCTTTTTAACAAATAAATTAATATTTTGCCTAATGTGAATAATGTTGGCAAAAATAAATTGCGAAGCAACAGTAAGGATACTAATGTTTTTAAAATGATGTCTAAGTGAATCTCTAGCTCCTAACTGATATATGGATCGAACTGCTCTTTTTTGTAAAACAAATATACTTTCAATATCTGCAGCTTTGCCCCATAGCAGAATGCCATAGGACATAACGCTGTGAAAATAACTGAAATAGACTAACCGAGCTGTATCAACATCAGTTAGTTGCCTTACTTTTTTGACAGCGTAAGCTGCAGAACTGAGCTTTCCCGCGAGACTGGATATATGAGAACCCCACTGAAGTTTGGTGTCTACCGTCAAACCTAAAAACACTGTGGATTCTACTGCCTGAAGTACCTCTCTATTAAGAACAATGCTTGGTCCGAGATTTTTTACATTGGGCATAGTAAATTTAATGCATTTTGTTTTCTTGGCATTGAGTACCAGGTTATTTGTCGTAAACCAGTGCGTAACCTGTGTGAGCGCACTGTTCACATCGTCAAAATGTTCTCTATTTCTATCTACTTTAAAAATCAAAGATGTATCATCTGCAAACAGTACAACATCGCAAATTCCCTCTAAATAGTATGGTAAATCGTTTATATAAATCAAAAATAAAAAAGGACCCAGAATTGAGCCTTGAGGCACGCCTAATTGAACTGAAAGTCCGCATGACTTAGTGCCATTAATATCGACGCACTGATTCCTTTGACTGCTTTGTTCGTCTAGTGGTCCCATGCGCGACTGCTGTGTATGAGGTCCTAGATTCGACTTCCAGGTCGGGCAAAGTGTTATTGAGGTTTTCTGTTAGTAAATTCTCAGCAGCAGCCTGGAGTTTAGATTTGTGCCCGGTAGATGGTAATAGGCTCACCACCTATTACACGGGACTTAGTAATAGCATTGGTTAGAAGTGGGTTTGCAACTATGTACACCTCTGATTACCCCTTCAGGGAAAATAGGCGTGATGCTATGTTATGTTTGAAGTATGAAATGTAACTTCAAACTTTTGAGGTAAGATTAATTGAATAGCGAAAGGGTTTGATTGTGCATCCGTATTCTTTTTACCCGACTGACCAAGAAGGAGGGTTATGTTTCCCTACATGCCCGGTAGCTTACTATAGAAAATTTGTGTGAAAATGTAAAGACACAAAATTAAAAAGAGACATATCAAAAAAGACCATAGTAATTAAAAGGGCGCAAAAACATTTTAGTACCAAAAAACAAAATAACAAAAATTATTTGTTGTTGCATTTTGTACGCTATAAGTAAATAATATTAACCCTTTGACCCCGACTGTTCGAGCGGTCGGCCGGAAAATACTGGTTTTAACCAGCAAATTCCGGTTTGAGGTGGTTTCAAACCGGAAAGGCCGTACTTGAAAGCAGTATGAACGAGTTTTTTATAAAAAAATATTGTTTTTTTTTTCTCGTAAATGCTTTGATATTTTTAGAATATGGTGTTTAAATGAATCTGTTAAACCTTTTATAATTGATAATTATTAAAAGTTAACATAGCATCACGCCTGTATTCCCCGAAGGGGTAAGCAGAGTTGTACGCAGTTGTACACCCATATTTCACCAACGCTGTTATTAAGTCCCATGTAATAGGTGGTGAGCCTATTGCTATCAACCGGGCACAATTCCTAACAGAAAAACTCATTAACATTTTGCCTGACCCGGGAATCGAACCCGAGACCTACTCAGCAGTCGCACTTGGGACCACTAGACCAACGAGGCAGTTAATTATTAAAAGTTAATTCAAGATAAATCTTTGAAAAGCATTCCAAAATCATTGCAAACCACACACGCGGAGCTAAAAACCATAGTGTAATTTCCGGCAAAGTTATGAAAATTCATTCAACCAAAACGCATGCTTAGCGAACTCTAAAGTTACCTCTAAGATCGAGATGGCTTAGTGGTCAGAGCGCCTGGAGTATTTATCCGGGAGGCGCAGGTTCGAATCCTGTTCGCGACCGTATTCTTTTTCCATTTATTATTGTAACTTTATTAAAAGTTACTTTTATGAATATTATTTTTCAATAATCCATTTGCTTTTTTTATCAAAAATCAACTCGCCTGATGGTAAATATCGCCTGAATACTGTTTTTTAAGTAGTTTCTCTATTTCTTCCTCTTGCATGTACAGCCAGCACAAACATGTACACATTGCACTTTTTAAATTCCATAGAAATAGTTATCTGAATTAAATAAATGTTTTAATTTATGTAGCATACCTTACAAGCTTAATAATACATGCCAGGTCATATATAGGGTATATATGTCAGGTCAGTAGTGCGTTCCTTGGGTCTAAAAAACCTTTGACTTGCTAGTTAAATACCTGATTCCAAAATCATTGCAAACCACACACGCGGAGCTAAAGACCATAGTGTAATTTCCGGCAAAATTATGAAAATTCATTCAACCATAATGATGCGTAATAATAATAATAATATTCCACAACTATCACACAACGCCGTCTAGTCTCAAGCTAAGCAGAGCTTGTGTTATGAGTACTAGACAACTGATAAACATACTTATATATTTCTAAATGCATACATATTATAGATAAATTACACCCAGACACAGAACAAATGATCGTGCTCATCACACAAACATTTGTCCTGAGTGGGAATCGAACCCACGACCTCCGGCATAGCAGTCCGGGCTACTAACCAATAGACCAACAGGACAGTCACTTTTAGCAACATTTTCAGCAACATTTAGCAACATTTTGCTAAATTAACGCTTATTACGTACAGTGACCCATGTACGAGGTGTATTGGCTATATCAAACAAATGTTGCTCGTGAACCAGTGGTACAGAAACTGCGAGATATTATGATGATAGAACGTTTTTTCTTTATTGCACGTTATTTTTTTTTTCTGTAACTGTCCCACTCCACGTTCTCCACTGCTACGTATTTATTTTGTGATTTGTTTTAGAGCGCATTATGTATGTTTGAACATATTTTTGAGCTATATGTGTGAAGATGTTTTTTTTTCATACTGGAATCGAACTTAGTTTAAGATTGGCATATAATACTATTTTATCAGCTTCATTGGTCCAGTGGTTGGAAGTGCAGCTGCTGAGCGAGAGCTGATGAGGTCCTGACTTAATTTTTCAAGTCGGGTAAAAAGTTATTGTGGTTTCCAAAAGAGGTAAAAAGTTAGCATACCGGCGCTTAGAATTGTGCTCATTAGAAGGCAGTAGGTTATCACCTCACATCATAAATGCAACTTAATAAAAGCATTGGTGAAATGTTAGTTTACAATCTTCCACCTCTGTCTACTCCTTAGAAAAATACAGGCGTGCTATATACATTCTAACTCATCAATAAATTCCTCATACCAATTTACTAGTCTATAAAAGTATTTGAAGTAGTCTTTTGTCCCTGCAACTCTTAAAAATCAGTACAAAAGGACCAATAGAGTAAAAAACTTTGAGTACCTTATCCTAAAATCGCGAATTCCCGTCGGTGAATAGTGTTACAGTTAATTGAGCGCAGTGCATACACTTGGTGGACTGAGGTATGTAGTGTATGACGCATTCGTTCGGACAGTGAATGTGTATTCAATTGATAATTACAGGCTATTTAGTATCTAGATAGTTCTACAGTATGGTCAGTAAATTACTCTACATGCAGTGATTTCCTAGCAGCAGAAAGTTACACTGTATAGTTAAGGATCGTAACTTCAAACACAAAGCAGGCATTAAGTACAAATTGTTCGGAGTCAAATGCGATACGGTTACTGCCAACCTGTATCATCCCACTGATGTCAAAAGTGTTCAAGATTTTTAATTAATTTTTCTAACTCTTATTGTTAACTTTTTAGGGGTCTGGCACGTCGCTGTCTGGCTGTGTCAAGACTCAAATATGTATAAGAAATTATTTTGGACTTGCTTGAAACGATGATGGAAAATATCGGGAGTATCAGAGCTGAAACCAAGTAAGTCTCTGAAATGGTTTTACATATTATCGAGAACATGCTTCAGGTATGCTAGTTTCCGCTGCACTATTTAAGCAGATGTTAATTAATTTTGAATGCGTACATGATGACGAAAATTCTGCGTGTTTTAGATACGAACCTGCGACTTTTGATTCCATTCTCTAATCCGGAAATGTATATCTAATTTTAATAAATTATGCAAATTTGTAACTTGGCAGACAGGAACGTGTAGCTGGGGAGTTTGTTGCGTCGCTTCTTCTCTCCAGTGAAGCACTAAGAAGCGGTGAAGGGACTATGTTATTGTAATGTTTGTCGTTCAAACAGTACAATTTAAAATGGTCTAATTGGAATAAAGATATTTTGATTTGATTTGCTTTGATTTAGTCCAAAGGTTTAACCACTAGGCTATAACTACTCCATTTTACTGTTAATTTGTTTCGATATATATTTATATTGTGCAATTTGTGTTAATTGCGATAGATATTAAAGCATCAAACGATTTTGCTTCGACATGATTGCATGAATAAATATTAACGCAGTATTTAAAATAAACATGACGTGGCCAGTTCCACAGGCCACCATTAAAATGAATGAACAAAACATTTTCCATGAAATATGTAAATTAGCCTCAATTGACCCCCTACTGGTGCCAAATTGTGATTGTAACATTAATATGAATTATTGTGAGTTTTATTTTAAGCTAAAATGGAATATTTCGTTTATTTTAGTGGACAAAGAGAGGGGTTAATAAGTGAGTGTGTCATTAATACACTACCTGTGTGGTAGGCGATTAGTAACTTAGAAAGTTTGCCTTTGCGTAAATCATGCTTAGCGACCTATACAGTAAAAAAAAAAATGTAGAAACAAAAAGACGGTCGTGAGTAGGGTTCTAACCTGCGTCTCCCGAATAAATACTTCAGGCGCTCTGACCACTAAGCTATCCCGTGAATACGTATTTAAATGTGGAAGAAGAATTCACAGTAGTGAGCAGATGTCGAGATTAATAACTATTTTTCGAAGGATACATTGAGAAAGTTATAGACAAGAACTGGGGTTGAACCAGCGACCATTCCGTGTTATTTGTCTATTATTTTTTCAATGTTTCCTTGTAAAATAGTTATTAATATAGGCATTACATGGCCTCAACATGTATTAAACAATATCATTGTATATGAGATGTCGAGATTGTTTTATCTTTTTTTTTTTTTTTTTTTAAACAAACGTTGCCCCACACTAAGAATTTCTTCCTGTATCGTGGGTGCATTTACAGACATATAATCTTACAAGCACACACACACCCAGACCCGGAGCAATTATCTATAGATCGTACAAATATTTGCTCAGTGCAGGAATCGAACCTGCGACACGCAGCGCAGCAGTCGGTCTCTCGACCACTGCGCCAACCGCGCTGTCAAGACTTTCGTGTGTTATATCTAAACCTATTGAAGCAAGGAAACCAATTTCAAGAGAGGTAATTGTATTATTCAGCCGCTGGTCACTTTCCCAACCTAGATCTCTTACTATTACCTTACCTTACCTTACCAAGCTATATTAACCTTCACTATGGGCAAAGCAGGCACCTGCTAGATCAAAAAGTTACGAACGTACCTCAATCAAATTGCGCACGTTCTCAAAAAAGGACAGGTCAGGAGCCACCCTATCGACCAGCATGCATGAAGAGCATAGATGTAGTGAAAGAGGTGTGTCAGAATCGTCGTAAATGGAAGCCGATAGTCTCTGCCTTCCACAATGGGAAACAGGCGTGATTGTGTGTATGTATGAAAAAGAGTTTTGTATGAGTTGTGAATTATTCACAGAATAATAAATTGAATTCTATTAATGTGAATTTTATTATTAAAATTCACATTTTGAATTTTAATAATAAAACAATCGCTGTGGAATACAATATGTCAGGAGACTTGGAAAATAGTCAGGTTTGGTCATCTTTTACGACATAAGTAAAATTTTATTTAGATGTATTTTCTTTATCAATCTTACTTCTCATGATACAAATGATCCATGGTAATAATTAGACATTGACGGCGCCTTTATTTCGTTGGTGTAAAGATGGTTTTCATAGTAAAGATGTTATCACTGATGTGCGGCTGACCGTATATATGTCATAACTGAAAGATTGACAAAATGTGCAGAAAATTGACTAGCATATACGGAAACTTCATTCAGTTCTACCCAAAAAAATTAACTGCCATCTGCCATCAATATTTTATACATGACGCTCCCGCTATCCCTAATTGGTCACCCCAAATCGCGATATTGAATCTGGCAACACTCCGGCCATAACCGGTTGAAACTGGTCGAAACTAGTTCATACCGACGCAAAGCGGTTCATATTTATGTGTTCATAAAGCTAGCTGCAATAAAAATTGCGGTTTATGCACTTTTTATGCATAAGTGAAGTAATGTTAGTTAAGATTTATGTTTATTTAATATTTCACGCTGTTGACGTTTATGGAGAACGTAATGTAATTACTGCTGGCTTCTTGAATGGAGTATGAAAAATGTTATGTGTTCTAAGGAAATTGGATGAATAATTGTAAGGCGCCTTCTGCTTGTTTTTATTTTTTTAATGTGTAATTTATTTAATACCTGTACAACTTTACACCATTATGAAGTCATGCAGTGTGCGGGACCGACTGCTAGGCGTGAGGTTTTGGGTTCGATTCTCGAATCCAGCACTGTTATTTAATTTTTATGTTTATTTATTTTTAATAGAAGCCCGGAGCTTGACATAGGTACCCAGTAGATGGCAATAGACTCACCACCTATTGAATAAGTCATAACTAGAACGGTCAGTGGAATGAGGATTCTTAGGCATACGTCTAGGGTGAGGCTTTGATTATGTTATGAAATTGAAATATTCCCAAACAACCTTCTTGTAGAATAAACGAAATTGGATTTGAATTTGACAAAAATATATAAAAGTCGGTATGTACATAACTTCATATTTTTATTCTTAAAACTGCAATAACCACTTACTATGCATATGCTAATGCGTGGCTCAGTTACGGCATCATTATGTGGAGGAATAGCACAGATGCACCTACACTCTTTATTTTACAAAAGAAACTAATTCGAATCCTAGCAAATATACAACAAACCGATAGCTGTAAACCATTCTTTATTAAATACAAAATCCTTACTTTACCCTCTATTTATATTTTTGTAATCTGTAAATTCGTTAGGAAATATAGAAGCTTTTTTACAACCCGTGGAGACGGACATACCAATCGATCGCTCAGACACAAGAATAAAAATATTCAATAGATTACCAGACTCAATGAAAAATGAAACAAGTGACACAAGTTTTATAAAGACTCTAAAACAATTACTACACAAGCGAGCATATTACACTGTACAAGAATATCTAACTGACAAAGAAACTGTTTATTGTGATAAAAAATAGTACCTTAAACAAAAGTTATTCGTCTTTTGTAGTTGTATAAGTTAAATATAAGTAATTTGTAATTGGTTATTTTATAAAAACATATTTTGCTGTGCCCTACAGGGTCCATAATTGTACTTTAGCTAATAAGCCATGTTTACCACCTTACTGACATTGTGGAATGCAAATAAATAATATGAATATGAATAATATGAATATTTCGAATTAAATGGATGCTCAATCCAAAGTAATATCGAAAAAAAAAACCGTTGGGAAAATAATAATTGTGTACTTTTGGCTGACACGAAAACTTAATGAACACCAAGAGCTAAGTTTCACTGCTAGTAACTTCACAGGAATACAGCAAAATATAAAATGCGTTTATTTATATATATTACATTAATACCGCTTAAATCCAGGCCCATCCAATACCCGAAATCAGTATGACCTACATACAAGCGCCATTACGCTCCAAAAACGCTTAACGACCGGTACAAATCAACGTACAACGTACGTAGGGTGGAAGTAGTGGGTAGGCTAGCCAGTCCAAACGGATTTACTGTAGATTTATTCACCGGTGCTTGAGCTTGGTTCAGTTTCGAACTAATCAAGTTTTGTTGTCGTTTTTCGGACAAGGATTCGTTTTTGGTGTCTAGTAATGATTTTTTTAAATAATTATTCGAGTTTCCTGATATTATGTTGGTTGTTGGGGGTAAGGCAGAGATAAGAGATGTAATCTTTAGGTACTCCCACATTTCACGGATGCCGTTATTAATTCCCATGTAATATGTGGTGGGCCTATTACTATCTACTGGTCACAATACCAAACTTTGTCCTGATCCAACCTTTATTCGACCCGGGAATCGAAACAACGAACCATGAGCCCCTTATTGGAACTATTTAAAAATTTTCATGGCTAAACAATATGTCTTTACCAATCTATATTGAACAAGCATAAAGTAATAGCTCTCCCACTCTTCATATATTCTATTTAGAAAATATTTATTGTATAGACTATAAAAATGCTTTGATTTGATTTTTTGATTTGATTTGCTCATCTAAGATTTTTGGTTAAAGTTTTGATAATTTTTTTGTTTTATGTATCATTGCATAATTTTGTGTGAGACCGTCAGATGGCGTGTAGAAATAAATTCGGTTTTTTCTTAAAAAAACAGATGCCGAAAAAACAAAAATTACAATAATAATTTTATTGTTTACCGGCAATACTCACGTGCATTCGTCGAATTTGCCCGACTGAATATGCCTCACGAAAGTTATTGAACCAAAAATTTACAATATTTACCAAATTACAAAATCGAACGATTTCACAAACAAAATATTCCATTCCACCTCAAGGTAAAGTGTTAGAAAATTTCCTTATCAAGCAAAACGCGATTCCAGAGGGGTATGAAACCATCGTACCCTCTAAAACAGTAAAGCCCCCAACAATACAATTCCAAATTCCAAAGTGCAGTGGAAATATTCAAACTCTTAACATTCCAAGAGGCAGCTCGCCTTAATTTCATAATAACAATATCTCTAATCCACTAAAAATGGTATAAAATTATCAGTGAGCGCAATACTCCAGTTCTTGCACAAGTTAAAGGTTTAAACTGTAATTATTACGGCTAAAACGGCCTTAACTTTGCTTTAAAATGGGCTAATTAGCGCAAGACCACGAAACTACGCCCAATTACGACGCAATGTTATTGTTGGGTTTGCGAATGGCTTCATTTGGTGCCGATGTGGTACTTTTCATATTAGATTGTTGGATTGGGTGGTGTTGGGGGAAGGAGTGTCTTTAAAGCCAGATGGGCTGCAAGATAATCGGCTGCAGGATCGGGGAGTAGATAACAATAGGCGTTTAACGTTTCAGACTGCCTCGTTCGTCTACTGGTCCCGAGCGCGACTGCTGAGCATGAGGTCTTGGGTTCGATCAAGGTGTTATTGGGTTTTTCTGTTAGAAAATTCTCAGTAGCAGCCCGGAGTCTGGAATTGTGCCCGGTAGATGGCAATAGGCTCACCAACTATTACATGGGACTTAATAACAGCATTGGTGGAATGTGGGTGTACAATTGTGTACACCTCTGCCTACCCCTTCGGGGAACATAGGCGTGATGCTATGTTATGTATTAACGTGTTATGACGCATTTTTAGAGGAGATAAATGACAACTAGAACAACATGAAATTAAAGAAAATAAAATTATAATTAAGAAGCATGCCTGCTATGTCCGTTTTTTTTAATTCACACCTTTTTATGTACCAAAGCCTTTATATTAAACTTTTACTATGTTACCCGGGACAATGTTTTATTCTAACGATACCCCATACATCTAAATCGGTTCCGGCGTTTAGAAGTTATAGTGGAATAAAGAAGTATATGACCTTAAGAACATAACACTACTTTATTGGGCAGTCAGTTAAAAAATATAACCCATTGCCCGACCTGGGAATCGAACCCAGAACACTATGCCCAACACACGCTTTTACGGCCACTAGAGCAATGAAACAGTTGACAAAGGTGGTACGTAAGCCGGACAGCGCATTTACACGATTTGTAATGTTAAATATGTAGAATGCAAATAAATACAATATCTAGTATGTGTCTACCACCAAACTCTACTCAATTGTGGACACTGCACGGTCGAACAGCTCCTGCTGATGCCCCGTCGAGAGGCGAAACACGTGTAGAGTAGTTGGTGGTAGTCGGAATTTTCACCGCTTGCGTATGTGCATATATTTGCGGGCGAGCGATGCACGGGTAATTGCATGACTACCACATATTGTAGAAATAAACTTCCGCAATATTACGCCTAAATCTATTCAATACTTAAATCTTCAGCAATAAAAATATTGGTTTACTGACTCAATGCCATGCAGCATTCTCTATCAGTTAACCTTAAGGTTAAAAACGGGAAAGAGAAATATTATTCAATAACAATGTTTTATTGACGTGTCTTGACAATAATATCAATTATTCGCTTGAATTTACAAGTTTGACATTTCCATTATAGCACCATTGCACTGACATTGTATCTAAATTTATTAGTAAAGATAGTCGTTCCAACATCACCATATTATAAATGCGAGCTCAATGTAGTCATTAATGTTCTAGAACTTGAGTCTCTGAAGAAATTGCGTTAACCTGTGTTTCTATCACAGATGGCATTCTTAGTATCGGGGTTGCTCAGTATATATTTTTTTATATTTTTTTTATATTATTTCACGCATTGACCTACATTGCTCTCGGATATTTCTGATCACAAAAATGTAACAAAGCAAGACTGTACTTATTATTTATTTAAAAAGAGTGTCTATGGAGTTCCTTGCCGGCTCTTCTCCATATGATCAACTTTTTGGAACCGAGCAACTAGAATCATTTGACGTTTCTTAAGTGCATGTAATTTGCCTATTTGAAAAAAAAACCTTTTGACTTTGACTTTGATTCCTAACTTAACGAAATCATCCAAGTAAGAACATTGAAATCTAACAAAGTGCAAACTTCCTATATGCAAAACCATCAAGTTCTTAGTTAACCAGACTCCATCGGTAATAGTTTAATAAGCTTACTTTAACTCCCTGCGGCAGTTACAAAGCTTACTAGACTTAACTTCATTAGTTAACTGTAGAATCGTGAGATAGTTAATTATTGTGTCGCGACAATATATTAATATGGGTGATGGATACCCTAGAAAGTGGTAGAAATGTACTGATACATCTTTGAAACGCATTAACGCATCCGTAGCGAACTCTAATAGCGGTGATAGCGAAGTGTTATGACCGTTGGACTGACAAGTTCAAATCGAAAGCACGCACCTCTGTCTATTCGAAGTCATGAGCGTATTATCAATTAATTATCACTTAAACGGTGGAGGAATACATTGTGAATACGATTCGAACCTGCACTAAACAGAAAAACCCAGTAACATTTTGCTCGAAGTTTTATTTTGTTTATGTGTGGAAAATCCTTGATGGCAATGTGCTATCGACTAAAAACCACACGATCTTCCAATAACCTATTCCGGAGTCCTGAGATCGTAGTTGGATTCACCGCGACCCCGGTAGGTTATAATCCGTCAATCTGACTGCCTCGTTGGTCTAGCGGTCGCAAGCGCGGCTGCTGAGCATGAGGTCCTGGGTTCGATTCCCAGGTCGGCCAAAGTGTTATTGAATTTTTCTGTTACGAAATTCTCAGTAGCTGCCGGAGACAGGAAGTTGGTGGTGTGACACCCCCGTGCTTCGGAAAGCACGTAAAGCCATTGGTCCTGCACCTGATGTCGCTCCGGTCGAGTCGCATTACCGTACTATTGGAGTATGAGAGTGAAGGAAGAGGGAGTGCACTTGTGTTTGAGCATACACTTGTGCACTATAATATCTCATGCCTACTTGGTTAATCTCCGTGGAGATAGGCCGCCGTGACCGAAATACGGTCGGGAGGGAATATTATACTCCGTCAAAGTAACAAACACTTTGCTGGAACTAGGAATCGAACTCAGGACCTCAATAGAAGCGCTTGGGACCACTAGACCAACAAAACAGTATTTTCTATAGTAAAACCATAATCGTAAAATCAATACCCAATTCTATATAACTCCATTAAACTGGTTAACTATATTTTTAAACCCAGTTAACGGGTAGTACGTGCGTATAGGCCTCACATTGTAACACGCAGTTAGTTAACTATTACGGCGGCACTTCCGCAACTGTTATATAGTTAACTGGGCTCAGTTAAACATTCCGTTCACGTGATAAACTTTGTTAGAATATTTTTTCGGTGTCCAACCGTGAATAATATTAACATAGTTTATGGATTTATTTTTAGGTTATTTTTTTTTTATTTAGGTTTCTAGAGTTTTTTAGATTATATATTTTTGTGCTTGAGCTTATTATAGTGTAAATGAATATTTGAACGAATTTCAATGAAAGCGATTGTAATTAGGTATTTAGTTATTCACATTTTAGTATAAACTGACTGAAACTGCACTTGGTTTGACTGACAACCGACCCCAACGTGTTTGGGAAAAGGCTAGGCAGATTGAACCGGTCTTTGAAGTGATATACATTAATCTATTTTAACTTAGTTGCAATTTTTTACTACTTCTGCCTCGCTGGTCTAGTGGTTCTAAGAGCGACTGCTGAACACGGTTCGATCCCCGGGTTGGGCAAAGTGTTTGGAACTGTGCTCGGTAGATGGCAATAGGCTAACCACCTATTACATGGGACTTAATAACAGTACAACTGTGTACACCTCTGCTTACCCCTTCAGGGAATACAGGCGTGATGCTACATTAGTTATGTTATGCTATATTTTAATTTAATTAATTTTCGTTCGTTCTACTTAAGC
The DNA here is from genome assembly GCA_935421205.1 of Xylocampa areola. Taxonomy (NCBI): domain Eukaryota; kingdom Metazoa; phylum Arthropoda; class Insecta; order Lepidoptera; family Noctuidae; genus Xylocampa; species Xylocampa areola. Next base: position 996,092 of record OW285225.1, on the reverse strand, counting down.
GAAAGTGTTGTAAAAATTTCCTATTGTGTTTACACACACAACATCTTACATGCACAGCTACTTAGACCCTAAAACCATTATGCCAAGCCTGAATATAAAACCTTAGATCTTACGATAAGCAGCCGCATCGGTAACTAAACCAATTTATTAATTTATTTCTTACGTCATATATTATGAAATATACCAGAAATACTGTTTTATTTTAATTTTCTTCAGAACATACTTAATTCATGTAACATCACATAACATTACCCTATGAATTCTGTCTACCCCCAAACGCCTTAACAGACACACGAACAAGATTTATTAATTTCACAAAGGCTGTCAGCTCTACGAGTAAGGAAGGCTTTATTAAAATTTCAGGACTCAAGGATTCCCCCCTATTATGGCGTCTGTATTTTATGGTAACTGGCAGTTGTAGGGTTTATTTTTTCCACGAACACCTCGGGGGTTTTTTATTTGGGGTTCTTGATTTTTTTTGTTTTGAGTATTGGTATGTTTTTTTTTAGTAACGGCTTTGGGTGTTTTGTTTATATCCAATTTATAAGGATTATATGTAAGTAGAGGAGAGGCTCGTGGCTAAGTAACAGCCGCACAGATCGATCGATCGAGGTTAAGCTGCGCTTGCCGCGGTCGGTCTGTGGATGGGTGACCATAATTTCATACAGAGACCTCTCCGCGCCTCGGAGAGTACGTTAAGCCGTCGGTCCCGGTTGTCAAATTAAGATCTATGACAGTCGTTACAGGTAGTTAGAGGCCTGAAAGTCTGAAAACCAGTCATACCACGAGATATCGTGTTACCCAGTAACTGGGTTGTGGAGGTCAGATAGGCAGTCGCTCCATGTAAAATACTGGTATTAAGCTGCATCCGGTTTGACTGGAAGCCGACCCCAATATAATTGGGAAAAGGCTAGGCAGATATATATGTAAGTAAAGAAAATTTTTTGAAAAGCAACAACGCATGCTTAGTGAACACTAAAGTTATTATATTAAATGGAAAAAGAATACGGTCGTGAGCAAGATTCGACCTGCGCCTCCCGGATAAATACTCCAGGCGCTCTGACCACTAAGCCATCTCGACCTCTGCTCACCACCGCGAATTCTTCATCCATATTTTAACACGTCTTTTGGGGACGTCTTTGCTATCTATTCAGTCCCTATACGTTAGTAGTTTGTGTATAGTTGCTAAGCAAATTTTGTGTAAGAAAATTGTGTCATATATAGTTATTTTTTATATAAGTCTCGTACACATAAAGTTATTATATTAAATGGAAAAAGAATACGGTCGCGAACAGGATTCGAACCTGCGCCTCCCGGATGAATACTCCAGGCGCTCTGACCACTAAGCCATCTCGACCTCTGCTCACCACCGCGAATTCTTCTTCCATATTTTAACACGTCTTATGGCGACGTTATTGCAATCAATTCAGTCCCCATACTGGTGACCAAACCGACACGACTAACTTTGCAGTTAATACAATGTCGTAAAGAATGCAATTACCTTAATAATTCAAGATAAATCTTTGAAAAGCATTAACGCATGCTTAGCGAACTCTAAAGTTATTATATTAAATGGAAAAAGATTTGGTCACCAGTATGGGGACTGAATTAATTGCAATAACGTCGCCATAAGACGTGTTAAAATATGGAAGAAGAATTCGCGGTGGTGAGCAGAGGTCGAGATGGCTTAGTGGTCAGAGCGCCTGGAGTATTCATCCGGGAGGCGCAGGTTCGAATCCTGTTCGCGACCGTATTCTTTTTCCATTTAATATAATAACTTTAGAGTTCGCTAAGCATGCGTTAATGCTTTTCAAAGATTTATCTTGAATTCTCGTACACATGTTTTGCAATAATCGAATCTGACTATAAATTGAAAAATAAAATATATTTGATGGTCCAATATCGTTATATCTGCTCAATATTCATTTAACCTTACATCAGTCAAACCTAAATGCCGCCCACCAAAATTATTCGTACACCCATACTAGACGAAAACAAAAGCTTTTCTGGTGAATTTAATAAAAGTACGTAATAGTCAACCTCTACATATTTATGAGACGACGTCTACCAAATTATAATTTGATTATACAAAAATCCTTTTTGTCCTCAAACCTTATTAAAAGTCGGCAAAGCAATCGGTTTACTATCAAGAAATCTAAATTGAGTCGAATTAGACGTAACCTTAGACCTACGGCGTAGCGAGATCTACGGCGTAGCAGCGACAGCTACGACGTAGTAATATGCTACGTGATCAATTTGATGTCACGTATGGATCGTATATGGCTGTGAAATGGTACGTATGCATGTTTATTACTTGGTATTACATTGCTGAGACAGAAAGGTGACTCGCAGAATTAATGTGATGTATGGTACACGCGTGATTTCATTTCATAAAATGTGTGAAATGTAATCGTGAATTTGGGCGTCGAAGTTCAAATTAAGTCTGATAATTAATCTGTATGTCATGTTTAATCATTTTGATAATATGGTTATCAGTTGTGGGGACACTATCATATCAAAGCCTTACGCCTGTATACCCCTAAGAGTTAGACATAATTATTTCGTTAATATTATGTTGAGCCTATTGCCAGCTACCGCACTCAACTCCAAATTTCAGGCAGCTATTGAAGCAGTCCATACAAATCATTACTTTGCCATTAATTTTCTCGAGAACACCTATATTTATTTTATAATACACCTATAGTCAGGAAAAGGTGGCCTATAATTGTGAAACATATTTGAAAGGTAGGATTCGCATCAGAGCATTTAATTTATCCATAGACCTTTGCGTACAGAAAAATAACGTTAACCGTTTTTACCGCTACGCCAATCGGCCAAAAACCCAGTTAATGCTAAATGACGTCAACATTGAGTACCGATTCCATTATCACTCGTTAATAAATCCTGTATATGGTTATGTCTCACTGCATAAGCGAAGCGAGTAGCGAATTAAATGGCGAAATCACCTACGAGTATGTGTAAAAGTTTCTTACTCGCTATTATTACTTTTTTTACTTCTGCTGAGTTATTAGATAACGTGGGAGAGCCATGCTTCGGCACGAATGGGCGTAAAAGCGTAAAACAACGAACGGAAGTCTCACATTGAAAAAATCCTCAATAAGATCGACCGCTTTGTTTTTGTATTTATTTATTTATACTTTGTGCACATTGGTACAAAGGCGGTCTTAATGCCATAGGCATTTTCTGCCAGACAACCTTGGGGTGATGCAGAGAAGCACGGTAGATGCACTAACGTAAAAAGAGTAATTTACCAGATTTTTAATACATACACACGATATAATTTATTACTATATTATGATATATATAGGTATAATATAAACATTAAATACATAATCATAAAAAAAAAATGTGCCAAAACATTGTACATAAATAGACTAAAGCCCTAGACCCCACACTAGGATTCCCTGTGTCGTGGAATATAAATATATAATATTAAAATTAATTAAAGACGAGATGAACTGCCAACGTCCTATCATAAAGATGCTTCCGTACCCTTACTTTAAAAGAGTGCCGACTGTTAGCCATCCTAATTTCGACAGGGAGAGCATTCCACAATAGGATAGACTGCACAAAGAAAGTAGAGTGAACAAAATCAGAGCGATGAGAGGGACAATGAAGAAGACAATTGTTTGCTGAACGAAGATATTTGGAATGATTGGTGCATACATATGAGAAGTTAGGTAAGAAGGAGAATTTGGAGAAAAAAGTAATGAAAACAGGGTACGTTGTAGTGTCTACGTTGGCGAATAGGCAAAAAACAAAAAAACAAAAAAAAAACAAACTAAATCTGGAGACTGCATTCACTGCATACCATGCCTATGTAGCGTCTATACTCTGCTATGGTATTATTATATGGGGTCATATTTTTTTATGGGATATGGGCAACCGAGATGACGGATCGTCTGATGGTAAGCGATTACCGCCGCCTATGGCCACCCGCAACCCCAGAGGAGTGCGTTGCCGGCCTTTTAAAGAGGAGTGCGCTCTTTTCTTGAAGGTTTGAAGGTCGTATTGGTCTGGAAATAGCATATAGCATATTCCATTATTTGAAAAAAAAAATAAGGCACTAAAACGCAATCGCTCGTTGCTGGCCGTATGACATCTACCTAAAGCTCAGGATTCCACCTTTTTCAATCGACCGGATTACGTGTGGATATACCGTCAATTCTTATTGCCTTTGATTAATCTCTTTCAAGATTTTCTTTTCGTATAAAAAGAGGAATTAAGTAATCACTCATTCTGATAGATGAGTATGGCTACAGGAGATTTTGATGGAATTAATTTTAATCTAAAAGAATTAAGGACTTTAAAATATGGTTCGAAAGAGAGCCTACATACGTAGCAAAGGGACCGTAATCCAAAGGGTGGCGTTTAAATCTAAAAACAAAACCATTTATTTCAAATAAACCATTTACAGGCACTTTTGAATTGACAGAAGTTAGTTGCCACGTTACAAAGTGTAGGTCCCTATGGAGAAGAACGGTTAAGAAACTCCACGGTTACTCTTTTTCATCATATAGGTTTTTACAATAGTATGTATTGGTTACACTGTTTCTGTTGCAAAACAGTATGTGAGAACAATGTAATATGACGCTAATACTAAAAGAGTTTAGTTTAACAATTCAACATTTTGCTATGACAGTTTAGAGATGACCTGTCCCAACTGACAGCGCCCGTTCACGAACATGACGCATGCGTCAGCATCACCCAACTCCACCATGTTGTAGGGAATCGAATGACCCAACACACACACCACCATCGGCGGGACATTTTAGTGAGCATGACATACTCTATCTGCCAGACAACAATAAAAAATAAACGGATAAAATAATTATAAATGGTTACATAGTACTCACACAATATCAATCACAAGTGGGTGTATCACAAGTGGGTGGACTTATTGCTATCTATCGGGCACAATATTAAACTTCTCATAGCTGCTAATTTCTTAACAGAAAAAAAAACTAATAACACTTACCAAATCCGAGAATTGAACCCAGGATGTTGATACTCAGTAGACACGCTTCCGATCACTGCACCTTGAGTTTAGTCAGTTATTTCGTGGTCTACTTAATTAAACATGGATCTATTCCAGTTTTTAAGTAAGTTGACTTTAAGAAATTGTTTTAATGAACAGTAGCTAATAATAAAATTTGTAAATAGGACCTAAGATTTTTCCTAGAATTGACACAGTCTTGTCTGCAATTTTTTCCAACCAATTTTATAATTTAAAAATTTACTTACACGTAATAACATCGCCATTTTGAGCTTCATTGCGAATTCAATTAGTTCTACAGCGAATACTTTCAACCGATACATTTGCACTTTATCTACACCTTAAGTATACAGTTATAACGTTCAGTATTGGCTGCATTAGCTGCAACAATAACGTTGTCAATCAAAATAGATTTACACTCTACATGCACCTTATTTTAACAAAAATAAGGTCCGAAATCCTGAGTATTTATTTACATCGTCAATCACACAAAAATAAATCTACCTTTTATGTAGACGTTATAGCTGTTTACATAAGGTTTGAATTCGTATGTATTGTCGGTATGGGTATGCTCAGCGTAAATGGGTATTGAGCAAAATTAATACGCATATTGCAAACACCTTATACAGCAATGAATAAGGTTGAAAATGAAATACGTTAACTGTAATTACATATTTGTTTATCGCTGGACAGCAGAAGGTATGTCTAGACTAATGTGTTCAAATATTAATGCGATCAGCTGTTACTTTTAGTTCGAATATCTGTAATTTAAAGGGTTTTGTGATTTGAGTATTAATGGAGGAAATAATCGCCTAAGTGGAGGGTTAAGTGACATGTTTTATTTAAGAATTCTATGTCAACATTCCAGACATACATTTACACCCAGAAACATATAACTACAATATTATAGTTGGCGTATTGTAAATGTGAGTGTCTAAATTTGTACGCCCTGGAATGGTTAGTGGAGTGTGGTAGTAGGATAACATCAGAACCTGGCGCATGGATAACATTTGGTGTAACATAGCTAGATAGAAGGAGACCGTATCGGTGGCGGTTACCACCAACAACAGCATTCCCAATAAGAGTTGACGTCAGGCAGACGGCCGGTCATAAAACAACAAGAAGAATAAGAATACATGCTGCGTCGACCCCAAATAAATTGGGATAAGGGCAGAGGGATGATGATGGTGGCTGAAGTTGTACGCTAGTGCGCTGCGCAGTACTCAATTTTACAATAAATTCGGCAGGGCGCATGCTTGAACTAGTGGGAGCTCAGGAACAGCGTGCTGTGTTACTTAATCCTTTACATTCTGTGAATAAATCTATCTCGCTTGCTCAGGCTGAGAACAGTCGGTGCTATAAATGCATTTCGCTTGTATTCTCCGGGAGAGGTGTAACACTTTCATTTTACCAATGCAGTTATTAAGAGCCATGTAATAATGCCATCAGGCATTGCCACCAAGAACAATTCCAGACCCCAGGCTGTTACTGACAATTTTCTATAAAACAACGAAAATATCCAATAACACTTTTACCAGACAGGAAATTGAACCCTGGATTCCACGCTCAGTAGCCACGCTTGCTTCTGAGGAGTTTATTCGTAAAATTGTAAGGAATTTAGTCATAAGAAACTAGCTGGTGCTCGCTATAATAAATAGCCTATGTCCTTGTCCAAGGTCCAATCTGTCTCTATACCAAAACTCATCAAAATGGTTTTAGTGTTTTAGGCGTGAAAATATAACAAACAGACAGAGTTCTTTCGCATTTTATTATAGAAAATAATCAGTTTGTGTTTCATTATACCCGACATAGAAATAAGTAAACATCAACCAAATTTCAATAAAAATCACAGCACATTTCAATTTACCGAAATTCTAGAACACGCCTTTCCCTACCTTCGAAAATATCAAACAAAAATATTGTTGTGCCCTCGAAATACAATTTCGTTTTGCAAAACTTGCTCTCAGCGCAAAATAAAACAATACAGTAGAATTTCTCTCTCAAAATGTGGAAGGACGGAGACGTATCGCCCGTGTCATTTCGCACAATAGCCGGTAAGTGCGGCCGTTATGAACAATAGCCGGTGTGTTACATCATGGCGTCTTTAGTTTTGTTATTTAGTTTGTGTTGATTTGAGTTTGTGAACTGGGTGTACGAGTAAGTGGAGGAATTTTAATAGATTTTTATTTTGAAAATTTAATTATACCATTTCTGGTACACCCATATTTACTGATGCATTATTAAATACCACAGTGGTGAGTTTGTTGCGATTAACCAGGAAAAAGTCCAGACTCTGACCTGCTGGTGAGAATCTCATAACACTTTGCTCGACCAAGGAATGGAACCCCCATTCGCTTTTTTTAAGTAATAATTTGATATAATACCTTTCAAACTTTCTTCATACAATTTATTTGTATTTCGTTTGTGCTATTTATAATTTTATTTTAAATAACCTGCAACCATGTCTCCCAGAATATTATATACGCTTTTATAGTGCTTCATAATTATTATCACTACATCACTATCTCTACATAAATAAAAAACAAAGTCCTCCGCCGCATCTGTCTGTGTGTTCGCAATAAATTCAAAAACGACTGCACCGATTTTCATGTTGTTTTCACCAATGAATAGCACTCTATTCATTGGTGAAAACAACATGAAAATCGGTGCAGTCGTTTTTGAATTTATTGCGAACACACAGATGCTAATTTATATATAATTATATACTAAAATCTTAGTATATAAAGATTTTAATATATAATTTGTCAAGTTTTTGTATACATTGGCATTTGTTGGTGGTGTCGGAAAAAAATAAGCTGTCCGGGAGCTTTCAACGAAAACGCTGCATAAACCCTTTGAGATATAACAAAATGATGTGTCGTGGAATTATGTATCTTATATAGGTCTACAGAAAAGACCAGAATGACAATTATGTCTATCACTTAAGAATAACATATTATATCTATTTAAATACTTAAAAAAATGGGCAATTATAAAGCGGTAATTGGAAAGCGGGAACGGGATCAAAATTTCATGATTACTTTTGGTCGCGATAACAAACATCCACGCAGACGAAGCCGCGGGTATCAGCTTGTATAGTATAATAAAGTCTTATTGTTGTGCAATGATATAGGACATGAATTTTTCAAGTGGGCGTGGATGGCTAAATTCGAAACTTAAGGAATAGTGAAAATTACTCCACCTAGTCTCGGCCACATTTTCTATTTTGGAAAATATCACAGTACTCTATCAAATAATGTTTCAAACCATAATGTCAAGGTCCAAGTTATAATATACAGGTATTGTACCTTGACATTTTTATTTGTTTTAGTAGACTTCCTAAGTGATACAATGCCACAATATTTTATTTCACTTTCATATTCTTATTAAATAAAATTTCCTCACCTGTCCTTCATAGGTCCTTCGGGCCGGTCTATAGCAGTGTTACCCGATATCGAGTACACATACAGGCGCGACTCGGACTTGTACCATTTGATGCTGTGCATGGCGCCGCACGACCGCCCGTCAATCCGGCAACGGAGGCGTGCGGTTGTACCCACGATTGCGGAGGCATGGTCTGAAATGATAGAGAAGGATTTTGTTAATTATTTGTGTGGTAAAAATAATAATTAGTGTTGTATTGTGTAGTGATTTGGAAAGAGTACCACAGATTTCTGCAGAAGATATTTTAGTGCACATAAGTGTATGCGCAAACACAGGTGCACTCCTTCACTCTCAAAGTCCGATGGGACGACAATTTAACACGAGCGAGCAGTCACTTTCTTAATTCGATTTCACTAACATAAAGACAAAGAAAATGTTGTGAAAACACAGTAGGATAATTCATCATTATTCCGCAGTCCTTATCCCAATTTATTTGAAATCGGTGCCGTGTATATCTGTGATGCCGCTAAAGTTTATGACCGGCCGCCTGCCTTACGTCAACCCTCTTTGGGAATGCTTTTGTTCGTGGTAACTGCCACCGTTACGGTCTCCTTCTATCTAGCTATGTCACACCAAATAATATCGATGCGCCAGGTAATTAATAGGATAATTGTTTTAAAAAGTTGAAATCCTATACCACCTCTTCAATTATTAAGATCAACGCCATGTATTTTGTCGAACTGTTGAGATGAAAACTATTTCAATAGAAAGTAACTGAAGTATATTCCACTGCTGGTAGTGATTTGACCGCCACCCATCCGTGGCTCAGTACAGTTTACCTAGCGTGTTGTCTATTTGTTAACAACCCAAGTACTTGAATATTTTTACAAGAACTGTATAAAGCCAACACAACGAAAACAATATATTTAAAAATGTTTAACCGTTGTTCAGTATTCCGTATAATCCTGGTATCAAGCGGTTATCTCCGCTGTGGACCGGACCGATCCGGTTCGATCTGGTTCAATTAAATAGCTTTGTTTCACACTCGTTTATTTGTATAGTGAACTATTGTGAGGTTTTTAGGCGATATGTTGTAATGGAAGGCTTTTAGTGTTATTTATATAATTGATTATGGTTTTTTTTTTAGATTTTAAAATAAACGAAGCGTATGTTGGTTTTTGGGTTCCAGGCCAAAGTAGTATTGAATTCCTAATTTTTTTTTCCAGGTACAATATTTATTATATATATATACCTATGTCCTGAAATTTAATATATGTGAAGAAAGGGCAACATAATACAGACAGCACTCTACTAGTGTGAACGAGTACTAGTGAGATATTAGATTTTTTTTTTTCTAGTATGGAATAATCATCATGGACGCTGTGCCGGACTCCTACCGACTAAGAACCACGTGTACCTCCTCTAATCTTTACCATGGTTCAGGGATCTTAACTACATTCACCACAAACTCGGCAGGGTATGCTTATAGTCCGTCGAAGGTAACGAAGGACCCCATCATGCAAACAGGCCGCAGGTGGCTTGCACAGACAATCCAGAGAGTCCAATCCAGAGCACAGATAGGCGTGGCGCGCTGCCGTCTCGGGTCTGTCACTAGTCGGGCGACAAACTACCCAAATCCGTCACCCGCAGGCTACAGCTCACGGTGACCGGAGATAGTTTAGTGCCCTCCGATGTTTAGTGCGTCTTCTGCGGCAGGGGTGAGGGGGATTCGCCTCCCTTTTTGCCGCCACCTTCGTGAGCATCACCTTCTCGCAAAAGGTTGCGATGGTTCCCCATGCGCTCTCGCTCCCAACCCTGTCTAATCACAGCAGAGATGGTAGGTGAGATAGTTAAACTCTCAACTGACCCATTTTTGCCACTATAAAGTAGCATTCTCAACAAAAACTACCAGGGAAATATAAAATAGTGGAGCTATTTTTGCCATTCTAAATAAAGCTCTAACACGGGAGCAGGGACTTATGAAAAATATTCTCCATAGTTCGCTTTTTAAAATATTTCTCGTGAAGTTTAAGTATTTTTTTTGTTATTTTCATACGAAGCCGTTTATTAGTTGCATAATCCTAATATTGCGCGGCGGAGCATGTGTGCTGGTAATACTTTTGAAGTAAGCAGTGGGTGTGGTGGATGGCGGGGAAGAAAAAGCGTAAATTTCTTTGACGGTGCCTTGTCTATTTAAAGCAAAAAATTACGGTATAATAATTATTAAAATAAATGTGATTTATTTTTTACTTTATCTTCAATATTAATTTACAAATTGTTAACTGCCTAGTTTAGTGGTCCCAAGCGCGACTGCTGAGCATGAGGTCTCAGGTCCGATTCCCAGGTCGGGAAAATATTATTTGGTTTTATCTGTTACAAAATTCTCAATAGCAGCTCGGAGTTTGAAATTGTGCCCGGTAGATAGCAATATGCTCATCACTTATAACATCAGACTTATTAACAGCATTGGTGAAACGTGGGTGTACAACTATTTACACCTCTGCCTTCCCCTTCGGGAAATACAGGCGTGATGCTATGTAGCTACCCACATTAGCTAGACAATCTTGAAATTACTTTGCAAATGTAAATGCTTGCTGGAAGTGAAGCCTTTTTCCATTTGTAGTTACAAAGACATTTCCTCACGCTTTTTTTAACCGAGTGAATTATGAAACATATATTTATATAAACGACTGACATTTAAATAATAATCCCAGTTACAGTTAAATCTTTACATACTATTCTTCTTATCGTTTGGTTGGTGAACAACCTGGTGTCAGAGTTTAACCACCATCGAGAACATCTCTCAGGTGTGCTGATTTTGTCACGATTTTTTCCTTTACCGTTATAAGCAAGATAAAATTAAAATTATATTTGCACATGATTGTGGAAAGTGAGTAGTGCGAGACATACTCTTATATTAGTATATCAATACTTATATATAATTCAGACTAGGAAGTTAGAACGTTAGAACCTGGCGCATGGATAACATTTGGTGTGACGTAGCTAGATAGAAGGAGACCGTATCGGTAACGGTTACCAGGAACAACAGCATTCCCAAAGAAGGTTGACGTCAGGCATGCGGCTGGCCATAAAACATAGCTAAAACTTTAGCAGCATTTCAGTACAATTAAAGAGCACATGCAAGAAAACATGGAAATAAATCGAAATAAATTGGGATAAGGACTGATGATCAACAAGGGATGATGATGATGATGACTAGGATTTCTTCTGCATCACGACTGTGGTTACTTTTAGAGACACTTATTCCACACACACCTATACTCGAAACAATGATAGTCATACATATATTTGTTCATAGGTCAACAAACCTGTGACTCATGTAACGCCAGGCGGTCGATCATCTAACACATGCGTAAAAGTGCATTGACCTTTATAGTTTTGCGAATTATTTTAGGCTCGATTGCACCAACATAAATATAACTATAACTGACGTGTTACTTTATTGTTTTGTCAGCTTTTCTATGTAAAATGATACAGTAATATGTCCGTTACGGTTATAGTTAAGTTGGTGCTATTAAGCCTAATACTTGTAACATTAACTGTTATCAGTATACAAATATTGTTTGCAAGACTTATAATTATATGAAATTTTATTAAATTATTAATAAGTATCTTGAAGCGTTTATAATCCGTTGCAAACTGTGGTTAAGCAGTGGCATGCATTGCATATAGGCAAATAGGCAGTGCCTACCTCAAAATAATTACTTAAATGCAACCTATATCACAGTTTACTATATCTGTATAATAGAGACCGGATGCTATGCAACGTGTCGCAGGTTTGATTCCGAAAATTCATACGCTACTATTTGAGTCCACTGTCATCATAATTATCATCAACGTCATCATCATCATCATCAATGTGAAAAAAGAAATGTGTATTAAATTAATTCTGTATTTGTCTGGATTTGGCAGCTAAGGCATGCGATAGATCTGTTTTTTTTTATATATATATGTCTACCGCTCTCGCTCTCGCCTCCGCTCTTGCCTCCGCCCCCACCAAACCCACCACCTAAAGCTTAAGTCTGTAGCGCAACAACTGCTAATTTTGTTTCGAGAAAAATGCGCTATAATCCTCCAGCTCTGCTAGCTCCGACGGTTTAGCGTCATAAAAACTCTTGTACGGGAGCTCGAAATTTTTATACTTTGTAAATTGTGGCGAATGCAAACGTTTTGAAGTAATCTTGGATGTTAGTGCCGATTCTCCTGTGGATTAAGAAAATTTAGAGTTTTCATGTACATTTGTTTGTGAAAGAACACTCTTGGAAATGAAATATCACTTAAACTCTGAAAAAAGGTTACATGCTTGTATTCCCAGAGTGCTCGTGGATAAGTAACAGTCACTAAGACCGATCAATCGAGGTTAAGCTGTGCTTGCCGCGGTCGGCCTGTGGATGAGTGACCATTATTTCATATCGAGACTCTAGGGCCTGAGTTGCCCGCGTCTGTAGAACTGCATCCTTAAAATGGAATCACTACAGGTGGCCCCTTGGTGGTGCAAAACAGGCAACTCAACTCTGGTGGGAGGCTTCTGCCACGGCTGGTTACCACCCCCCGGACGAAGCCATGCCGTGAAGCGACCTAGTCGTGTTTCGGGATGTGGTCCGGTGCAACCGTTGTGGGAGACGGGTCTGGGCAGTTGCATCAACTCCCCAACTATCGTTCTCCACAAATCTATGTACTCCACGTAGAGTGAATAGATTTCTTCTAGATCTACATGCTCCATCAGCAGCTACACCGTCACTACCATCAGGCAAGTTCATGGCCAAACGTAAATCCATTTTTGATTTTTAACATAAACCCTTCCATGTCTCGGAGAGTATGTTAAACTATCGGTCGCGCTTTTCAAATGAAGATTTCTAACAGAGGAGTACTGTTTAACATTCACATTTCATCCGTACAATTATTAAGCTTCATGTTATAGGTTATGTGCCTATTGCTTTTAAATAGGCTCAGTTTCTCTCGATGCGAGAAATGAACCCAGAACCCAGAACTCACCAGCAAAATTTACAATTTCTAAACCAACAAGACAGTCACATAACGTCGTTACATTTAAAATTAAAACCCAATTTGTTACGTAATACTAAAAGGATAAACTTATTACAATTAAAACCGCAATCTTCAATCCTTATTATTTAAATTATAGCATTCATAAAGGTCTTTGAATTACAGATTACAACGGTAATATCTTTATGGGGTGACAGAATTAGAATTGTAATTTTCATTTTAACAAATGGCTGTATTTTTAAATAAACACCTTTGTCGGCATTGTTGACTGTTTAACAAAAGCTTATTATTTCGTTTTCGGGTCCACCCTGAAAAGAATAATTTTGGGGTCTCAGCGAAAATATTATTTGGAGATAAATTGAGTAAAGCTTTTGAATGTATTTTTAACGAAGCTTCTCTTATTTTGATTTTAATGGGCCGTGTTTTGATGTTTGTCTATGGGAATAAAATAATTTGTGAACGAGATGATGAGATTCAAATTGACCGTGAAGTTAGAAGTCTGACTTGAAATTTTTTATGTTTATTATACATAATAGAATAATGTTAAGAACATGATTGAAAAAACTATAAAATCTTCTGAAGTGCTCTCAACTAAGAATAGATTATTAAAAATGGATTTGCTAAGAAATAATAATAGCTGTATATTTTAAGAACACTGAATTCTGTTGTATTTCAACTAGGTATATTACGTAAATAGCATCATTCCTATATTATCGAAAGGATTCGGCAGAGGTTTAATTTTGAAATTAAGCTCAATGTAATATGAAAATGATGGTGGGCCTATTACCATCTACTGGGTAAGATCCGAACAGCAGAGTTGCTGCTATTTTTTTTTTTACATTAGAACGAAATACAACACTGTCGGCTTCGGGAATCAAACCAAGGACGTCACGTTTGTTAGCCTGCTTGCATCCATTAGACCAAGTCAGTGACTTCTGGGTGGTTTAATTATACGATAGGATGAAGAAAAAGAAATACATTTACAATTAGGTAGGGCCTGAAAGTCTTCAGAACTGCCTGCTGCCCAACTGCGGATGTACCATCACCTTACAAAAAAATAACAATGTTCTTTAGTGTTGTGTTTTTAAGAGTAAGCATTAAAGATTTTGGGCTGTCCTGTTGGTCTAGTGGTTAGTAGCCCTGACTGCTATGCCGGAGGTCGTGGGTTCGATTCCCACCCAGGACAAATGTTTGTGTGATAAGCACGATCATTTGTTCTGTGTCTGGGTGTCTTCTTCTTCCTGCCCTGGTCCCAGGTGGTGTAATTTATCTATAATATGTATGCATTTAGAAATATATAAGTATGTTTCTCAGTTGTCTAGTACTCATAACGCTAGCTCTGCTTAGCTTGAGACTAGACGGCGTTGTGTGATAGTTGTGGAATATTATTATTATTTTATTAATTCAGTCATTAAACTTGGTCTAAGTTATCTAGAAAGCCTAATAACTTAAGTTCTAAGTAATACGAATTTATGTTAAGAGCCTATTAATTATTATTAACGTGGTTGAAAGATTGAAGACGCCTTATTAAGATTGATAAGTAATTTAATTTTAATATAATCTGCCTTCTGAAAACTAATGCAAATTGTTATATGGTGCTCTATTAGAGATAATGCCTAATTGATATTATGTGATATTTTAAAGTTAAAAGTAGCGTTATTATATTAAATGGAAAAAGAATACGGTCGCGAACAGGATTCGAACCTGCGCCTCCCGGATGCATACTCCAGGCGCTAAGCGCTCTGACCACTAAGCCATCTCAACTTCTACTCACCACCGCGAATCCCTTCCTTCTTCCATATTTTGACACGTCTTATGACGACGTTATTGCTATCAATTCAGGCCCTATACAAGTGACCGAACCGACACGACTAACTTTGCAGTTAATACAATGTCGTAAAGAACCGTATTCTTTTTCCATTTAATATAATAACTTTAGAGTTTGCTAAGCATGCGTTAATGCTTTTCAAAGATTTATCTTGAATTAAAAGTAGCGTACTTTTGACTTTGATAGTTGTTTGGGCCTAGATTCGATTTTCGGTACATGACTCTGAACATTTAGTTTTTTTACGGCTTAAAATAATTATATACTTGTGAAGGCATACCTACTTAATATCAATAATGATATACTTTTTAATGTAATAGGACATGAACTTGATATTCGTAACATTTCATATAAATAAAACTTAATGTAGCCAAAACAATGCTATTATTGCCAAAAAACGTATAAAAATACTCAATTTAACTGTACCAAAGTTCTATCACCCGAAAAAGGACTCAATTCTCAACTTTCCGATTCCACCCGAAGAATCCCGAAGTGGCCCGAACGCCACATAAATTGTCGACCAATTACATGCTACACGTTTATCGCCCAAGTTTCTACTGAAATATATCTTTTTTATTGTCATAGTTTTTAAAAGGTTCAATGTTCCTATTATGGATGGGGTCCCTTGGAATAACTTGGCAGTTTTATTAAACTGTTTTCCAATTTTGTGAAAACAGATTTTTTATAGTGGTAAATTTGTATTTCTTTTGTCTG
Organism: Xylocampa areola; assembly: GCA_935421205.1. Taxonomy (NCBI): domain Eukaryota; kingdom Metazoa; phylum Arthropoda; class Insecta; order Lepidoptera; family Noctuidae; genus Xylocampa; species Xylocampa areola. Next base: position 980,127 of record OW285225.1, on the reverse strand, counting down.
ACAGTTCATGTGAAAAATGTCATCTGTTCGTGTCGTGCTGTTAGATATAATATTAAAGAGACAGTTTCTACAATATTTTATATTTTATTTTAGTTGATCGCAATTTATTCCAACACTCATTCATTTTATTACATTGCACAATAAACAAAAATGGTACATTTCTTCATTATTACTTGCTGGAGTTCTTTCAAACAATCTTACTTACTGCATACCAAATAACCTAAATTGTTTTTGATATTACACATGACTTAATAACTGCATTGGAAAAATGCGACTGTACAACAGTACTCCTCTGCCTAACCAAATTGGTATAAAAGTATTATGTTATATTTTTGAAAAGAATAACCAGATTTACAAGTTCTAATAATAAAATAATCATGTTCTGAAGAAACAAAATACAGCCAAGTCATCAACATATACAAATTTCACACATTTCCAAAATTCACCAAATCCACTTATATTCTCGCCTGTCCATAATGCCGTAAACTGACAATAAATTGAAACATTAAGAACGCCAGATATAATTAGAACACTCGTTACAAAACAATTTAAAATGTCATCTTCGGTAACCATTTCAATTTGGCAAAACGAAATTAACTAATCTTGTTAGCATCCATTTGAATTCATTATGAAAACGTATTTTCTGTGAATTGTTAGGTTTCCACGAGTTAAATTGTAATGCCTGTTATTGTATAAGTTCAGATTCTTTTGATTGGTTAGAATTAGGAATGGTTATGGTGAAAGTTGAAATAGGTGATTTGGCAGTCATTAGATTTTCTAAGTATTTTTTGCGAGGATTTTACAATTAATTTTTACAAGGTAAATGTTTGAGTTCGTTCTTACCTTCAACAGTTTAAAAGTTTTGATTAGTTAATTGCTATTCATCAAATTTAAATGAATTTACAAAAATAAAAAGTTCTAATGCTGCTTTTAAGAAATATTAGAGCATAAAATTATCTCTTTTTTACTTTAAAATCTATTTACTGAATGTGAATTTCATGGAAATCTGTAAGAGACATTCCGTTATGTTTGACATTAATGACATAAAAAAATTGCGTCATTAAAAATCCAAAACTTCCAAGTTCATTATAAGAACCGCGAAACAGTGGAATGCGCTGCCAGAGTGGGTCTTCCCCGATAGTTACAATCTAGGTGTCTTCAAGACGCAAGTGAATCGGTTTCTTTTAGGCAAGCGTGCTCCATCGTAGACTGCATCATCGCTCTAACATCAGGGGAGATGGCGGTCAAACGCAAGCTTATAACTAATAAAAAAAAACTTATTAGACAAAAACAATACGTCTCAAATAAGAACACAATAAAATCATTCACATAATTTTGGGCTAAAGACAAAAAAACTACCAACAACTAAGTAACAGAACAACAATGAATTCATACACGCAGCAAAACGTCTGACAAGCGTACATTACACGCAACATTAAAAGTTTCACCGCTACATAAATATGCGGCTAATTTGCGAAGTTGCCGGCGATTTGGCACTCTACCCGCCTTGTTGAGATATTATTTACTGCTGAACCAAAAGTATTGCAGCTATCTTTTACCCTCATTTTGGGGTAAAGTTAAGGGGAGGATACTGGATACTTACTTCCTGAAGTATCTTTTGTATAATTTATGGTGGATGACAATAGAAGAATAAAATTTCGATGGATAACATAACTTCACATTTGCTTTGTCTTACCTATATTTCTGTCTCTATATAGCACTTGTAGTTTGACAATTATTTGAGAGTGACAGGAATAGTGCTAAACCAAAGCACGTGTTAATTAATGTTTATTTATGTCGGAAGGGGACGCCCTAGAAGGATATACACTGGCCTTATTGGTGATATCCTCCAAAAAGAGTACTATGTACCTTACATTGTACTCGCAACCGGTGTGCGTGTATGACTAGATGTAGGAACGTGGACGAAGCCAAAGGCCAAAAATGTGTAAGGGTCGGAGCAGGTGGCGTTCTGTATGTTCTGCCTACCTCCATGGGAGAAAAGGCGTGATTTTATGTATATACATACGTATGTATTTATATTGGCCCAAATCTTGTATTAATTTATCCAATCTGATAATTATTTATTTCATTTTTTAATTTCAATCTAGAACTTAATAACTTAACTGAAATCAATAAAAACATACTTAACATAGCATCACGCCTGTATTTATAGAAGAGTTAGGCAGAGGTGTACTGTTTTATATCCAAATTTCACCGAAGGAGATATGAAGTCACATGTGGTGATACTCTTTTTTTTTCCAGGGGAAATTTCCAAAAAGGCTTCTGGTGTTTGAAGACCCTCAGTCTTCTTTGTGGAATTTTCACCTCACTAAAACCACCCGGTCACCATCACCACTTGAAGTGGGGCTTTGGGTCCTCTTAAAAGACCAGCTCCATAATCCCCACTGTGCATCTCCAATTACGGTACATCCCTGGACAGACTGTAAAAGGGTCTCCCATAAGCCTCGCTGTACACGGCAGCACGTGACGACTGTGCAACTATTTGTTTAGGGTCACTTGTTAGGTGGTCAGAGTATCCTCTACATGTGGTGAACCTATCGCCTCAACCAGTCATAATTCTAGACTTAGAATTACCTAACAGAAAAACTCAATAACACGTATTCCACCCCGGAAATAAAAGCATAACCTCAGCTGAGACAAATGAGACTGTCATCCAACATCCTACGACCACACAAGAGTTTTGTAAAACATATTCTCAAAAATAATTATAGCCTGTTCCCCCAGGCTTACCCTAATAATACCCACTTTATTCCTAAGGGGTAAAGGGGTTATCATGAGACAACTCATGATAATATCGTTAGACAGAAAAAAAGTTAAAATCGTACGTTCTCGCGAGCTTTGTAAGGGTTTTTTATTGGAAAACTTTACTCATTTGTCCTCGTGTATGTTTAGAAGGGCTGTGAAGTCAGCGGGCTGATAAGCGGAGAGGTAGCGGGCGCGTGAATTTTCTTATGTTATTTTATAGAAGGAAGGAATGGAGGGACATTAACAATAATTTATATGAATTCACGTGATGGATTTATTCGCCAAGTGGTTTCTGATGATTAATATTAGTTTAAATCTTCTCGAAAGCAGATAAATGTGATCTTTATTTTTTATCAGAACAAAATCAGTTGAAATTATAAATATGACACTGCTATCGTCATTCTGTTTACCAAGCGGGGACATTCCGTTTGTTAGAAATTCTTTGGTTGTACCAGTTTTTGTCTATGAGTCTTCATTGTGTCTTTATCTAAAGTTATTTGTGGTTGGCGCAGCTAGTCAGTTTCATTCCATAGTATCTATCAGCTATCATGTCAGTATTCACCCCTTTTCAAACCATATAATTTTTCCAACAATCCATCTATCTATATATAAGGTCCTAATTTATTAGGTAATTTCCTTTGAAAGGATTAATATATAAATTAAATACATTCATGTATAAGCTAAGAATTAAACGGAAATAATGAATTATTTGTAATTAACATAGTACTAGCAAGACGAAAATTGCTCCTAGAATGGCGAACAATAAGAAAAAATAAAACTGTTGTAAAAATTTGAATTATGGCTTAAATGAATCCTTATCACTTATTGACATTGACCTCTTAAAAGAAAATTACCTAATAAATTAGGACCACATAAATAATTAAAAATAATTTATTTGTACAATTAATGAGCACCTATGATACTAGAGATGTTTATTCTAGTTCAGTAAGATTTTGATTATTAGGTATACCACCTTAGGTTAAGATTTATTATAAAAATGTTGTGTTAAGTTTTTTCAAGGAAACGTAGTAGACACGAGCCGGGTTTGAACCCTCGACCTTTGACAGTCCGTGACATAGCTCTTCCAGCATATTGTGTTAACTCATTTTCATATTAACAATTTCAGTCCATCATTTCTTTAGACTTCCTATAATCCTATAGCCATTAAAAACTGTTCTCGTCGCATAGGTACTTCCATTCTTTCACATCAGTTTTTGTATAACCTTAACTTACAAAACCAAGGTTGTTTCAAATAGGTATGTCTTGTCTGAAAGTAATTTATTAAAACAAAGCAGGTTATTTTTACTTACCATTAAAATGCTATTTTCGGCTTCAAAATCGAATTATCTAGTTACAAAACAATTGAAAAGGTTTTCGGTTTTAACTTGACAAATTAGCTGAATCTTCCAAAGTTATGGACAAAAAGGGATATTTATACCCCATCTTGTCATTTTGTTCTGAGACGGTAGTTATTTCAAAGGATGACGGTAAAACTTTGACAACCTCGATTTCCGTTGAAATGTTAAAGTGACCGCTGGCGCAGTTTTATCTTTAGCTACAAAGTTAAACAATAAAGGCTGGGTCTTGTTTAAGCACTTATATTTTGGCTAACTTTAGGCAATCCCTTCTTTAAAACGAACCTACGAAGGTTTATATTTTTTTCTCATCTCCGGCCAATTTGAATAAGATTTTTTTTTTAAACGTTGCCCCACACTAAGAAATTCTTCCTGTATCGTGGGTGCGTTTACAGAAATATAATCTCACAAGCACACACACACCCAGACCCGGAGCAATTATCTATAGATCGTATTAATATTTGCTCCGTGCAGGAATCGAACCTGCGACACGCAGCGCAGCAGTCGGTCTCTCGACCACTGCGCCAACCACGCATTTGGAAGAAAAGGTTGCCGTGCTATTCACAGAGATGCAGTTCAACAGCCCAGTCAGTTTCAGTCACTCTGTAGTAACTGATGACGATGACGTCACCATAAGACGTGTTAACACCAACGAATATTCAATTAACCCCACAATTATTATTTACACGCCATAATTTACAGAATATGCTGTACCTTTATTATATAACTAAAACCTGTAAAATGACCATATTCTGGAAAATAAAGATTGATTGGAGTTGATTTGATTTAAAGGGTGTTAGACCAAATCGGCTTATCGAGCGGTGGTCATGATCACAAAGAGTACTACTTGATGTGCGGGTTTAATTCCGTGCATTGTACTTCTTTATTCACAACATCATAACTATAATATACACTATAAACGTCTTAAAAATATAGCAGTAAACAGATAAATCTTTGAAAATCATTAACGCATGCATAGCGAACTTTAAAGTTATAATTTTTTGTGGAAAAAGAATACGGTCGCGGGCCGGATTCGAACTTGCGGCTCCCGGATAAATACTCCAGGCGCTCTGACCACTGAGCCATCTCAACCTCTGCTCACTACCGCGAATTCTTCTTATACATTTTAATACGTCTTTTGGCGACGTTGTAGCTATCTATTCAGTCCCTATAAAAGTGACCGAAAAGTTTTCCACAAAAATCGTGGGACCGGTAAGTCTCATGATCGCATCTGCATTCACCACGACCCCAGCAGGACCACCAGTACTCACGAAACAGATTCTGTTATCGCCAATTTAGTGGCCCCACCGTCTGATGTAACTCGCTCGCATGTTTACTCTAGCCCTAATAACGTGAGTTGTTCTAACTAAGCAACACTGTAAGTTAATACGTAATACAAGGTGCAACCACGCAACTGTCTACTGGAAATAACAAAACATTGTGTTATTTATGTTTCAATGTGCAATATGTGTTTTTTAGTCCGGTTAGTGGAGTGTGATATTAGGATAACATCAGAACCTGGCGCATGGACTGCCTCGTTGGTTTAGTGGTCCGTAGCGCGACTGCTGAGCAGGAGGTCTCGGGTTCGATTCCCGGGTCGGGCAAAGTGTTATTGAGTTTTTCTGTTAGGAAATTCTCAGTAGCAGCCCGGAGTTTGGAAATGTGCCCGGTTGATGGCAATAGGCTCACCACCTATTACATGGAACTTAATAACAGCATTGGTGAATTGTGGGTGTACAATTGTTTACACCTCTGCCTACCCCTTCGGGGAATACAGGCGTGATGCTATGATGCTATGTTAGTGGAGTGTGATATTAGGATAACATCAGAACCTGGCGCATGGATAACATTTGGTGTGACATAGCTACATAGAAGGAGACCGTATCGGTGGCGGTTACCACGAACAACAGCATTCCCAAAGAGGGCTGACGTCAGGCAGGCGGCCGGTCATAAAACATTGCCAAAACTTTAGCAGCATGCCAGATATAGGTATGCTGCGCCGACCCCAAATAAATTGGGATAAGGGCAGGGGGGTGATGATGATGATGATGAACATGTATTCTTTCAGAGTACTGCTCTTTTAATATAATATAACACGCCTATATTTCCCGAAGGGGTAGGCAGAGGTGTACACAAATGCACACCCACGTTTCATCAATGCTGTTAATAAGTCCCATTTAATAGGTGGTGAGCCTATTACCATTTACCGGGCACAATTCCAAACTCTGGGCTGATACTGAGAATTTTTCGAACAGAAAAACCCTAAAACACTCCTGACCTGGGAATCGATCCTGAGGCATCATACTCAGCAGTCGCACTTGGGTCCACTAGACAAACGTGGCAGTGAAGAAAAATATCATGAGGAAACCTGCACTAAATGGTCTGAAATAATCAACTAACTTCTTTATATGATTACGGGGCCCTTCCCATGCAGTGGGAACAGGTATAAGCATCCTGTCAGTTAGGCCAGGTCGATTCCAAACTGCCATTGTGGTGAGCCTATTGCAATTTACCGGGCACGATTCCAAACTCCGGATTGCTATTAAGAATTACTTTTCCTCACGGACCTTAAAAACTAAGGACGGAGCGTTACGTACGACATGTGAGAAGCATGCCTAGTCATCCAATTTCGCTTGTCATACACGAGCTAAACGCATAAAATACTTAAAACTCATCCACACGGCGTCAGTACGCTGCGTGTGTGTGTGCGTAATCTATGCTTCGCTTATGACAAGGCTAAAACACGCGACAAGCGTGCTTTTCCTAAAAAAGCTTACAGAAAATGTATATCACAGTATATGAAAAAACGTGCCTCATTTGCCTTGTGGTCGCGTGTGTGGCTTCTGAGGATGAGGTCCAAGGTTTGATTCTCGAGTTAAACAAAGTGATATTCGCAGCTTGAAATTGTGCTCGGTAAAAAACAATAGGCTACCATTTAAACGTGGGACTTAACGGCATCGGTGAAATGTGCTGGGTGTACAACACTACCTACATCCCTGCCTATCCCTTTAGGGAATATAACCATGATGCTATGTAATAAATAATTCAGCAAACCAATCAATATAGAAACATTTCAGTCTAGTCTTCTATCTTCAATAAAATTGGAAAATATATTTTCTTGTGGTTGGTACGACGAAATGATCCAAATGTACGAAATAGAATCGTTCAACGGAATGCATTTTTGGATGCTTCACTATTTATAGCTTACTGCCTTCAGCAGGTACCTAAGTGTGTTTGGAGTAAAGTAATCTATACATTTCATATCTCTCTATGTTGCATTGGATAGTTTTTATAATATTTGAGTGCTTCGAGGAATAATATTCTTGAGTCTTCATAGGACTGATGGAGGCGTGGCTATAAAGCGTGAAGTCCTAAGTTAAATTTTTTGACAGTAAATTCAAATTGTTTATTGATTTTCAACCGAGCCAGGAGTCAAACACATAATGCGAAGAGATCGAGATGGCTTAGTGGTCAGAGCGCCTGGAGTATTTATCCGGTAGGCGCAGGTTCGAATCCTGCTCGCGACCGTATACTATTTCAACAAAAAATTATAACTATAATTCTTTTTCCATTTAATATTGTAACTTTAGAGTTCGCTAAGCATGCGTTAATGCTTTTTCAAAGACATATCTTGAATTATTAACGTAATTGCATTCTTTACGACATTGTATTAACTGCAAAGTTAGTCGTGTCGGTTCGGTCACTTGTAAGTACTGAATTGATTGCAATGACGTCGCCATAAGACGTGTTAAAATATGGAAGAAGAATTCGCGGTGGTGAGCAGAGGTCGAGATGGCTTAGTTGGTCAGAGCGCCTGGAGTATCTATCCGGGAGGCGCAGGTTCGAATCCTGTTCGCGACCGTATTCTTTTTCCATTTAATATTGTAACTTTAGAGTTCGCTAAGCATGCGTTAATGCTTTTTCAAAGACATATCTTGAATTATAACTATAAGGTTCGCAAAGCATGCATTAATGCTTTTCAAAGATTTATCTGTACATAATGCGACGTTTAGCAACCCGAACATTAAAACAATGAATCAATGAAAAAACATAGCATCACACTTATATTACCCGAGGTGATAGGCAGAGGTGTAAACAGTTGTATAATTCTAATTTCAGCAATGCTAATAGCACGGTGATGAGTCTATTGCCATATACCCGGTACAATTCCAGACACCGAGCTCCTATCGAGAATTTCCTAAAAAGCTCAATAGCATGTTACCTGGCCCAGAAATTGAACTCAGGACCTCATGCTCAGCAGTCGCGCATGGGGCTACTAGACCAACGAGGCAGTTGATGAATTAGTAAAGTCTATTCGTATCGGTCTTAAATAAAATGCTGCTTCTTCTTCTCCTTATCGTGTGGTTGATGAACAACCTAATGTCAAAGTTTAAACCACCCGTAGGTCTCTGACATGGTTTTACACACCATTGAGAATATCTCTCAGGTATGCTAGTTTCCTCACGATGTTTTCCTTCACCGTTTTAAGCAAATGATAATTAATTTATAATTCGCACATGACTTCGAAAAGACAGTGGTGCGTGCCTTGGAATCGAACTTGCGACCTTTGAATTGTCAGTCCAACGGTCATACTATTTGGTTATCACTGCTATAAACAAGGTAGCTACTGTAAAACGTTGAGCAGTTCTCTTGACTGTCCTTCGTTTTCATCATCAGACCCCTAATGACAGTCACAACCCATCTAGGTGTAAACTTCTCATCAATAAAAATTATTCAAGCCCAAACACCAGGAAATTGCTGTAAATCGTTGAGGAGTTCCCTCAACTATCTTTCGGCTCCATCATCAGATCGACTCCAGACCCTCATTAAATAGTAGTGCTTTAAAATACTTAACAAACGCACTAGTCGCCACTACGATTTTCTAAGGTTCCCCTCGATTTCTCGGGGATGCCATCATCAGATCCTGGTTCCTTTATCATGGTACCACCCTTGGAATATCTCCTTTCCAACAAAAAAAATAATCATTGCAATCGGTTCATAAACGACGAAGATATCTGTGAACACACAAAAAATTATATATATACGGTCGAATTGAGAAACCTCCTCCTTTTTTAGAAGTCGGTTAATAAAAATGCTTAAATGCTTCTTACGATAGATCACTAAATGTTTTAATATGTTTTTTGTTTAAGTCTCTGTGTAAGCGATTATCCGGATCATTGCTTAAAACCGCTTCAGTAAAAGAACTGGTCGACCGAGTTTCCTATCCGTTTTTACTGCACTTTTTGGTGTAACGTGAAACGATTGTCGTTTGAACTTTCAAAATGGCTTCCTCGTCTCATATATCTACAGCTATATGCTGTATATATATGTTGTTATTTTTTTATTAGTCTCGAGTTGTTATTTATATAGTTTTTTCCGTATTTCGGAGAGCACGTAAAGCCGTCGGTCCTACGCCTGATCTCTCTCCGGTAGTGTCAGATTGCTGTCCCGTTGGAATATGAGAGTGAAGGAAAAGGGAGTGCACCTGTGTTTGTGCATACACTTGTGCACTATAATATCTCCTGCGTACTTGGCTAATCTCCATGGAGATAGGCCGCCATAACCGAAATACGGTCGGGAGTATATAGACTCTTTGAATGTTAAAAAAGAATTCATTGGGTTACATTATTGAAGTTTTAGTAAAGATCCTAATTATTCTCTAGTAATAAATATTGCCTATGTTACTCAGGGATAATGTAGCATTCTAATGATGGAAGAATTTTTGAAATCGGGCTAGTTGTTTTTGAGTTTATTCGTTACATACAAAAATACAAATCTTTCCTCTTTATAATATTAGTGTAGATTAAATAATTTTAATTTGAATATTACGTTGTATAACCCGAAATTTTGAGTTGAATAACAGCTGATCGGATTTGGATGAAATTTGGCACACAGATAGTTTATAACCTGGATTACCACATAGCATACTTTTTATCCCAACTGGGCCCAATTACGAAGTAGTAAATGTAAGAGCTAGTACTATATAATGACCTTACAAGCTCTGTGCCTTCAATATATCAACAGACGCCCCAATTGACCCCGAAAAACAATGTTTTTGTATATTTTTATTTACAACGCTTTAAGTAAACTCGCGACATGGATTATCACTTACGAAACAATGGGGTGGGATGAGGGATGGGAAGGTTGGACATTCTGGCCGGTTGTAGTAAATAAAAGTGTAAATTCGGTCACCTGTATAGGGACTGAATAGTCAATGACGTCACCAAAAGACGCGTTAAAATATGGATGAAGAATTCGCGGTGTTTTTTTTTTTATTTTCTCTTGCATATATCCAGAGGTTTTGTCTGCGTAACCGTACAATATCTAAGGCGAGGCAGTTTGATGCCTCCAGCCAGAGCATATTTTAAGATACTACAAACTAAGCAACAGCGCTAAGGGCGTCCCCTGCGGGACACGAACCTCGGCTTAGGGCGTTGCTGGGGACACATTATGGACTAGCTGGATCATATCAGTTTCCTTATTATTAAGGGGGGCTTAGTGGTCAGAGCACCTGGAATATTTATCCGGGAGGCGCAGGTTCGAATCCTACTCACGACCTTATTTTTCTGCGATGACGTCACCATAAGACATTAATATGTGGAATAAGTTAGGAGCAGAGGTTTGGATACAACCTCTGCTCCTAACTTATTCCAAAGTTACACTTAAATCCGTTTAATCTTTTTGTGATTGATTAACAAACAAAGTTAGGATGTTTTTGAGTTTGTATACCAATTAAGAATGCATTTATATTATAGGTTAAAAAGTAGGATAGAATTAAAAACAAGATAAATGATTTTTGAAATAGTGTCGACACAAAAAAAAAATTGTGGTATTACTATTTTCACTTTATCGATAAGCGACTAAGATGAGGTAAATAAAAATGTTATAAATTGATACTGATGAAACAATTCTTCCCCTTGCCCCACTCTAGGAATTTCTTCCTGTGTCGTGGGTGCGTTTACAGACATATAATCTCACAAGCATACACACACCCAGACCCGGAGCAATTATCTATAGATCGTACAAATATTTTCTCCGTGCAGGAATCGAACTTGCGACACGCAGCGCAGCAGTCGGTCTCTCGACCGCTGCGCCAACCGCGCTGTCAAATCAAATACTTCAACAATTGCAATGAAAATATTACTCAACTAGAATTTTGTAAAAGATTGTGAGTTATAAAATTGGACTCACATTTTTATCACTATAAGTAAATAAAAATCAAAATAACTTTAAATAAGATTCCCTCATTGATTTGGGTGTTCACTAGCGAGACTGTTGAGCGTGGGTTTCTGGGTTTGATTCCTATTTTATTCTCACGGTGTTTGAAATTTTGCGATAGATGGCAATAAGCCACGGGTACAGGAACTAATATCAGCATGGGTGATATATGGATATATGTAGAATGGTACATCTAACTCTGGTAATCCTTGGGAGAATAAAGGCGTGATGCTTAATACCTATATCAAAATTTATACAATATTTTCCATCACTATCTATCGACAGCGGCACATCACTAAACAGCGATAACACCGCAGTGTGACGCAAACTTGTTATCAGTGGCCATATTTCAAATGTAAACTGAAATTAACTGAAATGATCTATTACTGAACTAATGTGCGGTGTATAGAGTAAACAGTAGATATAATGTTATTGTGTTTAGTGATGGGACTATAAGTATCGAGTTTATATTGTTAATCATTACTAGCTCTGCCCGCGGCTCACTCGTGTGAAATTTTAGGCTGATATTATTAAATATGTATAGATAAAATAGCTTCCTGCTGGTAAAGTTCTGGTCTTTTTCCATTTAATATTATAACTTTAGAGTTTAGTAAGCATTCGTTAATGCTTTTCATAGATTTATCTTTAATTGTTAAGGTAATTGCATCTTTATGACATTGTATTAACTTGTCGGTTCGGTCACCCGTATAGGGCCTGAATAGATAGTAATGACGTCGCCAAAAGACGTGTTAAAGTATGGATGAAGAATTTGTAGCGGTGAGCAGAGGTGGCTTAGCGTGAGGCGCAGGTTCAAATCCTGCTCACGACCGTATTCTTTTTCCATTTAATATTAAAAAAACAAATCTTTTCACTTTGAAATGTTCGTATAAATTATCTTTCGTATCTCGTATTAGTATAGATCGATCTATGCGGCTCTTACTTAGCCACGGGCCTCTCTACCGTTTCCTAAGTACGTAAGTTAGGAAGACGAACAAACGAAAATCCACGCCTTAAACCCATAATTAATTTCCCCTCATATTGAAACATTAATCATCTACGTTACCAAAGTATCGACATTTCCCATCACTGTTCGTTGACAAAAACGATGACGGCAGCGGTGTCGTAACGCACATTTTTCTTCCATTATCGTTGTTAACGATAATGTTAGCGGGACGCTCCAATTTGGTTTATGAAAAAATATTCTTTAAGCTTGTGATAAATTATGGAAAAAACAAGGGGCTGAAATCCTGGGTTTGGTTCCCTGGTCAAGCGAAGTGTTATTGAATATTTATTTACGATGATAGCAGTGATAGCCTAGTGGTGTGACCGTTGGACGACACTGGTGTCACCTACAAATTAATTACATTAATACATAATAATTAAATTCCACGTAAATCGACCATTAACACCGCTTTCTTACCAATGTGCATAAAGTATAAATAAACGAATAAATCGTTTTAGTAAGCCGGTGTTTCTTCAATTCGCCATAGTAAGCTTTTGTGCGTTTCTAGTCGTTAATCCGACATTATAGAAATATTGTGACGTCGACTGCCTCGTTGGTCTAGTGGTCGCAAGTGCGGCTGCTGAGCGTGAGGCCTTGGATTCGATTCCCAAGTCGGGCAAAGTGTTATTGATTTTTTCTGTTAGGAAATTCTCAGTAGCAGCCCGGAGTCAGGAAGTTGGTGGTGTGACACCCCCGTGCTTCGGGGAGCACGTAAAGCTGTCGGTCCTGCGCCTGATCTCTGATTTCCGTCCCATCGGAATATGAAAGTGAAAGAAGAGAGAGTGCACCTATGTTTGCGCATACACTTGTGCACTATAATATCTCCCGCGTACTTGGCTAATCTCAGTGGAGATAGGCCGCCGTGACCGAAATACGGTCGGAAGGAGTATGTTGTGACGTGTACAGAACGTATGTGTATTCTTACACATCTTTATTACTTTATAAATGTGTCCTAAACAATTGACTAGCATGCGTTCGAGTCCGCATCCGCTCTACAATGCGTATTACTCGCCATGAATTCTGTCACTAGTTTATCTCCTAACTAGTAGAAAAGAACATGAATTTATTAAATATACACCATCCATTCGTCACCCCCATAAATAAACACAGATATACTTTTATCAAACATTTCTAAAGTTTTTCACTTCCGAGTGGCGGGGTCCCGGAAACTTTTTAATTCGCTGCTAATCTTGAAACATAAATCTGCTGTTTGCATCTTTAAGTGAGAGGCCCTGAAATAAGCGGGTAGAGGGAAGGGGCTCGGATAAAGGCAAGGGGCTCGTGGCTTATCTTCACAGGGTCGCAGTGATTGTTGCAACGAACCCGGGACCTAAGTAAAGGTTGGAGTAGGATCGTGTGGTTTTTAGTCGGTAGGAGTCCGGCACAGCGTCTATGACTTTTTCCAAACTCAACAAAAAAAGGGGCTTGTGGCTAAGTAACAGCTGCGCAGATCAATCGATCGTGGTTAATTGCGCTGACCGTGGTCGGTCTGTGGGTGGGTCACGTATCGAAACTCCTGCGTACCCCGGAGAGCCATTATATCGAAAATCCTGCGTAACCTGGAGAGCACATTAAACCTTGGTCCCAGTTGTCAAATAGAGATCTGTGAGATCCGTTACTGGTAGTCAGAGGATTGAATGTCTGTTAACCAGTCTTACCACGAGATATAGTGTTACCCAGTAACTGGATTGTGGAGATCAGATAAGCAGTCGCTCCGTGTAAAATACTGGTATTAAGCTGAATCCGGTTAGACTGGACCGACAAAAAGCGAAAAGGCTTAATGCTTTTAATTTGCCTTGTTGGTCTAGTGCTCCCAAGCGCGACTGCTACGCATGAGGTCTGAGGTTCCATTCCCGGGTCGGTGAAATGTGGGTGTACAATTGTGTACACCTCTGCCTACCCATTCGGGGAATACAAGCGTGATGCTGTGTATGTTTTAATTTAAACGCACTTCAAGATAAATCTTTGAAAAGCATTAACGCATGCTTAGCGAACTCTAAAGTTACAATATTAAATGGAAAAAGAATACGGTCGCGAGCAGGATTCGAACCAGCGCCTCCCGGATAAATACTCCAGGCGCTCTGACCACTAAGCCATCTCAACCTCTGCACACCACCGCAAAAACGCACTTGACATAACTTAATAAATAAAAATAACGAAGACATTTGGATAAATTTTTCGTCTTAGTGACTCACCCGCTGATTTCAAGGCCCCAAAAATATCCAAGGCCAGGCCAAATAGGATGAGTATTATGATTAATACGACTTGTTCCTAAGATGGCGTTGAAATGAGATTCAAGTTAAACATAAACGGTGATGCCCACTGTCGTGGTGATTAATTACCAAGTGCGGTGATGAAGTATTAAGGCGATTAATTTTGATTATTACTATTAATTTTAAAGGCGGTCGATATTGGTAGCCTAAAAGTTAGTTCTGAAGGGCTGTTGTATAATAATATATTTTAATTGCAACTACGTCAATTTTAATCGAGGCATTGACAGATTTTGCTACAGTGGGGACTCGATTAATCACACTTAATGTTGTCGCAAGCAATTCGGATAATCGTAAATCCGGATAATTCAATGTATAAAGAAAATCGATATTTGTATTATCAACTCTAAAATTTAAGTATTCAAACCAAAAAAATAAACAATGTTAACATATAAAGCATTTAAAAGCATTAACTCGTGCGAGGCAATCTCAAAAGGTATACGTTTTTGTGGAAATAATTATGC
Source organism: Xylocampa areola (assembly GCA_935421205.1). NCBI lineage: Eukaryota > Metazoa > Arthropoda > Insecta > Lepidoptera > Noctuidae > Xylocampa > Xylocampa areola. The sequence goes on along the minus strand of OW285225.1, from coordinate 965,051 downwards.
TGTCGTGAGCACGATTCGAACCTGTCTCTCTTGGATAAATCCTTCAGGCGCTCTGACCACTAAACCGTCTCGACCACTGCTAGTAAGCAGATGTGTAAAGCGACCTAGTCGTGTTTCGGGATGTAGTCCGGTGCAACCGTTGTGGGAGACGGGTCTGGGCAGTTGCATCAACTCCCCAAATCTATCCACTCTAGTTAGAGTGAATAGATTTATTCTGGATATACGTGCTCCAGCCTCGGCCACACCGTCGCTTACCATCAAGGGAGTTGATGGCCAAACGTAGATCCATTAAAAAAAAAAAAAACTTTATCTTCATCTTGTTTAAACTGTATGTTTGTGCCAAATATTATTTATTTTTATTAAACAAGTAATAACTAAAACAACACAAGTAATTACGTCATCAATGAAAAAAAAAAATGTCATCCCTCACAGTTAACGACACGCCAGTCTTATTCGTGTCATTATTTCTTGTTGTACCATTACGCTGATGACTCTGGTATCCGGCAGAAGTAGTTGATTTATTGTTGTACGTAAGTAGAACAATCTTTAGTAGTAATATTTTATTTCCTTGTATTTATACAAGGTAGGTATAAAAGAAATCCGTGGTTATACTTCGAGGGGTCAATATACCCATCTAACCGAACAAGTTTTACTATAGTAATATCTTAGGTTTGCGCGATCACTACACATTATAATAAAACAACTTTTAACCGGATTAATCGCGTGTATTATTGGCTTTTTGATTTTCCTGACGTTTCGAACACTTTGCAGCGTTCGTGGTCGCAGGAGGACTAAGGTGTCAGGTGCCTCAACAGTTTATTTAAAATTATTTCAGTCTACCGTACATATAATTGATAAATTCATAAAATATTTTTTGTCTCTGATACATATTAAAAAAATGCAAAGTGTTCGAAACATCAGGAAAAACAAAAAACCAATAATACACGCGATTAATCCGGTTAAAAGTTGTTTTATTATAAAGTACTACTATTTTACTAAATTAGAAAATGCTAAAACAAAAGTCAGCATGCCATAGAAATGTTTATAGCTATTTGACCAAAATATGTACGGATAATATTTGGTATGACATATCTATATAGAAGGAGACCGTATTGGTGGGGGTTACCACCAACAACAGCATTCAGGGTTGACGTCAGGTAGGCGGCCGGTCATAAAACATAGCCAACTTTAGCAGCATTCCAGTACAAGTAGAGAGTATGTATGGAAGAAACTGACCTGTTGGTCTAGTGGTTAGTAGCCCTGACTGCTAGGCCGGAGGTCGTGGGTTCGATTCCCACCCAGGACAAATGTTTGTGTGAAGAGCACGATCATTTGTTCTGTGTCTGGGTGTAATTTATCTATAACATGTATGCATTTAGAAATATATAAGTATTGTTTATCAGCTGTCTAGTACTCATAACACAAGCTCTGCTTAGCTTGAGACTAGACGGCGTTGTGTGATAGTTGTGGAATATTTATTTATTTATTTATAAACATGCAGCGCCGACCCCAAATAAATTGAGATTAGAGCAGTGGGATGATGATGATATAATTATGGAGAAGCTGTATTTTTTTTCCGCGCTGTCGCTCTGTTGAAATAATCCAACCGAAAACATTTCATGTAAAAACAGTTGCTAAGACGTCCAAGTTCATAACGCTTTCACTGTTAAGAGTTATGAGATCTCCAGTAGAGCCAAACTCATAGCTGAGTTCGGATTTGTATTACGCGTCATAGTGTACGAGGCCTGTCCAAAGTATATAGCTCTACGTGCTCTTGACTGTACTTCATTTATAACAAATAACTCTACCTATGAACATAACTAAGATGAAGAGTTTGTATAGTCAGGGTTTATAGATAAAGTGATACTGGGAGGCATGCATTGATATCGCACTGTCACTCTCTTAAAATGATATTGATAAGCATGCATCACATCACGTCATTTACTGCAAAGGCATTCTTGTCCCTCACAAAATAGAAGCAAGAACAATTGCATCTCTTCCAACTATACATGCATCTCTTTCACACCTACAATTACGTCACACCTCAAAAGATTACCTCAATCCCGAAATTTAAACCGAAAACGGACAGGCATCGTAAACAACGTTTTGCTACATTATGCAAACGGGGGGTTAAGCTTCGTTTCAAACGCACTTGGCAAGTTTCGTGTGCTTATGTTAGGGTTAAGTTATGGGGGCAAGTTATGGAGGACTTAAACGCTGTCATATGTTATACTTAATGTTTGTGCTTAAGCAAGCAGTGATGAGAAGTCTTAGTTTGTCTCTGTTTAAGTTTGTCTAAGCGGTAGCAAAATTGTTGCATCATTTTAGATGTTTCACCTGCTTCCTGATAAACAATAGGCTATCTCTTCCCCAGTTGATGTTGACTTTAAGGCTCGTTGGACTGCCTCATTGGTCTAGTGGTCCCAAAAGGTTCGATTCCTAGGTTGGGCAAAGTGTTATTTGGTCTTTATTTTAGGAAAGTTCTCAGTAGCAGCCCGGAGTTTGAAATCATGCCAGGTAGATGGCAATAGCCTCACCACCTTTTAGATGGGACTTAATAACAGCATTGGTGTACACCTCTGCCTACCTCGTTTACAAATAAAGACGGGACGCTATATTTTAAGGCAGTTCTTTTTCGCTATAATTAAAACGGTGAAGTAAAACGTCGTGAGGAAATTTGCACACATGAGAGATATTTTCAATGGTGTGTAAAGCCATGACAGAGACCTACGGGCGGTTTAAACTCTGACACTAGGTTGTTCATCAACCATGTGGAAGGAAGGATAAGAAGATAAGGTTCCTGTAAAACAATAAGTCACTCCTCTCGCCAACTACTGCTAAGGGCAAATAGGGATTATCAAGAAGATATGTGTCAACACGCTCTTCCCTCCTTCCAATATCATTCTGATTTACATTGGTCAAGTAACTAAGTTGATTATAAAAATTTGATGGACGAATGTTATCGTAACAGTCGGAACCATCAATGCTTTAAGAGGCTCTCACTAGGCGGCTGAACCAGGATGCAAAAAGTGACGATACTCGATATTTCACGTATTGAGAAAGGGTTTTTTTTTATAAAGCCATAAATTTACTTTAGAGTCTAAGCTACTGATGGTTAATCAGTAACTTGGACTCTAAAGTAATTTTTTTTTGTAGAAAGTATAACACGGGCGTAATTAGGACTCGAACCTGCGTCTCCAGGATAAATACTCTAGGTTAGAATCTTACTCACGACCGTATTTTTCTATCCCCAAAAATGTATAACTTAAGAGTTCGCTTCGCATGCGATTGATACGTTTTTTTAAATCGTTGGCCCACACTACGAATTTCTTCCAGTATCATGGGTGCGTTTACAGACATATAATCTTAAAAGCACACACACCCCGGAACAATTATCTGTAAATCATACTAATATTTGCTTGAATCAAACATGTGACACGCGACGCAACAGCCGGTCTCATCACTGCGCCAACCGTGCCGTTGTTCGTATGTCAGCTTGGAGTATATTTTTGAAGCCAGTCGTCACCCAATTTTAAAATCATATACGCTACATCAACTTTCAGATTAATATGAGTTTATAATTAGAAAGGTATCTAACAAAAGCTCCTCTTTGTTATTGCTTGATGAGATTAACTCAATAAATTTCACTTTAATAACATAAATCAAATCTAACCACCTGAACATCGTATCAAAAACATCCTTCTCAACAAAATTTTCTGCTCAACGAAACTTTTCACAAATTATTTCACGTATAACTTCAAAACTAACATTAAATTTAATATTCACACTCAATGAACTTTCAAGGATTATATCTCTACTGATATTATATCCTAGTTGCGATCAAATTAATATCCCATTTGGGATTAGCTATGGGGATCAGTTACAAATGGCTACCTGAGCTGTTTTGTTGCTATCTTGGGGAAAATATGACATTATTATTTTTCTATGATGGTGTTGTCAGTCTATGATTTTTAAACTTTAACTTTTTAGTTCTTTTTCAAAGACGAAAAAAGTTGTTTAAAAAAAAAATTGTGTTGTGTAACCATAATTAAGAAATATCTTTTAAGTAATTCTAAGCTTCTTCTAATAAGAGAAAGCTTGGAGCTTAGACGTAAGCGCGCTTGCTGAGCGTATGGACAAAGGTTCGAGTTCCGCGCTGAGTAATGTTTAGGCTTCTTCTGTTATAAAATTGTTCGTTGCAGCTCGGAGTTCAAAATAACGATGCCCAGCAGATGAAAGTGATGCGATTGATGATAGAAATTATATATTATGTACTATATTATAATTTGACTGAACATGAGGTCTCGGTTCAAGATATGTCTTTGAAAAAGCATTAACGCATGCTTAGCGGACTCTAAAGTTACAATATTAAATGGAAAAAGAATACGGTCGCGAACAGGATTCGAACCTGCGCCTCCCGGATAGATACTCCAGGCGCTCTGACCAACTAAGCCATCTCGACCTCTGCTCACCACCGCGAATTCTTCTTCCATATTTTAACACGTCTTATGGCGACGTCATTGCAATCAATTCAGTACTTACAAGTGACCGAACCGACACGACTAACTTTGCAGTTAATACAATGTCGTAAAGAATGCAATTACCTTAATAATTCAAGATATGTCTTTGAAAAAGCATTAACGCATGCTTAGCGGACTCTAAAGTTACAATATTAAATGGAAAAAGAATACGGTCGCGAACAGGATTCGAACCTGCGCCTCCCGGATAGATACTCCAGGCGCTCTGACCAACTAAGCCATCTCGACCTCTGCTCACCACCGCGAATTCTTCTTCCATATTTTAACACGTCTTATGGCGACGTCATTGCAATCAATTCAGTACTTACAAGTGACCGAACCGACACGACTAACTTTGCAGTTAATACAATGTCGTAAAGAATGCAATTACCTTAATAATTCAAGATATGTCTTTGAAAAAGCATTAACGCATGCTTAGCGGACTCTAAAGTTACAATATTAAATGGAAAAAGAATACGGTCGCGAACAGGATTCGAACCTGCGCCTCCCGGATAATATGGAAGAAGAATTCGCGGTGGTGAGCAGAGGTCGAGATGGCTTAGTTGGTCAGAGCGCCTGGAGTATCTATCCGGGAGGCGCAGGTTCGAATCCTGTTCGCGACCGTATTCTTTTTCCATTTAATATTGTAACTTTATGAGGTCTCGGGTTCGATTCCCGGGTCGGGCAAAGTGTTATTGAGTTTTACTGTTAGATTTTTTTTTCTCAGTAGCAGCCCGGAGTTTGGATTGTGCCCAGTTTATGTCAATAGGCTCACCACCTCTTACATGGGATTTAATAACAGCACTGATGAAATGTGAGTGTACAATTGTGTACATCTTTGCCTTCCCCTTCGGGGAATACAGGCGTGATGCTATGTATATGTTATATTATAATCTATCAGGCATAACTCCAAACCCTAGACTAAGAATTTCCTTACACAAAAACCCACAAACACTTTACCTGACCCAAAAATCGAACCAAGGGTCTTACTCTCGGCAGCTTCACTAACACCTTCTTGGCAAATGAGACCGATTAAATACAAAAATACCCAACCCAATAACAACCAGTACAAAACTAAATAACCATACATCATCAAAAAATAAACCCAGTAAAGCGCATTACAACTATCAACGTAAGTTATAGCGGGTTTGCGACACGACACGACAAAAAGTCGACAAATCGCCACTCCGCGCGACTGTTCCCCCGAGTGGGCGATTTTTCACAGAGATTGCTTGTCGCCTATGATATGTAGTAAGGAAATAGCTCCTTCTGATAACTGCTCACTCTTGACTTTGAAAATGGGGACTTAGAAATATGAATTCATTTCTGCTGCGATTGTGAAGAAACAGAAATAATGATAGAAATAAGTAAATAGTTCAAAGTCAACTCTTTTTAAAGTTATTAAATGGAAAAATAATACGGTCGTGAGCAGGATTCGAACCTGCGCCACCTGGATAAATACTCCAGACGCTCTGACCTATCTGGCGCTCTTCGAGGCGAGATGGCTTAGTGGTCAGAGCGCCTGGAATCCTGCTCACGACCGTATTCTTTTTCCATTTTACTTACTTTAGAGTTCGCTAAGCATGCGTTAATGCTTTTCGAAGATTTATCCTCAACTCTTTTTCTTATCGTGTGGTTAATAAACAACCTAGTGTCAGAGTTTAAACCACCCGTAGGTCTCTGACATGGCTTTACACACCATCGAGAACATCTCTCAGGTGTGCTGGTTTCCTCACGATGTTTTCCGTCACCGTTATAAGCAAGTGATAATTAATTTCTAACATAACATAACATAGCATCACGCCTGTATTCCCCGAAAGAGTAAGCAGAGGTGTACATACACAGTTGTACCCCCACATTTCACCAATGCTGTTATTAAGCTCCATGTAATAGGTGGTGAGCCTATTGCCATCAATCGGGCACAATTCCAAACTCCGGGCTGCTACTGAGAATTTCTTAACAGAAAAACCCAATAACACTTTCCCCGACCCGGGAGTCGAACCCAAGACTTCATGCTCAGCAGTCGCGCTTGGGACCGCTAGACCAACGAGGCAGTCCTTTTGATTAATGGAACCCTGAAAATCCATTTTAGCTCGTCACCCGTAATTTAAATTATCGTTAGTTCATATTTCCAAATAAATAAATAACCAGCCCATAACTGTCCCACTGCGGGCCTCTTCTTATACAGAGAAGCTTAATCACCACGCTAGCTCACTGCGGGTTGGCGATTTCAGACTACCAAGTCCAGGTTTTCTCACGATATTTTCCTTCAGCGTATGTCTGTGATGTATTAGTTTATCTAAGATAGTACATATGACATTGAAAAAGTCACATTGGTACATGCCAGGTTTGAACCCACAACCTGTGGCTCCGGAGGTGAGCCCGTAACCACTCGGCCACCACAACACACCAAATTATTTCCATAAAATATACGAAAATTGTTGCGACACTAACTTTACCATAGCAGGTACTGCTGCATCAGTTTAAAAATTACGAAAACAACGTCGCAACACAAAAATGTCGCCGTCACTCGGTTCCAGAAATAACTGTACAAAACTAACTAACAATTCCTCTGAGGAGGTATGTTCGAACATGGCCCCGGTCAAAAATGGCGGCACAACTTCGGGACATGTCCGACGTTTGGCTTTTAGCCTTTATATTGGGATCGACAGATAGCTATTCTTGTAGTTTCGCGGTGACCGGAATTAGATTTAGTTAGTTGGATTAATTATTTTGTTTTTCGCAGTCACAAATAACCTGGGTTAGAACTGACACAAGAGCAAATTTTAACCACAAGAGATATATAAGGTGCTAATTTATTAGGTAATTTCCTATGAAAAGGGTAATATATAAGTCAAATACATTCACTTAAGCTAAGAATTCAATGGATATAACAAATTATTTGTAATTAACATAGTACTAGCAAGACGAAAACTGCTCCGTGAACGGCGAACATTATGAAAAAAATAATAGTTGTAAAAATTTGAATAAGGCTTATATGAGTCCTTTTTACTTACACATTGCCCCTTAAAAGCAAATTACTTAATAAATTATGAGCTTATATACAACACTATAATTTGATTACCATAAAAAAAATTGTGGAATGAAAAATACGGTCGACGAAAAATCGAACCTGCGCCTTCCGGATAAATACGCCAGGCACTCTGACCAACTAAGCCATCTCGACCTCTTCTTACTTACCGGAATTCTTCACATTGCAATACGTCTTTTGGTGACGTCATCGCTACCTATTCGCCCCCTAAACAGGTGACCGAACATTGCAGTTAATACAATGTCGTACGGATGCGATTACCTCAATACAGTTTTTTTTTTCAAATAAGCAATTAACGATATATTTTTAAAACAATTTTCTAACGAAAAAATAAAAGAAAAAAAAGCGATAGGCGTCTTTTTTCGTTTACATTATCGTCCGATCAGTAAAGTCGGTGCAATTTTGGTCCGTGTTTAGCGACTTCTATTGCTGACTGTACCGATGCCATAATAAGAGCCTCATACATGAATTCACGCTATTTTTCCAGCGCAAGCAGAAACTATAGAACGTCACCTGTCACGGTCCTAACATAGTCCTCTTGCCCCGTTATTTTAAAGGAGATTACCAGTAAAAAAATATTGTTGTACAGATTTGTAATCTGGCGGTTTTGAGGTTTTTATATGGCCTACGCAAATGTCCTGCTGATCTGGTATCGCCTTGCGACAGGTCGTTGAGCTCCCTATAGTATGGTTGAGCTACACGATGACTGATGCATGTGTGCCGTCAGTTACGACAGGTCAACTCGAAACAGCTATGGCTCTTTCTTAAAAAGGCCATTCCAGATACCCTACATGGTTACGCTCACATAGGGATGTTTAATGATGTCTGGACTTTAAAAGAGGCCTTGACCTTTGAGTTTGTTTCGGCGTTTCTTCTCAGAGGTAGTCAGATAGGAAACGCCGACGCCATCTAGATCATAGTGACATGTAAAAGAGTTTTTAAAAGACCTACTTACAGAATAAACAATTTCATTTCATTTCATAAGGTCAGTGTGTATCCTTCTAGGGCATTTGGTTACGAGATTTCCACTTACACCTGCCTTGTAGATACCTTTTATTAATTGTATTTCATTCATCTTCTCAACAATAAATGAATTTAAATTTGAACATGACCAAATCACTAAAGCATATTCCTTATTGTACACACGATACATAATACAAATTATAATAGTGAAAAAGGGTCTACAAAGGCGAGCTTAACCCATTTATGAGTTTTCTTACAGCAAACCTTTGAGTGATAGAGAGAAGAGAAGCAAATATGAGGACAGAGTCAAGTGTATCATGAACAGAAGAAATAGGAAGAGTGCAGAAATCCAATGCCATGCATAATACGCTACCAAATATATAATATATGTATCTATATATAAATATATAAAAATCAAATGCTGTTCATTTGTCTCGCTAAAACTCGAGAACGGCTATGCTGATTTAGCTGATTTTGGTTTTAAAATGTTTGTCGTAATCCGGGGAAGGTTAAACAGTGAGAAAATGTAGAAAAATTGCGAGGAACATAGTAAAAACAACAATTTCATTTGCCCATATAAACTGTTCTACCCACTTTCCTGTCAAACATTTGACGTTCGCGGTGATACGAAGTACACCGGGTCGTCTAGTAATATATACCTACTTAAATATGTGTACCTACGTGAAGCCGTCGGTCCCGGTTGTCAAATGAAGATCTATAGCAGCTGTTACAGGTAGTCAGAGGCCTGAAAGTCTGACAACCAGTCATACCACGAGATATCGTGTTAACCAGTAACTGGGTTGTGGAGGTCAGATAGGCAGTCGCTCTATGTAAAATACTGGTATTAAGCTGCAACCGGTTTGACTGGAAGCCGACCCCAATCTAATGGGAAAAAGGCTAGTATAATGTTATATCATATACTACATAAATGACTACATGAACCTGCCTATATATATATCTAACTTTTATATCGAAAGGAAATGCTCCCTGACTCTTCTCTTGAACACATCTAACGAAGGGCTATCACGAAGCGAATGTCAAAGAGAATTCCAAAGGCGCACTGCACGTGTCGTAAATGATCCATCATAACGACTTGAGGTGTGACGAGTAGTCCGGATAAGAAGAGATGACTGCGCGACATAGTTTCTTTTAAATGTTTATCACTACTCCTTTCAATCTTCAACGTTATTTTATCATATCCTATAAAAATCTATCATTCATACTTACACTAAGGGTCATTAATAAAAAACTGAAATTCTCTCCAAATTTTCACCGTTGGTGAATAGAGTCACATTTTTCCGTCAGTATCGACAAATTGACGGCAAATGCGTCACGTGACGTCACAAGAGTCGTTAGCCCAGTCGATCGACGATTTAAAATGTTCATGTACGTATTGATAGATTTTTAGGATATAACGGTCGGGAATCGTTTTTGGTTTTAAGCATTCCTTTGCAGTAGATATTATTTTGCAGTTTTAATACATTACTTTAGTCTTATGTAATAAGTGCAGTTTTAGTTATTTTAAGACATATAGTGAAGGAAAATAAACATAAAATTGCATTACGCCTAGAATGAGGGGCTCGTGGCTAAGTAACCGGCGCACAGATCGATCGATCGAGGTTAAGCTGCCCTTGCCACGGTCGGTCTGTAGATGGGTGACCATCATTTCATACCGAGATCCTTCCATGCCTCGGACAGCAAGTTAAGCCGTCGGTCCCGGTTTGTCAAATTAAGAGCTATGACAGGGGTTACGGGTAGTCAGAGGCCTGAAAGTCTGACAACCAGTCATATCACGAGATATCGTGTTACCCAGTAACTGGGTTGTGGAGGTCAGATAGGCAGTCGCTCCATGTAAAACACCGGTATTAAGCTGCATCCGGTTTGAGTTGAAGCCAACCCCAATGTAATTGGGAAAAGGCTAGGCAGATATATTGCATTACGCCTAGATAATTTCTCGGTCTGAAAAAGGACACTTTGTCCGACCCGGGAATCATACCAAAGGCCTCTTGCGGCCACTAGATCGCTGAGGCTGTTCAAATCAATATCGATATGTTGCATCCGAGTCATTAGTACAAGACATCAACGACACACAAACGTCATAGTGACGTACAGAACCTAGATTGGAGAGGGAGATTGCGACGACGGTACTTCTGTTGTAGCGACTCCTGTGAGAGGAGGAAGGACGTTAGTCTCTTCCGAGCCACTATGGCGGACGGTCCTTTACACCCTTACTTATCTCTAGACCTCTGATTTAATGATATTTGAATACATTATACATTACAGTACATAATTATGAAGTGACTCACTACTAATCACTAACCCAAAGTAAATGTGCTCTCGGGCGGAGTGCCTTAATGTCGGTTTTATTAACCTTTAAAATCCTGACAGACATAGAGACCTCTGATCCTATTCTTCAAACCATGTCTCGGACAGATATAATAATAATAATCATAAAAACCGAAGCATAAGTTCAGTGGACATTCGTATTTGCTCCACTTTTAACGCATGATACAATCACAGCAATGAGGTTACTCTTACAATGTCACGTATACTACACCAGTCACGTGCCAAGCGTGACGAACGTGTAAAGCGTGCCAGCTTTGGTCAAGAGTACAGGCGTGATGCAACTAGTTTATTTTATCCTTTCGTCATATATATAAGTCAAACGAAAGTCAAGGATTTATGGCCTCTGACCTAACTATAGGTAATTGAGAAAGTGCTAGGCAGATTGATACCTAATTTATATAATATTATATCGATGGCCCCACAGAATAAACGTGCAAGAGCTCTTACCAAATATTTTTTTATTGCATTTTTCGTTTCTTTGACCTATGCAGCACCTTCTCAATTTTTTGTATTAATTTTTGACTAAAATATACGCCTATTATATCATTTGATTCCTTTATTCTAGGGAAAAATCATGCAATTATATCACAAGAATAAAAGTATATGCTATTGTTAAACGCTTTTTAGGTCCCTGAGTTCACAAGAATAAACGTGTTAAAACAAGCAAACGTTTGAGAGGACTTGTGCACTTCTTCGAGTTTGTATAATAGCAGCTTACACGTTTATTCGTGTAATGACGCACTCAATTTTTATTCCTAATGTGTCATTTACTGGAATGAAAGTTTTAAAATATATTTTTATTTAAAATTAAAGTATTGCATTGCCTCCTACGGTATTTAATCGGATTGTTTATAGCATTAAGTGTTCAAATACTAGTGGAAGTTCGATACTAGTGGAGACTTATGGGAAGACAACCAAAACAAAAAAAATAAAAATTCTGGTCAAAGCTATGAGAGGATTAGAAGTAAGAAAAAAAACCAACAAAAATCGATTGGACCGCCGCGATTGCAACAGCAAATTACAATGTTATGAAAAGATAAATGAAGAAACGAGGATGAACATTTTTATGAAGTTTTGGAATATTGGCGATCATGAAAGACAATGGGATTGCATTGCTCGTTATGTAAAGAAGGAACACGTTAAAAGAATTACAGTAGAACGCAAAAATAATCGTACTCAAACATTAATATACCAATTTCCTGATGATAACGATTCGAATATTAGAATTTGCAAAACCATGTTTTTAAATACTTTGTCTATTACACAGCAAGTAGTATATACAGCTATTGAGAAGTTAGGAGATGAAAATTATGTAAAAGATAACAGAGGAAGACATAAAAATAGACCTAGAAAGATGTCAGAAGAGACTGAGAGCAGCATCATTGACCACATAAACTTATTTCAAAGAGTTGAAGCATACTATGTTAGAAAAGATAGCCAGAAAGAATACCTTTGTGAAACATTGAATATATCTAAAATGCATAGACTGTACTTAGAATGGATGGATACAAATGAGCGGTATAATGTTGCATGTAAAGCAACTAAACGGCAATATGAAACCACATTTAATAGTAAATTTAACCTTTCCTTCCACAAACCTAAAAAAGATTTATGTGAAGTGTGTTCAATATATAAAACAGCTGACAATGTAAGACAAGAACAGTTAAAAGTTGACTATGAAAAACATTTAAGAGAAAAGGAACTAGTAAGGCAGCTAAAAGAAGAAGAAAAAAAAATTTTGATAAAATGCATAGTGTTGTGGCATGTTTTGATCTCAAAAAAGTATTGAGTATCCCTCAAAGTGAAGTAGGAATATTTCACTACAAACGAAAATATCCCGTATATAACTTTACAGTTAATTCTAGATAAAAAAAGGATACTGTTACCTTTGGCATTCCCAGATTGCGAAGAGGGGAGCCATAGAAATAGCAAGTTGCCTGTGGTCATTTATTCAATTTCACGTTGAGTTAGGGATAAAAATTATAAAGTTATTATATTAAATGGAAAAAGAATACGGTCGCGAACAGGATTCGAACCTGCGCCTCCCGGATGAATACTCCAGGCGCTCTGACCGCTAAGCCATCTCGATCTCTCGAGAGGTCTCGTATTCTTTTTCCATTTAATATAATAACTTTAGAGTTCACTAAGCATCCGTTAATGCTTTTCAAAGATTTATCTTGAAATAAAAATTATATCTTTTTATTCCGATTCATGTGCCGGGCGAAATCGCAATTGATTTGTGTTTGCCATGTTTGCTTTTGCGTCGCAAAAATTTAAGATAAAAATAACTCATCGATTTTTTGAAAAAGGTCATAGCCAATCGGAGGGCCACTCTATGCATGCTACAATCGAGCGTTCCAAGAAAAGGCATACTATATACACGCCCGATCAAATGTATAGCTTGATAGAGAATGCCAAAGTTACTGAGCCTAAATACCAAGTAAAACAAATGACACAGAATAATTTTATAGATTTCAAAGAGCTGATAAAAGGGAAGAATTTGTTAAAAGACATAAACGGCGATAAAATTTACTGGAGTAAAATAAAAGAAGTAAACTTCTCTCATGAGCATCCTCATTCAATTTACTTCAGGTATAGTTTTGAAGACGAATTACGGGAGATGCAAATTATAGTAAGAACCAATTCAAGAAGGCGGCGGGGAGAACCTACTGACGATCCTGAAAACTTAAGACTTGCATACGCTGAACTGCTGCCCATACCTCTCCCTTTACATAAGGATTTGATAAGTTTGTGTGATTCAGGAGCCATACCAGACCATTACCAAACTTTTTATAGAAACTTAGTTCCTTTGGACAATTCGATCTCTGTCACCAATGATAGTGACGGAGATTAGAAGATTAAGTATTTCAGATTACGATATGATTAGTTTTTTTTTTTTGTTATCAGTTCAAGCTAATAGGTAGCTATTTCCTAATCGTGAAAGAGATTTAAGTTGTTTACTTTGTGATTATTATTTAGTTTTTAAGCAAGTTGATAGTTACTTTATTATATTCTTATTTTATTAAACCTTTTTCTTTTATTTCAACCTTTCACTTAATTGATGAAGTTTACACTATAACGCCATGCAATAACAAAAGTATATTACATAAATGAGAATCGATCTTATGAACATTGATATAAATGCATTTTATCTTTACAATAATCAAACAATACAGTAAGTTACTGTAAACAATCGTGCTTATGCTTGTAACTAGGTATTAAAGAAACTTGATTACTGTCGAATAATAGTGTAATATAATATTATTAGTTTTGTTTGTTGACACTTTACACGAATAACCGTGTAATGAAAGTTTACTGTTATCTAGTCATAGAAATTAACAAGAATAAAAAAATAAAATGGTTTTTCATAAATTGTCGGAAAACCGTTTAAATAAAAAATGAAAAAAAAATCTAATGTAATAATATATTTTTTTATCTTTAATTTGATATAATTTGTTTAACCCTATATACTTCCAAACAACAGTTATTCAAGTATAATCGTTTTTATTTTTTCCTGTAAAGTTGTGGTTTTTGGCTTACACGTTTATTCTGTGGGGCCATCGATATATTAATATAAATATTCACAACAATAAAACCTAAATTATATTGACTACACTACCACTAAAAGAAAAAAAAAGGAATAACGTGATTTAGGCGTCGAAGTATTCGTCCGCATCGCTGTCATCCAGTAATGTGCCCAGAAGACTGGCAGCATTGCCACGTTGAATAGCAATGCTAATTCTCAGACCAAGAAACAGGCAAGGCCCTCTGGTCACGCGAATTGACCACCAGTCTGCCAGATATTTCTTTGAAAAGTTGGCGTGCACTGGGACCCCATGACCCGAGCGTTTCGACCCCAAACGGCTCAAGTCGTAGCAGCCGACAAGGTTGCTATATTTGCGCTTCCAGCCAAACCGGATGCATCTTCATACCAGTAATTTATATGAAGCGACTATAAATAGAAGATCATGTTCAAAAAAGAAAAGTAGCATGAGGTCCCGAGGACGATTCCTGGGTCGGGTAAAATATTAATACTTCTAGAGTGCAATATGTTTATTGTACTCTACAAGTATTAATAAATATGTTACAATGAGGAAACAAGAATCATATCGGGTTGTTTTGGTAAGAAAAGCTCATTAGCAGCCCGGAGTTTGGGATTCTGTCCGGTAAATGGCAATAGCCTCATCACTTATTACATAGGACTTATTGGCGTTGCATAATGAGGGCTTACAGCGGCATCTTTACACCTCTGCTTAGCCCCCAGGGAATGTTGGCGTGATGCTATATGATCTCTAAAATATTGATTGAAGTGGTTAGGTAAGGGCCTAAATATACGGTCATATATCATACCCATTCATAAACGAATTCTATACAAAAACTAACTTGACAAGTTGACATATTTTTCTAGACTAAGATTAATCAATCATTCCGTCCCCGCTGTAATCCTTTAACAAAAAGTCAGACAGACATTAATTCAAGATGGCGGACGTCACAATAAAAACGGCGGCTAGTCCACAAGTAGTGTCACAATGGTTCCTGAGAGAAACATTTTCAACAATAGAACCGACGTGACCCAATGAAATCTTAGATTTTAGAAAGAAACAAATGTTTATTTGCTTGAAGCTGTTATGAATAATTAAAGATCCGTCATTTCAGCTGGTTGGCATGCAAAATTTAAAGTAATACAATATAGCATCTGAGCCACGATGAGCTACTGGAGTACAGTATAGCAGATCATCATCATCATCACCCCCCTGCCCTTATCCCAATTTAATTGGGTTCGGCACAACATACCTATATCTGGCACACTACTAAAGTTTTGGCTATGTTTTATGACCGGCCGCCTGCCTGACGTCAACTCTCTTTGGGAATGCTGTTGTGGGTGGTAACCGCAGATAACCAATATTATTTCATAGAAAATTGTATCAATGTGTTGTGACTTAGGGTCATGTTATCTGACCATGATATTGTGTGACTATTTTTTAAGCAAAGTGGGCGTTCGCGATTTCGTCTTAAAAGTCTATGTGAACTTGGGCTTTAGTAACGATACTAACAAACACTCAACTAACAAATGGGCACAGGGTATTTAAAAAGCAAATAAATAACTATTTATTCGACACTCCTAACCAAACACACCGTATTTAAAATTAACCGTACTTGTCAAAACAAAAGTTGCCTAAAAACACACGGGAGCCATCATAACTTGGATTGTTTATTTACCATGTTCCCTACGTGTTTGCAGAGTAGGCAGACACCAAAGTCATTAACTTAAGTCAATATTGAACTCCTAACCGACTTTCGAAAGGTTTTGGTGAAATTTTCCGATTTCGCATTTCGATCTGTTTATGATTTTTGGTGGATTTTTAGTTAGGTCAGTTTAGAAATAAGATTGCACAAGAAACTATTTAATAAATTAAATACGAACGTGTTTATTAAAATTAAAACTAGTGAAACATTCAGCTATATAAAAGGGTTGACATTTTAAATAACGTGGACGAAATTAAAGGAGTATGTAAGGATCGTAGCAGGTGGCCGTCTGTCGTTTCTGCCTACCTCCATAGGAAAGAAGGCGTGAGATTATATATACATATATGGTGTTGAAATATCAATAACCTATTTTTGTTTCGTGACATATTATGATAAGACATGGCGGTCTGCAAGAAAAGAACGAATGTATTTTTAAAAGGTCAGCAACGGATTCCTTTGGGGTGGCAAATGTTCATGGCCGGCGTTGATAGCTCACTATTAGGTGACACACCGCCTTGTTTGCTCACTATACCTCATTGGTCTAGTGGCTGCAAGCACGGCTGCTGAACGTGAGGTCCTGGGTTGATCCCGAGTCAGGAAAAGTGTTATTGTAATTTTCTGTTAGGAAATTCTCAGAAGCAGTCCGGAGTGAGGAAGTTGGTGGTGTGACACCCCCGTGCTTCGGAGTGCTCTGGTCGTGTCGGATTTCCGTCCCATCGGAATATGAGAGTGAAGGAAGAGGGAGTGCACCTGTGTTTGCGCATACACTTGTGCACTATAATATCTACTGCGTACTTGGCTAATCTCAGTGGAGATAGGCCGCCGTGACCGAAATACGGTCGGAAGGAGTATGTTGTGACGTGTACAGAACGTATGTTTATTCTTTCACATCTTTATTACTTTATGTGTCCTAAACAATTGACCAGCATGCGTTCGAGTCCGCATCCGCTCTACAATGCGTATTACTCGCCATCAATTCTGTCACTAGTTTCGGTGGTCCTGTGCCCGATCTGTTTCCGGTCATGTCGGATTGCTCATTCGACTATGAGAGTGAAGAAAGAACGAGAGCTCCTGTTTTTACTATACTTACTACTATATATATATATATACTTGTGCACTTTAATATCTGCTCCATACTCGCCTGACTAATCCCCATGGAGATAGGCAGCCGAGACTGAAAATTTAATCGGGAGTAAATAATTATATTATTCTACCATAAAAATTTCCTTACTTTTTCCAATTAATATAATAACTTTAGAGTTCGCTAAGCATGCGTTAATGCTTTTCAAAGATTTATCTTGAATTGTTAAGGTAATTGCATTCTTTACGACATTGTATTAACTGCAAAGTTGGTCGTGTCGGTTCGGTCACTTGTATAGGGACTGAATTGATAGCAATGATGTCGCCATAAGAGGTGTTAAAATATGGAAGAAGAATTCGCGGTGGTGAGCAGAGGTCGAGATGGCCACTAGGTCAGAGCGCCTGGAGTATTAAACCGGGAGGCGCAGGTTCGAATCCTGTTCGCGACCGTATTCTTTTTCCATTTAATATATTAAAAATGAATAAAAAATAGTAAGTAAGTCTGACAACCAGTCTAAGCATCTGACTGCCCGGCTGTCACAGATCTTCATTAGACAACCAGGACCGACGGTTAAACGTACTCTCTAAGACACTGAGGGGTCTAGATATGGAAAGATAGTGACCCATCCTCTGACCGCCCACGCCAAGTTCAGCTTTACCTCGATCGATAGGTCTGTGCTGCAGTTACTTAGCCACGAGCCCCTCTCAAAACCAACGTAAAGTATGCTACAAAAATCACTAGTTTGCGAATAAAGAATGACACGGGCTTGTCCACTTACATACATTAACAGGATCGATACCGACTGATGCATATGCAAGTGGCTTCCTCGTAGTTAAGTGCCTCTGTTACGAGCTCGGCGCGTCATTATATTATACGGTTATAGGTAGTAGTTACTTTAGAGCCTTTTTTACTTAAGGCTTTGTGTGGCGTATCGATTTGGTAAGGTAATAAATAATACATTAAAATATAACAGAGCCTAGTTTGTAGTGACTGTAATGACAGGCGAGGTTGAATTGCTACCTGAGCCCAAAGACGAGTAAGCAATAGTTCCGAGACTTGTAATGATCATAGCAGCTCACGCAGCTCATACGACATTTTTGAACACAAGTGTGTTCAAAAATGTGTGGAAAAAAAAATGTTTGCAAAGACTTTCAATGAAATACATAATGTAACTAAAAACACTCCTCCAGACCGTATTTCGGTCTCCGAGGAGAATATAATAGCCAACGCAAACACAGGTGCACTCCCTCTTCCTTCACTCTCATAGTCCGATGGAACGGCAATCCGACAGGACCGGAGAGAGATCAGGCGCAGGACAGACGGCTTTACGTCCTCTCCGAAGCACGGGGGTATCACACCACCCAATTCCTAACTCCGGGCTGCTACTGAGAATTTTCTAACAGAAAATTATTGCATGACTACCCTCAATATTGTGGAAGTAGCTAGATATTGTGTTTATTTGCTACCATTGTTATGGGCTTCCGCAAGGTAACGCCTGAATCTATTCAATAATCGTCATTAAATCTCGTCAAGTCTTTTTTCAACTTCATAAGGGTCAGTTTTCAGTCTTACCTGACAACCAATGTAAACATTTTTTATGTAAGTAAAATCAATCATGGACGCGGTGCCAGATTCCAACCGACTAAGAACCACCAATCCTCCACTATACTGGGGTTCCCAGATCGCTGCTACATTCACCGTGACGCTGCATATCTAACCACAACCCAGTATTACTGGTTAACACGTTTTGTCATTTCGTGGCGAGACTAATTGTCAGACTTCTCGTAAACACTGTCGAATAGCTTCATTTGGCAACCGGGATCGACGGATTTAAATCCTTTCTGAGGTATCAAATAATTGACATCTCTCCACAGACCAACCATAGCAAGCATAGCTTTGATCGGTTTATCGCTACGGCTTACTTACGCCACAAGCCCCTCATCAAAAGAATCAAAATGACGTCTCATAAATGAACAAAATTATTATTAACAAAAGCCTATACTTTTCCACTTAACTTTCAAATTAATACAAGGCTTCCTTTAGATAATTAACAACCCATACCTACCCTCAAAACTCATGACGTAACATTCGATACATCGCCTCGCATGTTTTAAGAACTTAGTTTATTACAAGTACATAATCCTCTGAAAGTTTCACAACAATGGCGGGTAGGTAAGTGTCTGAAATTTAATAAAGCCAGACGCATACATACTTAGAGTTTGGAGTTGTAGATGTACGGTGAGTGGAAGGGGCGAGCGTGGTTTTTGCTAGAAAATAGGCGTAGTTGAAAGACCAGAGAAAAACTAGACTATAGATCATATTATACAACGGCATCCATTTGATACCTAGTTGAAGAATCATTATGATGCACAATCGATTCAGCATAGAATCAGATGTTTTAACCTTTTTTTTATCATAAGTGTATCTACATTTGGCCACCGACTCGCCTGATCGTAAGCGACGGTGTGGCCGAGGATGGAGCACATAGATCCAGAAGAAATCTATTCACTCTAAGTAGAGTAGACAGATTTGGGGAAAACGATAGTTGGGGAATTGGTGCAACTGTCTCCTGCCAGAGTTGTGTTGCCTGTTTTGCACCACCCAGGGGCCACGTGTGGGGATTCCATTTTAAGGATGCACTCCTACGGACGCGGGCAATTCAGCCCCGTCTGTCCCAACTGTCCCAGTAAGCATTAATTTTACTGTCAAATGTACAAGTTTTAACATGTGTTTAGGACCAACTTTCTGTAATTCAAGAGTTCATGCCACCCGTAAGCCTCAAACTTAGCTCAGCGATTGTTTCTAATTAGCATTAACAGGTAGTATGGGACTATAGTTTACGAAGCCCTCATCGTCATGGGGAAAAACTTACACCGTGAGGGTATTTTCCTGACAATTATCTGCAATGTTATTTGTGGTGATACCTTCCATTTTATTTACATCTTTGCAACATCCGTCCTTTGGTTGTGTACTCAAAACGTAATCTCGTAAACTGAGGCTGCAAATTCTACACCCCCCCCCCCTTCCTTGGCTGTAAATAGCATCTCAGTTGTACTTGGTTTTGGTAGATGTTGTATCTTTTAAGTGGAACAGGACCTCTGCTTAAACTTTCATGGATGACAGAAGTAATGCTATGAGGACTTCATATGATTGATGTATTTCTAAAGAAGAGTTATATTTTCACTAATAGATAACGGGAAAGGCGAAAAAGAATAAAAACGGTGTAATTTTTTTTTTAGATTTTCTCTCTTCTTATTCATAAGAAAGCAACCTTGAACCTAATATAAAAGTTTTTCAAGCCAGCGATAGTTCCTGCCTACCCCAATAGGCAACATGCATGACTATATATATGGATGTAGGACTAAAGAGCTACATGATACATTAACTGCCATGTTAGTGTAGTAATAGCAGAAGCATCTGCTGATCTTGGGTTTGATTTCCGGATCCAGCAGTGTTTTTAGGATTTCCTGGTAGTAAATTCTCAGTAACAGGAGTTTAGAACTGTGCCAATTTATGGTAATAAGCCTTTCACCTATTGTATGTACCTTAACTGCATGGGAGATGTGGAATTACAGAAGTAAATTTCTGCCTAATAGTTCGGGGCTAAACAGGCGTGATCCTATGTTATAATACGTTAGTCAGCTAGCTTCAGAACAGCGAAATTTCAAACTTTATGGTACAGGAAGTTATAAAAGCCGATCAAAACAGTTTAGGGGTATTATTTGATCAATTCTCGGATCAATCCTGTAAGCCCTTTTGAAGCTTAAATGTTGATTGTTCCTATAAAAATGAAACAGTAGTGGCTTAATTAAGTCACCAATGGATTTTGGCAAATCAAACATTACAGATTCGGACCCAAAGCACTGACCGTGTTTCGTAATCCTGTGCATTACAAATTTAATTATCCTTTTATTTAAACCGTGAAGTAAAATATCGTCAGAAAACTAGCACATCTCTCAGGTGTGAGATGTTCTCTATGGAGTCTACGGGAGGTATGAACTTTGACATGTTTATTTGGTAAAATTGAAAAGTGATAGCCTAGTGGTGTGACAGTTGGACTGGCAAGTCAAAGGTCGCAAGCTCCAATCCAAGGCACGCACCATACACTTTTCCAGTCATATGCGTATTAGAAATGATCACTTGCTAAAACGTGAGGAAACCAGCACACCTAAAAGATGATTTTTTTTGACACTTGTTTGTTTATGTAAATTTACATATCAATTATCTAACCGCTAGTATCGACTCCTACTAGTCTTAAATTTATATTAATATTTCTTTGTAAAATGTGAGCATTATGTGGACATTAATGTTATTTTTAATCTCATGTTACTTACATATTGCCCATTGTCTGGCATTATGAGTTTGTCATGCTCGCTAAAATGTCCTGCTGATGGTGGCGTTGTACATCGGGTCGTCGAGTTCCCTACAAAATGGTTGAGCTAAGCGAGGCTGATGTGCGCGTTATGCTCGTGAACGGGTGCTGTCTGTCGGGACTGGTCAGCTCCTAACTGCTTTGGCAATCATTTTAAAAGGCTATATAAGTTATTGCTTTTAGCGCTTTCCTTTATTATTTTGCTCATTAACCTGCATTATTCTCACATTACCTTATTTATTGTTATACCAATTTGTTTTAAAAGAGTGTCTATGGAGTTTCTTGCCGGCTCTTCTCCATAAGATCAACGCCTTGGAACCGTGCACCTAGCTTTGACTTTTCATAAGTGCTTGTAATATGGCCTATTTGAAATAAAAATCTTTTGAATTTGAATTTGATGTTCTCGATGGTGTGTAAAGCCATGTCAGAGACCTTTTTTTTTTTTTTTTTTTTTATTATCTTGTGGAAATCCTCATGGATGCCCTGCACCTTATGGTGAGGGCTATGTCGGACTCCTACCGACTAAAACCACACGGCCATCTCAGCACATAGAGAAGGAGCACCGTTAACTCTAGTAGATCAAACCAGTGCCCCTTTGTGCCATGCCTTTGACTCCTCCGGGAAAACCGAACAGTTTCCCCAAATCCCACACAGTGTACGACTACATGTGAGCACGCACACTACAGGGTCACAGCGCCCGTGACCCGAATTGTCCCCCTACCACTGATGGTGGGGATGCGACTCTTCCCTACCTGGGCTGAGCGCGGGAGCTGTTGCCTCTCCTTTGGCGCCTACGTCTCCGAGCAGGATCGGCCCTCTCCCGATCCCTCTCTGCAGCCTCCTTCTGGAGCATAACTGATTCACAGAAGGAGACTACGGCCGTCCAAGCCGTCCGCTCTGTCAGCATAGCCGATACGACCGCCGGCAGAGACAAATCTTCTCCAATCTGGTCGACCAGGATTTGCCGCTCAGAATCCCATGCAGGGCATTCCTGGAGCGTGTGCTGTGCAGTATCCTGGTCACTTATACAATGGTGGCAATTAGCCGTGGCTTCGCGCCTTATCCTATTGAGGTACTCACCGAAGCAACCGTGTCCAGTGAGTACCTGAGCAAGGCGATAGGTGATGCGCTCACCTCTCCCCATCCAGACCTCGAAACACGGCAAGACGGCCGCGACAACTCGCTTGTCTGCATACCGCGGCCCCTGGAGCCGCTCGCACCAACGTTCGAGTGCGCGTCGCCGTTCCTGCCGCCTGAGCACTTCAAACGCCCTAGGTGGCACGCTTGCGCCGTTTTGGCGGAAGGCGCGGACTCGGTCATAGACCCTCGCGTCCATTTCTGCCAAGATGTCCAAGGGCGGGAAGCGCGCCAAGACAGTCGCCGCCTCGAAGGATACTGTCCTGTATCCTCGTGCAATCCGGATGGCAACTTTGCGCTGCAGGCTGTTCAATTTGGCTCTGCAGCGCTGAAAGCCTGACAGACGGTGCGACCATACAGGTGCCCCGTAGAGAGCCATAGATCGCACGACACCAGCGTAGAGGCGGCGAACTTCTTCTCGAGGTTCCCCGAGATTGGGTAGTAGTCCATGCAGCGCACCTACCACCCTTTCGATCCGGGGAACGAGGCGGTTGAAGTGCTCTTCGAAACTCCAGCGGCTGTCCAGCGTGAGGCCAAGGTATTTCATATACCGGCCTACTTGGACGTGCGCATCACCCACACGAACCGATGAACTGGGTGGTTCCCTGCCACGCTGCCGTTTGTGAAACCATATTGCCTCGGTTTTGTGAGGCGCTATTTGCAGACCCAGTTCACTGATTTCAGCCACGACTTTTGCCACACCGAGCTCAGCAAGCCGGATAGTCTCCTCAAAGCTGTCTCCGCTGGTCAGTACTAATGTGTCATCAGCGTAGCAAACAACACTGACACCAGCGGGGAGATTGACACGTAGGACCGCGTCGTACGCTAGGTTCCACAAGAGAGGGCCTAATACTGACCCTTGTGGAACCCCGCAACTTATTTCCTTACGGTGAATGCACCCATCCCTACCCACATAGCGAATGTGCCTGTCATGCAGATAGGCCCCGACAATGCCCTGTAGATAGAGAGGCACTCGATGGTGTACAAGCGCCTCCCTAATAGCATCCCAGGGCAGGGAGTTGAAGGCATTGACGATATCAAGACTTACTGCCAACACCACTCCTCCCCGGGAGACGGTCTGCTCCGACAGCGAGCGGACGCGAAGAATAGCGTCTACAGTGGAACGCTGCTGCCGGAAGCCATACTGGCTATCGGAAAGATCGGGACCAATCTCCGACAAGTGCTCGACGAGGCGCACGGCAATTATTTTCTCAAACAATTTAGATGCCTCATCGAGCAGGCATATAGGGCGGTACGCGGAAGGAGAGTCCACGGCCCTGCCTTCCTTCTTTATAAGGACTAATCCAGCTTCTTTCCAGCAAGAGGGGAACACGCTCTGACGGAGGCAACTAGTGAACAACTGCCTTAACCTGTCCCCCAGAGCAGCTAAAGCTAACACCCACGCTCGCCCAGGAACTCCATCAGGCCCAGGTGATCCTTTTCCAATTACGTTTGGTTGACTTCGAGTCTAACCGGTTGTAGCTTAATACCAGTATTTTACATGGAGCGACTGCCTATCTGACCTTTATAACCCAACACACGATATTCCGTGGTAAGTCTGGTTGTCAGATTTCCGGGCATTTTACAACCTGTAATGGCTGTCATAGATCATAATAAGACAACCGGGACTAACAGTTACACGTTTTCTACGAAGCATGGAAGGGTTTCGACATAAAATTATGGTCACCGATCCACAAATCGACTGCGGCAGGGCATCGAATACTATGATAAGAATATTTTATTAACTCAAACATAAATAAATCTCATCTAAATACAACTGCTAAACAAGTATGTTAGAATCTATGTCCCTGGCCTATCTTACACGTGGAACGGTTTTGACAGCCCTAAACTAAATGAAATGGTATCCATCACATTTAATCTGAGGTACTAACTTCGTAAGCCTTCAAAGTAAACGGTTAAACCTAGTTTTAATCTCGCGACTAACCAATAAATAGTATTTCTTACTTAACTTACATAAACATAACTTTGTAGGCTTAAGTTAAATGAGTCCATGTATTTTGGGAACGGATTAGATTTTGACTTGAGTTGTGTTCTGTGAATAACTTTGGTATTATTTACATAAGGTAGCATCACGCCTGAGATCTCCGAGGGGTTAAGCAGGGGTGTATAGCAATCCATGCTTTACCGATGCAGTTCTTAGCATTTCCATTTGGTTTTTTTTTTTCGTTTTAATCATGTAGACTTTCTTGACTCACATTGTTTAAGTGTCAGGAAATGTCAGTCACACACTTCATATGTGCAAATTAAAAATAAATTTATCAATAAATCCATATTAATCTATACTAATATTATAAATGCAATAATAACTCTGTTTTTTACCTTTTCACAACTAAAAGGCTGAACGGATCGTCATGAAATTTGGCAAGGAGATAGATTAGACCTTGGAGAAGGACATAGACTACTTTTTGTCATGCAGACGAAGTCGCGGGCACCAGCTAGTTTAATATAAAATTAGTTATGTATTTTATTAATAAAAAGAAAAATGTGTTGTTAGTGTTAATTTAATTGTATAATTTTTTGTTTGTGAGAAACAATGAAAAATAGGACGAAGTAATATAAAGACACCAAAACATCCACTTTGTTCAGCTGGGTGATAGATCATTTGGTTGAATAATGTGGGATACACCTCTTAAGTCTCAGCTTATTGTCATTAACCGAGCACATTACCAAACTCCGGATCGTTACGGAGAATTTTCTATTGCAAAATAATAATAACACTAACTCGGAAATTGAAATTGAAACCTCACACTCAGTAGCCACGCTAGCGACTAAAAGACCTAGGCTGCAGTCAAATCCGTTCTAAAAAAAACTTTAGTAATAATTGTTTAATTTTTCAGTAGTTATGTAAAAACATCTTTAGTATTGTTTTTTTTTTTTCGGTATCTTTGTCAACTGCTGATCTAAGCATCGATTCCCGAGCTGAGCAAAGTGTTATTAGGTTTTTCTATCAAGAAATTTTGAGTGGCAGCCCGGAGTTTAGTATTGTGCCCGCTAGCTGGCAATAGGCTCACAACCTACAACCAGGTCTTAGCTTCGATTGCAGGGTTGGACAAAGTAGAAATGGGTTTTCTTATTAGGATATTCTTAGTAGTAACCTAGAGTTTACCAATGTGCCTGGCCATTACATGGGACTTAATTACGGCATCCGTCTAATGTAGATCTACTAAAGCACACTTCTGCCAACCCTTCCTGGAAACACAGGCATCAAGCTACATATATATGTAAAAAATAACACCAGCTTATTTCCTGACCCGGACATCGTACCTAATACCCTACACTACTAACATTAAATCAGGCTTGTATTTTATCGACATAATCCCCCACTACACGTCAGCTTATCACAATGATAGTTAATTAACTGCTAACAATTAGTTACGAGGGAATTTCAGTAAGCGGTTATCAACAATTAACAGACGCAAGGTAATCATCTATATAGAAAACAAGGTTTTTGAGCGCTATTTTGACTCGTAAAAAAAATATTGTTACAAAATAAAATAAACAAATAATAGTAATAACTAGCACATAACTGTCCCACTGTAAGGCAAGGGCCTCTTCTCATACAGGCACGAGCTAAATCACCACGCTAGCTCACTGCGGATTGGCGATTTCAGACTACCAAGTCCAGGTTTCCTCACGATGTTTTCTTTCACCGTATGTCAGTGATGTCTTAGATTAACTAATAAAGTACATATGACATTGAAAATGTCATATTGGTACATGCCAGGTTTGATTTGTTGTGGAGGCTGGGTAGTTACGGGCCTGCCTCCCGATTTGGTTGCGTGTACGTCTGGATTGTACCAAAATGACTTTTCAATTTCCAAATGTATGTAATTTCCAATGTCAATCCAATGCATTAATTTTTAAAAGTAATCTCTTCTTAAGTAATGTTATGCAGAAACTAACTTAATACTTATGTATAGAACGAAGTCATTTCTGACGAAACATTTTTAGTCACTTTTGCTCTACTAGTAACTTGACTCGGCAACTAAAAGCCTACTTCCCTGGAACATTATGAAAGTCTTTCAGTAATGCAAATATGAGAGCTGCATTATACGGGCGGCCATTTTGAAAACCATCACGATAAATGAATGTTAACCTTTAGACTTTATGCTCGCCTGGTATCCTCTTAAAAGATGGAGGTTTTGAAGTACCTAACTTGGTATTTTTTCTTTTTTCTTTATCTTGAAAGTGGGTAGGTAGTTGTGTTACTTTTGATAGTTTTTATAATGGTCGATGATACTTTATGTGCCACTGGATTGTGTTACCTGAAACAATGCAATAAGGAATTAGTATTATGTCCCATCGGTCTAATGGTAGTGGTAAGTAAACGCGGTTTTCATGTCTGAGGTCTCGGGTTGAATCCTAGGTCGGGCAGAGATGTTGATTTTTTTGAAAATTTTCTTTAGAAGCCAGGATTTTTATATAGTGCCATATAAATGGCAATAGGCTTTCCATCTACTACGTAGAGCTTAATAGCGGCATCGATTAAATGTGAGTGAACACCTCTGCTTAACCCTTCTTCATACAGGCGTGATGTTATCAAAATCAACATTATGTTAACAAAATGATGAACGAAAATACCAACGATAGCAGAAAAAGGAGTACGTAAGTATTTTCTGCCGATCCATGTTTGTAGGAGAATGTTTTCAGTAATAAATTGTTTTCGTGTTAGGAGCAGAGTTTGTTTAATTACCCCAAAATAATTTTGAAATCTCAAGTAAAAAAGAAGTATATATTAAGTTTTGTAAGCTTAAATCATATTGGCTTTGAGCCATCACAGACAATCTGACTATAAAATGACGTCATACAAAAAAACTAAAATGATTAGAAAACATATACAGAATGAAGTTTAATTCTTTGGCAATATTTTGATGTTTTTTGTGGAATTTGAATTGTCAGAAGCTAGTTGCCACGTTCCAAAGTGTAGATTCCTATGGAGGAGAACGGGCAAGAAACTCCACGGTTACTCTTTTTCATCATAGCTACAATATTACAGGTCTAAATGAGTAAAATACGAGCTTATAATATTGCCAATGAATTAAACACCGTGTAAAGTAAACCATACGACACAAATTATAACAACCATCTGAATTCCTAACGACCGCACTGGTGTCCACTTACTGTTCCACAAAAAAACATCATTTACATCAAGATAGCCCCAAAGGGTTGATAAAAAGAAAGAAAGAAAAGGGGATGACAATCAAAAATGTTATTCCATGGAAAGTACCAGCCGGGGGCTGCAGTGTAACTATTGAGATAAAAGCGGACATACGGGCGGGAAGGATGGACAACTTTAATATGTTTTTATTAGAAGTTATTAGTAATTTCATTTCCTTGCAAAAACTACATTTTAGTTTATAAAAGCCAAGTAATACGACCCTATACAGAGTTTGAATCTGCAGCTCTTGGGATGGCACTCTGTGTTCTGCCAACTAAATTATAATTATATATATACGGAGTGGGGAAGACGGTACGACATTAAAAAAAACCACGTATGTGGTGTCACTTTCTCTGACCGTACACAAAAAATCAATAAAATCGGATGGATGGTTTCGGCACAGGAAATTATTTTCATTTTCTTAATTTCGAACATGCTGTAAATGTAGTAACATTTTACTAGGCAAAGATCATTAGGTCATAAACCTGTGCGAATTCATTGATAATTACATCTCCTTCACAATATTATTAAAAGACAGAGAAAAGTGACACACGTTGCCACTTAGACGCCCTTCATCTAGACAAATCAAAACATTAAGTGAGAAATAGTCCTTACACACTCGAATGTGTGGGTGATTGTTCATGCATGACAGAGAAAGAAATAAGGATTAATTCGGCGAAATTTTAATTGATCTATTTCATGCGGTCACTGGGTCAGAATTTCAGTACGGAAATGCTATCCTTTGAGAGAGCACGTCCTTTTTCTATTTCGCTAGTTAATTGCGCACGAGTCTAATCGCACACGCAGGATTTTTATCGTGATCTTATTGTTATTGTTATTAATAGTGTGGTTTACTTTAGTTTAGATTGTGTTAAGTTTTGAAACTTTTTTTCCCTTTGTGTTTTAGACTAATTTTGTTATTAATTATGCCTCAGTTGAGTTATTCAGCTGCAGAATACACTGACATGATCCTTAACTATGGAGAATGTCTACAAAACTCAGCTAGCATTATGTACATATCAGGGGAAGTTTTTAGAGCCTCTCAGTGGTCCCGTATCTGATTACGTAGATAACTTGCCATTAGACGTGTATCGTCGTCTTAGATGAGCTAAAAATCAATATTACTCGTGCGTTTGAGAATTTAAAACGTACGGCTGTGCAAGGCGATTTGTTACGGCGAGTCCAAAATAATAATACAAAACGATGCCGCTTGTGCGTCGAGGAGAATGGTGGGCATTTTGAAAATTTAAGATTTTAGTTTACTTTGATTGTGCAATGCAAAGTTTTTTTCATTTAGCGATCGTTTAAATTAATTATGAGACACTCAGTGTTTATAGCAATAGTTCTCCAAACGTAAAGTGAGTGCTTTGTTTATCACCGACAAAAGAGACCGACCTAGAGGTCTCAAATTGCACTTTGAGGCGACGTTGCCGTTCATACAACAGGTCAGTCATTTTTCATTGACAGATAATTACAAATGGTGTTATTTTTTGCTCCGACTATTTTAATATTTATTTTGTTTGAAATTTACAAATTTTTAATTTTCGGTAAATATTTTTGTTATGTGTTTGATAATGCTTCAATAGGCTAGTAATAGCCGTGTATTCATTTAATGTCGTAGCATCATCCCCACTCAGTATATATCAAGAATAATATTGACCAAATTAATACCGATCATTGTTACAAGTGACGTTATGAATATGAAATATTCCTATTTAAAAGTAATTTTATAATCTTGTACGGATAAATCTTCGAAAAGTATTAATGCATAGCGAACTCTGGAGTTATAATATTTGTAGAAAAAAGATTACAGTCGTGAGCATAACGTCGCGGTCAGAGCGCCTTGTGTGTTTATCCGGGAAGCGCAGGTTCGAATCATGCTCAAGATCGTATTTTTTTTCCACAAAATTATCTTATTTGTTTAGTAGATTTAATAATTAAATTTTTATCTTCTTAAATTGAATTCGTATAGGAAAAAGAATATGGACCGTAAGTGTGGAGTTATCTGAAATAAAGATTATACTATATTTTATTATATACCACTGCTCGCAAATCGATTTTTTCTATTACTTTTTTGAAGTAGGTATTTCGGTTCTTTAAAACCTTTGGTAAGTTAAAGGCTTAATTTTACGAGTCAATAATATTTGTTTTATATTTTGTGACTGACAATGTTTTCTACATCTTAAATAATAATTAAAAAGCCTTTCACTCGTTTGGTTATCGTTATTTATATATATATATTTTTTTGCCTTTATTGATCTTGTTTTTTTAAAGTAAGAATAGTATGATAATATACATAGATACATCGTAATGTTATCCTAATATATTTAAACCAAAGTCCGTCAAATTAATCTTACAAATATAAATAATAGCAATCTCTAAAGTTGTAATTTTTCGTGGTGAGTGTGACTGTATTTTATATTCCACAAAAAATCCAACCTTACAGTCCGTCATTTTACAAGCCCGTGTGTCCCCAAGATAAGGCGCGTTTAAGTCGCGTCGGATCTCGTCGTCTTTTGTGTATTTTTCACAGCATAATATATTCCATGTTGTACAGTTTAACCTTTTCTACATCACTGTGTGAGGATTGCACATTCTGTATGAATAGGAGTTTTATTGGAGCACCGCTTATCGTTATATTATGGAGGAAAATGATGCATTCTGTTGGATATATTTCTTGACGAAATTATGGGAATGAGTGAGTTGTGTTCATACTTTAACGTCTTTTGACACGACTGCCCAAAGAAGGGAGTGTTGTTTTTAGGGATAATGGTATATATAAATACATAGCATCTCGCCTGTATTCCCCGAAGGTGTAGGCAGAGATGCACACAGTTGTACACCCAAATTTCACCAATGCTGTTGTACCATGTAATAAGTGGTGAGCTTATTGCCATCTACCAGACACAATACCAAACTCCGGGCTGCTACTGAAAATTTTCTAACAGAAAAACTCAATAACACTTTGCCCGACCCGGGAATCGACCTGAGACCTCATGCTCAGCAGTCGCGGTTGGGACCAGTAGACCAACGAGGCAGTTATTACTATTATTAATATTTTGTGTTATGGTGTATGCAAAAGTATTATAAAATGTACTAATAAAGGTTGATTCAGTGAAATGTCAGTTAACCGATGTTTAACTGCAATTATGGTATAACTCGTCCCCAAGCAATGCAGTTATTACGCTAAAATCTACCTACTACTGTTATTTTTTAACTTTTATTTTAATAGTGATAATATCTTAGGTTTTTGCGATCACACATTACGTATAATAAAACAACCACATATGTACGGTAGACTGATATAATTTTAAATAAACTGTTGAGATGGCTAACACCTTAGTCCTCCTGCGACCACGAACGCTGCAAAGTGTTCGAAACGTCAGGAAAAACAAAAACCAATAATACACGCGATTAATCCGGTTAAAAGTTGTTTTATTATAATGTTCTGAGACCGTCCACCTAATTAGCGAACATAATAGATTTTTGTTTTAGATTTTGTTATGAATTACAAAGTTGTACGTTACAGAGTCGAAGGGGCAATGGTATTTTTAGTCTTAAGTTTGTTATAGGCTTGCGTTTGGCCGCCATCTCCCCTGATGTCAAGCGATAATGCGGTCTACAATGGAGCACGCTTGCCTAGAAGAAACCGATTCACTCGCGTCTTGAAGACACCCAGATTGTAACTATCGGGGAAGACCCACTCCGGCAGCGCATTGCGCTGTTTCGCAGTTCTTATAATGAACGTGGAATCAAAGCGCTTCGTTCGGGTGTTTGGTATATCAACCATGAACCGATGGCGTCTATAAAGTGATTTTGTAATTATTTTGAGAAATAAAGTTATACTATTAAACCATAATTTATTTGAAAGTATATTTTTAATCATATTGTATAAACATTTTAGTCTATTAAGCTATCCTAATATACTTAGTAACCTACATTGTTTCACATCAAAACAAAACCCTAAAAATACATTTACTCATTTCCAGACTAAAAACTAGGACGATTTTAATAAATTCTAGGCTAATTCTCCCCTGTCAGCGACGGACCGCCGCCCGTTAATTTTAGAGTCCAATTATATAAATTTAGGGACCTAAAAAATATTTTGTCTAGAAAATGGACAAAAAGTTTTTCAGTCAATGACTTTTTCTTCTAATTAGGGTTTTGGGGGGAACAATTGAATTAGATCTTTTGTCCTGATAAAAAGGCTGTACGTGTTATAATGAATGTAGAATGAATTCTTTCTTATGTTTGCCTAGCCAAAAACTACAAAAAAAAACTTCGTCGGAAGATACAGTGCAGTTGAAGAGCAGTGATAACCTAGTGTTATGACCGATGGACTGACAAGTCAAAGGCACGCACCGCTGTCTTTTCGAAGTCGTGTGCGTGTTATAAACTAATGATCACTTGCTTAAAACGGTGAAGGAAAACATCGCGGGGAAACCAGCACACCTGAGAGATATTTTCGATGGTGTGTAAAGCCATGTCAGAGACATACGGGTGGTTTAAGCTCTTGATCAATCGGTGGTGACCCTATTGGCATCTACAGCGTCATTTCAAACAGCAGTTACAGAGGACTTCATAATAATTCTAACAAGAACTCTTCGTTCATTCGTCTTTACGACTTCGTGCTTAGAGTTCGCACTTGACCAGCTCTGAACATTATCTGAACTGCACTAACCAACAGACCCGTTGTACCCTTGTCACCTTAAACAGCAATTTAAGGCTGTTCACCAGAGTACGTGTAACCTCCCCCCTCAAGGAGGGGTGAAACATAAATCGCTACCTCAGGACTGATTTGCGCGTTACCGTTGATGTATTAGTGTGTGGTGTAACTTTATAGGCGGAGCGATGATGGATGGTTCAGCGAAAACAGGTCCAGGCCTGGAGTATCTATCCGGGAGGCGCAGGTTCGCGTTCGCGACCGTATTCTTTTTCCATTTAAAATTGTAACTTTAGAGTTCGCTAAGCATGCGTTAATGCTTTTTCAAAGACATATCTTGAATTATTAAGGTAATTGCATTCTTTACGACATTGTATTAACTGCAAAGTTAGTCGTGTCGGTTCAGTCACTTGTATAGGTACTGAATTGATTGCAATGACGTCGCCATAAGACGTGTTGAAATATGGAAGAAGAATTCGCGGTGGTGAGCTGAGGTCGAGATGGCTTAGTGGTCAGAGCGCCTGGAGTATCTATCCGGGAGGCGCAGGTTCGAATCCTGCTCGCGACCGTATTCTATTTCCATTTAAAATTGTAACTTTAATTTATTAATTTCAATTTATGACATTTATTTTATTACATTATTCGTCTATTACTGAGAAATTAATCATAAAAAAATATTTTTGTATGTCCATCATGACCCCCTACTCGTTGTCTCCAAATCTATCAATTCTACTTAGAGTGAATAGATTTCTTCTGGACCAACGTACTCCATGGTCGGCCACATCAATGCTTAGCAAAAGGTGAGTTGGTGGCCAAATGTAGACACTTTTTTTTTAAAAGCTGCATTCCGCCTAGAACTTAACAACCTCGTTCAACTTCCAAGCTAATAGTTAAAGCGAAGAATTTTATATATAAAAAATATTTCAATTGCATTCCGTTCACGATATTTTTTATGAAAAATCTCCTATATCGAGCCAAAATGGTTTCATTGTATTATTTGGTTATCTGTGGCCTTCCTAATGTTACCATAGGTTGAGTACTTAAAGTGTTACCATGTAACAAACTTCTACTAATCACAAAAGTAAAAAACCTTCAAGCAGTTCACTTTTCAGAGAATAGTAAAAGCATTTTATGTTTCTTAAATTAATGATTTAATTTTAAACGCAGCATTAATTTATTTAACTAGAATTATCTTATCTTATGGTTGAAACCCCGTTCTTGTCCATTATTTTTTCAATGTTTCTTTGAAAAATAGTAATTAATATAGGCATTACATGGCCTCAACATATTGTATTAAAAAATATAATTATATATGATTTATAAAGGATTGGGATGTTGTTTGGCGATTTACAACTGCAAAGTGGTAACGCTGAGTTTAGTAGATCTGAAAATGATTGCTAGATAAATATCGCCAGGCGTCTCCTTAAGACGAATACAAAGAAGGTTGAAAAATTCAATGGGTAATAACGAGACAAGGTAGCTCAGTTGGTAGAGTGATGACCCGGAACGTCAAAAGTCGCGGGTTCAAACCCCGTTCTTGTCCATTATTTTTTCAATGTTTCTTTGAAAAATAGTAATTAGAATTATCTAATATAAGAAGATTTTTACCTTATAGTCACCTTTTGATTTTCAGGCAGTATACCTAAGCAATTCATGAAGATAATATGTTACCCCCTTTCCACTTATCACTTACACCAACCACCCCCCACACCCCAGGGGCTCAGTTAATTGAAGAATTATTGCTACCTACTCACATTTCGCGCAAATTCTATTACACGCATAAAACGATTAAATTTAAACCGTATAACCCTAGCAATAAGGTCTTAATTGACGGCATATTTAAATGTGTAGCGTAGTTATTTGGACCCCTTAATATAGTAGAGCGAAAGCTTATGGAAATACGGATGCTTTGAGTGGAAATGGTGTTAAATAGTATATTGGTAGAGTACGCTAGTGGGACAATTAAGTCTTGTTATTCTTCAGTTAACGAGAACTACGAGAATAATAGTGTTGTTAAGGAATTAATGGCTTGTGTTTGGTGTTTTGTTTATATTTCTTTGAACTATAAACTCTGAGTACATTGTTAGAAAGACAATTTGCTAAAATAATTATTTCTCTAAAATTGTGGATTGTTTATAATATTCGTTTCAATTGAAGACGTAATTTTAAATGATTAATAAAAAAAAAAATTTTCACCGTGGAAGAGCCATGGTTTGGCACGGACGGGCCAGCTGGACCGAAGTGATACAACGGCCTCACAGGAAACCGGCGTGAAACAATGCTTGCGTTGTGTTTGCTGAGTGAGTGAGGGTACCGGTGGCTCAAACCCTTTAAAAGGCTGACAACGCACTTGCGACTCCTCTGGGGTTGCGGATGTTCATAGGCGGCGGTAATCGCTTACCATCAGGCGATACGTATGCCTTTATTCCATAAAAAAAATGACAGATTATACACAAAATAAATTATCTGCCTTTGTGTGTGTGTGTGAGTGTATGCATCTAAGATTGTTATTTGTATAAAAATAAAGTCCTTAAACCATAGAATTAAATCTAATTCTATGGTTTAAGAACTTGGACCACGAGACACTTAAAACTAAATGGAATACCAAGTTTTTTAAGCGGCGGTCTCAAAATAATATTTGTATAAACAGTAATGGAAAAAAAACCGAACAGTGGGTACATCGAAAACATTACCGGGACAGAACGTTACTTGGGAATAACTTTTACCATTATTGTAGTTAAACATCGGTTAAACTTTGGTATATAATCAATTTCTAATTATGAACTTATGACTGCATATATTTATAGTAACAATTTTTAGATAACATTTTAGAAGAGCTAACTATAACAATTAGTTAAATAAAGTAGGTAGATATTTATATTGCTACAGTTATTAATTATTTGTTCCTGATTAAACGCTTAAAACATGCATAATAGGGTTGTTAACTAATCAAATAGAATTCTCAAACAAAACATAATAATATTCTATAGTAAAGTAAAATTACGAAAACTAAGTTTTTGCATAAGAATGCAATCTCATAATTTTGTAACTTTTTCGCGAGCTCTTGCAGTGAAACTTAGAAGTGTCACTTGAAACTGGTTACAACTTGCATTAGGGCTGCCTCGGCAAAGTTTTTAAACATTTTTGGAGAAAAAAAATTCTTGAACACAATTATAGCATTTTGTTATTTTCAAAAAGTTTTGGGAAGGGTTGGTAAAGTTTGACAGTGTGTAAAGCTTTGATGGTTAAAGTTGTATGTTTGTATTTTTGTATTTTCTATAAAAAGGGGTTTTGTTGGTTTTTGTTTTTCAAGTACTATGCTAGCTCATTATCTACCGCCTTATTACATAAGACATTTATAGTCAAAACGAACAAAGAGTATTTTTGAAAAGTCATTTTATGCTGCTATATTTAAGGTTCAGAGTTCACTGGCGTGCTTAGTAGGGTGATTTAACAATTATACCTAAGTAGGTTATAATTATGTGTTAATGTTTGTGAGCATCAACACCTCTGCCTACCGCTTCGGGGAATACAGAATTGATGCTATATTATTAAAAAATAAAAATGGCTTTTAATAAACAATGATTATGCCAGCCCCATTTTATTCTAATAAGGATGAAGAATATAAATTTTAACCGGATTAATCGCGTGTATTATTGGATTGGTTAAGAATATAAACTTCAGACTATAGAGAATTATAACACAATCATGAGAATTGGAGGAATTACTGATTCCGATAGTGCAGGTTAGTGGTTGAATTGTTTTATGTCCCTAATAGCTTTTGTTAATTAAATTATTGCGATCATAATTATGTAAAGTAGACATATTGTTTATTATTTTCATTAAACATTGAAAAATAATAGATAAGTGGTACTCGAACCCGTCACCCTTGACATAATATCGTGTCATGGCTCTCCCAACTGAGCGACCGTGTAGTGCTCGTATCCATTAAATTTGAAATTCCCTTCTTCTGGTCTTAAAGAAATCCCTAGTGGTATCTGTTTAGCAATCATTTAAAGATTAATAATAATAAAAAAGTATTGCAATAAATAAATAATTAAAAATTAAGACCTCTTTAATTTGCTGGTGAATTTTGAAGTGGAGTATCACCTCATTATCTAAATGATAGTAAATTAGATTCATTATGTATTTTTATATAAATAAATAACATTATTACGTAAGAGACTAGACCCCACGACACAGGTAATACTAGTGTGGGGATCAGAGATATATTGTTTTATTTTATAAGTCGACTGATGTAATATTTGTAAATGTATTGAACTAATGTTTAAATTAATAAAGATTATCATTATTATTATGAGTATAAAAAAAATTGGCAACCCTAAACAAAGCTTTTAATAGAACAGCGCAGGTTGCGTCTTCCACGAAGTTTGTCGCTTACCAATCTTATATTTTATACTTTGTTCTAAGAGTTTAGGTGAGAAGTGTTACAATTGTGGAAGAACTGAGATTTTATTGTTATTTCGTAATTAAATGAGAAATTATGTGGCACTCGAACAAACTAGCGTTTCTTTTATGAAGGTTGTTGCTTTGTGCTTGAGCTGGTTCGAATTTATATTAATATATTCTTTATCCAAGATAAATCTTTGAAAAGCATTAACGCATGCTTAGCGAACTCTAAAGTTACAATATTAAATGGAAAAAGAATACGGTCGCGAACAGGATTCGGACCTGCGCCTCCTGGATAAATACTCCAGGCGCTCTGACCACTAAGCCATCTCGACCTCTGGCTTAGTGGTCAGAGCGCCTGGAGTATTCATCCGGGAGGCGCAGGTTCGAATCCTGTTCGCGACCGTATTCTTTTTCCATATTCTTTATCGTTATTATGAATTTACGTAGACGAATAAATCATCGATTTGGTTGTAGTAAATAACAAGATGTACTTAAAAAAATGTGTTGTGGTGGCCGAGTGGTTACGAGCCCGCCTCTTGAGCCGCAGGTTGTGGGTTCACACCTGACATGTACTAATGTGTCCTTTTCAATGTCAAATGTACTTTCTTAGTTAATCTAAGACATCGCAGACATACGGTGAAGGAAAACATTGTGATGAAATCTGGACTTGGTAGTCTGAAATCGCCAACCCGCAGTGAGCTAGCGTGGTGATCAAGCCCGTGCCTTCTCTTTTTGAGAAGAGGTTCTTGCAGTGGGACAGTTATGGGCTGGTTATTATTATTATATTACATAAAAAAAACTACGCTTACAGAATTGGCCATAAAATATACATTTTTTTTTAAAAAAGTTGATCCACGTTTGGCCACCAACTCGACTGATGGTAAGCGAAGGAGGAGGCCGAGGATGGAGCAGGTATATCCAGAATAAATCAATTCACTCTTAAGTGCAGTGGATAGATTTTGGGAAAATGATAGTTGAGGAGTTGAAGGAACTGCCCAGAACCGTCCCCAACAACGGTTCCACCGGACTACATCACGAAAGACTTTTAATATCTTTCTTCTTATCATTTGAAATAAAACATCTTTAAGAAATTTGCTTGTCTTAAAATTTAACTGCTACGGTACTACGTCGTAGCGCTACAGCTTACTACGCCGTAGTAATTACAAAATTATTCTGTCGGCTATTAATAGAAAATGGAAAATTACTTACAACTATTTACATTGTCTCGGTACAGTTTAATTTGCTGTATTGTAGCGTTAAACTATGTCAAGAAATTGCTATATAAAAAGCAAAATTAATATCTAGTATATTTTTATAATGCACTAGGCAAACGCAACCGCAAGGGAAGTTTGCACCCACGTATCTTGATATCTTACGCATTTTTGTTAAAGCCTTGCTACACACTAGGAATTTCTTCCTGTATAGTGGATGTGTTTACAGACATAATCTCACAAGAACACACACACTCAGACCCGGAGCAATTATCTATAGATCGTACAAATATTTGCTCCGTGCAGGAATCGAACCTGCGACACGCAGCGCAGCAGTCGGTCTCTCGACCACTGCGCCAACCGCGCTGGAGTAACAATCCAAGTGGTGCAGGTTTAAGCCTCGGTCGCGGTAATAATTTCTATACCAGTAAACATAAATTTAAAGATATTTCTTTTAGTTTAAAACTATCGTTACGTCTTGAATTAATTTAACTTACTGTTCATTATTTATTAAAACTTTAATGTTACCATTTATTATTTATGTGTACCCCCATTAACAAAACATTTCAATCGAACAACTATGCTATGCTAAGTTCACGTAAACTAATTTACGTAACGTTAGTACAAATTTTAGTTAATTTGCTACGTAACAAAACCCAGTATCACACCTGCATTCCGCAAAGGGATAGACAGAGTACGTTTTACACTCAGATTTGACCAATATTGTTAATTAAGTCCCAGGTAACCGGTCAAAGTTCCAAATCTGGGTTACTACTGAGAGTTTCTTAACAAAAAAAACCCAATAATACTTTGCCCGACCTAGGACTCGAACTCGGGACCTCACGCTTAGCGCCACGCTTGCGATCTCTAAATCAGTGAGGCAGTCAAATTACTATTCTTCAGATTTTCTTATCGTCATGAACAACAACTATAGTGTCAATCCATCGAGAACATCTCTCAGGTGTCAGCACACCTGAGAGATGTTCTCGATGGTGTGTAAAGCCTCGTTCCTCACGATATTTTACTTCAGAGTTTTAAACAAGTGATTATAATAGACCAATCTTTTAAAGGCATTATCGCATGCGTAGTGAACTATAAAGTTACAATATTGATAGAAAGAAAAAAAATTGTAATTCTTCTTCTTCTTCTCGTATGGTTGATGAACAGCCTAGTGCCAAAGTTTAAACCATTTGTAGGTCTCTGACAGGACTTTACACACTGAAAATGTCTCTCAGTGATGATTAATTTTTAGTTTCCAAATAAACAAATTTTTTTACCAACGGCCTCACACCACATTTTCTTTATCCTCATCATCATGATAAACAGAATAAGGAGAAACTTATCACATAATAAATCAATGCTCTTTTGTTACTAAATCTATCATCAACTAATACGATTGGGCTCAATATGGACACAATAGAAACAGTTTACAGAAAACCTACTTCTAAATATTTATTATTATGGGACACTACCCCACTGCAGGGCAAGGCCTCCCTTCCGTCCTTCCACTTTTCCCGGTCAATGGTGGTTTGGAGCCAGTCCTTTAGGTGGGAGTCCAGTTCATCTAGCCATCTTATTTGCCCTCCTTATTTTTGGGCCTGCCGCGTAGTCGGTTCCTGCTGCTCGGAAGCCACAAAGTGGTAGTTTTACTTCTAAAAAACCACAAATATTCGTTGTATTGGGCGAAATGGGTTATTTTGCAAGTTTTTTTTTCAAATATTTCAGTACCAGCCACGGTAATAAAATTTGAAAAAAGTTAGTTCAGTACAAGTGCACGGAATTGTGCTCAGTTTAAAGCAATAATATTATCACCAATGTAACTTAAAAATTGCATGGGTAAAGTCTGGGTGTATAACTCTCTCACCTTTGCTTACCCCTTTGGGGAATGTGACTTTGTGTTATGTTTGGGATCCCAAGTTTCTCGCAACCGATCGAGCTGTAAAATTATGCAAACGTGTTTCATTTTGGTAACAGTGCCCGATAAAGTTTTTTTTTTTTGGTGTTACTTCTTTAGTAAAAACCATAGGAAGTTCAGACCTCACCTTCTGTGTGTTAAACTGCTTTGTGGTTTATCCTGATTCAGCCAATAATGGTCTGTATGATTTATGACGCGTCTACTCTCGTGACGTCATCCCGGTAGTTGGCGTTTTTTATACAGAATCGTATTATCATTATGATTCTTTTTTCCTTCGGAAATGAATCCTGAGATATCGAAGTGGCATATAAATTATATATAATGTACAGATATTTTTTCCGTAAAATTTCCACTTCTTTCCATAATCGTGTGTTTTTGTGCTGCATTCTAGGCTACTGGTCGGGTTGCCACCGTGAAGCGCTTTGTTTTATGTTAGGTATCATCCCTTCTGACACGACTGTTTTTGAGGCGCCAGTGACGTGTATGTCCTTAGCATCTCTAGAATATGGAGGTGACAAGCTGGGAAAACAAAGCTGAAAATAGGACAGTCTGGGAAAAAGCCCTCGACCAGGCCAAGGCCCATCATGGGTATATAGTGGCCGAATAGATCGAGGTTAAGCTGCAGTTGTTTCTAAGATCCTCTTCTTCTTATTTTTCTTCAATTTAAGAGCTTAGCTCTTGTTGGGAGAGCAACCACCATTGTTCTCTATCCTCTGCTTTCATTTTGTCTCCTACTTTCTCCTTCACTTGTTGCATAAAGTTTCGTCGAGGTCTTCCTCTTCTCCTTTTTCCCTCTATTTTTCCTTCTAAAATGATCTTAAAGAAGTTGTCGTATCATATCAAGTTGACAATCAACTTCCCTCTCCTGTTATCTGTAGTTCTTAATAACTGTCTTTCCTCGTTAACCATAACTTGTAGAACTGGTTTCATCGTTTTTTTTTAATTAAATTGATTTTGGTTACTCTGGAAAACCTGACCCTATGATTTCAATATAATTGAGACAAGGCTAGGCGGATTTAGTTGGATCAATTATGATTTTAATAAATTGGGGTAAAAAATTCAATAATTCAGAAGAATGCCCTTATTTTTTATGGGAAATCTTACGGCTCACCTACCACAGGCTAACGAAACAAAATCTCCAACCTCCAACTGTGAACAGTGTTGCACTTTAGTGCCGATCGTAAAGTCGCGTAACTTTTACTCGCCCCTACCTTGTTGTTGGTCGTACAACGTTTACGACTGCCGCTTATATTTACAATGTTGCTATCTATATTTGTATAGAAAATTACGGGGGGTGGGGAATTATAAACACTGACGTCATCGTTGCTTTTTCGGTCAATGTTCCTTAAGTTATTCGAACTGCCCGTTTGCCTAGCATAACATAACATAGCAACACCTGCCTAGCCCTTTCCCAATTACATTGGGGTCGGCTTCCAGTCAAACTGGATGCAGCTTAATACCAGTATTTTACATGGAGCGACTGCCTATCTGACCTCCACAACCTAGTTACAGGGTAATACGATATCTCGAGGTATGACTGGTTTTCAGACTTTCAGGCCTCTGACTACCCGTAACGGCTGTCATAGATCTTAAATTGACAACCGTGACCGACGGCTTAACGTGTTCTCCGAAGCACGCATAACATAACATAGCATCACGCCTATATTTCCCGAAGGGGTAGGCAGAGGTGCACAGTTACACCCACATTTCACGAATGCTGTTATTAAGTTCCATGTAAAAGGTGGTAAAGGTAGACGGCAATAGGCCCATTGCTATCCGGGCCCATCTACGGGTCGTGTTCGGGACTACTAGACCAAGGAGGCAGTTTGCCTAACGACTGCTTTCAATTTAAAATAGCCAAGACCAAAGGTTTAACTTGCCCGCAGAAGCATGGAGATGTTCAGATGCAAATGCCTCTACGGTCACTCGCATACCTCAACCATAATTTACTGACTAGATGTTGCAACGGGGTAATGAATGCCTGTCTAATGTCTAAAAGTTTTCTCTTTCAGTTTTAATTTAAACTCATGGTAGCTGCTGGACATACGCCGCCCCCTTTGGTTTCCAAAACGTTTTTATGTAATGGGTGAGAGATAGGGGGAATAAAAAAAAATGCCTACCATATTCCTTGCCACCAAAAAAAAATTACGTCCCCTCATTACGTAGTATATATTTATCCTCTCATATTAGCTACGACAAATTCATATAGTGTTATCTTCTAAACTAGAAGGAAAAAAGAATACAGGATTGTGTTTAAAACGCTTACTCGTTCTTTAAAGATTGGAGAAATTCCAAGGTTGTATAGCAAGAAAGTAGCAGCTTACTACCTGTCGTATACCACAACAGTGTGAATAGAACCTATTTCCCCCACAGGACTCTTACGAGCCGCAGAATGACAAGTGAAGATCATGAAAGCACTAGTAACGTGTTTCTTCAGCACTTTTACGAGTTGACTTATTTTACGACCTAACACGTCGAAACCTAAGTTAGATTTCTTGAGATACTTTTGTGGGATTTAGAAGTCGAAATACCAAAAATAAAAGTGAACGTGTTTTTGCTTTGTTTATTTAAAAAAAAAAAACTAACCAAAACAATTTAT
Organism: Xylocampa areola; assembly: GCA_935421205.1. Taxonomy (NCBI): domain Eukaryota; kingdom Metazoa; phylum Arthropoda; class Insecta; order Lepidoptera; family Noctuidae; genus Xylocampa; species Xylocampa areola. The sequence goes on along the minus strand of OW285225.1, from coordinate 922,356 downwards.
ATTATGTACTAGCTGTACCCGTGGCTTTGCTCACGTCAAAGTAATCTTGACGCCAAATTAAGATTTCAATTAATCATACATACAAACTCACACCTGATTCCCAATCCCTACTGGAAACATCCCTACAGAAACTATAGATTTTATCTTACAGACATGAAGAGTGCATGATCGGAGTTTCAGTTTGTTAACCTGCCTACGGCCTGAACGTATTCGGCAGCAGCACAACCAGCTGAAAGCTAGATGCGACATAGATGATCTTACGTTATTTTCTGTTTCCCAATAGCATTACCGAAAATTTGATAAGCCGCTGTTACCGATACATTCCTGAATGACTGTACCGGCGGCCTATCTCTATGGAGTGCACTCCCTCTTTCTTCAGTCACGTATTCCGATGGGACGGCAATCCGAAACGTTGGAGTGAGTTCAGGCGCGGAACTGACGGCATGACAATATGTGTTGGCCAAAATGATAATGTCACGTCTTTGGCCTAGGCTTCAGGTAGGCAGACACTATACAACGCCACCTGCTAAGATTCTTACATACTCTTTTTGCTTCTATTACGTTCATACGTCTGTTCATACATGCGTGCTGGTTGTGAGCACTACTTTTTGACCTTTTAGTGAGTTTCGGTGGGTCAGTTTATACCCATTTAGGGATCTAAGGATTTCCACTTACGCCTTATCGTCTTTTCAATATGAGTGTTTGGTCTAAGCATACTATTCTCAGTTTCTGTCACTGCATGTTCATTTAAAAATGAAAATATTTATGGTCATCCCTCTTGTGCAGTGTAAAGAGAATTTTAGAAAAACTGACTCATTAGTCTAGTGGTTGCAAGTAAGTCTAAGCGTAGGTAAGTCTTGGGTTTGATCACCAGGTCTAAAAAAATGTAGTTGAGTTCCATAATGGAGTTTTTAGTAGGGCTTCGATTTGGCTAGTTGTTTATTTTTCCAACATTTAATACCCGATCTATAAAACGAATACCCAAGATGCAGGTACTGATAGTCTGTTCCAATCTCCGCTTAGTAAATATTCGTTGAGGTTAAGCAATGTTTTACACGGTGTTTTATTGGATAGGGTAATGATGACGCTAACTGCAGCATTTTAATTAACCCTTTCGTGCATCGGATGGCGCATTAAGTTTTCAGTCCCATTTGTTGATAATAGTCATCGATCGACTTCAACTGTTGAAGCTTCTAGAACATCGTAAAAGAGAAATTTTTGATGCCAAGTATAAAACACACCATGGCTCTTGTAGGACTTTTATTTTTGGTGAAGCTTCAGTTCAAAAGAAATTTTCGTACCATAATTGTTAGGGTGAGCACAACGTTCTTAGTTATTACCCTTGGTTTTAAAATTTTAATTTTAATCGAATTCACAAAGGATGATAAAATAAATAATTCAAAATATCATCGAGAATGTACTCTCCAACCACCTCAATAGCTGGAAAGCTTCTAACAAAATCGTCAGTAATGTTTATTTGATATTTTGCTATTACCTACTTAAGGATGAGGCAATTAAATTAATCCTAAGGCCAGGCTGAGGGAATATGTGCGTAGTTTTGTTACTAAATAGGTATTGGAGCCCGCAATACCTATTTAGTAACAAAGTTGTCCGCGTCCGTATGAGTGCACCCGTAAAATGGAATCCCTACACGTAGCCCCTGGGTGGTGTAAAACAGGCAACACACCTCTGGTTGGAGTCTTCGATCACGGCTGTTACCATCCACCGGACGAAGCCGTTGTGGGAGTGGGCAGTTGCACCAAATCCCCAACTATCATTCTCCCAAAATCTATCCACTCTACTTAAGAGTGAATAGATTTTTTCTGGATATACGTGTCCATCCTCGGCCACACCGTCGCTTGCCATCAGGCGAGTTGGTGGCCAAACGTAGATCCATGTGATCATATTTTTTTATATAATTTATGACAGAGTTTAAAAATAACTTTTCTATGGAAAGAAGTACCATGATTAATGATGAGATCTGATTGATAAAAAATTTACATAACGCTAACGTGTAACATCTTCACTGTGCTTCACCATATTGATATGAGACAGCAAGAGAAGCACATAAAAAGTGGGTTTATATTACAAAAGGACACGAAAAACTAAAATAACGTTGTTTTTCTGCGAAATAACAGATAAAACTTGTATTATTAAAATTAAAAATATGCAAAAATAATATCCTGTAGCGGGACTCGATCTTAATACTTATACCGTGCCAGTCACCTATGTATGATATGAAACTAATTACTTAGTTGACAATATTGCTAAAATAGGCATTCACAATCTACTAATCAAAATACAAAACCGGTAAATGCTTGGTCCCCATGTGATAAAGCGCAATGATACCTTTTGCAGTGCTTATCATTTTTGATTAGCTATACAACAGTGCCATTTTTATTGAAATCCGTCCAATTTAGATTCTGAGTGTCAGATGTTTAACATCACTGCTCAGCTCCCTTGAGGAAATGCGCAATTTTGAATAGCCTATAAGTTGACCCGGCTTTTGACGATATTTTTTACAAATTTTCAGTTGTTTCTTTTTCTTGGTTTGGACGCCAACCTCGGACATACAAACAGACAAAAATACTCAAATTTTAAAAACAACAGATTTGGCAGTAGAATCGATTGAATAACACAATACGAAAGAAAAAAAAAACCAAAAAGCGAATTTGAAATTTTCGGGCTTTCGAGTTACGATTTTATTATAAGTATAGATAATAACTTACGTGAGACACATTCATATTAATTATTGTTCAACAAGTTTGAAGCTATCGAAATGAGTCGACGCCCGAACTTCAACACAGACGGTGGTTGGACACTGCCTCCTGCCTAGAAACCAGCTCTGAAGTTTACATCATGCAGAAGTAAGTCAAGTCTGGAGTGCGACACAGTTAGCTCGGTATACACCATGCATAACTCGGACACGACGAATGACGGGAAGCGGGCATGCGATGCGGTGCAGCGTCAGTTTGACTCGCGACAGGGTCGCGAGCTCAGCTCATGACTAAGGCCTTCGTTCGAGTTCGAAACTATTCGGGCGATCCCGAAGAATGCAAGTGAGTAATAACCGTTGAACAATAACTGATTCATATAATGTTCAAGATAAATCTTTGAAAAGCATTAACGCATGCTTAGCGAACTCTAAAGTTATTTTTAAATGGAAAAAGAATACGGTCGCGAACAGGATTCGAACCTGCGCCTCCCGGATGAATACTCCAGGCGCTCTGGCCACTAAGCCATCTCGACCTCTGCTCACCACCGCGAATTCTTCTTCCATATTTTAACACGTCTTATGGCGACGTCATTGCAATCAATTCAGTCCCTATACCGAACCGACACGTTATATTATGTGGATACGATGTTTTTGAATTAAGTTGTTTATTAATTAACACGTAAAAACATATTTTAAACCCAGTGTCATTGCATTTTGTGTATTCGTTCTTATATAACATAGGATGTTTTATATTCCTGGAAATGCAAAGTTCTTTTCGAGAAAGGGCAAATTGCGTGGATAAAACTGCGGCAAAACTGGTTAAAATAATTATGAAAGTTCGTTCCTAGTATTTGAGTCATTATCACCACCCGTAGACCTCTGATTTGGCTTAGTAGTAATATCAATTAATGCTATATCGTAATTCTTTAATTTCATAAGCATGCGAATTCTCGTTTGTAACACACACGTCTCGTATGTACACGGTTATTGCTAATGCTAAATCGTTTAATATCACGTCCATTTCATTCGTTCGCTCCTCAATAATGAAAGAACATTATGAAATTAGCATCTTCGCATTAAAAAGTTACCAATAACAATTGAGTATTGCCGTGGATGCAAAAGAGAGCGCATATAACATGTTGCTGGGATGCGCTAACGTACAAAGTGGGAAGCCATAGCACAGATTTTCGGAACTGTATTTAATTAGCTATATTGCTAAAAGAAAATTCGCATGCTAAATATGAATTCGAATGCTAAATGATCTAACACTATGACTTAACAACACGGGACGTTTGACGTGCCGCCTGAAGTGTGAAAACGCTAAACTGCTCCTAGCTCGGTCAATGTGTAGATGAATGATCATCTAAAAACTGACCGCGCCTAGCATTGCTTAACCTTAACGATTGTTTACCGACAACAATTTCCAAAGGCCTGTGAGCACCTTATTAATAAATTAAAAGTAATTAAATAAATATCGAAGCATCCATTTTAATCTCATGAACATTCCACCCAACTATTATGTCACCAATGCAATATAGGTGTAAGTAGAGTTGAAGCAAGCACCAAGTAGCGAGAAGATCAATTGAAAGCAATCACGAAGCGCTTCAAACTCAATGCATTTACCTCAAACGAGGAGTTCACACCGTTCTGTATGTTCAAGTCTTATTACATTTTGTAGGGTAGACAGAAGTAATAGGAAGTGGTGGTAAATAATTATGTAGTTCACTAAACCATGAGCAGATGGCGATGACGTCACCATTAGATGAAGTAATCTGTTGGCTCGCTAATTAGCAGACACAATATATTTTTATTATTATAAAGTAATTTTATACTCCTTGCATTCGGAAAACTGACGGTGGACTCTGACGGCGGACTTTGACGGCACGATTGGCGCAGTGGCCATGAGACCGGCTTCTGCGCTGTATGTCGCGGTTTTGACTCCTGCATGGAGCAAATATTTGTTTGATCTACAGATTAATTGTTCCAGGTCTGGGTGTGTGTGCTTGTGAGATTATGTCTGTAAACGCACCCATAACACAGGAAGAAATTCCTAGCGTGGGGCAACGCAAACATTGTTTTTTAAAGAAAAACATATAACAATATCGGAATAGTGAGCATAGGTTATACCGAGGTTGGCAAAGCGCCTGAAGTACTTATGATTCCGATAGCTGCAAGTTCGAACTAAAATTGTATGGACATTTTAGTTTGAAGTGTCAACGTTTTGAACTTTTCTTCTGTCTCATAACTTTACCCTGCTCGCTCTTTGTCAATGCAACACCATCTACAATCAAAAAACAGAATACTATCCAGGCGCGTCGTGATTTTCTTACGATAGATGGCGCGATTCTAAACGGACGTAATCGATTAGAGATAACGATCACATCTCCAAGTAGTTCATTAAGAAAAAAAACACTCTCGTTCGTTCATATTAATTCAAGATTCATTCATATTCGATCGGAGAGGCTCGTGGCTAAGTAACAGCTGCACAGATCGATCGATCGAGGTTAAGCTGCGCTTGCCGCGGTCGGTCTCTGGATGGGTGACCATCATTTCATACCGAGACCCCTCCGTGCCTCGGAGAGCACGTTAAGCCGTCGGTCTCGGTTGTCAAATTAAGATCTATGACAGACGTTACGGGTAGTCAGAGGCCTGAAAGTCTGACAACCAGTCATACCACGAGATATCGTGTTACCCAGCAATTGGGTTGTGAGAAGTGCATACAGTTGTACACCCACATTTCACCAATGCTGTTAATAAGTCTCATGTGGTGGTTAGCCTATTCCCATCTACCAGGCACAATTCTAAACTCCGGGCAGATACTGAGAATTAATTTTCTAATAGAAAAACTTAATAACATTTTGCCCGACCCGGGCATCGAACCCGAGACCTCATGCATATCTATCTGCCAGGCATATAAAAATAAACCGATAAAATCATTATAAATGGTTACATAGTACTCACATGTATATTATTTATGATATTCATTTTGATACTAGAGGAGCTCGTGGCTAAGTAACAGCCGCACAGATCGATCGGTCGAGGTTAAGCTGCGCTTGCCGCGGTTAGTCTGTGGATGGGTGACCATCTTTTCATACCGAGACCCCTCCGTGCCTCGGAGAGCACGTTAAGCTGTCGGTCCCGGTTGTTAAATTAAGATCTATGACAGCCGTTACGGGTAGTCAGAAGCCCGAATGTCTGACAACCAGTCATACCACGAGATATCATGTTACCCAGTAACTGGGTTGTGGAGGTCAGATAGGCAGTCGCTCCATGTAAAATACTGGTATTAAGCTGCATCCGGTTTGACTGGCAGCCGACCCCAATGTAATTGTGAAAAGGCTAGGCAGATTGATTCATATTCGATCCCCGGTCATCTATCTTTGAATATATTGTCTTCGTCACGTCTTCGTTGCCTTGTTTCTACCCTCAGAGGACCAGACGGGAGACACCTTCTGACTAAATATCGAACAAATTTGCTCGTCACTATTGGCGGGATGTGAGTTAACACACAAGCACAAAAGACATTAACAGTATTAAAATACATAAAAAAACTCAATCATAAAATTGTGTTACGCACTATTAAAAACGTGTATAATCATTGCAACCATACTGGTAAAAGGTACCTTTATTTGATTGGGAATCATATGTCAGTGGCGAGAGGGGTAGGTCCGCTAAAACTACTCCAGTACTAATTCCTTCAAGTTCCTGCCACCAATCATGTAAAACGAATATATAAAATAAATAATAATTATAACGTTATGCGTTACTGATTTTAACAACATAAACTCTTGAAAGACAATTATTTATACTAACTAATGGTCGCCTACTGACCAAAATTCGACCATAATTCAATTGAATTTTAAATTTAAACTATATTGAGGTTCTATTGTCAAAGATATAATTGTGTGTGTGTATTTCAAACGCATCATAGTGCGTGAAATATATTTCTAATGCATATTATTTAAAAATATTAGCTTTCTGCACTCCTTCTCCTTATAAAATTTAACTGTGCTTTTCATACTCCTCCGTCCGCGTAATTTTCTGTAAAAAGGAGTACAAAGTTTTTGCTTCACGTATTAATATAATGATCAAAACACTCTTGGCTTTATTCTTAAGTAAATAAGTAAGAGATATTTGATTTGCCTTCGTAAACAGTTGTACAATATTTTTGTTTCACGTATTAACATAATGATAAAATACTCTTTTATTCTTAAGTAAAGAATTTTATTGAGATATTTGAGTTTCCTTCTTAAAGCAAATCTATACTTATAATAAAATCGTAACTCGAAAGCCCGAAAATTTCAAATTCGCTTTTGGATTTTTTTTCTTTCGTAATGTGTTATTTAATCGATACTATTGCCAAATCTGTTGTCTTTAAAATTTGAGTATTTTTGTCTGTTTGTATGTCCGAGGTTGGCGTCCAAACCAAGAAAAAGAAACATCTGAAAATTTGTAAAAAATATCGTCAGAAGCCGGGTCAACTTATAGGCTATTCAAAATTGCGCATTTCCTCAAGGGAGCTGAGCAGTGATGTTAAACATCTCACACTCAGAATCTAAATTGGACGAATTTCAATAAAAATTGCACTGTTGTATAGCTTATCAAAAATGATAAGCACTGCAAAAGGTATCATTGCGCTTTATCAGGGACCAAGCACTTACCGGTTTTGTATTTTGATTAGTAGATTGTGAATGCCTATTTTAGTTATAATGTCAACTGAGTAATTAGTTGCATACCATACATAGGTGACTGGCAAAGTATAAGTGTGACGATCGAATCCCGGTACAGGATATATTTTTGTATATTTTTAATTTTGATAATACAAGGTTTATCTGTTATTTCGCAGAAAAACAACGTTATTTTAGTTTTTCCGTATCTTTTTGTAATATAAACCCACTTTTTATGTGTTTCTCTTGCTGTCTCATATCAATATGGTGAAGCACGGTGAAGATGTTAAACGTTAGCGTTATGTAATTTTTTTATCAATCATATCTCATCATTATCATGGTACTTCTTTCCATAGAAAAGTCATTTTTAAACTCTGTAATAAATAATATAAAAAAATATATATATATAAAATGGATCTACGTTTGGCCACCAACTCGCCTGATGGCAAGCGACGGTGTGGCCGAGGATGGAGCACGTATATCCAGAATAAATCTATTCGCTCTTAAGTAGAGTGGATAGATTTTGAGAGAACGATAGTTGGGGAGTTGATGCAACTGCCCACTCCCACAACGGCTTCGTCCGGTGGATGGTAAACAGCCGTGGTCGAAGCCTCCGACCAGTGTTGTGTTGCCTGTTTTGCACCACCCAGGGGCTACGTGTAGGGATTCCATTTTACGGGTGCACTCATACGGACGCGGGCAACTCAGCCCCCAATACCTATTTAGTAACAAAACTACACATTCCCTCAGCCTGGCCTTAGGATTAATTTAATTGCCTAATCCATAAGTAGGTAATAGCGAAACATCAAATAAACATTACTGACGATTTTGTTAGAGGCTGTCCAGCTATTGAGGTGGTTGGAGAGTACATTCTCGACGATATCCAATGAAATACCGTGTAAAACATTGCTTAACCTCAGCGAATGTTTACTAAGCGGAGATTGGAACAGACTATCAGTACCTGCATCTTGGGCATTCGTTTTATAGATCGGGTATTAAATGTTGGAAAAATAAACAACAAGCCAGACCCAAGCTCTACTGAAAACTCCATTATGGAACTCGACAACACTTTTTTCGACCTGGTGATCAAACCCAAGACTTACCTACGCTTATACTCACTTGCAACCACTAGACTAATAAGTCCGTTTTTCTAAGATTCTCTTTACACTGCACAAGGTTGATGATCATAAATTTTTTTCATTTTTAATTGAAGATGCAGTGACAGAAACTGAAAAATTTATGCTTAGAGTCATGTTGAAAAGACGAGGCAGGTGTAAGTGGAAATTCTGAGATCCCTAAATGGATATAAATTGACCCACCGAAACTCACTAAAAGGTCAAAAAAGTAGTACTCACAACCAGCACGCGTGTATTAACAGACGTATGAACGTGATAGAAGCAAAAAGAGTATGTAAGGATCTTAACAGGTGGCGTTCTATAGTGTTTGCCTACCTGAAGCCTAGGCCAAAGACGTGAATTTATGTATGTACCTATGTATGTGACATTATCATTCTGGCCAACACATATTGTCATGTCGTCAGTTCTGCGCCTGATTTCACTCCGGACGTGACGGATTGCCATCCCACTGGAATACGTGAGTGAAGAAAGACCTAAATGACTATACGGGCGAAATGACTGTACCGGCGCCCTATATCTATGGAGTGCACTCCCGCACTCCATAGATATAGGGCGCCGGTACAGTCATTCGGGAACGTTCAGTCGGGAGTACTCCCGGTATCGAAGAGGTGGTAAAACATCCCGGTATCTCCAATGTATCGGTAACGGCGGCTTATAAATTTTTTCGGTAATACTATTGGGAAACGGAAAATAACGCAAGATCATCTATGTCGCATCTAGCTTTCAGCTGGTTGTACTGATGCCGAATACGTTCATCATCCGTGTTTCTCAATAAATATATATCTGGTGGTTTTCAAGGCTCAAGTGAATAGGTATTTAGTGGTCAAGCGTGTTCCATCGTCATTACATCATTGCTTAAAATCAGGCGAGTTGGCGGTCAAACGCAGGACCATTGAGATTATGTAAAAATCTAATTAATGAGTGGAATCCTAATATTGCATCGTATAATCTAAACCACTTCAAAAGCTGTATCCGACAGCTGATATAGCGCCCCCACATATCTACAGACATGTCACGTGTGCCGTGGAAAAATCCAAGCAGGAGTCACACCCTAGACACCCACTGTATGACGGCCAGTTACCAGCATAACACCTAACCACCTAACAAGCCAGGCACAGTTATTTAAAACTGACCGAGGCAGTGTCAGGATGCCCAGTCGAGACTCACCGCAAAACTGAGGCTAGGAACTTTTCCACCAACCGCTATCAAATTAAGCATAAAGTGAACCTACCTGAAATCAATTTTGGACACAGCAAGTGTGGATCTAGGCAACCAAATAATTAAAATTGTACCATCGACATGAAGATGAAGAATCGTTTATTAATTATATTGTAAAGTAATCCTAATCCGGATAAATACTCCAGGCGCTCTGACCGCTAAGCCATTTCGACCTCTGCTTACTACCGCGAATTCGCATAAAATCTGTACGATATTGTATTAACTGCAAAGTTAGTCGTGTCGGTTCGGTCACCTGTATAGGGACTAAATAGATAGAAGACGTATTAAAATGTGGAAGAAGAATTCGCGGTAGTGAGCAGAGGTCGAGATGGCATAGCGGACAGAGCGCCTGGAGCATTTATTCGGGAGACGCAGGTTCGAATCCTGCTCACGACCGTATTCTTTTTTCCACTAAAATTTATAACTTATGAGTTTGCTACGATTTATCTGTATGAGTTTGGGTTGCTAGGGCAACTGTCAAGTATCTGAAAAGTCACGGCTGTCTGTATGAGGGTGGCGTCAATGAGGATAGACAAAAATAAAATAATGCAACAATTATTATCAAAAAAGGAAGGGGTGGAGGGTCTGACTTCAACGAACGTACCGGACCTTCTCAAAAATGGCAGGTTAATAAACTGAACCGTCGAGCATGCATTCTTCATGTATGTAAGATAAAATCTATAGTTTCTGCCTACTGGAATGGGAATCAGGTGTGAGTTGGTTTGTATGATTAATTGAAATCTTAGTTTGGCGTTAAGATTACTTTGACGTGAGCAAAGCCACGGGTACAGCTAGTACTCAATAAAACTACTGAAACACCGAAAAAGCTACTTCCAGTGGCTACAGGTCGTGTTGACCTACATTTGTGAGGTCCCTCGCTGACTTCCGACTTTCTTTACACTTTACGACACTTGAATTTTGTTCCCCCAGCTACCCTGATACCCTTAAGATATAAGGTAATTATAGGTTGTATTAAAATACTGCTGTGAATTTATGTTCGCCTGGTACCTTCAGTGTAAGATAATGTTTGAAGTTCTGTTGTAATTGGAAACTTATTTAATTATATTATTTTTTCGAACCTAAATTGTATTTTACGTAGTACTAGAAGTTTAGTTTTCCTCAAGCTACTGAGTTTCTTTATTTTTGTTTTTTTTTTTTTTTTACAACATTAAAATATTTGTATTGTTTAGACTAGTATCTATTTCTAGTCTATAAGTATATTGTGTAGGTAGTTTGTATATATTTATAATTATATAAGTTTTTTTTTTCTATTTATTGGACAAACAAACAATATCACAATCAAACAAAATGTTGAATAGATTCAGGCGTTACTTTGCGAAAGTCCGTGTTAGGCCGTGCAGTGTAGTAACAGCTCCTGAAGATGCCCCGTAGGGGGGGCGGGGCGAATCACGTGTAGATTAGTCGCAATTTTCACCGCGTGCATATATTTGCGGGCGTACGGCCGGTGCACAGGTAGTTGCATGACTACCCTCATTATTGTGGAAATAGCTAGATATTGTATATATTTGAATCCATTAATTATATAAATTCTTATTTTTTGAAGGAAACAATAAAAAATAATAAACTGGAACGGGATTCGAGCCAATGACCTCTGTCAGTATATGATTGTTCAGTTGTTAGAGCAATGTGCATGACATTGCTCTGAACAATCAACTGAACTATCGTGTCACTTGTTAGTAATCTGTAAATGATTGCTGATAGATATCGCCAGGCGTCTGTCTCTTTAAAACCAAAATGAGGGAACTTGATATTGTATAGATGCGAGCAAGCGACACGGTAGCATTTGTATAGATAGCAATGGTCATATTTTAGATGATTAAAACGCTGTGATTCGAGTGGACGGAGCCACGTCCACGGTTTTTGGGGGGCTGAGTTGCCCGCGTCCGTAGGAGTGCACCCTAAAAATGGAATCCCTACACGTGGCCCCTGGGTGGTGCAAAACAGGCAACATAACTCTGGTATTACCTTAACTACCGTTGATGTATTAGTGTGTGGGGTAACTTTATAGGCGGAGCGGCAAGCGATTTTGCAGTGAAATGTTGTGAGTTGATGAGGAAGGTTCAGCGAAAACAATATTTTATCAATTTATTTTTAAGTCACTTATGATGAGGTGATTGCCATCTATTGGGAACAATTACAATTATTCGTCTATTACTGAGACTTTTAATCATAAAAAATATTTTTGTATATTTGATAAGTCCCTCATGGACGCTGGGCTGGATTCCTACCCACTAAAACCTTCACGGAGGTCCTGGATCGAAGCTGCTTTGATTGACCGTAGGAGTACCCCCTTAAAATGGAATCCTTACACGTGGCCCCTGATTGGTGCAAAATTGGCAACACAATTCTGGTGGAAGGCTTCGGCCGCGGCTGATTACCACTCACCGGGCCAAATCATGCCATGAAGCGACCTAGTCGTGTTTTGGGATGTAGTCCGCTGCAACCGTTGTGGGACAGGTCTGAGCAGTTCCATCAACTCCCCAACTATCGATCTCGCCTAATCTATCCACTCTACTTGGAGTGAATAGATTTATTCTGGATATACGTGCTACATCCTTGGCCACACCCTCACTTACCATCAGTTGGTGGCCAAATATAGATAAATTTTTGAAAAAAAAATAATGAAGACACGGCCGCTATTATTATCGAAAGTATAATTTTTTAATTATATTTTTATTTTTATGAAAATAAAGCATATTTTTTTCCCTGGGTTACTTTTAAGATAACTGGCGTCTTAAATTTTCAAATATATTTTACTGACTTCAAAAGTAGAGGGTTCTCTGTTTTGTGCGTATGTATGTATGTCTTGGGTTAACTCGAGAACTGTTGAATCATATTTCGATCTGGATTCTTGATTCTTCTGGTATATTTTAGACAGCGCGGTTGGCGCAGTGGTCGAGAGACCGACTGCTGCGCTGCGTGTCGCAGGTTCGATTCCTGCACGGAGCAAATATTTGTACGATCTATAGATAATTGCTCCGGGTCTGGGTGTGTGTGTGCTTGTCAGATTATATGTCTGTAAACGCACTCACGACACAGGAAGAAACTATTAGTGTGGGGCAACGTTCAAAAAAAAAAAAAAACTGTGTAGGCAAGTGTACTACTTCGAAGCTCAACAAATTAGAAGCTATTTATAACATAAATATATCTCCCCAAAATTGGGAATAGAAAGAAAGAAAGAAATGATAAAAAACTCAGATTTTTCACCATCAAACATGATATAAAAGGAAATGCCACAAAATAAATGATCAAGCGCAACGATTGATGTTTGATACATTTCAAATACAAAAGATTCCCATACAAATCGTTTCTTTTAGTGTTATTAATATGCGAAAGTGATAGTTTATATGCCATTACACGCGTTAGAGTGAGACAGGTATATGTTGCCAGTTTCCGCTACAGTTAAGAGAAGAAATTTATTATTTTGACAAGACGGAGAGTGGTCTATTTATTTGAACGGCAGTGTAGTGACGTAGTTATATAAATGTAAAGTGGGTTATTAATTACCGTGTTATGGAAACTGCTGAGATACCTTTTGTTGTGATTTTTGGAAAATATTGTGAGGGAACTAGGACACCTGAGAGATGTTCTCATAACATAACGCTTAACATAGCATCACGCCTTTATTCCTCAAAGGGGTAGGTAGAGGTGTACACAGTTATACACCCACATTTCACCTATGCTGTTATTAAGTGCCACGATTCCAAACCCCGGGTGCTACTTAGAATTTCCTAAGAGAAAATCCCAATGACACCTGGGAATCAAACCCAAGATCTCATCCTCAGCAGTCGCGCTTGGGACCACTAGACCAACGAGGCAGTCTCTCAGGAAAGATGTTCGCGATGGTGTGTAAAGCCATGTCAGAGACCTATGCGTGGTTTAAACTTTGACATTAGTTTGTTCATCAACCACACGATAAGAAGTGTGTTTTGAGATGATTATTTATTCATTTAGTTTAATGTAATATCGCGTTTTTATGTACATTACTTTGCTAAATCGGGTAATAGTATCCTCGTAGTAAGATAAGACATAATACTTGAATAGATTAAGGCGTTACTTTGCGGAAGTCCATTACAATGGATGCAAATAAATACAATATCTAGCTACTTCCACAATATTGAGGGTAGTCATGCATTACCTGTGCACCACCCTCCCGCCCGCAAATATATGCACATACGCAAGCGGCGCCACCGAGTGGCGGACACTGCATGGTCTTACAGCTCCTGATGATGCCCCGTGGAGGGGCAAAACACGTGTAGAGTAGTTGGTGGTAGTCGGAACTTTCACCGCTTGCGTATGTGCATATATTTGCGGGCGGGCGGGCTGTGCACATACGCAAGCGGTGCAAGAGCATTAATAACGTAGTGGTTCTTCTGTGGTTAGGGAACAGTTCTGTGATCCTTTTTTCTTGTGGTTAGTAACTATTCTAGATTTTCCAATAACATTGGGGTCGGCTTCCAGTCAAACCGGATACAGATTAATACCAGTATTTTACATAGAGCGACTGCCTATCTGACTTCCACAACCCAGTTAATGGGTTACAAGATATCGAGGTATGACTTGTAGTCAGACTTTCAGGCTTGTGATTACTTGTAGCAGCTGTCAGAGATCTGAATTTGACAATCGGAACCGACAGCTTAACATGCTAGGTACGGAAGCGACTCGGTATAAAATTATGGTCACCCCTCCACATACTGACAGCCCGTATACCTCTGACTTGACTTAATGCATTTAGTTTCACTAGGCTTCTAGAGGTCAATAACAATAAAGTAACTAAGTGTCTCATAACAGGCGCTTGAAAAGGTTTTGTTTTTCATCAAAAATAGATCTACGTTTGGCCACCAACTCGCCTGATGGTAAGCGACGGTGTGGCCGAGGATGGAGCACGTAAATGCAGAGGAACCTATTCACTCTAAACTTTAATATGCCTAGATTGTTCTTATCAGGAATCACAGAAGACAGCGGGGAGTTCACTGACTGTTATTACATGTATAAAAAAATCATTCCAACAGGTTTCCGTTAAATGCTAGTTGAGTTATGAAAAGCTTATACAATAAACAGAGTAATTAATTGATTATAATATTAATTGGTGTTTGTGTACGTATTTAAGTGGCCCTATAAACATCCCTAAAGGCTGTTTCGTTAACATGTCTATTACTTTAATAAGATCCAAACGATACCGTGTATGTGTCGACAATAATTTGTCGAAACATATTGTACCCCATTTCTACCGTTAATGGTTCCACCCTTGTAGGCCTCTTTACACTCACACACACTACCATACCCCGTACTAAAGCTATAAGGACAGTTTTATAGCCACACAACGACATTATTAAAAGACATCATTTCGAAATGCCTACAATAAACAACGCATTTACGACGAGATTTCAAGCGGAACACTGAGCATATATCTATCCCTTTTATGCATACGGATTTACTGTAGCGCCATCTCGTTCATCCTTAAGTGTTCCGAATTTAATTTGGCTAAAAGCTACAATTTATAATCCTGCGCGGGAACGTCATAACCTAGAGTTTTACAAGCTTGTTTTTGCAGTCGTCAGTGGCGCTAGTAGTCTTTATAGATGAACAAAAATGTTAGCTCTGTTTATTAGTTCACAATTCTGCCGTCGACGTTTTTAAATTTGCGGAATGTGGGTTCAGTGCCAAAATGTGCGTACAAAAGTGTATTTTAGGTATATTTTTGTTTTGTTTTATCCTTTGTTTATTGTTATTGTTTTAAATTTTTACAATTGTACGTATAGAGGGTTATTTTTGCGTGTAACATGCGTAAAAATGGCGATTGTCGTTTTAACGCATCGTTTGAGAGGAGTTTTTGTGCCAAATTGTAATCTGGAGAGTCGATGGCGCAATAAACAGATATTGTTATGTTAGCAATTTTGTAATGACTTTATTTTTTATTTGAAAGCAAAGACGATGGGTCTTGAATGAGCTTAAAGCCTATAAAAAAAAGATTAGATATACCCTTTATAGGAAAGTCAATTGACTTTTCCTATAAAGGGGATTTGTATTTTATTTATCAATATTGGTTTAAATTGATTGATTATTCCAAACTACAGGAATGAGAATTTACAAACATAAAAATAAACGTAATTACCTTTCGGTCCACTTAGAAGTATAACTCACGAACACAACAACTATTTCATAACATAACATAACATCACGCCTGTATTCGCCGACGGGGTAGGCAGAGGTGTACACAGTTGTACACCCACATTTCACCAATGCTGTTATTAAGCCCCATGTGAGCCTATTGCCATCAACCGGACAAAATTCCAAACGCCGGGCTGCTACTGAGAATTTCCTATCAGCAAAACTCAACAACACTTTGCCCGACCCGGAAATCGAACCCGAGACCTCCTGCTCAGCAGTCGCGCTTGGGACCACTAGACCAACGAGGCAGAACTGCTTCTTAAACAGAAAATATAAAGTTCAGCTTTTGCCCGCGGCTTCCCTCACGTTAATTATGAGGAAAAACCGGTCTTTCGATACTCTAAACTCACAAAATTATATAATTATTAGATAGGTACTTAGTTTAAAATTAAATCATGATTCGAAAGACACGTGGCGCCATCTATTATCATAAGAACGTTATTGTTGTTTTCATCGGGAACAGTACTTTTTTCGGGATGAAAGGTATCCTATGTCCGTTTCTGTACACCTGACAACGTATATGCAAAATTTCAGGATGATCGGTTCAGTAGTTTAGGCGTAAAAAAGTAACAAACAAACAACTTAATTTCGCATTTATAATATTATTAAGTTAGGAAGTTAGGATACGGATTCCTAAGGCACTAGTCTGAACGTGGTTACAAGGACCACAAAATAACAATGTTACCTCAATTTAACTTTTACTAAAGATGAAGTCTTTTACGAAACTGCCTCGTTGGTCTAGTGGTCCCAAGCGCGACTGCTAAGCACGAGGTCTCGGGTTCGATTCCCAGGTCGGGCAAAGTGTTATTGAGTTTTTCTGTTAGAAAATTCTCAGTAGCAGCCCGGAGATTGAAACTGTGCCCACCTAACATGGGACTTAATAACAGCATTGGTGAAATGTGGGAATACACCTCTGCCTACCCCTTCGGGGAATACAGGCGTTATGTTACGTTATGTTATGATGCTATGAGATGAATTCATATCAAAGGTAAATTACATATGCATTTATGTTCAAATGAAATATAATAATGAATACAAGGTGGGCCGTGAAAGCCATGATGGTGTTACTGATCCTTTTGTTTGTACTGGTAGATTTTATAACAACCGAGGAGCTAAGCAGTGGAACAGACGTGTCGACTGATGGTGAACGACGACCGCCGCCCGTGGCCAAGTGCGTTGCCAGATGTATCTTGAAAATGGATGCAAATAAATACAATATCTCGCTACTTCCACAAAATTGAGGGTAGTCATGCATTACCTGTGCACCGCCCGCCCGCCCGCAAATATATGCACATACGCAAGCGGTGAAAATTCCGACTACCACCACCTACTCTACACGCCGAGTGCCGACCACTCGGTGGCGGACAATGCACGGTCTAACAGCTCCTGATGATGCCCCGTGGAGGGGCGAAACACGTGTAGAGTGGTCGGCACTCGGTGGCGGACACTGCACGGTCTAACAGCTCCTGATGATGCCCCGTGGAGGGGCGAAACACGTGTAGAGTAGTTTGGTGGTAGTCGGAATTTTCACCGCTTGCGTATGTGCATATATTTGCGGGCGGGCGGGCGGTGCACAGGTAATGCATGACTACCCTCAATTTTGTGGAAGTAGCTAGATATTGTATTTATTTGCATCCATTGTAATGGACTTCCGCAAAGTAACGCCTGAATCTATTCAATATCTTGAAAATGTTACATTGGGACCTATACCCACAAACGTTCGTTGCTTCAGTGTCTTAAAAAAAGAGTTTTATTATCACGTTGGTCTAGTGGTCTTAGCGCAGCTGATGATCGTGAAGTTCGATTCCTAGGTCAGGCAATGTTATTGGGTTTCCTTATGATGGACTTAGTAGTAGCCCGGAGTTGAAACTATGCCCGGTAGATGGCAATAGGCTCAGAAGTATGGATGCAACACTATCTACACCTCTGCCTACCCCTTCGAGGTGCACAGGCGTCATTACTAACGCAATCTTCGAACACGGCAAATCTATTTCATTAACTTAATCACCGCTTAATAACTTCAGAAAACTAAGTTATTTCCAGATTTATTTTCTCAGTTATTTCCAAAAGTTATCGCAGCATCTATGTGGACCGAGACTAAGTTTTAATCGAGCAACTAACTATAAATTTGAACCGTAATAAGCTTTGAACTCCGCTCTATAGGACTTGTTTTTTACTCAAATCGCTCTCATGAGTTGGTTAAAATTTCAACTTTGACTGGCTGGTTGATCTAGTGACCCAAGCGCGACTGCTGAGCATGAGGTCTCGGGTTCTAATTCCGGGTCGGGCAAAGCAGTTGGCGCAATGGTCGAGAGACCGGCTGCTGCGCCGCGCACGGAACAAATATTTGTAAGATCTACATATAATTGTTCCGGGTCTGGGTGTGTGTGCATGTGAGAATAAATGTTTGTAAATGCATGCATCCACGGTATATGAAGAAATTCCTAGTGGTAAAGTTACAATATTAAATGGAAAAAGAATACGGTCGCGAACAGGATTCGAACCTGCGCCTCCCGGATAAATACTCCAGGCGCTCTGACCACTAAGCCATCTCGACCTCTGCTCACCACCGCGAATTCTTCTTCCATATTTTAACACGTCTTATACGACCGTATTCTTTTTCCATTTAATATTGTAACTTTAGAGTTCGCTAAGCATGCGTTAATGCTTTTTCAAAGACATATCTTGAATTCCTAGTGGTGCCTAATTGGTCTATAAAAATTGTTGCCGATAGATGGTGATAGGCTCACCCCCTATTACATGGGATTTAGGGTGGGACTTTAGAAGCATACAATCGTTACGCTTTGTTTTATGTAATATCTATACAATATAGTATTGTTCTGTCGATCGGGTATCATCTTACGACGGATCGTCGAGATCCCTAAACTGTGATCGAGCTTCACGATGACTGATTCATGCGTGCCGACAATTAGGACAGGTCAGCTCAAAACTGCTATGGTTATTTCCATAAAAGGCCATCCCAGACTTATCCCAACATGGCTATACTCGAATGTTAAGTAAAATGAAGTCAAAACTTTAAAAGAGGCGTTGAATTATTTTTTTTTTTTTTTTATGGTATAGGTGGCAACCGAGCAGACGGCTCGCCTGATGGTAAGCGATTACCGCCGCCCATGGGCACCCGCAACCCCAGAGGAGTCGCGAGTGCGTTGCCGGCCTTTTAAAGGGTTTGGGCCTCCGGTACTCACTCGGCGAAACACAACGCAAGCGTTGTTTCACGCCGGTTTTCTGTGAGGCCGTGGTATCAATCCGGTCGAGCCGGCCCATTCGTGCCGAAGCGTGGCTCTCCCACGGTGAAAACTTCTGAATTTGTTCCGGTATTTCTACTCAGAGATAGGAGATGCCAACGCCACCTAGTTTAAAATACACTCGACTTGTAAAAGTGTCTTCATCAAATGTACATATTTACAAAAATAAATATCATTTAGCATTTAATTTTAGTACTGAAATAGTACAAGTAGAGAGAATGTATGGAAGAAGACGGCATGCTGCGCCGACCCCAAATTAATTGGGATAAGGGCAGGGGGGTTATGATCATTGATCATTCAATCCTTAAAGGAATATTTACTTACTAGAACTCTTCATGATCATCTCTGATTTTCCCTTGATGTTTCATCTAAAATTCAGTTACTAGCTAGGCAGTCCACTTGGTGAAATCTAATTCTACGAACAAATAGTTCCCCAAACTCCTGCTAGTTCGGGGGCTGTGTCAAAGCGAGGCAATTTCAAAATGGCCGCTCTGATTTTCAAATTTTATTGTATTAAACAAACTTTCACTTTGTGTTGAGAAAATTCTGTTGTAGGCGGTATTTTTTACGTTTTTTCGGTTTTAGATGATTTCATGCATTTAACATAAGTGTATTGTACTATTGCCTAGTGGCTGGAAACTCAACTGTTGAGTGTGAAGTCCGGAATGAGATTCGTTGGTCGTGAAAAGTGTAATTAGGTTACTGCCTCGTTGGTCTAGTGGTCCCAAGCGCGACTGCTGAGCATGAGGTCTTGGATTCGATTCCCAGGTCGAGCAGTCTTATTGGGTTTTTCTGTAAGGAAATTCTTAGTAGCAGGCCGGTGTTTGGAATTGTGCCCGGTAGATGGCAATAGACTCACCACCTATTACATGGGACTTAATAATAGCCTTGGTGAAATTTTGGTGTACTCTGCCTACCCCTTCGGGGAATACAGGTGTGATGCTATGTTATTTTATTTTATTAGGTTTTTCTGTTAGGAAATTCAGTGTAGTCAGATGCTTAAAAGTCTGACCAGTCTATCATGAGATATCGTGTCACTCAACACTGTGGAGGTCAGATAGGCAGTCACTCCTTGTAAAGTACTGGTTTTTAAGGGCAAACGGTTAGAATGGAAGCTGACCTTAACGTATTTGAGAAACGTTTTACCAGATTGGGTAGTATATTTTTTTACTACCAATATTTTTGCAGTAAGATACAGGCATACAGTGCACCTTACGAGTAGGAAACGGATTGCCATTTTCGAAAATATTCGCTCAATTTAATAAAAGTAGCCTAATATTAAATACATAATAATATATAGTTAACCGCACTCCTATTACATTTGGGCACTAGTGATGTGAATACGTGGTTTTGGTTATCGATAAATCTAACTTTTCAGATATAAACTTTCGGATATATAAAATTTTCCAACTCCACTCTTCCGGATAGATTTCCTTATATTAATAATGTTGGTTATTATGGTGAAATTGCTGATTTATAAAATTAATGGAACTACATATTTATTTTAATGTTGCCAGTTCGTTTTACGTATTCATGTTATTGATTTGATCAAAAACGTATGTTTGTCTGTATAATTAAAATTTTATTTCAATAACAAACGGTGTATCTGACGTAATAAATTACTGCGTTTAAGCATTGATAGGTCGTTAAATTAAATGTTTGTATTTAAATTGGTATTCGGTGAAATAAAATAATGTTATTCCCTTGGTATTCATCATCTATAATATAAAAATCAATCGCTGAATGTGTTGCTAAGCGCAAATCTCGAGAGCAACTGAACCGATTTCGCTAATTCTTTTTTATAATATTCCTTGAAGTACGAGGATGGTTCTTAAGGAGAGAAAAAATGAAAAAATGTAAAAAAATAAAAATAAGAATCGACTGTTAGACGGTACGAAAGTCGCCGGGTTAGCTAGTTTACAATAAAATTTTACTGAGTTTACATTATATATGTCAACAAAACACTTCAGTGTAAACAAGTGATTCCAAAAGCAATAGAAGGATTATTTAATTACGGAATCAACAACATAGATGTCGTGCAAATCCGGACCATCCATACCATGAATAACTCGAATACTCTTCCGGGAATCCGAATTCGAAATTTGATCCGACAATTTCGGATATCCGAACACCAAAACCTACCCATCCCTACTGTGAAAAACAATACAAGCAAGAGTAACCTCAAAAGCTTATACAATAAGACCAAAAATGGTACACAGATATTATTTACGGCCGTCACGTAAGTTTACGCGTCATTACGCAAGCAATAACTTGCAGAAAAGTAATAAACCAACAACCTTATATTAAGAGCTCCATTGACGATCCGTGACAGTGTGGTGGGGCCTTTACAAAAGTTTCCTATGGTGTGTTCGTGTTTTTAACAACTTACAAGTTGTCAAGTGTATTCACACTTTTTCAGGTTTATTGTTATGGGGGGAGAACGTTTGTAGCTTTTTTCTAGAACACGATATGAATTCACGATGAAATAATTTAATATTTCTGTGCAAGGTAACTAAAGATTTTTACCCAGAACTCATTCCACAGAAACTATAGAACATCAATTGCAATCCTCACATACTTCTGAGGCTTAAAATACAGACTATATAAGCGTCAAACTGAGAAAAAGTGAGGAGTACATTTTTTACGTCAGTTAAAAAAAACAATATACGGTCATTTCGTAAGGCATCGTATAAATATGGGATTTAAATAGAAATTTTTACGTATGTTTCGGCAAATCACAGTCAGGCACTTAAATGTATTTATTAGCATATTTACACCATAATACCAATTCCAATCCAATTCCAATAATAATTCAATATCACACAGCACCATGATTTTTTTAATGTTAAATAAAGAAACCTACTTCATAATAATATCTTAATTTTAAAGCACTTCGGTTTATTGGCATCCCGATTCTTTAATGATTTTCGAGACATTTTTGCATTTAAAAATATGAACTGACATATTTCCAATTTTATGCTCTGGCTGGAGGCATCAAACTGCCTTAGATATTGTTCGGTTACGCAGACAAAACCCCTCTGGGTTTCTGCAAGAGGCCATTTTCAAAAAAACTAAAAAAAACATATTTGCAATGTCAATCGAGCGGTTTTATTTTCAAGAGTAAGCTTACTGATATTAAATTACTTCTGGTATTTAATAACCGACAAAAACAAAAGGTTTTTAAGTCGACGTGTTTTTTTTTTTATGTATGCATAAATTTTGACACACTATTCCGATCATGATAATTTTTTTAATTGCATATAAGATACCTTACCTTCGCATGCATTATGTTTTTTTGATGACACTGTAACGTAATGGAAGCTGGGAGTCAATCTGATGATGGAGACGAAAGATATTCGAAGGAACTCAATGGTTTATAGAACTTCGTGTTTGGGCGGGCATATTTCATTGATCTCGACGAGAACTTTAGACCTAGCTGTTTTGTAGATTACGGCAACCAAGAATAAAAATTATAAGTCGGTGCCAAACAAAACAATCAACAAAGATCATTAACACAGTTAAATCTTCTAAAAACAATAACGC
Source organism: Xylocampa areola (assembly GCA_935421205.1). Taxonomy (NCBI): domain Eukaryota; kingdom Metazoa; phylum Arthropoda; class Insecta; order Lepidoptera; family Noctuidae; genus Xylocampa; species Xylocampa areola. Next base: position 899,618 of record OW285225.1, on the reverse strand, counting down.
ATGCATAGCGACCTCTATAGTTATAAATTTTGGTGGAAAAAGATATTTGTTAAGGTAATTGCATCTGTACGACATAGTAATAACTGCAAAGTTAGACGTGTCGGTTCGGACTGAATAGATAATACATACTGAATAGATAGCAAAGACGTCGCCAAAAAACGTAAAAAAAAAATTTGGAAGAAGAATTCGAGATGGTTTAGCGGTGAGAGCGCCTGGAGTATTTATCCGGGACGCGCAGTTTAGAATCCTGCCCGCGACCGTATTATTTTTTCACAAAAAAAATTAACTTTAAAGATCATTCAATTAAATTTTTAATCAAATGCGACATGGAATAGGCGCCAACTCAAAATTAGTTACACTAAGTTATTTTCTCTTTTCAGTTTCCATTTTCGGCGATAATAATTTTTTAGAAAAAGTTTTTTTATGATATTTATACGAACACAATCCTATGACACATACACACGTATAGTTAAGTACCAATCGATCGGGATAAAAGCAGAAATGGTTAAAACCATTGTATCATAAAAGTACCAGGGAAACACGAGTCGTAAAGACATGTTTTATACCTTCGCGTAAAAATTCAAAATGGCCTCTTTATTTGCGATACAACGATAGCAATTTTATTTACCGTTCTAAAACTAAAATTTTATTGAATCTCAACCTTATTGGTTGTGAAATAAGGTTGTTAAGTTCCATAATGGCTGGTAATAAGATGTTGGTATTGCAGAACGTTTTTATTGCGTTTAATGTGCGTTTTTATTTCAGTGCGTTTCGGTTTGATGTACAGGGGTGGGCAGCGAAGAAAATCGTGGAAACTCGAGACGCCGAACGTAATGAGAAATAGGAAAAACTGAATAGGGCTTTTAATGGTCGACTTGATGGTCTAGTGGTTCTAAGCGAGACTGTTGAGCATGTGGTCTTGGGTTCGATTCCCAGGTCTAGCAGTGTTATTGGGATTTACTGTTAGAATATTCTCAGTAGCAGCTCGGAGTTTGAAATTGTGCCCGATAGATGGCAATAGGCTCACCATCTATTACATGGGACTTAAGTTTTATGTTGACCGGCGTATTACTTCCATGAACTTGACGCCTGAGGGCGTTACTGCCCATCAATATGTTAAGACATGACAGACCCTGAATCCCATCCAGGAAACCTTGTAGAGGAACTAAACAAATGACGCGGTCTATGTATCTATACATATAATAAAAATGTAACGGACCGCTGTCTGTACATGGAAGATATATGAGAAAAAATATTATTGAGACCTTTATTAATGCAAATAGCACCTAAAACAGTGATTGTTAGAATTTTTGTAAGTTCTCTGTGAATTTGTGCACGTTAATCTCAGAAACGGCTTATCCGATTTAGATGTGGTTTCCACTAATATATTGTGGTAAGCTTCATTTAATATTTAGTATTTGTTTCATGTCAATCGTTTCATAAATAAAAGAGATATGCCAATTTTAAGAATCACGTCGAACATTTGTTAATTATGAAGTTGTGTTCATACACGACATGGTGTTAATTTACGACATCCACGCGGACGGAGTCGCAGGCACAGCTAGTTTAAACTAAAACTAAACTCTTTTCCAACAATCCCCTTTTTACAGCACTACTTTCATACTCCATAAATACTTGAACACAATCTTAGTAACGTTTAAACTTCATGCAAGTTGCGCTCAAAGTTTAAGAGCAATCCTAAGCGGTTCAAGCAAAGTGGTTATCAACGATATTGTCACGCGGTTTACAACAATTTGGTATTAGAAATAGGTACAGTAAACCACAAGTCAGTGGTGGTAACATAACCAGTATACGCTGACCTTGCATAGTAATAAAACTCCCTACTACGATAGTCCAGATCAAGGTCAATATGCTACCATGAAAGTGTGGCCTACAGCTGTAGTAAGCTGTATATCACTCACACACGCACACACACACGCACGCACGCACACACACGCACGCACGCACGCACACACACACACCTACACACACACTCGCACGCACACATACACCCACACAGTCCTATACAGACGCAGCAATAAACTTAAAAAATGCTTACTACATTCCTTTTTTCAAATTATTTCTTGACAACAGTTTTCTACGTAACCAGTAAAAATACATTTTAACGTTAAAAAGAAATCTAATAGTAATTGATTCTAAGAAAATAGTCTTAGCTACTAAAATAGAATGTTGATCTACTGTTCAAAGAAATAATTATGATACTTATATTACGTTAAAAGAGAAAATAAAATAAAATATTCCAATAAATTATTATACAAGCCATATTACTTACAAGTACTTAGTATAAATTCCCCGCCAATTCTTCTCAGTAATACCAAAACAATATGGCGTTTTAACGCAATAAAATTAAAGAGGTTTTTCATTACAAAAGTCGTACATGGAAACGATTATTTAAACGGTCGCCTTACACTGTTCCGATTTCAAAAAACATATTCATATAACGAATAGCAGCTTGACACGAACCCGGCATTTTGAATTTAGATCGACTCGAGCGACGAACGTCAGTGTTGCAAATTCAAAAATGTTCTATTAACACACGGGCGTGTATTTTTTAACTGGCAATGACGGGACGCGTTAAAAATTCTACGGAAATATGGGAGCTTTGTCAGTTCTTTTTTAAGTGATGTTAGCTGTAGAGTGTTACATTTGCATTTTTTTATTTAAAAAATATTGGTCAGCACTACTGTGGTGGAGAGTTGGTAATGGACTTCAAATGCCTGCACTTTCAACTAATCCTTTTAAAAATGTTGAAATACTAGCTTACTGCGTGTATGTTGTGTTGTGTTGTGGGTGTATGTTGGATTGTTTTATTCTCGACTAGCAGTGTAACAGCGTAATCTTCTTCTCCTTATTGTGTGGTTGATGTACAACCTAGTGTCAAAGTTTTAACCGCACTGTTGCCTTCTCACGTGGCCGGTCATAAAACATATCCAAAACTTTATCAGCTTGCCAGATAGGTATATGCTGCGCCGACAAATGAATTGGGATAAGAGTAGGGAGATAATGTCCACGACCAATAATAAATTTGCCGCCTAGTATCATTCTGGGTTCGATTCTCGGGTTGGGTGCAAAAGTTGTTGTGTTTTGCCTAGAAAAGAGCGTACTCCTTTTTAAAAAGCCGGCAACGCACGTGTGTCTCCTCTGGTGTACAATTGTGCATCTCTGCCTATCCCTTCAGTAATACAGGCGCGATATTAAAGTCACATTTAGTACCTACTTACCCACAAAATTCTTACCCAACTCTTAACTAAGCCTACAACTCAATTTATCAATAAAAATAAACATTAACATCACCAGATAACATTAACGCACAGATAATGTATTCCAATGCTGCCATCAAAATTCAAACGCCGGGGTTGCTAGTTGAGTTCTCATTAATTCTACTGCAATGTTGGGAGGCCCGTGTCAAAAATTAACGTTAAGGAATAAATTATAAAGCCTTGTTTTATTGTGTTATGAGTTTGTTGCGCTCAGAGATTGATTTTCATAGCTCGTGTTTATTGGCTTTGGCTATTGGTATTATTTTTTATATGGGTTTGGGAAAATTGGTGGGGCGTACTCTTCCACCTTATGCCGCACTTACCCGCACCGTAATGATTATTTTTAATATTTTTTGTTTCACTGCAAGGCCCTAGCGCTGGTTTGCTAACTGGAAACCAGCGCTAGGTGTCACACGCCCAGCACATGCTGAGTTAGTGACGTTTTCGATACGGGCACACTCAACAGTGCATAATTAGGGTGTAACTACGTAAATCTATCGTAATCTGATTTACGTATTAAAGATAAATATTTGAAAATCATTAACGCATGCTTAGCGAACTCTAAAGTTATAGTATTAAATGAAAAAATAATATGGTCGTGAGCAGGATTCGAACTTGCACGAGATCGAGATGGCTTAGTGGTCGGAGCGCCTGGAGTATTTATCCGGGTCGTGCAGGTTCGAATCCTTCTCACGACCGTATTATTTTTTCCATTTAATATTATAACTTTAGAGTTCGCTAAGCATGCGATAATGATTTTCAAATATTTATCTTTAATACGTAAATCATATTTTGTTTTATTAATTAATTTTGTTTGTGTTAATTTCGTTAAGAACAATTTATTGTGGTGCTGTCAATGTGTTTCAATACTGAGTAAATGCTTTTTCTTTCTTTCTTCTAAAATAACGCGTTTGTGACTGAAATATAAAAATATGTATGTGTATTTAAAGCATTTTGTGAACATCACCTAAATCTAACAACATAACATAGCATCACGCCTCTATTAGTAGCCCGAGGCATACACAGTTGTACACCCACACTTCACCAATGTTATTAATAATGTAATAGGTGGTGAGCCTATTGCCATCTACCGGGCACAAGTCTAAACTCCGGGCTGCGATTAAGAATTTTAATAAAATTCGCTTGACCTGGAAATCGAACTCAGGATCACTCTCAGACAAAAGAGACAGTTAAATAATATACTCTTAGAAGATTTGAAAGCTGAGATGGAGGGGACATCACGTGACTGCAATGGTGTGAGAGTGGAAGGGGCAACGCAAGGTGAGCGATGTGCTCGCTTGCCTCGGATACTTTTGCTTGGGGGCTCGGATGCGACGGACGTATATTGGGACTATAATTCCGAATTATATCGTAGTAACGGTTTTTGATCATTTTAATTTAATAAATAGTTCTAGGTCCTTTGGAATTTTCTTTTCAAGAACTTAATTAAGTTTCTGATCACTAAGAATACAGAATATAATCACATGTAATTTTTATTGGCATTGATGGTTTCGTATCAACCTATAGCCACAAAATTCCCACGAACCCAGACTTGTAAAGTAACTTATTCATGAGCCCAGTATGGACCGAAAGCGTAATATTTTTTCACTTCTGTTAAAGAATTCTAGCCGGCGAACGATTCATTGTCAACACATTCAAATCTAGTTAGCTTTCACAATAGGAGCTGTTCGGGAAATTGCCAAGCCGAAAGCTTTCAAAAGTTCGTGGTTCCGTATAATTTGTGTTTGTAAAGTGGGAAGATAATTTGGTTTAACTTTATCCAGGTGCACTGAATATAGCCGTTGCCATATTCAGCAAGGATGTGATTGCGAAGGTGGCTGTGGAAGTGAGGGAGAGCGCCATGCTGAATGGTCTGTGCAGGCTAACTGTAAGCCTGCACAAATCTCGTGCTTGTTGACAACCTTTACTTAACATAACATAGCATCACGCCTGTATTCCCTGAAGGGATAAGCAGAGGTATACATAATTGTAGACCCACATTTCACCAATGCTGTTATTAAGTCCCATGTGGTGAGCCTATTGCCATCTGCCGGGCATAATTCCAAAATCCGTGCTTCTATTGAGAAATTCCTAATAGAGAAACTCAATAACACTTCGCCCGACCCGGGAATCGAACCCGAGACCCCGTGCTCAGCAGTCACGCTAGGGCCTACTAGACCAACGAGGCAGCACAATCTTTTTTTTGACAACCTGCTACGGATCCTAACCTGCTGGGGTCGCGGGGAATGTGAACTCGGGTCCTCGATATAGGTAACAGTAGGACCGTGTATTTGTGTCGGTAGGAGTCCAGTACAGCGTCCATGATGGCTTTTTCAATAGGTGGTGAGCCTGTTGCCGTCTACTGGGAACAATTCTAAACTTAATCACTATTTTTCAAACATAGAAAAATAATAGATACGAACGGGGCTTGAACCCGTGACCCTTGACATTCCGTGTCATCACTCTTCCAACTTAGCTACCGTGCCATTGTCCAAATCTATTTAATTTCAAGCTTCCTTGTATGCGTTTTAAGGAGACGCCTGGCCATATTTATTTAGCAATCATTTACAGATTATAATCAACTATGAATTCGAAACTTGAAAAAAAAAATTGAGAAACCCAGTAACACTTTATTGGATAGGAATCGAACCTCATGCTCAGCAGTGGCGCTTGGGAACCCAAGGAGCCAATCAGATACATCATTTCCTAGATTTACTTTTTTGGTCCCACAACGCTACGGAACCCTAGCTCAGATGTAAAAATTACAAATTCATATCCGACTGTCCGTTCGTACAATGAATACCGACGGAATGTTCAACAGAATCAATCCATTGTTTTTATGACGTCATGACATTGGATCAGCGTTTATTTGAGGATCGGGAATACCTGATACGGGTGCTGGTCAGAAGAGGGTCAGATTTGTGAATTTTTTTGGTCCTAGTCGTTTATTGATTGAGGGGCTCATGGGTAAGTAACAGCCGCACAGATCGATCGATCGAGATTAAGCTGCGCTTGTCGCGGTCAATCTGTGGATGTGTGATCACCATTTCATACCGAGACCCTTCCGTGCCTCGGAGAGCACGTTAAGCACGTGTATTCTTCGGGTTTGTCCGACTAGTTTCGAGCTCGAACGGAGCCCTTAGTCATGAGCTGAGTCCGCGGCAATGTCGCAAACCCGAAGAATACACGTGAGTAGTAACCGGTGAACAATAATTAATATTTACACCTCTGCTTACACCTTAGGTAATAGAGGCGTGACGCAATGTTATGTTTCATATTATATCTAGTTAGTAAATCGCTGAAGTGCCTAAGAATAAATAAAAATCACTTTATCGAACATGACTGTCGACTCTTATAAATAATGTAAGTACTTACACTAATGGCAGAGACTATTCGCTGTAGAAATCGCCAAACATACCTGAGAAAGAAGAAAAAACGATTTTAGCCGACACCAAATATATAAGTCAATAACCAGTAATAAAATATAAAAAGGTAGAATTCTCAATATCTATTCGTAGGTACATCTTACCAATATTATTTTCGTGACACTATTTTCCGTCTTTTCCCGTCATAACTTTTTGGGGGCTGAGTTGCCGGCGTCCTTAAGAGAGCTTAAAATGGAATCCCTACACATGACCCCTGGCTGGTGCAAAACAGGCAACACAACTCTGGTGGGAGGCTTCGGCTGCAGCTGGTTATTATCCACCGGACGAAGCCATGCCGTGAAGCGATTTAGTCTTGTTTCAGGATGTAGTCCGGTGCAACCGTTGTAGGAGACGGGTCTGGGCAGTTGCATCCACTCCCCAACCATCGTTCTGCCCAAATTTATCCACTCTACTTAAAAGTGAACAGGTTTTAATCTGGATCTACGTGCTCCATCCTCGACTACACCATCGCTTAGTATCAGGCGAGTTGATGGCCAAACGTAGATCCATTTTCGAAAAAACATAAAAAGAATTGGTAAATAAGATGAAACTATAAATTCAAGATATATCTTTGAAAAGCATTAACGCATGCTAAGCGAACTTTAAAGTTACAACGCATGCATTAATGCTTTTCAAAGATTTATCTTGAATTGTTAAGGTAATTGCATTCTTTACGACATTGTATTAACTGCAAAGTTAGTCGTGTCGGTTCGGTCACTTGTATAGGGACTGAATTGATAGCGATGACGTCGCCATAAGACGTGTTAAAATATGGAAGAAGAATTCACGGTGGTGAGCAGAGGTCGAGATGGCTTAGTGGTCAGAGCGCCTGGAGTATATATCCGGGAGGTGCAGGTTCAAATCCTGTTCGCGACCGTTTTCTTTTTCCATTTAATATAATAACTTTTTGAAACTATATAATTAAAAAGTACGCCTGCTTTTTGTAAATTGTATTTTATATTACACACCGTTTTGTGTGCCATAGCCATTACAGTACTACTAAAATCTTACTAACCTATGTTATACGGACAATGTAAGGATTCCAACGATACCCGATACATCGAAATCGATGCAGAGGTTTAGAAGTTATCGTGGAATAGATAAACTGACAACATACTCGTACATGTCTAAATGAAACATAATAACATAACACTTTTTTCCGTAGGAGTTGGCTACGCTTTCGTTAATGACGATGACTTTGACGGCGCGATTGGCGCAGTGGTCGAGAGACCGGCTACTGTGTCGGGTGTCGCAAGTTCGATTCCTGTACGGAGCAAATATTTGTAAGATCTACAGATAATAGCTCCGGGTCTGGGTGTGTGTGTGCATTTGAGATTATATGTCTGTAAACGCACCCACGATACAGAAAGAAATTCCTTGTGCGGAGCAAGGCTTACCTAACCTAAAGTAAAAAAAAAAAGATTTTTATATAGGTATTATTATGACTAACATTTGCCCAATTCGGGAATCGAACCAAAAACCTTACTCTCAACAATCCTACTACCGAACACTAGATAAACAAGTCAGTTTTCTAGCAATCACTTATCAAACTCCGTTATACCTTTCATCTGCCTACCCCTACTATAATTAATGTCGTGATAATAATAACGCGAAATGTCCGCCGGTGCGTTGACAGTCATAATTCTAGACAACGTTCATTTGAATGTAAATGTTCGTTCATTTACATAAGAATGAAAGAGCAGCCATGTTTTTCATTCATATCATTTGTTCATTCACTCACTAATTCTTGACTGATGTTAGAATTATTGTTTATATATTTAAACTTTATTTGAAAATTCTTTTTCAAATATTATTGTTAAACATTAGTTCGCGATCCCTTCAAGATTGCCTTGTAGTTCATTTTCAGATAATATTTAGTTTTAAAAGTAGAAACAAATAGTTAAAGCCTTTATCAGTCTTGCTTATTAAATAAACTTTGACAACATTATTTTACAATATTCAATAAACCATTTGCTAAAAACATTAAGGTGCAATTTATTTTTTTACTTTGTTATTCATTTTTCATGTACATTTTAATCATAATTTTAAATACATAAATAAAATAAAAAATGTAACGGATCGCTGTCTGTACATGGAAGATATATGAGAGAAAATATTATTGGGACCTTTATCAACGCAAATAGCACCCAAAACAATGATTGTTAGAATTTTTGTCTGTTTGTCTGTGCGTTTGTGCATGCTAATCTCAGAAACGGCTTATCCGATTTGGATGTAGTTTTCACTAACATATTGTGGTAAGCTTCACTTAAAATTTAGTGTTTGTTTAAAACGGTAAGCCAATTTAAAGAATCACGTCGGACATTTGTTATTTACGACATCCACGCGGACGGAGGCGCGGGCACAGCTAGTATTTATATATACATTATTTTATTCACTTTTTTGGAACAATTATCTGTAATATCTTAGGTTTTCGCAATCACTACACATTATAATAAAAACACTGCGACCACGAACGGTGCAGTGTCCGAAACGTCAGGAAATCAAAAACCAATAATACACGCGATTAATCCGGTTAAAAGTTGTTTTATTATAATCTGTACTGATCGTGAAAACCTAATTCTATACCTATAAATCTGGGTTACAGACTTATTTTCAGCTTTAAAAATATTTCACAGAGTACAGATATAACGTGCGTTACTACGTACCTATTAAATCCAGTTAGCCAATCAATCTTGTATTATGAAATCTGAACAAACGCGTTTCAGGTTTTTCTGTCAGCCACTTTCAGGGTAATGATCGATCGCTTCGGAATTAAAGAAAAATATTGCTGTATATTTAGGGAGTACACACAACAACATAAATAGATTAGTCTTTTATAAACTACTAGCTGATGGCCGCGGCTTCGCCCGCGTGGATGTCGGTTATCGCGACCAAAAGTAATCATGAAATTTTGATCCCGTTCCTGCTTTCCAATTACCGCTTTATAATTGTCCATTTTTTAAAGTATTAAAATGGATAGAGTATGCTATCCTTAAGAGATAGACATATGCCATCATGGACTTTTCTGTAGATCTATATAAGATACACAACTCCACCATACATCATTTTGCTATGTGTCAAAGGGCTTAGGCAGCATTGTCGTTGAAAGCCCCCAGACGGCTTATTTTTTCCGACACGTTCAACAAATATCATTATATTTTAGCCAATGTATGAAAAACTTGACAAATTATATATTAAAACATTTCTCTTGAATCAATCTATCTATAAAAAAACTGCATCAAAATCCGTTGCGTAGTTTTAAAGATCTAAGCATATATATGGACAGAGAGAGGGAAGCGACTTTGTTTTTTACTATGTAGTGATAGAAACTGTCACGCGACTACAAACGACAAACGAGACTGTTGAGCATGAGGTCCTGGGTTCGATTCCCGGGTCGTGCAGCGATAGATAATAAATGGTTTTTTTCTGTAAATAGATCTTTTGAAGACACTTTTCCAAGTCATGTTTATAAACTAGATGGCACCAGCGTTTCCTATCTATCTTAAAAGAAATGCCAATACAAACTCAGAGGTCATCGTCTCTTTTAAAGTCCCGACATGGTCCAGACATACTGTAATTAGATTTTAATATTAGGAAATTCTCAATAGCTGCGCGAAGTTCCAAACTGTACCCAATAGATGGCATTAGGCTCACCAAATATTACATGGGCTCGGGTTCGATTTTGAGTCGGAGATAATTTCCTAACAGAAAAAGTCAATAACACTTTGCCCGACTCTGGAATCGAACACGAGACCTCTTGCTCAGCAGTTGCGCTTGGGACCCCTAGACCAACGACGCAGATTAGTTTCACTCGAACAGTTAATGCCATCCTTAGTCTCTATATTTATATTTAAACTCTGCCATAACTAACATTTGCTCTACACTCTATGTTGAGACAAACTTCATATCATCGCATGCTCTCTGCTCTACAGAGAGCTCTTCATATACAAGTGACGTCATAAAGAGCACGAAAGCCCTAGAATGTTCCACGTTTCGTAAATAACGGTTTTATGTAAGGGGCGCTTGTGATTATCTTTAAACTTTGGTTTGATGGGGATGGGTAGGAATTTAAGTGTCACTTAAAATTATGAGTAGTTTAATAAAAATGTTGTGGAGAATAAAATCGGTTTGTAATTGGCTCTTTTTCATGTATGGATGGCTTGCTGACTTCATTTTATAAATCGGAGGCAACAGAGACAAAATTAAACTAACTTTCACCGTGGGAGAGCCACGCTTCGGCACGAATGGGCCGGCTCGACCGGATTGATACCACGGCCTCACAGAAAACCGGCGTGAAACAACGCTTGCGTTGTGTTTCGCCGAGTGAGTGAGGGTACCGGAGGCCCAAACCCTTTAAAAGGCAGGCAACGCACTCGCGGCTCCTCTGGGGTTGCGGGTGTCCATGGGCGGCGGTAATCGCTTACCATCAGGCGAGCCGTCTGCTCGGTTGCCCCCTATTCCATAAAAAAAAAACTATTCGATTTATCCCATGCATTATAGGAATTCTTCTTCTTCTCTCTTGATTTTTTATTTTTGTTCGAATACAATTACGTTCGTGAGCATTATTTGAACCTGCGCTTCCCGGATAAAAACTCTAGCCACTCTGCTTACTGTATAGGGACTGAATAGATAGCGGTGACGTCATCTTAATATTTAATTCTCCTCCCACCCGTATTTCGGTCTTGGAGGCCTATCTCCGTGGAGATTAACCAAGTACGCAGGAGATATTATAGTGCACAAGTGTATGCGCAAACACAGGTGCACTCCCTCTTCCTTCACTCTCATAGTCCGATGGGATGCCAATCCGACACGACCGGAGAGAGATCAGACGTAGGACCTACGGCTTTACGTGCTCTCCGAAGCACGGGGGTGTTATACCACCAACTTCCTGGCTCCGGGCTTGTACCGAGCATTTCCTAAATGAAAAACTCAATAACACTTGTCCTACCTCAACAGCCGCGCTTACGACCGCTAGAGCAACGAGGCAGATTTTTTTTATAATTTTCTTTCATAAAAAGTATTTAATAAAAATTATAAATAAATGCTATGAACTGTATTATGTACACAAAAGTTTTAGTTTCTGGAGTCGAAAAATTTATATAGCTAGCAGTTGGAAGAGTTCTGTTGGAGCGCTGGCAGAGAGCATGGCGGGAGCCATTCGAGAAGCCAGTTCAAATCATGCTCACGACCCGATTTTTCTATCCACAAAAATTTATAGCTTTATATTATTAAGTGCCTGACCCAAGCTGAGCATGAGGCCTTGAGTTCGATTCCCAGGTCGGTCAAAGTGTAATTTGAATTTTCTGTTAGAAAATTCTCGGTAGCAGCCCGGAGTTTAGAATCGTGCCCGGTTGATGGTAATAGGCTCACCACCTATTACATGGGTATTAATAATAATAGCATTGATTACGTATGAGTGTACAACTGTGTGCACCTCTGCCTGCCCCTTCGGGGGATACAAACATGATGCTATGCATGTAAAAATATATACAAAATATTCCTCCCTTTCAAAAACAAAATCACTACTATATTTCAACCCTCAACAAAACACACCAGCATTTCACATAATAGGTCTCATTAACCCTCTTTCAATAGGTTCTGAAAATAAAAGCAAAAGCCGTCGGTCGTACTGACCAATTCAATGGTGGTGAAGGACACTACCCCGGCCCCATGCATTCTGCTACAAGATTCATGGGTTTAATTGAAAACTCTATGGGGACTGCAATGAATGGCTTTTTTAGCAACCTTTTGTATTTATGTGTGTGTAGGTACAGTTAGTGACAAAAATAGAGGTCCATTCTCATGGTGTTGTTGTGGGCGCAGTAGAGGAAAGATATCACGTACGGAAAAAATTTCCATGGGATGTTTGTCGGGTCAAATAAATAATCTCTTTATATATAAAAATCAATTGCTGTTCGTTTGTCTCGCTAAAACTCGAGAACGGCTGGGCTAATTTAGCTGATTTTGGTTTTGAAATGTTTGTCGTAGTCCAGGGAAGGTCTAAACGGTGAAAAAATGTAGAAAAATTGCGAGGAAGATAGTAAAAACAACAATTTTATTTGCCCATATAAACTGTTCTACCTACTTTCCTGTCAAACATTTGACGTGCGAGGTGATACGAAGTACACCGGGTCATCTAGTATGTGATACAAAATTGATTCTCATTTTAAATCAAAAGTGCACCATATGGGATTTATCAAGTTTGATTGCACCAAACTCTGATTGTTTTTTGAAACTTTATGATGCTGACTGTAGGTACTAGGTTTCTTAGTGTGTTTTTAATTGTTGTATCGGTTTTTTTTTTCTAATCCAGGTTGACGTCATGGTAACCGAGTGGCTATATAAACTCCGTATAAAACTGAATTGACGTGTCATAATTAAAATTCCTTGAAAATTCTAAAATGAAAGACAATGATGATGGTATTTCGTTAACATAATATAGCATCACCTGTATTCCTTAAAAGGCTAGGCAGAGGTATACAGTTACACATCACAAATGTCGTTATGAAAGGTATTTAGCTTTTTGTTAACTACCGGGCATAATGCCAAACTCCGGGTAACTACTGAGACGTCTAACCAGAGATCTCAATAACACTGCCGGACTCAGGAATCAAACCCAGAACCTCATGGTCAGTAGCCGCTACCGCTAAACTAGACATGAGTCCGATATATCATATCGTAACTAAAAACGGATTTACACATATATCATATCGTATCGATATGCCACACACAGAAAACCGTTTTTACAATATCGATCAAATCATAAAGAACTAAACGAAAAACGAACTATCCATATTCATATCGGTTAACATAGCTTACTCAATTTCTCATATTCATATCTATCTCGTTGTTAGATATTCACCGTCTCTCTGTCCAACTGATGACGTTACCGGGTGTGAAAACGAGACGAAGCGAATATCGTTCAGCGTTTGCTGTAAATATCTAAAAACTCTCCATATCGATATCTAAAAACGGTTTTTCATATCGATATGAAAACTTCATATCGGATATGTAACAGTTTACAGAAAATACCAAATACGCCCATGTTTACGCTAAACCAATGAAGCAATTCTATTCTTTGACCTACAATATATCACTAAAACTCACTAACTCACGACAAACACAAGTATATACAAAAGTAATACAAGCAAAACAAAAAGCCAATAGGAAATCGAACGAGCATCGTCGAGGATACCCGAACATTGCCGACGAACCCCGAGCTTTCCCGATCTCGGATGAATGACGCTTTTCTCTGGGGTACTAAGTGGCTTCAGCCTGAATAGCTCAGTTTAAGCCCCAGCCCCGTAGGGGAAATGAAATGAGCTCATTTTTTTAATCACCCACTTATAACGATAACTTTTGTTGATTGAATAATTCATTTAATTATCGTGTCGTGTATTGTGCGTGTTTCGAAATCGGTAGATGATATATCTACATTCATTAATTTTTATCGCCTGATATTGTAATAGAATTTTATGAATTTATTAATTCGACATTGTTTCTATGTATATTGGCTTTTATTTGAGTTTTTCTTTTATCAAGTTCTCAATAGCAGCTCGTAGTATGGAACTGTGCCCGGTTGATGGCAATAGGCTCGCTCACCACCTATTAAATGAATATTGATGAAAGGTAAATTAAACCACAATATGCATGTATTTTTTTATATTTTTATTCAATTGTATACGTTGGTACATTACCGCGGAAAAATATAACACTTGTAAAAATATGATTATTGAGTATTAAAATTATCAAACAAACCTGCAATCAGTTTCGGGCGTTTGAAACGCCGCCATCTTGGCGCGCTTTCTCTGACGTCAGATTACACATATTAAAAGATATCTTGTATAGAATGGAATGTTTATTTAACAAATTATAAATTTTATTGAATGGTGTTTCTTTATAGAATAACGTTAAAACTCAAAAAGAACCACAAAACATGATAAACACCCAGTAATATCATACTCGAGATATTGTTATCGCGCAGAGTGACATCACGTTTCATTCCAACCAATAGCGTGCGTTTTGACATTTTAAAATTCCCTCGCATAATTCTCACGTTTCAACTTTAATATTCAGTAGTTAAAACACGTTTAATTAAAAAAGGTATTGAATAGGTGTCATTCTACTGCAATAAAAATTACGAATAAAAATATTTGACCTTTTGAATCGCATGCATATAGGGCTTAATAATGCTTGTCTATAACCAATAAAACCAAGGCAAAAACTAACATCTCCAAATAAAAAACCCATTGTAACTTTAAGCTCCAACACTCGTACTAAGCAATCGGTTTCTACCTTCGCCAACTTTTATTTTACTCAATTGAAAGCAACTTGTGTACGACTTAAATTCAATTTTACAGTCTCTTGTAAAAGTAATAATGGAAATGTAAAGAAACGTTCTTTATGCATAGTTGAACTGGAAAATGGACTTATTTTTCTTATGTAAGTGTACATTCTGCCTTGTTAAAGAAACTTAAGGATTCCGATTTGTAGTTTTTTTAACAATTTATAGTCTCCCTTGCATAGATTGTTCATTAGTAAAATTATATGATTGGTATATTTACGCAGATGTAATATGTAACTGTTTGTTTGTCCCGAATAAATAAATACATAAAGAAAAATACGGTTGTAAGCAGGATTTACCGTGTAAACACTCCAGGCGCTATGAACACTAAGCCATCTCGACCTCTGCTCTCTACCCCGAATTGTTCTTCCACATTTTAATACGTCTTCTGGTGACGTCATCGCTGTCTATTCAGTCGCTATACAGGTGACCGAAAGGACACGAATAACGTTACAGTTGTAATGTCGTACCGTTGCAATCACCTTAACAAATACAGCTAAATTTTTCAAACACATTAACGCAGCCATAGCGAACTTTTAAGAAGAATGATTAAAATTCCTCTTTTACAAAAATGGAAAGGTTTTTATTGATTTTAAGGCGTAATTCATACTGAAAAGGCAGCGGTCGGCTTGACCAGTCACGCCCGCCAAACTACGCACGACTTCTTCGAGCCCATCGAACGATACTATGTCTTTTGCCAAAGATAATAAAGTTTACAATGCAACACTTGAAGTACCCGCCGGTTCGCAGCAGGTCACTATCATCTCGATGTAAATGGACCTATATTTACTGATAGTACTTAAGAAAATCGACGACCAAACACTGAGTCTAAGACCCAGACTTACGAATAGAAAGTTGAAAATACTTATCTTTCTATTAGATACAAATAAATACAATATCTACTTCCATAATATTGCAATCATGCAATTACCTGTGCACCGCCCGCCCGCAAATATATGCACATACGCAAGCGGTGAAAAATTGCAACTACAACCAACTACTCTACACGTATTTCGCTCACCTACGGGACATTATCGAAAGCTTTAAGATCATGGAGACTCCACCATTCGGTGTATGCGTATGTGCATATATTTGCGTGCGGACTGCAAAGGTAATTGCATGACTGCCCTCAATATTGTGGACGTAGATATTGTATTTATTTGTATCCATTCTAATGGTCTTCCAGAAGGTAACGCTTCTCTTTCTCGCACTGCGTACTAAAACACACAATGGTCTATTTACCAACACACACATGCCTAAACAACAACATACCAATCATTACCCAACAACTGGAAACAGCCTCCAACAACGTAATTAACACGACCATGAAAAAAAAAATGGACGTGAAAAATACGGACTGCATTTTCCTATTTTTCTTAAGTCTTCAAATTGTAAAAGCCTCTCAGAGAATAATAGAGGGGTAAGCAGGAGAGGTGCTTGTGTCGAGATCGCCACTGAATGGAAAGCACCCTTAGGTACCAGACATTTGAGGGTAGTGCATTTTTTCCCAACCTAATTGGTAGGTGGCGACACTTGTATATTTAAATTGACTGGGTAATTTTAGTTTTAATCTTTTGTTTCGGATTTAATTATGAACTTGAGTTAAATTAATGGAGGGTTTTGTGTGTATAATAATACAAAGTGGGATGATTTTAAAATGTACCTAATTATTGCTTTGAAGAAATTGCTTGTACTTTTATGATATTGTCATTGTGGCTGTTGAAAACTGATGTTGTAAGTTATAGATTTTGTAGTCAATCTACCTAGCTTTTTGGCAACAACGTTGGGGTTGGTTTACAGTCAAACAAAATGCAGCTTAAAACCAGTATTTTATATGGAGCGACTGCCTATCTGACCTCGACAACCCAGTTACTGGGTAACCAGATATCTCGTGGCAAGACTTTCAGGCCGAAAAGGCTGTCACAGATCTTTATTTGACAACCGGGACCGACGCTTAACGTTCTTTCTGAGGCACGGAGGGGTTACATCATGAAATGATGGTCACCCATCCATAACCCGACCGCGACACGCACAGATTAACCTCGATCGATTACTTAGCCACGAACCCCTAAAGTTACAATTTTTTTGTAGTATCGTAATAATATCCTCTATTTTGAAGACGGTAACACAGTAGGGGAAAATAGCTGTGATGAAGTTATAATATTAAATGGAAAAATAATACTCTCGTGAGCAGGATTCGAACCTGCGCCTCCCGGATAAATCGATAGGTCGAGATGGCTAAGTGGTCAGACCTGGAGTATTTATCCGGGAGGCGCAGGTTCGAATCCTGCTTAATCCTCGCGACCGTATTCTTTTTCCATTTCATTTTACTTAAAATTGCTTGAAGATAAAGTAAAATATCTGATGAACGACCTAGTGTCAGAGTTTAAACCACCCGTAGGCCTCTGAGATGGCTTTACACTTCATGGAGAATCTCTCAGATGTGCTGGTTTCGCACAGGGAATCTCGCAGGTCGACCTAGGAGGTTGTCGACTGCTTAACTGGGCTTTCCTGTGGTTGCCTTAAGAAAATTAAGGCCCAGTTGTCGCTTAGTTTAGAATGCCAGGGCATTCAACTTATAAACTAAGCGACAACACGCTAAGGGCACCCCTGCGGGGTACGAGCCTCGGCTTAGGGCGTACTTTAACGTTTTGAGCAAGTAATAATTTTAAAGTGTATGTACGAGATTATACTAAGTAAGTGGTTCCTAGCTTTGCCAACCCTGGGTTCGAAACTGCGACTTTTGACTTGCCAAGGGCCACTGGGCTAAATACTAATATTTTATTTCAGTAACATTTTAATAATATGTAAACTTTAATCTTATTTAACTTAAATTTGGATGTAACAGAGCGAACTTTACTATTCTTTTAGTGGCTCCCATTGTCTTTAATATCTTTGTTAATCTGTGGATAATGTGGTGTGCTGCAACATTACTTTATTTTTACTTATTTATTTGATTTATATATTTGTAGCTGTTTGATATCACACAATAAAAAAAATGTGAATACTCATTATAAAAAAAATTAACCGAATCAATCGCGTGTAACCGAATCAATGTCATGGCACCAACGGTCTATAACAGGTTGCCAGAGAATATCCGCGATGCACAGTCAAGAAATCTGTTCAAAAACAAACTCAAAAGGTGGCTAGTTGAGCAGGCATTCTACAAATTCAATGAGGTTGTACCGAATGTGACATAATGTTATTGGGTATTAGATTTTGAAATTTATTATTTTAGTCTTACAGTTGTTACGTTGTCATTCAATATGGTTTTTATATAGAAATGTATTATGACATAACGAATATTGATGGAATTCCAATTGACTAATACTTTTATTATTATTATTATTATTTTTGTGTTATTGTGTATATTGTTATTACTATTTAATTATGATCATAACGTTATTATTGAAATTTAAATATAATATTATGGTATACATATGTTAGCACAAACTGTAAAACATGACGTGTAACCTCAGTTATCAATAAATATGAATATGAATATGAATATGAATATGAATAACGATTAATCCGGTTATTTTGTTTTATTATACAAATAATGTGATCGCGAAAACCTAGGGATTACTATATGTGATATCTTTCATAAAAACGACGAAAAGACCTTGTTTATTGTTTAGATTTTTTTTTATATTTCCATTTAGTGGGCACGTTTGGGCACTAGACCGGCTGCTGCGCCGCCTGTCGCGGATTCAATTCCCACGAGCAAATATTAGTGTGATTTACACAGAATTATCGACAATGTAAGAGAAAGTGTTATTTATAAAAAAAATAGAAACTACAGATACAGCCAGAGTGTAATTTTTTTATATCATAAATTAAAAAACAAAACAAGGAGTCAGTGATCTAAAACAATATATTTTAT
This sequence comes from Xylocampa areola, assembly GCA_935421205.1. Classification (NCBI taxonomy): domain Eukaryota; kingdom Metazoa; phylum Arthropoda; class Insecta; order Lepidoptera; family Noctuidae; genus Xylocampa; species Xylocampa areola. The sequence goes on along the minus strand of OW285225.1, from coordinate 880,685 downwards.
TATAAGTCTAGCTGTGGTTTATTATATATGCATGACATGTCTTTCATATTTAAATTTTAAACCTTAAAATTCAGATACAAAATAATATAAATCAACCTCTGCAGTAATTTACAAAACTAAGATTCAAATATGTATAAAAGGAGATATAAACGAAAATGTAAAATAAATATTATATTTGGAAAAAGATTTTTCAAAGCTAATACTTAATGTATTCTTGTTTTTAATTATTCATGCACGAGTCACTCACTACTACAAAAAAGTTGACTAAAGGATTAATCAATTTAAAAAAAAGTATGCTTAGGTGGTTTGGTCATATTGAAAGGGTGGATGAAAGTTGATGGTGGATGAACGTCTGCTGAATTTGAAGTTCTGTTGATATCATTATTTTCACTTTACATACTATATATTACTATTGTATTTCTACAGCACTAGCGTTCGGAGGTGCGTACAGGTGGAATTTCCACTGCCTAAACGGCATCCTCGCCATTTAAATACGTTTATGACATTTTTTAATTTTAATGTCGTATATATTTGTGAGCAATGGTCATTACACTCTCGGTTGCATTACAACTCTTGCCTGCGGCTCGGGCTGCAATTCAACCTCAAACGTAATGACTAACTTTATTCTCACATGTTTAATATCTATAGGTATCTATTTACTACGTTTTTTGTATTAGAATCCCAAGTGATATCAGAGTTTTAACTAGAATTAATAAGAGCGCGTCGATCAAGAACGGCAGAGCCCCATCAATTAATAAAAAAATGATGGTACAACTGCCTCGTTGGTCTAGTGGCTCCAAGCGCGACTGCTGAGCATTAGGTCTTGGGTTGGATTTCCAGGTCCGGCAACGTTTTATTGGGTTTTTCTGTTAGTAAATTCTCAGTAGCAGCCCGGAGTTTAGAATTGTGACCGGTAGATGGCAATAGGCTTAATAACAGCATTAGTGAAATGTGGGTTTACAATTGTGTACACCTCTGCCTACCCCTTCGGGGAATACAGGCGTGATACTATGATGCTATAGTACAACCTTTTATAATGACTGCTTAATTGTAACGAATTAAATAGTCTGCAATCGTAGTTAAGGACTAATTTGATAATATTCAATATAACAGGTATCTCGGAAAAATATTGTTTTTTTTTTGGGATAAGGGTCAACCGCGCTGGCGGCTCGCCTGATGGTAAACGATTACCGCCGCCCATGGACACCCGCAACCCCAGAGTAGTCACAAGTGCGTTGCCGGCCTTTTAAGGGGTTTGGGCCGACGGTACTCTCACTCACTCGGCGAAACACAACGCAAGTGTTGTTTCACGACGGTTTTCTATGAGGCCGTGGTATCACTCCGGTCGAACCAGCCCATTTGTGCCGAAGCATGGCTCTCCAACGGTGGAATAAATATATAATGAATAATAATTTGTTGAATAAATTCCTTTCAATTCACCCAAATATTTGTGTGTAGGTTGGTCACCGTTTACCTCCCCCTCCCAAATCGATAGTCTAGGCAATAAATTTTGACAATAAAATATATTGCCTTCATTCTAGACCGAGATTCAGGAAAAATGGGTTTGATGTCTACCTACTTATATATATGTATGTAATACTCCTCCCGACCATATTTCGGTCATGGCGGCCTATCTCCACGGAGATTAGCCAAGTACGCAGGAGATATTATAGTGTACAATTGTATGCTCAAACACAGATGCACTCGCACTTCCTTCACTCTCATATTCCCATGGAAGCCCGACGGCTTTATGTACTCTCCGAAGCACGGGGGTGTCAAACCGCCAACTGCCTGACTCCGGCCTGCTTCTGAGAATTTCCTAACAGAAGAACCCAATAACAGTTTGCCCGACCTGGGAATCGAACCCAGGACCTTACGCTCAGCAGCCGCGATTGCGACCTCTAGACCAACGTATGTATAATAACTTTCGTGAGACATATTTATATCAATTATTGTTCACCGGTTACTACTCACGTGCATTTTTCGGGAATTGCCTAACAGAGTTTGACTCGCGACCCGTTCGAGTTTGAAACTAGTCGGGCAATTCCCGAAAAATGCACGTGAGTAGTAACCGGTGAACATTAATTGATACCTTTATATAGGTACGTATGTACTTATACAATGTGTCAGAGAAGTTGTCAGTCATACTTGAAAAGTTGACAGTCATACATGAAAAGGTAAATATATTTATTTATTATATTCTTTATTGCACACCAAGAACATACAATTAGTAAGATTATTAAAATTAAAATAGTACAATGGGCGGCCTTATCGCACACGGCAATTTCTTCCAGGCAACCTTAGCATGGAAAGAGATGCATGAATAAAGAAAAGGGCTGTCGGTGTACATACATAATAAAATAATACAATAGAATACCAATAATATAATTATATAGATAGATACATATTACATAACATTAAAAACGCTCAATCAATGCTCCCTCAATAACTTTTTAAATTCAGGTAGTGATTGGGCACGTCGAATAGACACCGGCAAAGCATTCCACAAACGCGCTGCTTGTATTGCAAACGATTTGTCAATGAATTTTGTGGAATGCAATGGCATCTTCAGTCTTAGAATATACACACGTACACGAACACTTTTACTATGGAATAAACTAGGAAAAAATAAAAAAAAATCTACTACTCTATACGTTTTGGTCGAGTAGGTGTGAACAGTTAAGCAGGTAAAGATAGTGCATTTAGTTTACATCACAAACATAACATAGCATCACGCCTGTATTCCCCGAAGGGGAGGCAGAAGTGTACACAGTTGACACCCACATTTAAGCAATGCTGTTATTAAGTCGAATGTTATAGGTGGTGAGCCAACTTCCGGGCACTATTCCAAACTCCGGGCTGCTACTTAGAATTTTCTAACAGAAAAATTCAATAACACTTTGACCGACCCGGGAATCGAATCCGAGACCTCATGCTCAGCAGTCGCGCTTAGGACCACTAGACCAACGAGGGAGTTCAGTTGTATTTAGTTTATTATTTGATATTCGTTATTTACATATTCATATAGTTAATAATTTTAAACAAAAAATAAAAACCGCCTTCCAAAATCTACTACACTAAAAAGTTTAAAATAATATCAAAATTTGCTTATAATAAAATAATTTTAAAATAACAATATATAATAATAATCTGTTAATTTTGGAGTCGGTGCCTGTACTGGGAGAGGGTTATTGTTTTCCTCTTGTTAGTCACTTATGTTCCTTGTGCTGTGGTTATGTTACCGGCGTTTGTATCTGGTTGTAAACCCCACATACATCAGGCACCGACTTCAAAATTAACAGATTATTATTATATATTGTTATTTTAAAATTATTTTATTATAAGCAAATTTTGATATTATTTTAAACTTTTTAGTGTAGTAGATTTTGGAAGGCGGTTTTTATTTTTTGTTTAAAATTAATTTATTTTAGTCTTTTTAGTTTTAAGTCTAATATATATATTGTATAGGTCATATATAAGTTTGTATACTTCATAAATAAGTTAATTTAGTAATTTAATAATATGGGTAGGCCTTCGAAAGCCGCTAGGACTTAATAACTGCATCGGTGAAATGTTTGTGTACAACAGTGGACACTTCTGCCTACCCCATCGGGCAAAACAGGCATGATGCTATGTATGTATTGAGTGGCATGAACTATACATGAACATGTGATTACAGAAATTGCGAGTGATTTGCTGTGATTTATTGAAGAATTCCATCGTCTAACTTCGAAGATCTTAATCAGATCTTCACTAAATTGAAATAGGACCACCTCTGGGGACTATTCTTTCAAACAAATATATCGACGGACATAAACAAGGTAGCTACTGTAAAACGTTGAGGAGTTCCCTTGACTGTCCTTCGTCTTCATCAGCAGACCCCCAATGACAGTCACAACCTATCTAGGTGTAAAGTTCTCATCAATACAAATTAATGAAGCCCAAACACCAGGTAATTGTTGTAAATCGTTAAAGAGTTCTCTAGATCACCTTTCGGCTCCATCATCAGATCGACTCCAGACCTTCATTAAATAGTAGTGCTTTAAAATACTTAATGAAAAAATTAACAAATGCACGAGTCGCCCCTACGATTTTCGAAGGTTTCTCTCGATTTCTCGGGGATCCATCATCAGATCCTGGTTTCCTTATCATGGTACCACCGTTGGGATATCTTCTTTCCAACAAAAAAATAATTATCAAAATCGGTTCATAAACGACGAAGTTATCCCCGAACACACATAAAAAAAAAAAAAAAAAAAAAAAAAAAAAATATACGGTCGAATTGAGAAACCTCCTCCTTTTTTGGAAGTCGGTTAAAAATTAAATTAAGTCTACTTATTTACAAACTAACCTATACCTACATATATCTGCCTAGCCTATTCACAATTACACTGGGGTCGGCTTCCAGTCAAACCAGATGCAGCTTAATACCAGTATTTTACATGGAGCGACTGCCTATCTGACCTCCACAACCCAGTTACTGGGTAACACGATATCTCGTGGTATGACTGGTTGTCAGACTTTCAGGTCTCTGACTACCCGTAACGGCTGTCATAGATCTTAATTTGGCAACACTATACCTATATGTATAAAATAAATTAACAAGGTGTATAGTATAATGTTTTGTTTCAAATTCAAATTCAAATTCAAATTCAAAAAATTGTTCGTTTAAATGTATAGATTGACCTCTCCTCCTCTGCCTACCCCAAAAGAAAAGAGGCGTTATTGCATGGATGTACTACCGTCTTCCTAATAAGCATTATAATTAAAGCTTGGGACTCAACATTTATTGATTTTTAAATTTATTTATTAAAAACTTTTCGTGATTTATTGATAATTAATATTTATTTAAAGCACATCACTTAACACAACCTTTTCTCAAAAAAAAAGTTAATTTTAAATATTCCATTAGTTGACATCGAAGATTCTGAAGCATTCATTCGGAGTTATTGTCTGCGTTAAATAAGAACGAATGGATGAATGAATGATGGAGTTTTAAGCGAGTTGTTAGGAACTTTTCAATCCGTACTTTCCGTTTAGTTTTTCATAGCTAAATGAATCTTTTGAATTTCGCCCCTTTGTAATGCATTTTGTTCGAAATGTATCGAAAACAACTTCGGACAATGACAAAGGTTTCATTCTTCGTAATCTTGAATAATTTAGCTTCTTTTTAATTGAAGCATTTCTTTTTTCTCAAAAAATTCATTTTGTCTTACAAAAGGTCATAGCCTATTTTTTGTACAGGGAGTGGTGTGTTATTGTTTATTTAATAATAAGCATACCTCCTTTTAGAGCAGTGATAGCCTAGTGGTATGATGGGCAAATCAAAGGTCGCAAGTTCGAGTCATGTGCGTATTAGATATTAATAATCACTTGCTTAAAACGGTGAAGTAACATCGTGAGGAAACCAGCACAACTGAGAGATGTTCTTGGTGGCGGTTTTTTTTTTTTTTTTTTTTTAACATTGCCCCACACTTGGAATTTCTTCCTGTGTCGTGGGTGCGTTTACAGACATATAATCTCACAAGCACACTAACACCCAGACCCGGAGCAATTATCCGTAGATCGTACAAATATTTACATATATTTACATACAGGAATCGAACCTGCGACACGCAGCGCAGCAGTCGGTCTCTCGACCACTGCGCCAACCGCGCTGTCCAATGAGATAGGCAGCCTCGACTGAAAATTTGAGGGAGGGAGGAAGTATAGTATGTATATAGCAAAGTATTTTTTAAGTAAAACACACAAGTATTGTATATTCATATCACATTATTTAATATGTTTCTTTTAAAAAACATGAATTGATATAATTTGATCTAAAAACAAATCGAAATATGTTATGAAACCTGTCGGGGAACACTGCATGATTCTATATTCGTATAACTTTTTACTTATGGATAAATCTTGTAATTTTAAACGCATGTATGCATGCGTAGCGAACTCTATATTTTTTTTCGGTTCCATCACCTGAATACTTATATAGGGACTGAATACATAGTGATGGCGTCTCCGAAAGACGTATTCAAATTGGAAGAAGAATTTTGAGTAGTGAGCAGAGGTCGAGATGGCTTGGTGGTTAGAGCGCCTGTAGTATTTATCCAGGAGACGCAGGTTCGAATCCGCTTCAAGACCGTTATTTCTTTAAAAAAATATATAATCTTTCCTTGTTTGCGTAATAATTAAAATTGTTAACAGCTCTACAATAATTGCGACATATTCATAAACAAACCGTCACCAAGACTATGCCCCATCTTCTATTACCTCGTCTTCCAGTGGAGCGCGTCCAACGGTTTCCTGCCATCTTGCCCACCCCGTAGGAAGTATGCGAAATTGCTTGCTAACATGCTTATATTCTCCGAAGGAAGAAAAAAAACTGCATCAAAATCCGTTGCGTAGTTTTAAAGGTCTAAGCATACATATGGACAGAGAGAGGGAAGCGACTTTGTTTTTTACTATGTAATGATAGGAACTGTCACGCGACTACAAACGACAAACGAGACTGTTGAGCATGAGGTCCTGGGTTCGATTCCCGGGTCGTGCAGCGATAGATAATAAATGTTTTTTTTCTATGAATAGATCTTTTGAAGACACTTTTCCAAGTCATGTTTATAAACTAGATGGCACCAGCGTTTCCTATCTATCTTAAAAGAAATGCCAATACAAACTCAGAGGTCATCGTCTCTTTTAAAGTCCCGACATGGTCCAGACATATTGTAATTAGATTTTAATATTAGGAAATTCTCAATAGCTGCGCGAAGTTCCAAACTGTACCCAATAGATGGCATTAGGCTCACCAAATATTACATGGGCCCGGGTTCGATTTTGAGTCGGAGAGAATTTCCTAACAGAAAAAGTCAATAACACTTTGCCCGACTCTGGAATCGAACACGAGACCTCTTGCTCAGCAGTTGCGCTTGGGACCCCTAGACCAACGACGCAGATTAGTTTCACTCGAACAGTTAATGCCATCCTTAGTCTCTATATTTATATTTAAACTCTGCCATAACTAACATTTGCTCTACACTCTATGTTGAGACAAACTTCATATCATCGCATGCTCTCTGCTCTACAGAGAGCTCTTCATATACAAGTGACGTCATAAAGAGCACGAAAGCCCTAGAATGTTCCACGTTTCGTAAATAACGGTTTTATGTAAGGGGTGCTTGTGATTATCTTTAAACTTTGGTTTGGTGAGGATGGGTAGGAATTTAAGTGTCACTTAAAATTATGAGTAGTTTAATAAAAATGTTGTGGAGAATAAAATCGGTTTGTAATTGGCTCTTTTTCATGTATGGATGGCTTGCTGACTTCATTTTATAAATCAGAGGCAACAGAGACAAAATTAAACTAACTTTCACCATGGGAGAGCCACGCTTCGGCACGAATGGGCCGGCTCGACCGGATTGATACCACGGCCTTACAGAAAACCGGCGTGAAACAACGCTTGCGTTGTGTTTCGCCGAGTGAGTGAGGGTACCGGAGGCCCAAACCCTTTAAAAGGCCGGCAACGCACTCGCGGCTCCTCTGGGGTTGCGGGTGTCCATGGGCGGCGGTAATCGCTTACCATCAGGCGAGCCGTCTGCTCGGTTGCCCCCTATTCCATAAAAAAAAAAACTATTCGATTTATCCCATGCATTATAGGAATTCTTCTTCTTCTCTCTTGATTTTTTATTTTTGTGCGAATACAATTACGTTCGTGAGCATGATTTGAACTTGCGCTTCCCGGATAAAAACTCTAGCCACTCTGTTTACTGTATAGGGACTGAATAGATAGCGGTGACGTCATCTTAAGATGTAATTCTCCTCCCACCCGTATTTCGGTCTTGGTGGCGTATCTCCGCGAAGATTAACCAAGTACGCAGTAGATATTATAGTGCACAAGTGTATGCGCAAACACAGGTGCACTCCCTCTTCCTTCACTTTCATAGTCCGATGGGATGCCAATCCGACACGACCGGAGAGAGATCAGACGTAGGACCTACGGCTTTACGTGCTCTCCGAAGCACGGGGGTGTCACACCACCAACTTCCTGGCTCCGGGCTTGTACCGAGCATTTCCTAAATGAAAAACCCAATAACACTTGTCCTACCTCAACAGCCGCGCTTACGACCGCTAGAGCAACGAGGCAGATTTTTTTTATAATTTTCTTTCATAAAAAGTACTTAATAAAAATTATAAATAAATGCTATGAACTGTATTATGTCCACAAAAGTTTTAGTTTCTGGAGTCGAAAAATTTATATAGCGAGCAGTTGGAAGAGTTCTGTTGGAGTGCTGGCAGAGAGCATGGTGGGAGCCATTCGAGAAGCCAGTTCAAATCATGCTCACGACCCGATTTTTCTATCCACAAAAATTTATAGCTTTATATTATTAAGTGCCTGACCCAAGCGCGACTGCTGAGCATGAGGCCTTGAGTTCGATTCCCAGGTCGGTCAAAGTGTAATTTGAATTTTCTGTTAGGAAATTCTCAGTAGCAGCCCGGAGTTTAGAATCGTGCCCGGTTGATGGTAATAGGCTCACCACCTATTACATGGGTATTAATAATAATAGCATTGATTACGTATGAGTGTACAACTGTGTGCACCTCTGCCTGCCCCTTCGGGGGATACAAACATGATGCTATGCATGTAAAAATATATACAAAATATTCCTCCCTTTCAAAAATAAAATCACAACTATATTTCAACCCTCAACAAAACACACCAGCATTTCACATAATAGGTCTCATTAACCCTCTTTCAATAGGTTCTGAAAATAAAAGCAAAAGCCGTCGGTCGTACTGACCAATTCAATGGTGGTGAAGGACACTACCCCGGCCCCATGCATTCTGCTACAAGATTCATGGGTTTAATTGAAAATTCTATGGGGACTGCAATGAATGGCTTTTTTAGCAACCTTGTGTATTTATGTGTGTGTAGGTACAGTTAGTGACAAAAATAGAGGTCCATTCTCATGGTGTTGTTGTGGGCGCAGTAGAGGAAAGATATCACGTACGGAAAATTTTTGTTTGAAACTTTTTTTTTCCATGGGATGTTTGTCGGGTCAAATAAATAATCTCTTTATATATAAAAATCAATTGCTGTTCGTTTGTCTCGCTAAAACTCGAGAACGGCTGGGCTAATTTAGCTGATTTTGGTTTTGAAATGTTTGTCATAGTCCAGGGAAGGTTTAAACAGTGAGAAAATGTAGAAACATTGCGAGGAAGATAGTAAAAACAACAATTTCTTTTGCCCATATAAACTGTTCTACCTACTTTCCTGTCAAACATTTGACGTGCGAGGTGATACGAAGTACATCGGGTCATCTAGTATGTGATACAAAATTGATTCTCATTTTAAATCAAAAGTGCACCATATGGGATTTATCAAGTTTGATTGCACCAAACTCTGATTGTTTTTGAAACTTTATGATGCTGACTGTAGGTACTAGGTTTCTTAGTGTGTTTTTAATTGTTGTATCGGTTTTTTTTTTCTAATCCAGGTTGTCGTCATGGTAACCGAGTGGCTATATAAACTCCGTATAAAACTGAATTGACGTGTCATAATTAAAATTCCTTGAAAATTCTAAAATGAAAGACAATGATGATGGTATTTCGTTAACATAATATAGCATCACCTGTATTCCTTAAAAGGCTAGGCAGAGGTATACAGTTACACATCACAAATGTCGTTATGAAAGGTATTTAGCTTTTTGTTAACTACCGGGCATAATGCCAAACTCCGGGTAACTACTGAGACGTCTAACCAGAGATCTCAATAACACTGCCGGACTCAGGAATCAAACCCAGAACCTCATGGTCAGTAGCCGCTACCGCTAAACTAGACATGAGTCCGATATATCATATCGTAACTAAAAACGGATTTACACATATATCATATCGTATCGATATGCCACACACAGAAAACCGTTTTTACAATATCGATCAAATCATAAAGAACTAAACGAAAAACGAACTATCCATATTCATATCGGTTAACATAGCTTACTCAATTTCTCATATTCATATCTATCTCGTTGTTAGATATTCACCGTCTCTCTGTCCAACTGATGACGTTACCGGGTGTGAAAACGAGACGAAGCGAATATCGTTCAGCGTTTGCTGTAAATATCTAAAAACTCTCCATATCGATATCTAAAAACGGTTTTTCATATCGATATGAAAACTTCATATCGGATATGTAACAGTTTACAGAAAATACCAAATACGCCCATGTTTACGCTAAACCAATGAAGCAATTCTATTCTTTGACCTACAATATATCACTAAAACTCACTAAGTCACGACAAACACAAGTATATTAATACAAGCAAAACAAAAAGCCAATAGGAAATCGAACGAGCATCGTCGAGGATACCCGAACATTACCGACGAACCCCGAGCTTTCCCGATCTCGGATGAATGACGCTTTTCTCTGGGGTACTAAGTGGCTTCAGCCTGAATGGCTCAGTTTTAGCCCCAGCCCCCTAGGGGAAATGAAATGAGCTCATTTTTTTTATCACCCACTTAAAACGATAACTTTTGTTGATTGAATAATTCATTTAATTATCGTGTCGTGTATTGTGCGTGTTTCGAGATCGGTAGATGATATATCTACATTCATTAATTTTTATCGCCTGATATTGTAATAGAATTTTATGAATTTATTAATTCGACATTGTTTCTATGTATATTGGCTTTTATTTGAGTTTTTCTTTTATCAAGTTCTCAATAGCAGCTCGTAGTATGGAACTGTGCCCGGTTGATGGCAATAGGCTCGCTCACCACCTATTAAATGAATATTGATGAAAGGTAAATTAAACCACAATATGCATGTATTTTTTTATATTTTTATTCAATTGTATACGTTGGTACATTACCGCGGAAAAATATAACACTTGTAAAAATATGATTATTGAGTATTAAAATTATCAAACAAACCTGCAATCAGTTTCGGGCGTTTCAAACGCCGCCATCTTGGCACGCTTTCTCTGACGTCAGATTACACATATTAAAAGATATCTTGTATAGAATGGAGTGTATAATTAACAAATTATAAATTGTATTGATTGGTGTTTCATTATAGAATAACGTTAAAACTCAAAAAGAACCACAAAACATGGTAAACACCCAGTAATATCATACTCGAGATATTGTTATCGCGCAGAGTGACATCACGTTTCATTCCAACCAATAGCGTGCGTTTTGACATTTTAAAATTCCCTCGCATAATTCTCACGTTTCAACTTTAATATTCAGTAGTTAAAACACGTTTAATTAAAAAAGGTATTGAATAGGTGTCATTCTACTGCAATAAAAATTACGAATAAAAATATTTGACCTTTTGAATCGCATGCATATAGGGCTTAATAATGCTTGTCTATAACCAATAAAACCAAGGCAAAAACTAACATCTCCAAATAAAAAACCATTGTAACTTTAATCTCCAACACTCATACTAAGCAATCGGTTTCTACCTTCGCCAACTTTTATTTTACTCAATTGAAAACAACTTGTGTACGACTTAAATTCAATTTTACAGTCTCTTGTAAAAGTAATAATGGAAATGTAAAGAAACGTTCTTTATGCATAGTTGAACTGGAAAATGGACTTATTTTTCTTATGTAAATGTACATTCTGCCTTGTTAAAGAAACTTAAGGATTCCGATTTGTAGTTTTTTTAACAATTTATAGTCTCCCTTGCATAGATTGTTCATTAGTAAAATTATATAATTGGTATATTTACGCAGATGTAATGTGTAACTGTTTGTTTGTCCCGAATAAATAAATACATAAAGAAAAATACGGTTGTAAGCAGGATTTACCGTGTAAACACTCCAGGCGCTATGAACACTAAGCCATCTCGACCTCTGCTCTCTACCCCGAATTGTTCTTCCACATTTTAATACGTCTTCTGGTGACGTCATCGCTGTCTATTCAGTCCCTATACAGGTGACCGAACCGACACGAATAACGTTACAGTTGTAATGTCGTCCCGTTGCAATCACCTTAACAAATACAGCAAAATTTTTCAAACACATTAACGCAGCCATAGCGAACTTTTAAGAAGAATGATTAAAATTCCTCTTTTACAGAAATGGGAAGGTTTTTTATTCACTTTAAGGCTTAATTCATACTGAGAAGGGAGTGGTCGGCTTGACCAGTCTAGTTAACGCCGAACTGCCCACGACATCTTTGATCCCATCAAACGATACTATGTCTTTTGTGAAAGATAATAAAGTTCACAATGCTGGAAGTGCCCGCCGGTTCGCAGCCGGTCACTGTCATCTCGATGTAAATGGACCTATATTTACTGATAGTACTTAAGAAAATCGACGGCAAAACACTGGGTCTAAGACCCAGAATTACGAATAGAAAGTTGAAAATACTTATCTTTCCAATAGATACAAATAAATACAATATCTACTTCCATAATATTGCAATCATGCAATTAGCTGTGCTCCGCCCGCCGGAAATATATGCACATACGCAAGCGGTGAAAAATTGCAACTACAATTAACTACTCTACACGTATTTCGCTCACCTACTGAGCATTATCGGAAGCTTTAAGATCATGGAGACTCCACCATTCGGTGTATGCGTATGTGCATATATTTGCGTGCGGACTGCAAAGGTAATTGCATGACTGCCCTCAATATTGTGGACGTAGATATTGTATTTATTTGTATCCATTGTAATGGTCTTCCGGAAGGTAACGCTTCTCTTTCTCGCACTGCGTACTAAAACACACAATGGTCTATTTACCAACACACACATGCCTAAACAACAACATACCAATCATTACCCAACAACTGAAAACAGCCTCCAACAACGTAATTAACACGACCATGAAAAAAAAAATGGACGTGAAAAATACGGACTGCATTTTCCTATTTTTCTTAAGTCTTCAAATTGTAAAAGCCTCTCAGAGAATAATAGAGGGGTAAGCAGGAGAGGTGCTTGTGTCGAGATCGCCACTGAATGGAAAGCACCCTTAGGTACCAGACATTTGAGGGTAGTGCATTTTTTCCCAACCTAATTGGTAGGTGGCGACACTTGTATATTTAAATTGACTGGGTAATTTTAGTTTTAATCTTTTGTTTCGGATTTAATTATGAACTTGAGTTAAATTAATGGAGGGTTTTGTGTGTATAACAATACAAAGTGGGATGATTTTAAAATGTACCTAATTATTGCTTTGAAGAAATTGCTTGTACTTTGATGATATTGTCATTGTGGCTGTTGAAAATTGATGTTGTAAGTTATAGATTTTGTAGTCAATCTGCCTAGCTTTTTGGCAACAACGTTGGGGTTGGTTTCCAGTCAAACAAGATGCAGCTTAATACCAGTATTTTATATGGAGCGACTGCCTATCTGACCTCGACAACCCAGTTATTGGGTAACAAGATATCTCGTGGCAAGACTTTCAGGCCGAAAAGGCTGTCACAGATCTTTAATTGACAACCGGGACCGACGCATAACATTCTTTCTGAGGCACGAAGGGGTTTCATCATGAAATGATGGTCACCCATCCATAAACCGACCGCAACACGCACAGCTTAACCTCGATCGATTACGTAGCTACGAACCCCTAACGTTACAAATTTTTTGTAGTATCGTAATAATATCCTCTATTTTGAAGACGGTAACACAGTAGGGGAAAATAGCTGTGATGAAGTTATAATATTAAATGGAAAAATAATACTCTCGTGAGCAGGATTCGAACCTGCACCTCCCGGATAATTCGATAGGTCGAGATGGCTAAGTGGTCAGACCTGGAGTATTTATCCGGGAGGCGCAGGTTCGAATCCTGCTCAATCCTCGCGACCGTATTCTTTTTCCATTTAATTTTACTTAAGCATGCGTTAATGCTTTTTAATATCTTTAATAGCTGTGATGACTTAAAATCGCACTAAGATAAAGTAAAATATCTGATGAACAATCTAGTGTCAGAGTTTAAACCACCTGCAGGCCTCTGACATGGCCTGGCCTTACACTTCATGGAGAATCTCTCAGATGTGCTGGTTTCGCACAGGGCATCTCGCGTTCCGACCTAGGAGGTTGTCGACTACTTAACCGGGCTTTTCTGTGGTTGCCTTAAAAAAATTAAGGCCCAGCCAGGGCATTCAACTTATAAACTAAGCGACAACACGCTAAGGGCACCCCCAGTGGGGTACGAGCCTCGGCTTAGGGCTTACTTCACCGTTTTGAGTAGGTGATAATTTTTAAGTATATGTACGAGATTATAAAAAGTAAGTAGTAACAGCTTTGCCAACCCTGGGTTCGAAACTGCGACTTTTGACTTGCCAAGGGTTACCACTGGGCTAAATACTAATATTTTATTTCAGAAACATTTTAATAATATATAAACTTTAATCTTATTTAACTTAATTTTGGACGTAACAAAGCGAACTTCACTATTCTTTTAGTGGCACCCATTGTCTTTAATATCTCTGTTAATCTGTGAATAATGTGGTGGACTGCAACATTACTTTATTTTTACTTATTTATTTGATTTATATAATTATGTTGTAGTTGTTTGTTATCACTCAATAAAAAAAATGTATGTGACAACTCATTATAAAACTATTTTAACCGAATCAATCGCGTGTAACGATTAATCCGGTTATTTTGTTTTATTGTAATGTGATCGCGAAAACCTAGAGATTACTATATGTGATATCTTTCATGAAAACGATGAAAAGACCTTGTTTATTGGTTAGGTTTTTTTTTTTATATTTCCATTTAGAGGGCACGTTTGGGCACTAGACTGGTGGCTGCACCGCCTGTCGCGGATTCAATTCCCACGAGCAAATATTAGTGTGATTTACACAGAATTATCGACAATGTAAGAGAAAGTGTTATTTATAAAAAAAATAGAAACTACAGATACAGCCAGAGTGTAAATTTTTAATATCATAAATTAAAAAACAAAACAAGGAGTCAGTGATCTAAAACAATATATTTTATTATAAGTCTAGCTGTGGTTTATTAAATATGCATGACATGTCTTTCATATTTAAATTTTAAACCTTAAAATTCAGATACAAAATAATATAAATCAACCTCTGCAGTGATTTAGAAAACTAACATTCAAATATGTATAAAAGGAGATATAAAATGTAAAATAAATATTATATTTGGAAAAAGATTTTTCAAAGCTAATACTGAATGTATTCTTGTTTTTAATCATTCATGCACGAGTCACTCACTACTACAAAAAAGTTGACTAAAGGATTGATCAATTTAAAAAAAAGTATGCTTAGGTGGTTTGGTCATATTGAAAGGGTGGATGAAAGTTGATGGTGGATGAACGTCTGCTGAATTTTAAGTTCTGTTGATATCATTATTTTCACTTTACATACTATATATTACTATTGTATTTCTACAGCACTAGCGTTCGGAGGTGCGTACAGGTGGAATTTCCACTGCCTAAACGGCATCCTCGCCATTTAAATACGTTTATGACATTTTTTAATTTTAATGTAGTATAAATTTGTGAGAAATGGTCATTACACTCTCGGTTGCATTACAACTCTTGGCTGCGGCTCGGGCTGCAATTCAACCTCAAACGTAATGACTAACTTCATTCTCACATGTTTAATATCTATAGGTATCTATCTACTACGTTTTTTGTATTAGAATCCCAAGTGATATCAGAGTTTTAACTAGAATTAATAAGAGCGCGTCGATCAAGAATGGCAGAGCCCCATCAATTAATAAAAAAATGATGGTACAACTGCCTCGTTGGTCTAGTGGCTCCAAGCGCGACTGCTGAGCATTAGGTCTTGGGTTGGATTTCCAGGTCCGGCAACGTTTTATTGGGTTTTTCTGTTAGTAAATTCTCAGTAGCAGCCCGGAGTTTAGAATTGTGACCGGTAGATGGCAATAGGCTTAATAACAGCATTAGTGAAATGTGGGTTTACAATTGTGTACACCTCTGCCTACCCCTTCGGGGAATACAGGCGTGATACTATGATGCTATAGTACAACCTTTTATAATGACTGCTTAATTGTAACGAATTAAATAGTCTGCAATCGTAGTTAAGGACTAATTTGATAATATTCAATATAACAGGTATCTCGGAAAAATATTGTTTTTTTTTTTGGGATAAGGGTCAACCGCGCTGGCGGCTCGCCTGATGGTAAACGATTACCGCCGCCCATGGACACCCGCAACCCCAGAGGAGTCACAAGTGCGTTGCCGGCCTTTTAAGGGGTTTGGGCCGACGGTACTCTCACTCACTCGGCGAAACAGAACGCAAGTGTTGTTTCACGACGGTTTTCTATGAGGCCGTGGTATCACTCCGGTTGAACCAGCCCATTTGTGCCGAAGCATGGCTCTCCAACGGTGGAATAAATATATAATGAATAATAATTTGTTGAATAAATTCCTTTCAATTCACCCAAATATTTGTGTGTAGGTTGGTCACCGTTTACCTCCCCCTCCCAAATCGATAGTCTAGGCAATAAATTTTGACAATAAAATATATTGCCTTCATTCTAGACCGAGATTCAGGAAAAATGGGTTTGATGTCTACCTACTTATATATATGTATGTAATACTCCTCCCGACCATATTTCGGTCATGGCGGCCTATCTCCACGGAGATTAGCCAAGTACGCAGGAGATATTATAGTGTACAAGTGTATGCGCAAACACAGATGCACTCGCTCTTCCTTCACTCTCATATTCCCATGGGATCGGGCGCAGGCCCGACGGCTTTATGTACTCTCCGAAGCACGGGGTGTCAAACGGCCAACTGCCTGACTCCGGGCTGCTTCTGAGAATTTCCTAACAGAAGAACCCAATAACAGTTTGCTTGACCTGGGAATCGAACCCAGGACCTTACGCTCAGCAGCCGCGATTGCGACCTCTAGACCAACGTATGTATAATAACTTTCGTGAGACATATTTATAGCAATTATTGTTCACCGGTTACTACTCACGTGCATTTTTCGGGAATTGCCTAACAGAGTTTGTCTCGCGACATCGCCGCGAGCTCAGCTCATGACTAAGAGCTCCGTTCGAGTTTGAAACTAGTCGGGCAATTCCCGAAAAATGCACGTGAGTAGTAACCGCGGTTACTACTCACGTGCATTTTGTTTCACCGCGGTGAACAATAATTGATACCTTTATATAGGTACGTATGTACTTATACAATGTGTCAGAGAAGTTGTCAGTCATACTTGCAAAGTTCACAGTCATACTTGAAAAGGTAAATATATTTATTTATTTATTTATTATATTCTTTATTGCACACCAAGAACATACAATAAGTAAGATTATTAAAATTAGAATAGTACAATGGGCGGCCTTATCGCACACGGCAATTTCTTCCAGGCAACCTTAGCATGGAAAGAGATGCATGAATAAAGAGTAAGGGCTGTCGGTGTACATACATAATAAAATAATACAATAGAATACCAGTAATATAATTATATAAATAGATACATATTACATAACATTAAAAACGCTCAATCAATGCTCCCTCAATAACTTTTTAAATTCAGGTAGTGATTGGACACGTCGAATAGACACCGGCAAAGCATTCCACAAACGCGCTGCTTGTATTGCAAACGATTTGTCAATGAATTTTGTGGAATGCAATGGCATCTTCAGTCTTAGAATATACCCACGTACACGAACACTTTTACTATGGAATAAACTAGGAAAGTATAAAAAAAAAATCTACTACTCTATACATTTTGGTCGAGTAGGTGTGAACAGTTAAGCAGGTAAAGATAGTGCATTTAGTTTACATAACAAACATAACATAGCATCACGCCTGTATTCCCCGAAGGGGAGGCAGAAGTGTACACAGTTGACACCCACATTTAAGCAATGCTGTTATTAAGTCCGATGTTATAGGTGGTGAGCCAACTTCCGGGCACAATTCCAAACTCCGGGCTGCTACTTAGAATTTTCTAACAGAAAAATTCAATAACACTTAGACCGACTTGGGAATCGAATCCGAGACCTCATGCTCAGCAGTCGCGCTTAGGACCACTAGACCAACGAGGGAGTTCAGTTGTATTTAGTTTATTATTTGATATTCGTTATTTACATATTCATATAGTTAAAAATTAAATTAAGTCTACTTATTTACAAACTAACCTATACCTACATATATCTGCCTAGCCTATTCACAATTACACTGGGGTCGGCTTCCAGTCAAACCAGATGCAGCTTAATACCAGTATTTTACATGGAGCGACTGCCTATCTGACCTCCACAACCCAGTTACTGGGTAACACGATATCTCGTGGTATGACTGGTTGTCAGACTTTCAGGTCTCTGACTACCCGTAACGGCTGTCATAGATCTTAATTTGGCAACACTATACCTATATGTATAAAATAAATTAACAAGGTGTATAGTATAATGTTTTGTTTCGCGCCTTTCAAAGTTCGTTATAAAAGTTGTTCGTTTAAATAGATAGATAGATTGACCTCTCGTCCTCTGCCTACCCCAAAAGAAAAGAGGCGTTATTGCATGGATGTACTACCGTCTTGCTAATAAGCATTATAATTAAAGCTTGGGACTTAACATTTATTGCAAGATAAATCTTTGAAAAGCATTAACGCATGCTTAGCGAACTCTAAAGTTATTATATTAAATGGAAAAAGAATACGGTCGCGAACAGGATTCGAACCTGCGCCTCCCGGATGAATACTCCAGGCGCTCTGACCACTAAGCCATCTCGACCTCTGCTCACCACCGCGAATTCTTCTTCCATATTCTAACACGTCTTATGGCGACGTCATTGCAATAAATTCAGTCCCTATACTGGTGACCGAACCAATATAATAACTTTAACATTTATTGATTTTTTAATTTATTTATTAAATGGGCGTCCAAAAAACTTTTCGTGATTTATCGATAATTAATAATTATTAAAAGCACATCACTTATCACACCCTTTTCTCAGAAAAAAAGTTAATTTTAAATTTTCCATTAGTTGACATCGAAGATTCTGAAGCATTCATTCGGAGTAATTGTCTGCGTTAAATAAGAACGAATGGATGAATGAATGATGGAGTTTTAAGCGAGTTGTTAGGAACTTTTCAATCCGTACTTTCCGTTTAGTTTTTCATAGCTAAATGAATCTTTTGAATTTCCTCCCTTTGTAATGCATTTTGTTCGAAATGTATCGAAAACAACTTCGGACAATGACAAAGGTTTCATTCTTCGTAATCTTGAATAATTTAGCTTCTTTTTAATTGAAGCATTTCTTTTCTCTCAAAAAATTCATTTTGTCTTACAAAAGGTCATAGCCTAATTTTTATACACGGAGTGGTGTGTTATTGTTCATTCACTTTTAAGTAAACATTGAGAGCAGTGATAGCCTAGTGGTATGACCGTTGGACTGGCGAACCAAAGGTCGCAAGTTCGAATCCAAGGCTGAACCACTGACTTCTCGAGTCATGTACGTATTAGATATTATTAATAATCACTTGCTTATAACGGTGAAGGAAAACATCGTGAGGAAACCAGCACACCTGGGAGATGTTCTCGGTGGCGGTTTCAACTGTGACACTAGATGGGTCATCAACCACACGAAGAAGAAGAAGAAGCATTCCTCCACCACATTGGTCTAGTGGCCAATGTAGGGTTCGATTAACAGGGTCTGGCAAATTGTTATTTTACTGTTAGGAAATTCTCAGTAGCGGCCCGTAGTTAGGAAGTTGGCGGTGTGACACCCCGAGCTTCGGAGAGCACGTATAACCGTCGGTCCTGCGCCGTCCGGTCGTGTCAGTTTGCCGACCTATCGAACTATAAGAGTGCAGTGCCGGAGTGCACCTGTGTTTTCGCATACACTTGTGCATATAATATCTCCTGCGTACTTCGCTGATCTCCGTGGAGAAAGGCAGCCTCGACTGAAAATTTGAGAGAGGAAGGAAGTATATTATGTATATAGCAAAGTATTTTTTAAGTAAAACACACAAGTATTGTATATTCATTTCACATTATTTAATATGTTTCTTTTAAAAAACATGAATTGATTTAATTTGATCTAAAAACAAATCGAAATATGTTATAAAACCTGCCGGGGAACACTGCATGATTCTATATTCGTATAACTTTTTAAACGCATGTATGCATGCGTAGCGAACACTATATTTTTTTACGGTTCAATCACCTGTATAGGGACTGAATAGATAGTAATGGCGTCATGAAAAGTCGTATTAAAATGAGAAAGAATAATTCTGAGTAGTGAGCAGAGGTCGAGATGACTTAGTGGTCAGAGCGCCTGAAGTATTTATCCAGGAGATGCAGTTTCAAATCCTAAATGATAAATGATATTTATTTCTGTAAATACATCTTGTTATAGACACTTTTACAAGTCATAAAAAAATTTTAGCTAGATGGCGTCGGCATTTCCTATCTGACTAGCTCTGAGAAGAAACGCCGAAACAAACTCAGAGGTCAACGTCTCTTTTAAAGTCCAGACATCATTTTATTCAACATATGAGTGTAATTCTGTAGGGATAGGTCTGGGATGGCCTTTTGAAGAAAGAGCCATAGCTGTTTTGAGCTGATCTGTCCGAACCAACGGCACGTATGCATCAGTCATCGTGTAGCTCAACCACAATTTAGGGAGCTTAACGACCCGTCGCATGACGATACCAGATCGGCAGGACATTTGCGTAGGCCACAGAGAGATCTCAAAAGCCGCCAGACAAATCAAATAATTA
The DNA here is from genome assembly GCA_935421205.1 of Xylocampa areola. NCBI lineage: Eukaryota > Metazoa > Arthropoda > Insecta > Lepidoptera > Noctuidae > Xylocampa > Xylocampa areola. The sequence goes on along the minus strand of OW285225.1, from coordinate 860,007 downwards.
TAACTTCAATCTAATCCTACACAATACTCACATTCACTTTTTTATGGTATTGATAGATATGTCATATAACAATTAATTTTATTAGAATGTCAAATATTAATTAAATACATTAATAATCAATTAAAATGTCAATAGTAAATATTGAATATTGAATAATCCTGCTCGAGACTGTATTTTTCTTTCAAAAAAATAATTATAATTATTTCCTTGTTTGCGTAATAATTAAAATTGTTAACAGCTCTACAATAATTGCGACATATTCTCATACAAACCGTCACCAAGACAATGCCCCATCTTCTATTACCTCGTCTTCCAGTGGAGCGCGTCCAACGGTTTCCTGCCATCTTGCCCACCCCGTAGGAAGTATGCGTGAGTGGGTTTGAGGGTACACCGGTGATGTAGGTAGCTATCGTAAGAAATTGCTTGCTAACATGCTTATATTCTCCGAAGGGGTAGGTAGAGATGTACTGTTGTAGACCGAAATTTCACCAATGATGTAATTTAGTGTTATATGTTTTAATGATGTGTGTCAATAAGAAATGTTTATTTATGTTTTTACACGACTGCCCAAAATAGGAGTGTTATGTTTTAAGGTTCATGTATGTATGTATGTTTGTGAGTTTCTTTATTCCACCATAACTTCTAAACTCCTGAACCGATTTAGATGTATGGGGTATCGTTAGAATCCTTATATTTTCCCGGGTAACATAGGTTAGTAAAATAAAAAAAAACATTTAATAGGCTCGCTCTGATACACAAATAGGTATGAAAAAAAAAAAAAAAAATGTTGTGTTTTTTTTTTAATTTCATCTTTTTATTTTAGCTGTTTCGATTATTGAGAAGCTCTAAGGTTCAGAGTACCTACTTGAAATGTTATGTTAAAAATTTACAGAGTTTAGAATTGTGCCCGGTAGCTGGCAATAGGCTCACCGCCTACACACACGGGACTTAATAACTGTTTCGATGATATTTTGGTGTACTATTCCTGAAGAGTGAAGGTATCAAATTCAAAACGGACTTGCTTTTGTTACAATTTTTTTAACAAGGTGAAATTAACTAAAGAATTTAAGAACATGCCTTTTGTGAATATATAGATTAAAATGCGGTACTGCCCAATGAATTTAGATACTAAACCTCATTGGTCTATCCCCAATCATTTCACCTTATAGGAGAGAAACACCTTAATTTACACATACATTTTTCTACATAAATTTTAATAGAGTAGCGCTTTTAGTAGGTTGAACCTTAATCATCAAGAGGCGGAGAACAAATTCTTAATACATTATGTCTTTTTGACAAACAGCATGATGTATTTTCTCGCGACCTCAAATTGTCGAAGTCAAGGTCACTTAACAATGTGATTCAACAGAAAGCTAGGACCGTCACCTACGTCTGTGTGTGAGTGTGTGTGTACGTGCGTATAAAATAAACACAAAGCTCGAGTCCGCTGGTGCGTGGCCGCGCGGTTATCCGCTACCGTGGGTATGAAACTCTAAGGGACCTTTATATTGTACGATTTATTATTGTATAAAAAGCTATATTATGCTTAACTAAATTAAACTTACAGCAAAAAAAAGCGTTATAACCTTACAGTTTATGATAATATTTTTTTTGTGTGTAAAAACAATGATGGTTTTTATTGTGGTCCATGATAGACACTGTTAACGTTAACCATAGACATAAAAGTAAATTTACTCTGTATGTATTATTAAAAATGTATTTTAATAAGCTATTTCGTTTTAAATTTCATATTTCTAATGAATGCGTGTATTATTGTTTCTTTTTTGTTTTTCCTGGCGTTTCGAACACTTTTGCAGCGTTCGTAGTCGCAGGAGGACTTTATAGCGTGTGGTGATCGCGAAAACCTAAGATATTATTACCAGACAAAATTAAAAAGCTGCATCGAGGAGAAAATTTGTATTTTGTGAAAATAGCATACAAAAAAATCTCTCAGCATCTAGTTTTACTTTAATTTTATTTTAAGAATGGTGTCTGACATAATATATTTGCATGTTTATTAAGTTATCTATTAATTATTAATTTTTAGTACATTTTATAATAAAACAACTTTTAACCGGATTAATCGCATGTATTATTGTTTTTGTACACGTCTTTTTGGCGACGTCATTGCTATCAATTCAGTACCTATACAGGTGACCGTTCGGTCGTGTGTTCGCGACCGTATTCTTTTGCCATTTAATATTGTAATTTTTAATTATGAATAGTGAAGAACACAACGCATTTTTATTATATTGTATCTATATAAAGCATTATATTTATGTACCTATTCGTTTTTTTTTTCTCAGTACCTATTTTTATTGTTCCCTATAACCCAAAGGTTGACTGGCAGAGAATGCCATACGGCATTAAGTCCGCCTTATGTACCCTGTATGTGAATATAAGTATAAATAAATAAATAAACACAAAAGTACTTTCATTGTTAGATGTCTAAAATATCAACTTCATAATTAGCACACACCTTTATTATATTTAACGTACGAACATTAAGGTACATCATCGTGTCGCTCCCGTTACGTCGACTCTAAACAGTCTACTAAGGAGTGCGCACTGGAGCGTGAATCCTCTTCACCAAGGTCACGACACCCTGTGTGTGCAGTGACGATACTTTTATTAAATAATAACAGTTTTACCAAGAAAAGCACGGGTCTATTTTTGTACCGAATATATGTTTGGTGTTTCTGTTTTTGGTGAAATGTGTATAAATTCTAATTGCGGTGGTCCTATACCACAATTTAAATATTATATTCTCAATAAAAAAATACCGGTCAAGTGCGAGTCGAACTCGTGCGCTGAGGGTTTCGTACCTACCCATTATACTGTCTGTCCGTGGATCTTACAGCACAAATAAAGGAAAAATGTCTGGTATTTACTCTGTATCTGGTATAAATTTCAACTTGCTAGATCCACCCGTTTCTGAGAAAATCGGTGGTGACACACGGACAGACAGACAGACGGACAAGAAAGTGATCTTATAAGGGTTCCCTTTTTTACCTTTTGGGGTACGATCGCTAAAAACACAAAGTTACTTACTTGAGAACATTTTTTTATTTTTAAATAATATTGTAATATAAGTTTGTCTCAATAATTACGTACATTTCTATTCCAAGTACTCACATAAGGCATTTATATATTTTGTAATCAGCTGATTATCTCCTATTATAATGTCAGTTAAGTTCTTAATGCATTAAATCTTCATCCATTTGTTACTAGTGTGTCAGCGGCAAGACGATGCATAGCCAAAAATTCTTTAAATACGAGAAATTTCCTATTATTATAAAAAAACTACCTATTCCTGCTCACATAAACATTAATTGCTATGCGATCTCTTATAAGCAAATGCTTGTAATTGGCTCAATATTACCCAAACTCAAGATAAATCTTTGAAAAGCATTAACGCATGCTTAGCGAACTCTGAAGTTATTATATTAAATGGAAAAAGAATACGGTCGCGAACAGGATTCGAACCTGCGCCTCCCGAATAAATACTCCAGGCGCTCTGACCACTAAGCCATCCCGACCTCTGCTCACCACCGCGATTCTTCTTCCATATTTTAACACGTCTTATGGCGACGTCATCGCTACCAATTCAGTCCCTATACAAGTGACCGAACCAACACGACTAACTTTGCAGTTAATACAATGTCGTAAAGAATGCAATTACCTTAAGAATTCAAGATAAATCTTTGAAAAGCATTAACGCATGCTTAGCGAACTCTAAAATTATTATATTAAATGGAAAAAGAGGCGCAGGTTCGAATCCTGTTCATGACCGTATTCTTTTTTCATTTAATATAATAACTTTATTACCCAAACTGTTTTTATCAATATTGTATTTAGCTGTAAGCCTTTCATGTTGTATTAAATAAATAAATAAATTAAATGAAACAAATAATCCTGAATGACCGATGGGCTAAGCAGACAGAGGTATACCTACTACAGTACAGCTGTATACCCACATTTCACTGATCCAGTTATTAGAAAGAAAGAAAGAAAGATATATTTATTCCCACACAGTGCGACATTTGTACAGAAAAAACAAATAAACAGTAAAACTTAATCTAAACTATAACTAAAACATATGGTTGACAATATAACTTTAATTTATGTACATACCTACATATAACATTCTTTGTTTTTTTTTTTATTATTGATCTTCTATATGTGCACCGCAACTGTGCGAAAAATGGTCGCCACTCAGCCTAATGCTGATGTGTCGCCTAAAACTAAAGCACCCCAACAGCGCTGATATTCTGTGGTAACCTCTAGAAGACGTATGGCGTCTTCCAGTTTTATTATTTGGGTTCTATAGAGGCGAGTCTATTGCTGACTGTACATAATTCTAAACTCTGATCTTCTGGAAATCGTACATAGAACCGCACACTCATTAGCCGCGCTTGCGATCACCAGATCAATAAGGCAGTTTAATCAAAGTAATATAACACAGCATCACGTCTGTATCCCCCGAAGGGGTAGGCAGAAGTGTACACAGTTGTACACCCACATTTCACCAATGCTGTTATTAAGTCCCATGTCAAAGGTGGTGAGGCTATTGCCATCTACTGGACATAATTCCAAACTCCGGGCTGCTACTAAGAATTTTAAGCAGAAAAACTTAAAATCGAATAGAATAAAGATAAATCTTTGATAAGCAATAACGCATGCTTAGCGAACCTTAAAGTTAGAAATTTTGGTGGAAAAAGAGTCAGACAGATTCCAGTCGAGATAGCTTAGTGGTCAGAGCCACTGGAGTATTCGTATCCGGGAAGCGCAGGTTCGAATCCTGCTCGCGACCGTATTATTTTTCCGCAATAATTTCTAACTTTTAGATTAGAACATATTCATATTTGCATAAAATGTAAGTTACACATGTATGAAAAATAATAATTATGTGTTACAATACCGAATACATTTTATCGCAACGCGACATGCAAATAACAAAACGTACAAGTTATAGTAATAACACTGCTCGACCCGGAAATCGAACCCCAGACCTCATGCTCATTAGCTGCGATTGCGACCACTAGATCAACAAGGCAGACTATATTTGGGGGCTGAGTTGTCCGCGTCCGTAGGAGTGCACCCTTAAAATGGAATCCCTACACGTGGCCCCTGGGTGGTGCAAAACAGGCAACACAACTCTGGTGGGAGGCTTCGGCCGCAGCTGGTTACCACCCACCGAACGAAGCCATGCCGTGAAGCGACCTAGTCGTGTTTAGGGATGTAACCGTTGTGGGAGACGAGTCTGGGCAGTTGCATAAACTCCCCAACTATCGTTCTCCCCAAATCTATCCACTCTACTTAACGAGTAAATAGGTTTATTCTGGATATACGTGCTCCATCCTCAGCCACACCGTCGCTTACCATCAGGCAAGTTGGCGGCCAAACGTAGATCCATTTTGACAAAAAACGACTAGTAATTAATTCTTTCGTCAGAAGTTTAAAAAGATTTGCCTGCCTTGCCACAATTACAAAGACTAGGTAGCGTTTTCATAGACTGAACAGATCTTTGACCTCAAAATCTGAATACGTGTACTAACTGTCTCAGATTATCGACAATTTGTTCATATCGCTTTTCTGACGACCTTGTTATGTCAAAGTAACTTTTCTCTAGCTTTGTAATCTAATCTTCCTGTTGTGAAGACCGTGACCTTGGCAAATGTCAAGGACGGGTTGGTGGTATACATTTTTGTTCAGTAGTTCATGTTATTCCAAAAATATAAATTTTATGACACCCACCTGTATAGGGACTGAATAGATAGCGATGACGTCACGGACGTACGTCTTGTATTAAAATGTGAAAGAAGAATTCAGAGTAGTGAGCACAAGTCGAGATGGCTGAATGGTCGGAGCGCCTGGAGTATTTACCCAGGAGGCGCAGGTTCAAATCCTGCTCACGACTGTGTTATTATTTCCACAAAGATTTATAACTTTAGAATTGTTTTGTTTTATATTTTGAGACGTTGCTGAATTTAATTACATTCTTTAGACTTCTAATATAATCCCGACAGAATTTTTGGTCACGGCAGCTAACCTCCTTAAAGATTAGCTAGGTAAGCAAGTTATATTATAGTGAACAAGTGTATGCGCAAACACAGGTGCACTCCCTCTTCCTTCACTCTTATAGTATTGAATAGATTCAGGCGTTACTTTGCGGAAGTCCATTACAATGAATGCAAATAAATACGATATCTAGCTACTTCCTCAATATTGAGGGTAGTCATGCAAATACCTGTGCACAGCCCGCCCGCACGCAAATATATGCACATACGCAAGCGGTGAAAATTCCGACTACCATCAACTACTCTACCGAGTGTCGGTGGCCGACACTGCACGGTCTAACACCTCCTGATGATGCCCGTGGAGGGGCGAAACACGTGTAGAGTATGCGTATGTGCATATATTTGCGGGCGGACGGGCGGTGCACAGGTAATGCATGACTACCCTCAATATTGTGGAAGTAGCTAGATATTGTATTTATTTGCATCCATTTATAATTCGATGGGACGGCAATCCGAAACGACTGGAGAGAGATCAGGCGAAAACCGACGGCTTTACGTGCTCTCCGAAGCCCGGGGGTCACATCACCAACTTCCGAACTCTAGGCTACTATACTGAAAATTTGGCATATGTGACCTTGTTTGTGTACTTTTCTAAGTAATTATAAAACTCCCAGAAATACTTCCTTGTACAAATGTTGTGTATGATTTAAAACACACTCACCGCCCAGACAATGCATTTCTCCGACATTGTCAGTACATTATTACGTTTTTCTACGGAAATACGACCCCAGTACTTTGGTACTTTAACTAAATTTTCCTTATTTTCTTTTTGCCGACCTTGACCTTGAGATGTCAAGGACGGGTGAAATGAGAACATGATGTAGATGGAAAGGTAGCTCGTGTAACTCTATTGAACAGAATTAAATGAGCTTAGTATCTGCTATGGAATGATATTAAATACCTTAGCCAAATACATTTTTGATATATATTTATTTATACATATATTCATCTATGTGTCTATTTTTAATATTTTATATGTTTATTTAACCCGAACAAGATTCCAACCCGCGACCCAAGACATACCGTGTCATGGCTCTCCCACTGAGCAACCGTGTCTCATATTCGTATATATTATAATGTCAAGCTCCTTTCTTTTTTGTCTTAAGGAGACGCCTATTGGTATCTAATCCTATTATTATTATATACGCGAAAGTTTTTAAGTATGGATGGATGGATAGATGGATGGATGTTTGTTACTGTTTCACGTAAAAACTACATAAAGGATTTTAATGAAACTTTACAATAATATAGCTTATACATCAGAATAACACATAGGCTACAATTTATAAAGATATTGTGTGAATTGTCCAAAATATGACTTTCTTATTGTTCAAAATCTACCATCTGCGAGCTATTCTGGCGTGCGCTGCCTAAACCCTTCCGCCATTCTCTAGCGTTTTCATCAATGTATTTTGTCTATGCATGAGAAACTGCACCAATGTTTTCTTACACATAAGATAACACTGTTAACTTGTAAATACACCTTCGCCTGACTACCTTCTACCTTGGGATGGGTTCCCACGCGCCGCGTTAATATTAATATCGATACGCTCCGCTTGCCACCGGCAGTTCAAACCCGTGACCTGATGGGAAACACTTTTTGTGTATGTTTTAATGATGTTATGTACGAGAATTGAGAATTTATAAAAGTGTTTAGTAAAGATAACTGCCTCATTGGTCTAGTGGTCCTAAGCTCGACTGCTGAGCAGGAGGTCTCGAGTTTTTTTTATATGATAGGGGGTAACCGAGCAGACGGTTTTCAATTCCCGGGTCGGGCAAAGTGTTATTGAGTTTTTCTGTTAGGAAATTCTCAGTCTCATTCTCAAACGGCTGAACGGATCGTAATGAAATTTGGCAAGGACATAGATTGTATCTAGGGAAAGGACATAACATAACAAATCAAATAACATAGCATTACGCCTGTAACCCAATAACACTTTGCCGGACCTGGGAATCGAACCCAAAACCTCATGCCCAGCAGTCGCGCTTGGGACCACTAGACCAACGAGGCAGGCTTACTTTTAGTCGCGCAGACGAAGTTGCGGGCACCAGCTTGTTCCTTGTCAGATTTAGCCACGCCCACTTCAAAATTCCACCTGTATACATGACATGCTATCTTTCACGAAATAATTTATTGAAAAATCAAAAGAACCTTTACAAAATAGATACGAAAAGAAAGACACCAGATTCGCACCATATGAATCCACCTTATGCCCAACTAAAAAAAAAGGCCAAGTTACTACACACATCCCACCCAAGTCGATAACAGAAACTTAAGGCTTCACCTATCAGGTTTCAAACAATAACCATTTTAATGAGACCACTCTTTGTCCCAGCTGTTACCTCTATTGTCGAAGTCATTGTGAGGAATGAGGGAGCGGGGTAGGTCAGGTAAAACTGATCAATAATGCGGATACTGCCGCATGGTGGTGGCAATACGATATGTGTACGAGATTCTTGGGAAAAAATGTTGAGGACTACAGAATATAATAGAGAAATCCGGAATAATAGTTAGAAGGATATAATTATGAATTGCTATGTACAAGGCGTAGATCTATAGCAGTACAATAATTATAGAGAAAATTATAAAAAAATAATACTTTTAACCGGATTAATCGCGTGTATTATTGTTTTTTGTTTTTCAATCCAATAATACACGCGATTAATCCGGTTAAAAGTTTTTTTATTATAATAAATAATTACTTTTTTATCTTTTGCTATTTATGTAAAATTAGATAAATATTACCAAGTTTTCCCTTCGAAACGTGAACGGGTTTTTCAGAATAATCCCCGAAGCTCTAAGAATAAGTTGTTAGCATTTTAAAAGGACGGCTATTTCCCATGTCTTTATATTTGGTGGTTGAACACGGGTTTGTCTTTGCCACTTGCAGCACACGGCTCGAATTTAATTATTACAAAAATCAAATATTAAAATCATTTTTATTTTGTTTTTTTATTTTTTTATTAAGTGGCTAGTGGCTAATTAGGTAACAGCCACACAGATCGATCGATCGAGGTCGGAGTCGGGCTGTGGATGGGTCACCATCATTTCATACCGAGAGTCCTCAGTGTCTCAGAGAGCACGTTAAGCAGTCGGTCCCGGTTTGCCAGATTAAGATCTGTGACGTTACGGGCTTTTAGAGCCGGGAATCGAACCCTCGCTCAGTGACCGCGCATGCGAACACTAACACATACTGTACATGAACTGTGAAACCATAAAGATTTTGTTTTATAAAAATAAAGAAATATATAAAAGTACCAACAAAACAGGACAGGAACAGGCAAAAGTTTAAGTAGCCCAAAGCCACAATATTGTTACACAATTCCACACTGAAATCCTTTTAAAAACAATGAAATTGAATAACATTTAGTATAAGGTAAGCAAATGTATCCAAAATCCGCAGCGAAATACAAATATTTAATTCAGAACAAACAATTTTGCTCCTAAATGCGAAAACGATACGACTCACAATCGAAAAATCATTACCTTTTCATAACAGAAGTGGAATTGCTTTTATTGAAAATTGAATTTTAAAACTATAGATGTAGAGTCTAATTTTCTATTTTACATTTCTTCGGTGGGTTGGTAAAGGATTTTGTTGGTTGATGTGTAGGGAATAGGGTAGATTTTAGTTTGTGTTGGGGATTTTGATTCGTAATTCGCTTCGCTGCAGTAGGTAATATCGTTATATTGTGTTCGCTCGCAGATTTTGTTCGCTCATAGTTTTGTAGACGCTGTGAGGTGTTTTCTTATGTAAAAAAACTTAAAACAGTAAATATATTCTTCTCTAATAAAATTATGGGTTTGATTTTTTAAGACAGGGATAATATAGAATATTTTTAGAATAAATGATAAACCTGGCCTTTCTTCTAAATTCTGAGCTATTAGTAATAACAAAAAATCCACATTCTACCAACGCATTAATGTGAGCTTAATGCCATCAACCGGTAAAAATTTCTCAACTCCGGTTTTCCATTGAGAATGACTTACCAAAAAAACCCAAGAACACAGTCTGGCTCGAAAATCGAATTCAGAACCTCATGCTCTACGAATCTGGAGGGGCTCGTGGCTAATTAACAGGCGAGCAGATTGATCGATCGAGGTTAAGCTGCTGTCGCAGTCGGTCTGTGGATGGGTGACCATCATTTCATACTGAGACCCCTCCGTGCCTCGGAGAGCACAATAAGCCGTTGGTCCTGGTTGTCAAATTAAGATCTATGACAGCCGTTACGGGTAGTCAGAGGCCTGAAAGTCTGACAACCAGTCATACCACGAGATATCGTGTTAACCAGTTACTGCGTTGTGTAGGTCAGATAGGCAGTCGCTCCATGTAAAATACTGGTATTAAGTTGCATCCGGTTTGACTGTAAGCCGACCCCAATGTAATTGAGAAAAGGCTAGCCAGATAGATGCTCAATGAATCTGCCGAGCATTTTCCTACGCTTTGCTCGGCTTATAGAGTAACCGGATGCATCTTAATACTAGTATTTCACATAGAACAACCATCTAAATGATTCCCTGTTATTAAGCTATCAAAATTCTCAGAAGCAGCCAGAAGGTAGGACGTTGACGATGTGACACACCCGTGCTGCAGACAACATATTAAGCTATCGTTGGTCCTGCACCTGATCTCTCTCCTCATGTCGGATTGTCGTCCTATCGGACTATGAGAGTGAAGGAAGAGGGAGTGCACCTGTGTTTACGCACATATTCTTGCACTATAATATCTCCTGCGTACTTGACTAATCTCCGTGGACGTAGTGCCGTAGCCAAAAATGCTAAAGGGCGTCAAGTAATTAGCATGCGTCCAGTGGAGACTAGGGTCCGCGGCCTACTGCCTTCGATAGCAACAAGAAGTTCGGTTGAGCTCCTTGGCTCGTTTCCATACCCCTTCAACCTCTGGACATACACTTGAGGTCAAGTGGCACCGTTTATTTTCTATCATAAACAATAAAAAACAGAACATAGATGATATAATTGGTTTAAATATTTCTTATTTTTTTTATGTTATAGGGGGCAACAGCAGACGGATCGCCTGATGGTAAGTGATTACTGCCGCCTATGGACACCCGCAACCCCAGAGAAGTCGCAAGTGCATTGCCGGCCTTTTAAAGGGTTTGGGTCTCCGGTAATCTCACTCATTACGCGAAACACAACGCAAGCGTTTTTTGACGCTGGTTTTCTGTGAGGCCGTGGTGTCACTCCGGTCGAGCAGGCCCATTCGTGCCGAAGCATGGCTCTCCTACGGTAAAAACCATTATACCTAATTATAATTGCCCATGCATATATATATCATAAAATACTCTGCCTACTCCTAACCTAACCTAAAGGATAGCGTGATGGTTTGTCTACCTTTCCCTTTTCCACATACTTATGTTCCTTGCTAATGATTTTCTGTCTTTTGGACAAGAGTGAAACTCGTCTCACCTCTTCGCCTTGGTCTACCGCAGCGTCACCGTTACTAATCTAATTAAAAGTTAATGATATTCAGACAGTTGGTATCGGAATCCTGTGGATCGATAATTACTTAGTTTCCAGACAGTCTCTAACTAAATTTGGGAGGTGCATCGATTACCCTCTAAACGTTCTCTTTGACAGTAAATGATGAAGCCAGAATTTGTTCCCTCAAGTAACTTTGACTTTATAACATCAAATGAAACTTTAATAAGTAAGTATAGCTATATAAAATAAGGTAAGATCCTTGCCCTTCAAACTAGGAGAATCTGATGTTGAAAGACCACTTGGTGCATACATTATTTTAAGTACGAATGCGTGCCTCTGTGTGTGTGTGTGCGCCTCTGTGTGTGTGTTTGCCTCTGTGTCTATATTTGCCTCTGTGTCTGTGTTCATCCGTGCGTCGGTCCGTGCGTGCGTGCTTGCGTGCGTGCGTGCGTGTGCCGCACACTCTACACTCGGAGCAGTTTATATTTAGATTATGCAAATAATTGTTTCGAGTAGGAAACGAACCCGTGCGGTGCATACGGTATAACAGCCTAATCTTGCGCCTTTTCTGGAAGAATACTCTCAGTAGTAGTTTTGCGAACTGCGGTCATTGCGTCCGGTAGATAGAAATAATCTTATCGCATTACATGGGACTTAACAGTAGCATAAGTGATATGTGGGTGTATCTAGACAGTGAATTGCTGCCTAAGCCTTCCGGGAATACTAGCGTGATACTAAATCGGAATCATCCTTCTCCATTCTTATCTCTACCAACATGCGCTCAACGAAAAATAAACAAAACAAAGTACTGTAATATTTTTTTAACTTTTTAAGCATATCTTTCATAGCCAATTAACCGGAAACAAATGCCCATCGACCCGGCACCGATATGTTGCTAATTTTGTCCTGTACCATGAATATACAAAATTTAATGAAAATACCACATTATAAAAATGGAAAAAGTCCTTTTAAATCAGGTATATGACCAAGGACTCAAGTCTTAAAGCCCAGAAGCTGATGCACGCGAAGGAGGCGGCGGAAAGGGAGAGAGAGACGAACCCCGCTCACCCCTGCCGCAGAAGGCGAGTCTGGCGCCGGAGGGCGCTCAACGATCTCCGGCCACCTTGAGCCGTGGACTGAGGGTGGCGGTCATGGGTAGTTCGCCGCCTGATCAGCAGTCCAGCCCGAGACGACCACACACGTGCAACATAGGGAGGTGTTTAAGCAGGCTAACTGTGGCCAGCCTGCACAAATCCCAGAATGTCCGTCGAAATATATGCAACGGACCATAACCTGCCGGGGCCGCGGTGATTGCTGTAACGAACCCGGGTTCTCGGTAAACGTTGGAGTAGGACCGTGTGGTTTTTAGTCGGTAGGAGTCCGGCACAGCGTCCAGGATGGATTTTCCATACTCAAAAAAAATAAAATCTTAAAGTTTAAATCAATCTTATTTATCAATTAATGTTCACCGGTTACTACTCACGTGCATTTGTCTTGTTGCCCAGTTTGACTCGCGACATCGCCGCGGGTTCAGCTCATGACTAAGGGCTCCGTTCGAGTTCGAAACTAGTCGGGCAATCCCGAAAAATGCACGTGAGTAGTAACCAGTGAACATTAATTGATATGAATATGTCTCACGAAAGTTTTTATACAAATCTTATTTATTATTGTGCATCATCGCCGCGAGCTCAGTTCATGACTAAGGGCTCCGTTTGAGTTCGGAACTAGTCAGGCAATCCCGAAGAATGCACGTGAGTAATAACCGTTGAACAATAATTAATACATACAAAAAGAAGACAAATTTGAACTTAAATTCTAATAAAATAAAGTCGTATTTTTATTAAACGACTGTCCAAAAAAAGGAGTTTTATGTTTTTAGCGTTCATGTACCTATGTAAGTTTTCACCAATGCTGTTATTAAGTCCCATGAAATAGGTGGTGAGCCTATTGCCATCAACTGGGCACAATTCCAAACTCCGGGCTGCTACTGAAAATTTCCTAACAGGAAAAACCCAATAACACTTTGCCCGGCCCGGGAATCGAACCCGAACCTCCTGTTCAGCAGTCGTGCTTGGGACCACTAAACCATTGAGGCAGTAAATTTTTATACACTTTTAATTAATGACGTGGTAGGCACCCGACCTGCCCAAAATGGCCGCAGAACGCGCTTTGCACGTGCGCCACACTGGAGTAACTGTGCAGGCTAACTGTGGCCAGCCTGCACAAACCCTGGAGCGTCCGTTGGAACCTTTCCACGGACGCTCCAGGAACCGGCCGGAGTCGCGGTGATTGCTGCAACGAACCCGGGACCTCGGTACAGGGAACGTGTGGTTTTTAGTCGATAGGAATCTAGCATATTGGAGAAGAGGGCACTGAGGTAGCACCCGCCACGGCGCCTAACATGCTGAAATCCCGGTTGAAGGCAGGTGGTTCTTTGGGGTCACAAGCGCTTAGAGTGAATCTCTTTTTTCTTTTCCTCTTTCTTGTTTTCTCTCTCTCTGTTTCTTTTCTTTCTAAACGTTCAGGGTATACACGCGTTTTACCGTGGGAGAGCCATGCTTCGGCACGAATGGGCCGGCTCGACCGGATTGATACCACGGCCTCACAGAAAACCGGCGTGAAACAACGCTTGCGTTGTGTTTCGCCGAGTGAGTGAGGGTACCGGAGGCCCAAACCCTTTAAAAGGCCGGCAACGCACTTGCGACTCCTCTGGGGTTGCGGGTGTCCATGGGTGGCGGTAATCGCTTACCACCAGGCGAGCCGTCTGCTCGGTTGCCACCTATTCCATAAAAAAAAAACCCGCGTGATGTTAAGTTAAAAAAAAAACAGAAGTCACTTTACCGTTTCCCTTTTCGCAATTCCAATACGGAACCATCTATATGCGTACCTTCAAAAAGCGCAGTATTTAAGCCCAATCGCGTCACATTTGACATCCACGTACGGCCGCGCACAAAAGTGTTATCGTTGTATTTTTATTCATTGTACAGTGGACATCAATTCTTTGCGGACCATCACTTTTGTCGTTCAATGTACCTATCTGTATGGGTTTATTGTTTTGGTCTGGTATTTTTATTGTTGTATGTGAAGCTTTACATACATATATTTGTTTATTTTTGGCATATTTTTTTCGTATTGGGGTCACCTATTTTATGTATACCATACAATTGCTTTACCACCCTAATGCTGAATTTCGTTTGCGCATCGTAACATGACAAGGTCTATTTTCGCTTACAAAATCAAAGTGTCAGTCAGATACCGTCAACCTTATTGACATTTTAATTTACTGGAAGTTTTTGTCAAATATGGTAAAGCAATTTCGTGGTCCACTATACAATGTGACGCAATATGTGGACTGATGGTGACGGTTTAATATGCCCTCCGATGGAGGGGTCTTAATATAAAATGATGGTCACCAATCCATAGACAAGCCTCGACAAGCGCAGTTAATTCTAGATCGATCGCTTAGTACAGCTAGCCACGAGCCTTTATTTAAATAACAGAACTAGACGTTTAATTATTCAAAAAACTCGAACTCAAAATAGAAAGTTCTAATTTTATGTTCATGTACCAATATAAAGTACACAGAGCACTTAAATATTAGTTCTCTAGAGAACATTTTTTGCCTTTTAAAGTCCCCTTCGACACAGACAAAGTTTTCAAAAAGTTTTATTAAGAGAGAAATTGTGTCTGAAAACACAAAAAATATATACGAAACACTCTAGTGCAGACATTTTAAAATGTTTCTAAAGTTGAGATATTGTTTTTAAACACGGCACTTTATATTTTAGCCACAATTAACTGAGAGGTATGTTTTAAAATGATAATTTTTATTTATTTGCATATTACTTTGTACGTGATAATGTTTTAAGTCTATGAAATTATTATCTTCTTCTTCTTCTTATCGTGTGGTTGATGAACAACCTAGTGTCAGAGTTTAAACTACCCGTAGGTCTCTGACATGGTTTTGCACACCATCGAGAATATCTCTCAGGTATGCTGGTTTCGTCACGATGTTTTCCTTCACCGTTTTAAGCAAGTGATAATTCATTTATAATACGCACATGACTTCAAAAAGACAGTGGTGCGTGCTTTGGATTCGAACTTGTGACCTTTGACTTGTCAGTCCAACGGGCATACCACTAGGCTATCACTGCTATATGAAATTATTATAAAAAAGCGTGTTAATAAATACAGACTAATCTATCAATTTGCGTAGGGAACACTAAAGTTATAAATGTTAAATAAAATACTTTCGTGAGCAGGATTTGAAATTGCGCCTAGAGCAGTTTAAAAATAATAAATATGTATTATCTGTGAGGCGCAGGTTCAAATCCTGCTTACGGAAATATTTTTGAAAATGTATAAATAATATTGTGTGTTGTGCGTTATGTATAAATAATCAATATCCAAAATATTAAATACCTACACTTTTTAATCCAATTGTACCTTAATATGTACCTACATAGACACGCACACTAACATAATTACAAACAAATTATCTCATCACTAGTAAAGTTGATAGTATCAAATTCACACATATAAAAACACACACGCATGACTTAAAACAAATAATCTTACCATAAAGGCCAAGGTCCACCAAAAACATAGCCTGTCACCCATTCATCCCCAACTTCCCCTATCGATCACCCCAAAAAACGGCGCAAAACTGTGGCTGGTCCCCAGGAGAGTCGCAAATCCAGGTGTCCCGTCCCTGCCCGGAACTTTGATGTACGGCGCGCTGAGGCCACAAATCACGAGACCCTTTATAGCCTGAGTCCATGGCTGACAGTATTCGGAGGTAGTGGGAGTAAAAGTTTTTGGAATTGGTAACAAAGGTTTTTTTGTGACGTCAGGTAAAATTTTATCGGGTGACGTCACAAAGTAAAGATGAGAAAGGTCCTTAATATAATAATAGATCAGTGATCACCAATTACTTAGATTGAGTGTTTTTTTTTTTCAAATAATATGACCATCGCGTTCCGCTTGGTGACATAACATAGCATCACGCTATATTTTCCTAAGGTGTAGACACAGGTGTACAGAGTTGTACACACATTTCACCAATACTGTTATTAACTCCCATGCAATAGGTAGTGAACTTATTGCCTTCTACTGGGCACAGTTCTGAACTCCGCGCAGCTGTCGACAATAATCCCGATAGAAGACCTTAAAATGATACCATTTATTTCTCCCACTTTTTTTAAATAGAAGTGGGAAGCAAAAAGTAATTAATTATCTTTGTTTCTTGCCAATAATCCCAAATTGTCACCAAAACTGACTACTGCAACACCTCACCATAAATCCGTGTAGAACTAGGCAGTAAGCAGGCAAGCCAATCAAGTGCGCCATTACTAGCAACCTTATACCATAGACAAGTTGTGACGACACAACCGACGTGTATTCTAAATGAAGTGAGAATTAAATGTTAATTAATTGTGGGAGATCATTTTTGGGGAGGATCTTCAGTACTATCTGGTAACAGGAGCTCTTTCTAAATTGATATGATTTTGTTGTAAAATATTATTGGAAACTATAGACAATAATTACAGAACTTAGTTGGGATTGGCGCGACAGCCCTATCAGTGAGTTACGCGTCACGCACGGACGCGCACAAGCGTCGCAGTGTTTAATGCAAATCTCACTGCATGATCAATGCTGCGTTTTAAATCATTAACCTTGTAAATTATGAGAGGTAGGCAAAAGATGGTACGGTAGAGGTAGGTCTATAGGAAGCAAGGCTGCGAAGCGTTCGGTTCCCGGGTAAAAGTGCTTTTATTTTATCAAAAGTAGATCTACGTTTGGCTACCAACTCGCCTGATGCTAAGCGACGGTGTGGCTGAGGAAGGAACACGTAGACACAAAGTAAATCTGTAAACTCTTAAGAAGATTGAATAGATTTGGGGAGAACAATAGTTGGGAGTTGATGCAACTGCCCAGACCCGTCTCCCACAACGGTTGCACCGGACTATATCCCGAAGCACGACTAGGTCGCTTCATAGCATTGTTTCACCTGGTGGGTGGTAACCAGCCGCCGCCGGAGCCTCCCACCAGAGTTATATTGCCAGTTTTGCACCACCCAGGAGGAGCTAATGATCACTTCTGAGGGGGCAGTACGTGTTGCAGTATATTGGGCCAATAAAATCGGAGTCTATTTGCCTTCGACTCGCGAAGAAGAAGAAGAAGAAGTTAGGGTTTTTCTGGCAGAAAATACACAATTGCAGCCTTAGATGGAAATTGTGCCTGGTTGACGTTCTAAGGAAGATCTAGATGGTGTATACCGGTATGTCAGAGCTCGTGAATAGTTGAAAATACATAGCATCACGCTTGTATTCTCCGAAGGGGTAGGCAGAAGTTTACACAATTGTATACCCATATTTTACCGATGCTGTTAAAAAATCCTACATAATAGGTGAGTCTATTACCATTTACCAAGAACTCCAAACTCCGGGTTGCAGTTGGTGTAGAAAATTTTATTACAGATATAAACATTTTAAAAAAAACCGTCCCGAGAATTGAACTCAGGATCTCATGTTCAGTAGTCGCACTAGACCAACGTGGCAGTTAAAATGTTTAAGTTAAAGTTTTATGGTGACGTCATCGCTGCCGAGTCGGCTACGATGACGTCACCACACGACATTTTCACTCGCATTTTAAAAATGCATCAGTCCTACCCCAATCAATCAATATACACAATACATCTTCCTCTCTCCTCTCGCCTGTAATCACTCACGGTACGGTTAGCATAAAAACCGATCCTCCAGTGACTAATGACAGTAGTTCGGGTGAACGCCCCGCCCGGCATAAATCAAGTGCTGCCGACGGTACCGCTATCCGATACTAAATTAGTTTTAACTATATTGTAGAGCGCTGGTTTAGGTGTTAAATTGGTTAATTTAATATGGTTAGGTTATTAATTGTATTAATTTAATTTAATTTAGAGCTGGTTTTAGTGTTTTTGAGAAGTGAGAGGTAATTACAAAACAAAATATACACTCATCGCATCATGCTTGTATTCCCCGAGTAGGTAGGCAGAGGTGTACACAGTTGTACATCTACATTTCACCATGGTAATGGGCTCAATACCACGAGACATAATAACAGTATTGATGAACCTCAACATTGTCCTCCTGCGACCACGAACGCTGCAAAGTGTTCGAAACGTCAGGAAAAACAAAAAACCAATAATACACGCGATTAATCCGGTTAAAAGTTGTTTTATTATAGTATTGATGAAATGTGGTTTTTCATCTGTGCACTTCTCTGTTTAACCCTTCGAAGAATAAAGGCGTGATTTTATTCTATGTAGCGAACTTTAAAGAAAAACGTAGGATTAAGATTTAAATAATAGGTTAGAATAACATCAAAACCTGGCGCATGGATAAAATTTGGTGTCATATCGCTAGATAGAACTAGACCGTATCGGTGGCGGTTACCACCAACAACAGCATTCCCAATGAGAGTTGACGTCAGGCAGGCGGCCGGTCATAAAACATTGCTAAAACTTGAGCAGCATGCAAATTAAAAAACAATTAAAGTTGAAGAAGAATACATGGTGCGCCGACACCAAATAAATTGGAATAAGGGCAGGGGGAGGATATCAGCAGGATTTAAACCTGCCCGGATAAATACTCCAGGCGCTCTGACCACTGACACATGCATTCTGCTTCCATATTTAAATACGTCGTATGGTGACGTCACCACCGTATTTTTCTTTCCAAATAATGTACTACTATACATGCGCAATGTTATGAAGCCGTAACATTTTAAAATGACATAAAAACTGAAATAAAACTCGAAAAAGGTTATATCAAAAACTAACATTTCGTGCAACCTGCGATAGTTTTTTAAAGAAACTAACATATTATTCGGAACTTTGGCAATAAACCGGCAGAATTTAGTAGCACCCCATCCATTTGGACGGTCGACCTCGTGCCGCGTCACTCTCCGCGGTCGGGTTATATATTGCTGTTCAAAGTTTCAGGTGGAGTATGGATATTTAAATGTATTTCTTTGGTAAATGGTTGTAGTAATTAAATTTTGTTACTAGAAATTATTCAATTGGTTAATTTAAAATAGTCTAGGGTGAATGAATTTGCGACAGGTCACAGATAGAACCAGTGACCCACGGATTCTCATCAAATTAAAGGACAACATTTATTAAACTGTTATAATACTCTACTACATTACTACTCTGGGGGCTGGGTTTCCCGCGTCCGTAGGAGTGCACCCTTAAAATGGAATCCCTACACGTGGCCCCTGGGTGGTGCAAAACAGGCAACATAACTCTGGTGGGAGGCTTCGGCCGCGGCTGACCCACCGGACGAATCCATGCCGCGAAGCGACCTAGTCGTGTTTCAGGATGTGTAGTCTGGTGCAACCGTTGTGGGAGACGGGGCTGGGCAGTTGCATTAACTCCCCAAGTGTCGTTCTCCCCAAATCTATCCACTCTACTTAGAGAGAATAGATTAAAAATGAAAATATAAGACATGTCGTCCTGTATGGATTGGAATGCTGGGTCGAGAAAAGAAAGTTGAAAGAACATTGCATGTATCGAAGATTGAGATGGATGTTTGGCGTGACGAAAACGGATAAAAAAAACATTACCTTCAGGCTGCTTCTGAGAATTACCTAACAGCAAAACCCAATAACAGTTTCCCAAACCTAGAAACCGAAGTCAGCCGCACTTTCAACTCTAATAAAATCTATTTAGACGATAAATGAATGAAGATACCCAATGTAACCTTTAAATATATCTGTGGCTTAACTATCAGTTTAAGTTGGTCAAATTATGCCTGTCCCAAGACTCGACCTTATGATACGACGAGGCCCAAGTGCCAACTTTTTTCAAATATACAAAAATCGCACCTCTTTTACGTCTCACAATTGTCACTAAAATTGTGACCAGCCTGAAATCCAGCCGTCTAATGCACAGCCGAGTAATTCAGACTGGAATAAAAAAAGGACATCCCCTCTCAGCCAAATTGTATTATTTAATTTAACGGCTAATTTGATTCCCCTTTTTCCTTAACAGATGGCGGTATCAACGATTCTCGATCCGAGTTGTCAATGTTCAAACTAACATAACATAGCATCACGCTTGTATTCCCCGAAGGCGTAGGCAGAGGTGTAAACAATTGTACACCCACATTTCAGCAATGCAAATATTAAGTTCCATGTAATAGGTGGCCTATTGCCATCTACCGGGCATAATTCCAAACTCCGGGCTGCTACTGTCAATTGCCTAACAGATAAACCCAATAACACTGCCCGACCCGGGAATCGAACCCAAGACCTCATGCTCAGCAGTCGCGCTTGGGACCACTAGACCAACGGCGCAGATGTTAAAACTATTCTGCTTATAATTACCTCATTTGTGTATTAATTTCAGGGGTGACTGCCCTGAGTGTGAGGTCCTGGGTTTGATTCCTTGGTCGGGTACAATTGTGTCCACCCCTCCCTACCTCCTCAATAGGCGAGAGGCTAAGTATAACAATTCAAGAGGGCCTTTTTGGTCTCGTGCAGGAGTAATTTACTAAATAATAATAATATATAAGATACAATTTAAATTAAAGTTAAGTTTTTTCTTTATTTTAAATTGTATCGCTTTTTCCGCTACTTTAATAGTTGTAAGTGCGGCCACGAGACTGAAATAAATACTTTCTTTCTTTCTTTCTAGAGAGCCCGTGGCTACGTAACAGCCGCACAGATTGATAGATTGTCATTAAGCTGTGCTTGCCTGTGGATGGATGGGTGACCATCATTTCATATCAAACCTCTTTGTGCCTCGTAGAGCACGTCAAACCGTCAGCGGTCCATGATATGGGTACTCAATTGCCTGAAGGTCTTACCACGAGATATCGTGTTACCCCGTAATACTCCTCATGACCGTATTTCGGTCACGGCGGCCTATCTCCACGGAGATTAGCCAAGTACGCAGGAGATATTATAGTGCGCAAGTGTATGCACAAACACAAGTGCACTCCCTCTTCCTTCACTCTCATAGTCCAATGGGACGGCAGTCCGACACGACCAGAGAGAGATCAGGCGCAGGACCGACGGCTTTACTTGCTCTCCATTAGAGCACGGTTAACTGCCTTCCCACCAACGGTTAACTCTTCGAATGGGGGAAGTTTATAATTATACTTCATAACAATAAAAATCTATTGTGTTTGGTAATTAGCGAGTCAACAGATTATGGTGCACTCCGAGACATGTTAGGGGTATTGTTAAGAAAATATGATGGTCACCCATCCACAGACTAACCGTAGCAAGTGAAGCTTAACCACGATCTGTACGTCTGCTACTTAGTCCCTCGCAAGAAGCTCTAACTATTTCTACATATCTCTCTATATTGACAATACATAGAAATTCGAGTTGCAATAGTATCCATTATGGCTGTTCGCGCAGGTAACATCAGGGGATGGATTAGAGGGCTAACCAAATTATCCCAGTCATTACTAACGACACCGGGTTTTTGTTTTCAGTTAACATTGGATAGATTTATATGTGTATCATATGACCCGTGTATTCACCGAGGGGGTAGGCAGAGGGACCTACATAATTGTACATACAAATTTAAGTATTATTTCTGAGAGACATTCAGATAGGAATCGACAAATCGGCGCCATCTAGTTTATAAAAATGACTTGTAAAAGTGTCTGCAAAAGATCTATTTACAGTAATAAAATAATTTACCATTTCGCATTTTATTTATCATATATCCAATTTATCAGAATAGTATAGAGTCGGAAAATCTAGTAAAGAAAAGATGAAAATTGGCGATATCTGACTAAAAGCTAGTCTCCTCATATCTTTGAGAAGACATAACTTATGGGTAATGGTGTACGTTTTTATAACAAACTGCCAAAGTCAATAACTGATCTAACCGAGACAAAGTTTAAAACCCACATTAAACGCGTACTTATTTAAAAAGCCTATTATAAGACCAAAGACTACGTTGCTGATAGGGATGTTTGGCTATAACACCTTCTGCACATGTGGCTTCCTTGGCTACTCACTGACAATATACGTGTAATTTCTATCACAGTTCTAACGATATCTTTACTTTGTTTCAATGTTTACTTTGTTTTCCAAGATACAGTCTATCTCCTTGCCAAATTTCATTACGATCCGTTCCATCCGTTTTTAGGACAATGTATTATATGCATAGCACTGAATCTTTGAGAAATGTTTTTAAAACTAAGGGATTTCTTACACTCACTGGTATTTACATTCTGGAATTGTGCTTATTTGTTAAAAATAATACAAAATATTTTAATTTTAAATCTGCTACAAAACATAAAATACGAAATAAATATAAGTATAATATTAACCTACCTATAATTAACAATATGTTATATTATAAAAGTACTTACATCTCAGCCAGTTGTGTGTATAACAACTTACCACGTGTGTATAACATTGAAAAAATGGTTAATTGAGAATGTTTATTACACTTTAAATGAGTATTTTGCCAAGCAGTAATATTGTATGTAATCCTGTTTAATTTTGAAATTGTTTTTAGTTAATTGTCCTCATTTATGTTGCATGTCCAACATGGATAAACTGTTGTGACCAACACTTCATAAATAAGATCTGCAATAAATAAATCTTTATCTTTATCTTTATCTTTATCTTTATCTTTATCTTTATCTTTATCTTTATCTTTATCTTTATCTTTATCTTTATCTTTATCTTTATCTTTATCTTTATCTTTATCTTTATCTTTATCTTTATCTTTATCTTTATCTTTATCTTTATCTTTATCTTTATCTTTATCTTTATCTTTATCTTTATCTTTATCTTTATCTTTATCTTTATCTTTATCTTTATCTTTATCTTTATCTTTATCTTTATCTTTATCTTTATCTTTATCTTTCCGTCATTCAGTCGGGAAACGTAACAAACATCGTATGATCCTATCCATCAAAGTCACACCACACATCTCTCTTAACATTCTCATCTCAGCTGCATGCAATAGGGAATATGCATGTGATTCAAATTTAGGTTAAATATTTATATTCGATTACTTGACACCTATTCAATTACTTTTCTAATTAATCGCGTTTTAACTATTACTAAATAATAAAGTTGAAAAGTGAGAATCATGCGAGGGAAATTAAAAATACCAAAACGATCGCTATTGGTTGGAGTGAAACGTGACGTCACTCTGCGCGATAACAATATCTCGAGTATGTTGTTACTTAGTGTTTATCATGTTTTGTGTTTTTTTATGAGTTTTATTTAACGTAATTCTATAAAGAAAATCCCTTCAATAAAATGTATAATTCCTTAATTAAACACTCCATACTATACAAGATGTAAACTCTGACGTCAGAGAAAGCGCGCCAAGATGGCGACCGACGTTTCAAACACCCGAAACTGATTGCAGGTTTGTTTGATAATTTTAATACTCAATAATCATATTTTTACAAGTGTTATATTTTTTCGCGGTAATGTACCAACGTATAGAATCGAATGAAAAAAATAAAAAAGTACATGCATATACCATACTGCCTGTAATACAACCCTGAAAAAAAAAACTGTGCAAATTAAAACTGGCATGTAGGTAGGTAATAAAGAATCAAGTGCACCTCAAACGTCCAGCTCAACGCACAACAGAACAACTCAATCAAAATAAATCCGACAGTGCACCGGCGGCCATAATAACTGCACACGGCTCTCCTCAATTATTTGCAAATTACATCGTACGATACACATTAAAACACAATAGTTTCCAATTAAGCATTTTTGGTGCAACGTCGCGTTCGCAGTTTTTAATTAACAATTGAATTATATATAGTTTAATTTCGAATACTTTTGTGTGATGCATACTTACTTTTGGTCGCATCTGTAATTTGTGACTTTTGTGTGAAATTTATAGTGATGCGTTTACGTTGTTTCCGATTCGATAAGCAGTTTAATATTAAAGCTAGTGATGTGGTTAATGTTGAAATGCAATTGATGTTGTTACATAAATATGTGGATGTATTCAGTATTAATTAATAAAACATAGCAGCACGCCCGTCATGTATTCCCCGAAGGGGTAGGCAGAGGTGTCCACAGTTGTGTACCCTCATTTTTGGTAGTGAGCCTATTGCCACCTACCGGCCACGAAATTCCGAGCTGCTACTGAGATTTTCCTCACGACACTTTTGCCCGACCTGGGAATTGAAGCCAGGACTTCATGCTCAGTACTCGCGCTTGAGAACACCAGACTAACGAAGCAATTCACAAAATATTTCAAAATAAATCTTATACCCATAGATAATATTTTTCTATTTCATACATTTCGAGGGTAGTGTTGTACCCTCGTCAGTGCACGTCAAACTTCAGATATTTGCCTACGACTTCAAAATATATTGGTTTTGGTACCTTTTCAGTGTAGTGGTGGGAATCTAAGAGTACTTAAATTCAATTTCAAGGGAAAATTGTATGTATTAGAATTGTGTACGAACAAACAATAAACTCCATTTTGATTTATATAAACTTTATAAATAAATAATCATTTCAGGATAAATCGTTGAAAAGCATTAACACATGCTTAGCGAACTCTAAAGTTACAATATTAAATGGAAAAAGAATACGGTCGCGAACAGGATTCGAACCTGCGCCTCCCGGATAAATACTCCAGGCGCTCTGACCACTAAGCCATCACGACCTCTGCTCACCCCCGCGAATTCTTCTTCCATATTTTAACACGTCTTATGGCGACGTCATTGCAATCAATTCAGTACCTATACAGGTGACCGAACCGACACGACCAACTTTACAGCTAATACAATGTCGTAAAGAATGCAATTACCTTAATAATTCAAGATAAATCTTTGAAAAGCATTAACGCATGCTTAGCGAACTCTAAAGTTACAATATTAAATGGAAAAAGATAATGGAATTCGCGGTGGTGAGCCGAGGTCGAGATGGCTTAGTGGTCAGAGCGCCTGGAGTATTTATCCGGGAGGCGCAGGTTCGAATCCTGTTCGCGACCGTATTCTTTTTCCATTTAATATTGTAACTTTAAATAATCATTTTTTTTTCTTCCCAGCTTAAACACTAGGAAGCGGTGAAAATGGGCTTTTTTGGGGCTGTTTTAATGATTGACGATCTAAACATAAATTTTTAGCCTAAATTGCATAAAGGAATTCTGATTCGGAACATATTCATTTAAACGGAACGTCACAACCTACTTTTTAAAATCGCTGCTCTCCTGAATGTCGCTTGTCTGTATATAATTCCATATATATTTCTCAAAATTCCTTAATTATCATTGAGTGTTTATCACACATCTATTTATATATATGTATATGTATGTATTTATATATAAATATCTATAATTTATCTGCAACTGCCTCGTTGGTCTAGTGGTCCCAAGCGCGACTGCTGAGCATGAGGTCTTGGGTTCGATTCCCAGGTCGGGCAAAATGTTATTGGGTTTTTCTGTTGGGAAAATTCTCAGTAGCAGCCCGGAGTTTAGAATTGTGCCCGGTAGATGGCAATAGGCTCACCACCTATTACATGGGACTTAATAACAGCATTGGTGAAATGTGGGTGTACAAATGTGTACACCTCTGCCTACCCCTTCGGGGAATACAGGCGTGATGATGCTATGCTATAATTTATATATACATTTACTATGTTTTAGCATCTGAGTTTAGTATATTTTTTATTTGTTTTGTACCTCCTTCCTATCTTTGCCTCTCTATTTAACCCAAAGGTTGACTGGTAGAGAATGCCTCATGGCATTAAGTCCACCTTGTGTACCATCATTCATCATTTGCACATGAAAAAAAAATAAAAAAAAATATTTTTTCCGGTAAATATAGATAAAACTTTAACGCATACGTAGTGAACTCTAAAGTGACGGTTTTTTATGGAAAGAAAAGTTCGATTATGAAAAGGATTTGAACTTGCACTTCCCGGATATATTCTCCAAGCTTTACCAACTGAACAATCCCGACCTGTACTCAGTATCCCGAATTCTTCTTCAACATTTTAATAGGTCTTATTGTGAATGAATCTCATTAATGGGACTGAATAGGTAGCGATGACGTCACCATTACCAAAAATATGGAAGAAAAATTTTGTATAGTGGAATAAGGTAGGTAGCTCAGCTGGCAGAGCACCTGGAGTATTTATCCAAGAGGCGCAGGTGCAAATCCAGCTCACGATCGTATTTTTTGTTCCAGAAAATCTTTGGCAAAATGTCCCTCCTGAAATTTAGTATAACTTTAAGTATGTATCATATTTAATGATATTTTTTTACATTTTGAGGCCATTGAATGATATTTTCGTTTAGTAGATCTGTAAAGGATTGCTAGATAAATATCGCCAGCCGTCTCCGTAAGACGAATACAAGGAGAATTGAAAAGTCAGGTAGAGTGATGACACGGAATGTCAAGGATCGCGGATTCAAGCCCCGTTCTTGTCTATTATTTTTTCAATATACCCTTGAAATATAGTAATATAAGTAGGAAGTAAATTGAAGACAAAACTCTTATTTTCCCCTCTTGTCGAAGTTTAAATCACCCATAGATTTTCGACATCGCTTTACACACCATCGAGAACATCTCTCTGGTGTGCTGATTTTCTCGCGATGTTTTCCTTCACGGTTTTTAGCTAGCAGTAATAGCCTATTGGCATGACCGTTGGACTGACAAGTCAAAGGTCGCAAGTTCGATTCCAAGGCACGCACCACTGTCTTTTAGAAGTCATGTATTATAAATGAATTATCACTTGCTTAAAACGGTGAAGGAAAACATTGTGAGGAAACCAGCACACCTGAGAGATGTTCTCGATGGTGTGTAAAGCCACGTCAGAGACCTACGAGTGGTTTAAACTGTGACACTAGGTTGTTCATCAACCACACGATAAGAAGAAGAAGGTTTTAAGAAAGTTATAATTAATATCTGCGCTAGTATCGAACTTGCAATCTTTGATTTGCGAAAGCTACATATTAATAACTATGTATAGGTAGGCACTGCAAAATGACCGTCCAATTCTTAAAGGGTAGGCGTCAAACCTGCTACCCTTGTCAGCAAACGTCAAACTATTGATATTTGACTGTGACTTTGAAATATTATTGATTTCAGTTCCCAAACTGGATTGTTGAAATTAATGTTGGGTGTTAATGAGTTATGGTTTAAACATAACATTACATGACGCCTGTATTTCCCAAGGGAGTTGGTAGAGGTGTACATACCAATAGTTGTACACTCATAGTTCACCAATGATGTTAATAAGTCCCATGACATAGGTGGTGAGCCTTTTGCATCCAACCGAGCATAATTCCAAACTCCAGGCTGCTACTAAGAATTTCCTAACAGAAAAACTCTCAGAATTTGCCTGATTCGGGAATCGAACCCAAGACCTCCTGCTCAGCAGTCGCACTAGACCAAAGAGGATTACAAAATATAATAAAGTTAAATTATTGGTCATAATCACACAGAGCCATGAGCGACTAAATTTATAATTCAAATCTACAATCTTACATTTCATTTCACGCTGTTTTACATAACATCGGATCGTTGAGCCGCTGCATTGATAAACGTGCGTTTTTCGCGTTTCTGTAGTTATGAAAAATCGCTAAACGTTGTTCAGCTGTTTTGCAAACTGCACTGTTTTGTAAATCAGCTAGCAGTTTTGTAAAAGAGCCGATTTTACAAACCATCTGCGACATTTATATGATGTTGACTATGGAGAGCACTTGGAGAATTGATCCAAGGGTACAGGTACCAACCACGTTCGAAATCGTTTTGTTTATTACGTTTTCACGGCTAAACGGCTGATCGGATCGTAATGAAATTTGGCAAGGAGATAGATTGTATCTTGGAGAAGGACATAGGCTACCTTTTGTCACGCAGATGAAGTCATGGGCACCAGCTTGTTGGAAATATACAAAAAAATCTTTCAAATGTATAAACGTAGCGAATTTTATAGTTGAAAAAGAAATCTGTGACTGTGTAGGGTCTCCACAGATAGCGATGACATCACCATAAGACATGTTAAATCGTGAAAAAATAATACGGCATAGTGAGCCTAACTAGGGTAGTCTTCAACCCGTTTATATTCATACTTTTACCTGAACACGCTTTACCTAAATCCTTTAAAAAAATTGGGCAACCATTGATCAAAATTTCACGGCCGAATCACCCATCAGTGGGCAAACTTCCCCAATTTATCAGAAAGAAAAAAAAAAACATTGTACGAACAAAACCTTCATATTGTAAAGTTATTGGTGATTTTTATATGATTCATGTGTCCCTGCTGAGTACCTTTTGTTAACTTGGCAACAATGAATAGAAGATGGAGAAGTATTCTCCAAGTTTGAAGAAACTTTTGGCCCAAGTTTATTTTGTATCGCATTGTATTGGGAAAGTAATGATTTAGTAGCTTTTCGCTTTTCCCCCGACGGGGTTAGTAGTGTTTACCTTCGAATTTTGGTTAATGTATGTATGTCGGAAAATCCATATACCTATATTACATAATAGCGGTGCCCGCGACTCCGTCCGCGTCGATGTCGTAAATTATTACACGATTATTATACGATTCTTTAAATTGGAAATACTTTTTTATTTATGAACCGATTGACATGGAACAAACACTAAATGTTAAGTGAAGCTTAGCAAAATAAATTAGTGAAAACCATATCTAAACCGGATACGCCGTTTCTGAGATTAGCGTGCACAAACGCATAGACCGACAGACAAAAATTCTAACAATCATTTTTTTGGGGCCTATTTGCGTTGATAACGGTGCCAATGTTTTTTTTTATCTTCCATCTACAGACAGCGGTCCGTTACATTTTTATGATAGGTATTGATGAAGATGACGATGATGATTGATTGATTGATGATGATTTATTAATTAGATGATTAATGCGCTGGAATTTTTTCCAGACAAACTTAGAGCGATTCAGAGGAAACGCATGGTAGGTACTATCGCGGCCTTTGCCAGCTGAACACAAAAAAAAATTTTTGTCTCGTTCCTGCTCCGGCGCCTTACCGCGCCCACTTAAAGTGTTCGCCTATTAGGAAAGCGAGAATTAGTTGCAATCTGCACTACGCAGCTTAGTCGCATCACTTGTACTCCCTTTTGTGAATTTTAAGAACCATCTAATTTAACCTTGGCGGGGCAACAGAGCGCTTCTATTTTTTGAGTGCAAGCAAAAATGAACTTAGTGGTGGTCAGGCGGGAGTGTCCGCAATGGTATATCGCTTAACCATTAAAACGGCATTATGTTGAATTGCTTAACACTAATAAGTACCTCTTTTGTTCGTACCTTTCCAAAGTTTTCAGCCAGGAATGCCTATTTAATACCTATGCTATATTTTTCGTAAATTGAACTATTTCAAACTCACCCCGTTAATAATATGAAAACTTGATCGGCTATTCCGCGTTTACAGTTCACGTCAAAACAATGAATGAGTACCTGAAACGATGAAAACGTACAATTAAATTTCAACTTTATAACATTTGTTTGATGACTCAAATTCCTATGTTCACAGCTGTACAATAAAAACTAGGTGTCGAATTGACATTTGAAATTCGGATTTAATTCTTAAGCAGCGAAGTCGAATAGCACATACACGGATTAGATGAGTGCTACCAAAATGAACTCTATTCTTTAGTGGTCATAGTTGAAACTCCTTTGTCATAATTTATACCCAGTAAATCATTATCTAGGAGGGCCAATTAACTGATACTAATGGTTCCTGACACGCTAATATTCAATTAAAACCTCTTTTATGCCTATTCGAGTCACATTTTGTCAAACAATAATGAACCTTATCACTTTGGTTTAAGATCCAAAATTGATCGGTAGCCACGACTAGTTTTCATTTACGATAGTGATCGGGTTTGTTTCAGAAACACTACTGTTTTTGCACGATTATTTTGATAAAAATAATAAGTATTATGTAAAACTGTAACATAGCATACATCACGCCTGTATACCCTAAAGGGGTAAGCAGAAGTGTGTTTGTACCTTTCACCATTGCTGTTAAGTGCCATGTAATAGGTGATGAGCCTATTGCCCACTACCGGGCACAATTCGAAACTCCGGCTCTTACTACCTATTTTATAACAGAATTGGTGAAATGTGGATGTACACCTGTATACACCTCTGCCTACCCCTTCTGGGAGTACAGGCATGATGCTATGTAATGTTATGTGACAATCTCTTAATAACTATGAGTACATTGGTGAAATGTGGATCGACTATTATGGATGCCTCTGCCTACTCCCTCGGAGAACACAGGCTAGTTTTACTATATAATAAAATATCTTTCTGTTTATTCCATAACGATACATATAAATTATATATTTAACTATCTATATATCAATAAAAAAACAACAATATACATTTAATAATATAAATATAAATAGGAGACGACCAGCATCAGGAACAGGGTCCAAGCTACCGGTGGTTAGAGATAGGAACCTCCTCACAATGCGTGCTGTGTCGAGGAGTACCGCTTTCTGTATCAGGCCCTTGACCCAGCCGTCTAACAAGAGCCTCTTTAGGTATTGGTCGAGAAATTCAAATTCAAATCATTTATTCTGTAAATAGGTTTTTTGGAACTCTTTTACATGTCAAATTAAAAACTAGAAGGCGCCGGCTTTTCCTGTCTGACTACCTCTGAGAAGAAAAGCCGAAACAAACTCAGAGGTCACAGTCTCTTTTAAAGTCCAGACATCAGTATATAAAGCTATGTGAGCGTAATCATGTAGGGCGTCTGGAGTGGCCTTTTGAAGAAAGAGCCATAACAGTTTCAAGTTGACCTGTCCTTACTGACGGCACGTATGCATCAGTCATCGTGTAGCTCGACCATAATTAAGGGAACTCAACGACCCGTCGCAAGACGATACCAGATCGGCAGGACATTTGCGTAGGCCAGCTAAAATACTCAAAACCACCAGACAGTTACGAATCATGATATAAAAGTACTTATCCTACATGATGCTCACATTTACAATGAATTATTCACAAAATGTCAAATGGAATGTCAGAAATATTCATAATTGTTTACAAAATGTCATTAGGATGTCAATAAAATGCATTAAATATGTATTTTCCATGTCAAGAGTTTTTTGCACAGTGCACTCAGTCCCATGCATTTTTGTCGTTTTGGTAATCTGAGATTATGTAATATCCTTTTTTACATAGTTTGGATTTTATAAGTTTTTTAAATTTATTGTAGCTTAAATTTCTAATATCAATGGGCAGCTTATTATAAAAGCGTATACAGTGACCCATGAACGAGTTGCCTACTCTGTGGAGTCGAGTGGCATGTACAGAAAGGTTGTGTTTTTTTCTAGTATAGACTCTTCGCTATCAGTCCGTTAGCCGTCAGGACTGTCGGCACAACGATTGCCGGATCCACAAGACAAGACAAGACATTTATTTGTGGAAACATGAGTATACATACAAGGCATGCAGGTTGTTCATAAACAAAAAAGATCCATCATGTTCGGCCTTTGTGGCATACAAATATACAATAGGTAGTAAAAGTCATTACAAATAAAACATTTTTAATTCTCCTACAAACCAAAAACGTCCACGTCCAGCACGTCCCACATGTCGACAACCCCGTGAGATAAATCAACATAATATTCTATTATTACGATATATACATTCATTCATTATGATTATACATTCTAGTATGCATGTATGTATGTATTGTATATTATGTATTTGTATGTATGTTTATTTACTTGTTTATTCTTATGTATGTATTTACATCTAAGTATCTATTCGTTTACGCACTGTCCACATCACTTATACTTCAATCTCTCCTCTCGCAGGTCTGCTGGAAGAGATTTCTGTTAGAAATAAACTGGCCATTTCTATTATTAAATTGTTATGTACATAAAAATAAAAATAAATAAATATACATGCTTCGTTGGTCTAGTGGACCCAAGCGACTGCTGAGTATGAGGCCTTGGTTTCGATTCCCAGATCGGGCAAAGTGTAATTGAGTTTTTTTGTTAAGAAATTCTCAGTAGCAGCCCGGAGTTTGGAATTGTTCCCGGTAGATGGCGATAGGCTCACCACTTATTACATGGGACTTAATAACAGCATTGGTGAAATGTGGTGGTATAACTGTGTATACCTCTGCCAACCTCTTCGGGGAATACAGGCGTGATGCTATGTTATTAAGATCCTTGTAAATATAAATACAAGCTATTTATGTGAACATTATCATGTATGATACAAAAACATAGCCTTTCTAGTACATGCCGCATCAACATCTGACATCTTCAATCCAGCCTGATAAATGACTCCTTAGAAATACCCGACAATCAAAATCCCACCTTATTTCCTTTGGAATAGCACCAGAAATCGTTTGAATGTAATATAAATATCTGAAGTACTCCAATTTGGAATCTATGTTTTCACGCGTAAATTTCAATTTTGAATGACGGTAATTCTCTGAAGACATTTCAAGGGAATCTGGACGTTAGTGTTTTAAAAATAAGGTGTGTTTTTTTGTGTGTCACATTTTTTTGGATAAAATAGAGCGCAGTTGACACCAGATAATTTATATTAGAGGGTACATCGACTTTTTTCTCTTCGTTAAATATAAGAATTGGCTGAAATTCAGATGGGGATACCTTTTTCGGCCATTTTCTATTAAGCCTCTAAAGCAGAAGGTTTTATAGGATAATTGGATTAAGTTTATTAAGATATTTCGAAGGTTTCTTCGGATAGAATATCTTTCTTCAATAAATGACAAAGTAATGGTTATGATTACTGATATTACTCCGTTATTTAGTGGGAGGGTAGATTATGCTTTCCGAGATTTAAGGTTACTAAGATGGCGGAGATGATTGCGTCGTAAGGTTGCTAAATGACCTCTTAAAAGTTATGAGATATTTGAATATTAAAAGTGCGAACTTGATAGTTACAGTCATTATCAATATTATTTGCGCGATCACTAAACATTATAATAAAACAACTTTTAACCGGATTAATCGCGTGTATTATTGGTTTTTTGTTTTTCCTGACGTTTCGAACACTTTGCAGCGTTCGTGGTCGCAGGAGGACTAAGGTGTCAGGTGTCTCAACAGTTTATTTAAAATTATTTCAGTCTACCGTACATATAATTGATAAATTCATAAAATTATTTTTGTCTCTGATACATGTTTAAAATAATCTTGATTAAGCCAGCATTATATAAAGATTATTTATTTATTTAACCAAGGATTTACAACAAAGGATACACAAATAACTTGACATATTTATAGAACATATTGTATGAGGTGTGCTCCTTCAATAAAAGGAAATCACAGCATGCACTTCTTATTAGGTGAACTAAACAAAAATATTTAACTTAATAATATAAATAAATACAGGAAAAAAAAAAAAAATTGTGGCAATAACACAGATTATATATAATTACTGATCAAATGATTCAGTTCAGTACTCTGTCAGCCTTCATTTCAGTAATACCAATTTCGAACCATATCATGTTTCACATGATCCATCCATCGTTCTGCATCGTCTTCCTTCATTATTGTAACCATTTACGGTACTTAATATACAAAATCAATACTTATTCAATATTCAGGACACATAATATAAAACGTTATCTTTGACAAAGAAAAGCTTATATTGTCCAATAAAAGTGTCTTAAAATCTAAATAAAGAAATATGTCAGGTATTTAAAATGGGGAACAGTGTGATATGGGAACGTGGTGGAGGAAAAAGAGAAGGGTATGCTAAGATGGTTTGGGCATGTAGAAAGGATGGATGAAAGGCGATTGACTAAACTAGTACATGAGGCGAGAGTGGATGGAAGAGTCGGGGCAAGCCGACCTCGACGAACGTACCGCAATCCAATTGCGGACGTTCTCAAAAAAGGACTGGTCAGGAGCCATCTGAATCGGCGAGCATGTATGAAGAGGTTAATGAAAATAGATGAAGAGAAAGAGGTGTGTCAGAATCGTAGCAAATGGAAATCGATAATCTCTGCCTACCCCAATGGAAAACAGGCGTGATTGTATGTATGTATGTATGAACTGCCAATGTTTGTTTCAGTATGCAGCTTAACTGCCTTAATGTGTAGTGGTTTATGTACAATAACTTTCGTTTTTTTTTTTTTTTTTTTTTTTGGTAGTGGCATCTCGCAGGTCAACCTAGGAGGTTGTCGGCTGCTTAACCGGACTTTCCTGTGGATGCCCTAATAATAAATTATTATTAAGGCCTCCAGCCAGGGGCATACGAACTAAATTAAATCTAAAGCGACCACGCTAAGGGCACCCCCTGCGGGGTACGAGCCTCGGCTTAGGGCGTCGCTTGAGGGAGGACAGCAAGGGACTGGCTGGATCGAACAAGAATTATTATTATAATGGGAATTTAAAGCTACAGGCTCAGCGGCTACGCGGGCTGGCACGAGCAAGGGTCGGGGAGGTGATGCATTAGGTGCATTACGGGGACGTCGCGACGGGCCTCGGCGGCGAGGCCTAAATGACGGCGGTCTGTGTCTGTGTACTGTGCTGGTGGCCCTACGGCTCTCTTGGAGCAGGGTTATAGCGTCATCGGGGTACAATAGTGAATGCCTAGGACGGCGAATTCTACTTATCTGGGAGGGGGTGTATCGGGCGGCAGCCGCGATGAGAGGGTTGGGGTGCTTTTCAGCAGACTCGAAATAACGCTTGCAAATGCGTTTTATAAACTGTTGGATAGTGGGAATCTTGAGGTCGAGATGGAGGTTTTCGTTTCTAACGTAGAGGGGGGCTCCCGTGACCTTACGTAAGGCACGGTTTTGGAGGGTCTGCATCTTATGGAGGCGGTACGATTTCGCGTGTGGGAACACTACGCAGGCGTAGGTCATGATGGGGCGTATGCACGTGGTGTAAATGCGCAGTTTGCACTTAAGGGACAATCTGCTGCGTGCGTTCATGATAAAGTGAAGCCTACCCAGAGCGAAGGCGGCGCGCGAGCGCACCGTCCTTATGTGCTCACCGAAGGTCAAGTGTCTATCTAGGATGACTCCTAAGTACTTGGCTTGCTTCTCCCAAGGGATCGGCTTGCCGAACATGGTTATCGGTTTGGGGTCGGGGGGTCTGATCCTACGCTTTTTCGCGAAGAGTACGGCTTGACTCTTATCGGGGTTGACTTCTATTCTCCATTTCCTGAACCAAGCGCCTAGTACGTTGGCGGAAGTTTGGAGAGTGCTAGCTATGCGGTCGCGCACGATACCGGAGTAGAAAATGGCAGTGTCGTCTGCGAAGAGAGCTAACTTTGCCTGTCTATTTTTGGGGATGTCGCTAGTGAAGAGCGTGAACAGGAGGGGCGAGAGCACGGAGCCCTGGGGGACACCGGCGCGGATAGAGTGGGGGGCGGATAGTGCGCCCTCTATGCGATAGCGGAAAGTGCGATTCGATAGAAAGTCCCGTAGGATGAGCACGAGACGGTCGGGCACGCCGAGTTGGTACAGCTTGTATAATAAGCCGTTGTGCCAGACTTTGTCGAAAGCCTTCGCTATGTCGAAAAAGAGCGCGCCTGTCATCGTGCCGCGCTGAAAACCGGCGCTTATGTGCTCGACGATGCGGTGGACCTGTTGTACGCACGAGTGTTGGGTACGAAAACCGAACTGTTCGTTGGGGATGAGGCTCTTCGCATCGGCAAAGTCCTTGAGTCGCTTATAAATAAGCTTCTCGTAGATTTTACAGAGTACGTTGAGGAGGCTGATCGGTCGGTAGCTGGTGGGTTCGTTCGCGGGTTTTCCCGGCTTAGGGATACCTATGACGGTGGCTTCTTTCCACGATTGAGGGAAGACGTTGTGACTCATGGCGCCATTGAAGATGGCGGTCATGAGTATAATGAAAGGGGCGGGGAGAAGTTTCATTACTTTGTTAGTGATGCCGTCTATGCCGGGGGCTTTGCGGGGTTTGAGATTTTTAATGACCTCTTGCACCTCGTCGGGAGTGACGGGGGGCAGGGGGTCGTCGGGGTCTTCGAACGGCGGGAGTGAGGCTCTGCGTTCTACTTCTGCGTCTACCTTGAGGAGGTGCGCTCGGTCGACCGGTTGGGTGCTAGGAGTGCATTGCGCTTCTAGACTGTCGGCCAGGCACTCGGCCTTTTCGATGTCGTCGAAGGCTATGCTCTTATCGGGGCGGATGAGAGGGGGCATGGTGGCCACTCCATCGGATTGGAGTCTCCTTTGAAGCTGCCAGAATGCTTGGTGAGTGGGCTCTAAGTCGCTCAGCGTCTTATCCCAGTGCGCGTTACGCTGCTCATCGATGCGTTTCTTTACAGCACGCTGTAAATAGCGCATGTGAGCTTTGTTCGCGTCGCAGGGAAACGCGCTGTAGGCACGTACGGATGCGTTCTTTTCCGTTACCAGTTCGCGTACGTCCGCCGGTAGTTTCCAGTGATGGTTGTCCATCAATGGAACTTCCCGTGAACAACTGTTCAAAACGGATTGTACGTGACCGGTGAACGAATCGATCGCATTCGTAGTGTCAGTGACCGAGGCGATGACGTCGGGAATAGAGTCTAAGTGCGGGGAGCTGGTCGATTGTAGGCTTTCGCTTACTCTCTTCCAGTCCGTGATCGTTTGGGTGGGAGGGGGTCGGGAAGGATCAGAGGGCCCCGAGCGAGGTGCCAGTGCCATGATCACGGGACGATGGTCGGAGTTGAGCTCGTGTAGCGTCTCTATAGACTGTAAACGAAGGTTTACGTTCTTTAGAAGCGCCACATCGAGAATATCGGGAAGGTGCGCGGTGTTGTGCGGATAGTGGGTGGGATGCATCGGAGCAATAATGTCGAAGTTGAGAGTGGCACACAGGCCGAACAGTTGCCTGCCTCTCGCGGTCGTCGTATTACTGTTCCAAGCGGGATGTTTGGCATTGAGATCGCCCGCTATGATAACGGAGTCACTCAAGCCGAGGAGGGCAGTAAGGTCGTGGGATAGGATTTCGCGTTTTTCCCCCACATCGGTGGCGGCGGGAGGGATGTAGGAAGAGACGATAGTGATGGGTTGGTGACCGGTCATGGCTAGCCGACAGATCGATACCTCGAAAAGTGAGAGAGGAGGTGGGTCTAACGGGATGCAGTGGAGCGTTTTGCGGTAATAAATAAGGGTGCCGCCCATGTGACATCTAGTTCTATCGTTTCTAACTATACGGTAGTTGGCGATATTCGGGTCCCGACGGTGAGGTTTTAAGAACGTTTCCTGTACGAGGAGAACGTCTAATTGGTGGTCGCGGAGGAACGTGGTTATTTCGTCGCGTTGTTTGGTGATGCCGTTAGCGTTGAAGAAACCTATTTTTAGGGAGCGCGGTTTGGTTCTACATAGGTTCCTATTATCCATTAAAGATTTTATATTTTATTTATTGTGAGCTAGATTGCGCAGGGCTTGCGTAATCTTGGGAAAGGTGTTGTACACCATGAGTAGCTTCATAGGGTCGCCTTTGCAGGCGATGATGTCCCTGGCCATAGCGTGAGCGTTATCCGAAGAGAATACGCTGAATGTGCTGAGAATGACGACCGCGGGGTCAAACGCGAGGTCGTCGTTTACGACCGGTAGAGAGGCGGCGGCGTTAGCCGGTACGGACGCGTTAGTCGGAGACGATAGAGAGGGGGGCGCAGCTATGGGCGAGGCCATTAGGGCTGCGATCGTGGGCGTAGAGGTGGTTTTGAGAGCTGGGAAAGCTCGTTGTTGCTGGAGGTTGTTGAGGGGAGCCCACGGACTGGGTCTCTGAGGGCTGAGGCGGGCGGGGAGTTGAGAAGAGGGGATCGCCACCGAAGGGCTTTCCCTTTGTTGACGGGCGTTGGCCCGCTTCACGAGCTTGGGCGAGGTTGATTTCGGTGCCTTAGGGCAGCCGCGATAGTTTGCGGGGTGACCGGCTTCGCCGCAGAGCACACAACTGGGAGGGTCGGTGCAGAGTGCGCGATCTTTGGGTCGGGGACAGTCTACAGTGCCGTGGTCACCTAGACACTTGACGCATCTAGGTGTGGCGAAACAGTTGGTCTGAGCGTGACCGTATAATTGGCAACGGTGACATTGCCCTATTACGCCTGTTTTATAAGGCTTCTCTATAATGATGCCGGAAAGGCTACAGATCGCTTTGACCTGGAAGATCGGGTGGTGTCCTTCGGTAGGATCGCATACGACTAGCACCATGTCGTAGGCGGCCCCACCTCTGGGTCGGTGCATCCGGTGCACCTGGGATACTGGGACTCTCTGCGACTGAAGGTCGCTGAGGATGTCCTCTGTTGGGATTTCTTTCGGGATGCGTCTTATGACGACCCTGGTAGATTTCTCCTCGGGGAGAGAGTACGTGTGAAACGACACGTCCCTGGCCTTAAGGGCCTTGGTGAGTTCCCTATAATCGGTTGTGGAGGGGACTTTGACTTTAATGCCTTGCTGAGTAGCACAGGCACTGGTGTAGTTGATCCTGCGATCAACACACATCTTTGAGATGGCAGTCCATTTGGACTTGTCATGAATGTAGAGCGGGGGAGGGGATTTAAGCTTCTTAGAGCTCGAAGTGGCGCCGGAGGGGCTGAGGGGGGGGTTGGTCTGAGAGGGGGCGGGGGAGAGGGGTGCGATAGTCGCGGGGGAGGGGGGGTGGGGGTGGCGGTAGTCGCGGGGGCGGGGGAGGGGGCGGGGGGCGCTACAGGTTTTTTGGCCTTGCTGGCCGGGGCGGAAGTTTTCCCCTTCTTCCTCTTGCCTCCTTTGCCGACCTGGATGTAGTCGTCTTCGGAGGAGGAGGAGGAGGGAGAGGACGAGCTAGTCTCGGAGGCAGTGGCATCCGAGAGACAGGGAGAGGGGTTGACGCACACGTCCATGTCTTCCGAGACAGTGACGGCGGTCGTAGGAGGCGCGATGGCCGAAGTAGAGGGAGCCTCTACGAGAGGGTCGATGATGGGCAAGGATGCGAGGCATGGTATACCTATTTTAGCGGGCGGCGGAGAGAGAGGGCTATCTACGCAAATTATTGCGGGGTTGACATGCTGCAGGTCGGCTATTTGGGTACCGTACCGACGTTGAATGTCGGGGTCCCTGACTATGATTTTAACGAACGCGAGAAGCGCGTCCATATTAAAAAGAAATTAATTTAACTATATCACTATAACTCTAATTTTCGCCTAACAGGCCTAACTCCCCGGGAGGATAGCCCGGGGATGCGTAACCCTCCCCGCCGGGTATAGGCAGGGAGGTGAGTGACCTAATGGTGAGCCCTAAGCTTGCTTTTTACCCGTCGCCAGTCTTAATGTGCGTACGGGGCCCTGAACCAGTCTAGTGCGAAGGGTGTAGACACACCCGACCGACACTAGGTGTGTTGCTGTAAGGGAAACCAGAGCTAGAGTCGACTAGGAGATCCCCCAAGGCCGGTTGTTCTAGCTCCCGTCCGATTTGTAGCTTAACCCTGAAGGGGCTTCAGCTGGGTGTATCGGGTCCACACCCTCTCGGTTTCGTTGACACCGTGAGGTTTCCACCGAGAACCACGAAACTGTGGATTTTCCCAGAAGGGGAATTTACACAACACACGTTTTGACTGTACTTTGAAAAAGACAGATATCAGCCGCCGCCTCGAAAGAGGCAACTTTTGAATTGTAGTGGCGTAGCTAGCGAGCAGCTACGGGGAATGCTACGGCAGAGCGTAGCGACAACGATCACTGACACAACACGAGCGAATTACGCGGAGTAACACGTCCGTGCGCGGCGAGCGTTGATGCGAGAATGACCAATAACTTTCGTGAGGCATATTCATATTAAGTAGTAACCCACTGGCCGAAATTCGACAATAATTAATTAAAATTTTAAATTTCAACCTAAATAAGGTTTTATTGTCAAAGATATTGTGTACTAGCTGTGCCTGCGACTCCGACCGCGTGGATGTCGCTAATTAACACCATGTCGTGTATGAACATTTGTTTCATTAACAAATGTTCGACGTGATTCTTTAAATTGGCATAACTTTTTTTATTTATGAACCGACTGACTTGAAACAAAAACTTAATATTAAGTGCAGCTTACCACACTATATTAGTGAAAACCACATCTAAATCGGATAAGCCGTGTCTGAGATTAGCGAGCACGAACGCACAGACAAACAGACAAAAATTCTAAAAATCATTGTTTTGGGTGCTATTTGCGTTGATAAAGTTCCCCATAATATTTTTTCTCATATATTTTCCATGTACAGACAGCGATGCGTTACACATTTATTATACGTATAGATAATGATTGTGTGAGTGTGTGTCAAACGTATAGTGTATGTTTTTTTATTCATTTAATGTATTTATATTATTTATTTATTTTCTATCTGCATATTACACTAAAATATTAGCTTTCTGCTTCTTCATATAAACTTTAATTGTGTCTAATTTCATACTCCTCCGGTTTCGTAATTTTCGTAGAAAGGTGTACAGTTTTTGCTTCGCGTATTAATTTAATGATTATATTATTGTTTACCGGTTATTACTCACGTGTATTTTTCGGGATCGCCCAACTTGTTTCGACCTCGAACGGAGCCCTTGCAGCAATGTCGCGAGTCAAAATCGCACGTGAGTAATGAGTTAATAACCGTTGAACAATAAAATTAATGTAAATATTCTGGCTTCATGTTCTTTTGGAAGTATCCGTATTCGCCCAAAAGTTGATTACATGAAAATTCATACAAAATTTCCGTTGAAAAGCTCAACTCTTGCTTACCCTGCACAAAAATAACCCCATAACATATTCAATGCGTTAATTGTGAAGGAAATTACGACGGCCATAATACCAATAAATTAAATGAAATCCGTTCGTTCACCGCGTTGTGTTGGTGATTGCGTTGTAAGGCTGGTGTTACACTGGCGATTACATTGTGACGTCACTTGAATGTCATATTTACGGTGACGTAATGTCATGTTGGCAGTAACGGGAGCCGTGTAATCGTTGGAGGAATTAGTCGTTGCTTGAGTAAGGTACAGTCACGAACACAAACATGTATGTATAGATTTGGACTTTTTAAACTCCAAATAAATTGTTATCTGAATAATAAAGCAGTAATAATCTGTGGTACTGTCACGCTGGTCTAGTGGTCACAAGCGTGCTGAGCATGAGGTCTCAGATTCAAATCCCGGGTCGAGCAAAGTGTTACTAAGTTTTTTTTGTTAGTAAATTCTCAGTAGCAATCCGGAGATGGAATGGTGGCCGGTAGATGGCAGTAGGCTCACCACCTATTACATGGGACTTAATAACAACGTTAGTGAAATGTGGGTTTACAACTGTGTATCTGTCTG
Source organism: Xylocampa areola (assembly GCA_935421205.1). Taxonomy (NCBI): domain Eukaryota; kingdom Metazoa; phylum Arthropoda; class Insecta; order Lepidoptera; family Noctuidae; genus Xylocampa; species Xylocampa areola. Next base: position 818,243 of record OW285225.1, on the reverse strand, counting down.
CCCCTTCGGGGAATACAGGCGTGATGCCGTATATATTAATGTATGTCTTTGTGTTGAAGGTATAATTCTATCTGTGTTACATACCTACTTACCATAGTAATACACGCTAGAGATATTGTCGATGAGGTTGTAAAAGTTTGTATGTTTTTTGTTTCCCGACACTAGGAATTTCTTCCTGTATCGTGGGTGCGTTTACAGACATATAATCTCACAAGCACACACATACCCAGACCCGGAGCAATTATCTATGGATAGTAAAAATATTTGCTCCGTGCAGGAATCGAACCGAACGCAGTGCAGCAGTCGGTCTCTCGACCACTGCGCCAACCGCGCTGTCAAATTTACTCGTACATGTTTGTATTTGTACACACAGACAGTTGCAACGTTGATTATTAAGGTTAAAGTGCATGATCAAGAGGTCACAAATGCTACTGCTGAACATGAGGGCCTGGGTTTCATTCCTAGGCAGTGTGAAGTGTTATTGTGCCCAGTAGATGACAATAGGCTCACCACCTATTACATGGGACTTTATTACTGCATTGATGAATACCCCATTCATCTAAATTGTTTCAGGCATTTAAGAAGTTATGGTGGAAAAACTCACAGAAACATACATACATGAACTCACAGAAACATACATACATGAACTCACAGAAACATACATACATGAACTCACAGAAACATACATACATGAACTCACAGAAACATACATACATGAACTCTGAAAATACAACACTCCTTTTTTGGACATCTCTCAAAATATTTCTTTCATAAAAACCTTGTCTTGACAATTTTATTAACATAACACAGCATCACGTCTGTATTCCCCGAAGGGGTAGGCAGAGGTGTACACAGTTGCACACCAATGCTATTTTTAAGTCCCATGTATATGTCCCATAGTCCCATAGGTGATGAGCCGATTGCCATCAATTTGGCACAATTCTAAACTCCGGGCTGCTACTAAGAATTTCCTAACAGAAAAACTCAATAACACTTGCCCGACTCGGGAATTGAACCCGAAACCTCCTGCTCAACAGTCGCGCTTGGGACAACTAGACGAGGCAATTTTATTATTATTATTATTCAGCTATTATGGTCCCAGTGCAAAGCAAAGGCCTTCCTATCCTTCTTCCACTCCTCTCGTTTTAAAGCTTTTTGCGGCCAATCCTTGCAATAGGTGTCAAGCTCTTGACAAATCCAAACACAACAAAAAAAACATACAGCCAAATTGATTATCTTTCAATTGATTTTTAAAAGAAAGTAAATTATTTATTTTAGTTTCGCAGCAGATCTTACAAAGTATAAACAATAAAAAAGAACTTACAATTACTTGAAATTAAAAGGCACTTGCACGAGACCAAAAAGGCCCCTATCTCAGCATATCACTTAAAAATGTGGCGGCATATACTGGCTGATATTCACATAGGTCCCAAAAATAGTGAAGTCACGGGACGCATACGCAATACAGGGAGGATGGAGCACGTAGATCCAGAATAAATCTTTTCACTCTAAGTACAGTGGATAGATTTGGGGAGAACGACAGTTGGGGAGTTGATGAAAATGCCCAGACCCGTCTCCCAGAACGGTTGCACCGGATAAATCCCGATACGTCGTGTATCGGGATGTAGTCCGGTGCAACTAGGTTGTTTCACGGCATGGCTTCGTCCGGTGGGTGGTAACCAGCCGCGGCAGAAGCGTCCCACCAGAAAAATGTGTAGCAAATAACACAACATAAAATCAATTTAAATTAACTAATGCTATATAAGATGACATGCAATCAAACGCCAATGCACGCTTCTGGCGCCAAGCCGGGTGCATAGACAAACTTAACTATATGGTCAAAACACTTTTACTTACATAGATAAACTATCCTTTCTCACTGGTCGCGCTGGGCAAAGACCTTCCCCAAGTTTTGCCAATTAGTTTTTCAATACGCCCGTCACCTCAAACTTTGATGGAACTCATCCAAGTCATCTCACCACCTCTTCCTGGGCTGACATTATGATCAAGTCAAATCAATTCAAGTCAAAAGCAGTTTATTTTAAATAGCCAAATTACATGCACTTAAGAAACGTCAAATGATTCTAGTTGCTCGGTTCCAAAAAGTTGATCATGTGGAGAAGAGCCGGCAAGGAACTCCATAGACACTCTTTTTAAATAAATATTATGTACAGTCTTGCTTTGTTACATTTTTAACCGACTTCCAAAAAAGGAGGAGGTTTCTCAATTCGACCGTATATTTTTTTTTTTTTTTTTTTTTTTTTTTTTATGTGTGTTCGGGGATAACTTCGTCGTTTATGAACCGATTTTGATAATTCTTTTTTTGTTGGAAAGAAGATATCCCAACGGTGGTACCATGGTAAGGAAACCAGGATCTGATGATGAGTCCCCGAGAAATCGAGGGAAACCTTCGAAAATCGTAGGGGCGACTAGTGCATTTGTTAATTTTTTCATTAAGTATTTTAAAGCACTACTATTTAATGAAGGTCTGGAGTCGATCTGATGATGGAGCCGAAAGACGATCTAGGGAACTCTTTAACGATTTACAGCAATTACCTGGTGTTTGGGCTTGAATAATTTGTATTGATGAGAACTTTACACCTAGATGGGTTGTGACTGTCATTAGGGGTCTGATGATGAAGACGAAGGACAGTCAAGGGAACTCCTCAACGTTTTACAGTAGCTACCTTGTTTTGTATGTATGTCCGTCGATATAATTGTTTGAAAGAGTAGTCCCCAGAGGTGGTCCATTTCAATTTAGTGAAGATCTGATGAAGATCTTCGAAGTTAGACGATGGAACTCTTCAATAAATCACAGCAAATCACTCGCAATTGCTGTACTCGCATGTTCATGTATAGTTCATGCCACTCAATACATACATAGCATCATGCCTGTATTGCCCGATGGGGTAGGCAGAAGTGTCCACTGTTGTACACAAACATTTCACCGATACAGTTATTAAGTCCTAGCGGCTTTCGAAGGCCTACCCATATTATTAAATAACTAAATTAACTTATGTATGAAGTATACAAACTTATAGATGACCTATACAATATATATATTAGACTTAAAACTAAAAAGACTAAAGTAAATTAATTTTAAACAAAAAATAAAAACCGCCTTCCAAAATCTACTACCTACACTAAAAAGTTTAAAATAATATCAAAATTTGCTTATAAAAAAATAATTTTAAAATAACAATATATAATAATAATCTGTTAATTTTGGAGTCGGTGCCTGATGTATGTGGGGTTTACAACCAGATACAAAGGCCGGTAACATAACCACAGCGCAACGAACATAAGTGACTAACACGAGGAAAACAATAACCCTCTCCCAGTACAGGCACCGACTGCAAAATTAACAGATTATTATTATATATTGTTATTTTAAAATTATTTTTTTATAAGCAAATTTTGATATTATTTTAAACTTTTTAGTGTAGGTAGTAGATTTTGGAAGGCGGTTTTTATTTTTTGTTTAAAATTAATTAATTTATCTTACTTTTTGTAACCCCCTACTTTACTAGCCTTTGTTACCCGTGACAATGTAAAGATTCATTCAAGGCATTTAGAAGTTATAGTGAAATAAAGAAACTCACATAAATACATACATGAACCCTAAAAACATAACACTCCTTTTTTGGGCAGTCGTGTAAAAATAGTAAATACAATTCAAGATAAATGTTTGAAAAGCATTAACGCATGCTTAGCTAACTCTAAAGTTATTATGATAAATGGAAAAAGACTTTAGACTTCTTTTTCTATTTAATGCGTTAATGCTTTTCAAAGATTTATCTTGAATTGTTAAGGTAATTGCATTCTTTACGGCATTGTTATATTATATTATTATATTAACTGCAAAGTTAGTCGTGTCGGTTCGGTCACCAATATAGGGACTGAATTGATAGCAATGACGTCGCCATAAGACGTGTTAAAATATGGCAGAAGAATTCGCGGTGGTGAGCAGAGGTCGAGATGGCTTAGTGGTCAAAAGCACCTGGAGTATTTATCCGGGAGGCGCAGGTTCGAATCCTGTTCGCGACCGTATTCTTTTTCCATTTAATATAATAACTTTAATAAATACAACATTATCTATATTAAATCTAGACATAATTTCAAATTAAACCACGACACAAACCAGCCTACCTCATCAAAACTTAAAAATCCTCCCTTACCCGTCTCATCTTCCACTTTCCCTTCTTCCTTAACCTTTCGACTTTATAAAGGGCACCCCAACTTATTTGCCGCCATAATTGTACAACAGATTATAAATAAAGTCAGGTAGCTTAATTAACTGTTGCCATGCTTTAGGGTGGCCATGATTTTAGGGGAATTTTGGGGGACTGTCCTGTTTTTAGTTGATGGATGGGATTGGTATGGTGGTGGACATGGGTCGGTATTTTGATGGATTGTGATTTGTTTATTTTATGGAGTTATTCAAATTAATTAATTAGAGCAGTTTCTGTTGATACGTGGAAGTATAAAAAAACTTTAACTCTAACTTTATTTTATAAAGCGCTTTTTACATATGACAGAAGTGTGATACATTATTAAGAAGAGAAAATTAAAATATTTTACCCAGAACAAGGCAAATATATTTATAATGAAATGTTTTACTTCAATGAAATAATAATTGATTGCCATTTAACTTACCGCGAGAACCCTACAAATATTCTGAATAATTATTATATTTATACACGAGTGGCGGAAACACACGAGTACTTCCAACAAACAATAACTGATATAAATATTGAAATATTCTATCCTTTAATATTCCACAACATTTTTTGTGGTCCCCATTTAATATAGAACTGATTAATTCCAAAAACATAGAGGAGATATTCCACCATTATGTACTAAAAAAACTAAAAATATTTATTATTGTTCACTGGTTACTATTCACGTGCATTTTTCGGGATTTCCCGACTAGTTTCAAACCCGAACGGAGCCCTTAGTCATGAGCTGAGCCCGCGGCGAAGTCGCCGTGGCAATGCACGTGAGTAGTAACCGGTGAACAAGAATTAATTAATACGGGTATGCCTCACGAAAGCTATTATATAAAATAAAAATACGAATACTGCTAAAGCATGGCCACCCTACCATTATCTTAACCAGGTACTTGTTAACTGTCACCTACACAAAGTTAACCGGGGCAACGGAGTAACAACGGATTAACGGAATAACGACGATTGTCCAAACAATTATCGTTATCCGTTACATGAAGCAGAAGGCTTCTGGAGTGGGGGAGGGGGGTAGGTCCAATGTGGTAGGTTAATGGACAAAGTTGGGTTAAGTTTAGGTACAGCTGGAATTGTTAATTTATTATGTTTTTACATAATCATCACACCTGTATTCCTCGAGGGGGTAGGCAGAGGTGTAGACAGTTGTATAACCACATTTCACCAATGCTGTTATTAAGTCCCGTGTAATAAATAGGTGGTGAGCCTATTGCCATCGTCAAAGCACAATTCCAAATTCCGGGCTGTTACTGAAAATTTCTTAACTGAAAAACCAAGGTCGAGATGGCTTAATTGGTCAGAGCGCCAACGGTATATATCCGGGAGGCACAGGTTCGAATCCCGGTCCGGATCGTATTTTTCATACCACAACAAAAAACACTTTACAGTTTGTTACGTATGCGTTCATGCGTTTGAAAGATTTATCTGTATTAACGTAATATCTATTTGCACTTACCCGGGAATCGAACCTAACAACTCATGCTCCTTAGCCCAAATCTATGTCTTCTTACTATACTATTTGCTTTTCTTCTTATCGTGTGGTTGATGAACAACCTTGTGTCAGAGTTTAAACCACCCGTAGGTCTCTGACATGGCTTTACATACCATCGAGAACATCTGACAGATGTGCTGGTTTCCTCAAGATGTTTTCATTTATGGTTTTTAGTAAATGTCAATTTTTAAAACGGAATTACTACCTCGTTTTTCTAGTAGTCCAAAGCGTGACTGCTAAGCATGAGGTCTCGGGTTCGATTTCTAGGTCAGGCAAAATGTTATTGAGATTTTCGGATAAGAAATTCCCAGTAGCAGCTCAGAGTTTGGAATTGTCAGACTTACCATCTACATGGGACTTCATAACATCACTGGTGAAATGTGGGTGTACAACTGTGTGCACCTTTGCCTACCCCTTCGGGGAATACAGGCGTGATGCTATGTTGTTATGTTTATGTAAATATTAAAATGTAAAGGAAAATATTTTATCTAATACCTGCTCTCTTATTTTTTGTTTCTGCGCCACCCGAAGTTTGACTGGCAGAGAATGCCTAAGGCATTAAGGCCGCCTCTGTACATTTGTGCATGAGAATAAAAAAATAAAAAAAAATACAAATTGTTTTCATGCTATTACTTTTTGTTTGTAATTATTTGTCTTTTGGTTTGTGGTGAGAATATCTAGTTAAATTGTTTATTTTTCAAATGTATATCATATGTATTCAAATGTATATTTAACTATATATCATAAGAAAAAAAAAACATACATTTAAAAATATAAAAAACAATATGGAATTAATTTAAAAATTCACACCACGCCATTGCAATTATTTAAAATCTGACTAGCTTGTGTTACTCGGGACAATGTAAGGATTCTAACCATACATTGAAATCAATTCAGACATTTGGAAGTTAAGGTGGAATAAAGAAACTGACAAACATACATACATAAACCATAAAAACATAACACTCCTTTGTTTGGGCAGTCATGTAAAAATAGTAGGCCACCGGCACACAGTGGGTCGAAACTATGATTTTAGTGACTTAGGGCTCAACTTTGCTTTTTCACTTTTTTTTTATGCGGATGGGTAGAGCTCATTAACCTCAATAATAATTGTTCTGATGTATTTTTTCCTAAACTTTATACTTTGGGTAGAAAAATGTGTTTTGTTATTTTTTTGTATGGAGCGGATCAAATAACCTTAAATTCCTGCTAAGTAGCGTGTGATCCCGCGTTGAAACTTTATTTTTCATATACCTTGTCTAGTCTATTATCATTTGATGCTATTAACGTGTGCATAAAGTTGCAACTCTGCCAAATAAATGGATCGAAAAAAATGAAAAAATATATCGAATAAAAAGCTACATTTTTTACTTTCGTAAGTTCTTTTAAGTTAAATTTGATATGGAATAGTAAGTAAAAGCACGTAATAATACACATAGTTACTTAACAACTAACAACAATACATTTAAAAGGTCCCTAATTAGCTTAAATTTACTAATATATGTAGTATTAGTAAATTTGTAAATTTAAGCTAATCACACTAATCATAATACATTTAAAAGGTCCCTAATTAGCTCAAATTTACTAATATATGTAGTATTAGTAAATTTAAGCTAATTAGGGATCTATGAATTTCAATTTCTTTGTTTTAATGACTTTAACATGTTTATGAAATGTTATTTTAAGTTAGATTTTGAACAAACAATTGTTCCATCACATTGTTGAAGCCTTATAGGAACTAGACTGGCCATGAAGATAGTTGAGTCATCAAACTCTGCTTCAGTCTTTTGTTTATAATTACTTTGACCTGAGGCTCCATCAAAACCCCATTTGCTTATTAGCAGTAACTCAGTTGGCGAATCCAAATCTAAAGTAATCACTTCTAAAAGCCTAGATACCGTCAAGTTGAGTAAAGCTTGCAGTTTAATAGCAGCTCCTTCTTCAGTTATAATTATGTCTTCTTTCCCTGGATAACATTTTGCCTTCGCTTGTTTTATTTTATAATAAGAAGGGTATAAATCAGACCTATTTTCACTTGCTGCTTCTCTTAGGCTTATATACTGCCACTTACTTAATTTAAGTGAAACTAATAAAGACAGTGCCTTATCGGGTGAATATGTACTACTTTTCGGTTTACTTGTACTTAAACACTCTTTAACTTTTTCTAGATCTTCGGGGTGATTTAGTAAATGGTTCATAATTTTTCCTACATCCTCATTTCCGGTGTTTCTTAAACTAGCAATTGTAGTAGCTTTAAGTTCATCCGGGGATAACGAAAGCGATTGGTTAATATGATCAACGCGTCTTCGTTTTTGCCTGGAGCCCAATTCCTCGAAAGGTTTTCGAGGTGTAAATGTAGATGTCGAAGCTTCTGTAGTAGATGGTGGTAGATTTTCGACATCTTCAGTATTACAAATCTCGAGCCTTTCCTGTTCAGTGTTCACAGCTTCAGGTATCATTCCTTCGGGCCAGTTTATTGCACGTTCCAACCAATCACCATTTTTTCTTACAAACTGTGCTAACGTGCGACTACTTCGTTCCCATCTTGCACTTATATTTGAACAAAAGCGCGTACAGAATTTTTGGAGCTCAACACTGTTCTCTTCGGTCACGTTTATTTTATGTTGTAGGAATTGAAAGAATTTTTGACTATCCGACAGTGACTTGACCTGCTCTCTTAAAATCATAAATAAATCTAAATTGTTAACTAAATTATCCATTATAACGAAAAAGGGACGATCAGAATCACGAGATGTTAGTAGTAGTACGAATAAACGAACACTAGTTAGTATATAATAAATTATGGTCATTTTATACTTCCAGAATCCAGTGACAAACAATGTTTACTAATTTTTCTACTACCCTCATTAACTAATTATCCTAATTAATATTACAGTAATGACTAAAAGTGAAAAACATTGTTTTTTTATAAGGTAAAAGGTTAAGCTAATTACAGTAATTAAACACACAAATAGAAATTAATTGATTTCATATCCACATTTTTAAATAAAGGTCCCTAATTAGCTTAAATTTACTAATATATGTAGTATTAGTAAATTTAAGCTAATTAGGGACCTTTTAAATGTATTGTTGTTAGTTGCTAAGTAATTATGTGTATTATTACGTGCTTTTACTTACTATTCCATATCAAATTTAACTTAAAATAACTTACGAAAGTAAAAAATGAAGCTTTTTATTCTATGTATTTTTTCATTTTTTTCGATCCATTTATTTGGCAGAGTTGCAACTTTATGCATTTGTTTATAGCATCAAATGATAATAGACCAGACAAGGTATATGAAAAATAAAGTTTCAACGCGGGATCACACGCTACTTAGCAGGAATTTAAGTTTATTTGAGCCGCTCCATACAAAAAAATAACAAAACACTTTTTTCTACCCAAAGTATAAAGTTTAGGAAAAAATACATCAGAACAATTATTATTGAGGTTAATGAGCTCTACCCATCCGCATAAAAAAAAGTGAAAAAGCAAAGTTGAGCCCTAAGTCACTAAAATCATAGTTTCGACCCACTGTGCGGCATCAGGAACAAGGTCCAAGCTACCGGTAGTTAGAGCTCTAGAGAGAGGAACCTTCTCACAATGCGTGCCGAGTCGAGGAGCATAGTTTAGTCACCGTAAAAGTTATTTTATTATTACTTATTATTTATTTATCTGTCAATAATATCCCCATCTTCATGATTGCCATTCATTTCACATACATATCTTTGCATATTTTCTTATTTAACGGCACCTACGTCTTCGCTCACACGATCATCTTTCATCACATAATCAACATTTCCCCGCAACATAGTGAGGGTGTTTATTCACTCCTGTGACGTCAGAGCGACAGATAAGCAGCACTCTTGTTTATATAAATTACTCTCGCATAAACGTCATTTTGTACGACACGAATAAAGGCTCTTTCACAATGGTGCGACTTTACGTGCGACAAAACTGTATCGCATAATTTTGAGTGGTATAAAAAGTGTAAATATCGTCAAAATAACTTGACAGTTATGCTACCGCAATTGACACTCGTTATGTCAAATTTTTCCACCACATTAATACGTCTTATCAGTGACATCTACATGTATAAGTTACTACAGAGTGACTAAACATACGTTACCTTTACGCATTCCAATATTATTATTCTTCGCATGGGTGAACATTTATACCTTGGGTTACATTATTGAAGTTTTAGTAAGAAGAAAGAAAGAAAGAAGAAATAAATTATTTATTTTAGACTCAGTGCAGAGTAAACTTAAACTAAAACAGTACTCAATGTAAGGTACAGGATAAGTAAGAATACCTAATATTTTTTTGTAATAAATATAGCCTATGTTACTCAGGGATAATGCAGCATTCTAATGATGGAAGAATTTTTGAAATCGGGTTATTAGTTTTTGAGTTTATTCATTACATACAAAAATACAAATCTTTCCTCTTTATAATATTAGTGTAGAAGTGTAGATGTAGATAAAAAAGTCAAAGTCAAATGTTTTAGTTAACATAAACCATATAAAGGCACTTAAGAAACGTCCAGATTTAGTTGGACGGTTCAAAAATAAAAACAGACAAGAAACTCCACGGTTACTCTTTTAAAATCAATATTTTTTTACAGATTTTGTACATGCAACGTTTATCTAAGAGGAATAAGAGAACAGTGTAATCTTCGAAACAAAGTAAGTAATATTAAAAATATCTAGCTATAATGTATTAATTACAACGGATTTGACAAATTTACTGAGTTCTCAAAGTTTGTACGACCTGTATAAACTTAAAAATCCAATACGAGTCTCAGTAAGACTTGTCGTTGCAGTATGTAAAATCTCGTGCGACTATTCACAATTTGTGTAGAGGACATTCTTGAAATCGTGTCGCAAAGTCCCTTTACACCAGTATGTGGGAGCCTTAAGTAGGGAGGCGAGATGTGTTAGATCTACTGTGATGAAGTATTTTGTCATCGTGTGTTTATTTGTCTTTGGGAATTCTTTGTCTTTGAATACACTTTTTTACATGTATTTTAGTTAATAGGTTCATAAATTGTATAACTTTTTTTTTATTCGTATAGCTCCATTAATTTTAGTTTTGATGTATGTTTAAATCGACTTGTATTATGAATCACTACCCAGTTGATGCTTAAAGATGGCGGCATCGCCATGGCAAGTCGAGAAAGTGCTGGCATTATGATTTTGATGCTTTAATGGCGAAAGTAATAATTTAGTATTGAAACCGAGAGTTGTGAAGAGACATTTGCCCGATAGTGTAAGTAAAAAAAGCCCCTAAATCATAATCATAACATAACATAGCATCACGCCTGTGTTCCCCGAAGGGGTAGGCAGAGGTGTAAACAATTATACACCCACATTTCACCAATGCTGTTATTAAGTCCCATGTAATAGGTGGTGGTGAGCTTATTGCCATCAACCGGGCACATTTCCAAACTCCGGGCTGCTACTGAGAATTTCCTAACAGAAAAACTCAATAACACTTTGCCCAACCCGGGAATCGAACCCGAGACCTCCAGCTCAGCAGTCGCGCTCCGGACCACTAAACCAACGAGGCAGTTAAAAATAAAATCATAATTATGTTTAAAATGTATTTTATATAAATTATCTCAGCAGTAGCAGCCGATCTCTCGAGTACTGTGCCAGCCGCGCCTTTTGCAAAATGACACCTACAAATGATACAGACACATTAAATTAGATTCTTGCTCAAAATCAAATCTAAACCGACACCAACACTCCAAATCTCACAAAAGCATTATCAACACTATCCCGGTTATTCTGAACAATGACCTAATCGACAACGTGGAGCGGCCATTGTTTACTACATTCGGTAACAACGGGTAATAACCGGTTATAACTGGATCGATTAGGTTCGGGCGGGCGATATTATCAACACCGCTATTTAGTTAGGCTAAGGGTGTCAAATGCAGATTTTAGTATTCATACTATAGTCGATAAAGCTACAAATAGTATGGATTAAATTTAGTCTCTCTGTTTGGTAAACGATCGTTGACGTTAAGCAAAGTTTGGCGCGGTCAGCCTACAGATGGGTGACCGTTTAAAATTCATCAGACATTCTACGTGCTTTGGAGGGCACGTTATATCTGGTCCCGGCTGTAGTTATAACTAATTATAGTCAATATATAGTCAATCAATATTTTTAAAGTTTGTCTGGCACCGACTCCAAAAATAATAATAATTGTATATTATTGTCCTAATAAATTGATTTATTCAGAATCCTCTAAAATTTAAAAAAATATTTTTATATTAATGTAGTAAGTAAATAATGCAATTATTTTATAACTTTTTAGTGCAATTTTACTTAACAGAAAGATTTTTGGAGTCGGTTCTTTTTTTTGTTAATTGTGATCAGAAATATCCGAGAGCAATGTAGGTTAATGCGTGAAATAATATAAAAAATATACATATACTGAGCACACCGATACTATGCCATCTGCGATAGGGACACAGGTTAACGCGATTTCTTCAGAATCTTGATGAAATCTTTGTCCAACCCAACAGTCGTGCATAAAACATCGATTGGGACACAAAAATACGCTTCGCGACCGTCTAGGCCTACCCTAATAAGCATTACTGATTGCACTGTGGCGAATACATCACGGTTTGATGGCAATGCGTTTGTGGCCGTTTTGAGCACAGTTATTAATAATCATATTTTGTTTATGTTTGGTTTGCCGTGTTTAGCCATGACCAAGTGATTTAGTATGGTAAATAATTGTAATATTGATTTAATAACACATTGTTTGTTATTTTGAAAAGCTTAGTTATGTGTTGCGATATGCTATCACATTATTTTGAGTTATAATGTGTATTTGAAAAGTAACAGTTTCAATTGTAAATAGCATTATAAAATACATCGTCAAGTGTATTTTAGATCACTTATAATTTGTGTATACTTTAGAAATGATACCTAAATATGGTTTAAAGAAATGTTATAGGTATTCAAGATAAATCTTTGAGAAGCATTAACGCATGCTTAGCGACGAACTCTAAAGTTATTATACTAAATGGGAAAAGAATACGGTCGCGAACAGGATTCGAACCTGCACCTCCCGGATAAATACTCCAGGCGCTCTGACCACTAAGCCATCTGGACCTCTGCTCACCACCGCGAATTCTTCTTCCATATTTTAACACGTCTTATGGCGACGTTATTGCTATCAATTCGGTCCCTATACAAGTGACCGAACCCTACACGACTAACTTTTATAGATATGTTTATTATACTTTTGATTTTTTAAGTATTATTAAATAAATAAACCAAAAGAGAGACGAACTTCATATTCTAACTGATTATTTCTTAGAGTCATTGTCATTTGAGTCTAGACAATAAGGTAGAATTATGTAAGTGTTAAAAATGTATTCTGTAATAATTAGTCAGAGATTTACTTATAGCATAACGTCAGACATTAATGTCAAATATTTACACCAGACATTTACCTACGTCATATTTTTACATCAGAAATTTACTGTACCTGACTATCCAATAATTAAATTTACATTGTTATTTTTGTTACAAACAATGCCAATTCAATTCAAACGTTTATTGCGAATTAAGTTAGATTGGTGTTACATAAATATTGTCTTAAAAAACAAGTTTCGTACTGCTATATGCCTTTCAGTATGTAATAATAAATGAACACTTTTACGCCAAGCATAAAACCAATGAATCATTATATTTACAATCTATAATTATGTCATATTCATATCTTAATGTCAACTGAAAGTTAAAAATGTCAATTGTAAAAATTTATTAATTGAAAGTGTTTTAAGGTCATGGCAATCATAATTATGTCATCATAATCGAAAACCGATAATGTATCGAGAATTATGTCATATTCATATCAATGTCAACTGAAAATTAAAAATGTCAAATGTAATAATTAATTAATTGAAAGTGTTTTAACGTCATGGCAATCATAATTAAGTCATCATAATCGGTCTACAATTTTTTTTGCATCATCATCATTTCAACAGTTGTTATTGTGATGACATATTCAGTTCAATCATCTCGTTGCAAATAGTAAGCTTCATAATCCTCTACATGACGTAACATGTTAACCTACTACCCTAAATTCAGTCCGTAGACTTGCAAAAACCCTCCACCATTTTCCTTAATTCGCACACAACACATCATCCCTCTTCCTAATCGATCCCCATTCATCCCTTATTTGTCTTGTTACAACCCAAAATATGAACACACAAAAAATAACACGAAACAAATGACAACGAAATTAAGCAGTTTCAAAGTTGAAATAATAAGAAATTAACCAACAAATAGCTCCCGGGAAGGAAACGGTATTTACGGGAACAACTATAAATTTGCATATACTTAAAAGCTTAATTCAAGAGGGTAAAGTTTATTTTTGCTTGGCTGAACTGTGTGTGGTATCTTGGCAGTATGCTACTAACCCATTTCAGAGTTGAAACACTACAATTTTAAAAGGTTAATTGTTCAAAAATGTTTGCCAAATGTGAAAACTTTGCGGCGGAGTCAAACATTGGGTGGATATGTAGAGTTTGTTTTAATTCAGCTCTAATAGGAACATGCAATTAAAAATTGAGACACGCGAACAATATGGCGGCATACGCCACGTAATTTTACTGTTTTATACTTGTTTCTTCAGAGTAATTGCTGTCTGAGCTGGATATTACTCAGAATTTCAGGAAAAAAGTGGGTATCATGACTAAGTAAGAGCCGCGATCTATCGATTGAGGTTAAGTTGCGCTTGCCGCTGTTGGTCTATGGATGGGTGACCATCATTCCATACCGAAACCCCTCTGTGCCTTGGAGAGTGCGTTAAGCCGTCGGTTCCAGTTGTTAAATTAAGATCTATGACAGCCGTTACGGGTAGGTAGTCAGAAACCTAAAAGTCTGACAACCAGTCATACCAAGATACATCGTGTTACCCTGTAACTAGGTTGTGGAGGTCGGATAGGCAGTCGCTCCATGTAAAATACTGGTATTAAGCTGCATCTGGTATGACGGGAGATTGAAACAAGAATGAGTTTTAGGGCATAAATGCTAAGTATACTTTTTAAAACGTGTGGAAATCCACACTAGGAATTTGTTCTTTATCGTGGGTATGTTTACAGCCAAATAGATCTTTTCAAAACACTTTTACAAGTCATTTTTATAAACTAGATCGCGCCAGCGTTTCCTATCTGACTATCTCTGAGAATAAACGCCGAAACAAACTCAGAGGTCAACGTCTCTTTTAAAGTCCAGACATAATAGTACATATCTATGTGAGTGTAACCATGCAGGGATCGCTTTTTGAGGAAAGAGCCATAGCAGCTTTGAGGTGACCTGTCCTGTCTGACGGCACGTATGCATCAGTCATCGTGTAGCTCAACCATAACTAAGGGAGCTCAACGACCCGTCACAAGACGATACCAGATCAGGAGGACATTTGCGTAGGTCACATAAAAGAACTCAAAACCGCCAGACAATCAATGATAATTCTATTTTTCAAAGAAACATTGAAAAAATAATAGACAAGAACGGGGCTTGAACCCGCGACCTTTGACGTTCCGTGTCATCACTCTACCAACTGAGCTACCTTGTCGTGTTCAAACCTATTGAATTTTCAATCCTCTTTGTATACGTCTTAAGGAGACGCCTGGTGATATTTATCTAGTAATCATTTACAGATTTACTAAACTCAGCGTTACCACTTTGCAGTTGTAAATCGCCGAACAACATCCCAATCCTTTATAAATCATATATAATTATATTTTTTTTTTAATACATGTTGAGGCCATGTAATGCCTATATTAATTCTATTTTACAAAGAAACATTGAAAAAATAATAGACAAGAACGGGGCTTGAACCCGCGACCTTTGACGTTCCGTGTCATCACTCTACCAACTGAGCTACCTTGTCGTGTTCAAACCTATTGAATTTTCAATCCTCTTTGTATACGTCTTAAGGAGACGCCTGGTGATATTTATCTAGTAATCATTTACAGATTTACTAAACTCAGCGTTACCACTTTGCAGTTGTAAATCGCCGAACAACATCCCAATCCTTTATAAATCATATATAATTATATTTTTTTTTTAATACATGTTGAGGCCATGTAATGCCTATATTAATTCTATTTTTCAAAGAAACATTGAAAAAATAATAGACAAGAACGGGGCTTGAACCCGCGACCTTTGACGTTCCGTGTCATCACTCTACCAACTGAGCTACCTTGTCGTGTTCAAACCTATTGAATTTTCAATCCTCTTTGTATACGTCTTAAGGAGACGCCTGGTGATATTTATCTAGTAATCATTTACAGATTTACTAAACTCAGCGTTACCACTTTGCAGTTGTAAATCGCCGAACAACATCCCAATCCTTTATAAATCATATATAATTATATTTTTTTTTTAATACATGTTGAGGCCATGTAATGCCTATATTAATTCTATTTTTCAAAGAAACATTGAAAAAATAATAGACAAGAACGGGGCTTGAACCCGCGACCTTTGACGTTCCGTGTCATCACTCTACCAACTGAGCTACCTTGTCGTGTTCAAACCTATTGAATTTTCAATCCTCTTTGTATACGTCTTAAGGAGACGCCTGGTGATATTTATCTAGTAATCATTTACAGATTTACTAAAAATTTTTTCAATGTTTCTTTGAAAAATAGAATTAATATAGGCATTACATGGCCTCAACATGTATTAAAAAAAAAATATAATTATATATGATTTATAAAGGATTGGGATGTTGTTCGGCGATTTACAACTGCAAAGTGGTAACGCTGAGTTTAGTAAATCTGTAAATGATTACTAGATAAATATCACCAGGCGTCTCCTTAAGACGTATACAAAGAGGATTGAAAATTCAATAGGTTTGAACACGACAAGGTAGCTCAGTTGGTAGAGTGATGACACGGAACGTCAAAGGTCGCGGGTTCAAGCCCCGTTCTTGTCTATTATTTTTTCAATGTTTCTTTGAAAAATAGAATTAATATAGGCATTACATGGCCTCAACATGTATTAAAAAAAAAAAAAATTATATATGATTTATAAAGGATTGGGATGTTGTTCGGCGATTTACAACTGCAAAGTGGTAACGCTGAGTTTAGTAAATCTGTAAATGATTACTAGATAAATATCACCAGGCGTCTCCTTAAGACGTATACAAAGAGGATTGAAAATTCAATAGGTTTGAACACGACAAGGTAGCTCAGTTGGTAGAGTGATGACACGGAACGTCAAAGGTCGCGGGTTCAAGCCCCGTTCTTGTCTATTATTTTTTCAATGTTTCTTTGAAAAATAGAATTAATATAGGCATTACATGGCCTCAACATGTATTAAAAAAAAAATATAATTATATATGATTTATAAAGGATTGGGATGTTGTTCGGCGATTTACAACTGCAAAGTGGTAACGCTGAGTTTAGTAAATCTGTAAATGATTACTAGATAAATATCACCAGGCGTCTCCTTAAGACGTATACAAAGAGGATTGAAAATTCAATAGGTTTGAACACGACAAGGTAGCTCAGTTGGTAGAGTGATGACACGGAACGTCAAAGGTCGCGGGTTCAAGCCCCGTTCTTGTCTATTATTTTTTCAATGTTTCTTTGAAAAATAGAATTAATATAGGCATTACATGGCCTCAACATGTATTAAAAAAAAAATATAATTATATATGATTTATAAAGGATTGGGATGTTGTTCGGCGATTTACAACTGCAAAGTGGTAACGCTGAGTTTAGTAAATCTGTAAATGATTACTAGATAAATATCACCAGGCGTCTCCTTAAGACGTATACAAAGAGGATTGAAAATTCAATAGGTTTGAACACGACAAGGTAGCTCAGTTGGTAGAGTGATGACACGGAACGTCAAAGGTCGCGGGTTCAAGCCCCGTTCTTGTCTATTATTTTTTCAATGTTTCTTTGAAAAATAGAATTAATATAGGCATTACATGGCCTCAACATGTATTAAAAAAAAAATATAATTATATATGATTTATAAAGGATTGGGATGTTGTTCGGCGATTTACAACTGCAAAGTGGTAACGCTGAGTTTAGTAAATCTGTAAATGATTACTAGATAAATATCACCAGGCGTCTCCTTAAGACGTATACAAAGAGGATTGAAAATTCAATAGGTTTGAACACGACAAGGTAGCTCAGTTGGTAGAGTGATGACACGGAACGTCAAAGGTCGCGGGTTCAAGCCCCGTTCTTGTCTATTATTTTTTCAATGTTTCTTTGAAAAATAGAATTAATATAGGCATTACATGGCCTCAACATGTATTAAAAAAAAAATATAATTATATATGAATCAATGATAATATGTATCTCTCGTCGACAAACCTTAGGCTATATATGTATATAGCGTACACCTTCCAAACTTGATGCTATGTATGTACATAGCATCAAGTTTGGAAGGTGTACGCTCAAATGAATATACTCCTATAGGTCACCCATTATCAGACCGACTGCGTCAAGTTGCAACAATTTGCAACGTGCTACAAACACCTTTGCAGAAATCACGGTGTCCAAAATCATGGCTACAATATTTAGTGATTGCGTCAATATCAATTATGTCCAGTTATTAGGGGTGCATATAAATGAGGGAGTTGTCGCCGTCCCTCCCTCCGGGGCGAGGCGTGTTGGGGGAAGTTAGGAATGTATTCAAATTGTGCATAGGTATTTTGCCTTTATTATGGGAAAAGTGGTAAGGTGTAAGAATTAATTACTTGCTATTTTGATCAATTACAATTGACTGCAATCAGAAATGCTGGTGTTGTTCAGCCTCAAATCATATTTGTAAATACTTAGATAAAAAAATTGCCTCGTTGGTCTAGTGGTCCCAAGCGTGGCTGCTTATCAGGTGGTCTAGGGCTCGATTTCCGGGTCGGGCAAAGTATTATTGAGTTTTTCTGTTAGAAAATTCTTAAGAGCGGCCCGATGTTTGGAATTGTGTCCGGTAGATGGATCAAATGAAACCATTTATTTCAAATAACCCATTTACATGCACTATTGAATTGTCAGAAGTTAGTTGCCACGTTCCAAAGTGTAGATTCCTATGGAGAAGAACGGGCAAGAAACTCCACGGTTACTCTTTTTCATCATATAGGTTTAGGAAATAGGCTCATCACTCACACATACATGGGACTTAATAACAGCATTGGTGAAATGTGGATATACTACTGTGCACACTTCTGCCTACCCTTCGGGGAATACAGGCGTGATACTATGTTACATGAAAAAATCGATAAGTACAGCCAGATCTACATCTCGAAATTTCTTGTCTGACTTTTTTAATAGTTTCTATGATAGCATTGAGCACTTTTTTGCCGTTACTTTTATTTTTTATATCTTCAGAAGCCAAATCTTGTGACAGAGCTGTTGAAACCACCCGGGAAACTTAGTAACTGCTATCTTACAAAGAACACCTGAAACTGATCGTTTTTCGTGCTCATAGTAATATCTTAGGATTTCGCGATCACTACACATTATAATAAAACAACTTATACCGGATCTTTTAGTTAATAATTCGATGAAATTGTAAAATTAAAATTTTATCTCTAAATTTAAAACGACTGTGACCTCTGAGTTTGTTTCGGTATTTCTTCTCAGGGATAGTCTTAGGAAATACCGTCGCGATTTAGTTTTAAATATGTATCAGAGACAAAAATATTTTTATGAATTTTATCAATTATATGTACGACGGTAGACTGAAATAATTTTAAATAAACTGTTGAGACGCCTGACACCTTAGTCCTCCTACGACCACGGACGCTGCAAAGTGTTCGAAACGTCAGGAAAAACAAAAAACAATAATACACGCGATTAATCCGGTTAACAGTTGTTATACTATAATTTATTTATCGTGCTCAGATGAAAATTATGTTTCGTTATGTTATAGCAGTTTATAAAGCTAAGATCCTTTACTATTATATCAGCTGCCGAGTGAGAGGGCCTGGGTTCGATTCCAGGGTCGGTCAAAGTGGCAGGAAATTCTCAGTAGCAGCCCGGAGTTAGGAAGATGGAGTAGTGACACCCCCGTGCTTCGGCGAGCATGTAAATCTGTCGGTCCTGCGCCTAATCTCATTCCGGTCATGTCGGGTTGTCGTCCTGTCGGATTATGAGCGTGAAGGAGAGAAGGAGTGCACCTGTGCACTATGATATCTCTTACGGACTTGACTATTTGCATTGAGATAGGCCGCCGTGGCCGGGGAAATTCGGTCATGAGTATTTTATTATATCAGCTCTTGCGCAATGCAATCCTTAAATGGACAATATAATATCAATTTCAATATTCAAATGTAAATTAAACAACAGTGAAACAATAATTCATGTTAAATGATTTAAGTGTGACAAAAAAAGTGAATAAAATTAGACGCGCCGCGGGGGCTGTCGGTCCGAATGAGTGTGTTGTGACCGAGTGGGTGAATGATTAAATTAAATCGCTCGTTATTCATCACTGTGGACTGGACATTTTTTGTCACACTGTGGACACTGCTGCTACTTTCGGCCTTTAAGGGTTTTAAAGCTTTGCGCTATTAGTCACTGCGAATTTTTTATTTAATTTTTTACTTTCGGATTATATTTTTAACGTTGCTAGGTTGTCTCGCTATAATAAGCCGTACTGAGGACTTATTGAATGAATTACTGAAGTTGAAGAAAGTAATAATGATAGATTTGGGGAGAACAATAGTTGGGGAGTTGATGCAACTGCCCAGACCTGTCTCCCACAACGTTTGCACCGAAATACATCCCGAAACACGACTAGGTCGCTTCACAGCATGGCTTCGTCCGTTCTGGATTTAGTGCTCCATCCTCAGCCACAACCTCGCTTATCATCAGGCGAGTTGGTGGCGACTACGTCCCGAAACACGACTAGGTCGCTTTACGGCACGGCTTTGTCCGATCAGTGGTAACCAGCCGCGGCCGAAGCCTCCCACCAGAATTGTGTTGCTTTTTTTGCACCACTCACCACTCTACCCCACGTGTAGATATTCCATTTTAAGGGTGCACTCCTAGGGAAGCGAGAAACGGGCTAAGTCCCTGCTCTAAGCAGTGCAAAGAAAACATCGTGAAAAACCAGCATACCTGAGAGATGTTCTTAATGGTGTTTAAAGCGACGTCAAAGGCCTACGGGTGGTTTAAACTCTGATACTACATTTAACGATAAGAAAGATAACCTTCGGGTACAAAGACCAAACTTCAGTCGCAACAGGAATAAATTGTAATCCATAAACATATCAAAACAATTGTTTCATGAGGATTATCGACCACACACCACTCAACCCAGTTGCTAAAGACAAAAGTGTGAAACAATAACGCCGGATGAACACGCTTTACATATAAGAAAGGCTTTAGCCGTCTTTGTAAAGCAAATATAATGATATTAAGTTTTGTATATTAAATGTAAGAATTTTGGAGCGGTAAGATGCTGCTGTAATGCAGTTATGTGTCTTATTTAATAAGGTATAGATTTCCTATATGTTGACCGGCTTCCTGTGTTTCTTTTTTATATGTTAGCAGGAAGGTGAATTACTTTATATATATATATATATGTTTATAGGGTTTTGATGCATTATGGTCGTAATTTTTTATGGAATATCTGGTTATTTGTTCACATATTATTTTCGGAATTTGGGACCTTTTTTTTGCTAAGGGTCATTTTAATCTTTGTGAATAACAATAGTTGGATACCTTATATAATATAACATAGCATCTCACCTGTATTTCCGCAGGATACACCAACAGTTCGCCGATGCAGTTCTCATGTAACATTTATCTCCACTCTAAAATCCAGGCTACTACAAAAATGCCGTCAATAAAAAAAAAAACAATAAAACTTAAGATAATTTGATTAAGTATTTGAGTTTTTAACTCATAAACCTATCCCTATAATACTTTTAATGTATGTACACAACGTGCCTCAAGAATCAAGGAACCTTCAAAACAAAAAGCGTTATTTTAGCCCCCGCACCATTTGCATGTGTGCGTTCATAATAAATTACGTGCGTATGTGTGCATGATAAAGTGTTTGTATTCTCTTTTGTTTCAAATGTATGGGAAATTCGCGGGCAATGCCAGGTGGAATGTATTGAAGGGATTGCAGTACAGTTGAGTATTAGGAAATTTTATATGTAGGTGGCCAGCCCACCATAAAGAAAATGGGTAACTATACTAAAATTATAAACCTGAAGAGTTTGTTTCGTTGAACGCTTTAATCTCAGAAACTATTGTTTCGAATTGAAAAAATATTTTAGTATTGGATAGCCCATTTATCGAGGAAGGCTATAAGCTATATACCATCACGCTACGACCCTTAGGAGCCGAGTAAGAAGAAAAAAAGCGGGTGAAACTACGGGGCACAGCTATTTAAGGCTAAAGCGAGGTTACATATTTTGTTTGAACATATTTTTGTCTTCTTCTGATTGAGTTATCAAGATTATTCTAATAGAACTGCCGTCATTGGTCTACCGAGCGTGATGTCTTGGGTTCAATTCCTGGGTCGGGCAGTGTTACGGTCATCTTTTGTTAGGAAATTCCCAGTAGTAGCCGGAGTTGGGATTTAAACCGGTTGATAGCCATTCTCACATGTGACTTATTAACAGCATAAGTAAAATGTGGCTTTACTACTGTGTACACCTCTGCCTACCACCTCGTGGGGTATTGGTATGATGTTATATTAATAATACTCCTCTCATCCGTAAATACAGGTGCACACCCTCTTCCTTCACTCTATTCCGCTGGGACGGCAATCCGACACGACCGGAGAGAGATCAGGCGCAGGACCGAGTGTGACAGTATAAAGCGAATGCCTCACCACCTATTACATGGGACTTAATACCAACAGAATTGGTGTAATTTGGGTGTACAGCTGTGTACACTTTTGTCTATCAACTCTTTGGGAAAAAAAACTGCTAAAATGTTGATAAACTTTTCAAACGCCTTAACGCATACGTAGCGAACTCTAACGTTATAAACACAATTTTGGGGACAGAAATATACGGTTCTGAGCAGGATTCAAACTTGCGCCTCCCAGACACAGAATAGATAGCGACGACGTCACCAAAAGACGTATTAAAATATGGAAAAAGAATTCGGAGTAGTAAGCAGAGATCGACATGGCTTAGTGGTCAGAGCATCTGGAGTATTTACCTACCCGGGAGGCGCAAGTTCGAATCTTACTTCGTATTTTGATTACCACAAAAATTTAATATTTTATTACATTTTGCATGTATCACAAGTCGCACATCGCACGTGTAAAGCAACATACATTATCGCAAGAGTGTTGTGACACAAAAATTGTGCGAATATTCACTCACACAACATTGTAGTACAAGTATATTGTTGCACTCTATATTCTGAAAGTCGGAACACGTAAGCTTACGTATGCAATGTCGCAAATGAAGGTATTATTTTAAGTGGAAGGTTGGAGGGTTGGCCGCCTGTTACACCGTACTGTAATGATTGTTACGAGATGAAGTTTATTTGGCTCCACTCTTTTCTCTTCCTTCACTCTCATAGTCCGATGGGATGGCATTCCGACACGACCCGAGAGAGATCAGGCAGGACCGACTTCACGTGCTCTCCGAAGCACGGAGTGACACACCACCAACTTCCTGACTCCGGGCTGCAACTGAGAATTTCCTAACAGAAAACCCCAATAACACTTTGCCTGATCTGGGAATCGAACCGACCTCACGCTCAGCAGCCGCGCTTGCGACCACTAGACCGACGAGGCAGTCTACTTATATCTAAGCTATCGCTTATTCAAGACAATAATATAATTAATATAATTTAAAAAGCACGCCTGCCATATGTGATTAATATATTTTTATTTCATACCTTTTCGTGTACCATAGACACTATATTACTATTTTTTTAAATCTTTCTAGGCAATCTTACCCGGAACAATTTAAGGATTCTAACGATACCCCATACATCTCAATCGGTTCAGGCGTTTAGAAGTTATGGTGCAATAAAGCAACTCACAAACATACATAGGTACATTATATACATACATGAACCCAAAAAACATACCACTCCTTTTGTTTTGTGGCAGTCATGTAAAAACGCATAAATTGACATTTTAATATCGTGAATACACAATTAGGATGTTTGGTCTAAGAAAAAAAAACAACTACAGAATTTTAATCTCTATTTTTACCTATGTACCACAACTTTGATTAAATGAATCTTCGCATCGGTGTGACCCACATCCTATCTCCAAGTTTTTCCTTTCAAAAACAGAACGAATGCAAAGTATATGACGTGTTAAGTCCCGGGTGGCGGCTTACGCAGATTTAGACTACATTCTGACGTTACACACACATACACACACTACGTGTCACAGTGTTGATAAACGTGTTGAGTGATGATAACGGAAAATTGGTCCTTCGTGACGAATATAAGTTCTTATTTGAGATAATTAAGTGGTCTAGAAGCAAGAATTATGAATGCTTTGAACGAATTTATTCAGGGTTCGTGAGTGTCACGACGTGTACATAAGTCGAAATTGGCCACTGCCTTGTTGGTCTAGAGATCCCAAGCGCGACTGCTGAGCATGAGGTCCTGGTTTCGATTCCCGGGTCGGGCAAAGTGTTTTCGGGTTTTTCTATTAGGAAATTCTCCATAGCAACTCTGAGTTTGGAATTGTGCCCGGCAGCTCACCACCTATTACATGGGACTTAGTAACAGCATTGGTTTAATGTGGGTGTACAACTATGTCCACCTCTGCCTATCCCTTTGGGGACTACAGGCGTGATGCTATGTTATGTTATGATGCTATGTCCGAATAAGCATTAAATGGATTTTAGTTTGAATAAGAAAATACTTTTTTATGAATATAATAAAAATTTGTATTGAGCATTTTTTATCTTAAACAGGAGGGTGAAAGGGGGTGTAGAAGAAGCACAAGAGAAGGAAATAAACCAATTACATACACTTCAGCACACACACACACCACTTTACGACGCACTATGCACCCACAGACTTTTAAGTGAACACACCATAATATATTATGTACAAACATCTATAATATATATACCAACAAAACCCAAAAGTAATAAATGTACGGTAGACTGAAATAATTTTAAATAAATGTTGGGACGCCTGACACCTTAGACCTCCTGCGACCACGAACGCTGCAAAGTGTTCGAAACGTCAGGAATAACAAAAACCAATAATACACGCGATTAATCCGGTTAAAAGTTGTTTTATTATAATATTGTGATAGACTGCAGCAACACGAATGTTTTATAATTATGTTTTAATAACATGGTTGAACACTGTCTCTTGAGATACAGGTTCCCACCTAGTGCAGGTGATAGGGTCAAAGTTTTAGCTACAGATATAACCTCCACAAAATAGATTGTAATATGTTACCGATTTAGTTACAAAAAAAAAACTTTAATCTTTAGTGGTGAGAAATAAACTATAAAAAATATATAATTCCAGTCGCAATCAGATGGATCGTAGATGTAAGCTAAAATTTACTACATCACAAGGAGCCATAATAAAGTGAAAGAGGTGTGCCAGAATCATTGCAAGTGAAAAAATCAATAGTCTCTCTCTGCCTTCATTAATGGAAAACAGGAGTGTATTTTTGCAGGAGTATCTGAAGGAGATATATCTCCCTAGCCTTTCCCAATTACATTGGGGTCGGTTTCCAGTCAACCAGATGCAGCTTAATACCAATATTTTACATGGAGCGACTGCCTATCTGACCTCCACAACGCTGTAACTGGGTAACACGATATCTCGTGGTATGACTGGTCGTCAGACTTTCACGCCTCTGACTAGCCATAACGGCTGTCATAGATCATAATTTGAAAACTGGGACCGACGGCTTAACGTGCTCTCCGAGGCACGGAGAGGTCTCGGTATGAAATGATGGTCACCCATCCACAGACCAATCGATATGTGCGGCTGTTACTTAGCCACGAGCTCCTCCAATATCTGAAGGAGATAGTGTTCAATATAGTACTTTTTATAATAATGCAAACATACTACTATTAAATGATTTATATTTGTCAATAGTCGTACATACAGCAATTGAAGTCTGTCGTCGATCAACCTTCATAACCCCAATAAACAAACCTCTCATTCGTACTGTCTTTTCAAGTACAGAGTCAATATCTTTATCTCTAAGAGTTTTCATCAATACAATAAAATATCTAGCAGCATTTTATTCGCCCTCTTTCTCTCATGACGTCAGAACAGTCTTGAACACTCGAATGTGATTGGCCAAATGTAATAAACGAATCATTCGACAATGTACCGGACTACGTTGATTTAATTCTATCCAATCTTCAAGTTTTATCTGGTTCACGTGAAGTTTCTGTTCTGTATTTGTTTTTGTGGAATTTGTACGGTATTTTAGTTGCTCTTTTTTTCTGTGTAAGTGAGCCGAAATAGATATAGTCTATTTCAAAAGTTTTTCATTGTCAAGGTGATATTGTTGTTAGTACTTATGTCATATCTGCACAGTAAATTTTCT
This sequence comes from Xylocampa areola, assembly GCA_935421205.1. Taxonomy (NCBI): domain Eukaryota; kingdom Metazoa; phylum Arthropoda; class Insecta; order Lepidoptera; family Noctuidae; genus Xylocampa; species Xylocampa areola. Next base: position 791,998 of record OW285225.1, on the reverse strand, counting down.
GACAGAATTGAATTGAAATATCCACATACATTCAAGATAAATCTTTGAAAAGCATTAACGCATGCTTAGCGAACTCTAAAGTTATTATATTAATTGGAAAAAGAATACGGTGAGAATTCGCGGTGGTGAGCAGACGTCGAGATGGCTTAGTGTTCAGAGCGCCTGGAGTATTTATCCTGGAGGCGCAGGTTCGAATCCTGTTCACGACCGTATTCTTTTTCCATTTAATATGATAACTTTATCCACACACATGTTTTTAATGCCATGGCCATTGCTTCATATTCTTTTCTGCATATTTTATAATAATAAAACTTACCCAAGGTCAAAGTGTTATTGAAATTGTAGGTCTTTAGCTTTTTACAGACCAATCTTAAATAATTTACGCGATAGAATTCACATAGATTGAAAACTTTTCTCTTAAAAAGACGACCTACAAATCCGCTTAGTCAGATGTAAACCCAAAATACTGCTAAGTTGCAAAGTCAAAGGTTAAATGTTAAAGATGTGAGTAACATCAAAGGGTGAACAAGGCAGTGCCGAGTCAGTTAACTGTGTGCTAACTGAAACACACCTCAAGGTTTTCTCGTGTGGAATAAGTAACGGGAATTTGCGGAGGGAACGCTTTTGGGTCACCAGTCAGAATTAATATGGATCAACTCGTAGATTCTGAGAGGCTGGTGATAAATGGAAAGAGGGCTAAACCCAGTAGTGGGTAATTCTGGGCCAGAATAATAATCCTCAGATGTCAAATTCCGTTGCAGTCTCTCATCAGTAAAAGATCATCGAATTTAAGCAACATTCTTGATATGACATATATCAATTAAGCATTCTACATTTTCATCTGATTTTCTGAATATACGGTAATCATAAATCTTGCTTATTGCTATTGACAACAACTAAGATTAATAGATTATCTTTAGCAGTATCAGAGATCTTCAAGTATCTATAACAGTCCTAGGACTGGGTAAGTTACTAATCTAAACCACGGGATTAAGAGGTATGGGGTGGATTTCAGATATCTTTGACAGACCTCTAATAAGATGTATTGACATGTCAAAAAAAGATCTTTACAATATCTGCTCTGTGTTTGGCAAATAATTTAAAAATACATAAAAACCGCTGCGACAATTTACAAAAAAAAATAAAAATTTTTTTTGACAAAGATAAACAAAAAAATATAGTTGGAAGCGGATAAAGAGACACAAATCTCTCGTCACAAGTCTAGATAATAACTGATGTAAACAAAAGCAGATGATATAATAAAAATCACCGTATAATCTAGTACTAGTAGTTGATCCAAATAAAATAAATAAAAAGGTTCCAGATTTCGTAGATACGAAAAATGAAAAAGAAAAGAAAAAACTCGAACATGCTCTTAAACAAATTCTTGTAAGGCTAGTCTTGTAGAGAGTAAACAGACAACCTTGTTAAAGTCAGGACTTGGTACTAAATCCTCTAGGTCTCAACACTTCAAAGTTTAGAGATAAAAGTAACATCAAAGGGTAGAAACAAGTAGTTAGTACTAGCATCTCACTTAACTGACACCTCAAGGATTTGTAGTGTGGTGCAAGTAACATTTTTAAGGCAAGGTTAAGAATCTAACTTGTGAGTTTATGAGTTCAAACACCGAAAGTATTGCGCTTTATGGTCAAACTTGAAACAATTCAAAGATTTTATAATTAAAACTGTTACCAGATCCATTGCACTATTACTTATCTTTCTGACAAATAAACACAGAAATTTACTGTTGCACAATAATTATTATTGAGACGTTTAATGTTTGTGTCATTCGCAATAACATCCATTTATGTGAATAAGGACTAAATATATTTAATATTTTTATATTACCACTTTTTATGACACGTTCATCGTAATTATAGTCTATACGAATACCAGTACCGTGTTTAATTTTCTTTAAATTTTTTATTAATTATATTTACGTCTTCAAGCAAAATCGCTTCTAGCTCTTCGTCTATCCCCCAACAGGCTATACCTATCAAACTTGGCGTTTGCCTTCAGATTGTTAGCGTTCAATGTTTCGTTCGCTCCACCGTCCTCCTATAATTGTGCTATGGGCTCCCGATTGATCCCTTTATTGACTTTGTTGGCAAAAAATAACGGAGCTGCTTACTTACTTTGTTTTTCTGAAGTACTTATTTTTTATGCTATTTGTATTTGGGATTGAAATATTCACTTTGTTGTTTGTATAAGTCTAAAGAGCAAACGTAAATTGTTATCTTGTTTGGCTATAACTCCTTTATTTATATCATAAAAGGTACTAAGATGCTCTATTAGACCCAAAACAGACGTAATATTTACATAGTGATTTAATTTTGCAGTACAAATTTTCTTGCTCTAAAATAGCAAAAGTCGGTCTGAATTTGTTGTGTGTAATCAGAAACTGCCTTATCATGGATGAAGAACCTAGTTGTGCGCTTGCTGTTAAACCAAAATACAATGTTAAATCCCCCTTAGAGAAAATCTACATCCTCATGGACCGTAAATTCTGTACGTACAAAGACAAAACAATTTAATCTTACCACATTCCCAGTTTAGTTAAAATAAATTCACAATTTTGGCCTCATGAATTTATTCACGTTTTAAATTTAAAGACATCGGCGCAACTTCTTAACCCGTGGATGGTCAAAAACAAAATAATTTGGAGCAAACATTACTTAAAATTTACAAAGGGAATGTCTTAATTTAAATTTACGGGGGGCGCGAGGTCGGGACAAGAGTCTCAGTGTTGCCCTCAGATAAAAATGTACTTAAATGTCTGGAGGATTTTGTGTCGTTTGGTGGTTACCAGAGAATTTATTCTGAAGTGTTTATCCTGAAATGCAGCAGATAAATAATGTTCCCTGTATTTGACTTTACTTAGAAATGGGTGAATCAATCTTATCAATTAATGACGATATTATCATCATTATTTATTAATTGATATAATTGATTTGGTTTCTTTGACTTTAATTATGTTTTTTATGTCTTCATGATTAATTTGAGGAATGATTAGGATATACTAATGTTGCCTTCAAAGCATTGGGTTCTTTGACACTACTACATACTTTGTAGTAAAAACATCAAGTTTCGTGGTCAAGGTTTGCAAAATAAACATTTTGTTTTGATGTTACATGACACGAATTCTAAAATTATCCCGTTTTTGAACATTTGCTCACAAATTTTACTTCAGCAGCATACTTTGAAAACTTTTAAATGGGCCAAATTTGGAAATTAACCTACTTGGAACTAATTTGGTATATAAATTTAATGTTTTAAACAAGGCTTGTTTAGTAAGTTCTACTGAAACTTCGTACATGATATAAAGTTCTAAATAAATATATTTTTACCAGCATGAACCGGTGCAGTGGTTATTGAAATTATCGTAGAGGAAGACAAGTAATGGAATCACCTGTAAAGATTATGTAGCTTTTTGCTACGTGTCTTTGTCCAAACATGAGTGTACGTACCACACGTTTTTATACAATTGCGTACGAATGAATTTAATTCTAATACTTTCCTATCAGAGGAACTGGACATTTTGACGTCATAATTATGAGAATTGAATATAAAATCATATGACGCTGACTCCAAATAACTGAACTGGCTGAAAGAAGAAGATAGGAGAATGAACTGATTTGTTATGAACTTATTTACTATTTAGCTAGGTTAACCCTTTTTGCTAACAGGAAAAATGTGGCTGGCAGATAATGAAAGGGCTCCCATCCTTTTCTTTTTTATTTCACCACTATTGAGTTCTTTATGGCGACGTCGCAGCAACAACGTATACTTTAAAGCAAGTCTCCTCACGCATTCCATTTAAATATATTTTTGGCAAATACTAGGGACTTTTTAACAGCCCGACTTGGCATCCCCATTTTAGCCGAAAAGTCGTAACTCTTGGTCGCTCGTAAAACGTCTCGAAATAAAACCGACGGCCTTGGATGTTATTGGGACGCAGGTTCGATCCCAGCCGTAGTTTTCCTTAGTTTTTATGTAATTTCATGTTTCAGTCCCCGCGAAGTTGTTTTAGGATTTATTATGTTTTTCTGTTTGTCTTTGATGGATGTTTAGCGAGTTGGCGTGTTGTTGGAATTTCGTTTGTGTTTTGAAGTAAATAAACTGGTCCTGTTTAAACTTGTCATTACTTTAGAGCAACAGGCTACTTTAAATGAACCACCACCTTCTTTCAAGATATGTCTTTGAAAAAGCATTAACGCATGCTTAGCGAACTCTAAAGTTACAATATTAAATGGAAAAAGAATACGGTCGCGAACAGGATTCGAACCTGCGCCTCCTGGATAGATACTCCAGGCGCTCTGACCACTAAGCCATCTCGATCTCTGCTCACCACCAGTCACTTGTATAGGTACTGAATTGATTGCAATGACGTCGCCATAAGACGTGTTAAAATATGGAAGAAGAATCGCGGTGGTGAGCAGAGGTCGAGATGGCTTAGTGGTCAGAGCGCCTGGAGTATCTATCCGGGAGGCGCAGGTTCGAATCCTGTTCGCGACCGTATTCTTTTTCCATTTAATATTGTAACACCACCTTCTTTAATTCAAAATAAATCAATTTTATACTTTTTTGATGGCGATATAACAAATATCGCTGTTGTACACTACTACATATTGAACATGAGCATGATTAGGATCATACTTTTAGCGGTAAATCTGCCGTGCGTTAATCTCGCACAAAACCTTTCTCGACCGATTTTGACAAAAATTTTGCGGGTTTGAGTGGGTCCTTGAATGGTTTAGATTCATCATTGAACCCGGTAGGTGACCCTGCAATTGGGTCCAGGGCAAGACAACGTCTACATGGCTCGCTATTAACATATATAGACTAAAAATATGTTAAGAGTGTATATAGTATATAAGTTCAATGGCACCTTTGATGTGCGAGCTTAGCCATCCAATGCTATCCAAAAATGTCATCCCATATAATTTCTATTTCATTGAAACTTGAATTATATGTTGTACTTTTCTAGACGATATTCAAATCATACCCAGGCAGGGCAGCAAAATCAAAGTTAGGTAGGTCAATGCCCACGTCTGTGATCTAGAAACTTTCAAATATCACCCAAAAATGTTAATCCTATTCAGAATATTATTCAAATTCCAGTTCCAAAACTTAATATCAGTTGACAGACCAACTGATCGAACTGCTACCAAGAATTCCCCGGGAGATTCTCCACAAAATAACTTAAAAAGGTCGCCGATGTCGCAAGCCAAAGAGAATTCATTAAAACTCAAGAAAATTAGCTAAGTTTTACAAATCATTAATCTTGTACTGGGGAAAAATATTCTGGTTGACTTGTGTAATGTTGTAATGGGCAACTTAGTAGAAAGTATCTTTTGTTTTAGTATTTGTTTTTTGAGCTTGTTAGAAATCTTTGTTTCTTCTGTAATTTTGTCTAGATATTCAAAAAGTGATTACAGACTTTGAAAGTTTGTTACTTATTGATTTTATCTTTTTAAATTTACAACTTTGACTGCCTCGGTGGTCTAGAGGTCCCAAGCGTTGCGTGAGTATCTGGGTTCGATTTCCGGATCGGGCAAAATGTTATTGAGATTTTTTCTTATGAAATTCTCCTTATGACAGCAGTGGTTAAATGTGGGTGTAAAACTGTGGTATAAAACTGTGCCTAGAATTTTCCCCATTACATTGGGGTCGGTTTCCAAACCGGATACAGCATAATACCAGTATTTTACATGGAGTGACTGCCTATCTGACCTCCACCACCCAGTTGTGCGTAACACGATATCCCGTGGTATGACTGATTATCAGATTTTCAGGCCTCTGACTACCCGTAACGGCTGTCATAGATCTTTATTTGACAACTGGGACCGACAGTTTAACGTGCTCTCCGAAGAACGACCCCTCGTCTCGGTATGAAATGATGGTCACCCATCCATAGACCGACAGCGGCAAGCGCAGCTTAAACACGATCGTTCGATCTGTGCGGCTGTTACTTAGCTACGAGGCCCTCTTCTTTTCTAAAACAATAACATACTATATAAACGTTAGAATAATGAAACGACCGAGAATATAATAAGACTTGTTATACAATTTACCAAAAAGACGTATCTATATCTCTTCGCCTTTAACGACCTCCCACAGTCCCTTACAGCCCTAAGCGCCCTTAAAATCACTGAGTCGACGGCGACCTGATAATATTTTATACCTTCGCGCCAACATAAAATCTTCATAAAGCTCTTCACAAATGGTCCTGTAATAAAACTATTTTATCTTACCTCCATAACGAAGTACGCTACTTCCAAAAACCCCAAACTTCGTATATGTCCACTGTCCATTGCAGAATCTTTACGATATCACCCCTTGATAGACTATTGATATAACGCAATGGAGATTGAAGTGGAAATCCAATCGTGATACTCTTATCTTGCTGAATAAATGTGAGGTCTATTTTGGTAGAAGAAAGGTCTTCACTGTAATAAAATGTATTAAATTGAACTCTTTTTTGCTGACCCATAGCCGGAATAATGTTTTTATCAGTTTTTTGTTCGGATAAAGCCAATTGTGAGGGTAGTAATAACTAGTTCGTTCCATTAAATGCGACGTATATTTTCAGGAAGGATTTAGCCTCCAAAATCACGGTGGGTTTTGGAAAATGTGTATGAAGCTCTAGCTTTCAGCTAGGGAAGTATATAAAGCTCAATGACCAGCCGAAGGTGTTAAACATAATTCTTGGTAACAGTAACGCAGGAAAGGCCTTGGCCTTATCTTTAGGCCATTTGATCATAATTAATTTCTAAGAACTCAATTCTCGATTAATTCGATTCACGTTTTGGAGGTCATCAATTATATAGTTATATTAATAACTAAAAACCCTTTATTTCTTCCAACTTTCTGCAGTAAGATCATGGTGAATTTATTGACTGTTAATAACATATACTGCAAAATATGCACATTACAAGTTTGGACCTTATAAGCGCCTGGTCCGAAAATACAGCCTTGAGAAACACCTGGATATTAAGAACAGTTTCTATGTTTATTTTATATTTGTCACTATTTGTTCTCTTATTTGTGACGTCAGAGTTACAACAGTTTCCCTCTCTGTGGATTGCCTTTATTCAATTAACTTTTTTGTAGTACCTATTATCGTTTATAGTATCACGCTTGGCTCTCCGAAGGATTAGGTAGGTTTGTACTGTTGTATACCCACATTACACTGGTAGTACGAGTAAGTCTATTACCGTCTACCGATTACAATGCCAAAATCCGGGATGCTACCGATAATTTCCTTGCAGAAACTCAGTAACACTGCCTGATATTTATATGCAGTTGATGCGCTAGCGTCTACTTAATTAATGAGGTAATCACTTGACAAAATAATACTTTATCGGTCATTATTATTTATCGACATAAACGAACTAAAAACGAAATATTTTGTAGTTGAACGCTGTCAAAAAATCCAATATCGACGTTTAGAATAATGTGGCGACTGAAATTTATTAAGCTGAATAAATATGAAAAGGAAAAAATAAATTTTTAGCTATATATATTATAACGATATTTTTAACGACGCACAAACATCTGTCGCTTTAATTGGCGTCTTTATTGAAGTTTAATTTTAGCTTCCATGACGTCAAATCAATAATTGTAATAAATTTGTGTGTTTGACTTCCTCTTTGGTCTAGTGGTCCCACGCGCAACTGCTAAGCCTCATGCTCATGTCTTCGATTCGATTTTAAGTCGATGAAAAGAGACATTGTGATCTTCTTTTAGGAAATTCTCAGTAGCGGCCCGGAGTATGCACTTTTGTATTTAATACAAAAACATAAAAAAAAACTGGTGTTTTGTTTCATCTTAATCAAAATGTTTTCTCGCTTTGTTAATAAGTTTATTCTGTCCTATTTACTACTTAGTACATAGAAGATAAATAAAGAGCTCAATTTTCAAGAAAAATCCCCCAAAACTCCTGAGTCATGACCCTATTTTCTCAGCCTCATTTAACACATCTTTAACCTCACAAAAATGTTCCCAGATTTAAGTTACCAACTTTTATTATTTCTCTACAAAATTAATGTTATTTTATAACAGCGATATTGTCTTCCCGGCAGACTTATGTAGACAGAACTCCCAAAAAGATTAACGCCCCTAACCATAAAAGGAGGGAAACAGAAAAATCCACACAAACTGCGCATTCTCTAAGAAATATAACTGCAATATTAAACTATAAAACCAAATCTTTTGTGAACCATACAAGCTCCAACTTTCTAATCCATTTTAACACGACCTCTGTACCCGGAATATTTTCTCGACATGCCAGCTCTTTATTAAATGGACCTTATTCATTGTGTCCAGTGTATGTTGATCCAAGAGTGGCGGTTTGGGATGTCGTATATGATGTCTTTTGTTCGAATGTGGGGAGGTGAGGCAGCTCTTTAAAAAATGGATGGTGTCAAAACATTGTTTCATGTCAAGAATTGCTCCCTGGAGACGTAACGTTTCTAAAAATGTGTTTTATACTGATGTTGGGTTTATATCGTGGGAATGTTTGCGATATTACACATTTTGGAGATGTATGCGTGTTTTTATGTATCTGTGGTAAAAAATGGAGTGTTACATTGATTAAAATTATATTCGCCATTTTGATATGAATGAATAAATAAATATATTTATATTTGCCATTTTGAAATGACTGTATGGCGCTTCCTCGTCTTGCTATATTCCTATGATGAGTCTTTAGTCAACCTTGGCTCGCGATGAAGGAGTAATCTTGGGGGCTGAGTTTCTCGCGTCTGTAGGAGTGCACCCTTAAAATAAAATCCCTACTCGTAGCCCCTGGGTGGTGCAAAACAGGAACCACAATTCTAGTGGAAGCCTTCAACCACGGCTACCACCCACCGGACGAAGCCATGCCGTGAAGCGACCTAGTCGTGTTTCGGGATGTAGTCCGGTGGAACCGTTGTGGGAGACGGGTCTGGGCAGTTGCATCAACTCCCTAACTCATTCTCCCAAAATCTATCCACTCTACTTAAGAGTGAATAGATTTATTCTGGATATACGTGCTCCATCCTCGGCCACACCGTCGCTTACCATCAGGCGAGTTAGTGGCCAAACGTAGAACCATTTGTTATAAAAAAAAAGACTTGCTCCCAATAACTAACACATATTTAGCAATTCCATTTTCATATTTTCTGTACATGTTATATCCTTTTGCCTAGCAATGGGTGGTACAGTAGGCGGCTGATAGTATTATACTCCTATATTATTTATAGTTTGTCTATCTGCGTACAGACTCAATTCTAGTCCTAAATAATAAACTGGTACCTCCGCTGAACAATCTTCTTAACTGGCCAGTATAGATACAATTTCATTTATAAAATATATGCCTTTATAAAAGTAAATTTTTGATCACACTGTCTGGAAATAAAAGGGCTATGATGTCCGTTAATTTTAACTCCCCAGAAACTATCATAATATATATTTATTATTCCAAGAGATTCCGGTTGTACGATTGAAATATAAAGGGTATTCTTAAGCACAAACATTTAAAATTCCTAGTATGTCGTTTAAAATGGAGACTATTCTAGAAAATTCTCTTCCTTTTCTTTAAAGCTTCAACATTAGTTTTAATTAAAAAATCTCATTTACTCAACTCTAATGAAGTGGTATTCTGTTTTACGTACTCTTTCTATTTCAGCAGTTTCCCTGAAAATACTGACATCATATTTTACATAATTATTACAAAGATACCAGACATTTTTTCCTGGTAGGTACTCTACTTAATTGCCTCCAAAATACTCTCAACCAACTTCTCTTAGCACTTCTCCAAATCGATTTTGCACCTTGTTACGATCGTGCTAAGAGTAATGTGTGCGTTACGGAACAGCAAATAAATTTTGGCAAACTCTTCAGTAGAACTCTTAGCAAAATTAAAAATTCTTTCTGCAAAGCTTTATGGTGAAAAAAATTAAGTACAATTTCGCGTAAACAAATGTAATTTTATGATGGTATAATATATTTTTTCATGAGTAAGCTTGGTAGCAATTTGAAGGGTTTCTGAATAATTAGCCAAAAGACAAATGTATCGGGAATTTGTTCAACACTCGAGCCGATAGGGAGTAATAAGGGATGAATAAGTACCGATCCCTCCTATTTACGATTGAGTGGAGGGGTGGTAGGCCTGACCTGTATTATATCATCAAATTGCAAAATACGACCAAAGCGACTGAGCTACTGGTTATCGTGGAATCGATTAGCGTAGGGCAGAGATACTTGTACGACATAAAGGTAGATTTCAGGGTCTTGTTATTTGTGCGGCTTTCAAACACAGCCGTGGTACAGGTTTGTGTGATGAGTGACACGTAAGTATTTTTTTTTAATAATATTGTTCTTGTGTTGAGTTTTTTAATAAAAATATGTTCTAGAATATTTAACTCTCTGACTCACCCACGTACAAATACGTAGTTCATAACGATAAAAGTCTATTGTGTCTGCTAATGAGCGAGCTAATGAGTTAAACATGTATTTATATTCAAAATTGTAAAGTTAGGTGATGATATTTTTTTAATTAAAAATTCATCCTCTTGCTTTTTTTATGAGATATGGGTCAACCAAGTAGACGGATCGCCTGATGGTAAGCGATTGCCGCCGCCCATGTACACCCGCAACACCAGAGGAGTCGCAAGTGCGTTGCCGGCCTTTTAAAGGGTTTGGGCCACCGGTAGCCTAACTCACGCGGCGGTTTTCTGTGTGGCCGTGGTATCGCTCCGGTCGAGCCGGCCCATTCGTGCCGAATCATGGCTCTCCCACAGCGAGAAAAAGGACGTTTCCTATCCGTCGCTTCCTTCGCGAGCATCACCTCCTCGCAGAAGTTGGCACGGTTTCCCATACGCTTTTGCTCCAGACCATGTATATAATCATGGCTGAAAGCGAGAGATCACCCTCCTGTACTGCCCCGATTTGCGTTTGCCTCCATTAAGTCCCAAGTAATAGGTCAAGCCTACCAACTTCCCCACAATTCTTAACTCCAACTGAGAAATTTCAAACCCAATATCACTTCGTCAGACCCGGAAATTGGTACCAGGACCACTACATAAAAATATCTTGGAATGTATACTCCGTTTGAAATAAGATTAGATATTTATATAAACCTTTTTTACAGTCCGTTCAACTGATTTTGACTTCTATTGCGTCGGTGGCATGACAAATGGCAGCTGCAGTAAATAGTTGGTATTGTAACCACTTTTTTGCTTTTAATGCCATCCTTATGCAGGAATAGAAGTCAAAATCGGTTGAACCGACAGTAAAAAAAGGTTTGTTTAAATGTCTAATCTTATTTCAAATGGAGTATAGGTAGTACAGGATTTTCTCGAATCGTGAATTGTTTTTACGCGTTAGGCCTTGATGTGGTTCTTGGTTTTATTATTTTGGTTTTTTTTATATCTGTGTACAAAGGTTTTCTGCTAAGTGAAATCTTCTAAATGAGATCCTTCTGGCAGATATCTGTTTTTTTCTCGAAATATATACTTATAGATTCCTTGGTTCATAACATCTCATCACGCCTGTATTCCCGGACAGAATTGGCAGAGGTGTACACATTTTTAAACCGATATTTCACCTATGCTGTTATTAGGTCCCATGTGGTGGTGAGCCTATTTCACAACTTTAAAAAACAATTTGAAACTCACAGAAAAACCCATATGATGAGACCCAGATGGCAATAGGCTCACCACCTATTACATGGGACTTAGTAACAGCATTGGTGAAATGTGGGTATACAATTGTGTACACCTCTGCCTACCCCTTCGGGGAATACAAGCGTGATGCTATGTTATGTTATGTTAGAAAAGCCCAACAATATCCAACACGGGAATCGAACTCAGGACCCCATTCTCAGCAGCCCCGTTAGCCACCACTAGACCAGAGGCAGCTATGTATACATATAAAATTACTAACGCACACATACCTAAGGCAACTTCAACCCAATAGTCCTGCAAATAGAACCCATAACATTAAAATGCCATGAGAATGTTGTTCTAGAAAATTCCACTACCCTCATATTACTTACTAATATTGTAACTCCAACAGTGTCTGTATGTCTGTCTATTACTACTTGACGTCATAACGGCTGAACTGATTATTATTCTTAACCGACTTCAAAAAGGAGGAGGTTATCAATTCGTCTGTATGTATTTTTTTATTTATGTCCGTCCATATCTTCTCCAGATGTTAACCGATTTCACTGAAACTTTTTTATGAAATTCTAGTCCCCCGAGGTAGTCCTGTTTAAATTTAGTGAAGGTCTGATGAAGATCTTCGAAGATAGACAATGGAACTCTTCAATGAATTGTAGCAAATCACTCGCAATTGCTGTAATCTCATGTTCATATATAGTTCCTGCCACTCAATACATACATATCATCATGCCTGTATTGCCTGAAGGGGTAGGCAGAGGTGTACACTTTTTTATTCGATATTTCGCCAGTTTGTATCGATTTCACTGACACTTTTGTGGCAAATTAAATTAAATTAAATTAAATTCGCTATGCTTGCGTTAATGCTCTGTGAATTATCTGCAATGTGACTTGTTCACTGTCATATATGTACTTTCTTAGCTTAGGACATCACAAATATAGGCAGTGATAGCCTAGTGGTATACGCGTAGGGTTGACAAGTCAAAGGTCGCAAGTTCGAATACAAAGGCACACACCACTTTTCAAAGTTATGTGCGTATTATAAATTAATTATCACTTGCTTATAATGGTGAAGGAAAACATCTTGAGGAAACCAGCTCACCTGAAAGATATTCTAAATGGTGTGTAAAGCTATGTCAGAAGCCTACAGGCGGTTTAAACTCTGACACTAGGTTGTTCGTCAACCACGCGACGAGAGAGAGATCACGGACATACGGTGAAGGAAAACATCGCAAGGAAATCTGAATTTAATGGTCTGAAATCGCCAACCCGCAGTGAGGTGGCATGGTGATCAATGCTCGTATCTTCTATAAGAAGAGGCCCTTGCCCTGCAGTGGTGTAATTATTGGCCGAAAATGGTATGCTATGACACTGTTAAAGGACGGGTTAAATCTAAATATATACACGGGCAAACCCGTGAGCATAACCTAGTCACACCATAACACTCAAATAAACTTTTACGAGGTTTAAATTTTAACCCTCGCATACTAGGCTGGTTGTACCGTTGTCCCATTATTGCTCGTCCTTAAGCAGCATTTCAGGGTTGATTAGATTGAGTTGTAGAGACGTCAAATTAGACGTTGTTTGTGTAATTTTTTTAAAGTAATTTTTCGTTATGTGAATGAGGGGCTCGTGGCTAAGTAACAGCCGCGTAAATCGATCTATCGAGGTTAAGCTGCACCTGCCAAGGTCGATCTATGGATGGGTGACCATATGTTCATACCAAGACCCCGCAGTGCTTCGGTCCCGGTCGGTTACGGGTAGTCAGAGGCCTGAAAGTCTGCCAACCAGTCATACCACAAAGATATCGTGTTACCCAGTAACTGAGTTGTGGAGGTCAGATAGGCAGTCGCTCCTTGTAAAATACTGGTATTAAGCTGTATCGGGTTTGACTGGAAGCCGAACCCAATGTTATAAAAGGCTAGGCAGATTCATATTAACGGTAATGTGAATTATGCAATTAGCAAGGGATATTATAAATATGTATTTTTATTTTTCACTAGCTGTGCCCGCGAGTTTGTTCGCAGTATATTAATATTCATTACTTCTGAACCCCGCAAGAAACATATCGAAATGGATGGCTCTAAAAATTTTGTTAAAATTTCTGTTAAATCCCTAAAGTTTTCATTGAAATGTGTTGAGAAGTTTCGGAGCTTATTCGACACAAACTTTCTGAGAGACACATATTATCACGCTTTTATTCCCCGAAAGGTAGGTGTACACAGTTGCTGTTATTAAGTCCCATGTAATAGGTGGTGAGCCTGTTGCTATCTACCGGGCACAATTTAAAACTCCGGGCTGCTATTGAGAATTGGCTAACAGGAAAACCCAATAACACTTTGACAGGAATTAAATCCGAGACCTCACGCTCAGCAGTCACATTTAGAACCACTGGCCCTGGGACTTCGGGTGCTGAGCGTGAGGTCCTGAGTTTGATTCCCAGGTCCGGCAAAATGTTATTGGGTATTCCTGTTAGGAAATTTTCAGTACTAGCCCGGAGTTTGAAAGTTTGTGGTGTGACACCCCCGTGCTTCGGAGAGCACGTAAAGCTATCAGTCCTGTGCGTGATATCTCTTCGGTTGTGTCGGATTGGCATCCCATTGGACTATGAGAGTGAAAGAAGAGGGAGTGCACCTGTGTTTGCGTATACACTTGTGCACTATAATATCTCAAGATATGTCTTTGAAAAAGCATTAACGCATGCTTAGCGAACTCTAAAGTTACAATATTAAATGGAAAAAAGAATACGGTCGCGAACAGGATTCGAACCTGCGCCTCCCGGATATATACTCCAGGCGCTCTGACCACTAAGCCATCTCGACCCCTGCTCACCACCGCGAATTCTTCTTCCATATTTTAACACGTCTTATGGCGACGTCATTGCAATCAATTCAGTACCTATACAAGTGACTGAACCGACACGACTAACTTTGCAGTTAATACAATGTCGTAAAGAATGCAATTACCTTAATAATTCAAGATATGTCTTTGAAAAAGCATTAACGCATGCTTAGCGAACTCTAAAGTTACAATATTAAATGGAAAAAGAATACGGTCGCGAACAGGATTCGAACCTGCGCCTCCCGGATAGATACTCCAGGCGCTCTGACCACTAAGCCATCTCGACCCCTGCTCACCACCGCGAATTCTTCTTCCATATTTTAACACGTCTTATGGCGACGTCATTGCAATCAATTCAGTACCTATACAAGTGACTGAACCGACACGACTAACTTTGCAGTTAATACAATGTCGTAAAGAATGCAATTACCTTAATAATTCAAGATATGTCTTTGAAAAAGCATTAACGCATGCTTAGTGGCTTAGTGGTCAGAGCGCCTGGAGTATCTATCCGGGTGGCGCAGGTTCGAATCCTGTTCGCGACCGTATTCTTTTTCCATTTAATATTGTAACTATAATATCTCTTACTTACTTGGCTAATCTCCGTGGAGATAGGCCGCCGTGACCGAAATACGGTCGGGAGGTGTATTTTCTATCTAATCTACAAATAATAATTGTATGTGCATGTCAGATATATCCTTTCCGTACACCCTCGATACAAAATAAATTCCTAGTGTGGGAAAAAAATACAAATCAATACAATTACTACACCACTTCCATCCCTGCTTAACCCTCCACATCGTTACCGGGAACTTCAAATCGACCCTCGAATTAAAGCATATTCCCCCTTACACCTTTTCTTTTATCTTTTTCTATGTTGTTAATGTCTTAAAGGTGGGGGAGGGGAGGGACGGTGGCATAAATTATGTTCCTATGTCATGCAAATCGGTTCTCTGATGTAAGTGTCGTTTGAGGGTAGACAGAGTTTCAGGTGGCAGGAAATATTAACGGTAGGAGCTGGAATATATTCTAACGGTATTTGGAAAACTTTTAAAACAAATCCGCCCAGCTGAAGTGGGACTGGACAGGACTTGTCTGCCGTATGCCTCATGAGCTGTGGGCCCGTATAGCATAGGACTGGAACCCCGAGACAGCGAGACGGGGCCGCGGCAGACCGCGAAAGAGATGGCGGGACGAACTGGATGACTTTCTTGCTAATTGGCAAGACGCAGCACAAAACCGGGTCAGATGGGAGAAATGGAGGGAGGACTTTGCCCGGCAGTAGGACAACATAGGCTAGTAAGAATAATTTGAAAAACTACATTTTACAATTTAAATCATAGCTGATTCTTTAGTCTAGTGGTCCCAAGCACCTATTGTCATCTACCGGGCTCAATTCCAAACTCCGGGATGCTACTCAGAATTTTACAGATAAACTCAATATCACTTTGCCCGACCTGGGAATCGCACCCAAGGACCTCATATTCGGCAGTCGCCCTTGCGACCACGAGATCAATCATGCAGTTACTCGTAGGTAGACAAAAACAGTAAAGAAGGCCTATACAAGCCAAATTTCAATGAACACAGAGTAACACAAATATATCACTAAATTCAACACCTGTCATAACTCGCGAATTACAACAGGATTGAAATTTAATTGAATCACATGATTTTTTACCTGTTACCCGTATTTCAATTTAATTGAATTCACAGAAGCTTGAATAACGTACCTGTAACAACAATAAAGGTATTATTAATAACAAAACAATATTAATAAAGAGTATTTTACGTCCATTATCGGGTTGTAGCTATAAAAATAAAAACATACAATTAAAGCCCTTAATGTTAGTAGCTACGAGGGGCGTTCAATGTTTTCTCGGTATCGGTATGAAAAAAAAACTTAATTCAAATAAAATTATTTTTATTTTTCAATATAATCCCCCATAACCTCAATGCATTTGTTACATCTCGAAATTAATTTTTCAATACACTGTAAAAAAAAATCTCTGAAAAATGCGCATTTATGGCCGCCTTAAGCTCTTCATCGTTGGGAAATCGTTTTACCCGAAGATCTTTTTTCAAATTAGGGAACAAATAATAATCGCTAAGGGCTAAGTCTGGACTATAGGGTGGGTGGTTTATTTCTTCGAAACCACAATCTCGCACAGCAGCCTTGGCAACACGCGCCGTGTGGACTGGGGCGTTGTCGTGAAGAAGCAACACACCGGCGGTCTGTTTACGCCGTCTTTTTTCTTTAATTGCCTCCCGTAAATTTCTCAAAGTGGATGCGTAGGATGCTGCGTTTATGGTTTCATCTTTTTTTGTGTACTCAATCAACAAAATTCCCTTTGAGTCCCAAAACATCGTGGCCATGACTTTTCCGGCAGACGGAACGACTTTGAATTTCTTAGGGAGGGCACTACCCTGCTTGTGCCACTGCATGGACTCCTGCTTACTTTCAGGGTCATAATGGTGAACCCACGTTTTATCTCCAGTAACAATTCGATCGAAAATACATGATGGGTCTTCACCACAGAGCTCTAAAAACTCTCTACAGCGCTCGATTCGCACTTGTTTTTGAGGCGCCGTGAGCATTTGCGGCACCCATCTTGCACTGACTTTTGAGAGGTTAAGGAGGTCATGAAGAATAGTGTGTATTGTACCAACGGAGAGGTGGGGCATCTTTGCTATAATTTTGACCTTCATTCGGGCATCCTCCAGTATTAACTTCTCAACTTTTTTCACGTTTTCTTCCGTAGAGGCAGTAACCGGGCCGCCCGAGCGAGTGTCATCTTCAATACTCTCTCTGCCCCTTTTAAATTCACTTGACCACTTTTGTACTGTCGATAACGAAGGTGCAGAATCTTGGTAAACAGCCACCATCTCTTCGTGAATAGTTTTTTGACATTTTCCTTGTTTGGTAAGGAATTTAATCACAGCGCGGTGCTCGATTTTCTTCGACATTGTCACGTTAGCCATTCCAGTTGTCGTTGACTAAGGGTAACTAGCAAACTAATGATCAGAACTATATGAAATTTCATATTTATACCCTCAGATAATGTCATTACTTAATTAATTAGTCAAATTACCCACATCATTATTAAATCACCCCCATACCGAGAATACATTGAACGCCCCTCGTATATCTCGATTGAGCTCCAAAACGGATCAACAAATATAATTATATGAATTTTTTGGACTAGCAAGCATTTTAAAGGAATTTTAAATTAAACTATCGTAGATTTAATGATTGCGATATCTCGCAGGGTTCATCAATTTGTCTTAGTCTCGAGTCGCAAACACAACAACATTTTTTTTTTCTAAGGACTTGATTCAAAATACCAAACCGAAGTTGACACAAAATATCCAACATTCAACACTTTGAAAAACTACCCACCTTTATGAAAAATCACTACATAAATATAACCAACATAACTTGAACCCTGCTCTCTAAAAGTTTTATGCAAATTAGAGCTCAATTAAAACTAGCTACTATAGTTATTCACTCGCAAAATATTATAACAAAATTGTTAAGAACGGACGTAATATAAAATTATCTCAGGAACATTTTTCTTAGAAAATGTATTGTAAAGCTCTTTCAAAGTAATTGCTTATACTACGAGAGTGCATTAGTTGCCGGTGCTTGCCGGTACTAAAAGCTACTTGTTTTAAAAATGATAATAATTATTATAAAAATGGAAGTGGAGAATATCCTGGACAAACCTTCGTGAAGAATTGAGCTATCAAATGCAAAAAATTGTTTTTTAATCCGAGTATTTCCTGATATTAGCACGTTCAAACAAAAATACAAACAAACTCTTCATCTTTTAAATTATATAATATTTATTTTTAATAATTTAACATAACATAACATAGCATCACGCCTGTATTCCCCGAAGGGGAACGCAGAGGTGTACACAATTGTACACCCACGTTTCATCCATGCTGTTATTAAGTCCCATTTAATAGGTGGTGAGCCTATTTCCATCTACCGGGCACAATCCCAAACTCCGGGCTGTTACTGAGAAATTCTTAATAGAAAAACTCAATAACACTTTGCCCGACCCGGGAATCGAACCCGAGACCCCATGCTCAGCAGTCGCGCTTGGGACCACTAGACCAACGAGGCAGTTAATAATTTACTACGCACAAATACTTAAATAGACTGCCTCATTGGTCCTACTGGACGCAAGTGCGGCTACTGAGCGTGAGGTTCTGGCTTCAATAACCGGGTCGGGCAGTGTTGTTAAGTTTTTCTGTTAAAAAAAATTCAGTGTTGTACGGGGTGTTCAGCTGTGTACCTACAATTCTGCTTACTCCCTCAGCGAATACAGGCACGGCACATCACTGATATTGATGTTTTAATTATTATTGGATATATAGTATTTTTAAAGTTATTAAATTAAATGGAAAAAGAATACGGTCGCGGACAGGATTCGAACCTGCGCCTCCCGGATAAATACTACAAGCGCTCTGACCACTAAGCCATCTCGACCTCTGCTCGCCACCGAGCATTCTTAATCCATATTTTAACACGTCTTTTTTTTGGTGATGTCATTGCTATCTATTCAGTCTCTATACACGTGACCTAACCGACACGACTAACTTTGCAGTTAATAGAATGTCGTAAAGATGCAATTACCTGAACAACGAAAGATGAATCTTTGAAAAGTATTAACGCATGCTTAGCGAACTCTAAAGTTATAATATTAAATGGAAAAAGATCGGTCACCTGTATAGGGACTGAATAGATAGCAAAGACGTCGCCAAAAAAAGACGTTTAAATTAAGGATTAAGAATGCGCGGTGGTGAACAGAGGTCGAGATGGCTTAGTGGTCAGAGCGCCTGAAGTATTTATACGGGGGCGCAAGTTCGAATCCTGTTCGCGACCGTATTCTTTTTCCCTTTAATATAATCTCTTTAGAGTTTGCTAAGCATGAATTAATGCTTTTTAAAGATTTATATTTAATAGTATTTTTTCAATAAGCAAATGATTCTTCTACATTTCGTACAATGAGCTGTCTTGAGTAATGTCATATTAGCGCAATTAAACTATAATTATATCTGAAAAAGATGATACCGAATACAAACATGGAAGTCATATATTTATATTTAAAGTGTCGTATGTATTCAACTGCAGAGCAAGGCTATATATTAATATTAGTGCCTAATTATTACCAATATTTCTGTGAATTTTCAAATCGTAAAGTGTGTATTATAATCCTGTGAATCGTATACCTAAATTTATCTGCAAATAATTTAATTAGAATTGTATAAATTAATAAATAAATAATAATAACTTTGCACGCAGAAAGGCAGAATGTAGCATCATATTTGACATTCGATGTATTTCATAATTAGATACATGTAAGTACCTACATTCCTTCTGCCTAGCCTTTTCCCAATTACATTGGGGTCGGCTTCCAGTCAAACCGGATACAGATTAATACCAGTACTTTACATGGAGCGACTGCCTATCTGACCTCCACAACCCAGTAACTGGGTAACACGATATCTCATGGTATGGCTGGTTGTCAGACTTTCAGGCCTCTGACTACCCGTAACGGTTGTCGTAGATCTTAATTTGACAACCGGGACCGACGGTTTAACGTGCTCTCCGAGGCACGGAGGGGTCTCGGTATGAAATGATGGTCACCCATCCACAGACCAACCGCGGCAAGCGGGTAAATATTCTAATTCTGAAGGCAATAAATTACACTTTACTAACATTTAAACTATCGCGTTGCATGATATTATTATATGTATAACTGACAGGAATTAACGCGCAGACTCAGGTCTGCTTGTGACCACGATCAGTGCTACCTTGTGGAAACGTCAAGCGATTCAAAGGTATTTATCGCGCGTTAATTCCTCTTAGTTATACAGATAATAAAATTACACTTTAATTTAGTCAAAAATACAAAACTGAAGAAAGAAAACACCGCTGAATTATTAACTTAAACTACCTTCTACCATCTTACCTACTTCTCCCATTCGAAGAGTTAACATAGCATGAACAAAAACATAGCATCACGCCTGTATTCCCTGAAGGAGTAAGTAAAGGTGTACACTTGTGCAACCTCATTTCATCAATATTTTTAGCCGTTGGCTCGCTAATTGCTAGACACAATAGATTTTTATTGTTATGAAGTACAAAGTTGAACGTTCAGAGCAGAAGGGTTGTCCCATGTAACAGGTGGTGAGCCTATTGCAATCAACCGAGCACAATTCCAAACTCCAGGCTGCTACTGAGAATTTCCTTACAGAAAACCCGAATTTAACTTTATCCGACCCGGGAATCAAACCGAAGACCTCATGTCAGTCGCCCTTACGACCAATAAACCAAAAGCCTTTTTTTAAATTGTTTAATTTATGGTGCAACGCAGACACTGGTCTTTCTGGCCGCGAAGAACAACGTCCAGATAAACATAGTTTAGTCCCGCGGGCAAAAGGACCACCATTTGCGATGTGCCTCACATAAAACCAGGTATCGGTAAAGGCCCCTATAAAAATCCCAGTTTGACACCGCCACCGTAATTGCAGGAAAATTAATAGGGGTAACGGATCGGACTCAATAGCCTGTTCTCTGTTACAATTGTATAGAATCTATATATTTATGTAACTCTCCCACCTACCCAAAAGGTTACGTGGCTTGAATCTCAGAGCTCGTTACTCACAATTGTGCACTTTTATTCATTTAAATGTTAATTTTACTCTTTTCGTTTCGGACAAATTTTATTTCTCAAATAGGGTCATTAATGAAAGGCGGTTATGATTTTGTAAACAATTTATTATGGGTACCAACAACTCTTAATGTAGTGTTTTTATAATTATATATGAAGACATAGTTGTGTACAATATTTATGTAATTGTTTCAGCTTTGGCCAATCTGACCCGTGTCAGTAATAAAACAAATAAAATCATATATTAAATATAATAATAATTTCAATTATTGTTCACCGGTTACTACTCACGTGCATTTTTTGGGAATTGCCCGACTAGTTTCGAGCTCGAACGGAGCCCTTAGTCATGAGCTTAGCCCGCGGCGATGTCGCGTGTCAAAAATGCACGTGAGTAGTAACCGGTGAACAATAAGTGATATGAATATGTCTCACGAAAGTTATTATACAAAAATATAATAATAATTGTTTATCCAGACACAATTTTTGAACACACAAAACCAATAACTTAATACTTCTCCAAGAAAATAATTAATACCATTTCATTGTCCCATGAATCACATACGATACACGGTGATGTCTAAATATTCTGTCTGCTTCGCGGGCAAGGAAGTTATCAAAATATAAAAATACTGGCTGTGAGACACAAACGTTGATCTGCTATATAAATTTTCTGGATAGGGCCACCCTTATCAGCTAGGGGCATAAAAATAGCCTACGACCTATTTTCAGACCTACCAAAATAATATATACAAAAAAAACATAAAAATCGGTCAGGACGTTTCGGAGGATTTCGATAACAAACATTGTGTCACGAGTTTTTTTTTTTTAATATAAAAATATTTCTGATTTCTACTAAAAACTTCTACCAAAAATCTTCAACAGCCTTGAGTTCGAATTCCCAACAGGTTTTTAATCACCGATAAAGAATCTAAGCAAAAAGTAAACAAATCTAAATACTCCAGGTGGCTTACAATAAATTATTCGGCAGAAATCCGAGCCATAGCAAATGGGCCGCCATTTTCTCCTAAATGACTCTCAATACAAAATCAATGACTTTTTACAGAATACGCGACGATCCTACTTCCCGTACTAGGCTTGGTATAATTTATAGAAGATACGTAGATTTCAATAATATTTTTTTCTAATATGTGTGGAGTAACTTTGAAAGATAGAGTTAGGAAAAGCGTGATAAGACAACATTACGGAGTAAAAGAGGATCTATACATTGTCTCTAAATTATCTCTCGATAGAAGAGAAAGGTATGCTATGATGGTTTGGGCATGTAGAACGGATGGATGAAACCCGATTGGTAAAATTAGCATATGACGCCAGAGTGGATGGAATAGTGGGGACAGACTGACCTCGACAAACATGTGGTATGTTTGTCAAA
Source organism: Xylocampa areola (assembly GCA_935421205.1). Taxonomy (NCBI): domain Eukaryota; kingdom Metazoa; phylum Arthropoda; class Insecta; order Lepidoptera; family Noctuidae; genus Xylocampa; species Xylocampa areola. Next base: position 769,418 of record OW285225.1, on the reverse strand, counting down.
TTGCGGACGTTCTCATAAAAGGACAAGAGCAACTTATAGAGACAAGCATGCATGTAAAGGTTAATGAACATAGATTAAGTGAGAGAGGTGTGTCAGAGTCTCTGCCTACCCCAATGGGAATTAGGCGTGATTGTATGAATGAACTTTATTATTAAGTAAGTACACATAATTAAACGCCCTGCTACCAAGAATTGGCTCTAATAAAGTAATAACAATATAAACAAATTAAATATAAAACAAGTATCCTAAGCCTTGAATAAATAAACCCTTTTTCTGTCCTCTTGCCATGGAAATAAACATTAAAAAAGAATATCAAAGCACAATATTGTACTCGTAATTCATTCACTTCATTTACCAAGAAACAGGCTTGTCCCTTTTCACTTAGAATCTAAGCTTCCAGATAAAAAATGGACAAGCCTATTTCGCGGGCTATTGACACTAATTACTTCAATTTTTACCCCACCAACGTCTCTAAACTTGGGCCACTCAAATTCAGCAACGAAACCAAATGAACAGCGTTCAAAAGCCTTTTGGTTCTTAAATAAATCTCTTTAGGGTATTTGTAACATCGATCCCTTTATTAGCTATACCTTGTTACAATTGGATCTTTATGTAAAAAGACAACACAATTAATGATGTCGAGTAAGATTTAAATTTCATATTTCCATTTCTGCTAAAGTTTTTGATTTGTGTATTAATTTATTTGGTGCTTCATTTTCTTTGAGAATGTGTGTTTGTTTAAGCTTTGTTTGAGCTATATGTTTTCTATCACCGCCCGTATTTTTATCATCATCATCACAATCACCATGCCCTTGCTCTTAGCCTAAATCATTTGTCGCAGCATGTTTTTTATTCCCTACATCTTTAGTCACTCCCTTTCTACCCGTATCATCTTTCACATAATCCATTCACAATTTATTTGGTCTTAAAGATTTTTTATAAATGAAACTGTAATCTGCTGAGTCGCTAATTATGAAACACAATAGATTTTTATTGTTATGATGAAGTACAATTTTGTACTTCTCCCATTCGAAGAATACAATTGACGGGTCGGTTGGTGCAGTGGTTGAGACCCCGGCGACGCGGCCGCGACGCAGCATCGCGTGGTTCGGGTTCGATTCCTGCACAGAGCAATATTTGTATGATCTACAGATAATTTCCCAGGTCTGGGTATGTGTGCAGGAGAGATTATATGTATGTAAACGCACCTACAATACAGGAAGAAATTCCTAATAAGGGGTAAGTACTTTCCCAAAAAAAAATGAACCTAATATATGTTTATAAGTATATATTCCTGTCATGTAAAGAAATTCCACCCTGACCCTTGCTCGTGCCAGCCCGCGCCGCTGAGCCTGTAGCTTTAAATTCGGTCCTAAATAATAATGATTTGAATTCGATCTAGCCAGTCCCTTGCTGTCCTCCAGCGACGCACTAAGCCGAGGCTCGTACCCCGCAGCGGGTGCCCTTAGCGTGTTATCGCTTAGTTAATAAGTTGAATGCCCTGGCCGGGGGCCTTAAAATTATTAAGGCAACCACAGGAAAGTCCGGTTAAGCAGGCACCTCCTAGGTTGAACTGCGAGATGCTATAAACAAAAAAAAACACATAAAGAATTGCCAAAGAAATGACTCCGTATTTAATAAGTAAGTCAACAACATCTTTACATAACAGGGCAGTATTTATCCAAATATTAAAAATACAAATACTTAAGATCCGAAAGTTAAATCAACACAAATTAGTCCATAAAAGAAATTAACAAACAACGAATATAAATAAATTAATGTAAATGTGTGCATGTTTTAACAGGCGTAAATAGAAAGTATGATAACAGATCGCCAATCTTCACAAACAAAGAAATTGTAAAAACCATTTTAAAACTGTCGCTTTTGTGAAAGTCAAATATTGTATTTAACATCTTTAGTTAATTGATGATAATATATTCCCAACCAATTTTTTTGTCACGGCAGCCTATCGCCGCGGATATTAGCTAAGCACGCAAGAAATATAAATTATAGTGAACAAGTGTAAGCGTCCTTCACTCACATAGTCCAATGGAACAGCCATTCAACACGACCGGAGGGAGATCAGGCGCAGGACCGCAGGCTTTAGGTGCTCTCCACAGCACGGGCGTGTCACACCGACAACTTCCTATTTCCTGGTTGCTACCGAGAATTTACTAACATAAAAACCTAATAACACTTTTCCCGAATTTGAAAAAAAGGCATGTTATCTGCCTAGCCTTTTCCCAAAAACATTGGGGTCGGTTTCTAGTCAAACCGTATGCGGCTTTATACCAGTACATATTTTATATTGAGCGACTGCCTATCTGACCTCCACAACACAATTACTGGGTAACACGATATCTCGTGGCATGACTGATTATCAGAGTTTCAGGCCTCTGACTACCCGTAGCGGCGGTCAAAGTTCTTAATTTGGAAATAAAAAGGTATACTATATTATTATTAACATAATAGTCATTATGGTTAACACCCCGACTCAGAGTACCCCGACTCGGATAGGTTAGGTTAGAAGGCTAAGGCGGGAACGAAGCGGAGCGGAGCCCCCGCCTTAGCCTTCGTGGTTATTTTTTTTTAAACCTCCCAGAAATAGGAGGCCTATCCTAGCTCCGTCGCGCTCCTATCTTAGCGCAGGTGGTAATCAGTTACTAGTTATGTTTAATATCTACTTAGGTTACTATTACCTTTAACTAAGATAGAACTTGCAAAGAAAAAATATTATAATAAAACAACTTTTATCCGGATTAATCGCGTGTATTACACTTTGCAGCGTTCGTGGTCGCTGGAGGACCACGAACGCTGCAAAGTGTTCGAAACGTCAGGAAAAACAAAAAACCAATAATACACGCGATTAACCCGGTTAAAAGTTGTTTAATCATAATGTGTAGTGATCGCGAAACCCAAGATATTACTAAAGAAAAAATACTTTTAAATATTTATTTAACAAAATACAAAGTTATTGTTTTTTAGACCAAATAAGTTTTATATCTTTTGAGTGGTATTTCAAACGATTTTATATTTAATGTATGTTATGCTTATAAAAATTAGTTATTTTAAAATTATATCAATCGTTCATTATATTAACTAATCGCTATATTAAATAAAATTATAGGTTCCGTTGTTATATGTTGTTAATATTAGAGATTTTGTTGTTATATCATTTAATACTTACCCCACTTGTACACCCACATTTCACCAATGCTGTCATTAAGTCCCATTTAATTGGTGGTGAGCCAATTGCCAACCGGGCATAATTCCAACAGAACGAAATTCTAACAGAAAAACTCAATAACACTTTGCCCCACCCGGGAATCGAACCCGAGACCTTCTGCTCAGCAGTCATAAAATATTAGCTGTCTAAACTTAATACCTTTGAACCAACAAACCAATTTATATATTCGTTATGGGATAGGCAATCATGATAATTTCATAATTTGCGTTTTTATTCCATGTATATTAATTTTAGATTTGCAAATCTGTTTATACATTTTTTGCATAAATACCTTCATAATTACGTGATACTATCAGTGGGGTTAGTCTTGAAACTAATACCAATTCCAATCCAATTACAATATTAAATAGACACCAAAAACAACGCGTAATTTTAAAATAAATTTACCTACATTACAGTTGCCTCAATTTTAAAGCATGTTGTGTTTATTATACCCCGAGTCTATAATTACTTTTTAGACTTTTTTGAATTTAAAAGTACGAACTGACATAATTATTTCCAATGTCAATCGAGCGGAATTATTTTCAAGAGTAAGCCCACAGTATTTTAATTAAATAAATTCAGATATTATTTCATGAAAAATATGTTCCATGTAATATCTTTATTTTAACATAACATAATATAGCATCACGCTTGTATTCCCCGAAGGGGTAGGCAGAGATGTACACAGTCGTATGTACCCACATTTCCCGAATGCTGTTATTAAGTCCCATGTCATGTGATGGTGAGCCTATTACCATCAACCGGGCACAATTCCAAACTCCGGGCTGCTACTGAGAATTTCCTAACAGAAAAACTCAATAACACGTTGCCCGACCCTTTTGAAAATCCATCATGGACGTTGTGCCGGACTCCTACCAACTAAAAACCACACCGGTCCTACTCTAACCTTTACGGGAATCGAACCCGAGATCTCATGCTTAGCAGTCGCGCTAGGGACCACTAGACCAACGAGGCAGACAGTTTCTTTATAATATGAATTATTCATTAGAGCTAGTTTTGTATCACCTAAGACACCCACGAAGGTCTTATTATTATGGGGCCTTATTCATAGGAAAAATGTGAATATAGAACAGTGGACACCTCGGCCTACCCTATATTGTAATTACTGTTGATCTGCTTTCGTACTATTTTCATAGATATGCTTAAGAATTTTTTAAATTTTACACTTATTTAATAGCGGAATTTTACACTTATTTAATAACGGAATTTTACACTTATTTAATAGCGGAATTTTACACTTATTTTACACTTATTTAATAGCGGAATTTTATACTTATTTAATAGCGGAATTTTACACTTATTTAATAGCGGAATTTTACACTTATTTAATAGCGGAATTTTACACTTATTTAATAGCCGAATTTTCACGTCAGTACATATATAATAATTATAATCCTACATAATATTATAAACGCGAAAGTTTGTATGTATGAAAGAAAGAAAGAAAGAAAGAACAGACAGTTATAGCCTGGATTAACACATATGGTACTTTTTATCTCGGCTAGACACAATTCTGAAGTCCGCGCAGACTAAGTCGTGGGCAGAAGTTAGTATTAAATAATTGCGAAAATGTGTGACGATTGATGGATGTTTGTTACTGTTTCACGCAATAACTACTGAATGAACTGTATAGTTTAGGTAAAACTATTGATGTGCTATGTTTCTCCGAGCATAACATGATTTTATCCGATGTTAACTTGCTGTTTATTCCAAATTTTACTGTTGCTACCTATTTTACTAGAGACACCAGACATGGTGGTACATGTATAATGATTCGAAATGGAATTAAATATAAAGTTTTGGAGTCAATTGAGAAATACATTGTCTCAAATGTAATTGAATGTTGCGCAGTAGAACTCACAGATCACAACATCATAGTAGTATGTGTCTACAGGAGCCCGCATAGCAACGAATTAAAGAGAAAACTTGAAATATTTTTCCATACTCTAAATAATCTTCTAAATTCTGTCTCATTTTAACAAATAAAAAAATAGTACTGTGCGGTGATTTTAACATCGACCTCCTCAAAAATACCAAATACTCTACACAATTTAAGTACCTCATTACCGGCTTCAATCTTAAATTCGAGATAAACGTACCAACTAGATTGTACAGTAGGACCTGCATAGACAATATAGTTCATAATGTGCGGGGATCCATAGGTGAAGTCTTAGAACTAGCGGTATCTGATCATACTGCTCAGCTTCTACGGTGTCCAGTTAAGCAAACCTGCATGTTAGATCACTGGTTCACCACAAAACGGGACTATTCCATAGAAAATATACAAAAATTTAAAACCTATCTCAACAGCATCACCTTTTCCAATGTTTATCAAGAATCAGATCCCAACAAAGCATTCAAATTATTCTATGAATGGTTTAAATTACTGTATGATTTATGCTTTCCATATATAAGAATAAAGATATCGACCAAAGTAAAACCAAAGTGGATAAGTCGCGGTATCAGGATATGTAGCAAAAGAAAAAGACAATTGTTGTGGAAATACCGGAAACTGCCTAATGAGCAAAATAAAACTAATTTAAAAAATCTCTCGAACCGTCTCAAAAACGTTATCAACCTCACCCAAAGAGCACATAATAATCGATTTATCAGCTCAGCACAGAATATATGTAAAGCAACATGGAAAGTCATCAATTATAGTAAAAACAAAAACTGCATACCAAATCAATCTATATTGAAAATCAAATCAAATGAAAAAATAATAACAAACCCACGCGAAATAGCACAAGCTTTTAATAACTATTTTGTAGATCAAGTAGAGTCAACTGATAGTATAAATATTAATAATAATAAAATCACGTATATTAATAATAAAAATACGTCAATGTTTATGTCCCCCACAATACCACTCGACATCCATCGAATTATCATGTCACTCAAGAACACGGCTAGCACTGGATATGATGGTATAGCTACCAAAATCATAAAACACGTATGCATTATTATCGCACCAATATTGAGTCATCTTATTAATTTAAGCATAGAACATGGTACTTTTCCAGACGAATTAAAAATAACCATCATAAAACCGCTTTTTAAGAAAGACAACAAAGAAAACATGTCTTGCTACAGACCTATAGCTTTGGTACCAATTATTTCTAAGATATTTGAAAAAGCAATTAATAGTCAACTCACTAAATATTTTGAGAAGAATAAATTATTCGTTGATAATCAAAAAGGGTTCCGTAAAAACAAATCAATTGATATGGCTATTTACGATTTCCTACATATAGTTAGCAGCAGAGTAGATAAGAGATTACCAGCTATTGCACTGTACATGGATATGTCAAAGGCCTTCGATCGCGTCGATCATAAAATACTAATAAATAAACTAAATGCTTACGGAATAAGAGGAAATTTATTAAGCTTAATTAAATCCTACCTTCAGAACAGACAACAAATAACAGTAATCAGTAGAATTTGTAAAAATAGCGAAATAACGTATAAGTCCAACCAGAGAACTGTTACCTATGGAGTACCGCAAGGTAGCGTACTTGGCCCGACTTTGTTTACTATTTATATTAATGACTTCCCCACATCATCAACCTATCCTATGACCATGTTCGCAGACGATAGTACCCTACTTTTTAATAGTGATGACTTACATACACTGGAGGCAGATATAAATTCTAATATTGAATCGGTTGTAAATTGGTTAAAAAAAAAAAATCTGGTTATAAATTTAGATAAAACAGTGGTAATGAAATTTGAACAGCGAATAAATCAGAATCTGAATTTGAATATAGAATACAACGGCAAAATTATTAATGAAACTAATGTTACAAAATTTCTAGGATTAAGTATAGAAAAAACGCTAAAATGGAATGTTCATATAGACAAAGTGTGCAATAAACTAAATCAATACTCCTATGCTCTGCATATGTTAAATAAAACGGCAAACCAAAAAACAGTGTTGACAGCGTATCACGGTCTAGTAGCGTCAACATTGAGGTACGGAATCAGTGGCGGTACCTTCATATAAGCCCAAAAGCCCCGGCATGCCTTACTAAAATGCTCGATAGAGAATCAATATCAAACCCGAACAATTTAAAAGTTCGCGCGCTTAATTCTTATCAAAATAACACAAAGTATCTACCTATGCCACACTACTACACATCGCGATTGTTCGAGTTTCGCAGTTGCAGCATCTACATATAGCTATCTCGCTTACACGTACGGGCTTTTACGGGGCTTTCAAATACTATCTCTGTCTCTTTCGCACTTATAGCGATGTGCCGTATAAGGAGTATATACCTTGTGCGTCTACAAATCGATCAGTATGGAAGATTTAAGCCGTGCATGCCTATGAAGTTGCACGCGTATGCACACCTTGCCAACTCTGCAGTGTTGCCGTTTTATCGACGTTGTGAGATATTGGAGATTTTTACGAGTTTGGAGACTTTTTTTAAGATTTAGCAACAATAAAAACTAGCGACTTTTTAAAATAATTAATAGTTTCGAGACACGTGACACATAGATTAAAAATTATGAATTTGTTTATCGAATTAAATGTATTTACGAGTTATTAATATTATTTTCAAAAATACCAAAGAGTCAAATAAAATACATTCTATCATTTTAGCTAAGTTTCATATTTTATTTCCATCAGTGTCAAATACCCTATTGCGACATTTAGCTAGATTTTTCATATACCTGGCGACTTTTTTTTGCCTAAATGACAACACTGCAACTCTGCGTAAGTACCGAGTGCAACTCACTTCAGTTTCATTTGCTTGAGTGTGAAAAGATTTGTTGTTATAGTTTTTTGTGTGTTTTCTTAGATTTTCTCAGTGATACAATTGTTTTGGTGACTTACAATTGAGGTTATTGTACCTTGTGAGGATTTAAAATGCGTTCAAGTTTTGATTGGCGAAGATAAGGTAAAATCTTTAAACTTTGCGCAGAAAAAACAGTTAATTTCTTCATTAAAACCGACTCCTAATCTGTGTATTTCTCAGACTAGTAAATCGCATAAACGAAAATTTAATAGATCAGTGTATAAAACTAGTTGGATTGTTGGCTGTTCGCACACTAATAAGTTGTATTGCTGGTGCTGCATATTTTTTTTGAATGAAGATTCCGAATACATCTTGTTATAATGATTTAAATAACATATCTGGCGCCATTAAAAGGCACGAAAATTCCCATAAACACCTGTGTGCAATGGTTTCTTTCAGTAATTTTGGTAAACAACGAATTGAGACATCTATATCACGCTAGTTATCTGAGGAAATTTCAAAATATAACACGTGCGTTGATAACAACCGTAATGTATTTCAAACATTAGTCGATATTGTTTGTCATTTAGCACAACAGGAACTTCCTTTAAGAGGACATGATGAGTCCAAAACTTCATTAAATAAAGGCAATTTTTTAGAACTGGTCTCGTTAATTTCAAAATACGATGTCGTTTTAGAAAAGCATATGCAGCATCAGGAAAGTGACAAACCGGGGTCGAGAAGAAGACGGATGAATTCACTTTTAATTTATTGTACCTAACCAGTAGTTTATGAGAAAATTGCGATGATACATACGTAGGTACCTACATACTCAGTCCAAAACTGAAATTTCTTTTTTTGAAATCGGTTAAAATTTTATTGGGCTTGCCTTATTTTGAAACCCTAGGCACGCCACTGTACGGAATTATGTTTTGGGGAAACGCAACCGGTAAAGAAATGGTATTCAAATGTCAAAAAAGGTACATTAGAGCCATCTGTAAACTACAAATTACCGACAGTTGCTACACGTACTTCAAAAATATGAAAATATTGACGATGCCCTCACTATACATATACGAAACTGCTATATTCGTCAAAAATAATTTAAATAAATTTGACCAAGTAACCAGCCATCGTCGTTGTGATCAGTTACATGTTATAAGATCTCAAACCACATTATACAAAAACAGTATTTTTGCAATGGCTCCAAAAATTTATAATAAATTACCCAAATGTATAAGAAACGAACACGATATCCGTCTTTTTAAACGAAAATTGATCTCATTTTTAATAGACAAGACATATTATTCTATTGAACTATTTTTAAATGATAAATTGTGACATATAATATCTCTATTGCATTTAATTTAATTTAATGATTTCATAACGTTTTATAATATAAACCACCTACTACAATATTATAAAAACTATTTGTACACCAATTTCATTGGTAGAACATAGAATTGCTACAATGTATATTTTTAAGACCTTTCTGTATTACCTGTGTTCACAAATAAATATATTGATTGATTGATTGATGGATTTAGATGAAATTTACCACACAGATAGTTTATAATCTGGATTAATGTATAGGATATTTTTTTTTATTCTGGCTGGACCTAATTCTGAAATACACGCAGGCAAAAGCTAGGCAAAAATAGAGATGTATTATTTTTGCATTGAGTTGTGTTCAGTAAATAGAAATGACGTGGGTTAAACACTCACTACAGGTGCAGGTTTCATAAGTGCATGTAATTTGTCTATTTGAAATAAAAAACTTTTGACTTTGACTTTGACAGCCCATAACTGTCCCACTACAGGGCGCGGGCTTCTTATCATACAGAGAAGGCACGAGGATTAATCACCACACTAGCTCAATGCGGGTTGACGACTTCAGACCATTTAGATCTATTTTTCCTCACGATGTTTTCCAATGAAATTAACAAGTCATCAAAATTATTAAAGTACGAATTATACTTGCAGATGACTCTTCATGAAATATGTATAATTAAAGTACGGAAAACATCTGATATAACATCTATTTTTAATATTTATTTTTCACCAGTGTTTACTCGTAGTTTGGTATAAATACTCGTTTTAACAGTCATGATGTATTATTACCAGTAATTTGACGTCGCACTGCTATTTTTGGTAAGTTTATTCATAAAAATTTTAAACGCAAAACGCATGCGTAAGCAACTCTAAAGTTATAAATTTTTGTGGTGAGCGAGATTAAAACCTGCGCCTCTCGGATAAATACTCCATGCGCTCTGACCACTAAGCAGATACAAATCTTGACCTCTGCTCACCACCATGAATTCTTCTTCCACGTTTGACGTCTTTTGGTGGCGTCATTGCTATCTATTTAGTCCCTGTACTGGTGACTTAGCTGAGGTCAAGATGGCTGGTCAGCTGCAGTATTTATCCCGGAGACGCAGGTTCGTATATTGCTTTCCAATAAAAAATTATAAGCTGATTCATCATTTACGGAAAAATGGTGCTACCCGACTGGGGAATTATCTCCAGCTTGCCGAAGATCTTAGCAAAACAACACTGTTCTGTACTGTTCTGTTCGTCATGGCGAGAGAGATCACCAATGTTGCTTGAGGAAGTGTTGTGTTGGCAGCAGGGGGACCTACTCTTGTCCCCTATTTTGCTGACATCGCCTCGTTAATGCCTCATTGGTCTAGTGGAAGCTACGCGTGAAGTCCTGGACTAGATTGCCGGTTCAGACAAAGTGTTATGGGCTGTTAGGAAATTCTCAGTACGAACCTAGAATTTTTAATTATGCTTGGTAGATGTCAATACGCCTGTGTCTGTCTGTCTCAATACATCTCCCATGTGCCTACCTTGTTTTTAACATTTAACTTGTTCGCGACCGTATTCTTTTCCATTTAATATTGTAACTTTAGAGTTCGCTAAGCATGCGTTAATGCTTTTCAAAGATTTATCTTGAATTTTAGTTCACATATAGCAGGCGACCATGCACTTTAATTCTCAAAATATATTTTTTTATAATTTCTACAATAGAGGTACCTATATTAATATACTGTCTCTTTTATATATAATTTGCATGCTTCACAGAAATGGCCACTAAGCATGCATCGCTGCACACCAAAGGAAGAGTAAAGTTCAAGACAATATTGACTTTGAAGAACTAAGTTACCGAAGTCCCTACAAATGTATTCCGACTGGTAAGTTAAAGTTACAAGTTACAAAAAACTAACTTTTAGTTTGTCTTTTAGACGGCGTGTTTCTTCCCGTAGATATAGAGGTTTCGATTCCCGTACGGAAGTATATATAATTTACGTAAAACATGCCATACCATAGGTAATTTTTACTCGACTTCAAATAGGAGACACTTCGATTAGATAGATAGAAAATCCCAATATCACTTTGCCCGACCTGGGAATAGAACCCAAGACCTCATGATCAGCAGTCGCGCTTGGGACCGCTAGATCAACTAGCCAGTTAGTGAAAAAATATCATTACTTAGTAAAATAGGTCGTGAAATGGGTGCTGATGAAATCAAATCAATTGGGGGCCGACCCTTTGCAGTATATAAAAAAAAAAACTGCAGCATTATGACCATCCCACATACAGTTAAATGTTGTCTGATTTGCTTAAATATTTACTGTCATAATTCCTTTAAACTATTACTTATATTGTTTTATCTGAACTCATCTTTATTTCCAGATTGAAGTCTCAGTTTCTACTGCAGCCACAGTTGGGTTATCGTCTGATGACGGCAACACGGCGCGAACCCTAGGGTGGGCCGGCAACGGTCTATTTGCCACATATTCTAGACCAGAACTCTATGAAAGAAAGTAGAGCAACGCTCCGAAAGAACAACGTTTTGAAAAACCAAGATATTGATGAAAGATCAAGCGTCCAAAAGACCAAGAGTCCGAAAGACTAAGCGTCCAAAAGACCAAAGGTCCGAAAGACCGATAGTCAAAGTAACGGTCTACAAGACCAGTGTTTGTGGGACCAGCGGTCTGCTCGACCAGGAGTTCTGATATAGATGAGACCAATGCCAGCCATTAGCGCCGTGACTCACATGATACACGTAAAAGGTTCCTCGCTTCAGTTTGAAGAGGTAAAAGTCTTCAGCTGTCGGAGGTCACATTTCTTAGAAGTTAATGGATACTGGGGAAGCGAATCTCTGCGCAAGCGACCTCCGTGTCCCTGATATAGGCGGATTAAGGAGGATAGGCAATTTACAAGAACACCACCTTATCCCCTATTAATAGCAAGAAATTGTACCAAGACATACATGGAAATAAATGATCGAAAACTTGTAGATTAATTATAAATATTTTTCGATGAAGAATCTAGATTGTAAACTAAGATTCTTGGAGTAAAGTTTGATCATTCAAGACGTACGTCCTGGCAGTTTTATTGCAGGTTATTTAGCGTAATGTCATTCAATGATATGAATGGGGGTGAAAATTGTGATATATGGTTTTGTAAGGATAATTAACCAATGAACTGCATAGAAGAGAAGGTCGCATGTATTATAATAAATTCATATTAATAATGTAACATATTTTTTTATGCCTGCCTGCCTCATTGGTCTAGTGGTCTCAAGCGCGACTGCTGAGCATGAGGTCTCGGGTTCGATTCCCGGGTCGGGCAAAGTGTTATTGAGTTTTTCTGTTAGAAAATTCTCAGTAGCAGCCCAGAGTTTGTAATTCTGCTTGGTAGATGGCAATAGGCTCACCACCTATTACATGGGACTTAATAACAGCATTGGTAAAATGTGGGTGTACAACTGTGTACATCTCTGCCTACCCCTTCGGGGAATACAGGCGTGATACTATGTTATAATTTTTTATAATATGAATACTTATTAAATTTAAATTGTTTTTTTTTTATTTGTATTAAATACTTATTATGTAGTTTCTTCTTCTTGTACTTCTTTAAGGGTCTAGAAGAGGCGAGAAACACTAGTGATCTAGAGGCCCTGGGTTCGATACCCAGGTCACCTAAGATTTATTGGATTTTTGATTGGAAGTTTTAAGTTTAGAATTGGGCCAAAGGTTCACCACACGCATAATAATAAAAGCATACGTGAAATTTTTAAACTATCTATCCCCTCGATGAATGATAGGCGTGATGTAAGGTTCTATATTGTAGTTAATTTTAATCACTAAAGCGTTGAATATGAGGGTGTGCAATTATATAATATACCACCTAACGAGATTAAAGATGACGTCCCGTTAACAGTTTTAAAATCCGACTAAGTATATCACCAATAGTGACCAATTAATGGAGGAACGAGGCGTGGTGTTCCCCATTGAAAAGGGAGGATCCTTCAACCAGGCGGGTGATATTGGCGGGTCACGGCCCGACGGTTGATGTCGTGAGGTTGTATATCAGATTTGCCGTCAAACTTTGATTGCGCGATGTAGCGTGTTGTGCGCGTAGTATCTATATAGCGAGATAGATGTCGCTACAAATTCTTGTTTTAAGGTTCAAGTGCCCTTTCATTTGTTTAAAACCCCTATTATTATTATTATAGCTTTATTTATCCATACAATTAAAATTACATATATCATTGCACGGCACCTCAAGGGCAAAAACTTTAAAAATTCAAGAGTACCTGTTTTACTCGGGATAATGTAAGGATTCTAACGATACCCCATACATCGAAATCAGTTCAGGCATTTAGAAGTTACGGTGGAAAAAAGAAACTCACAGACATACTTACATACATACTTACACCCGAAAAACATAACACTCGTTTTTCTGGGCAGTCGTGTAAAAAGCCTCCTCCATCTTTTTCCATTTTTGTTTGTCTGGGGCGGTGTTCGTCCGGTTTTTACCAGCTGTTTTTACGACATCATCAACCCATCGTTCCTATTGCCGTCCTTTTTTATCTTTTTCCAGTAGGACCAAGCCACTTTGTTGTTTTTAAAACTCCATATGGCTATGTAATTATCTTGCTTTAGTTAGTTTTTTTTAATATATGGTTTTCATATTTCTAAGCAACGCACACTGGATTCATGTTCTAATTAATATTATTTATATTTCATTCAGTAAACTCGGAACCAAGGACTTTATTTCTCAAAAGAACATCTTTTGAGAAATAAAGTCCGTGGATCCTAAGTATATTTCTCTCTCAACGCATGCGTTAATACTTTTTGAAGGTTTATCTGTACTTTTCTCTATCTATTGTTTGTGATCTGAAAATTGTGATGTCGTTTATATGTTATTAAACTGCTACTACTTGCACTTGTTGTTAGTTAGTTTATTATTTTACTTATTACTGTATATTTACAGTCTGAATAGTGTTACTGGCTTTGGCCATTATTTTTAAATAAAATAATAATACAAAATAATTATATGGTCATATCACATTGTACTGGGATCGATCAATCATCACTGATAGTACTATTGTTTCCAATAAGCCTAATATAGTGGTGATAGATCGATTAGAGCGCCGCACAATGATTGTTGATATCACTGACGTGACGTGAATGCAGAGAAAGATAAACAAATCAAATATCTTGATCTGGCGCACGAGGTTGTCGACATGTGGGGCGTGGACTCTTCTAATAATAAATAAATTAATAGCGAAAAGCCTTGTGTGCAGGACGCCCGCGCACAGCTGCCGATAACAGTAGCTGTTAATATTTAGTGTTATTATATCAATGTCTGTAATTAATATCTGGAAATAATTAGTTATAAATAGTATTAGATCATGTATTTTGTTATTCGGAACACAGAACAAGAGAGTTGTGATTGGTGGATGGGAACTTTTGAACATGGTTGCCCCTGCCACTACTTGCGACCACACAAAATTGTATATAATCGGAGCAGTTCAGTTCAGTTGGTATTCAGTTCATTATTGTAAGTCAAGATTGTTATAATGTTAGATCAAGAATAAATAATTTTCAAGCGAACCAGGAGTTTAATTGAAATAGTGAATATCCTCCAACCCAGTGAATAGTGTGGGGTCGGCAGAGCACTCCGTACACATTGGTCCTTCGAGCCGGATACGAGGAAGATCACTATTGAGAAGACTCCAACGAACTTTTTGAAGATTATTTAGAAGAATTATACTAAGAACAATGCCAGTTACGAGGTCTACAGGGAAAAGAGGCGGCCAGGCGTCGACTACAGTCACAGAACAAACTGAAACCGCCACGGAAACCACTACAGAAGCTACTACAGAGACTACGACTGAAACATGCACTACGGAAGCGACGGGAACGACAGCTAATATCACAGAAACACCCGCCGCGACTACGTCTACAGAAAAACGCACCACGCCGCAATAAGACGATGCAAATAAGAACAAGGAAAGTGGTCGCCGCAGCAAACCTGTGTCACAGAAGAGTGACAGAACTTCAAAAGCGCGCCGCATAGCCAAAGCCAAGGCAGAGCTAGCACAACTAAAGATCGAGTTAGCAGCCGCGCGCCTCGCTGAAATCGAAGCTGAATCTACAGACGAAGACTTATCCTCTGTTGCCTCGGAAGCCGGAAATGAACATCGAGTGACTACTTGGCTAGAATCAAGTCAGCTGCTCGCCATTGCTGACAGACCGCATCAAACTGAATTGAAGACGTCGATCGAACCTGCAGCCCCAGTGACCGCCGCCGTGTCCTGGGTCATCCCGGCATCTTTACCGGCGGGAGTTGCCGCTATGCACCCGCCGCCTGAAAACTTGAACACTGAACCTGAACCTAGGAATACCGCTCACCTACAAGCGGGAGTTCCAGTGAACGACACGCTGCCGGTGAGCATCGCCGCCTCCTGGCAGCCGAACTTTGCGACTGAACAGCCGCACTTGAACCCACCGCCAGTGATCGCCGCCGCAGCCTGGCAACAGATCCCCGCGTCTACGCAAACACACCTGAACCCTCCGCCAGTGATCACCGCCGCATCCTGGCAACCGAACTTCGTGCCTGCACAACCGCGACCAATGCCAGCGCCAGTGGATCCCGTCGTATCCTGGCCACAGAACTCGACGCACGTGGAAACGAACACATCATGGCATCCGATCTACACTACGGCACCGTATCATAGCTACACTCCGGGGCCTACTGCCGCGCCCTGGGTGCCGCCGTCCATGCCATCACCCCGCGTCGTGCAACAACCTGCAACATTGGCCGTCCAAGAACCAAGGACGGACTTGAAAGAACTCGCTGCTGCGATCACACAAGCTGTGCAAGCCGCACAGTACCAGCAGCCCATGAAACACAGTGAACTACCCTGCTTCAACGGAGCTCATCAAGATTGGCTCACGTTCCGCGCCGCCTACTGTGTGACAGCGCATCGATTAACAGCAGTGGAGAACATGTCGAGACTGAGAAGAAGCCTACGAGGAATAGCCAAAGAGGCTGTACAAGGTCTACTAATAGTAAACGCAGACCCGAACGAAGTCATGAAGACACTCGAGCTACGCTTCGGACGCCCAGACTCAATTGCAATGGCAGAGATAGAGCGTCTACGAACTTTACCACGCCTCACCGAATCTCCTCGTGAAGTCTGCACTTTCGCCACTAAAGTGGAAAACATAGTTGGGACTCTACAAGCACTCAACTGCGGACATTATCTCTTCAATCCAGAAGTCACAAAGGCTATTGTCGAGAAACTCACGCCAACCTTGAAGAGACAGTGGTACCAATTCTCAGCAACACAGCCAAGAACAGAACCTGATCTTCTGAAATTTACCCGATTCATCAAGATCGAAGCAGAGATATGCAGCCCATATGCACTACCTGAAAACATCGCTGCAACAACACAATCTCCTCAGAACACGCAGCGACGTCAGCAACGGGTACATGCCGCACAAGAAGCGAACAAACCAAAGTGTGGTCTGTGCGATCGTCAGGGGCACAGCATCATAGACTGCGATCAGTTCCAGAAAGCAACTACTGATACAAGATGGGACATCGCGAAGAAGCATCGCCTGTGTTTTCGTTGCCTCAGATTCCGAACGAAGCAACACAGCTGTAAACCCAAGAAGTGCGAGATAAACGACTGTGTGCATCTACATCACAAGATGCTACACGCCACTAGTACAGCTACCAAGAAGAAAGAAGAAATCGACCGCTCCGGAGAAGAACAAGAAAAGGTTCACTCAGCATGGACACCGAAGGTGTCATTTCTTAAAATAATACCAGTGCAACTCTCTGGACCGGCGGGAGCTGTAAACACTTACGCACTCCTTGATGACGGCTCTACAGTGACACTGATAGACGAGAGCCTAGCCAATCAAATCGGAGCAGAAGGATCTTGTGAACCACTACGAATAGCATCCTTCGACGGCGAGCCCACGGTCGACATATCATCTCGACGAGTGAACTTCTTCATTAAAGGACTTCACACATCAGAACGTAAGCTGCGTGCAAGAACAGTCAAGCAGCTAGAATTGGCTGCACAGAGGATCCCTGGAGAAGCAGTACGGGATTGTGAACATCTTCAAGACATCGCTAATGACATTGTGACCGAAGATGCCAGACCTAGACTCCTGATCGGCCAAGATAACTGGGATCTCCTCATCACAACGGAGACCAGAACAGGGAGGAAGAACCAACCAGTGGCCTCACTAACACCACTCGGTTGGGTTCTACACGGCAGTCACACGCGAGCACTTGGCCACAGAGTGAACTTCATCAGACATGCTAACACAGAAGATGACCTACATGAACTGGTGAAGGAATACATCACAATAGACAACTTGCAAATCAATCCGAAGAAGCCCATTAACGATCCCGAAGAAAAAGCACTTCGCATTCTTCAAAAATATACTAAGAGAACTCCAGAAGGAAGATATCAAACTGCTCTATTGTGGCGAGATGAAAACATCAAAATGCCAGACAATTACGATAGCGCTCTGAACAGACTCATCAGCGTATAGAAAAAGGTTGACAAAGATCCTGAACTAAAGAAGAGGTACTCTGAACAAATGGAAGCACTAGTATCAAAAGGATACGCCGAACCAGCTCCATCCGCAATCTCGAAGCATCGAACCTGGTACCTACCACACTTCGCGGTTTTCAACCCTATGAAACCGGAAAAGTTGAGGATTGTTTGTGACGCTGCAGCCAAGACCAGAGGAGTCTCTTTGAACGACCAACTACTCACAGGTCCAGACTTACTACAATCGCTGTTAGGAGTGATCATGCGATTCCGTCAGCACTCAATTGCCGTGACCGCTGACATCACCGAAATGTTCCTGCAAATAGAACTACGACCAGAAGACCGGGACGCTCTCCGTTACCTGTGGAGAGGAGATCGGAGAGATAACCAGCCGCCGGAACAATATCGCATGAAGTCACTGATCTTCGGAGCTTCTTGCTCACCTGCAACGGCAATTTATGTAAAAAACACGAACGCTGAGAGATATCAGCAAGAACATCCAGAAGCAGTCGAAGCTATCAAAAGAAAGCATTACATGGATGACTATTTGAACAGTTTCGACAACCTAGAAGAAGCTATAGAAGTCTCGAAAGCAGTAAGCGACATCCACAAGGAGGCACATTTCGAACTCAAGAAATGGTCATCCAACTCCACCGCCCTGCTTGAAGCGCTAGGGGAAGTCACTAAGACCGAAGATACTATCAAGCTGGAAAACAGTATCGAAACAGAACGAGTTCTCGGTCTGATATGGAAGCCGAAAGAAGATTCGCTTGCCTTCAATTTGAATCTGGCACGCATACCTCAGAACATCCTACAGAATGACACGCCTACTAAGAGAGAAGCACTCAGAATAGTAATGTCCTTGTTCGACCCATTGGGACTTGTATCGCCGGTGACCATCAGAGCCAAACAGATTCTTCAGGAAGTTTGGCGTCGCGGAACAGCATGGGACGAAGCCCTAGACGGTGACCTAGCAGAAAGCTGGAGGAAATGGCTCACTCACCTGAGAGAAGTTGAACACATCGCCATTCCACGAACGTACCCAGGCTTCAGTGCTACGGATTCGCTGCAGTTGCATGTGTTCACAGACGCTAGTGAATCTGCATACGCAGCAACAATATACTGGCGAACAGTCACCAAGGACGGAAGAGTCTACGTCTGCCTGGTTACAGCCAAAGCCAAGGTGGCACCACTAAAGCTAATGTCGATACCACGATTGGAGCTACAAGCGGCTGTACTTGGCGCTCGCATGGCATCGGCAGTCAAAGAAGAACACGAGCGAACGCCAGAGTCAACCACATTCTGGACCGACAGCAGAACCACGCTGTCATGGATCAGAACCGGCTCCAGATCCTACAAACCATATGTCGCTCATCGCATAGCGGCAATCGAAGAACATAGCTCCACCAACGAATGGCGCTGGCTCCCGACCAAATTGAATCCAGCAGACGATGCAACAAGAGATGTGCCACAGAACTACGGACAAGATCATCGCTGGTTCAATGGTCCAGAATTCCTTCTGGGTCCTCCGGAGACATGGCCAGCTGACGTGAAGAATCATATCATAATCACAGGAGAAGAAAAAACCTGTAGCTTGATCGCCAACGAACCAAAGAACGTACAGATCAGCGAAGCTATACCAGATATCAAAAGGTTCTCTCACTGGGAGAGATACCTTCGAGCCTCAGCACGAGTTCTGCAGTTTCTGCAACTCTGCAATCAGGGCAGAGCATCCATTACAAAAGAACCAAACAGAACAACAGGACAGACCCTGATTGGAGAAAGAACAAACAGACATTGCCAGCTAAAGCGAGAGAAAGGCCAGACATCACGAACAATTACCTGCCTCTCACCGCTGAACTTTTACGTAGTGCTGAGAATCTGATCTTGCGAGCTTCACAAGAACAAGCCTTCCAGGAAGAGATAGAAGCTCTGAAGAACGAGAGATCCATACCTCGGAATAGTCGCCTGCGCGCACTGTGCATAGAACTCACAGAGGGAGAGATTCGCCTGAAGAGCAGAATAATCGCCATGACGGACGTCACAGAACGCTTGAAGAAACCGATGGTACTAGACGGAGACCACCTCGCGACACGACTGTGGATCGAACATGTCCACCGCCAATTACATCATGCGGGCGTTGAAACGACAGTCAATGAATGCCGTCAGCAACATTGGGTGCTCCGTCTACGACCGACCGTCAAGAACATCGTCAGCAAGTGTCTACGATGCCGTATAAAGGCAGCCTCTCCACCACAGCCGATGACAGGGAATCTCCCTTCCTGTCGCTTGGCACACCATCAGCGACCATTCACTTTCGTCGGGTTGGACTACTTTGGACCGCTGACCATAACAGTGGGACGGAGCCATCAAAAGAGATACGTCGCCTTATTCACGTGCCTCACGACGCGAGCCATCCATCTTGAACTTGTGGCATCGCTCAACACAGATTCGGCAATCATGGCATTACGACGTATGATAGCGCGCCGGGGATGCCCAGCGCAGTTGTGGTCAGATAACGGGACCAATTTTCACGGCGCAGAGAAAGAGTTACGAACCGCCATCTTCGCAGCTACAGAAGAAGAAGCTTCGAAAAAGATGATCGACTGGCGATTCATCCCACCTGGTGCACCTTTCATGGGAGGAGCATGGGAGCGCATGGTGAGATCCGTAAAGACAGCACTCGCCACCACTCTGAACGAGCGTTTCCCAAGCGAGGAAGTGCTTCACACGCTGCTCATAGAAGCCGAACACACCGTGAACAGCCGACCGCTTACCCATGTGTCAGTGAACCCCGAAGATCCTGAAGCCTTGACACCCAATCACTTCATCTTGGGTGGTCCAGGTCGCATTGCTGCACCTGGGGAATTTGATGACAGTGACTTGCGTCTAAGAGCCAGTTGGCGAGCAGCTCAGAGACTCGCCGATATATTCTGGGCCAGATGGCTCAAAGAATATCTCCCAGAACTACGCAACCGCAGAGAACCGCACAACAAAGGCACGATTCCCAAGATTGGCGATCTGGTGCTCATCGTGGACAGCAATCTTCCACGGAACATGTGGATACGAGGACGTATCTGCGCTACATTCCCCGGACCAGATGGAGTTGTTCGCACGGTGGATGTGACCACCAAAGGCGGCACCCTGCGACGTCCAGTGAAGAAGATAGTCGTGCTACCGATCGGGAACGGCGATCCTGCACCATCTTCTACGGCTGCGACGTCAGCGGCGGACGACGCACGGCGGGAGGAATGTGCAGGACGCCCGCGCACAGCTGCCGATAACAGTAGCTGTTAATATTTAGTGTTATTATATCAATGTCTGTAATTAATATCTGGAAATAATTAGTTATAAATAGTATTAGATCATGTATTTTGTTATTCGGAACACAGAACAAGAGAGTTGTGATTGGTGGATGGGAACTTTTGAACATGGTTGCCCCTGCCACTACTTGCGACCATACAAAATTGTATATAATCGGAGCAGTTCAGTTCAGTTGGTATTCAGTTCATTATTGTAAGTCAAGATTGTTATAATGTTAGATCAAGAATAAATAATTTTCAAGCGAACCAGGAGTTTAATTGAAATAGTGAATATCCTCCAACCCAGTGAATAGTGTGGGGTCGGCAGAGCACTCCGTACACACCTTGATCAACATCTTAAAAGGCTTTCGCTAGGCGGCTGGATCAAGGGCCTGATACAGAAAGCAGTACTCCTCGATACGGCACGCACTGTGAGGAGGTTCCTTTCTCTGGAGCCCTAACCACCGGTGCCTTGGACCCTGTTCCCGATGCCGGTGGCCTACTATTTTTTATATTTTTAAATGTATATAGTTTTTTTTATGATATATAGGCAAAAATGTAATTTATATGTAAATTTGAAAAATAAACGAATAATAATAATTCTGCCTCATTGGTGTAACTTTATTGGCCTGGTAACAAAAGCACGACTTGAGCGTGAGGTCCTGGGTTCAATTCCCGGTTCGGGAAATTCAGATTTTCTGTTAGAAAATTATTAGTAACAGCCTAGAGTTTGTATCTGTGTCCGGTTGATGGCAATAGGCTCACCTCCAATTTATTAAATGGAATTTAAGAACAGCATCGGTGAAATATGGATGTACTAGTACTCTTCTGCCTATGACATCGGGAGGATACAAGTTTTATGCTAGGTTAGTAAGTAATAATAAATCCAACCGTGCGTTTTAAATGTTGTGTTTAAAAATATGCGAGAACAATGTAGATGTAGTGTTCGAAACGTCAGGAAAAACAAACCAATTATACACGCGATTAATCCGGTTAAAAGTTGTTTTATTATAATGTGTAGTGATCGCGCAAACCTATTACTTAACCTATTACGCAAGCATATTACTAGTTGTAGTTAGTTAGCCCGGTTAGTGGAATGTGATAGTAGGATAACATCAGAACCTGGCGCATGGATAACATTTGGTGTGACATAGCTAGATAGAAGGAGACCGTATCGGTGGCGGTTACCACCAACAACAGCATTCCCAATGAGGGTTGACGTCAGGTCGAAAAACATTGCCAAAACTTCAACAGCATGCAATTTCAAAAACAATTAGAAAGTGCAAGAAGAAAACATGCTGCGCGGACCCCAAATCAATTGGGATAAGGCCAGGCAGATGATGTTGATGATGAATATAGTTGTAGTTTTGACAGCGCGATTGGCGCAGTGGTCGAGAGACCGACTCCTGCGCCGCGTGTTGCAGGTT
The DNA here is from genome assembly GCA_935421205.1 of Xylocampa areola. Classification (NCBI taxonomy): domain Eukaryota; kingdom Metazoa; phylum Arthropoda; class Insecta; order Lepidoptera; family Noctuidae; genus Xylocampa; species Xylocampa areola. The sequence goes on along the minus strand of OW285225.1, from coordinate 746,826 downwards.
TGATTCCTGCACGGAGATAATATTTGTACGATCTACAGATAATTGCGCCGGGTCTAAGTGTGCATGTGAGATTATATGTATGTAAACGCACCTACGATAGAGGAAGAAATTCCTAGTGTGGGGCAAAGCTTTTTAAAAGGAAGAAAAAAAATTGCAGAAATTAAGACACCGGGGCCCTTGACTTGAATTGTTCCGTACCAGTGTCGGTGAGGATGCAGCTTTTGACTCTACCTTAACTGGATACCAAAGAGGTAGCCCCTCTCCTTCGAAGATGACCGACCTATCGATGACAAGTTCTAATGGAAACAGAAAACATACAAATAACGTATCATACATTTCTATTATTGTTGCCTGTATTCTCCGAAGGGGTAGGCAGAGGTGTACACAGTGGTACACCCACATTTCACCAATGCTGTTATTAAGTCCCATGTCATGGTGGTGAGCATATTGCTACCTACCGGGCATAATTCCAAAATCCGGGTTGCTACTGAGAATTTTCTAACAGAAAAACTCAATAACACTTTGCCCGACCCGGGAATCGAAACCGAGACCTCAGGCTCAGCAGTTGCGCTTGGGACCACTTGACCAACGAGGCAGTTACTTACTTACTGTTCTAATTTTCGTGAGCCCGGCTGCACATGAGGTCTTGGATTGGATACAATTACCGGATCAGGCATATAGACATTTTTTTTTGAAAATTCTTAAATCAGCATTGTAATTATGGTATCAATAGGCTACCCACCGATTACATTGTGAGTGTTTAGCAGTACCTAAACACTCTGCCTGCCCCTTCGGGAAAAACAGGCATGATCCTAGGTCTATCTCTAGTAGAACAAATTATCATTATATCATACAAAATATCATATCAATATTAATTATCATTTCATTCATTCATTTAAAACATCCCATAAAAGTCATAAGGGATGTTTTAAGTGAATGAATTAAATTATTTATTTTCTCTTCACAAATACTTCGTAACAAAATTAATCTAATAAATAAGGTTAAAAACTATCTTTGTTAAATGTATATTATTATTAACCTTCAAAATTGGGTCCAGCCGGGATAAAAGTATCCTATACGTCAATCAACTAACTGTCTGTGTACTAAATTTCATCCACCCCATTCAGTAGTTATTGTGTGAAAAAACCGGTCAAGTGTGAGTCGAACTCGTGCGCCCAGGGTTTCGTACCTACCCATTATACCGCCATAATAAAATTGGTATCATTTTTATTGGTGCCTAAGTTTTAAGTGTGTGTGTGTGCTGTAATGGTTGAGTTGCTAACGTGTGGCAGTACAGGGCGTGGATGATGAAAAAAAAAAATTTACTTGAGCCAATGTGTTTCAACTTTAATTATCAACTTATTGTTTTGGATTTTTTCCTTTGTTTTGTTCTGTAAGATCTTGTTTTTTGCCACCTTTGATACACCTAATAGGGACTATAGACCTCAGTATCTGGTATAAATTTCAACTTGCTAGGTCCACCCGTTCCTGAGAAAATCGGTGGTGACACATGGACAGACAGACGGACAAGAGAGTGATCTTATAAGGGTTCCTTTTTTTCACCTTTTGAGGTACGGAACCCTAAAAAGTAACAAACATCCATCCATGATCACAAACTTTCACATTAATAATATAAGTTATGATGGGAATTGTGGGTCATTTCTCAACTTTAGGTTTTACTTTTGTAAATATTATTGGAACGAAGTTCCTTATCGCGCGTTGTGAAAGGGGGCTAGACGGAAAAAATTAAGACGAAAAGTTGTAACGACACTTTTTGCTATAGTAAACTATTGTAAGCCGTGCGGCGTGCGCATGTTTCTCTGTCTGTTTCTCTCTCTCTCTCTTATAGAAAGCAAGCCAGATATATATATATATATATATATATATATATATATTTATTATTATTTTTTGTTTTTTTATTATAATTCATTTTGTTTATTTTTCAAATTTACATATAAATTACATTTTTAACTATATATCATAAAAAAAAACAATATACATTTAAAATATAAAAAATAGTAGGCCACCGGCATCGGGAACACGGTCTAAGGCACCGGTGGTTAGGGCTCCAGAGAAAGGAACCTCCTCACAATGCGTGCCGCATCAAGGAGTACTGATTTTTATTTTTTTTATTTTTTTATTCTCTTTAACTTCGTTCCATCCGGGTGTCCCTTGACACCTCTCAAGTTTTTTAATTATTATGTACATAGCTATAATTCTTTAAATTCTAACTGAAAGTTAAATATTTTCGAACAAATCATAATAATATAAGTTGGATAAGATGGGATTAAATATATTAAGATTACGTAGAATTTTTTGACACAGGCTGCTAGAATTCGCAACATCATCATTTTTTTTTTTGGAAATAACAACCTATAATATGATTAATTCAAAATTACTAAATAATGTTGAAACAAGTGTCATACTATCATATTATTAGCATAAATAAAACGAAAATATAAAATTGTATTCGCAAATTTTCATTAACATGCACAATTCCACACATCTGTTCATATTTGCGGCGGAGGAGGTTAGGCATAATTAAACAGTAGGAGAAGAATAAGATTTCTCACTTGTTAAATTATATTTTTGTTATTTTCGATGAGATGGCTTAGCGTTCACAGTGCCGGGAATATTTATCCGGGAGCCGCATGTTCGAATCCTGCTCACGACAGCATACTTTTTCCACAAAAAATTATAACTTTAGAGTTCGCTATACATGAGTTAATGCTTTTCGAAGATTTATCTGAAATTATTTATTTTAGCCTCAGTGCAGAGTAAATATGTTTACTCTGTATTATTCATATTCATATTATTTATTTGCATTCCACAATGTAGGTACAATAGGTGTTTATATATATCGCTTAAAGCTAGGCACAATCGTGGACCCGGTAGGGCACAGCAAAAATTAACACATAAAAATATGTAAATATCCACAACAAAAAACAAATTATGAACGTATAGCTAATTCCTTACGTAATTTATACAATGCATTTGAGTAGGTACATATTTATTATTATGAGATGCAAGACTATATTTTATAGGTACATAAGAATAATTTTTATTTATTGTGGGTATGTCTACTTATATGTATGTATATTTAATATAATATCAATTTAATTGAATAGTATCTTTATATATTATTATAGAAAAAAATATTTTATACTTAATATTTTATAGTATTTGAGTTAAGAACAGATTATGTGTTACAAATCGCTTCTCTCCCTTTCATATGGTTGTCTGGAAGAGATCGCTGAAGTGCGATAAGACCGCCAATTGTACTTACCTATTATTATTTTTTAACTGTTCCTGTCAATTTTGTATTTTTGGTGTGCAATAAAGAGGATTTATGTTATGTTATGTTATATAACACATTTACAATAATTATTCTAGAATAATGTACACATTTATGTATTGTGTTGGTATGGTAATCTGGTCTGTAATCTGGTCTATGTGAAGTAAACGTATTTTATTTTACAAGCATTATTAATTAACTTCCATTTTGCCCCTTTCTCCTCCTCGTTAAGGAAGTTGGTATATAAGTGAGCTACAATTGAAGGTGTTCGTATTATCTTTGGCATCAGACACCATCTGATATCTCCAGGTAAACATTTTATTAAAATGTTGTGATTTAATAAATGAATGCCGTATATGTGACCTGCCTCGTTAGTCTAGTGTTCCCAAGCGCGATTGCTGAGCATGAGGTCTTGGGTTCGATTCCCAGGTCAGGCATAGTGTTATTGAGTTTTTCTGTCAGGAAATTTGCAATATGCAATGCGGATGGCAATAGGCTCACCACCTATTACATGGGACTTAATAACAGCATTGGTAAAATCATCATCATCATCATTCGTAGCTTTTAATCACCCACTGCAGGGCATAAGCCTCTTCCCTTTTACGCCATTGGTGAAATGTGGTTGTACAATTGTGTACACCTCTGCCTACTCCGGCGGGGAATACAGGCGTGATACTATGTTACGTTATGTTTTTATGTTATAAACACATCAACACGGTCTAGGGATATTTTTAAAAAAGCGAATTACTATCAATATGTTAATTATTTATATGACATGTATATATTTAAAAGATACGTTATTTAATATTCTACCATTTTCTAGTAATGGTTAAGGTACTTCGATTAAAATTTCAGGATTTTATGGAAAAAAAATGAAGCATAGACGGAAACCGTATATGAATTAACTTTTAATTTATGAGTAAAAACTGAAAAAAAAAAAAAAAAACATTTAATTTGTGTTTATAAACTTGAAGTTAGTAGTCTGAGAAAGCGCCCATGATGTTCATAACACATCGGCAACGATTCGGCATGCTCAGAACAAGGTTGTCAATGTCTTGCTGCGGAATATTGTCCCATGTCCTTCTGAGGTGCGCAAAAAGTTGATCTTCTGTAGCCAGATTTTCAGGAACTTCCTTCAGAGCTCTTCTTTGCAGCATATCTCACGCATGCTCAATGGGATTTAGATCTGGCGATTGAACATTGTGTGTATGTAACCAAGCTGCTACCGTTCTCGCCGTGTGTGCCCGGGCATTGTCGTGCATGAGCAGGAAATCTTGCCCCATTTGTGTTCTGTGGGGCAAGATTACGGGCCCCAGCACCTGTTGGACGTATCGTTCTGCCGTCATATTGCCCCGCACCCAAACGAGATCCGTCCGTCCTCCAAGACGAATTCCTGCCCAAACCATAATTGTTCCTCCGTATGGGTGAACTTCCTGAGGGTTCTGAAGACGGCTCCATCGTCCAGGAACTCGCCAAACACGCGTCCTTCGTGAATCTGGATGGAAGCCGAACCTGGATTCATCCGTGAACAGCACATTGGACCATTGTTCACGGCCCCAGTCCACGTGGTTCCGAACCCATTCTAATCGTCGTCCACGATTGCCTCTCCGTAAAGGTGGGACCCGGAGTGGTCTACGAGAGCGTAGATTGCTTTCATGCAGTCGCCTTCTTACAGTTTGGTCACTCACAAGCACTTGGTGTTCCACTCGCAGCCTTTGGACCAATTGAGTCGCCGTTGCATTTGGTTGAGCTCGCGCAGTAATTTGCAAAAATCGGTCTTGTCTGGGGGTAGTGATGCGACTTGGCCCCCGGTGCCTCTCCGCTACTTCACCTGTAGCACGATAGCGTGTCCACAATCTTGAAATTACATTTTGGTGGGTCCCTATGGCCTCAGCAACATTACGCTGAACAGACCCAGCTTCCAGCATTCCCACAGCTCGTAACATCTCCGCCCTCGTCAAATGTTGGCGTTGCATGGCTACAATACCTCAATTTTAACTTTATCTTTCGTTTAAAAATGAAAAAAAACTGTAACTAAATGTAATTCGTATTGTTTTCTAAATTTCGCACAAATGAAAATTCCCTCTCCTACACATCAAGACATTTTTATGCCACCGCAACAAAAGAATTTTCAAAAATTTGAATTTGGAATTAGTCTGAGATAAATTACAAACAAATCGGTGTATAAAAGATTCCAATGCGGCCAGTACTTTTCGAGTTATTTAATTGAGTATGAAATATCCCTAGACCGTGTTGATGTGTGTATATAGGTGAAGGTAAACATCATAAGGAAACCTAAACTTCACCCATACTAATAATATTATAAATGCGAAAGTAACTCTGTTTGTATGTTTGTTTGTTACCTTTTCACGACTAAACGGCTGAACGGATCGTTATGAAATTTGGCAAGGAGATAGATTGTACCTTGGGAAGGAGATAGGCCACCTTTAGTCGCGCAGACGAAATTGTGGATACCAACTAACACTCTATAATCGCCAACCCGCAGTGAGCTAGCGTGGTGATCAATGCCCTGCCGTAGGACGGTTATGTCATGTTATGGAGAAGTGAAGACTAGAAGAAAGAAGAATATTCTAGAAACAGTGTCAATTTCAGCCACATGATACACGTACGTCATTCACATCGCACGTGTATCATGTGGTTGAGACCAGACTGTTAGCAGAGCAACATGGATATCATGAGAAGAAGAGACAAGAAGACATACCCAGGCGTGGTACACCCTGGTATCACTGTTGGCTGCCTTGTCCAGGCGCGACTTTTTTTACAATTTTTTTTTTTTTTTTAAAGGGATTCGGAGTAAGTTTTGAAAAAATTGTCCATCTGTTATCTCGCCTGTTCATTTAAATAAAATTACAGTAAAATTATGGCATATTCATATTTGTAGGTGGGTGAGTGTGTGTGGGTGTGAGTGAGCATGTTTATCTATAGAACATAACATGTGTTTTAAAATAATCCTAACCAGTGTTCGCAACCGTACGATAATAATCGTACTTATACGATATAATTGTGCCTACGGACGAGGTACGATATCATTATTATCGTACGCAGATGGTACAAGAATTTTCATTATGCTATATATTCATTAATAATAGTGATTATTTTGAAAAGTTCGTTCATTTTGCTCCATGTAATTAATTTAAGCATACGCATAAACATTATTATCACATTATAATAAAACAACTTTTAACCGGATTAATCGCGTGTATTATTGGTTCTTTGTTTTTCCTGACGTTTCGAACACTTTGCAGCGTTCGTGGTCGCAGGAGGACATTGATATCACATTTAATACGATTTATTTTGCTCCATGTACGATAATTCTATGGTACTGGTACGACAGTCGTCTTGCTTCAAGCTGTGAACTCTGATCTTAACTAGCTCAAATGGATTAGATAGGCCAGATGATCGACTTAATGGGAATTGGGCATATTAGTGTTTTATTAAAGATATTCAGGGAAAATGGAAAAGGGAAATGGTTTCTATTCTTTGCTTAAAGATCATTGCTAGATTCAAGATTCAATCCCGTCCTGACATATGCAGGAAGATACGCTATGTCAACATTTTCTTTTTTAGTGCGTCAGATGAGCATTAGGTCCTGGGTTCGATTCCTGGGTCGGCCAAAGTATTATTGAGTTTTTCTGTTGCATAATTCTCAGTAGTAGTCCAATAGGCGCGATGACAGTATTAAAGAACCAAAGAATAAATCATTTTAGAGATAAATATAGGCATATAGGATTCTAAAAAAATACATATTTTTATTAAAAACATGAAGATTAATAAGATTTTTAATAAAATAAAGTATAAAATGCTGCAATCGGCCATGTTAATTGAAATGTCAATCACAGCGAATGACATCACGCCTCAGTCAAATGTCAATCATCGCCGTACATTATGGCTTCAACTTAAGTCAAATATGCTGAGGCATGACGTCAAAACGGCACCATGGCACCCAGCAGCGTTAACGCGGTTAAATTAAATTAGATAGATTAAAATGCAATAATTTGCGTTGAAACTTAGTTTATTGCTGAAATAATGTGTGTTTAGGATATAGTAGACGTCTACTACATTATAAAAGGAGATTATAAAATCTGTCATCATGCTATTGGAATTGTGCCTGGTGCGATGGTAATAGACTCACTACCTATTACATGGGACTTAACAGCATTGGTGAACTGTAGGTGTTCAACTGTGTACACCTCTGCCTACCCCTTCGGGGAATACAGGCGTGATGCTATGCTATGTCTATATATTATATGATTATGTAATGTTTTTGCCTGTAAGTTTTTATTCTCTATCTTCCTTAATACGTGAGATAGCAATCAAAATTGTATGGTAATTACTCTTCAATAAGATGATTGAATACGACACGAATCTATTTCTCCTACGTTATAGTTTCCCAAGCCTTTAAATAACCAATTGTCTTGACTTTCAGAACTATCGTTTAACAAAAACCTCACGTTTTATGCCACAGTCGACTGGTCTAGGTTCACTGAACCAAAATGAACCTAAGGTACATAACCTTAGGTTCATTTTGGTTCAGTGAACCTAGACCAGTCGACTGTAAATGAACCTAAGGTTATGTAGAGAGTTTAAAAACAATAGCAAGAGAAGTTCCCACAATTGTTTAAAGATAATACATTGTCTATAGCATTCAATTTTCAACCTCAAATTCTAGTTCATAAAGTTGAAATTTCTGTATCACTCTATCAGTAATCAGTTTAAGCAATAATAGGCCGTTAGTCATTAGGAATATAGATTAGATTCCCTTGAAAGTTGAGTTCAAGACATGCAGGTTACGGCGTTCTCATCAGGTATTTACTAGATTGTTAAAAAGTTATAAAATATGTTATATTGACTAGAAACTTTGCAGACAACAGGGCAAGTAAATATTTATTACCTATATATAATACCCTGCCTCTTTGGTCTTGTGGTCCCAATATAATAATATATTTTGAGTCCATAAAATCCTAGTACGGTAGACTGACATAATTTTAAATAAACTGTTAAGACGCCTGACACCTTAGTCCTCCTGCGACCACGAACGCTGCAAAGTGTTCAAAACGTCAGGAAAAACAAAAACCAATAATACACGCGATTAATCCGGTTAAAAGTTGTTTTATTATAACATAAAATCCTATTTTTCCACTATATAATATATTTATTTCTTGTGTAAAAATTATGGATATTAAAAACCAAATATCATACTAGTTTATTAAATAAAATTATTGTATTTACAAACTATATTCTTTATATAAACGTATACAATACAATAAAAACTATTCTTATATAAAAACAAAGAAAATCTCATGCTTCGAAGTATTCCTCTACATCGCAGTCTTCCGGGAAGGTGCCCAAAAGACTGGCAATGTTGATTCTTTGCCCTAGAAACAAGCCAACCTTCTGGTCACGCGAAATGTCGACCAGACACCGAGAACCTCTCTATAAACAGGATTACCCTATATTTCAAGAAAAACTGCCTCGTTGGTTTAGTGGTCCGTAGCGCGACTGCTGAGCAGGAGGTCTCGGGTTCGATTCCCGGGTCGGGCAAAGTGTTATTGAGATTTTCTGTTAGGAAATTCTCAGTAGCAGCCCGGAGTTTGGAAATGTGCCCGGTTGATGGCAATAGGTTCACCACCTATTACATGGGACTTAATAACAGCATTGGTGAAATGTGGGTGTACAATTGTGTACACCTCTGCCTACCACTTCGGGGAATACAGGCGTGATGCTATGTTATGTTTATGTCAAGAAAAGTATTTCCAAAATCGATAAGCCAACAATATTAGCCAAAAATGTCGGTTACACACATGAGGTAGCATCTCAAGACACGTCTGATGGTGTATCTGGAGCGGCGGCGCGTTTGCACAGGCCGTCACTTACATTCACTGTGTAAACTCAATGGATGGAGGGCGTGGTAAAAGTTACAAGAGGTAGCGGAAAATGTTTTGTATTTTTTTGTTTAAAAAAATGTTGCCTACCAGCTCAAAGAAAAAAAAATTCAAACAATATCTACAGTACGAATTATAGAAGAGTGCCGCTTTGAAGTTAACTAGGAAAACCTCCTCGGTAGTCCATAGTACGGGAATGCATATTTTCAGAGCGGCACACTTATTTAATTTGTAGTGTAGGTGCATTTATTTATCATTATATTGTCATATCATATAGGTATTTAGACTTGTTATTATCGCATTTTTTTATTTAACAAACTTTGCCCCATTCTATAATTTTTTTCCTGTATCGTGGGTGTGTTTACAGACATATAATCTCACAAGTACACACACCCAGACCCGTTGCAATTATCTGTAGATCATACAAATATTTGCTCCGTGCAGGAATTAAACCTGCGACACGCGGCGGAGCAGTTAGTCTCTCAACCACTGCGCCAAAAGCACCGTCGCGGATTCATTGGAGTAGTGAGATTTTTATCAATATTATATAATATCTATATCTGCTACTTTTTATACAAATAGATTTCACATACAATGACATACTTTCAGATATTGTTAACAACCAAATATTTTATTTTAATGACTACATTTTCAATAAATTATAATATTTCATAGCAACTAAGACGAAATAAACTGCAGAAGTTCACAAGCTATGATATTTGCTTTTCCGCCAATTTGAATAATTTCAATGGTTAGTTCTTGCTTGCCAAAAGTTACACTAAATTAAATCCCTATACCTAATTCTAAAATATTACACACATTCATATCACAACTTTTTATGGTATAGTGAGTAAACGAGGCTATGTCTCACCTGATGGTAAGCATTCAACACCGCCTATGAACATCCGCAACACCAAATGAGTCACTCATGCGTTTCCAACTTTTTGAATGACCTTAGAATCGCTACCGCTATCTCTTATGCTTTAAACCACACAAACAAGATGTTATTGTACAGTAATGGACGTTAAAACCGGGCAGCAGCGTGGGTGTAGTGTTCAGAATTACGCACTACATCAAACTACACAGAACGCTGTCCTACCCGATAAAGCGAGGCTTCATCGAGGGCTCAGCAATTCAGCATATTTAAATGAAAGGTGGGCAAGAAAGGATATGGCGAAGATGGGTCGAGTGGGTATGAAATTAAGACTAGGGAAGCATATTTAGGTAAGTAAACGTACAGTACTGGACAAAATTATTGACTATATCAATTTTTCTAAATAAATTTAGGTTAATAGTAGAAGCGTCCGTATCTAAACGAAATAACTGTTACTCCATGACTATTTTTAAAGGCACTACGAGAGCAAAACTATCGGTTTTTACGGATTCACTTCTTTAACTAATCGTAGCATATACGGAAAATCTTTTAAACTTATTAACGCATATGCGGCGAACAATAAAGTTATAATATTTGTATAAAGAAAACAAAATCGGAGAAGGATTTGAACCTTGACAAATATCGCCTATATAGAGTCAATAAAGAGCATCTTGAGTATCTATCCGGGAGGGCGCAGGTTCAAATCCTTCTTACGACCATATTTTTCTTTCCACAATTTATAACAATCACAGCATTTTTTTTTTATACAAAAATGGATCTACTTTTGGCCACCAACTCTCTGATGGTGTAAGAGACGGTGTGGCCGAGGATGGAGCACGTAGATCCAGAAGAAATCTATTTACTCTAAGTAAAATGGATAGATTTGGGGAGAACGACAGATGGGGAGTTGATGCAACTGCCCAGACCCGTCTCCCACAACTGTTGCGAGGCTTCATCCGGTGGGGGGTAACCAGTCGCGGCCGAAGCCTCCCACCAGAGTTATGTTGCCTGTTTTGCACCACCCAGGGGCCACGTTCCATTTTAAGGGTGCACTCCTACGAACGCGGGCAACTCAGTTTTGTAGTGTATTTTAACTTTTAGCTAATTTTATCTTCTAAAACTACAAGTCGCAAAGTCAAGTTTACAAACTACAACTACGTGTTTAAAGTTAGCAAATAGTAAAAAGAATACGGTCGCGAACAGGATTCGAACCTGCGCCTCCCGGATGAATACTCCAGGTGCTCTGACCATTAAGCCAGAGGTCGAGATGGCTTAATGGTCAGAGCGCCTGGAGTATTCATCCGGGAGGCGCAGGTTCGAATCCTGTTCGCGACCGTATTCTCTTTTTCCATTTAATATAATAACTTTAGAGTTCGCTAACCATGCGTTAATGCTTTTCAAAGATTTATCTTGAATTAGCAAATAGTCTTTGCTATAATAGTCAAAATAATAATATATTATATAGAGAGTTAATAATGTCGACTCACCATTTATTAAGCAGGATAACGGTAGTTTTCTTATATTATGCAGTAGAAAACATTAGGATGACATTACCTGAAAAGATAAAGCGAAAAATATTTAGTATAATATCAAGCATCTACTAGGAGAACAGAATCATCACGAAGGTCACAAGTACACGGAACTACCAACTATATTAATTTATTTATTCAATATATAAATATATATATACTCAAAAATTCTAAAATTAACATTTATTGGGTAACAATATTGTGTACTCCTTCAAGTATAGGAGACCACGGCATGCACTAAATTAACAACTAAGTTAAGATAATTAACAAATTTAAACTAATATTAATAATGACATGTATATCTAAAACTATTGGGTAAGATTTACAACACAATTATGAACAATCGTTCTTTCTGTGATAAATGTAATCCTTGAATCTCTGACAAAGTACTTCCTGTGATAAATGTAATCCTTGAATCTCTGACAAAATACTTGTTTTTGTATTTTAACAGGGACTCGTTAAGTTATGGCCCTTAGACAGAACATTGTCCTGTCTACAATTTCTTGGCACAGCATGGCGTAATGACCGTGGTTTGATTTTGATACTAACTATACAAAGAAATACGTTTGAAATAATATTATAAACAGGGGATCAAAATTTAGTTATATATTACTTTTTATTTATGAATTATTATTTTTCTGAGGAAACATTGAATAAAGATGAGGGATTTGAACTCTTGACCATAGTCCACTCCGTAACATTACTCTACGAGCTATCGGGTCGCTTGTTCGCTGCTATTACTTTTCATGTTCCTTTATTTTCGTCATAAGGAGACGCCTGGCGATGTCTATTAGCAATCATTTAAAGATAACTAACTCTACAGATTACAAAATAATTTATTTCTTTCTTTTCTAACGTCTCGGTGGCAATTACTTAAAAGTATTTTTTTATATTATAAATTATTTTATTAATTATTTATTTATAATTAATTACGAGAGTATGTAGAATCCCTATTGTATAAAAAAATCCGCACTAATATTATAAATGTGAAAGTAACTCTGTTTCTTTGTTTGTTACCTTTCCACGACTAAGCGGCTGAACGGATCGTAATGAAATTAGGCAAGGATATAGATTGGACCTTAGAGAAAGACATAGACTACCTTTTGTCACGCAGACGCAGTAGTGGGCACCAGCTAGTTAATTTATAATTCTACTATGATACAAGTGCGAACTACCAGGACAACAGAATCATCGAAAGGTTTTTGTTTTCTTTTATTTTAGGGGCTTTTATTCTTAGAACATGCCAGCCCCGTTGAGTCATAAATAAGCAATACAACCACACATTATATTCTAGGGTATAAGTAACAGGATATCACTGACGCGTGAACACCTTAAATAAGTTGATGGCAGCAGATGAAACAGGATTTGCTAAAACCACTAAAAGAGGCCCAACATCCATCATATTCAAATTAAATTCGCGCACCAGTGATTCCCTGTCACTTTTATATTTATCACATTCTATTAATATATGATGAACATCGTCAAGTACACCACACACTTCACAATTGAAAGGTTATGTGTGTAAATTTCTAGATACATTATTCCAATACCAAAATGGCGGAATTGTTTTGAATAGAGGGGTAACACGAGTGCTAAAAAATTATATTTTTAGAAAAAAAAAACGACTTCATGACTTATATATCTACATGTATAACTTTAAATAAAATCGAAACTTTTGCTGAAGGAAACCACAAACCAAAACCTAACGTGTGTAAATTGTATATGTTTTCAAAAACCTGTAATCCATTTTATATAAAAATTATATGGGACCATCTCTGAAGTATGATCTACCAAACGAAAAATGAATCATCAAAATCAATTCATAATTAGCACAATAATCACGTAACAAACATACTTATGTGTTTTTATACAGTCGAATTGAGAACCTCCTCCTTTTTAGGTCGGTTAAAAATATACGTTCAGCCCTTCAATATTTAATCGTTCTCAGCCGGATGTAGATACTTTCGAAGCATATAAGGGAAAAAAAAACATTCCAGATCCGGTCTGATTTCATTTATAAGGGATGTTTTTCATTATTTACCCCGGCTGATAACGCCGCCGCCCTTGCTGGGCGAAAATGGAGGGCGATATTTTATGTTTTAATTTAGTTTTTGTATTTTTTCTCTTTTTTTTTTTGGATGTAAGAACCGCAGATTAGGTGTATTTTTAACTTCTGTGTGGTCACGTGTTTTCGGTGAATGAGTTAATTAGGAATTTAGAAAAAGAATACATATAAATAAGTATTTTTTTTCCATTTAATATTATAACTTTAGAGTTCGCTAAGCATGTATAATACTTTTCAAAGATTTATCTTTAAGAAATAAATATTATATATAATTATATTTTTTAATACATGTTGAGGCCATGTAATGCCTATATTAATTTCTATTTTTCAAAGAAACATTGAAAAAATAATAGACAAGAACGGGGCTTGAACCCGCGACCTTTGACGTTCCGTGTCATCACTGATTTATAAAGGATTGGGATGTTGTTCGGCGATTTACAACTGTAAAGTGGTAACGCTGAGTTTAGTAAATCTGTAATGATTACTAGATAAATATCACCAGGCGTCTCCTTAAGACGTATACAAAGAGGATTGAAAATTCAATAGGTTTGAACACGACAAGGTAGCTCAGTTCGTAGAGTGATGACACGGAACGTCAAAGGTCGCGGGTTCAAGCCCCGTTCTTGTCTATTATTTTTTCAATGTTTCTTTGAAAAATAGAAATTAAATAAATATTATTTATATGGGTATAGATCAGTAGGCCCCTACCATACCCTTCGCGTAAGCAGACAAGGAAAGCATGCTTCCGACTACAACAATACTTAGTTTTTTTTTCTCATCTTCATAAATTAATATACAGACTCCGTGTTACAATTTAATTTATTAATAGAAAATCGTCTCCACAACTGAAGCCGCTTCTGTTCAATTTTTTTGTTCTTTGTTATGTTTCAAAGGTTCCAGACTGATTCGCGATCGCCCTTCCGAGTACCAATTTCTATTTACGGACAACAAAACAAAAAAATAACCTTATAGCAACAAAAACAGGGATCAATTTATTTTTTGCTAACTCCAAAATAATTTGGCGGACCGTTTTCATATAATTTTGATTAAATTTAAAAAAAGGAGAGTGAATATTTTTCTTTGTAATGGGTTCAGTTTATCAAGGGTTTGTTACGTTTAGGGTTGGGCCAAACACACATAGGAAAGTTCAATTAATTTCCTTTTTAGTGGGCAAGGGTGGGTTATATTTTGATTGTTGTTTTATTTAAGTTTCCTCGCAAATGTTTAAGTTCCTATGTTTTTATTTTTATTTTTAACAGGAACTGACAACCCTATTGAAAGATGTTTTATAAATATCTATATTCGTTTAGGTGACAGATGAGTTTGAATATTTATCATAAACTATCTTCTGCCCGGGACTTCTTCTGCGTAGTCTAGTCGGGATTAAAAGTACCCTACGTGTTAATCCAAGTTATAAACTATCTGTGTGCCAAATTTCATCCAAATTCGTACAGTAGTTATTGCGTGAAAGAGTAACAAACATCCATACATACAAACTTTCGCGTTTATAATATTGGGAGGATACTTAATAACCCTCTACACTTTTATGAGAATCTAAAATCATGTATGCCACTTTCTGACACTAATTACTGATCCAATTTCAACCAAATCTAGCACAAAGCCTAATTACAAACTATTTATTATACTCGTATAACATTATTTTTAGACCAAAGAATTGCAAGTCGTCTAAAATAGTTCGCTTTTGTTACCAATCAAAAGTCATAAGTGACAACGCCACCGGAAAAATTGTATTCGGTGAAAAATTAAAAAAAAAAAATCCTTCATAATTCTGGAATAAAACAATCAATTTGAAAATTTTTACCCATTTAGGAAGACACTACGTTAAAAAAATACACTTAAATTAACAGCCCTTCAAAATACACTTTTTTCCACTCACAAAAAATAAAAAACGGCAAATAACTAAAAGCTGCCTAAAAAGACATCACGTTCGGGCAATATTTCAGTTATTGGATAAAATTTCGACATAATAGTTCGGACGTGGGATTCGGTACGCGCTCTCAAGCGTGCGCTATCAAAATATTCGATAATGTATGACGTATAAAAAGGTGGCCTCCTTTTTTAAGGGTGTCTGATTATAATGATAATTCAAGATATGTCTTTGAAAAAGCATTAACGCATGCTTAGCGAACTCTAAAGTTACAATATTAAATGGAAAAAGAATACGGTCGCGAACAGGATTCGAACCTGCGCCTCCCGGATAGATACTCCAGGCGCTCTGACCACTAAGCCCTAAGAGCACTAAGAGGTCGAGATGGGTTAGTGGTCAGAGCGCCTGGAGTATCTATCCGGGAGGCGCAGGTTCGAATCCTGTTCGCGACCGTATTCTTTTTCCATTTAATATTGTAACTTTATAATGATAATTTTATTTTTTTACACAAATATTTTACTTACCTAAGCTTCACGCCTGTGTCGCCAAAGTAGGTGTAAGCAGAGGTTCCTTGACAAACAATAATTAAAACTGCCTATATATATTTTTGTATAAAAACTTTCGTGAGACATATTCATATCAATTAATGTTCACCGGTTACTACTCACGTGCATTTTTACATTATTTTTTTTTACATTAATTGATATACCTATATATATATTGCCCTTGCCCTGCAGTGGGACAGTTATAAGCTCATTATATTATGTTATCCATCCATACTAATATATACTCCTCCAGACCGTATTTCGGTCACGGCGTCCTATCTCCAAGGAGAATAGCCAAGTACGCAGGAGATATTATAGTGCACAAGTGTATGCGCAAACACAGGTGCACTCTTCCTTCGCTCTCATAGTCCGATGGGACGGCAACCCGATATGAACGGAGAGAAATCAGGTGCAGGACCGACGGTTTACGTACTCTCCGAAACACGGAGGTGTCACACCACCAACTTTCTAACTGCTACTGAGAATTTCCTAACAGAAAAAACCCAATAACGTTTTGCCCGACCTGGGAGTCGAACCCAGGACCTAACGCTCAGCTGCCGCGCTTGCGACCACTAGACCAACGAGCGGCAAATAATCTTTTAATTAGTTACTTTTAATAGTTTCCCGAGTTGGTGTTGAGCTTAAAATTGTCTTTTAAGTATGGAACCTTTAATTAAATAGGTACCTACATAGTTGTGCACGCCAATATCAACGTAATATGTACGTACAGTCACGAGTAGAAACATATATTTAAGTGGCTAGCTGAAAAGGGTTTTTATTCACTCAAAGAATATTTTGAAAATAAATGGTAGTGCTAATGTATATCATTGCATAGTATCTTTATTGTAAATTTTATTAATAAATTGACATTGATTATCATAATAACAAAAAAAAATTGATTTTCACAGCATGATTGTAGCCTGTTATATGATTAAACTATGGAAAAAATGTTAAAGTCATACGTCAATAACTAAATATGCTGAACCTAAAATATGTACATAAACACCGCTGTATATACCGTATTTTAAGCAAATAACTCTTTTTAAACTCTATATAAATACTTCAAGATAAATCTTTGAAAAGCATTAACGCATGCTTAGCAAACTCTAAAGTTATTATATTAAATGGAAAAAGAGAATACGGTCGCGAACAGAATTCGAACCTGCGCCTCCTGGATAAATACTCCAGGCGCTCTGACCACTAAGCCATGCATGCTTAGCGAACTCTAAAAATAGTATATTAAATGGAAAATGTAGTTATTTACGACATTGTATTAAGTGAAAAGTTAGTCGTGTCGGTTCGGTCACTTGTATAGGTACTGAATTGATTGCAATGACGTCGCCATAAGACGTGTTAAAATATGGAAGAAGAATTCGCGGTGGTGAGCAGAGGTCGACATGGCTTAGTGGTCAGAGCGCCTGGAGTATTTATCCGGGAGACGCAGGTTCGAATCCTGTTCGCGACCGTATTCTATTTTTCCATTTAATATAATAACTCCACATAAATAATTGTCTGAATTGTATAGTAATATTATTGTATGTCTATATGTAGAAAGAATGGTCTTCTATCTGTGTTTCATAAATAATTATCTGAGTAATACACGCTAGCGATATTGTCTAATTTAAGATCTAGCTCTACCTACCCCATACATATGGAGTCTTGCTTATATTACTCAGTAACTTGTGACTAGAAATACCAGGCGCACATGACATCCAAAGAGTTATTCGGTTGGAAGTGCAAGTCAGCGCTGCGAGGGAGCAATAAGACGGATTATGTGCTAGCATTGCAAGTACTAGGTCATCAGAGAGACTTCAGAGCTATTCATGTGTTCGCTCTAGGAATAATTTCACTTGACTGTAGTAATATAGGCTATACGAGAAGCAAAAACTTTTTACGAAAATTACGCGGACGATGTATGAAATGACATTGTATTAACTGCAAAGTTAGTCGTGTCGGTTCAGTCACGTTATAACACATTATAACTTTAGATATACATTAAATTAATAAAAAAAAACATTATACATACTACCATGCGTTTGACACACACATACGCACATACATTACAATACGCTATTTGATTCTGGAGTTTAGTGGCAAAATGGTAAAAAAATACAAATATTTTTCTGTTTAAATGTCCAAAAGGCAATGAAAATGGGCATATATTCAGTCCAACATGGCCCACTCTGTACACGGTCCAGAAGCACTCCACATAACGTCGCATAAGTACCAGGCGTCCATATCCTTCTAAGAGATGTATTTAGGAGTGCAAGTCAGCAAGACGGCGACACGACCGGACCGGACTGCGCTCACATAAGATCTATTATGTGCTGACTCGGCATTTCTTCCTCGGAGGTTATATAAAGGAATCCTTACTATCCAGGTAGCTAGATTTTACTACCTACCCATTTTGTGGCGAATTAGATTTTTATTATTTAAATCGTGGTACTTTCAGGTAAGTGGAATTCTTGAATCGTTTGCCTATCGCATCGATGAGATCTCTGCTTTTGCTAAAGTCCTGGTATTCTCGTAGGATTGCTCGTTTTTATTAAAGTTTTTTTTTTTTGTATTTCATAAACGCGTCTTACAACATAATGTTTTATTTATAAATGAAGGATTGGACTCCTTTTATAAATGAGTCCACCCTTCATTTTTATTGTAGCAAAGAATATTCAAAATCACGTTCAACTCAAAATCGAGTAAACACAAAACGAAATAGAAGATACCAAATTTTATTCTGCCAATGATTGAAACCAAGGGCCTTATCGAATCCATGGCGTCAGCACCAATTTAGATTTACGTCCGACGTACACCTTATTCCCTCGATATAAATGCCCATTTCCCTTAAAAACCGGGAATTGTATTGTTGTCCCGAAAAATACAGGCAATTTTTTCGTTTACTCTCGAAGTACTCTTTATTACCAAGGGATAAGAGTTGTTTTTGTTTAGATCACGCGTATTTTATGTTGGTATTACAAAATTGAGGAACAAATCTCAATTTTCGGTCGAAACAAACGTTATTCTAAAAGTATTAGGGGTTGTTTTTGTTTGTTTAGATAAAGATTAATATTGTCGTTTGGGATCGCTTTGTTTCTTCTAAATTAGGTCACGTACGGGCAAAGGCACGGCTGCATGCAGCCTTTGAACTAATGTAATACATTATAGTTTCACATTGATTCGTTTTGGAGAAAATTACATTTCACCCTTGTCGATTACGTTGAAGATTTGTTTGGTTTCATATTGAGATATATGTTAGAAATGGGGATGTATTTCAAGGGCACCACATAATTATACAAAGCCGGATTTTATTAGGAAACCTTCTATAAGGGGTGAATATGTACCTAAGTATTATTCATTAAATACAGATAAATCTTTGAATAGCATTAACGCATGCTTAGCGAACTTTAAACTTATATTATTATTTTTTGGGAAAAGAATACGGTCTCGTGCAGTATTCGAACCTGCGCCTCCTGAATAAGTACTCCAGGCGCTCTGACCACTAAACCATCTCGACCTGCTCGCGACCCCAGCCGAGATGGCTTAGTGGTCAGAGCGCCTGGAGTATCTCGCGACCGTATTCTTCTTCCATAAATATTTGTTATGTATTCTTTTAAACTATAATTTAAAATTATTATTTTTTTCTTGTTCTATGCTGTTTAGTAGCAATTTTCATCGTGCAATTCAATTTATTTGTTATAAATAAAATAATTAAATACAAATTTGTATTTAATTTTCAGCTTGATTAAGCTACCTAATTATATGATTATATATAATCGAGTAGTCATGAAAGTGAGAATGGATATATATAATTAGTTCTGTTAAAAAAAAACTAACCTTAAACGTAATTCTTAAATACTTTTAGTGCATACCTCTTAATTTTCCAATCGCCTATCTTTAATGATAACAGTATTTTCGTCAGCTCATATATAATGTCTCTACCTACTACAAAATGTACCTCAACACGTAGCACTATTTAAAAAAAAAATGTGTTTCCTGTTGACCTTAGTCTAGAGGTGGAGATGGAGGTCAGAGACAGTCGACTATGGACTGAACTTACCCAGAAGAAGCCTCAGCTTTGAAGGGATTAGGGTTGAATGCGTTCGGAAACACAGATACAGGTAGAGAGTTCCACTCCTATTCAAAGAGTAAGGCAGAAGTGTAGGTATAACATACATCGCGTTTAACACTTGCCCGGACAGAAATCCAAACTCCGGGCTGCTACTGAGAATTTGTAAACAGAAAAACTCAGTAACACATTTTGCGATCCGGAAAACGAACTTAGGTCGACGCGCTCAACGGCCGCGCTTACGACCAAAAGACCAAAGAGGCAGTTCCTCTAATCGTATCCTCTAATCTCCATTAACTCCCCTCTAATAACTCGGGAAACTCGACTCGAACCCAAATCTCACTATTGTCAAATAAATTGTGTTTTAGCATTAAATTGATTGAATGTAAGCCGATAATGGGGTTGCATTCCATTTAATTAATTGAGAGAATTAATTTAATTTTAAAAGGTATTGGAATTTGGTTTCATGATGACTCTAATACACATTAAGCGCTTTAAAGCGTGCGCTTTGCGAAAATTGGTCAAAAAGTGTGTTGTTGTAATAAGCGTTTTCAAGGCATATATATATTGAGAATAAATCTTTAAACCTATATATATATATATAAGTATATGTTAGAGATAAGATAAAGATAACTATATTTATTTTATTTCTGTCGAAGACTTACCTACAGCTTGAAAATACAGAATAAAAAGAGAAAGTTTGACTGACAGCTAGTTAGTGGTCTCCACGTATAAGGCATTGAGGAATATGTATTTTGTAAAACATGATTGAATAATTGATGTTCAAATTTTATGAGAAAATTAGCACTACTACCTAATTTAAAACGTACAGCATTACATAAAAGCAAAGTCCATGCACATAGTACGGAAATTAAATTAATAAAAAAAAATATAGAAAATCTGGGATAGGTACTACTGAGAATTTTCTAACAGAAAAACCCAATATCACTTTGCCGAAGATTTCGCCACAATATCTCGGTGGTTGACACTGCACGGTCTAACAGCTCCTGACGATGTCCCGTGGGGGGGCGAAATACGTGTAGAGTAGTTGGTGGTAGTCGGAATTTTTCACCGCTTGCGTATGTGCATATATTTGCGGGCGGGCGGTGCACAGGTAATTGCATGACTGCCCGCAATATTGTGGAAGTATAGTAATATCTAAGGTTTTCGCTGTGGAAGTATAATAATATATAGTATACATAGTTTCGCAATCACTACACATTATAATAAAACAACTTTTAACCGGATTAATCGCGTGTATTATTGTTTTGTGTTTTTCCTGACGTTTGAATACCGTTCCTGGGTTTCAATACCGTCGCGAGTTAGTTTTAAATATGTATCAGAGGGAAAAATAATTTTATGAATTTTATCAATTATATGTACGGTAGACTGAAATAATTGTAAATAAACTGTTGAGACGCCTGATTAGTCCTCCTGCGACCACGAACGCTGCAAAGTGTTCGAAACGTCAGGAAAAACAAAAAACCAATAATACACGCGATTAATCCGGTTAAAAGTTGTTTTATTATAATTGTGGAAGTATTGTATTATTATTGTATTTATTTGCATCCATAATACTCCGCAGTCTTGTTAGGTACTCCAAGACCAAGGAGACAGTGAGATTTAAATTTCCTAACCGTATTACATTGTATTCAATTTTAAACATCAAATTCATCTTTCACGGAACCCGATCGAGCTAAAACCGGTAGTAAGCAATCTTAAGGGGTGTTTATTTGCGGTCACAATGGAGTTACATAGATTGTATCAAGTTTAATGTACCGATATAAACGACCTCGCCTTAACGGATGTTGTTATTGTCATAGCCCTTTGTAAAGTCTGGTCGGGAAATTATTTTGATGTTAAGCAACGGTAGGCGCGGTCAGTTTGTGGATGGGTGACGTTTAGCTAACTCGTTGGTCTAGTGGTCCCATGTGAATGCTGAGCATTAGGGCCTGTGTTCGAATCCCGGGTTGGGCATAGTGTTACTGAGAAATTCTCGAGGAGATCCGGAGTTTGGAGTTGTGGCCGGTAAATGGCAATAGGGTCAGGCAGAAGTGTACACAGTAGTACACTTACTATTCACCGATGCTGTTATTAAGTCCTATGTTAATATGTGGTGAGCCTATTGCCATCTAGCGCACATTAGACACAATTCGAAACTCCGGGCTGCTACTAAGAATTACCTAACAGAAAACCCGGGAATCGAACCCGAGACCTCATGCTCAACAGTCGCGTCAACTAGACCAACGAGGCAGTCAACGAAGCCTACGGGAGGTTAAACTCTGACACTAGTATATTCTTCAACCACACGATAAGAAGAAGTCTTAAACAAAACCCTCCCCTCTTCTCCCACTCTTAAATCACTTTATCAACACAATACATCACTGAGACATCCAGAACTAAGGCCGTATACACACATTACGAGTCCAATAAAGATAAACTGAGCAGATTATAACGATCCTCGGCTGTGTGTGCTTACCCTTAAGGGAAATCGTAAGGATAATGACATCTCGTTTTATTAGGGAGAGGTAAATGAGTTATGTGCGCACTGTGTTGGGTCCCGGGTTTTCTTGCAGCTCTCATTGGATAGTCATGTAATTATTTGATATTAATTATTATTGTTCAACGGTTATTACTCACGTGCATTCTTCGGGATTGCCAAAATTGCGAAATTATTGACTCGTCAAAAGTTTAACCCGTGATATAGTCGCGGGCTCAGCTCTTGACTAAGGACTCTGTTTGAGTTCGAAACTAGTCGGGCAATCCCGAAGAATGCGCGTGAGTAATAACTGCCTCTTCATCTAGTGGGCCCAAGCCCGACTGCTGAGCTTGAGGTCTCGGGTTCGATTACCGGGTTGGGAAAAGTGTTATTGAGTTTTCCTATTAGTAAATACTCAGTAGTAGCCCGGAGTCTGGAATTCTGCCCGGTTCATGGCAGTAGGCCCACCAACTATTACATGGGACTTAATAACAGCATTTGTGAAATGTGGGTGTACAACTGTGTACAGCTCTGCCTACCCCTTGAGGAAATACAGGCGTGATACGTTATGTTAAACCATCGTCACATCAGAAATTACAGCACGCCACCTGCTATGATCCTTACATACTTTTTTTGCTTCGTCCACGTTCATACATCTGGTCTTACACGCGCGCCAATTGTGAGTACTACGTACCTGGCCTTTTTGCAGGATTGAATGACAGTGAATATTCCCTAGGGTGTCCCCTTCCAGCGCTTCCACTTACACCTGCAGATCTTCTTTTAATTCGAAACGTCGTTTAAAACTGTTAATGAAACGTCAGGAAACGGGCACACCTGAGGAAAGTTGTCGATGTTTAAAGCCAATTCAGAGGAATTTAGGCAAAACGACTCAAATTTTGTTAGCCAATATTCTACAACAAGCACTGCCCCGCGTATATTTGACAGGGCATGCAGCGCAGGATGTAAGGGGGGGGGGGGGGGCATTGTCTATGAGCCTCCACTTATGAGCGTTTTCTTTGCTGCACCGGATTTGGGTGCGACACTATAATCATACTATGAGAAGAAGATAACATTCAAAGCGTATTCTCAAAAACTAAATTCATTAAACCTAACAGACAAACAGACATTTTCCTCCATACATTGCTAAATAACTACCGCAATGTTTGTAACTTAAGTATGTACCTACACGGTACCGTCCAACATTATTTCGTTTACTCACTAAGGCCGACAAAGGACAAGTCTAAGTACTCAATTAAGAATTCAAATGGAAATGGTTTGTCCGAAATTTAAATGTAAAGACAAGATGGATACAATTTTACAATAGCTACTTTCACAATATTGTAGGTAGTGTTACAATTACCTGTGCACCGACCGCCCGCTTTCAAATATATGCACATACGCATGCGGTGAAAAATTGTAATTACCACCAACTACTCTACACGTGTTTCGCCGCGGGGCATCATCTGGAACTGGTGGTGGAGGGCGGACAGGTGGTGCACAGGTAATTGCATGACGACCCTCAATAAAAAAATTGTCCTTCCGACCGTATTTCGGTCACGGCGGCCTATCTCCACTGAGATTAGCCAAGTACGCAGGAGATATTATAGTGCACAAGTGTATGCGCAAAGACAGGTGCACTCCCTCTTCCTACACTCTCATATTCCGATGGGACGGAAAATCCGATACGACCGGAGAGAGATCAGGCGCAGGACCGACGGCTTTACGTGCTCTCCGAAGCACGGAGGTGTCACACCACCAACTTCCTGACTCTGGGCTGCTACTGAGAATTTCCTAACAGAAAAATTCAATAACCCTTTGCCCGACCTGGCAATCGAAACCTCACTAGACCAACGAGGCAGTCATTGTGGAAGTAGTCAAATATTGTATTTATTTGCATCCATTGTAATGGACTTCCGCAATGTAACGCCTCAATCTATTCAATAGTATAGAACAGATGTGGAATTTAAGCTACTCGTGGACAAAATGACTAGATGGAGAAATTCTTCTTTCATATAGTTACGAGGCGACCTAGTGCCTAGAGTCGTTGTGCTTGTAGTCGCCTCTGCCTCTGACTTGGCTCAGTGACTGCTATTCATTAACAACGGCCGAGACCAACGCTCAGATGAAAATGCTCCTAGCGCTCACCCATCTAGAGATTAACCTCAATTATCGTGTTCCAACCACAGTTCGTAATGTGATATGAGTAGTTCAGTCAGATAGTAAACAAGAGACGTCGTAGTGGAAACAGTGCTCGAGGTATCAGCTGCTGTGCTGGATTTCGACGGTTATATTCCCGCGCGACGATGGCGACGGTTATATTCGAAAATATTTGATTCCTTTGAATAGAACCAATAAGAAACCCAATGGTTACTCAGTATTTGTAACGCGAGAATAGTGTAATCTTCGATACAAAGTAATTAATGTTAAGAATATATTCTCATATTTACAAGTTATTGAAGTTAAAAAAGCTATGTAAAACAAATCAAATATTTGATTGAATGCAAATTAAACTGAATTTAGATAAACAAAAGACATAAAATTGGATGAAGTTGTTAGACATAAAAAATTGGATATCACTGGTTCTGGATGTGGTTGGGTGCACCACGATGAAGAAGTAAACTTTATTTAATTGTTATGTTTATTACTATTTTTCAAGGAAACATTGAAAAATACCTGCGACCCTTGACATTCCGTGTCATCACTCGTCATTACATGAACTTAACATATTAAAAAAAAAAAAATGGTTATGCTTATGTTAAACTGTCCTTAACTGTCCTACTACAGGAAAAGGACTTCTTCTCAAACAGAGAAGACTCGAGCAATGATCACCACGCTATTTAACTGCGGGATGGTGATATTAAATAAAAATACATAAAACCGCAAATAAATAAAATAAAACGCTACCTCAATTTACCGTGGAAACAGATCAATATAACGCCCCATTTTCTTCACACAGTTCTGCTGCACCCCTCGGATATAGTCGTGAACATATATCATGATAACACTTTGGACAATGATGGCTGAACAAGACTTTTTTATTGCAGAAAAATGCATGGACGAATATTTCTTTTTCTTTTGTGGATAGGTAATGCTTACGAGGATAAAAAAGTTTGTTGGGGCTCCTTACGGACCTTAAAAACATATGGACGTAGCGTTGCGTACGACATGTGAGAAGCATGCCTAGTCATCCAATTTCGCTTGTCATACACGAGCTAATTGCATACAAATACTTAAAACTCATCCACGCGGCGCCAGTACACTGCGTGTTTGTGCGTAATCTATGCTTCGCTTATGAAAAGGCAAGGTTACATCCGTATTTTTTTCAGATCCGGTTTTAATACATTTTTTTTTTTCTGAAATATTTTTTTTATAACTTAGTCGGGCGTCAGATTTATTCCTAATTGCTTGTGTAAGAGCTATTTTTTTAAATAATGAAATAGCGCAAATCTTTTGAAATACATTAACGTACACTTAGCGAAATGTAGTGATAAAATGTGTGGAAAGAAAAATACGACTCTTGAGGTGAATTCGAACCTGCGACCCTCAGATGAATGCTTCCGCTCTACTATCTAAGCTATGTCGACGTCTGATTCGTTAACATTAATACTTTCTTTTTTCTTCTTGTCGTGTGGTTGATGAACAACCTAGTGTCAGTGTTTCAGACACCCGTAGGTCTCTGGCATGGCTTAACACACCATCGATAACATCTCTCAGGTATGCTGGTTTCCTCGCGATGTTTTCCTTCACCGTTTTAAGGAAGTGATAATTAATTTCTTATACGCACATAACTCTAAAAATCAGTGGTGCGTGCCTTCGATTCGAACTTGCGATCTTTGACTTGCCAGTGCAACATACCGCTAGGCTCTCACTGCTCATTAACACGTTTTATGATGACGTCATCGTCATCTTTTCAGTCTTTATACAGTGTCTGTCTGTTACGAATAATAACATAACATAACATAGCATCACGCCTGTATTCCCCGAAGGGGTAGGCAGAGATGTACACAGTTGTACACCCACATTTTACCAATGCTGTTATTAAGTCCCATGTAATAGGTGGTGAGCCTATTGCCTTCTGCCGGGCACATTTTAAAACTCCGGGCTGCTACTGAGAATTTTCTAACAGAAAAACTCAATAACAATTTGCCCGACCCGGGAATCGAACTCGAGACCTCATGCTCAGCAGTCGCGCTTGGGACCACTAGACCAACGAGGCAGTATCTAGACATAATAACATAATTAAAATAGGCAATTCTAACCTTTTCTAATAGTCTATCTGTCTCAAAAATAAAATAAATAACCAGCCCATGACTGTCGCACTGCAGGGCAAGGACCTCTTCTCATACAGAGAAGGCACGAGCTTGATCACCACGCTAGCTCACTGCGGGTTGGCGATTTCAGACTACCAAGTCCAGGTTTCCTCACGATGTTTTCCTTCACCGTATGTCTGCGATGTCTTAGATTAACTAAGAAAGTATATATGACATTGAAAAAGTCACATTGGTACATGCCAGGTTTGAACCCACAACCTGCGGCGCAGGAGGCGGGTCCGTAACCACTCGGCCACCACGACACGACTGTCTCAAAAAGTCACATAAAAATCAGTCAAGCGATTTAAGAGGAGATGTAACAAAAACGGACCAACGAATTCATTAGTCCTAGATTATACAGTTTCAATACGTCATTACAGAGACTCGTCGCCCTAACGTGGGGTTCGATTCCCCGGTGAAACAGACCGGCACAATTTGATTTGATAACGTAATCTCTTAGGGGTGAATGTTAAGGGGTAGTTTAGTGTTGCCTGAATTTTATTTGTTGCCGAAGGGTGGTAAGGATTTCAAATAAAGTGTATTTACTTAGCTTTAGTAATCTTACTTAAGGGGTATTTCTGTTTTTAAGTGCTGGGGTAGTTTGGTATAGTTAAATTTATACCTACGTTGAATAATGCTGCAACGCTAGAAAAAAAAACTAATAATATATCCATACTTCCATAATAATAATATATCCATACTTCCATAATAATAATAATATATCCATACTTCCATAATAATAATATATCCATACTTCCATAATAATAATATATTCATACTTCCATAATAATAATATATCCATACTTCCATAATAATAATATATCCATACTTCCATAATAATAATAATATGATAAATGCGAAAGTAACTCTGTTTGTTTGTTTCCGTTTCACGACTAAACGGCTGAACGGATCGTAATGTAATTTGGCATGGAGATAGATTTTATCTTGGGGAAGGACATAACCTACATTTAGTCACGCAGACGAAGTCGCGGGCAGTTTGTTGTATGTTTTCACGTCTAAACAGCTGAAATAATTTTGGTATAGGGATAGATTGGACCTTGAAAATGATATTAGTTATTCCACATGCTTGGAGAAATGGAGACGCTCAGATTGAAATGATTCATCGATCACCCATCCACAGCCTGACCGCAACAAACGTTGCTTAACCTAACAGTGAACTGGTCAAAGTTTGCAACTAGCTATGAGTTTCTCAAAGGTTATCAATGCTATTGTTATTATAAATGTTTGTAGAAAATCCCTACTGGATAAACAAGCTAAGCATGAGTTAATGCTTTTCCAAGATTTATCTGTATTAGCTATCTGAAATTTCATCCAAATCCGTTTAGCAGTTATTGCGTGAAAGAGTAACAAACATCTATCCACTTTCTTATTTATTTTTAATAGTAGGAAGGATAAATAACGCCTTTTACTATGAAGTAAGACAAGTAAAAGCTAATATTATGTTTTGAAATACAAGCAAGCTTACAATAATTCGGCATGGCTGCCGTTTGAGAGCACTCTCCGACAACAAACATGAGTATAACATTCATTCAATTATCCTTACTAAAATAACTCCTAGCATAATATCATTACGTCGTTACAGCACTTTGTCACTATACAGGGAAGGAAACAAGCCTTCTGGGTTTAGTAAAATGCCGAAATAAAATAGATACGAAACTACATATGCAAGCGTTTTAAAAAGAATTTCATTTTTTATAGACTGATGTAGAATAATAATAATTTAGTCTAAAACGTTAGTAAAATTCATGCGGTGTATGTGTTTCCGAGCACAGATCTGCGGAGTTGTCGAGAAATTTATCGCGTCGATTAAAGTTTGAATACGTTGAATTGTATTATTTTATCAAAAACTTATGTCAAATTCGACGTTTAGAATCGACAAACTTGTCGAGAAAAATAACCATGCTCGCACCGGGCTTGTCTTTCCTATAATTTGATTTGTGAAACTCGATAAAAATAACAGGAAAAGCCTCCTAAAATTCAATTCCACAAAAAATAAAATTACTGTAAATCCAACTCTAAAGAAAAACGTTTGTCTATCCAAACACCACATTATCCAAACAAAGAAAAAATTAACTAGACAATCTTTAGTAGGTACCTATTATAATGATGGTTGAGTACCTAATTCTTCTATAAGTGATTTACAGTTAGTTATCAATTACTCTATAGCTCTGTTTTTATCTTAAATGTGGTGGAATCTGTGTACTTCAATATCCTGCAACAGTTGAGGCATTACTAAACTGAAATTAATCCTCTAACTTTTAACGCATCTTTCTTAAGTATGAGCCTTCTGTTTCAAATTCATGTTGTCACCCCATTTCAAGGGGAGCCTCGTCTAAGAGGTATTATCGTGTACAAAACGCGGTGATTTCGCGACACTCCCCGACTTCCCTTATTCCTGCACCCCATCATACCGACGACAGGCTTTTACATCGACCCTTTCATATAACCCGACGTACATTACCGCGTTTGCTCGAAAATTGTACACTCAACTTAGTGACAAAACGGTAATGTATTTATATCAAGAGATTTTGTCGAAGTTTTTTAGTATAAGCTGCTGATATGACTGTTTCGAGAATCCATAGCATTGCGGTGATAAATGTTTTTTTTTTTCTGTCTTATGGGGATGGGATGGAAATTTTTATTTTTTTCTCGCTTTTCTGTTAGGGACGATGTGTGAGAGGTTGTACAAATTGAAGTTTTTATTACAAGTGTTTGCTGAACTCACGATACTGATGGCACCAGTCAAATGTTTGTGTATTTTGTGGTGAATATCTAATGGGTAAGCAGAAGGGTGCCCCGAACTACTGTGAATATCTTCTTTCTCTTTATTTGGGAATTCCTTCAAATTTATTTTTTGGAAAGTTATCCTTCTTTGTCAATCTTGCACTCAAACACAATTTCGCATGGCTATTAGGTATATTTTTTTATTTTTGATGAGATGTTACTGGAGTTGTTAATACTATGTAAACATAGTACATAACATAGACCCACGGAACTTATTAAACTGCAAGATTATATAATTAAATTATTCTCGAGTTTCATTCTCTTTCTATGTTACGTGTTTTCTCCAAAGGACCATGATTTTAAACGTGTGACCGAAGATGGCGCCCGTAGATCAAGAAGAAATCTATTCACTCTAAGTAGAGTGGTTAGATTTGGGGAGAACGACAGTTGGGGTGTTGATGCAACTGCCCAGACCCGTCTCCCACAACGGTTGCACCAGACTACATCCCGAAACACGACTAGGTCGTTTCACGGCATGGCTTCGTCCTGTGAGTAGTAACCAGCCGCGGTCGAAGTCTCCCTTCAGAGTTCTGTTGCCTGTTTTGCATCACCCAGGGGCCACGTGTAGAGATTACAGTATAAGAGTGCACTCCTACTGACGCGGGAAACTCAGCCCCAAAAAAGGACCATTCTTTCTTCCATTAATTAAAATAAATCTTATTTATAACCTCTGTTGTATTCTACACCATTATCATTCCATTAGTTCCTTCTTGTCCCAATCTCATTATCAGAAACTAAAGCAAATCATTCTGTTACGTAACTAGATAAGAAAACTTCGTTAGCACGATTCAGCGAATCAACAAAACGATCTAATTTAACAAAACAGTACGAATCGGGGGGAACCTATAATGGAATAGGTTGGGAGACACACACTTGGAAGAGAGGAGACAGAGACGAACAAAGAAGGAAATAAACTTTATTAGGCGACATAAAACCAAACAAAAACATAGCTTGATTTTGAGTATTTTATATGACCAACTTAGAGATGAATGTAGATGGCTATAAGAGTAGAGGAAGACCGAGGAAGCGATGGATGGATTGTGTTAAAGATGATATGGCTAGAAAAGGAGTGACTGACGATATGACGGCTAATAAAGATGTATGGAATAAGAATACATGCTGCGCCGACCCCAAATCAATTGGGATAAGGGCAGGGGGATGATGATGATGATGATGATGATATGGCCGACGCAAATATCCTGCGACATGTCATTGAACTCCCTATAATATGGTTGAGCTACACGATGACTAATGGATATGTAGGTTCACCACCTATTGAATGTGACTTCGTTACAGCATCGGTAAAATGTAAGTTTACAACAGCACATCTCTGGGTAGTTTTTGGAGGAATACAGGTATGCTATGTTATATCAACACTTATCAATGACGAAGTGCCTAGACAAGCTATGTCATAATTAACTGCGAGAGATATTGAAAGTGATACGGTCGCATTTCCTATGAGTTTTTCAGACAGTAAAGTAATACATGTCTTTTTTAAGTGTCATGGCGAATCAAGACCCATATCCGAGCATTGCTACTGTCCAACAAGGGTGTGACGTGTGGAAACTGATATGATTTTTTTTTTATTTTCCTTGTCTATGTTTTCGTTTTCATTGTGGTTTCAAAGACAATTTAATAGCTTTTTTTTTGTATAGTAACTTTCGTGAGACACATTCATATTAATTATAGTTTAACGGTTATTACTCACGCGCATACTGACACTAACAGAGTTTGACTCGCGACCGCGGCGGGCTCAGCTCATGAATAAGAGCTCCGTTCGAGTTCGAAACTAATCGGGCAATCCCGAAGTATGCGCGTGAGTAATAACCGTTAAAATATAATTAATTTAATAGCTCTTCTCGGACTCACATACTATAGTTTTTTTTTTTCTTTTAAACCTAAAGGCGCGTGGCCTTTAGAATTTTCTCTAGTATCGTGGGGATGTCTACAGACACATAATCTCACGTGTACACACACACAGACCCGGACCTGATCTGTATATCATACAATCAAAACAAATAAATCTTTATTACGTGCGGGAATCGACACCCGCGACACTCGCAGCATCTGACTCGACTACTGCATCAACCGTGTTGTTCTCTATCTGAATAACAGGCCTTTGCCTTCTTGTGGTACGAGAGAAACTTTCGAAGTTAGGTTAGGATTAATGAATTGTATTACTCAGTAGTTGTGCTTGCGGCTTCGCGTACCTACGTAGAATTTCGGGCTAAAATATTATTATTACTTAAATAAAATATAGTATTGTAGTGAAGGAAACTCCAGATATGACGTCAACAGACTTTATTCTTTAATTATAAACTTTACACGAGAGCGAACGGTGAAAGTACAGAGGCCCGGTATCGTGCACCCTGTATTACAGCTTACTATTTATCTAACTATCTATAATACTATACAGTCAGAAGCCCGGAAACGTGCACAATGCTGTATGTATACCTAGCTAATTAATTCCATATCAACCCAAACCAGAACCTATACTTCGGCGTGTAACGAAACCATAGCGCGATCTAATTCGACGCTAACGCCATCTATCGAGGTAGGGTGTCAACTTTTGCACTATGTTAGTAGTTGTTTATTGGCGGTTCTGGCTCACTACAAACCAGTATAATTAGAGCCATGCATTGGTATGTCCGTGGTGTATGTTAGGGTTCATTTAATGATGGTGAGGTCGATTTTGGTTTGAATCAAAAAGCGGCACATCCGTGAGATCAAAGGCGGAGGGGTCTGTGTAGGGTTGGTTCTGGTCGGTGTGTTATCATAATGGGTGTTACATTGTTGCAGTGTGTGACTCAGTACAACAGTGCGGTAGTCAGGGTTGCGAGTCTGGGTGTGTGCGGGGCGCGGCGAGTGCGCGAGGGCGGGGGGTGTTATCAGTCGGTGAGGCTCCCTCAGGGTGGATGTTGCGCGTGCGCAACGCTGACTAGTTGGCTGTGTAGGTTTCGTTGAAGCCGGTGTGTGTGTGTGTGTGTGTATGTATGTGTATATATGTATCGACTTGTTATTGATTATGATTGAAGAGAAGAAAAGTGAAATTTTGTTGAAAAGTTATGTTGAACCTCAATATCCAC
Source organism: Xylocampa areola (assembly GCA_935421205.1). NCBI lineage: Eukaryota > Metazoa > Arthropoda > Insecta > Lepidoptera > Noctuidae > Xylocampa > Xylocampa areola. Next base: position 713,984 of record OW285225.1, on the reverse strand, counting down.
ACTACAGTTTAAAATCAGCACGATTGAGTACGTTTAGAGATTGGCCTATATGTATGCGTCAAAAGCCGGAGGATCTTGCAGAAGCTGGTTTCTTCTACACTGGACGAGGGGATAGGACAGTGTGTTTTCACTGTGGTGGAGGGTTGAAAGATTGGGAAGATGATGATGAGCCTTGGTGGCAACATGTCAAGTGGTTCAGTCAGTGTGATTACGTAAAGCTCAAGTCTGATATGTGTTAATACATTAAACTTTAATATTGGTGTATGTGTGTATATTAAAATTTATACAGTATTGTTTATTCATATAAAGTGCAGTTATGTTTCAATATATTGACAATCCTCGATATGATATGTATAATACATATCAAATGCGATTAGTTTCATTCGACTATTATTGGGCGACGAAGGGAAATTCAAATAAAAGATTGTCAATGGAAATGGCTGATGCTGGATTTTTTTATTGTGGCAACGGTTTGACTGATAAAACTGCATGTTTTTCATGTGGGGGTGTAATCGAAGAGTGGGAGATTTATGATGATCCTTGGTTGCAACATGCGTTGAATTTCCCCGAGTGTTTTTACGTAAATGTTGTTAAAGGAAGGGATTATATCAATATGAGTTTAATTACACAGTATTTTTATGATAATGGAGTTATGAATGATAAGGAAGGTGAAAAGGTTATATGGAAATAAAAAACGATTGATTATGTAAAAATGTATTTTTTATTTTATTTTATAGTGTCCCCAAGCCAATGTGTTGATACCATCCTCTGAAATGTATCTTTTATCATCATTACTAGAGATAATTTTTTTCCTCTTAAATTGTGTGTAAACATTATGCTTATCGCTGGTGAAGGTGCACATAGTGTCATAGCTTACATGATCGAGTTCAAGAGCTTTTCTATAACATTCAAAGTTTAATTTCCGAACTATAGGTGCTGTGATGCCTTTGTTTTTCTTAACAGTAATATCACCTTGTAAAACGTAGCTGTACATTTTTGGACGTAGACCTATGAACTCTGTAATGATACGACCATTATTTTCATCTTTCATTAAACCAACAACCTTCTTATTAACTAAAGGTAAATTGTAAATGTTGTCCTGGACAAAATCAGAGGTGTCAAATGTTGTTTGTAAATCACTTCTAATATCTTCATAAAAGTTATTAGTTTTGATTTCATAGATGAAGGAGTCGGTATCGGTGTATAGTAATTTCACGTTATCTCTGTATTTAGGTAGCATATAGGAGTAGTGAAAGTCATACATAACATATTTGGAAAGTTCAAGTACTATGAAACCAACATAGATTGGTTTATTGTAAAATATTTTTGTTTTATTCATTTGTACTGCTACAAATTTTTCTGTGAATATCCGACAACTATGAAAGTTGGGTTGAGCTATCAATCTCTCAATACCATATTTACATTTAGTGGTTGACTTTTTATCGCGCCATGTGTTACATAGTTTTACATCAATCCTTTTACCCACATTCTCTATGGTTTTACCAAAAATAGAGTTATTCATTAATTTAAAGAAATCTTTTTCGAATGAATTAGTTGCTATAGTTCGTCTTTTAGTGTTTAAATCTATGTATGATTTAAGCCACGGTGATTGGTGAAACGATAATATTCTATGGATTTTTTTGCAAATTAATCCGTTTTCTATACATTGTTTCAAGTTCATATAGTGAATTACATAATTTTGTTTGTTATCAAGAGTGAGTAATAGCTTATTAATTTTACCATTGGGTGGAGATTTTGATTCAGCACAAAATGGATAATCATTATGTAAATCGTGTAACGAATGTGGATACTCCAAGTCAACTTCCAAAATATAGCCCATATCTGAATCAGATCGTTGTGTGAGAATGTCAAATGAATTTATTTCATTTTCTGTCAACCATATAAAGTTTGCATATGGTAAATGTTGACTCATTGCATAACCATACAAATTATTAACATCTAAGTATATGATGAAATTGTTATCTTGCGTGTCATCGTATGTAGTTGGATCCATAAACTTATTGTTGGCTCTAGCATGTCTCTTGGAGACTTGACTGATTCCACCTCGAATGCCTGATTGTAAGAATTGAATCATTTCATAATCGGTAAGAAGTTCAAGATTTACTCCAGTCTCTCTTAACATGGCGTCCCATGAAAGACTGGGTGCCGTGAGATATCTGCAAGGATCTAGTTTGTATGTGCATAAACATATTCTGCGAAAGTTTTCGAAAACTTCAGCCAACAATAGAACATCGGTTTTAAGATACAAGTCACTATATTCACCCAATGTGTTTAGATTAAAAATTTCCCACACTGTTTGTGCGTGTGAATAATCGTTGTCGGAAATGGTGGTTTGTGTTAATTCACTGTAAAACGATTGTTGATTAGGTAATGATTTATCTTCTAGTTTAGACCAACAGTCAATGTATTCATATGGAAAGACACCCTTTCGGGTTAAAAGATTAATTTGATCAGGTTTTGAAAAGTGACGGGATAGTATTTTAAATTGATCTGTTGAGAGATTTTTCACCAATTTATCTAAACTCGAAGACATGAATTTAAATGAATCTACAAATCGAATGGTTATTTGATTAGCCTTGTACTGTAATTTTTTACTGAAGGAAATATACTTCTCCTTATGCTTAGCTATACATTCAATTTGCTCTTCACCTCTTGCAGCTAGTTCTTTGATAAATAAATGACTATCATAACCGCTTAGATTATGGAAAAATATTGGAACCCAATTAGGTTTTGAATATCTCATGTTACATACATTATGAGCTACACCTCTGATTTTTCCAGTAAAATGACAATGATCAACCACCTTATCATCCGTTGATAATAGAGGTTTCTCACAAATATGACAATAAGATGATGATGTTAAGTTTTCTGGACTTAAGTTATCATCAATTTTTACTTTCTTTGAGAAAATATCGCTAATGGCACCAATGTCCGAATAAATATTATCAACAAATTTTTGTACACAATCTTCACCACGATACATAACAAATTTTGATAATGAGTCATCATAATTACAGTGTATATAGTATCCAAAACTACATGGAATATGTTCGTGGGAGTAATACGTAGTTTTCATGTTATCATATTTAAGAGGTTTTAAAATTGATTCAAAATCTGCATATATGACAAAAGGCACTGGAAGTTGATGACTGACATTTTTGAAACTTAAGTAGTTTTCATGGACAGAAGGTACCTTTATTAAAGTCTTTTCACACCCCATCTTCTTGTGAAGTTCTAGTTTACTTTCACTCACAAAATACTGTAAGCAACCATCGCATAAATGTATTTGGTGTTCATGCTGGGTGATTTGTGACCGTATTAAACGGGAAATGTTTTTAATCCAGCAGTAATGAACATTGTTGCTATTTTTGGCATCTTGATAAAACAATATATTTACATTACGATCGTAAGTCTTCAGGCGAGATATGTACATAGGTACAATACTTTTGGATTTATTTTCAACACCATACACATTGATCTTAATTTGGTTCAACAGTTCAAAGCGTTTGATTCCTTTAACTGTTACCGGTAAATCAATTCCTGCTGTTTTGAAGATGGTCTCGTACGGTGGATAAGATGTTGGACGATCCGAGTTAGAGTCAACCGGATAAAGAGCGCTCGCTACAGCCCAAAAAAAACATGCATTATCATTGTTTTTCACATTAACACATGCACGTTTATATGCTATCCAGCCAGGAAGGGGTACATATGAGTTTCCCTTTATCGGAACATACTTGTTAATGTTAACCTCAAAAAATTCAATCTTTTCCAGTGCCCACCCGCTGTCTCTTTCTTGAAACTCTTCACATTTACGGATAATCATAGAACAGGTTTCTTCATAGTAAGCAGATAAATTCGATGAAAGTTGTAAGCATACATTTTTGGTGTTGAATGATTTTAAATCTCTAATCACTTCGTTATCACCTTTTATTATAACATACGTGCAAAATAGTTCTAAATTAACTTTTATATGTTTGTTGGATTTCACTTCCATTTCAAGTAATTTATATACTTTAGCTGCAATTCTATGTAGGTACACTGTTGGGTTTAATATGCTTGATGATCCATTGATTCGATAACTTATTAATCTACACTTGAACGCTGAATTCACAACGTATGTGAAATAATCCTCTACGTATTGTTTGCACAGTAACTTGTGACGTTTCGTTCTCGAATGTACAATCAACTGATTACTAGCAACTTTGATATTACAAAACGGACACTCGTACATTGTCATTTTATTACACTACTACTATTTGTAACGACAACCTCTTGTGAAATAACGAATGAACTGACATCTTTCTATTCGGATTTGATTTATATATAAGTATATATATATATTTATCAACAGGATTCGGTGGTGATGGTAATAGGTATTTTAATGAAATAAAATAAAACAAATTTGGTAATTGTATAAGGTACATTTTATTTTAATAAACATGAATAAAACAAATATTCTATTACATAACATCGGATTTCAAGATCCACAATTGACATTTTATCATAAATAGTATCTATAACGGTATATGCTTCAGACAATGTTTTCACCTGACTAAGCTTAAATCGCTTTCTAAAGTAATTCATACGGTTCTCATAGTAGCCCTTCATCCTTTGTAAGTGGTGTAAACGCATATCGAGACAATTCAAAAAGTAATTCAGATACCACCACTCTTCACTACAGATACTCATTGATTTCATTCCTACATGAATCACAATGACATTTACACTTCCTTTTTCATGTTCCGGCAAGTTCATGTAAGTTATTACTTGTTGATGTTCTTGCTGCTGCGGCTTTGGCCTTGTACCAGTTTTGAAAAACTCTGATATTGCAGTGACATTTTCCATAAATATTGTATTCCATTCATCTTTAGTTAAGATTAATCGACCAGCTATATTAATGTTCACTTCCAATAATCCATTGATGCGATCTGATGGCTTTAAAAATGTTGTCACATATGGTATCGTGGGGCTGGCTATGGGATACACATTCTTGCAAATTTCAAAGTTCAGATTTGGAATTGATGCAGTATAAGAAGATTGCATAAAATGATACATCTTGTCGCTTCGACTGTTGGTGATTTACTAATAGAATTTATGAAGTTATTTTTCGAACTGTTTTTGTAAGAATACTATATTCAAAGAGTGAGTCATTTATAATTAGACAATAGGCGGTAGTATCATTGGGAACTGCTTTTTTAAATTCTAATTCCAGTTTGATGTCGATGGCACCACCAACGCCTGAGTGAAGTGTATCAATTTGTCTAGAACAATCGATGACAATTAAAGGTGTTTTTGTTTTGAAGTGAGGAGGGTCTACTTGAACGTTGGAGCTCTTCAAACCATAATATGATCTTTTAAAGTTGATGAATGCTTCATACAGAAGAGAGTATACTCCCTTCTCAAAGTCATTTGAGAAAGAGTCATATGGGTAGTATTGAGAGTTGAGATATAAACGTGCATTATAAAAGTTGGTATGATCAAAGATACTTTTATCTTTAGCTGCTTCATTATTACGTGCATGTTGAAACCCTAGTATGACGTAACGAGGTTTCTCCAACTGAGTAGTTGTTTTCACAGTCCACATATGTTTTTGGGATGTCGGTAACACTGGATACTCATAAAGATCCCACGAGCGGAATGCAATAGGTAGTGGGGTATTGTTTTCAACATATTTTAACAAGCGCAGTTTTTCCTTATCTGATACCTTGATAATAGGCATGCGCCACATTATACGAGTTATGTTAATATCAATAGTTTTCGTTGGGTCCTTAGCAACCAGACAGTTTACATTCGAAGAACTTCGATTCAATATCAGTTCATGTTTCGCATTAACTATCACTTTATTGTAATCCTCAGCGAAGCCCATCAGATGTCGAAGGGGGACGGTGAAACAAAAATCACCATCAAACTCTTTAAAACCATTCATATTCCAACCGCTATTTTCCAAACCATTGCTCTCTTCTGCTCCGTAAGATACAACACCTTTCATGGTGGTGGTGATACCACAGTTTTTTGTTCTATCAATTTCTACACCATTTAATTCATAACGAATGTCTTGAAACAGGTGAGCCGGTCCATTGTTGATGAAAGCAGCAGATTTAGTGATACTGCCTTCAATTATCAATTGACTTTCACAAGGTAACACTATTGCATCCTGATCGTTGATATGAATTCGAATCTCATCATTATTTTTATATGATTCATTATAAGGTAAATATGAATGGTATTCAACTCCTTCGATCCTATCATCAAATATTACATTATCTCCTATATTTAGAATCGTCGATGACATTTGTGACATTGTGGTTATTTTAATTGTAATCCAAGTGATTGTAGAAACAGTGCGTTATCTTTTCTTAATCTGGATATTGCTCTCTTTTTTGGTTGTTTTTGCTGGTATGTCCCAACACTCGGTAAATGAGGTGCTACCTCCAACTTAGAGCTGGTAAGACTGTGGCTTTGCTTCGTCTTGTCATTGATTTTATAGATAATCATGACTTAATTTTTCTTATATGCAGACGGAGTGATATGTTCTCTTTTCTCAAGTTGACTAGATTCCCTTGTTCATTCACGATTCGCACTTGGAGATTTTGAATCGTTTTTATCTTCAACGGTAGGTATACGAGATTTGGAGGACACTCTACAATTTGAAATCCAGGTGGAACAGATGGAGAAAACTCGTGTAGCACATGTGATGGTTTATTATTGATGAATGAACCTCGAATGATATTACACTCCACTCTTATAGAGTTAGTGATTAAAATGTTTATCGGTTGGTCAGATTGATGCAATTGTTTTTTTGGAAGTACTTTTCGGGAGAAACCAAACATACCACCTATGCTGTTCTTTTTCTCAAAGTGTATATCATAATATGAGGAATAAAATGAACATCTCATAGTGTTTGTATTAGCTTCCATATCAATCAGCTTATATGGATCATTGTCTGCTTTATGAACGAGCTCCTGCTGTAGGTAGCGAACAATATTGTCTAATTCGTAAGAGCCCTCAGGAATCGCAATAACATTGTTATCTCCATAATGAAAAAGGTTATTACTACTATCCACGTTAGGTATAGAATTGAACGTTTTAAAATATATTAACGCACACTCAAATTCACCTTCACCTAGTTCTATAGGTGGTAAAAAATCCACGTTCAATGTGGAATCAATACCATTTAGCGATAAAGTAAGCGACATTATAACTGTATGACACAAGAATGTGAAATGAAACATGAATCCCTTTTGACTTAATATATATATATATATTTATTTATTTCATTCCAAACATTTCATCACAAGCGTTTGACAGAAAACGCAAACATAAATGACCGCAATTAAATTTCTTATTTTTCTGTATATTGTTATAATTATAGTTGATGTTGGTAAAGACATCATCATTCTCATTGAACATGTAATTGAGAAACTCCTGCGGTGGTCTTAAGTTGCCATAGCTGTCAAAGTATTCACAGTGTTGATTTTTCTTCACATAAGCTACCCAATGTGTCCCTGGCCCGTGTGAATCGTCTAAATTCACGATCCCCGTTTCACACCTCCACGGTCGTGATTTTCGTTTGGTTAAATCATCTCGCATGATTACGCCCCGGAAATGTGGAATGTTTAAATGTTTAGCGTACATCACGAGTTCATAATCGAAGAGGGCGCGATTCGGTAGGGCAATGTTTAGTTTTTTTGATATGGTGCTAAATAAAGACCCATACCTTTTTTATAAGGAGCCATGTACATGCCATTACCAACAGCTACCGGTACACCGATATCTTTCTTTTTTTTAAACAGTTCGTAAATGTTTTTAGCAGCAGTTGTCACCCCACCAGCTAAAGATCCGGCGGCTGCTAAAGCTCCCAATATCGGAATCAGTGGTAAAAACCCACCTCGTTTCGGTAGAGGAATAACCCTTGGTTTTTTTACATACTTTTTCTTGCCTTTGATACTTCTCTTAGCAGCTGTTATCGCCGTGCTTATCAATTTGTTGGTAGATATATTTTTCACTTTTGAGCGTTTACCACTCTGACCTAGTCCAACATGGTGTTTTTGGTGTTTTTTGATAGCATTTCGAGCTGCCGATATAACTCTGTTGAAAGGTAGACCCATACCACGCTTGACTTTATATTTCATTATTTTATTTACACCAAGTCCCATCAACCTTTCTGATAAACTCTTGGATTCACGCCAACGCTTCTCTGCTGCTGATGCTAACGCTAAATCAGCTTTGTGTCGTTCCTCTAACGATGTATGTTGATTATATGCAATATCGTGTTGTTTACAGGCTTCGTCCAATGGATTGATTCCTACATCACCTCTCTTTAATCGTTTTTCCAATTTTGTTCCAGGTCCACAATAATTATAACCCGGTAAATGTAATTCAAACGGTAAATTATTTATGAGTGTGTTAACTAATCCACCCCCACCTTTCACAGAAGATTCTTGAAGACTGAGAATATTTTGATGTTGCACAATCATTTTTATCAGTGGGAGACTGGAGCACCTATTGATTGATTGGTACTTAAGCACGTGCAAACGTTATAACTCTATCTTATCCAAATGAAGTTTCATAAGCAAACAACGTGTTTATCAGTAAAAGGTTGGGATATACAGCCAAAAGACGATGAAAATATTTCTAAATATTACAGACACAGCATACTCTTACCAAACAGTATCAGATGTTTAATATGTGGCCCATCTGGTTGTGGTAAAACTAATCTATTACTAACCCTATTGCTTGAGCCAAAAGGTCTAATATTTGAAAATATATACTTATATTCCAAATCGCTAAATCAACCAAAGTATTTGTTTTTAAACAAGGTATTTAGTAAAGTGCCTGAAGTTAATTTCTACACGTTTTCGGATAGAAGTGAAGTGGCTGCACCTGAAGAGACTCAGAACAATAGTATTGTAATCTTTGATGATGTGTCGATGGAAGATCAAGAGCCTATCCGTATGCATTTCTCCATGGGAAGACACAAAGGGTTAGATTGTTTTTATCTGTGTCAAACCTACAGTAAAATACCTAAACAGTTGGTGCGTGACAACGCCAACTTTATTATACTCTTCAAACAGGATGAAATGAATCTAAAACACGCTTACGATGACCATGTGAATACAGATATGTTATGGGATAACTTTTTGGAAATTTGTAAAGTATGTTGGAAAGATAAGTATGGGTTTCTAGTAATTGATAAAGACGTTGAGATGAATAAAGGCCGTTACAGAAGAGGTTTTGATGATTTTATAATTTTATAACCTTTAATAACAACAATAACATAAATATAGATGTAACTATGGAACTGTTTACATTTCACGATGGACTCCTCATCGACGCAGATCTTTGGGGACAAGGAGCTTAAACGTAAACTGGTTCAATCTGTGAGTTCGGTTAAAAAGAAAATAAAGACTTTAAACGAAGGTAAAGCCGATTTGACGTCAACCTTACAAGAAACATTTCAACCAATCACACAACCCTTGAATACTTTACTAAATGAAATAACTTTGGGTAATAAGCAAACGTTAAGTGTGAACAATGGAGCCGAGGAGAAACGAAGCAAAATAAAAGTGAAACAGGGAATCCAAAACACCACCAATAAAATATTACATGACACACAAGAAAAAGAAGAGAAAAGTGACGTTAATGATGGAGATGTGTTTAAAGATGCTGATGATTCAATTGATTCTCTCAATACATCAGCAACCCTACCCGATGAAGTGGGAAGTGATGGAGTGAATTCTTTAGCACGTTCCTATTTGGACAGTCTCGTTATAGATGGGATAAAAAAAGTACCCTATGGTATTTATCTCACACCGGAGGGTGGATACTATATAGGTGATAGTGCTATTGACTTTGATAAAAATCATTTTATTATAAAAAATAAAAAGTTTAGTTATACACCAGGACTGATGGAGCTCTTATTCAAAAGAGAACCTAATACTTCTCTAATTCACTCAATGGATGGTGATATCTACTATAAAATTATAAAGATGACCAATGCATATAGACGTAATTTTTCAAGTGAAGGTCAGATACAGGGTGATAAAAGCTTTAAATATACTCAATATATAAAACAGACAAACAATCCACCATCACATTTTGTTCAACCAAAACCCAAAACTGGTGGGTGTCATAAACAAACTCCGTCGTTATCATCAGCATCAGGAACAGGAGCTGATAATAACAGTTCAGAGGCAACAGGTCTGTCTGATGGAAAAGAACTGCTAGTAACTAATAGATATCTGGAAACCTCATCAAATGATAATATCAGTTCCGATACAGATGCATCCCTATTCATGAAAAGATACTACCCCAATACAGACTACATGTATTGGGATGACCCTAATGAACTAATCGATCGTTTGCGACTGCTTATCGCTTCACAAAATGCTGGCAACACTAGTCATGGAAATGAGATTATTGCAATACTAGAAGAATTAGTAGAAGCTAATATAATTGAATCTCCTCGACGATTTTCCAGAGTGCTCAAATAAAAAAATGCTGATAACACTATCCTCCATTAGGAGCAGCTATTGATAATAATTCTAAATATCCAGATAACTCATCAGCTGATAACATCAGTTCATTTAAAGAGACAACCTGCTACTAACAGTTCCGAGTGAACAGGTCTATCTGATGGGAAAGGAACTGCTAGTAACTATCAGATAGCCACTTACCTTATCAGCTGATAATAACAGTTCAGAGGGAACAGGTGTGTTTGGTAAAAAAAAGAACTGATACTGAACTAGATATTGGTATGTATGTGTGTATGTGTGTGTATGTTAAAAACAATGTGTTCAGTTAAAAAACTTCATTGTAATAATGACTATCGATAAGTTTGGACGTTATCTACACAAGAATCGGGAGGAGCAATCATCAAATTCACTCAAGGTTATAAAACACCAAGTGGAATGTGGAAACCGTATATTAAGAAATGTTAGTAGAGGTATTTTAAAAAATGATGTGGTTATAAAAGCACAACTCGATGAGGTTATGAACCAGTGCTTGACAAAAATTAAAAAAATCTCTCGTAACCTACAAGAAATTTCAGAAAAACATCCAGCTAGCACAGTAAATCCGACCGCCACCACCACCAGCAAAACAATCAGCAGCACTTAGACAATAAGACAGTATAAAACCAACATGAGCAAGTGGACAGTCGTGCAGGAACTTCATAAGAATGTTCGTAAAAAATTTCCCCGAAGACGTTTCATACAAAAAGGGTTTGATGACACCTGGCAAATAGATTTGATTGACTTACAAAAGTATTCCAAATACAATAATGGATTTAAGTACGCTTTAGCGTGTATTGATACCTTTTCAAAGTTCGCTTGGCTTCGACCTATTAAGAGCAAATCGGGTGAAGATGTGACGCAGGCCATGCTTAATGTGTTAAACAACAACCTGAAGCGAAAACCAAAAAATATTCAATCGGACGATGGGCGGGAGTTTTTTAACGAAAAGTTCCAAGCTTTAATGAGAAAGTTTAATATTAATCATTACTCTACTTATAGTGTAATGAAGGCTTCTATTGTAGAGAGATTTATTAGAACTGCTAAAAATTGGCTTTGGCAACGATTCGCATACAATGGTTCTTACAAATGGATCGGAAAAGAGCTCGCTGACATAATCTATAGATATAACAATAAAATACATCGTACCATTGGGATTGCCCCAGCGAGTGTGAATCATACCAACGCTAATGATCTATTATCTACAGTTTACAACCACATTAAAGTTCGGGGTAAAGCTAAATATAGATGTGGTGATTATGTGCGCGTTAGCAAATATAAATCAACTTTTTCAAAAGGTTACACTGGAAACTGGAGCTCAGAAATATTTCAAATAGTGAAAGTGAATAACACAAATCCAGTAACATATCAGTTGCAAGATGAAGTAAAGCAACCAATTTTAGGTGGATTTTATGAATATGAGCTGCAAAAAGTAAAATATCCCGATGTGTACTTAGTGGAAAAAGTGTTGAAAAAGAAAGGTGATAAAGTTCTAGTTAAGTGGTTTGGTTTAAATTCAACTAGTTGGATAAATAAAGAAAACAAAATAAATTAATAAACATACAGTGTTTTATTTATAAAAAACCTTCTTAAAACTAACAACATACTTACCTAACAAAGATATTATATCTATGTAAATAAGTAAATAATTTCCTAAACAAAAAAAGTGTCATTATATAGCGACACACAGCTACTATTATTATGGCTACCTTACATCGAGTAAATATAAACTGTTCTAAAACTATGTCATTATATAGCGACACACAGCTACTATTATTATGGCTACCTTACATCGAGTAAATATAAACTGTTCTAAAACTATGTCATTATATAGCGACACACAGCTACTATTATTATGGCTACCTTACATCGAGTAAATATAAACTGTTCTAAAACTACTTACACACAAACACACACCTACTATTATTATGGCTACCTTACATCGAGTAAATATAAACTGTTCTAAAACTTTAATTGAATGATTATATTACTTTTATCAGTACCCATCAATTACAATATATCTGTCAACCCACAATATTACAACACAATAATTATTTTAAATTTAATTGGTATACATTAAGATAACAACAAAGTAATAAATAACCAAAAAATGAACAGTACAGTATTGTTCTCAAAACTTATCCATCTCAATATAATAAATCATCAATTCATAAACAAATAGTCTTCCTTGATAATTTTTATTTAATTGGTACACTAACTAAACATTCCAAGTCAGTCACCCTACCATTTGTCAATTTTTCCAACCGTTCATGTGTCCAATGCTGTACACTTTCAATTATTGTTTTGAATCGCTGACAGATTTCACTTAAAGGGAGAGATGTTGTCATCAATGAAACTTCGTGACTTGTTTTCGCACTCGTTGTCGATGTCATTGTTGTTGTTGTTGTTGTAGTTGTCTCTTCTGCACCAGCTTTAGATTTAGTTTTATGATGATGACCACCACTACCGGTCATCGTACTACCACTACCAACAGCAGCACCACCTCTAGGCAACTTCACCGTTATCTCTAAACCCTTCTCATCTTTAAAAACTTGCTCAAACATATCGGAAGACCACGTTTGATGTAAAATATTTTTTGTACCACTGCTGCTGCTTCGTCTCGGACGAGGGTTAAAAAATCTTGTTATCTCCAGTTTATACAACAACAATTTATTCTCATCGCTACATAAACGTACATTTAATTCATTTTTTCTCTTACCACTTCTTATAATCATGACAGATTTACGATTAAACTTCTTCCCATTTCCACCATTGTTATGTACATCATTTTTATCTTTAATCAAATAAAACTTGATTAACCATCTTTTCATCAAATCACCCCGATCATTTAACAGCACCACCTTCTTAATATTCCACTGTTTATCATTACACAAATCCATAAAATCTTCATTTAGAGATCGGGTTAAATTTCTTATCAACACCTCACTACCATTGTCTCGCGATTGTAAGTGAAACATCACCACCCAAGGCAATAAACTTGTAAAAATCATTATAACAATAATAAATAATGACCACACGTAAATCTCAAACTCTACATAAAATTAATTAAATTGATGAGATTTGCATCCTCTTTATATATTATTACCATTCCACCCACTCAATGCATCCCACAGCATTAAACTATGATGCACATCCTATCAATCCTTTGTTCGATTGCTTATCATATCAAAAAATAGTCATTCATCCTGCTTTGCGCAACACCGATTTCCTACACGTGTCCCTCTACATACAATGTATTACACATTAAATAGATAATAACCATTACAGTAAACGACCTTATCACAGAAACAAAACAATGTCCATTATAATCTAAATTCATAAGCGACCTCACTCATCGCATCATCTTTTTATTTTTTTCTTATAACCAAAAAGCTATCTCAACATCCACCCTGAGGGAGCCTCACCGACTGATAACACCCCCCGCCCTCGCGCACTCGCCGCGCCCCGCACACACCCAGACTCGCAACCCTGACTACCGCACTGTTGTACTGAGTCACACACTGCAACAATGTAACACCCATTATGATAACACACCGACCAGAACCAACCCTACACAGACCCCTCCGCCTTTGATCTCACGGATGTGCCGCTTTTTGATTCAAACCAAAATCGACCTCACCATCATTAAATGAACCCTAACATACACCACGGACATACCAATGCATGGCTCTAATTATACTGGTTTGTAGTGAGCCAGAACCGCCAATAAACAACTACTTATGTTTGTTCCTTTTAAGTATGGTTTCGTTACAGTCTCCCCCTCTGATCAGGAAGGCGCCCCGACGACATGATCAGGAAATTGTTCGGATTGACGCGGTTAAAATTTTGCTAATTAGTGGTTTTCTTTGGTCGTCCCCGTGGTCTGCTACTCTGACAGGTCTGCGGGTGTACCGCCTTCTTCGGACGTCCACGTTTGCGCAAAGGGCGAACTGGCATAGGCAATGATTCACTATCACCGCGGTAAGATACCAGAGCCGAAGTATGATATGTTCCCAGTACCTGTTCTGGGTTATCGGGATGTACCAGCAGATAAGAAGTGGCTCCCAGTCGTTCCTTAATGACATACGGGCCGTCACGGCGTGGGGCGAATTTGGCGCTCTCGCCATGAGCCGCTTTGCTTACAGGGTGTGTCGTCACGAGAACCAAATCTCCGGGCTGATATCCAGGGTCTGGCCGTCGGGCTTTATCAGCACTCTTTTTCCTTTGCTCCTCGTTATTTTCTCGAATTTCCCGTACCCTCTCCAGAGTGTTAGCCATCAGAATTAACTTCGGAGTGATTTCTGGTACGAAATTCTCAGAGACTACGATTTGCTTGAAGTCATGTGCAATATCGTCTGGAGTTCTAAGTTCTCTAGCGAAAGTGAGATATGCGGGAGTATGTCCAGTTACTAGGCTAGACGTAGTATTCATGGCAAATCGCACATACGCCAACTTGTTCTCCCACGAACGGTGATCATCTTGGACTAGGATGGCCAGTTGGGTCTTTAGGTCTCTATTTTTCCTCTCTACCGGATTAGCGCATGGATGATATACCGGAGTGAGTGAATGTTTTATTCCAAGGCAGTGTGTCAATTTTTGTATCACCGCACTCACAAATTGAGGGCCGTTGTCACTGTGAATACGCCTGGGTAGACCGTAACGTAGGAATATTTCATCAATAAGAACCGTGGCACAGGTTTCAGCACTTGCTGTCTGCAAGGCAAAAAGTTCCACCCACCCTGTTGCGATATCCTCGATGATAAGAACCCAATTCTTCCCAGTAGAAGTTGTAGGTAAGGGCCCGAATAAATCAAATGCTAGAACTTCAAACCGTTGATTGATTGCTGTAGTTTGAAGTAGGCCGGCAGGCTTCAGGTTACTAGGCTTGAATCTTTGGCATTGTATACAATTCTTGACATAAGCGTCAATGTATCGTCGCATGCCTCTCCAAAAGTATCGATGATTTATTCGTTGATATGTTTTGTCGACCCCGTAGTGGCCCGCTAAGGGGTCATCATGGTAGGTCGACAAAATTGTCGCCCACTCATGTTGGGGCGCTACTAGTTGCGCGTCTTCCCCGTCTCCATCAGGGCTGTATCTGTACAACACGCCGTTGTTCATAAGGTAACCCTTTCCACTCCAGTACCTCGCTTGCTCACTTCCTTCTGCCTCAAGAGCTTGTACTATGCCGACAATGTATTCATCCTTAAGCTGCTGTTGCCGCACGTCACTAGGACTTCGTGATGGCATGTCTGCTGAAATGCTGCAAATTCCGCAATCCTTTATAGTATCATCGTTACAATTAGGCCTCGATAAGAGGTCGGCAACAACGTTTGATCGTCCTGGAGTATATTTAATGCTAACATCAAACGCTTGAATCAGCAAGGCCCACCGGGCTAACCTTCCCGTAGGCGATTTTATCGACATTAGCCATTTAAGCGCCTGGTGATCTGTTACCACTGTAACGTGTACTCCTTCAATATATCCTCGAAATTTTGTCAGTGCCCACACAACTGCGAGTGCTTCTCGTTCCGTGGTGGTGTAATTTCGCTCGGCAGGGATTAATAATCGACTAGCATACTCAACAGGGTGTTCCTCAACGCCCTCCCCCTGCGCCAAAACTGCCCCGAGCGCATAGTTGCTAGCGTCGGTTTTTACAGTGTATGGTTTGGTTTCATCTGCCTGTTTGAGTATCGGTGCTGTGGTTAGGAGTTCTTTTAACAGTTTGAAGGCGTTTTCCTGCTCTTCGTCCCAGGTCCAAACACTATTTTTCTTTGTTAAGCGCGTTAGCGGCTCACTAACCTTTGCAAAATCTTTTATGAACCGTCGGTACCACGAGCATGTTTGTATAAAAGACAACAAATGTTTTAGGTTCTTTGGGGGTGGCATTTTAACTATTGCAGACACTTTATCTGGATCAACCTTAAGGCCGTTAGGAGTGATATAATGCCCCAGGTATTTCACAACTGAGCAACAAAAATAATAATAATAATAATAATAATAAAAAGCTTTATTGTTCAAGAGAGCATTACACAAGCTGGAAATATCACTAGCCTCCACACTAGGATTCCCTGTGTCGTGGAGACTAGTCTCCTTCGTCTTACAAAATAAATAGGAAGTATGGCATACTATACAATAGCATCGTACAGGTAAGATATATTAGGCTACCTATAGTAAAAAGAAAATATGCTACTCCAGATCCATAGTAAAAATAAAAAATAAAATTTAAGGTATAAATTAGTTATAAGTGTGTCGTGTGCATGTGTGTGGAGTGTAAGTGAGGTGTGGGTGTGTGATGAATGACTGAGCTAAGGTGGTTTGAGACCAAGCGAATACAAAACATAAACCAGAAGATTGAGGATAGAAAAGAGAAATTCGTTCGTTTGGTCCAACTCGTCCTTTCTGTATTTGTGTGGTGAATGCATGTGTTGTGGTCAGAAGTTTAGGAACTTCTCCGTGCTTTCATAGTTCATCCCTGCCAGAAATTTTAAGAGGTGAGTTTTGCATTTATTTCTATTCATAGGCAGTAAATTCGTTTCACAATTAAGCTTACTGTAAATAAATGGTCCCATATAGTGGAAACATCTGTTGCCGAAGCTGAGCCTACATTTTGGTTTCTGCCATCGAGGCCTATCTGCATTTCTTAGATAGCGTACTTTAGGTAAGGTAATAGCGCTATGGGCATGTTTGTGGTACTTCAGTGCCACAGCCATTATGTACAGTTGGCGCACACGTAAAACACCGGACTCTTGGTACAGAGTATCAGTTGAGAAGCGCATTGGCTTCTTGTAGGTTACCTTTAGAAGAGACCGTTGTGCACGTTCTACTTTTATTAGACGCGTCTTGTGTGCTACACCCCACGTAGTGATGCAGTAGTTGATAACAGATTGGCAGAGTGTATAATAGAGCATGTTCAGAACAGGAACATTAGCAATTCGACCCATTTTTTTGAAAATGTGAAGAAGCTTTCTGACCCTTGAGCTTACATGCTCTAGTTGATTTGACCAGTTAAGGTGTTGGTCAATGTAGACGCCAAGATACCTAATTTGTTTGACTCGCTCAAGGTTTGGGCAGGTACATCTTTTTATCATATTAGTTTTGCAAGAGTGCAGCTTAACTGATAGATTACCTGGGCAGGATGTTCTTATGCTGACGCTAAAGTTTAGGACTTTGGTTTTATCTACGTTGAGCGTCAGTAGATTGTGTGTAAGCCAGCTGGATACCAGTTTTAAACCCGAGTTACCAGCCTCTTGAACACCCTCCCAAGTTTTATCATAGAAAACTATGGCGGTATCGTCAGCATAGGCAAATATTTTAGCTCGGTCCAGTTCCAGAGTGCAGAGGCTATTTATATAAAGGATGAAAAGGGTGGGCCCAAGCACGCTGCCCTGAGGAACTCCGTAGTTGAGGTTGGCGTAACTGCTGCATTTGTCACTCATACAAACTCTTTGTGTGCGGTCCGTGAGGTAGGACTGGAACCACTCGAGAGCTACACCTCGAATTCCAATAGCCTCCATCTTTTTCAGAAGTATACGCCTGGACACCGTATCAAAGGCTTTTGCCAGGTCAAGGAAAACACCAGTACACATATAGCTATTGTCCATTTTGTTTATGACAAAATCAACAAGGTTAGTGACTGCATCTTCCGTTGACCTATGTTTGCGAAAGCCATATTGATTTTGTGATATCAATCCGTTTTTCTCAAGGAAGCTGAGGAGTCTGTTGTTCATAATCTTTTCCAAAATCTTGGATAGAGATGTGAGTAGGGAAATTGGACGATAATTCGACGGGGCAGTTTTGTCACCTGATTTAAAAATGGGACTTACATTCGCTTTTTTCATGAGCGATGGTACTGTCCCAGTCGAGATGCTTAAATTGCACAAAAAGGTAATTGGCGCTGCAAGGTAATTTTTGTTTAATTTAAGAGCCCTGTTCGTGATACCATCCCATCCAGGTGCCGAGCGGTCTTTGAGATTCGTTATGATCTTTTTAACCTCTACGTCGTCAGTTGGCGTTGCGAAAAAAGAATTGCTTGATGGGTTTGTTTCCTGGAAGGAGTTCATAGCAGCGAGTTCTGCTTCGGTCTTATTGATGCGGAGTAAAGATTTTTCAGCTAGCTGCTCACCTACTTTAGTAAAATATCGGTTCACATTATTTAGTGACTCAGTGGGATCTGGGTATGTGTGTAGTAGATCTAGGCCACTCGAGATCTTATTTTTAATGTTACAGATATTTTTAACAGCTGCCCATGTTTTCTTACTGTCTCCGTTAGCATCTTCCAGTAGTTTCCTTTCGTGATCTGTTTTAAGATTTTGTATTATATTATTGCAAATGTTTCTGTAGTTTTTGTATCGCTGCTGTATGATCGGATCGTCCTTGTTAGCGGATTTTTTCGCTTCCATATGTAATAGGTCCCTTTTTCGGACACATTTAAGCAACCCTTGTGTAATCCAAGGTTTTTTAATGGCTTTTGAATTTCGTATAGTCTCCGTTATTGTAAAAGCGCTTATTTTATTACTAAGCATTTCTGTGAAATCTGTAACTGCTTCGATAACATCACTGTGGTTTAATATATGGCTCCAGTCAGTTTCTGCGATTGCTTTGGATAGATTTGGGTAGTCTATCTTCACTCTGTTATTACCGCTAGGCAGTAGGCAGATAGTAGCTTTAGAGATTCCGACGATAACAGTGTCATGGTCGGTTATTCCCGAATCACATATTGTTACTCTAGCAGTACTTTTGGTTTTAAGTAGAGCATGGTCTAAACAAGTACGCTCACGTGTAGGGTACTGATGGCCAGGATAATAACCATAATGTCCAGTGATGTCTAGATAATCACTCGCACGATTGTCAGCAGAATCAGTGCCTATGTCTATGTTGATGTCGCCTACTATGGCACAATTAGCAATTGAAACGTATGCCTGCATAATTTTCTCAAGCGAACTACAAAACGTATGGGTGTTGTGGAAAGATGGTGACCTATAAATAGCACAGATCATAAACTCTTTACCAACATGAATAACCAAACAGTTAGCTTCTTTGAAAGGTGGTTCTTCGATTGAAACTTGAAGATCACGCTTGTAAAAGACAACAATGCCGTCGTTTTGGTTAAGGTAGCGTTTGGAATAGAAGCACTCATAGTTGTCAAGATTAAAAACAGGTGTGGCATCACTCAGACGACATTCAGTCAAGACAATTAAATCGGGCAAGAAGTTCAGACAAGATAAGAAAATAGTGAAATTATCGAAGTTCTTCTGAATACTACGTATGTTTTGAGTGATAATGGTCAGTTGCGAGTTCACATCACCGATGTCGTTGATGCATTGTTGAGGGTTGTTGTGCTTCGTGCTTATGAATAAGCGAGTCTCATCAAGGTCGTTAATTAATTTATAGGAATTGGCCATGTTTAATAGTAATATAGGGGTGGGCTGGTAGCATATATATAGGACCAGTCGAGCATAATAATATTATCAATTCGGCGATTGGGTAGGCGAAGTTAATTAAAAAGCAATATGATATAGATAGCACGAGATTTGTGTGGTTTGAGATGACAGGTGTGTGTTGAGTTTGAGTGTAGGAATATGTGTTAGATTGAAGATTTTGTGTTAAAACTAAAATTAATAGTGAAAGAACAAATGATTGTATACAATACTTAACGTTAATCATCACTTTTGTACAATTCTCGAAGTTGCAGAAATGTGTTTTCATTTTTGACAATTGAATACCTTTCTCCCTCCTTTTTTCGCAGAAAAATGCGTCCATTTGCAATCCAGCAGTATTGAAATTTTTCAGTTCTAGCGAATTCCCGGGCGAGAAAGTGAAGTCTTTTTGCTTTTGAGGTTAGGTGTTCTGAAATGAATAAGGCTGCATCAGGCCCAACAAGACCCATGTGGGATGTATTCAGTTGTCGTCCTTGTTGGGCATTGTAATATTGTTTGGCACAGGCCAAAAATTTTTCCTTGAAAAAGTTGTTTGAAAATTCGGTGACAATTGTGGCTGTGGAAGCGTTCTCTTTCGAGGGTAGTCGGTAAACGTCCTTAACGTCATAGGGAGAACACTCTAATCCTGTGGTTTTTATTAGTTTCGTAACCATGCTGAGTAATTCTTCCTTCTTTTCTTTCTTCCTCTTGGGAACACCCCTTATCTCAACGCTGGTTTTTCTAACAAATCTCTCCAGGCTTTCACTCCTTTCTTCCAGCTCAGCGATTTTTGCGCGCGTATTATTCCGCTCACCCTCCAACATGTCCATCTTCCGGTCTAAGTCTTTCATTTGTGCTGAGATGTCTCCCAAGGATTTTTCAATTCCGTTGTTTGAAGATTGAATACCACAGTAGTGTTTATTAATTTCAGACAAGTTTTTTTCAAAGTTATCTAGTCTTAGATTTTGTTGACCAATCCAATCTGATAACATATCCTTAATCTCCTCTCTAAACAACTCGAAGCTGTTGTCTAAACGGGCGCGTTTAGAGTTAACTCTTTTCGTGACATTGGACTGGGGCGTTGGTTGACTATCTAAAGTCTTAATTATGTTGGGGTCCGAGGAAGAGAATCCTTGTGGCGGCGTTCTTGTGGGATTCATGTCTCAGACTTTGAAATGTGTTAAGTTCCTATTTAAAAAACAAAACAACAACTTACAAGGCCTGCTTATCCCCGTAGCAGCTTCGTAGCGAAACCAGTTCTGTAGCAGATTGCTACGTAATGCGTGTGGCGGCAGCAATCGAAGAGCACGGCGGCAGGACGAATGTCAGCTATCTCCCTTCCTCGTGTACTTTGTCATGCGCCGTCGCGTCGGCGTGCAGTGAGAGTGACGACGTCACGCGGCCTGCGTGCGGCAAACTTCAGCGGCGGCGCAGGAGCAGGATAGAAATTATGAGGTGGTTCCTTTTCCCTCGCGGGTCGCGGGTACACGGGCGCACCTCCGCCGATTCGATTGTCAGTGTACGCGAAATTAGCAATTAGGCAGTGCGAGATATATACTAATATCGGTTGCAGTAAGTGGCTAGTTAATACGGAGCAAAGTGTGACACGTCTGTACACGGCGCGAGTTTGGACGAAAGAGGAGATGACACTTTAGTAAGTTAACTGCCAAGTTGTTTATGCGTAATGTCTTCAGGAGTCTATCAAGGTCGTCGAGGTGGGACTCAAACGATACCGACTGCAATATCAAGTCGTCAAGGTAAGCTATCACCTTTATCCCGTTAAGACTCACTTTTACCCTGTCGATCAACCTCTGAAAGGTAGCAGGGGCATTTCGAAGACCAAAGGGCATTCGTTTAAATCGATAGATACCGAATGGTGTTATGAAGCCTGTTTTATCTTGGTCCTCGTCTCTAACCTTGACTTGCCAATAACCTGCGCGAAGGTCAAGGGTAGACATATAAGGAGTTGGTTTGGCTTCATGAAGAAGATCATCAATCCTAGGCATGGGGTAAGAATCTGAAGTCGTAAGGGCATTCAGTCGCCGGTAATCCACGCAAACGCGTATCGACCCATCTTTCTTTGGTACCATAACGACCGGAGCGGCCCATGGGGATGCGCATGGTTCGATTATCCCCTCTTCTAGCATCTTGTTAATCTCTTTCTTCAGCAACTCACGACGTAATGGTGAAAGTCTATAGGGAGGAACAGTGATTGGGCTATGGTCACCAGTATTAATACAGTGCTCAGCTAAAGTCGTAGGTTCCTTTCCAGGTTGAAACACTTCCTGATTTCTCATGAGTATTTCCTTCAAGCGGTCCTTTTGTTCCCCGTATAACGTTCCGTAATCTATGTCGTCGATTGCAATGGAGTTCAGCCCTATGTCATCACCAGTGTATCCGGGAAAGAGCTCTTTGGAGTGTGGAGACAGAGTGACTTCAGCACTATCTACGGCCTGCCTTGCATCTTCGAGCATATACTCGGCGAACCGGGGTGAGTACCCATCGAATAATGTAAGTTTCATGCGTTTTGGCGGGGTTGCCATGCCATCTATAGGAATAAGCTTGTAAGGGGGTAAGCATGCCTCCGTTGGTACTGGACATCCCCTAGCAGCTCCTGAGATATGCGTTGTAGGCGTATATAGTGCAGATGCACCCACTGACGGTGATCGGCATTCGACATGAGCCATTGAGACACCATAGCTTTCCTCCTCTTCTAACTCATACGTGACACTGGGGTTATCAGTAAAGTGCCACGTCATCTGACCCAAATTCAGTACCATGCCAGTATCTTGTATAAAGCCAACTCCGAGTAACGTTTTGTTGTCCCTGGCTTCGGGTAGGACGACAAAAGTTGTCATGGTGGTACGATTGCAAAGGTTGACTGGTACTTTAGTGGTGAGGACGTTCCTTTCTTTCTTGATTCCATCAGCCATAGTGACGTCCACCTTCTGCTCCACAAAACGACAACCCTGCTGCTGAAGGCATCTATAAAGTTGATAGGATGCCACGCTGGTTTTGGCACAAGTATCTATATAGGCGGTGCCAACTATATTATATACCCCTATACCTATTATAGGTCTGAACCGTGCGTCTGTATGCAAATTAATCGCACAAAAATCGATCTTTTCAGGTTTGACCGCGACTTGCTGTTTTACCTGCTTGCATTTAGGGCACTTGCTTCGCAGAACTCCCGGATTGCCGCACCCGTAACAAGAGAACGCTGGCTTAGATGGCGACGGGGCCTGCGTCGCGACAGCTTCAGTGTTGGCCTGCCTCTGTCCATCAGCTCTAATACGCTTACGACACTGGTCCACTGTGTGCCCTACCACTCTGCAATATGCACAGCGGATTCTCTTCACAGAAGATGCGGGTTGCGGTTTATTAGCAGAAGTTTCCACATACAGCTGTTCAACTGCTCGTGCTGCTTCCAGTAGACCATCAAAAGATGTTATGGAATCGCGAGGCACTTTCTCACGGATTTTGTGGTGTAGCTGGCCATATACCATGTCTAATTTATGGTGTTCAGGTATTGGCGGTCGTGAAAGATTTGCCATAAGAGCTCGATGTTTTGCGACAAAGGTATCAGTCCGTATCTCCGCGTCCTGCTTGTAGCCGTAAATTTCCTGGAAAATCAGGTATCCAGAAGGCTTCGGAGCGAAAGCATGCCGGAGGCGATTTTCAAACTCTGCCCAAGTTGTGATGGTCTCCTTTACTCCTTGCCACCACACGGCGGCCTCACCCTTCAAAATTAAGGGCAAGGTCTGAATCGCATCTTGGTCGGAGATTTTCTGCACCTTTTTGTAAATCGATGCCGCTGCAAGAAATTCTTCCACGTGTTCCGACAACCTTGATCCTTCATAACTAAATTTAGCATCAGCAAATGAAGCTACGTTGGTAACAGTATTCGCTTGAATCGCCTGAATGGTTGCTGATGCAATAGAGGAAACCATGTCGCGGAGCTGGTCCGAGGTCATATTTACAGACGTCATTGCTTCTATAGGGGCTGAATCTTCCGTCTTCACGTCAACAGGAATTTCTTTCTGTACCCTTCTATGTGGCTTGGGTCTCAGGGTGAGTCCTCGTTCAGGTATCCTGTCCAGCTTGATGGTTTAGGGCTTCACGTTTGGCGCCAGATTGTAGTGAAGGAAACTCCAGATATGACGTCAACAGACTTTATTCTTTAATTATAAACTTTACACGAGAGCGAACGGTGAAAGTACAGAGGCCCGGTATCGTGCACCCTGTATTACAGCTTACTATTTATCTAACTATCTATAATACTATACAGTCAGAAGCCCGGAAACGTGCACAATGCTGTATGTATACCTAGCTAATTAATTCCATATCAACCCAAACCAGAACCTATACTTCGGCGTGTAACGAAACCATAGCGCGATCTAATTCGACGCTAACGCCATCTATCGAGGTAGGGTGTCAACTTTTGCACTATGTTTGTTCCTTTTAAGTATGGTTTCGTTACAGTATTGAATAGATTCAGGCGTTACTTTGCGGAAGTCCATTACAATGGATGCAAATAAATACAATATCTAGTTACTTCCACAAAATTGAGGGTACTCTCGACTCTCGAGTAGTTGGTGGTAGTCGGAATTTTCACTGCTTGCGTATGTGCATATATTTGCGGGCGGGTAGTGCACAGGTAATGCATGCCTTCCCTCAATTTTGTGGAAGTAACTAGATATTGTATTTATTTGTAATATATATATGTTACTCAGTGATAATGTAACTTTGTACTGGTCAATAATTGTTAAAATCGGTTTTGTAGATCTGTGCTTAATCATTACAAACAAAATTGCAAAGAAACACATTCTTTTCTCTTTATTATATTAGTGTAGGTGCAGATAGTGTAGATAAAAAACAGTTCACTTACAATGAGCTAAAATTTCAAATTTTAACAAATTATTGCTATTACAAAATCAATAAATCTGCCTAGCCTTTTTTTCCCAATTACATTGGGGTCGGCGGAGACAAATCGGATGCAGCTTAATACCAGTATTTTACATGGAGCTACTGCCTATTTGACCCCCACAACCCAGTTACTGGGTAACACGATATCTCGTGGTATGACTGGTTGTCAGACTTTTAGGCCTTTAACTACCCGTAATGGCTGTCATAGATCTTAATTTGACAAAAAATGATAGCTGTTATAATATAGCTAAATCTCCTTAACGCAAAAACGCATGCGTAGCGAAGTTTTGCAGTTATATTTTTAAATCTATAAAAATATTTAAAAAACTATTAAAAGAATACATCACAAAAGTCAAATAACATAAATAATATTATGTAATATCAACTACGCTCAGAACTACGTGCATAACACTTCTAGTAAACGAACATCTTAGAACACTCTTCAGAGTAACTTTGCTTTTGCGCAACTACCTCACATTTTTATAAAACGATAATGTTTTGATCAATTCCTTGTTTTCGATTTAGTTTTAACCAATACTATTGAACGATTTAATGAAAGTGGCAGTGGACAATGTGTTTTATTACGAATTGGATATATCGTGTTGTTACAAATGATTGTACTTGTGCTAACTTACGTACGTATGTTTATTATTTACCTACTTAATAAATTATATAATTTTCTCATGTAAGTGAATACACCTGTAATTCTTATGAGAAATAAATATTCTTAAACCGTAATGGAAAGTGAATAAAGTTGTATCGGGAAGTCTTCACTATTTATACATCAGTCTCTACACTATCAACAGAGCGCCTCAAGTATTTACCCAGGAGCATCAAATTTTTCTGTCGTTTGAATTTTTTAAAGTGTTCGAGCGGCTTTACGTGTTGGGTCCATATTTATGTTTTAGCATTGTTTTGAACATATAGTTACTAATATTGTTTATATAATAATTAAGTTGAAATTTTGTAGCAACCTCCAACTGCTGAGAGCTATTGTCGATAACAAATCGCCTCATTACGTCGATAAGAAAACCTCGTTAGCACAATTCAGTGCGGAACAACAAACGATCTAATTTAACAAAATGCTACGAATCAGGGGAGAGATGAAGGGGAGTACACACGAGGACTTAGCGAAACTACTTTTTTTCGGCCATCTTTTTTTTGTGTTAATTCTTTCTACATTTTTATTGCTAGAATCGTATTCAGTTAAATTGCATGTAGGTTGGTGACTATGCATGAGAAAATGGGTTCGATTTTCAGGCCGCGTAAAATGTTATTAGACGTTTCTGTTACAAAATTCTCAGTAGGACGTTCAGGACCACTGCCTACCCCTTTTGGGGTTGTTTGTCTTGGATTTATATTATATTAGAGTATAAATTTGTTTGGTCTTTAGAACCGAAAGGTCAACCAACTACTGTATAAGGCGTTTTACAATAGTTGGTTTATTCTGGTAGTAATTCTCACCTTCCATAAATGTCGTTTAATGGTTTATTTAAAACATTTTTTATTTATTTATTTATTAGTAGTTTAATCAAATTATATGCTTGACTTTGAAATTAACTTTGCTTAGAAATTTGGTACTCAATAAGAATAACACTGAAGGAACTAAGCGATCTCTAAAGTTATAATTTCTTGTTTAAAGAGAAATACTGTCATAGCGCTTGGAGTATTCCTTATGTTTGTATTTTTCTTTCCATATAGATGTATGACTTTCATGCCTCGGAGAGCACGTTAAGCCGTCGGTCCCGGTTGTGAAATTAAGATCTATGACAGCCGTTACGGGCAGTCAGAGGAAACCTACTCTATGGTCAGAGGTCTGAAAGTCTGACAACCAGTCACACCATGCGATATCGTGTTACCCAGTAATTGGGTTGTGGAGGTCAGATAGGCAATCGCTCCATGTAAAATATTGTATAATACTGCATCCGGTTTGACTCGAAGTCCAACCCAATGTATCTAAGTGGGAAAAGGCTAGGCAGATGCTATCATCTGCCTAGCCTTTTTAAATGCAGTTTTAAATGCAAAAGAACTAGTGTTATTAAAGTTATACATCTATATGTATAACTTTAATAACACTAGTTCTTTTGCATTTAAAACTGCCCAAATCATGAATCAAAGCAATTGAACATCATAATATATAAATAAAATTTAAAGATATCAAGAGTAATGCACTTAACTTCTACGCACAGCACACAATCAAATACATTCTATAAACATGTTACATTATTTACTACAGAAACATGAACAAAAAGAAAGCCTTGCCCCCCACCATCGCAATTCAAAGCAAACACAGCAACAATAAAACGTGACACAATAATTTTAAATCACAACATGTCGTGTCGTGCCGACGTGCGGTCGCCTGCTGTGTGCTATTCCTTAGGGGGCTCGTCCATCGAGTTACGTGTGATTTGTGTTGCGGAAGCTCGAAGGACCAAAGTCGGGGGAAAGGCACGCCTCCCTCCGCTATTTATCTCCACATGATAGTTAAATGCAATCTCCTACTACGTTAATGTTGGCCCTTTCTTTATCTTATATTTGCGAGATTTATTTTTGCACAAAAAGTGGTTATTTTTTCTCTTTTGATGGGGCTTGTGCTGTGTTATTAATGATGGTGTTCCGTCTTAGTTTTGTAAGGTCTTTTTTCTCTCTCTGTATTGAATTTAAAATTACTTTTAGATCAACCAGGAGTTTAGTATGTTTTAATAAAATTGTTCACATACAAACTCTTATATGGTACCTAAATTGCCCATCTTTTATGAGAACCTTTTGTATGTGTAAAACCCCGTCATGGATGCTGTGCCTGGGTCCTACCGACTAAAATCAGTAATCTTTATCGGGATTTATATCAGCCTTATAGGTACCATATGAACAGGTTTCCTTGTTAAAATCATAGGAATACCCTCCTAAAATACAAATATCCAAATTAAAATCATAATTACGTGTGAAACTTACAATAATTACTCCTCCAATAAAATAAATCATTAAATAACTAACATTAAGTCTAATCCACATAAAAAGATATAAAAATAAATAGTTCCACTACAATACTGTAGTGATACTAAAACTACCTGACCCGTGAAATCTTAAGAAGTTAAGACTCCTAATGCCCAAACTCCAACACAAGTCGGGGCTGGATGTGTCCACAATTGCCTGTATCCCTCATAATCCGGGATCCCTAGCAATACTACACTCGATACCCCGCGGTATTATCACAAGTATAAAACAGAAGTACCACTCTAAAAGGCTTTAAAAAATGTTTTACAATTGAGGCGCTCCCGCTGAACCGGGCACTGCAAACTGAACAAACACCTGCACAGAATGGGCCTAAGTAACACCACAGTCTGCAGATTTTTTCGCGAAAAGGATGAAACGTCCATGAACATCCTATGTGACAGTAAAGCGGTACAGCTCACAAGAAACTAGTACCTGGAAGACACACCATCTCGCCAGAAGAGATCAAATCCTCCAACTGGGTTGTTGACAACTTTTTAGCGACTAATATAATAATATTCTGTAACCAGTCAATTAAACAAGAGCCTAAATGTAGCCAGTCGTATAAGATTTTTTTAAATTTATTTCAAGTTTAAGTTCCCTGTCCTTACTAAATGATATTGGGGAGGGTGATATTTATAGGCCATCGGTTTGTGGCCTTGGCCCCTGGCTAAATGCGTGACTCACTTATAATGCTAATAGCTTCATATTTACAATTCATTGCTTCGTAGGCTAAAAAATAAATAACTCATCGCAATATATTGTCTAACTGTCAAAATGAAAGGTATTGTGAAATTTGTCAAATGAGATTTCAATTGTATCTTATTAGCATAGCCGGGATTGTGACCATGTCATTTTTTATTGTTTTAAATACATTATATTTCTATTTATATTCGAACTCATACGGAGTTCACCTTCTAACTCATCTCTTCGTTGTCATAAATTTCTTATCCCCCAACCCAGAGGGTGGGAATCTTTTAATCCGACGGTGCAAGATTGATGGTAAGTCAGAAGGGGCAGAGGTGTCTCCATGTGAGGCCAGTTTCACGCTCCGGCTTAAAGGGCGAATGATTTACTATTGATTTATTTGTGTTAACTTGTAAATGGTAATGAGGGTGTATTGTTAAGTCGTCTAAATAGAATTGTATAAGAATCTGATGCACAATTCCTTTTTGTGTATTTAATTTTTTTATTTAATTATTTGGAGGTTGAATGGAGAATCCAGGAATGATTTATTTTTCTTTTTCTAAGCTTATATACTTTCAAATATAAATACTAAAAACTAACCCAGTGGCCTGAAATGTACCATTTATTTTGGTATAGTCTTCCCACCTATTTTCCATCTATGTACTATCTTATTTGGTGCAGCCGTGAGACATGTAATAAAAAACTATTTAATCAGTACTTTAGATTATGTATAGACTCTTTGTGCTCTATTAAACCCACTAACATATTTGCTTTTAAATGAATACAAAGTTTGATCATAACTGTATTTTCTTTTAAACATCACATAAGAAAACAATTACAAAATTCCTTAATTTTCAAACCTGTAATTAATGTATTCCGAAATCTCCCTTCTTTATGCAATTTTTCTTACTTTATTCCCAAAAGTATAAGTACCAATATAGGCACATTTGGGAGTACCTGGCCGTAATTCAATGGGATCATTGGGTTGCCATTAAATAAATTTATTTGGCTGTTTACCGAGAAATTACTGCAAACGAGAGTCGGCCAGCCCACAAATATTGGTCCGTTATTGATGAGAAACGAGCTGATCAATATTCTGGATATAACCGGTTAGGGCTGGAATTTTCGGGAGCAAACTAGTTTGGGCTATTTCCTAATTTGCAATGTTA
Source organism: Xylocampa areola (assembly GCA_935421205.1). Lineage (NCBI taxonomy): Eukaryota > Metazoa > Arthropoda > Insecta > Lepidoptera > Noctuidae > Xylocampa > Xylocampa areola. The sequence continues at coordinate 684,260 of OW285225.1, read as the reverse complement.
CGTTGTTATTTGAAAATGAAGAGAATTGAACGAGAAACGTCTCCGTTAATTAAATTGTATTTTAGAATCATATTGGAAACTATTTATATCTATTGTACTGTGTTGTTCTTCCTAGAAAACCAGGTAATTGAGATACTGGTACTTGTACCGTAACTAAATACTCTGTAGAATAAACACAATAACTTCCTTAGAAATTACAGTAATAACATTTTTATACAATTAAATTAAAATAAATTCGTTAAAACGTGGAGGATTTTTACCAGTTCCATGTCGTCCCCGGAAAGGAGTAGGCAACCTCGAATCTCTATACTCAAGTTTCATATCAAGGGAATAAGTATGAGTCGAATCCAACCCTCCAAGATTTCGTACCACCAAAACTATAATTATGTTACCCTAGGAACTTGTCCCCATTGTTCGAAATCGTGCTCATAGCATAGCATCACGCCTGTATTTCCTGAAGGGGTAGGCGGAGGTGGTCACAGTTGTACACCCACATTTCATCAATGCTGTTATTAAGTCCTATGTAATAGGTGGTGAGCCTATTGCCATCTACTGCACACAATTCCAAACTCTGGGCTGCTACTAAGAATTTTCTAACAGAAAAATTCAAAAACACTTTGCCCAACCCGGGCATCGAGCCCAAGACCTCGTGCTCAGCAGTCGCACTTGGGTCCACTAGACCAACCAGGCACCATCATTTTACATGAGACTTTATACCGGTATTGATGAAATGTGGGCGAAGGGTGTACATACCTCTAACGAACCCTGCAAAGAATACAGGTGTAATGCTATGTTATATATGTTAAAGTTCAGTTACAACCTTGGCCTTGAGATTTTCTCAAGAAAGTCTCTGGATTGCAACCTTCACTTCGGAACGTGGCGACTAGTATTTTTTTTGACAATTCAAAAGTAGTTCACTTCAATAGTAATTATTATGAATATGCCTCACGAAAGTTATTATACAATTCAAAAGTGCCTGTGAATGGTCTAATTGAAATAAATGCTTTGACTTTGACTTTGAACTTTAACTTTGTAACATATTTTAACTTTGACTTTGTAACATATTTTATCTATACAAATATTACCACTTCCCCATTTCCCAATCTCCCCACACAAATACTAGTGATTGCAAAAATTCGAACACTTACAAAGCCGGCCACAATAGGCGACCTTCTCAACAAAGGGTAACATTAACCCTCCATTGTTTACTATGATACCGAAACACAATACCACTGAAATTCTGGTGTTATTTACATTTTGTAATGGCAACATTTATATTATATCTGTTATGAGATGAGTAGATAGTGTGCCTTTATTGTATGGAAGTTCATAATTATTTTTAGGGTGTGCAACTTTATTTTCATTTGGTCGCGAAATTTGATGTGGATTAACTTTGATGAAACATTAACCGTAATTATAATTATTTAAGGTTAAGCCAATCCTTATATTTTAACCTTATATTTTAGCATTTCATTAGTTTGATGATTAGTTTAATGTTCTTACTGATCTTTTCGCTCGACAGACTTCAATTTGAATATGATTATTCAAGCATCTCCTTCTTAAAGATAAATCTTTGAAAAGCATTAACGCATGCTTAGCGATCTCTAAAGTTATTTTATTACCGTAATCTTTTTCCATTTAATAAAATAACTTTAGAGTTCGCTGAGCATGCGTTAATGCTTTTCAAAGATTTATCTTTATTTGTTAAGGTAATTGCATTCTTTACGATATTGTATTAACTGCAAAGTTAGTCGTGTTGGTTCGGTCATCTGTATAGGGACTGAATAGATAGCAATGACGTCGCCAAAAAGACGTGTTAAAATATGGATGAAGAATTCGCGGTGGTGAGCAGAGGTCGAGATGGCTTAGTGGTCAGACCACCTGGATTATTTATCCGGGAGGCGCTGGTCCGAATCCTGTTCGCGAACGTATTCTTTTTCCATCTCCTTCTTTAGTTTATGCTTAGCTCTTGTCGATTGAGCAACCACTCTCTATGTTCAAGAATCATTGTTTGACTAATCATAATGGAAATAAAGCCTAATGGTATGACGCAGTTGGACTCATAAGTCACAAGTCGCACTTCGAAATCATGTCCGTGTTACAAATATAATAATCCAATTTATTTGAATAACATGCATGCTGTAATGAAAACTGCTATGAGAGATACCACTAGTGCACCTGGGAGATGTTCTCGATAGCGTGTAAAGTCCCATAAAAAAGACATAAGGTCAGTTAAAATCTGTTATTATCTCTGTGTGTGTTCATCAGCCAGACGATAAGTAGAAGACAAAAACTGCTGTTTACCTGCCATACATTTTGAGATTCTTTTCAAGAGAATTGTGCGTGTAATAATCTTAATTAAGTTATTAATTGAAGTTTAAGTAAAATTATGTTATTAATTAGGTAAACCGAATGTTCAAATTTATCTAGACTATTATTTGGATACTGATCGTATACTATCAGGTTTGTTTAATTGTAACTATAAGTCAATCTTACTTCCTCGTTGTCTAGTGGTCCCAAGCGCAGCCCGCAGTTCGAAATTGTGCCCGGTAGATGGCAATAAGCTCACCATCTATTTTACCAATGCTATGTGCATTAGTAAAATGTGCGTGCACAATTGTGTACACCTCTGCCTACTCCTTCGGGGAATACAGGCGTGATGCTATGTTATGTTTAAGTCAATCAACAAACGTTGAACAAAGTAGTACAATTTCTATTGAATAATATTCTATCTTTCTCTATCAGTTTGCTCAACAAGATTTGAAGAACTACCTGGATCTCACCACAATCAGTCCAACTTCAGGCATTCAATCAACTAAGTAACAAAACACTATCCCTTCCACACCCGGAACAACTTGATACGGACTATTGAAGGAACAGTTAACTAGAACTCGGTAACTATTTGCCTACCAATGCTGGAAACACGATTAATTACTGATATGTATGGCTTCTGTCGAACTAACTTGAATTAGTTCCGCAGGGAGCTATGTTAGGTCCTGTGTGAAAGTTTGTATTAATTTTATGTTTTGTGATTAATAAATTTATTAATATACAATTTGAAAAAGGATGATGACTAATAAGGGCTCATGGCTCAGTAATAGACGCACAGATTGTACGATCTAGGTTAAGCTGCGGTTGCCGCGGTTAATGTTTGGATGGGTGACCATTATTATCTACTGATAGCCTCCGTGCCTTGGAGAGCATGTTAAGCCATCGGTTCCGGTTGCCAAATAAAGATCTATGACAGCCAGGTACAGGTAGTCAGAAGCCTGAGAGTCTGACAAGCAGACAACGAGATATCGCGAGATATAGCATCTGAGTTGTGGAAGACAGATAGGCAGTCGCTCCACGTAAAACACTGGTATTAAGCTGCATCTGGTTAGGCTGGAACCCGACCTCAATGTAATTGGGAAGAGACTAGGCAGATTGTGATACGAATTTCAGGTTTACATAAAAAAAATGAGATGCATGTGTTTGAGCAGGCCTCTCTTATGATATATTTCTGACAGTCTATTGATAGTTTTTTACATTATGAAATTTACATCCTAAAGACGTTCATTTAATAAATCATGAACTAAAAATCATCGAATTTTACAAAATAAATGCTTTTAATCGCATACCGTAAACCAATATGTAAAAAATTTCGTTTTATCTACCACCCAGAATGTCGAGTGGTTACGGGCCCGGTTCCTGAGCCACAGGTTGTGGGTTCAAACCTGGCATGTACCAATGTGTCTTTTGCAACGTCATTTATGTACTTTCTTAGTTATTCTAAAACATCACTGTCACATGGTAAAGAAAAACATCGTTAGGAAACCTGGACTTGCTAGTCTGAAATTGCCAACCCGCAGTAAGCTAGCGTCGTGATTAATGTCGTACCTCCTCTGCATGAGAAGAGGCCCTTGCCCTGCAGTGGGACAGCGCGCCGGTTATTTATTTATTTTTATTACCCTTAACAATCGGATCAGAATTCACAATAAGCATAGAAGAATGTTACTACTAATGTTATTTGATGGCATGGTTGGCGCAGTGCTTACATCTGCAGCGTGTATACGATTTTCGCACATAGCAAATATTCTAATCTACAGATCATTATTACTGGATGTGAGATTATGTATCTGTAACGTTTTCACGATACACGAGAAATTCCTACTGTAAAGCAACCTCTTGAATTTAAAAACAATTCCTCAAATCAGTCCTCCTGCGACCACGAACGCTGCAAAGTGTTCGAAACGTCAGGAAAAACAAAAAACCAATAATACACGCGATTAATCCGGTTAAAAGTTTTTTTATTACAATTCCTCAATATTGTAACTTAAATCAAGCAAAAGTGGCCCTTGATAAACGCCAATTCTAGAATCGTTTTACTTTTAATGCCTTCTTTCATTTGCCACAAAACACGTTCAACGAACAAACGTGTTGTAACAGTAAATAACCATCAGTTAAAATATGAACCGAGTGCTCTCATTCCGGCAGTCCGGTGCCTTATATAACAAGTGTCCGGATCCGATTTACAAGACAGCCGGACACCCGGACAGCTATATGAGCAACCTTTGACCGGAATCTATGGATGGGTCGGACAGAGCGTCCATTTTGATTTCGAGGCACTAAGGTTTTGGGGTCAATTTGAATTGGGTGTTTCCTGTTTGGTGTCATTAAGGAGGTTATTATGGAGTTGTTTTTAGGGGATTGGTGGGGGTTTGTATTTTTGTACATCGTAAAGTGAGGAAAAGCTTGAGGGTTTCAGTTTCTCAAATGAATGTTTTTCTTAACAACAATAATACGATGGAAACACATTCAATATTCGCGCCATAGTTGACAAATAGATTTTTAAAGAAATATTTTATTCGTCTTATATAGTAGTAGAACAAATACAGCGGGGCAAGGCCACGTTTGTCAAACAGATGAGTCAAAAAGTGACAGATGACAGAGATTTGGGCCCGAAAATGGCAAACGACGTCGAGATAGATGCAAGAGACGGTGGGACGAAACAGTATTAGGGTCAGGTGGAAAAATAGCAAATGATATGAAGAAGAAGTAAGGACTTTTTTGCCCAATTGGGACACTACAGGTAAATATCGAATCGATACAAGCTGATACGTACATCCATAAACCACCAAGTTTTGGCAACGCAGTACAACTATCAAACAACGGTTTTGTTTAATGTGTGCAAGCAGCCTTACACAACGTCACAATAGCCACTACTTAGTAGCAAAACGACCTACTTCACCGCTGACATTTAGAACTGGGTCAATATTCTCCACAATGAACTAATTATAGACTAGAATTATGACTTCATAAAGTGTGTAGGTAAGAAAAAGTCAGGACTAATTATGCGATAGCCGTATAATATCGAAATTCTGAACGTTCTTTTGAAATTACATAGTTAGTACGCTTAAAGCAAAATCTTGTTCAGATAAATCTTTCAAACGAATTATCGCATATGTAGCGAAGTCTAAAGTTAAACTATGTTTAAGAGCAATTCTTTTTATGGCATGGTTAGTGCAAGATACCGCGTTTGGCGTAGCGGTCGAGAGGTGAAGGTTAGATTTATGCACGGAACAATTAATTATTGTGTGACCAACAGATATAAATGTCTGGTCTGAATGTGTCCGTATGTGAAACTTATGTGATCCATGATTTCCATTTTTACATCCTTGATTTAGAATTAAAGGCAACGGTTGTCCCACCATTAAAGACACTCAGTTAATTTGTTTAAAACCTGCCATTTATTTTTTGTTGAAATTTAATAAAACAAAAAAAATTAAGTTCTAATCTCGCACAAACAAAAAATAAGACAAATAACTTTCCATTAGAAACTGACTTCAATTAACATTTACACAATTAAAACAATATTATAATTGGAGGTCCGCTATTAACCCTTACCGCTGGGTCAAAACGACCGCAAACAAAACTGCCAGCCCAGTCCCAAATACTTGGACAACTATGCCATCTATTATTACGACGGTGCCAAGAACGTACCAACGCTAGATGTGGCATTGGACTGGCCTCGAAAATATTCAAGTTCTCTTTCTCTCGTGTGACTCGAAGCTACCCTGACCTGTTGTCTGAATATTTACACCCTTATTAATTATTGTCGTTACACAGTACCCGAAGTCTTAAGATGAAGAAAATGCTCCTAACGGTCAACGAACTAACTGAGGGCATAAAGTATTGTTTTTTATTTCATTTATTTTACCGATAGTATAGTATCCAACAAGGAATGAACGATCGCAGAAGTTAATATTACAATATATATTATTTTACGATAATATTTCTCACCACGCTTCTCAGATACTAATCGAAGAATTGTTCTTATCAGAGCAGGCAACAACAAGTCCTTGTGGAGAACGTAAATCTTTTAAATTTTCCAAATTTTTCATTGGTCTTTGATCCGATGTCGTCAGTTGTCATTTGGAACTCGTCATTTCTCTGTCACGGCAAAATGTTGGTTTGCAAGTAACTCTTTTATAATTGTCATCATCTTTCATTGTTCGTCTCACATTTTATTTTAATCTAGATTTTTTTTTACTTATGTTTTGATAATAACTACTTGTTGAAATAGAGTAACGATGGAGTTTCTTGCCACTTTGGAACATGACAACTAGCTTTTGACAATTCAAAAGTGCCTGTAAATGGTATTATTGGAATAAATGCTTTGACTTTGACCCGTTGTTCTAATTCCCAGTCTTCCAACCACTTCCAGTATTTACTTATCTATAAATATCAAACTTGTACAACCTTCAGTTATGTGCAAAACTCTTTCAACTTTCCCCTTTCTGCTCCCACCAACTTAAAATACTCTTAACACACTCAGAGTGCCTGCAATATGAATCGTATGTCTTCCAGTTAAAGTACAATGGTGAGTTTTAAGACTGCAAAAGCAGTTTGTTTTGCAACTGAAATCAAACCCAAGGTTTATTTTGAGACGTAATAATAGTTTGTCAGATATTGTAAGTGATGCTTACCAACTTTACTTTTGTACTGAATGAAACCGATGCTCTTTTGTTATTTTTTTTAATGAGTTGGCTGATATTATTGGCGTGTGAGTTTTCTTCAATGTCAATGATATTTGGGTGTTGAAATCTGAACACATGGAGACCGTAAAAATTGGCTAGTTTTGTGATATTTTTCTGAATTATGTATAATATACACACATAACATGACGCCGTGGTTCCATAAGGGATAGGAAGAAGTGTACACAGTTGTAAACCCACATTTCACCAATGCTGTTATTAAGTCCGATGTAGACTATTGCCATCTACCGGACACGATTCCATACTCCAGACTACTACTGAGAATTTATTATCAGATAAACTATTTATTTATTAGTTGTACTTAGGCAATTAGTAAACTTTTGTATGAATCCTACTCATTAAATACATTTTTTTTTTTTTTACTATTATTAAAGTTAATAACTCTTTGCTCGGCCCGGAAATCAAACCACCTCATGCTCGTCAGTTACGCTTGGGACCATTAGAACAAAGAGGCAGTCTACTTTTTCTACATAAATGAAGAAAACAAAAATACATTTGAAAATAATATTCTGAGTTGGCCTGAAATTGGGCCTGACACTTTACAGGAAGCTCTTATATGGGACTTATTAAAGACATTGGTATAATGTGGGCGCAGTTACAAAAGTTCACCTCTAACTAAACCTTAGGTAAGTATAGAAGCTATATATAGTCTCAGAGCATTTGGCGTGACATAGCTAGACAGAAGGAGACCGTATCGATGGCGGTTACCACAAACAGCAGCATTCCCAACGGCGGCTGACGTCAAGCAGGCGGCCGGTCATAAAACATTGGCAAAACTTTAGCAGCATGCACGATATATGTTGCGCCGACCCCAAACAAATTGGGATAAGGGCAGGGGGATGATGATGAGGATGATTAGCAGGTGCTTTAACTTGGCATTATTTCTGTCACTGTCACACAACGGCCCAACTGCAAGTGCCAGATAGAGATGGGGGAACATACATAGTTAAAACCAAAGCACGATCTTAAAAATATTTATTTGTCATGAGTCTTGATTACCACGTTTACAGACAAGAGTCAGACCAAGTTCAAATATTTTTATTTTAATAAACTAATGCCAGAAAAATGTTAAAATCTTAGGGTTCAAAAAATTTGTGTGGATAGATTTGGGAAGAACGATAGTTGGGGAGTTGATGCAACTGCCCCACAACGGTTGCACCGGACTATATCCCGAAACACGACTAGGTAGCTTCACGGCATGGCTTCGTCCGGTGGGTGGTAACCAGCTGCGGCCGAAGCCTCCCACCAGAGTTGTGTTGCCTGTTTTGCACCACCCAGGGGCCACGTGTAGGTTTTCCATTTTAAGGGTGCACTCCTACGGCCGCGGGCAACTCAGCCCCAAATATTCACAATTACATCTTGAAGTCTGTCGTAATTATTTAGTTAATCTAGCATTCAAGATTTGGGTCAGAAAATCTTTAGGTCACAACGACTTCCTGAAAAGGCGTAATATCCTCAAAACTGCCTAGAAAGATGAATAGCAAAAAACTTTCAAAACCCAATTGGGTAGGCAGCCGTGGGTCGTTTCCCGTAGATTCAAATGAGGGGGACCTAACATAACGACATTACTTTTGGCCACTGGGCAGGGGTAACTATGGGGGCATGTAAGTCAATTGTTACAGGTCTATGGTTTTTATGGTGTTTTGAAGTTGGTATGTGTTTATTCTGATACATGTAGACGTAGCATCTATATAAAGAAAAGTTTATATTATGTACTTTAAACAACCCCTAATGAACCAAATATTTAACGGTAGGATATATTATACATGACTGCCTCGTTGATCTTGTGGTCGCAAGCGCGGCTGCTGAGTCCTGGTTTCGATTCCCAGGTCGGGCAAAGCGTTATTGGGTTTTTTCTGTTAAGAAATTCTCAGAAGCAGCCCGGAGTTAGGAAGTTGGTGGTGTGACACCCCCGTGCTTCGGAGAGCACGTAAAGCCGTCGGTCCTGCGCCTGATCTCTCTCCGGTCTTGTCGGATTGCCGTCCCATCGGACTATGAAAGTGAAGGAAGAGGGAGTGCACCTGTGTTTGCGCATACACTTGTGCACTATAATATCTCCTGTGTACTTGGCTAATCTCCTCGGAGATAGGCCGCGAAATACGCTCTGGAGGAGTAGTACACTTAACATAGCATTACGCCAGTATTCGAAATGAAATGAAATTGTCTATTCTATAAAAGAGTCTTTTCAAACTCTTTTATATATCACTATGATTTAGAAGGCGCCGGCATTTCCTATCTGACTATCTTTGAGAATAAATGTCGAAACGAAGGGGTCAAGGTCTCTTTGAAAGTTCAGACATTATTGAAGACGCTCACTTAGCCTGTGAGAGTAAACATATATAGTATCTACCTTTCGAAGAAAGAGCCATAGCAATTTCAAGACCTGTCCCAACTCACGGCACACATGCATTATTCATTGTTTAGCTGAACCATGTCATAGGGAGTTCAACGACCTGTCACAAGACGATAACAGAAAAGGCCTCCCAGAAGGGAAACTTATACTGTTGGACACCCACATTTTACCCATCCCATGTAATAGGTGATTAGGCTATTACCGGGCTGTTACTAGGAGTTTCCTAACAGAAAGCCTAATAACACTTTGCCCGACTTGGGAATAAAACCCAAGATCGCATGCTCAGTAGTCGCGTTTGGGACCACTAGACCAACAAGCCAGTCATTTATCATCAAGTGACTCAAAAATCCTATTAAATACATACAATGACGCCTATTCCTAATTGTGGTAAGCAGAGACTATATATTTCCACTTGCTACAAATCTGACACGCCTCTTTCGCCTCATTTATGTCCATTTATCTCTTTATGCATGCGACGAGCATGCATGAGTTTCAGATTGCTCTTAACCTATCCTTTTTTGAGAATGCACGCTAATTGATTGCGGTACGGGACTTAATAACTGCAAATATGAAATGTTGGTGTACAGTACAACACTCGCTCAGAGAGGCAATTCTGTTCACCCATCAAGTGACCCCAGAGAAGACGGTGGCACAGTGGTCACGTGCTACCGTGCACAGCGAGGCTTTGGGGAGACCCTTTTACAGTCTCCCCAGGGATGTGCATTAATAAGCATTGTATAGGAGGCTGCTGTTAAGAGAACCAAGTGCCCGCCTTCGTATGCTGATGGTGACCACCGGGGTTAGAAATCCCACACTCCCTGGTCTTATCCCCAAAGACCAGGCGGCTTTTAGAAGGTTCTTCTTCAAAAACATATACACATCTGCATAATATTTAGGGAAATAGCGTAATGCTGTGTAACATTACATCGGAATACATTTTTCTTAAAAATAAAAATATGCAACACAAATCCTAAAAGGAAACACATACATTCTCATTTTAACAATTCAGACCAAAAACATCAGAAACAAGTATAAAATTTAAAAACACCACGACAGTAACAGTTTAAAACTCACATGTAGAATTGTGGACGTTAAATATTCATAACTGTGCATACGGGATGGCGGAGTGCGGCCTGTAGGGAAATACTTGGAACATCAGACGTATTGAGGTGATTCTCGTTTTACAGATTTATTCTGACAAAACTGGGTGTTTGGTTCCTGTGAGGTTGGTTACTTAGAGGACCGGACGGGAGACGGCTTCTGACCAAATATCGAATAAATTTGCTCGCCACTTTTGGCGGGGGGTGAGGTAACACACAAAAACAAAAGAACTTGCACTGAAGATACAATAGCTCTCATCATTATATTATCAGTATCAACAAATATACAACACAAATATTAAATTGTGTCACTCATGATTAAAATCGTGGGTAAAAGGTATAAAGGTTTGATTGGGAATCATATGCCAGTGGCGCGAGGGGTACGCCCTCTAAAACTACTCCAGTACTAATTCCTTCAAGGTCTTGATAAATTATTTGGTCACTTTAATTTGTTTATTGATTGTATTATGAAATTTATAGAGAACTTATAGAATAGTTACCCCAAACATACAAAGACCCTGTACGGGTGTAGCAAGGCATACAATAATAGTACTTACTTTATTATTGTAAAAGAAAAAATGATTATTTGAATGTTTTCATTTAAATAAAGTTTTTTTATACATGTTAAGGCCATCTTCCTGTGATCACGAACGCTGCAAAACGTCGTTCGAAACGTCAGAAAAAACAAAAACCAATAATAAACGCGATTAATCCAGGTAAAAGTTTTTTTTATTTTTTATTATGGGGTTGGGCAACTGAGCAGACGGCTCGCCTGATGGTAAGCGATTACCGCCGCCCATGGACACCCGCAACCCCAGAGGAGTCGCAAGTGCGTTGCCGGCCTTTTATAGGGTTTGGGCCTCCGGCACCCTCACAAACTCGGCGAAACACAACGCAAGCGTTGTTTCACGCCGGTTTTCTGTGACGCCGTGGTATCAATCCGGTCGAGCCGGCCCATTCGTGCCGAAGCATGGCTCTCCCACTGTAAGTATGATTTATCATAATGTATAGTGATCGCGAAAACCTGAGATGTGTACCAAATCCTCATGCTCAACAGTGGCGCTTGGGACCTTTAGACCAACGAGGCAGTTATATATAGGTACATGAAAGCAATAAATACTTTGACATTAAATAGAAACAAAATGGCGAATGTCGATTGATAACTTATTGTCGTATTTTTGGTAACTGCCTCGTTGGTCTAGTGGTCCCGAGCGCGGCTACTGAGCAGGAGGTCTCGGGTTCGATTCCCGGGTCGGGCAAAAGTGTTATTGAGTTTTTCTGATAAGAAATTCTCAGTAGCAGCTCGGAGTTTGGAATTGTGCCCGGTTGATGGCAATAGGCTCACCACCTATTACATGGGACTTAATAACAGCATTGGTGAAATGTGGCTGTACAATTGTGTACACCTCTGCCTACCCCTTCGGGGAATACAGGCGTGATGCTATGTTATGATGGTATGTATTTTTGGTACTGCATTTAGTGGTCCATAGAGTTCAACATTGTGTCTAATGACAAATTGAACGAATTTAAAATTAAAGAGTATCTCGAATCAGAAATTGGTGTTAATTCTGATGTAACAAACTAAATTAGAAACAAACGGATCGAAATAAATTAGGAGTCAAATTCAAATTCGGTAATATGAACCAAAAATCTCGATACCATGTTAGTGGCTACTTAAAATATTCGGAGATTTTTTTTTGACGCGTCTAAATTCGAATTTGACATCTCTAAAATGGTCCCGTCGTGCTCATACAGTTAGAGACAGTCATTCGCTAAATTTTGTGTCGGTCGGCATCAGAATTGACGCCATTATCTCTATAATGCGAGAGTTTGGGCACTGAACGTCCGATTCACGCAATTTCTACCAAAGCTCTCCTAAAATCACGCTTTACCTAAACCTAACAATATCAAACCAAACGCGCCACGTAACCCAGATATGACGCGAATTGGCCGGAATATTTGGCAAATTTAATATATAAAACATATGAATCGTTCGCTCTCCCCGAGGGCTTTGCGTAATAACATATTACGCTTCGAGGACCGTCAGCAGAGGCCTGATCATTAAAATGTTTTATTTATTGATACCAAAGGCTGTATTTTTGATGTCCCAAATGGATTGGCTGACGTGTGTTCATTGACTATTTGGTAATGATCAGTCAGTGTGATTGAGTGTACTCGTATCTCCATTAAAAACGGAGCTTCTAGTTAAATATTTTACTCGCTGTAACAATCTGCCTAGCTTTTTGCCAAATACATTGCGGTCAGCTTCTAGTCAATCCGGATGCAGCTTAATACCAATATTTTACCTGGAGCTACTGACTATCTGACCTCCACAACCCAGTTACTAGGTAACACGATATCTCGTGATATGTCTGGTTGTCAGACTTTCAGGCCTCGCTGACTACCCGTAACGGCTGTCATAGATCTTAATTTGACAGTCGGTGTGATTGAGTGTATCTCAATTTAAAATGGCGCTTCCGGTAGAATATTTTATTGGCTGTCACGATCACTAGCTGCCTATTTTTTTTTTATGGAATAGTGGGCAACCGAGCAGACGACTCGCCTGATGGTAAGCGATTACCGCCGCCCATGGACACCCGCAACCCCAGAGGAGTCGCGAGTGCGTTGCCGGCCTTTTAAAGGGTTTGGGCCTCCGGTACCCTCACTCACTCGGCGAAACACAACGCAAGCGTTGTTTCACGCCGGTTTTCTGTGAGGCCGTGGTATCAATCCGGTCGAGCCGGCCCATTCGTGCCGAAGCGTGGCTCTCCCATGGTGTAAGCCTAGCTTTGGGGTAGCTACGTTAGGGTCAGCTTTCAGTCTAACTGGGTGCAGTTTAATACCAGTATTTTACAATACATGGAGCTAATGCCTATCTAACCTCTCGTCATCATCATCTCCTGCCCTGTTCCCAATTTAAATTAATTTATTTTAATTTGGGGTCAGCGCAACATGTATTATTCTTCCACTTTCTAATTGTTATTGAAAATTGCATGCTGCCAAAGTTTTGGCAAGGTTTTATGCCCGGCCGCCTGCCTGACGTCAACCCTCTTTGGGAATCCTGTTGTTGGTGGTAACCGCTACCGATACGGTCTCCTTCTATGTTATTTCACACCAAACATTATCCATGCGCCAGGTTCTGATGTTGACCTACTATCACACTCCACTAACCAAGTTATTGGGTAATACGACATCTCATAGTAAGTCTGGTTGTCAGACTTTCAGGTAACTGGGACTGACGGTTTAACGAGGGACGGAGGGATATCAATATGAAATTATGTCACCCATCCACAGACCGACCGCGGCAAGTGCAGCTCGATTAATAGACCTGTGCGGCTATTACTTAGCCACGAGCCCCTCCTTTGGCTGTTACAATTGTATCTTTGTCAAAACTTGGATTGGTTGTTGTGGAGAGTTTTATTGGTGTTCGCATTCTGACACTGACTGTAATAATACTCGAAATAGTGTTTAAACAAGGGTCTCTTGTTGTGGTTTTGGTAAACAAAGTGGCATCAGTACCAGCGCTGGTTCCGCAGGATCGAGATTATGAGTAATGAAACATTGTAATCGGAGATCTGGTATCGCTTCGTTTATCGGGCGACAAAAATAGTATCAAAACGGTTTACGTCATCGAAAAGATATCTTTTAACTTAGATTATCGAAATAGGGGATGTATTTTTCATAGGTAAAGTCTTAGTGTAAAACTATTATAATATTAAAAACTTTACATGATAATCCCCTATATTATTTTCTTTTATACTCCCAACTCATATTATTATTGCTGTAACTATTCATAATAATAAAACGGTCTTTAAAATAAATAATTTACGGCGAATAAAAGCTTTTATTTGAACTAATAAAAAGCTAGTAAACTTTATTACTAGGACCTTATAGTATTAATAAACAAAATTTATTAGTAGAAACAAAATTGCCGACTGATATTATCGATAATCAAGAATAATAATTTGAAATGCAGTATCTTGGAAACGCAGCATCATTACAACGCAGTATGGAAAAGCAGTCATTGCTGACGAAGTACCTATAATTGTTATCGTAGTATCATCGGTATTGCAGCATCTTAGAATCCTGACATAATTGACGACCTCGATTAATTGGTAATTTTGCATATTTGGTAACGCAGTACCGATGATACTGCGTTGCAATACAGTATCATAGCAACGCAGTATTATGGTTAAAGTATTGTTTAGTAAATTCATTACCAAAATATCAAAACGGCTAAATATAAGTCTTAAATCAGAATCATCTCATACACGCAAAGATAATCAAAAGATTATAAAACATTCACTTTCACGTTATATCCGACGAAGCGAGCTTTGATCTGATTATTTAAAATAACAAAAGGAAGAACTTTCCAAGGAATGAACGATCAAACGAGAAATTTTGCAGAAATTTGTTTAAATAAATTTAATATCTTCTGGGCCGAAGAAATTAAACAGCCTCGTTTATCTTGTGGACGTAACCGTGAGCAGCTGGGTTTGGTTCCTTAGGTAAGGCCAAGTGGGTGTGATTTTTATTGTACTTGGTGGATATCAATAAGCCGCAGTGAGGTATGTGACTCCAGCACATTACCAGTTCACGATTGAGGGCTTTGGTCGAGTTCGAAACCTTTACGAAAGTTGTTATGTAAAAATACTTCGACCACTCAAAACACGAAACTGCAACACTATCCGTAGCCTTATTCTTCGGAAAATGTATGCTATGTGAAGATAATTAAGTTCAAAATTGTTTTCTAACACTACCTATTCAGGTTTTAGAAGATTATGTATCATGTTCAATAATTTCAAAGGGTTTTTCAACCTGTATCAGATTTCTAATTAGGCGTTCGATTAACGTATTTTACATGTTTACGTAACAAGGAAGGCATCATATTTACTGTGGGGGCTTAAGGTCACCCGGGCTCTTTCTGTGGGTAGATGCTGAATTAGAAATCATGACAATATTGACGAAACCAGACCCATCTATGAGATCTTCTTTGAGCTTATAATACTTGTATACGCCTACCGAATTTTCGGGCAAGGCCGCTTATCTCTAAGGAGATTAGCCGAGTACGTAGGAATTATTATTGTGCACAAGTGTATGCACAAAGGTCTTTCAGTCTCAGAGTCCCATGGGACGGCAATCCGACATGATCGGAGAGAGATCAGGCGCAGGACCAACGGCTTCACGAACTCTCCGTAGCATGGGTTGGGCTTATAACAACATAGGCAATTGTCAAACTGTTTGCCAACCTTGGTCAAGATTATCATCATTCACAATTGAGTAGTTATTGCTTCGATACGAGCATTGATAACGTCGTTAGCTTACTGCGGCTTGGCGATTTAAAAACAAATTCCGGGTTTCCTCGCAATTTTTCTGTCCGAGACTTACTTAAAAACTGAAAGTAACTGAAAGTAAATAAACACTAATTCGTATTTCTAACGGCAGCACTGTCACGCACGTATTCCCCAAGGGTGTGTACAGAGGTTTATTTTCATACATCCACGGTTCGTAAAGCCGTGTAGTCCCATGAGATAGGTCGGAGCCTGTAGCCATTTTGATAAAATTTCCAATTCGGAGTTACTTACACATGCTAACCAATTAAATGTAGTCTGTTCTTTTACCTGGACAAATACAATTTATTTTGATAATAATTATTTTTAATTGTTACCTTTCCTTGCTCTACCTTACTCTACCTTACCATACATTACCCTACCATACTATACATTACCCTACCTCTGGATGGGAATGGTACAGGGTTGAGGCAAATAGCGTTGTTTAAGTGTTTAGGCTTTTGTTCGGCAGTAGGATGTGTAAGCTGTCAGTAATGATGATGAGGCATCGCTTCTATGACGTAACTCTCCAACATGGGGGACTAAACCGGTGACAAAAAACCATTTACAGTCGCAAATAAAAGTTTGCCTGCCTCGTTGGTCTAGTGGTCCCAAGCGCGACTGCTAAGTATAATGTCTCGGGTTCATTTCCCGGGTAAGTAGCAGCACTGAGTTGGGAATGATGCCCGGTAGATGGCAATAGGCTCACCACCTATTACATGGGACTTAATGACAACATTGGTGAAATGTGTGTGTACAAATGTGTACACCTCTGCCTACCCCTTCGGGAAATACAGGCTTGATGGTATGTAAAATAAAAGTTTAACCCATTAACAGTCCCTTTTATTTCGTGGAGCTAAGTGCCAACCCAAAGTCAAGGTTGTTATCGCAGCCCATAACTGACTTGGCTTAGCGACGGCTATTGCTTCATAACAGTCGGGACCGAGGGTTTAACGTACTCTACGAACGAAGACGCTCAGATAAATACTCTTAGCGGTCACCCATCTACTGATACCGTCATACTAAGCATTGCTTAACCTTAAGTACCGTTTACCAACCAACGTTTGCAATGGGCTAGAGGTGTCATAAATTAAAAGCCTTTGACTGAATCACCATTTTCATGCTGCCAAATTTGCAACCAGTACATCATACAGCACGGAGATTGTAAAGTAAAATTGGGTAGTCATTTCATAAATTGCATTTGACCTGAGCCACCCGCGCCCCTGACGCTCCGACACCCCTGACGCCCCCCCGGCATATTAAATCTGAATATTGCCACGGTTAAATAATTTATTATATTATATTCATTTGATAATATTATATTTTAGAGGGAAATAGGCATATTTGGTACGGGAATTCGTTTTGATGATTGACGGGTACCTATGACGAGTATGTTGTTTTGCTTACCTTACTTTTATCGATTCCAAGTAATAAGTGGTGAGCCTACACACACACACACACACAAAGACACACCAACGCACACGCATACACACACATGCACTCGAGGCTTATGGTATAGTTTGTATTTTAGTTTTAATTTAACGCATAATAATGATTTGGATTGACACATTAGAACCACGCTCTAACTCCAGATGCAATGTAACGGTATATTAAAAATTGGATGAGCACTGGTACCCATAACACAAGTTTAATCTTATCTTGGGTACTGGAGTTCATCAACTATTTACACATTTCTTGTGTTATATTGTTTAGACATATTATATAAAGTTAACTCTGTAAGTGGTTGTACAAACTTTTTGGAAATAATTAATTTTTAATTTTTTCATTTCCATTGCCATCTACCGGGCGCAATTTGCTACTTGGAGCTGCTACTACCAATGTCCTATCAGATAAACCCAATAACACTTTGCTCTACCCGGATATCCAGTCCTGAACCAGATGCCGCTATAGCAAGCCCAATTAACCTTTCGGCTCAGTAACGTACAGATCTGTACGTTGTAACAATAAAAATCTATTGTGTCTGCTAATGACTGACGCAACAGCTTAAGTAGTTCTATTGCCACGCCCTTCTAAAAACAATCAAAATGCATCCAACAAAAAATTCCAATATCTACAAACTAACAATCCGTTGTAACAATATTCAGTAACCATACTCAAAAATACGTCAAAAATACATCCACATTTTTGGAGTGCACTCGACGTATGATACCGGGATCATAGAGTCACATTCCTTTTTCCTTCCACCACATATCAGACACAAACAATAGTCACAGAACTAAGAGGCTCCACAGACTTGCATGGCGATGGGTGATTTCTCGCCACATATACCATGATAAGTAATAAATTTTTGTAGAAGGATTTGAAACAGCACCTCATTGATAAATATTTCATTATGTGCTCTGTCAAATTCAAATTCAAATTCAAATATTTTTATTTCAAATAAACCATATTACAGGCACTTATGAAAAGTCAAAACTAGGTGCACGGTTCCAAGGCGTTGATCTTATGGAGAAGAGCCGGCAAGAAACTCCATAGACACTCTTTTTAAAATAAATTGGTTTAACAATAAATAAGGTAATGTGAGAATAATGTGAGAATAATGCAGGTTAATGAGCAGACTAAGAAAGGAAAGTAAACTTATATAGCCTTTTAAAATGATTGCCAAGGCAGTTAGGAGCCGACCAGTCCCGACAGACAGCACCCGTTCACGAGCATGACGCGCACATCAGCCTCGCTTAGCTCATCCATTTTGTAGGGAACCCGACGACCCGACGTACGACGACCCGACGTACGACGCCACCATCAGCAGGACATTTTAGCGAGCATGACAAACTCGTAATGCCTGACAATAGGCAGTATGTATGTAATATGAGATTAAAACTAACATTAATATCCACATGATGCTCACATTTTACAAAGTTATATATTATGGATAATTTCATAAAGAAATAATAATGTAAATTTAAAACTAGTAGGTTCGATACTAGCTGTTATATAATCGATATGTAAATTTACATACCCAAGTGTCAAATAAATTAATAATACAATTGGATTAATTGTACGTCAATAAAATAAATTGTATAAATTAAAAAAAAATACAAAAATGTCAAAATAAAGGAAAAAAACCTAGAAACATTTAAGCTGAAAGCAAACAAAATGTTGCCACAATCAAGTAGGCAAGGTGCCAGTGGGTCGCAGTGTGCAGGAAGGTAGAAGAATCGTGAGCCAGGCATCCCTATCTTCCATATAATGATTAGTACTATAGTACGCTTTGGACATTAATATGCGTTTAATAACAATCTTAAACTTGAAATCCGGCAGTTCAGTTATATTAGAGGGAATCTTATTGTAGAACCTAATAACTGTCAATTCAGCTACTCACATCTCTGCTCACTATACCGAATTCCTTCCATATTTTAAGACGTCTTATGGTGTCGTCATCGCTTCCTATTTAGGCAGGATACATTAACTGAAACATTTTCTATTCACAAAATCTACCTATAACTCTAAAAATACACATGCGATTGGTCAAGGTCTTTGCCATAGACCCAATAACCGTCGCAGACTTGCTAAGTCTATTTTAATCGCTTTTCAGAAACACATAACAGTGACTGAATGATAAAACATACGATTTGATTACCCCGACCGCACGCTAAGGACAACATAAACATCACTTAGGACTTGTTTTGAGTTAGCATTATTGCTATCATTGTCACACAGTTGGTAAACTACAAGTACAAGACAGAGACGGGAAAATAGGTAAGCGAAATCACGTGCTTATTAATGTTTATTAGTTAAGCCTCTAGTATTATTGTTGTCACTGTCACACAATTGTCACATTACAATCGCAAGATAGAGCCGGGAATATCGGTAAGCGAGGCTTGAGATGCCAACGCATTCTACAAAGTTTTACGACAAATCTTTTACAGTTCAAGTGACAGTAAGACGAGCTCAGACGCCTGGTACTTTAAAAAGTTAATCAAGCAACATTTCCTGTCTCCCAAAGGTTAGTTGTTACCAACCTTCGATTTCTGCTAGTTCATATATACCTCAACATTCTTATTTATTCCACAAATTGTAAAATATGTAGTGTAGTACACCAGTGACTGGCCCCATTTGCAATTATCCACGTCTTTCCTATCCGGCCAGAGCATGTTTGGCAGATATTATAAGACCGCCTTTGTACCGACAAGCTGAGTTGCCCGTGTCGGTAGGAGTGCACCGTTAAATTGGAATCCCTAGACGTGGCCCCTGGGTAGTGCAAAACAGGCAACACAACTCTGGTGGGAGGCTTCGGCCGCGGTTCGTTACCACCAACCGGATGAAGCCATGCCGTGAAGTCGTGTTTCGGGATGTAGTCCGGTGCAACCGTTGTTGGGCAGTTGAATCAACTCTCCAACTGCCGTTCTCCCCAAATCTATCCACTCTACTTAGAGTGAATAGATTTCTACTGGATCTAGGTACGTGCTCTATCTTCGGCCAAACCGTCGCTTAACATCAGGCGAGTTGGTGGCCAAACGTAGACCCATTTTTGATATTTATTTGAATTTGTTGACACAAAAACCCCTCATTTATCATTCATAACATAACATAACATAGCATCACGCCTGTTTTCCCCGAAGGGGTAGGCAGAGATGTACACAGCTGTTGTACACCCACATTTCACCAATGCTGTTATTAAGTCCCATGTAATAGGTGGTGAGCCTATTGCCATCTACCGGGCACAATTTCAAACTCCGGGCTGCTACTGAGAATTTTCTAACAGAAAAACTCAACAACACTTTGCCCGACCCGGGAATCGAACCCGAGACCTCATGCTCAGCAGTCGCGCTTGGGACCACTAGACCAACGAGGCAGTCAGTTATCATTCAACTTTTATAAATTTTAAGCGAAAGCACGTGCTTAATAATTGTTTTTATCTTAGCCTAAGAGTTATCAAATCGCTGATGCTAGAATAGCAAGTCTGCAGCGACTCTAAAACCTAGATAATATGAAACCTAGATAGCGACACTTTAATTAAGTGTAGGCAAACCGTCCAACAAACGTCACTCGAGTTCGTTCTTCAAAAGGATTGGAATAGATTCGGTTGGAGTTGGCATTAGATTGAGTGTAGTGGTTCCGCGTACGTGAGTTTTTTTTTGTTCGGTTGAAATATTTTGCCCTATTTAGAATAGTTTGTGTAGAAATTTGAGATTATTTAGCAATGTTATGTAAGATTTAAATGTGCTACTTGCATTTGAATTGTTAACAAATAATTATCGTTCGATAATTTTCTAGAAGACGTAGGTTAACGTTCCTCATTGGTATAGGAGTCCCAAGCTCAGCTGCTAAACTTGAGGTCCTGGGTTTCGTTTCCAGGTCGGGCAAAGTGTCGTGTTTTTCTGCTAGGAAATTCTCAGTAGCAGTTTGCAGTTTTTAATTGTGCCGGTTGATGACAACCACGTTAAACAAAATGAGCCCTATAATGTTTTAATAATTCACCTTCGGTAAATCTGCTTAGCTGTTATGTTATATTCAGTATTTATCAGATATAATGTATAATAATAATTACGGCACTATCATAGAAAATAATAAAACAAACAAAAAGAGGTTTCCCTAAAAAAGAATCTTAAAAATAAAAGTTTTTCAAAAGTATCCTACGTATCTCTAAAAGTGCCCAATTTTGCACACAGAGCGAGTTGGTTCCCAAAATTGAATATCTCGACCGCTGCCTCCTACATACATCACGACCACGACATAAATACTGTCCCCAGCGCAAACTATGAACTTGGTACAGTTTAGTTTTAAATACAAAGAACTATATGAAACCCAAATTGGGGCAGAATGTAAAGGTCGCTATGGGTGGAAAACTGTTTAGGTACACCTCCGCCCACCTTCTAGGAGAATAGAGTCGCTTGCCGGGGTCACGGTGAATGCTGCAACGAACCTGGGACCTTGGTAAAGGTTAGATTGGGACCATCTGGTTCTTAGTCGCTAAGAGTCCGGAACAATGTCTTTAATAAGGATTTCCATGCTCAAAAAAAGGCGTGATGCTTTAATTAATTACTATTTTTTAAGGAAACAATGATAAATCATAGACCCGAACGGGGTTTGAACCCGCGACCCTTGACATTCCGTGTCATCACTCTTCAACTGAGCTACTGTATCAGTGTTCGATTCTATTAAATTTCAAGCTTCCTTGTATTCGTCTTAAGGAGACGCCTGGCGATATTTATTTACAGATCTATTAAGCGTGCTACTAGGCGTGATGTTTTGTTTATTGACCTAAGAGATGTTCAAAGGTGGGTAAAGCCATGGCAAAGATCTACGGTGGAATAAACTCTGACACTAGGTTGTTCATTAACCACACGATAAGAAGAAGAAGAAGCTGTGACTCTCATTACCCCTTCTCATGTCGACAAAGATAATAATAATATTTCAAAGTCTATAGTGTTCGTAGTTCCCGCATCGCCACAGAGATGGCGACACTAAAAAATATCGGAAAGCTTTTAACCTGACGTCACCGTGGTAACGGGTAAACTTGATTGGAGGCGGTGCACACGTGCGTGCGAGATTCTCTGAAGCATACGCAATTTTTGTTTAACTACAATATTTTAGGAATTAGTTGTGCAAGTGACTCAGTGCACGTGAAAGTTGGTAATTATTCCTAGTTTATATTCATATTTATAAAAATCAAATCAGAACCTAACGGAAGATTCATAGATCCTGTTGTATTGATGATTATTAAAAGAGACTTTTCACAGTAAATCTTAATTTAATATCCAAAAAAAAAACTTTTAAAAAGCACAAAATAATCATTATCGATCGCGATGTTTTTTTTTTTATTCTTATTTTCCCATTTATAGACCACTATACAATTCCATTAACTCAAGATAATAGCCAAATGCCTATAACAGATTGTTTACTTAATTTTATTTATTGAGGAGTTACCATCGTAATCCCAAATTTGTCACACCATAAGTAAGTACGGCTATAAAACAAAAAAAAAATGCTCAAATTGGGCTTATAAATCTTGGAGATATTAATGTACAAGAAATAAGAACGATTAATAATAAATAGTACTATAATACCGCCTAAAATATTATCAACCATAACACCTTGAATGATTAGATGGACGTGTGAAATGACGACAATGGATTTAGGGTAAGAAATTAGTATATTAGAGGAAGTTTGAAAGCAGCGGCAGTGATAGCAAAGTTGAAAGGAAATCGTTAGTTATATGAAACCTGGTATGGACACGCGATGAGGAGGGATAAAACACGTGTGACTAAGAGAGTAATGAAAATGTATGTAGATGGACGGAGGAAGAAGAGAGATTGAATAGATTCAGGCGTTACTTTGCGGAAGTCCATTACAATGGATGCAAATAAATACAATATCTAGCTACTTCCACAAAATTGAGGGTAGTCATGCATTACCTGTGCACCGCCCGCCCGCCCGCAAATATATGCACATACGCAAGCGGTGAAAATTCCGACTACCACCAACTACTCTACACGTGTTTCGCCCCTCCACGGAGCATCATCAGGAGCTGTTAGACCGTGCAGTGTCCGCCACCGAGTCACCGCTCGGTGGCGGACACTGCACGGTCTAACAGCTCCTGATGATGCTCCGTGGAGGGGCGAAACACGTGTAGAGTAGTTGGTGGTAGTCGGAATTTTCACCGCTTGCGTATGTGCATATATTTGCGGGCGGGCGGGCGGTGCACAGGTAATGCATGACTACCCTCAATTTTGTGGAAGTAGCTAGATATTGTATTTATTTGCATCCGAAGAAGAGAGAGACCAAAGAAAAGATGGATGGATTGTGTGCGGAATGACATGAATGAAAGTACTACTCCCTGTAAACGATAACCAGACGACTAACAGAAAAGAATGGAAGACCTTGGGACCAGGACAGGAAGAAGAAGATAGTGAAGAACACCTTATAACCAAAACGACGTCCCACTGAGCGTTTTAACCGCAGCGTGTCTCCCGCCCGTCTGTCACGTACTCACGTTCGAGTTGTTTGTACATTTGTTTTGTTGCGCCGCCAACAACGCACCGATACTGCAACGTCGTGATGTCGCCTACATCCTCCATGCTCAAAAATTCAATTATTTGACGTCACAGTTGTAGGTCTAGTGCTCGCAAGCCCGGCTGTTGAGCGTGAGGTCCTGGATTCAATTCACAGGTGGAAAAAAGTGCTATTTGGTTTTCTGTTAGGAAATTCTCAGTAACAGCTCGGGGTTACGAAGTTGGTGGTGTGACACCCCCGTGCTTCGGAGAGCACGTAAAACTGTCGATCCTGTGCCTGATCTGTCTCCGGTCGTGTCGGATTGCCGTCCTATCGGACTACTATAGTAATTAAACATTACTTCGCACATGATAGTCGTGGTAGCCGAGTATTTACAGGACCTCTTGAGCCACAGGCTGTGGGTTAAAATTTGGCGTGTACCAGTGGGAGTTTTTGTCATTGTGTACTTTCTTTCTTTTCTTTCTCATAAGTTTCACTCGGAATCAACGATCACGCGAGACCAACGAGGCAGTCGAGTGCTGTTACGTACATTGATATATTATCGAATAATTTTGTTTGTTACTGAAATGTTAATATGAGGGGCTCGTGGCTAAGTAACAGCCGCACAGACGATCGATCGAGGTTAAGCTGAGCTTGCCGCGGTTGGCTGTGGATGGGATTTATTTCATACCGAGACCGCTCCGTGCCTCGGTGAGCAAGCTACGACAGCTTAGCTTGCTTGTCCTATTTGTAAAATTAAGATCTATGACAGCCGTTACGGGTAGTCAGAGGCCTGAAAGTCTGACGACCAGTCATACCACGAGATATCGTATTACCCAGATACTGGGTTGTGGAGGTCAGATAGGCAGTCGCTCCATGTAAAATATTGGTATTAATCTGCATCCGGTTTGACTGGAAGCCGAACCCAATGTGATTCGGAAAAGGCTCGACAGATTGATGGACTAAAATGTAAATATGCACGAATAATATGTAGTTTTTTTTTTTATGCTAAAAATAATATTATCACTATGAAAATAATGTGCAGTGAAGCCTCGTTGCGAGAGTAACGTCTCCATTAACGAGATTATTTTGCGATACAAGAAGTAACACTATTATACGAAATTTTATGCATTACACAGCATGTGTCTTGGTGGCAAAGTGGCTACGGGCCCGCCGTGGGGTTCAACTCTGGAATGTACCAATGAATGTACCAATCAAATCTGAAAGTGTTATTTTTTTTTGTTTAAATACGCTATCAACTAACTACTAGTATAGGCTATCCTACATTCGGCTACACGTCTCAGCTAGCCTTAAATATTGATTTATATTAAATAAGCCGGAAGAAAAAGCGCTACCAAACTGCTTACTCCTCATCATCCCCCTGCCCTTATCCCAATTTAATTGTGGTCGGCGCAGCATGTCTTTTTGTTCCATACATCTCTGTCAGCCGTCATCTCCCTAGTCACTTCCTTTCTAGTCATATCATCTTTCACACAATCCATCCATCGCTTCCTCGGTCTCCCTCTACTTGGGTAGCCATCCACATTCATACTCAGAACTTTCCTCGTCACATGATCCTCATTCCTGGGGTAATAGTTAGTGTAACGTAAATTTAATTATGCATGCCATAATAATCCTTACGAACGACAGTTATTTCATCATCAAGACAATCAACGTCCAAGATGGAAGTTCCACACCTGAATAAAACGTCAGAGATGCATTGTTGAACAAGTATGTGCCAAGAATTTGTAGTCAGTACAATGTGCTGTCTAAGGGCCATAACTTAGATATCTGCGAAACGCTGTCAAAATACAAAAAAAAAAAATTGTCAGACATTTAAGGATTCAATTTAAATTTATTATAGGAGGAACGATTGTTCATAACTGTCATAAGTCTTACCGGACACATCTCATTATTAATATTTCCTTACATTTGTTAAATATCTTAACTTAGTTGTTATTTTAGTGCACGCTGTGGTCTCCTATAATTGAAGGAGTACACTTAATTATTACCCAATTATTGTTAATTTATGAATTTTTGTGTATATTCTTTGTTGGAGACCCTTAAATAAATAAATAAAAAATAAATAAATAAAAATAAACACCTACCTACTTCTCAATGATACAGTAACTTAGCCCCATGAAATAGTGAACCTATTGCTCCTGAGATTTTCTTCCCAGTACGATCCCAACCGATTTTTTGATCATCATCATCCGTAATTTGCAGATTAGCCAAGTGCATTCCCTCTTCCTTCACTCTCACTTTGTTTTTATAAAACGTTGCCCCTCTCTAGGAATTTCTTCCTGTATCGTGGGTGCGTTTACAGACATATAATCTTACAAGCACACACACACTCAGACCCGGAGCAATTATCTATAGATCGTACAAATATTTGCTCCGTGCAGGAATCGAACCAGCGACACGCAGCGCCGCAGTCGGTCTCTCGACCACTGCGCCAACCGCGCTGTCAATTTCTCATAGTCCGATGGGTCGGCAATCCAATATGACCGGAGAGTGGTCAGGCGCAGGCTTTAAGTGCTCTCCAAAGCGCGGCTTGTCATACCACTAAAATTTTAATTCCAGGCTGCTACTGAGTATTTTCTAACATAAAACTCAATAACAGTTTGCCCGACCCGGAAACCGAACCCGAGAGCTCATGGTCAGCAGTCGCGCTTGGGACCACTAGCCCCACGAGGCAGTCCAGTAACGGAAACCATAAATTCCGGTACCTATTTCAGAAACCCTTTTATGCCTGCTAACGTCAGCTCATAAACTGACAAATGTCCAAAATATAGCATTTGCAGCATACCACGAATGATTCATAATAATCTATTTTCAGGTGTTACATATAACTCGTTCAATTCCCGTTCGCTACACATCAAATGTCGATAGCATCCCGTCGTGTTAGAAGCACATGAATTTTGTAATGACACACCATTTCCATATATTGACAGGCTGACTGGGTCACTAATATTTTAGGCATCATAGCCTGTCCCCGGAGGGTAAGCAGAGAGGTAATGTTATGTACCCACATTTCACTTATAGCAGTTATTCTCTTATCGTGTGGTTGATGAACAAACTAGTGTCACAGTTTAAACCACCCGTAGGTCTCTAACATGGCTTTACACACCATCGAGAACATCTCTCAGGTGTGCTGGTTTCCTCACGATGTTTTCCTTCACCGTTATAAGCAAGTGATAATTAATTTCTAATACACACATCACCATCGTCATTCTCCCTTATCCCAATTTATTTGGGGTCGGTGCAGCATCTATTCTTCTTCCATACATACTCTCTACTTGTACTGGAATGCTGCTAAAGTATTGGCTATGTTTTATGACCGGCCGCCTGCCTGACGTCAACCCTCATTCGAAATGCAGATTTTGGTGATAGCCGCCACCGATACGGTCTCCTTCTATATAGCTATGTCACACCAAATGTTATCCATGCGCCAGGTTTTGGTGTTATCCTACTATCACATTCCTTAATATCTAATACGCACATGACAGGAAATGTCAGTGGATTTGAACTTGCGACCTTTGAGTTGTCAGTCCAACAGTCATAACAATAATACTCCTCCGACCGTATTTTGGTCACGGCGGCCCATCTCCACAAGTACGCAGGAGATATTATAGTGCACAAGTGTACGCGCAAACACAAGTGCACTCCCTCTTCCTTCACTCTCATAATCCGATGGAACTTTAGAGCTCGCTAAGCATGCGTTAATGCTTTTCAAAGATTTATCTTAACAAAATGATAGCTTAAAACAATATTAACAAACAATTTTGTTATAAAATTTGCTAACAATAATAAATTCCTTTCACAATATCTAAATAATCACACAATACCTCGTAACACCTTTCTTACGTTGAATACCTAATTACTTATAATACGTTGTATCAAAATCGGTATTTATAACACGTCCTATTTTATAAAATTATACGTAAAATAATCCGATGTTTTCTCGTCAAACAAATCCCTTTACATTGTACGCAACATACTTCAATGGAAACATTGTAATTAATTACATAATTCTGTGAACCAAAACTCCTTCAAACTTCTAATATAGAAGAGTAGGTCAATGACTTTTGAACTAAATAATATGTAAAACTAGCCAAAGCGTAGCCCAATATTATCAAACTACTTTGTTCGCTACATTTTCAACAATATTTGAAACTTTTTGAGTGGAAAACTCAAATTCCTACAATGTTACATTCATGTCAGTTTATGATAAAAAATATTTTTCACTAGCTGTGCCTGCGACTCCGTCCGCGTGGATGTCGTAAATTAACACCATGTCGTGTATGAACACAAATTCATAATTAACTAATGTTCGACGTGATTCTTTAAATTGGCATATTTTTTTTATATATGAACCGATTGACGTGAAACAAACACTAAATGTTAAGTGAAGCTTACCACAAGATATCAATGAAGCTTAGCGTGCACAAACGGACAGACAAACAGACAAAAATTCTAACAATCATTGTTTTGGGTGCTATTTGCGTTGATAAAGGTCCTAATAATATATTTTTTTCCTCATATATCTTTCATGTACAGACAGCGATCCGTTACATTTTTATTATATGTATGATTTGAACAAATAGTGTTAATCTCGATACCTATTAACATAACCAGCCCATAACTGTCTCACTGCAGGGCAAGGGCTTCTTCTCATATAGAGAAGGCACGAGCATTGATCACGCTAGCTCACTGCGGGTTGACGATTTCAAACCATCAAGCCTAGGTTTCGTCACGACGTTTTCCTTCACCGACTTCACGAATAATATAGAACCCACAACTTGTGGCCCAAACAGAAGAGTAACCAACAAAAATATTACGAATGTTGCCACATAAAATATTATAATTCAAATGAATTAATCTTACCTCTTTCAGCAGCAGCACGTCCGCCCCCGACGACGGCCAATACGAGAATGATCAAAACCGCTTTCAACGCCATCTCGTGTCAGTTTCACTAATCACACCATCACCACTTCACAATTCACTATTATATTAAAACTATTTACACAACACTAAGATACTATTTAAAACATTTCTAGTCGTTTTTCATTCGTATTTATAACCTGTAAAAGAGAAAAATAATAATTAATAACTGTTTACATCGAATTATTATTTAATTTAATGTAGAATGACACAGTGGGAATTGTGATAGCTTTATTTATTATTTTATATTATTGGGTTTTAATAATTTTGATATATTATCTGTTTCGGTCCGCTCGGCTCGAATATTGTTTTAAAATTCATGTTGTTCGTATGGGTATAAAACGTAAAGGTATTGTTCCTTTCTTTATTTAAACAACTAGTTTATATTATGATAAAACAAATTTTAACCGGATTAATCGCGTGGATTATTGGTTTTTGTTTTTCCTGACGTTTCGCACACTTTGCAGCGTTCGTGGTCGCAGGAGGACTAAGGTGTCAGGCGTCTCAACAGTTTATTTAAAATTATTTCAATCTACCGTACATTTAACTAGTTTCTAGTTTTTTTATTTAAACAACTTTAAATGATTCTACGTTTGGCCACCAACTCGCCTGATGGTAAGCGACGGTGTGGTCGAAGATGGAGCATGTAATAAATACCTGAATAAGATTAATACGAACATATATTTTTTTAACTTTTCTTTTTGTCATGTGGAATTATCATTTGGAACCGTGGTCCTACATTCTGTAGGCTTACTCTTGAAAATAATTCCGCTCGATTATAATTGGAAATATGTCAGTTCGTACTTTTAAATACAAAAACATCAAAAAAAAAATTGAGTCGGCATACTATAAATAAGGCAACATGTTTTAAAATTGAGTCAACTGCAATTTTGTTAAATTTATTTTAATATTACGCGTCGTTTTAATGCGTCTATTTAATATTGGAATTGGATTGGAATTGGTATTAATATCAAGAGTACCCACTGATCTTTGTGAAATAAAAACTCTTGATTTTAACATGTGATTGATAAGCTACCTATTGTTAGAATTTAAATCACCCTTAAGTCTCAGACATCGCTTTACACCAGTCGAGAACATCTCTCAGCCGTGCTGGTTTACTCACGATGTTTTCATTCTAGTGATAAATTAATAACTTTGGAAAAGTCAGGCTTACGGCATCTGCTTCCTTGTGTTTGAACTAATTAACTAACATTTTCAACACATCCTCGGCCACACGTCGCTTACCATCAGGCGAGTTGGTGGCCAAACATAGATCCATTTTTGATAAAAAAAGAGACCTAGCCAGCTGTGAAATTGTAATAACATATAAGGCCAAATTTTTGAATAAACATTATAAAATAACATTTCACATCACTCATATAAAACTGGACAAAACATAAAAGTAAAACTCCAGTTGTAATCAAAACATTTACTTAATTAAATTTCCACACCAGTAAAGCTTTCTGCTCCATATTAATATGACTGACCATCAAAATAACACACGATTTCAACAAATTTATCAGTTAACTAGCGGTGCCCCACGGTTCCACTCGCTTTTTTCTTTTTGCTAGCTCCTAAAGTTCTTAGCGCGATGTTAGATTGTTTATCATCTTCCCCAAGAATTGGGCTATAAAAAAAAAAAAAAAGATTTTTTCAAATCCGCTTCGTAGTTCCCGAGATTAGCACCTTCAAACAATTAAAACTCCTTAAATTAGTATAAATATATTATTAAACTCTTATTATGAGAAGATTTGCGAATTGCGGATTGAGTATTAAAGAAGTATAATTTTCTTGCAATCATTTAGTGTCTATAAAATCAATTATAATTATTTTCGCACTAATAGATAGCTTATCATGCAAGTGTTTTGATTGTCCAAATGGTCAGGTACGTAGTACTCGCAACCGGCGCGCGTGTATGACCAGATGTATGAACATGGACAAAGCAAAAAGGGTATGTTAGGATGGTATGTGGCGTTCAGTAGCTCTATCTACCTCCATAAGAAAAAGGCGGGTGAGATTATGATATATAATAAGACATTAGAGAGATGGGGCATAAAGATTGAATGATTTTATCTGGAATATCATCTATCATTGTGTTGATGATCCTAGCATCAACAAGGTGATAGATGGCACTGATATCTGAAACGACATTTTATAGTTATTTAATAATACTAACTATGGACATAGCCGCGGGCATAAGCATGTACCCCATATCAGTTGGCTTACCTAACACAAAAAATCCAACAGACACACTATTTTATGTATGCTTTGATGATCTACATGGAAACTGTATAAATAGATTTTATTTTCGCGAAATTTGTGAATCCACAGTAATGGCTGTCATGACCTAAATCTGTCTGTCTCCAGCTCGTGACTTTATTTTTGAATATGATTGTCATATAAATTGAAATATCTCCAGCAGGAGACTTCTGTGGGCTGATGGAGATGACAATGATGATAATAAAAATAACAATAGCCAACTGCCTGGTTTGTCTAGTGGTCCCAAATGCGACTGCGGAGCATGAGGTCCTGATTTAGATTCCCAGGTCGGACAAAGTGCTATTGGGTTTATCTGTTAGGAAATTCTTAGTAGATGGCAATTGGCTCATCACATGGGAATGATTAACAGCATTAGTGAAGTGTGGGTGTTCAAATTTATACACCTCTACCTTCCACTTTGAGGAATACAAGCGTGATGCTATGTTATGTTGTTTGTTTTATGTTCAAATGATACTGTTTTTGAACACAAAATAAACAAGATAGACATTTTATAAACTGATTTATTGGTCTAGTGGTCGGAATTGCGGCTTCGATACCCGGACAATTGTTATTGGGTTTAAGAAACTCTCAGTAGAAGCTCGGAGTTTGGAACCATATCCCGTTGATGGTAATATGCTCACCACCAAATGGCACTTAATAACAGCATTGATGGAATGTGGGTGTATCTTTATACAACAGTGTTAGCCTCTGTCTACTCCTTCAGGGAATACAAGCGTGATATTATGTTGTGATGCATTAATAGAAATACAAATATTCACAATAGGTGGTTGTATCGCTTTAGATGAATTCAGATTTTTATTCTATCTGAATTAAGACCATTAGATAATTACCAAAATGCATAATTGTCTAATAAAAAATATCTTGTGAGATGAAATTATATAAGTTTTTCCGCGCATTCTTCATTCAACACCATGACTCAGTTTTGCACTGGCGCGCTTGAGCAATGTGCAAAATATCTGCCAAATGCAAGTTTTCTGACAGCTAGCAGAGAAATTCTTTTTTTATAATCTTGATGAGGTCACCACGAGGTGTGTTGGCATTCAGAATCATAATGGTTCAGGTTAAAGATCACAGTAGTACTAGAATGGCATGTTGCCAGTCATCGCCCACATTACATCTGAAGTCATTTCCCATTGCAAGTTCTAGTACTAGAAACTAATTGGTCCGGTCACATATTATTAACACAGTCTCTCATAATGTGAAGTGTGTGTGTGTGTTTAATGGATGCAAACCGGTGTCCGCCACCAAGGCCACTGAACGATCTACCAGCTCCTGATGATGCCCCGTGTGTGTGTGGGGAGGGGAGAAGCACGTGTAGAATAGTTTGTGCTAGTGGCAATTTTCACTGCTTGCGTATGTGTATATATTTGCGGGCGGACGGTGCACAGGCAATGCATGTATACCCTCAATATTGTGGAAGTAGCTAGATATTGTATTTATATGCATCCATTGTAATGGACTTCCGCAAAGTAACGCCTGAATCTATTCAATAGATACTGTTCACTTGAATAAACATTAATCATTAACTCGTATTGGCCACAATTGCGGCTGTTGACTAAGAGGCCCTGAGTATGATTCCCGGGTATGCCAATTGTAATTGGATATTTCTGTAAGGAAATACTCAGTAGCAGCGCAAGAATTGTGCCTGGTACATAGCAATAGGCTCCCTGCCTATATTTAATAACAGCATTGGTGCGACTAGCAAAAAATTCATCTACAATACCATTAGACCTAGTATAGGACCCTAAGACATTCCTCATAATAATATTGTACAATAATTATATTTTTGAGCTTTACTCGATTCTGATTAGGATTTGTTTTCTCTTTGACGTTATAACACTCAAGAATATCCGTACCCACGTCAAAAAGCTGGCAGATACTACCGTATTAGTCTCGCTTTTGTTATCAAATGCTCTATCCTGTGCAAAAAACACAGTAAGAAACCAAGCTTGTTTGGTGGAATTTTCAAAATATAGTGGAGGTTAAAATAGGAATTTCTCAGTAGCAGCCCGGAGTTTGGAATAGTGCTCGGTTGATGGCAATAGGCTCACCTATAACATGAGACTTAATAACAGCATTGGCGAAATATGGGTGTACAGCTTTGAATACCTCTGCCTATTCAGGCGTGATGCTATTGAAAAGAAATGACAAATGAAAGACTTAGATTGCCACGATTTAGATTGTCTAAGGTACACACATCATTTATGGGGTACGGTGTAAAATGTTACAATAAAGTTCCCTCTGACATACTACAACTAAATGAAAGGAAATTTAAAACTCATATAAAACGCTCATTATGCAAGCAAGCATACTATACATTAAAAGATTACATTGATGATAAAAATGCTTGGCTAACTGCTGGTCCTGCTCCACAAGCACTCTGACTAACGAATCAATGTTACAAACAACATCACTTCAATTTTTTACTGTCTCTTAGTATGTAGTTTATTTTTGGACATTATTATTTAATTTTGAGGGACAATTTTAGATAAAAGCGCAATTTTTTATTCTATAGAATCGTTATACTTACAAATCTTGCAAAACATGTTTTTTATCAGTACTAATCTACGTTTGTAAATGAAATTTAACCCTTCAATGGAGACCGATTACCGATTGTTCTGGAGCGTCGTGGCATGCAGAACTCTATTAATAACCTCACCACATCACTTTGGTTCCGTTAACCGAAATAAACGGAGTGCAGACTAAAACTATTTCTGTTCGAGCCAGATACGCGAATATCATGTTGATATGATTACGTGAGGCTAAAGAGTTGAGTCTAGATATTTTCACTTTCAATCCTTTCGTGAATGAAACTAAAATTAATACAGTATTTTGTACTAATATTGAGGTTATATTAGTAACTATTAAGTAATCTCTGTCTAAAATGATCTATTTATAATCTCTAATATATAAAAATCTCGTGTCACAGTGTTTGTTATAGAACTCCTCCGAAACGGCTTAACCGATTTTTATGTTTTTTTTTTTGTGTATATTTGGTAGGTCTGAGAATAGGTCGTAATCTATTTTTTATACCTCTAGATGATAAGGGTGGCCCTATCCAGAAAATTTATATGGCAAAACAACGTTTGCGGGGCACAGCTAGTAATGTATTTCTTTCAATGATTTTATTTTTAAATTTTTCTCTCACTAAATTTTTCTCTAACTTCAGGCCAACTCTGGCCAACCTGGACAGAAAACATGAGTCTGTTGATATATTTTGACGGACCATAAAGTAGGGACCATAAGCCGGGGTTGCGGTGAATGCAACTGCGATCCCTAGACCATGGTATAAGTAAGTGGAGCCACGTGTGGTTTTTAGTCGGGCACAACTAATAATATATTATTATTATGTTCATCTTTGGTCTCTGCCTCGTTACTACTGCCGATTCCCGATTCGATTCCTAGATCGGGCAAAGTGTTATCGGGTTTTTCTATTAAGAAATTCTCTATAGCAGCTCGGAGTTTAGAATTGTGCCTGATAGATGGCAATGGGCTCACCACCTATTAATAATAGGATTAGTGAAATGTGGGTGTAGAACTATGTACACATTTGCCTACCTCTTCAGGGAATATAGGCGTGATGCTATGTTTATGTTGACCTTTTAATAACTAGAACGTAATATTGTATTACTTTGATTTAAAACTGAAATCTAGAAGTAGTATAAATCATTTTAAACTGTACTGTTGCGGTAATAGATCTAAGATAGATTAGACTGAGCATAATGTAACCTTGAAACCGAAATCAGAATAATTATTTGGGTTTTTTCGTAGACTGTGAGAAAATAACTCGGACGGTAATATAATAGTGACAAAAAAAGTGTTGGACTATTCTTGAGTAACAATGATCGTAAACAAAATAAACAATGTAAATTTATAATTTTCAATGGAAAAATAATACGATCGTGAGCAGGATTCGAAACGGCGCCTCCCGGATAAATACTCCAGGCACCCCTGACCTCTGCTCACTACCGTGAATTCTTATTCCACATTTTAACACGTCTTTTGGTGACGTCATTGCTATCTTTTCATTTCCTATATAGGTGACCGAATGTAATTTTATGTCAATTCTGCACCTAGAATTTGACCTGAAACCGACTACCAAACTTTCCTTCCAAACTTTTAAGATTGTGTTGTTCCGGAAAATTGTGGCATGAGCTATCAAGATGTGTTATTAGTATAGTGGTGGGTCGCAGTTTTTGCGACGCAGCCTGTTTTGAGTCACTTGCTGAAAAGAGACAGAAATGACAACAAGGTGGCTTAGCACCAACCACAGCAAACTCCTCTTGTCAGACCTGTGGCAGAGTCTGCCGCTCTCGCGTTGGTTTGTTCAGCCACCAAAATCGATGTCTTACAGTCATTGTATTATGAATCGTCTGTGATAGACGAAGAGGCCTATGATGATGGCTGCTGGACGTGAGATCCTGGGTTAGTTTTTCGAGTCATTCATAGTATTATTTGGCTCTTCTCTAAGGTAATCTTCCGTAGCAGCTCAGAGTCTTAAATAGTGATCCATAAATGGCAATGACGATTTAATTATGGTTTGACGAAATGATTGAGAATGTACTAAAACAGTTTTGCCTGACCCTTCGGAGAATGCAGGCGTGCTATGATGTTAAAATTCAACACATTAATTTACTATAAAGAAACCCACCGTATTTCGGGATGTAGTCCGGTGCAACCGTTGTGGGAGACGGGTCTTGGCAGTTGCATCAACTCCCCAACTATCGTTCTCTTCAAATCTATCACTCTAGTTAAGAGTGAATATATTAATAAGCAAAAAACAATTAAACAAATTGCCTCTGCTTCTTTGATCTGCTGGTCTCAAGTGCAACTGCTGAACATGAGGTCTTGGGTCTGATATCCAGGTCGAGCAAGGTGTTATGGGGTTTTTGAGGCGTAATTCCAGCACTAGTGAAATGTGGGTGTATAATTGTGTACATCCTCTGCTTACCTCTTCGGAGAATACAAGTGTATTGCTATGTTAAGTTTTAAACAAAATGGTTGTAATTAAAAATTTATATTGTAACTTTAGACATCGCTAAGCATGCGTTAATGCTTTTCAAAGATTTATCTTGAATTATTAAGGTAATTGCATTCTTTACGACATTGTATTAACTGCAAAGTTAGTCGGTCGGTTTGGTCACCTGTATAGGTACTGAATAGATAGCAATGACGTCGCCAAAAAGAAGTGTTAAAAATATGGATGAAGAATTCGCGGTGGTGAGCAGAGGTCGAGATAGCTTAGTGGTCAGAGCGCCTGGAGTATTTATCCGGGAGGCCCAGGTTTGAATCCTGTTCGCGACCGTATTCTTTTTTTATTTAATATTGTAACTTTAAAATAGTTGTATTTAAAAGCATTCCATCTGCTTTCAAAAACGTTGTCGTAAAAAATCTTTTTACAATTACCATGAAGACTACATCAAAATCGTTTCACACACAAACCTCACACAGTATGTAAATTAAGTCCGTCCATTTAACTCCAGAATTACATTCACGTCTTGAGTGAAACAATTTGCGGCGGCGACTCATTACACGTGCTGAACTAACCAACTATGTGTTGTACACAACTATGTTCGACTAGTATCTACCCGTGGTATTGCTTGCGTAGTTCGTGTTGTAGCCCTTCTCTCATTTACCAAAACTGCTTTGTTGGTCGCTAACTTGACTGCTATGCGGATCCAGATTTCAAATCCCAGATTGGACAAACAGTTATTGGATTGTTCTATTAGAAAATTCTCAGCCTGCCCGGGATCTAGAATCAAGGGTAGATCCATTTTTTTTTCTAGATTTCATTCATATTCATTTCATTTTAGGCCAGACAAATAAGGAGTGTTCTACCTGGTATTGCAATATATGTATGTCTTTATTTTGTGACTCGCAATTTGGGATTATACCTACTGAAAAAGTAACGATTTTTATTGGCAATGAGCTCACCGCCTATTTCATAGGACTTAATAAGTACGTCGTTGAAACGTGGGTGTATAACAATACTCTTCTGCCCAACTCTTTACGAATACAGGCGTGATTTTATACTATTTTATTATCTTAATTTATTTTTGGTCAACGCAGCCTGTCTTTTGCTTCCGTATCTCTCTAGCCGTCATACCAGCCGCAACTCAGTCCCTTTCCGGATATGTCATCTTTTACACAATTTTCACGCTCCCTCGGTCTTCCTCTACACATTCGTACTCATAATTCTTCTCGTCACTAGATCCTATAAAACCCATTATGTACTAACCAAATTGATAACAGCGCCATCTAGTTATACTTTCTCAAAGTTCTCTTTGTTGCTCTTTTAATGAAACTATTTCGGCCATTTTTTACCAACATCAAATTACGTCATCCTAACTTTCGTTTAATGTAGTATTAACCGAAATAATTGGGTAGGTATATTATTGCAATATCTTTATCTCCCAAACGATTTAAATACTTTGCAATATTTGTGGTCGTAGAATGACTAATGTGCTAATAGCACTCCCCAAACACATTAGGCCATTTTCCAGCCGTAAAGAATTCACAAACCCAGACTTTCAGATTTATAATATTAAGCAAGATTAAACGTAGGTACACAGCTAACCAACTATTCGCTAACACAGCTATACAACTACATAACTATGTACAATGTAGGCCGAAGTGCGCAGATTTGTTCGTCCAATGTGTGTAACGTGGTATTGTGAGTCGGGTTAGATGTTCACATCAATTTGGGAGTTAGTACTGAGCAAATTGTTGCAAATAATGGTAGTGAAATTGTGATTCGAATCGAACTGAGACTTTTAATTAAAGAAATAATATATAGATAGCATTAAACCTTTATTCATGATACAGTTATTAAGTTTTTTGTAATAGATCTCCATTCTATTTGTAATAAAACTCCGGACTGCTACTACGAATTTTGTAACAGAAAATCCAAAAGCATTTTGCCTGACTCGACAACCGAACTTCTTACCTCGCATACAGTAGCCGCGTTTGGTATTGAGGCATTCCAGTACAATTATTTAAATTCTAGACTACAATTCCTTTATAGCAAGACTCAATAAGACATAGTTTACTGATAAAACTTTCAATCGCATTAACACATGCGTAGCGATCTCATAAAATAACATGACCAACGTCAATGATCGACTTGACTCGAGATGGCTTAGTGGTCAGAGCGCCTGCAGTATTTATCCGGTAGGTGCAGGTTCGAATCTTGCTCGCGACCGTATTATTCTTTCCACTAAAATTTATAACATAGGTACTTTACTTTATTATTTATACTATAATAAGTATAATAATGCCCTGGTTAGTTGAGTGCGATAGTAGTGTAACATCAGAACCTGGTGCATGGATAACATTTGGTGTGACATAGCTAGATAGAAGGAGACCGTATCGGTGGCGGTTACCATCAACAACAGCATTCCCAAAGAGGGTAGACGTCAGGCAGGCGGCCGGTCATAAAACATTGCCAAAACTTTAGCAGCATGCAATTTCAAAGACAATTAGAAAATGGAAGAACAATTCATGCTGCGCCGACCCCAAATAAACTGGG
This sequence comes from Xylocampa areola, assembly GCA_935421205.1. NCBI lineage: Eukaryota > Metazoa > Arthropoda > Insecta > Lepidoptera > Noctuidae > Xylocampa > Xylocampa areola. The sequence goes on along the minus strand of OW285225.1, from coordinate 645,732 downwards.
ATAAGGGCAGGAGGATGACTATAATATTAATAATATATTACTTTCCTATTAATTCATGAACACGTGTAATCTTTAACATCTTATATCTAAAGTTAACAAAAGTCTTCATTCTCCAATAAAATTCATCAAAGAAACTCCATTAAAAAACCAATAAAGTCAATTTATTCTGACAGTCTTTTCCCTGTTCTATCGAAGGTGGTATGGTGATAACTGCGTGTGTTCGTCGTGTGACGTAGACAAACAAGAATGGGGGATATTGACTTCTTTGACTGTGGTTTGAGGGGTCCAAGTAAGTGCCTGAAGCGGATAGCAAAACTCAAGGTAAATAAACATAGCATCACGCTTGTATTCCTTGAAGGGGTAGGAGGTATATACACCTGTACACGATCATTTCACCAATGCTGTTATTAAGCTCCATTTAATAAGTGATGATCATATTGCTGTCTACCGAGCACAATTTCAAACTCCGGGATGCTAGAGAGAATTTCCTCACAGGAAAACCCAGTGACACTTTACCCGACGTGACCCAGGACCCAGGACCTCATGCTCATCCGTCGCGCTTGGAACCACTAGGCCAACGAGGCAGCTTAAATAAATTGGATGTAAATAGCTATAAGTGAGGGTAGTCCTTGCAGTTTGGAATATTTTTTTAGAGGGACTTGAGGCAAAAATTTTGTAATCCAATATTTATCTACATCGGTGGAATAACGTCAAGGTGATGCGATAACTTACAATAAAATTCAAAGGATTTAGAAAGGTAATAATAAAATTTATGAATATCCAAAAAGCGACGTTTGTTAATTTGAAAAAGTTTTGAAACTTTAAAAACTAGATTTGTTTCTGTCCACTATAATTTGAATAATTTTTTCATTGTCATTTCAAGTTGAAGTAAGATATTAAAAAGTGTCCCAGGTGGGTGGCAAAAACAGCTTTAAAATTTAGAGTGATTTTATTTATTCGATTTGATGTTATTAAATTTATAATGCTGGTATTATTATTACTACATTATTGAATGTGTGTTTGTGTGCTTGTCCTTGTTTGACATCATAATGGAATAACCGATTAATGTTTTTGCCGAAAGATAATTGTAAATGGAAATATCATTTTTTAATCTCTCAATAACTGCGTCAAGTAAGGCATCTTGATGTGTATCAGTCTGCTATATAATTAATTATTTCAAATTAGTATAAGACATTAAAAAGTGTCCCAGGTGGGTGCCAAACTAGTTTTTAATATTAGCATGGATAATTTGTTAAATTGCCTAATTGTGCTCCCCCATAGATTGTATAAATTGTGACCATGATTGTCTACAAGTGCAATGTTATATTCGCTTCTGGAAGATCAGAAGTCCTACGCACACTAGTGTAATGTTACGGCAGTTTTGAAACAATCCGAAAAAAATTGTTGTTGTCAAAATAGTAATATTATTGTTTATCTGGTGTAATTCGAATATAATTTTCCATGGTAATTTTAAATCGAAAGGAAGTATTATGAAGTGACCCAGGTGGGTGGCAAAACGAAGTATTATGAAGTGACCCAGGTGGGTGGCAAAAAAGTTGTAAATCTATTTTGAGATTATGGTTTCTAACCAGTAAATAAATTTCTAAGCAAAATATTTTTTGCCGAATCGTCTTCTCCTATTACTTGTACTCTACGCCGTGTCAGACTGTCTACAGGTGCAATGATACAGAGCTCTCTGATTATTCTCGAAGCCACCCTAGCGTGATAGCACAGCGGTCACGAATCAATCAGACATTGCTTTCGAAATCTATGAAAAAGAAAATGTTTCTTTTATTTTGATCTTTCATTTGTGTCGCTTGGTGTGAAAGAATGGATGAACAAAAGTGTTGTTTTAGTCTGAAGTGATATTATTTTTGAACAACGGTGACTATGATTATTCCGTTTTAACGTTATGTGTTCAAATTAAAAACTAGATATGGGTTTAATTTTGAAGGTTTATCTGTTGATGTACCCCATGAAAATGTTTCGTCTTCTTCTTATCGTTTGGTTGATGAACAACCTAGTGTCAGAGTTTAACCCACCCGTAAGTCTCTGACATGGCTTTACACATCATCAACAACATCTCTCAGGTGTGCTGGTTCCCTCACCATGTTTTCCTTCACCGTTATATTACGCACATAGCTTCGAAAAGACAATGGCCTTGGATTCGAACCTGCGATCTTTGACTTGTCAGTCCAACAGTCATACCACTAGGCTATTACTGCTGTACTCTTTTTAAAGTTATTATATTAAATGGAAAAAGATTCGCTAAGCATGCGTTAATGCTTTTCAAAGATTTATCTTTAAATGTTACGGTAATCGCATCTTTACTACATTGTATTAACTGCAAAGTTAGTCGTGTCGGTTCGGTCACCTGTATAGAGACTGAATACATAGCAATGACGTCGCTAAAAGGCGTATTAAAGTAAGGATGAAGAATTCGCGGTGGTGAACAGAGGTCGAGATGGCTTAGTGGTCAGAGCGCCTGGAGTATTTATCCGGGAGGCACTGGATCGAATCCTGTTCGCGACCGTATTCTTTTTCCATTTAATATAATATCTTTAGAGTTTGTTAAGCATGCGTTAATGCTTTTCAAAGATTTATCTTTAATTGTACTCTTTTTGTGAAGTCTGTTTTGAGTTGTTCTTTTAGCAGTATCTTGATCTTTATTTTTTTCACCAAATTAATCGTTTTTTTTTTTTTAATGGCCTCTTGCAGAAACCCAGAGGGGTTTTGTCTGCGTAACCGGACAATATCTAAGGCGAGGCAGTTTGATGCCTCCAGCCAGAGCATATTTTAAGATACTACAAACTAAGCAACAGCGCTAAGGGCGTCCCCTGCGGGACACGAACCTCGGCTTAGGGCGTTGCTGGGGAGACAACTAGGGACTAGCTGGGTCATATCAGTTTCCTTATTATTAAGGGACGAATTTAAAGCTACTAGCTCGGCGCGGGCCGGCTCGAGCAAGGGTCGGGGCGGACATGATGAGACATTTCGCGACGGACGCGGACCTCGTCGGTGAGGTCTATAACGAGGCGGTCGAGCGCGTCGGAGTGTGAATTAATCGACCTGCACCTTCACCTGTTTCAACTGCTTCACTGGTCTACTGGCCTTCCTGGGTTGGGCAAAGTGTTATTAGATTATTCTATAGAAAATTTTCAGTAGTAGACCAGTGATTGGAATTGTGCCCGGTTGATAGTAGTCAGCTTACCACCTATTACATGGGACTTATCATTAGATCATCATCACTGCTTATCCCTTCGAGGATACAGGCGAGATGCTATATAACGTTATATTATATATTTAGTAAAAAGATTTGGTATTTTTGTTAAGACCCCGGTTTCTGTTGTTTTTTAGCATTAGGTGTCTTTTGTCACCGTTAATTAATTGATCTGCAACTTCATCAATTTCAATTTATATTTCATTAACTTTTCCTTTAGGTTCATTTTGTTCTGATTATAATAATACAGCTCTTATTTCTCCAGACAATCCCACTGAGAACAATGTTACTAATTGAGTACTATGTTTCGTAACTATAATAAAAACATCTATCTCACTAACATTTGTTTCAAGGCCTTAAAAGCCTTCAGTACTTTGGGCTGTTACTTGGAGATTAATTAAGCGATAGACTTTTCTGTTTACAGATTTAGCAATAACAAAATTTATTTGAATAAAGTTCTCATCACATACACTTGGTGAGTGTCGCGAAAACAGATCATTACTCAGGCCCTCCATTAGACTTAAGATTAATAGCTTACATTAATTATTTTATTTTATTAATTCATACAGCCTCTGAGAGCAACTTAATTACCTGTATTGTATGGTTGATGTAAGAAATTTGGGATTTGAATTTTATTAATAATTTGGTGTTGAATGAAAGAGTGATAGATGATGTTCGTTTCATTTCGTTAATAAAGTGCGCCCAGATGATTAAATCTGTCTGAATTCTAGTAACAGGTCATAACATATCTATACTAATCTATACTTATACTAATATTATTTATTATCTATACTTAATATTATAAAGCTGAAGAGTTTGTTTGTTTGTTTAGTTGAACGCGCTAATCTCAGGAACTAATGGTGCGAATTGTTTTTTTTTTTTTGTGTTGCATAGTCCTTTTATCAAGGAAGGCTATAAGCTATATAACATCACCATCACATATATACGACCAATAGGAGCGGAGCACCAATGAAAAATGTGGCAAAAACGGGAGAAAATATACATTTTGAAAGATTCCGTTGCGTGCGCTACGTAAACCGTTAAAGTTTCGCAAAAATAATGTATCATAGAATTAAATCCCTGTAAAAGTTCAAAAAAAAAGACTGCAACAGCATATGTCTATCGTTTAAGGTTGACTCACTATAACCTTTTTTTAGGTTATCAAATTGGTTCTCAAACAATGCATTATTTGCAAAGGTGATTTTATAAACATGATATTAATCCTTATCTAAATAAATACGTTATCCCAAGTATTTAATTTCGAACAAAATTGCCCTTTACATCTTCTGATTTCAATGAATATCTTAGGAGATATCATAGTGTTAAAATAACTACGCAACAAAATAATGATCAAGCACCACGCGCGCATTAATAACATAACATAACATGGCATCACGCCTGTATTCCCCGAAGGGGTAGGCAGAGGTGTACACAGTCGTACACCCACCAAAACATTTCACCAATACTGTTATTAAGTCCCATCTAATAGGTGGTGCGCCTATTGCCATCAACGGGCACAATTCTGAACTCCGGGATGCTACTAAGAATTTTCTAAAAACCCAATAACACTGCCCGACCCTGGAAACGAATCCGGAACCTCATACTTAGCAGTCGCTCGGGACCACTACACCAACGAGGCGGTATTTTGATAAATTATTGGTATTGAGGACGACGATAGTTTATCTTGTATCTCTGAAGAGATGCTTGGCTGTTTAAATTTAAAATAATATTACTGATGCACCTAAAATATATTTTGGAATTATAATGAAGCTCCAAAGAATATTATCTTTTGATAGTACTCTCATGGGTATTGTACTTGTCATAACACAGCATCACGCCTGTATTCCCCTAAGGGGTAGGCAGAGGTGTACACAATTGTATACCCACAATTCACCAATTCTGTTATTAAGTCCCATGTAATAGGTGGTGAGCCTATTGCCATCAGCCGGGCACAATTCTAAACTCCGGGCTGCTACTGAGAGAGGCTTTTCCTAACAGAAAATCTCAATAACACTTTGCCCGACCTGGGAATCGAACCCGGGACCTCCTGCTCAGCAGTCGCGCTTGAGTCCACTAGACCAACGAGGCAGTTATTGTACTTATTAGTTCAGTGCTTTAGTTATGAATTTATTTTCTAAGAAATAATAGACACGGACGGGACTCAAACCCGTAACCTTTTGCCATACCTTGTCATGGCTCTCACTGAGCTACCGTGTCGCTGTTTCTATCTATTAAATGTCAAGTTCCCTTCGTCTCTTTTAAGGAGACGCCTCGCAATATCTATTTATCAATCACTTAAAGATCCGCCGAGGCGCCGAAACGACATCCCAATGCTATATAATAATTAAAATGTTTTTTTTTTACATGTTTTGGGCCATTTAATACCCATATTAATCAAATATTAACCTTTTCTAAGAAAATATTGAAAAATGAACGGTATGTCAAAGGTCGAGTCCCGTTCGTGTCTATTATTTTTCAATGTATAAAAATCATATAATTTATTTATTTTCTAGTTTAAGCTAACTATTATTGATTGTTTCGGTGATTCCTTTCTCGTGTCACGTTGATTTATTGAGTTATTTCAGGTCAGTAATTACATTTACTTGATCGAAAAATATAATTATCAGATATGTAGGTAACATCAAATTGCGGACATTCTCTATAAAAGGACAGGTCAGAATCAACTTGAGTCAACGAGCATGCATGAAGAGGTTAATGAACATAGATAAAGCGAAATAGGTATCTCTGAATCGTAGCAGATGGGAATTGATAGTGTCTTCCTATCCCAATGGAAAACAGGCGTGATTGTAAAGACGTTAATATATCAGATTTTTTTCTTTGGTAATAAAGTATAAAGAAGTCTTCTTGATTCTTTTTAACACGCTTTTATTACAAGATAAATCTTTGAAAAGCATTAACGCGTGAATTCGTATTAAAATATGGAAGAAGAATTCGCGGTGGTGAGCAGAGTTCGAGATGGCTTAGTGGTCAGAGCGCCTGGAGTGTTTATCCGGGAGGCGCAGGTTCGAATCCTGTTCGCGACCGTATTCTTTTTCAATTTAATATTGTAAATTTAGAATTCGCTAAGCATGCGTTAATGCTTTTCATATATTTATCTTGAATTATTAAGGTAATTGCATTGAAATGAAATGAAATGAAATTGTTTATTCTGTAAGTAGGTCTTTTAAAAACTCTTTTACATATCATTATAATCTAGATGGCGTCGATTCTTTACGACATTGTATTAGCTGCAAAGTTATCGTGTCGGTTCGGTCACCTGTATAGGTACTGAATTGAATGCAATGACATCGCCATAAGACGTGTTAAAATATGGAAGAAGAATTCGCGGTGGTGAGCAGGGGTCGAGATGGCTTAGTGGTCAGAGCGTCTGGAGTATTTATCCGGGAGGCGCAGGTTCGAATCCTGTTCGCGACCGTATTCTTTTTCCATTTAATATTGTAACGCTTTTATTAGCTTGGTATTTACCTGCGTGTCTATGTAACGGAATCTTTGAACGTGATTTTCACTCACTTTAAAACGTCGGATTGAATTGAAACTTCGCACACTTATTAAGGACCAGAAGGCAATACAATAATTTAATATCCAATTATCCTGATCAGGATCTTCAGGGTTAATGATTTCAGCACATGACTAAGGGCTCCGTTCGAGTTCAAAACTTGCCGGGCAATCCCAAAAACGCACGTGAGTATGTCTCACAGAAGTTATTATACAGAAATACGTAATACCATAAAATTCTAATCCAAAATTCTAATTAATCACCAGAGATTCCAGTGAATATTCTGTACCTAATCATATTGGAGTCAAAGTATTAAATAATGTATAACACCTATAATATTCATAGGCAATATCCCCACATCCCGGGAGGATTGTAACGCCATGCAAATTTCCGGGGTTAAGTTCAAATCGCTTGATCAAACTTGCTGAAGATGTAACTAAATGCCAAAGATGAAACTGAACCAAACCGGTTCAGACACAAATTACAGTTCGTGGGGTTCATTTTGCAGTCCAAATTTTGATAGACGGCCTTCAAAATTTTTTGTACTGGCGACTTTCTATTGATCAGTTAGTTCTCAATCCTATTGGGTTTGATCAGTGAGTGGTCTACTCTATTGGGCTTTTAATCTACTGATGACATTACCAGATGACCTGATTAACCTGTAAAAGTAGTACAATGAGGTAGTAGTATTATATTGTACAGAAAAAAAAAAACATTTTGACTCACACTACGGGACCTCAAGGTCAACACAAGGTTGAGAGACAGTTTCCTCTAGGTTAATTTAACTGCTTCGTTGGTTACTGGCGGCTACTGAGCGTGAGGTCCTGGGTTCGATTCCCAGGTCGGGCAAAGTGTTATTGAGTTTTTCAGTTAGGAAATTCTCAGTAGCAGCCCGGATTAGGAAGTTGGTGGTGTGACGCCTCCTGCTTCAGAGAGCGCGTAAAGCTGTCGGTCCTGCGCCTGATCTCTCTCTGGTCGTGTCGGATTGCCTTCCCATCGGACTATGAGAGTGAAGGAAGAGGGAGTGCACCTGTGTTTGCGCATACACGTGTGCACTATAATATTTCCTACATACTTAGCTAATCTCCATGGAGATAGGCCGCTGTGACCAAAATACGGTCGGAAAGAGTAATTCGGCTCTACCCACAATACATGTTCACATCATTCAAAAACCGGAGTATAGTTACCCGGTAACAAGTCACCCGGTTCCGTGAGCTTGTCGTAACAAGTCCGGCGTTGTTCCACGGACGAGCCATTGTTCGGACGACCGGTGCCCAATCACGGCCCGGTATTAGCTCCCATTCATGTAGGAACATTGCCAGTGATTTGGAATGTGATGGGAGGGACAGAAAGTGGATTTAATTTTGAGGAATGGATGTATGAGATTGTGTAGACTTAGGGTTTTTTACACGACGCTATGTTATTAGGGTATGGGTATATGTATGTATGTTAGTTTCTTTATTCCAACATAGCTTCTCAACGCCTGAACCGATTTAGATGTATCATGTATAAGAATCCTTACATTGTCCTGGGTAACATAGATTAGTAAGATCTACAAAAATTGCAGGAGTGGTTTTAATTTTTTTTAATTAGTTTCATCTTGTCAAATGCATTTGATACGGAATTTCATCTTGTTAAACATATTGACGCATTTGATACGAACACTAAAGTAGATCGTATTATACTTTTTTGTGGAAAGAAAAATACGGTCGTGAGCAGGTTTCGAATGCGTTCGAACGATTTATCTGTAAATTATATTTTCCCTTTCTTCTCTTCTTGTGGAAAAAAAAATGTAACTACGAGTCAAATTAGAACCTTCGGTCGGGATGGCTTATTTGACAGGGTGCCTAGAGTATTTATCCAGGAGGCGCAGGTTCGAATCCTGCATACGAAGGTATTTTCTTTACACAAAAATTTACAACTTTATGGATATATTTCTAAACTGTTATGAGTCTATAATAAAAGTAAAATAATAAATAACCTCTGCGGTAGGCAGAGACGTACACAGTCGTACACCCACATTTCATCAATCCTGTTATTAAGTCCCATAGGGTACTGAGCCTATTGCCATCTACCGGGCACAATTCCACACTCCGGGTTGCTACTGAGAATTTTCTAACAGAAAAACTCATATCACTTTGCCCGACTTGGAAATCGAACCCGAGACCTCATACTCAGCAGTCGCGCTTGGGAACACTAGAGCAACGAGGCAGTTCTATAACAAACTATTGTTATTTGTTTTTTTGGAGCTTACTTGTAACATTATTTATTATCAAGGCCTTCTAGGGCTTCAGACCAGGCGTCTCCTCAAGACGAGAAGGCGACTTGAAATTGAATAGATACTAGCATGACACGATAGCTCAGTTGACAGAGCCATGACACGGTACGTCAAGGGTCGCGGCGAGTCATGTGTGTCTATTATTCTTTAATGTTTCCCTTGAAAATAATAATTAATATAGGCATTAGCCTTAAAGTAAGGAAGGGCTCGTGGCTAAGTAACAGCCGCACAGATCGATCGATCGAGGTTAAGCTGCGCCTGCTGCAGTCGGTCTGTGGATGGGTTACCATCATTTCATACCAAGACCCATCCGTGCCCCGGAGAGCACGTTATGCCGTCGGTTCCGGTTGTCAAATTAAGATCTATGACAGCCGTTACGGGTAGTCAGAGACCTGAAAGTCTGACAACCAGTCATACCACGAGATATCGTGTTACCCAGTTACAGGGTTGTGGAGGTCAGATAGGCAGTCGCTCCGTGTAAAATACTGGTATTAAGCTACATCCGGTTTGGCTGGAAGCCGACCTCAATGTATTTTGGAAAAGGCTAGGCAGATAGACATGCCCTTAAAATATATAAAAAATTGTATATTATTTATTCATTTAAGTTTGTCGTGAATTGTAACTCCCTAATATTGTGACGTGAACGACACGCGTGGGTAGCCTGCACACCTGCCTACACCCCTCAGAATTAATAGCCGTGACGATTCTGTGTATGGGAACTTGTTAAAGTAATTCTATGTCACGAAGGCGTGTGATGTGACTTTTATTGTCTTTGGCATAAGGTTTAAATTACACTTAATTTCAAATTTGTGTTTTCTTTAAACCTTAATAGATTCAGATAGCATAGCATCACGGTTTTATTTTCCGAAGGAATAAGCAGAGGCGAAAACAGTTCTACTGCCATGTTTCAATAATACCGTTATATATGTTGAGCTTATTGCCGTACCGGGCTCAATTCCAAACTCCGGGCTATTACTACTACTAACACCTTGCCCAACTTGGACATCAAATTCAGGATCTCATGCTCAGCAGTCACGTTTGGACCACTAGACCAACAAAGGTTCGACTGGGTTCGACTCCCAGATCGGTGATTCCCATTAACATAACATAGCATCACATAGTATTACAAAGCATCACGCCTGTATTCCCCGAAGGGGTAGGCAGAGGTGTATACAGTTGTACACCCACGTTTCACCAATGCTGTTATTAAGTCCCATGTAATAGATGGTGAGCCTATTGCCATCTACCGGACACAATACTAAACTCCATGCCGCTACTGAGAATTTTCTAACAGAAAAATTCAATAACACTATGCCCGACACGAGAAGCAAACCCGATACCTCATGCTTAGCAGTTACGTTTGAGACCACTTTACCTCCAAGTCAGTTTCGGTTTCGAGACAGATCTTCGGAGTTCTTAAAAGAACAAGAATTAATTTAAGTAATTAAAAAAATTACCTGCCTCGTTAGTCTAGTGGTCCCAAGCGCGACTGCTGAGCATGAGGTCTCGGGTTCGATTCCCGGGTCGGGCAAAGTGTTGTTGAGTTTTTCTGTTAGAAAATTCTCAGTAGCAGCCCGGAGTTTGGAATTGTGCCCGGTAGATGGCAATAGGCTCACCACCTATTACATGGGACTTAATAACAGCATTGGTGAAATGTGAGTGTACAACTGTGTACATCTCTGCCTACCCCTTCGGGGAATACAAGCGTGATGCTATGTTATGTTAATTAAAAAAATTAAAAGAACCGCTGCTTATTTTTAACCGACTTCCAAAAAAGGAGGAGGTTTCTCAATTCGACCGTATATTTTTTTTTTTTTTTTTTTTTTTTTTTTTATGTGTGTTCGGGGATAACTTCGTCGTTTATGAACCGATTTTGATAATTCTTTTTTTGTTGGAAAGAAGATATCCCAACGGTGGTACCATGGTAAGGAAACCAGGATCTGATGATGAGTCCCCGAGAAATCGAGGGAAACCTTCGAAAATCGTAGGGGCGACTAGTGCATTTGTTAATTTTTTCATTAAGTATTTTAAAGCACTACTATTTAATGAAGGTCTGGAGTCGATCTGATGATGGAGCCGAAAGACGATCTAGGGAACTCTTTAACGATTTACAGCAATTACCTGGTGTTTGGGCTTGAATAATTTGTATTGATGAGAACTTTACACCTAGATGGGTTGTGACTGTCATTAGGGGTCTGATGATGAAGACGAAGGACAGTCAAGGGAACTCCTCAACGTTTTACAGTAGCTACCTTGTTTTGTATGTATGTCCGTCGATATAATTGTTTGAAAGAGTAGTCCCCAGAGGTGGTCCATTTCAATTTAGTGAAGATCTGATGAAGATCTTCGAAGTTAGACGATGGAACTCTTCAATAAATCACAGCAAATCACTCGCAATTGCTGTACTCGCATGTTCATGTATAGTTCATGCCACTCAATACATACATAGCATCATGCCTGTATTGCCCGATGGGGTAGGCAGAAGTGTCCACTGTTGTACACAAACATTTCACCGATACAGTTATTAAGTCCTAGCGGCTTTCGAAGGCCTACCCATATTATTAAATAACTAAATTAACTTATGTATGAAGTATACAAACTTATAGATGACCTATACAATATATATATTAGACTTAAAACTAAAAAGACTAAAATAAATTAATTTTAAACAAAAAATAAAAACCGCCTTCCAAAATCTACTACCTACACTAAAAAGTTTAAAATAATATCAAAATTTGCTTATAAAAAAATAATTTTAAAATAACAATATATAATAATAATCTGTTAATTTTGGAGTCGGTGCCTGATGTATGTGGGGTTTACAACCAGATACAAAGGCCGGTAACATAACCACAGCGCAACGAACATAAGTGACTAACACGAGGAAAACAATAACCCTCTCCCAGTACAGGCACCGACTGCAAAATTAACAGATTATTATTATATATTGTTATTTTAAAATTATTTTTTTATAAGCAAATTTTGATATTATTTTAAACTTTTTAGTGTAGGTAGTAGATTTTGGAAGGCGGTTTTTATTTTTTGTTTAAAATTAATTTATTTATCTTACTTTTTGTAACCCCCTACTTTACTAGCCTTTGTTACCCGTGACAATGTAAAGATTCATTCAAGGCATTTAGAAGTTATAGTGAAATAAAGAAACTCACATAAATACATACATGAACCCTAAAAACATAACACTCCTTTTTTGGGCAGTCGTGTAAAAATAGTAAATACAATTCAAGATAAATGTTTGAAAAGCATTAACGCATGCTTAGCTAACTCTAAAGTTATTATGATAAATGGAAAAAGACTTTAGACTTCTTTTTCTATTTAATGCGTTAATGCTTTTCAAAGATTTATCTTGAATTGTTAAGGTAATTGCATTCTTTACGGCATTGTTATATTATATTATTATATTAACTGCAAAGTTAGTCGTGTCGGTTCGGTCACCAATATAGGGACTGAATTGATAGCAATGACGTCGCCATAAGACGTGTTAAAATATGGCAGAAGAATTCGCGGTGGTGAGCAGAGGTCGAGATGGCTTAGTGGTCAAAAGCACCTGGAGTATTTATCCGGGAGGCGCAGGTTCGAATCCTGTTCGCGACCGTATTCTTTTTCCATTTAATATAATAACTTTAATAAATACAACATTATCTATATTAAATCTAGACATAATTTCAAATTAAACCACGACACAAACCAGCCTACCTCATCAAAACTTAAAAATCCTCCCTTACCCGTCTCATCTTCCACTTTCCCTTCTTCCTTAACCTTTCGACTTTATAAAGGGCACCCCAACTTATTTGCCGCCATAATTGTACAACAGATTATAAATAAAGTCAGGTAGCTTAATTAACTGTTGCCATGCTTTAGGGTGGCCATGATTTTAGGGGAATTTTGGGGGACTGTCCTGTTTTTAGTTGATGGATGGGATTGGTATGGTGGTGGACATGGGTCGGTATTTTGATGGATTGTGATTTGTTTATTTTATGGAGTTATTCAAATTAATTAATTAGAGCAGTTTCTGTTGATACGTGGAAGTATAAAAAAACTTTAACTCTAACTTTATTTTATAAAGCGCTTTTTACATATGACAGAAGTGTGATACATTATTAAGAAGAGAAAATTAAAATATTTTACCCAGAACAAGGCAAATATATTTATAATGAAATGTTTTACTTCAATGAAATAATAATTGATTGCCATTTAACTTACCGCGAGAACCCTACAAATATTCTGAATAATTATTATATTTATACACGAGTGGCGGAAACACACGAGTACTTCCAACAAACAATAACTGATATAAATATTGAAATATTCTATCCTTTAATATTCCACAACATTTTTTGTGGTCCCCATTTAATATAGAACTGATTAATTCCAAAAACATAGAGGAGATATTCCACCATTATGTACTAAAAAAACTAAAAATATTTATTATTGTTCACTGGTTACTATTCACGTGCATTTTTCGGGATTTCCCGACTAGTTTCAAACCCGAACGGAGCCCTTAGTCATGAGCTGAGCCCGCGGCGAAGTCGCCGTGGCAATGCACGTGAGTAGTAACCGGTGAACAAGAATTAATTAATACGGGTATGCCTCACGAAAGCTATTATATAAAATAAAAATACGAATACTGCTAAAGCATGGCCACCCTACCATTATCTTAACCAGGTACTTGTTAACTGTCACCTACACAAAGTTAACCGGGGCAACGGAGTAACAACGGATTAACGGAATAACGACGATTGTCCAAACAATTATCGTTATCCGTTACATGAAGCAGAAGGCTTCTGGAGTGGGGGAGGGGGGTAGGTCCAATGTGGTAGGTTAATGGACAAAGTTGGGTTAAGTTTAGGTACAGCTGGAATTGTTAATTTATTATGTTTTTACATAATCATCACACCTGTATTCCTCGAGGGGGTAGGCAGAGGTGTAGACAGTTGTATAACCACATTTCACCAATGCTGTTATTAAGTCCCGTGTAATAAATAGGTGGTGAGCCTATTGCCATCGTCAAAGCACAATTCCAAATTCCGGGCTGTTACTGAAAATTTCTTAACTGAAAAACCAAGGTCGAGATGGCTTAATTGGTCAGAGCGCCAACGGTATATATCCGGGAGGCACAGGTTCGAATCCCGGTCCGGATCGTATTTTTCATACCACAACAAAAAACACTTTACAGTTTGTTACGTATGCGTTCATGCGTTTGAAAGATTTATCTGTATTAACGTAATATCTATTTGCACTTACCCGGGAATCGAACCTAACAACTCATGCTCCTTAGCCCAAATCTATGTCTTCTTACTATACTATTTGCTTTTCTTCTTATCGTGTGGTTGATGAACAACCTTGTGTCAGAGTTTAAACCACCCGTAGGTCTCTGACATGGCTTTACATACCATCGAGAACATCTGACAGATGTGCTGGTTTCCTCAAGATGTTTTCATTTATGGTTTTTAGTAAATGTCAATTTTTAAAACGGAATTACTACCTCGTTTTTCTAGTAGTCCAAAGCGTGACTGCTAAGCATGAGGTCTCGGGTTCGATTTCTAGGTCAGGCAAAATGTTATTGAGATTTTCGGATAAGAAATTCCCAGTAGCAGCTCAGAGTTTGGAATTGTCAGACTTACCATCTACATGGGACTTCATAACATCACTGGTGAAATGTGGGTGTACAACTGTGTGCACCTTTGCCTACCCCTTCGGGGAATACAGGCGTGATGCTATGTTGTTATGTTTATGTAAATATTAAAATGTAAAGGAAAATATTTTATCTAATACCTGCTCTCTTATTTTTTGTTTCTGCGCCACCCGAAGTTTGACTGGCAGAGAATGCCTAAGGCATTAAGGCCGCCTCTGTACATTTGTGCATGAGAATAAAAAAATAAAAAAAAATACAAATTGTTTTCATGCTATTACTTTTTGTTTGTAATTATTTGTCTTTTGGTTTGTGGTGAGAATATCTAGTTAAATTGTTTATTTTTCAAATGTATATCATATGTATTCAAATGTATATTTAACTATATATCATAAGAAAAAAAAAACATACATTTAAAAATATAAAAAACAATATGGAATTAATTTAAAAATTCACACCACGCCATTGCAATTATTTAAAATCTGACTAGCTTGTGTTACTCGGGACAATGTAAGGATTCTAACCATACATTGAAATCAATTCAGACATTTGGAAGTTAAGGTGGAATAAAGAAACTGACAAACATACATACATAAACCATAAAAACATAACACTCCTTTGTTTGGGCAGTCATGTAAAAATAGTAGGCCACCGGCACACAGTGGGTCGAAACTATGATTTTAGTGACTTAGGGCTCAACTTTGCTTTTTCACTTTTTTTTTATGCGGATGGGTAGAGCTCATTAACCTCAATAATAATTGTTCTGATGTATTTTTTCCTAAACTTTATACTTTGGGTAGAAAAATGTGTTTTGTTATTTTTTTGTATGGAGCGGATCAAATAACCTTAAATTCCTGCTAAGTAGCGTGTGATCCCGCGTTGAAACTTTATTTTTCATATACCTTGTCTAGTCTATTATCATTTGATGCTATTAACGTGTGCATAAAGTTGCAACTCTGCCAAATAAATGGATCGAAAAAAATGAAAAAATATATCGAATAAAAAGCTACATTTTTTACTTTCGTAAGTTCTTTTAAGTTAAATTTGATATGGAATAGTAAGTAAAAGCACGTAATAATACACATAGTTACTTAACAACTAACAACAATACATTTAAAAGGTCCCTAATTAGCTTAAATTTACTAATATATGTAGTATTAGTAAATTTGTAAATTTAAGCTAATCACACTAATCATAATACATTTAAAAGGTCCCTAATTAGCTCAAATTTACTAATATATGTAGTATTAGTAAATTTAAGCTAATTAGGGATCTATGAATTTCAATTTCTTTGTTTTAATGACTTTAACATGTTTATGAAATGTTATTTTAAGTTAGATTTTGAACAAACAATTGTTCCATCACATTGTTGAAGCCTTATAGGAACTAGACTGGCCATGAAGATAGTTGAGTCATCAAACTCTGCTTCAGTCTTTTGTTTATAATTACTTTGACCTGAGGCTCCATCAAAACCCCATTTGCTTATTAGCAGTAACTCAGTTGGCGAATCCAAATCTAAAGTAATCACTTCTAAAAGCCTAGATACCGTCAAGTTGAGTAAAGCTTGCAGTTTAATAGCAGCTCCTTCTTCAGTTATAATTATGTCTTCTTTCCCTGGATAACATTTTGCCTTCGCTTGTTTTATTTTATAATAAGAAGGGTATAAATCAGACCTATTTTCACTTGCTGCTTCTCTTAGGCTTATATACTGCCACTTACTTAATTTAAGTGAAACTAATAAAGACAGTGCCTTATCGGGTGAATATGTACTACTTTTCGGTTTACTTGTACTTAAACACTCTTTAACTTTTTCTAGATCTTCGGGGTGATTTAGTAAATGGTTCATAATTTTTCCTACATCCTCATTTCCGGTGTTTCTTAAACTAGCAATTGTAGTAGCTTTAAGTTCATCCGGGGATAACGAAAGCGATTGGTTAATATGATCAACGCGTCTTCGTTTTTGCCTGGAGCCCAATTCCTCGAAAGGTTTTCGAGGTGTAAATGTAGATGTCGAAGCTTCTGTAGTAGATGGTGGTAGATTTTCGACATCTTCAGTATTACAAATCTCGAGCCTTTCCTGTTCAGTGTTCACAGCTTCAGGTATCATTCCTTCGGGCCAGTTTATTGCACGTTCCAACCAATCACCATTTTTTCTTACAAACTGTGCTAACGTGCGACTACTTCGTTCCCATCTTGCACTTATATTTGAACAAAAGCGCGTACAGAATTTTTGGAGCTCAACACTGTTCTCTTCGGTCACGTTTATTTTATGTTGTAGGAATTGAAAGAATTTTTGACTATCCGACAGTGACTTGACCTGCTCTCTTAAAATCATAAATAAATCTAAATTGTTAACTAAATTATCCATTATAACGAAAAAGGGACGATCAGAATCACGAGATGTTAGTAGTAGTACGAATAAACGAACACTAGTTAGTATATAATAAATTATGGTCATTTTATACTTCCAGAATCCAGTGACAAACAATGTTTACTAATTTTTCTACTACCCTCATTAACTAATTATCCTAATTAATATTACAGTAATGACTAAAAGTGAAAAACATTGTTTTTTTATAAGGTAAAAGGTTAAGCTAATTACAGTAATTAAACACACAAATAGAAATTAATTGATTTCATATCCACATTTTTAAATAAAGGTCCCTAATTAGCTTAAATTTACTAATATATGTAGTATTAGTAAATTTAAGCTAATTAGGGACCTTTTAAATGTATTGTTGTTAGTTGCTAAGTAATTATGTGTATTATTACGTGCTTTTACTTACTATTCCATATCAAATTTAACTTAAAATAACTTACGAAAGTAAAAAATGAAGCTTTTTATTCTATGTATTTTTTCATTTTTTTCGATCCATTTATTTGGCAGAGTTGCAACTTTATGCATTTGTTTATAGCATCAAATGATAATAGACCAGACAAGGTATATGAAAAATAAAGTTTCAACGCGGGATCACACGCTACTTAGCAGGAATTTAAGTTTATTTGAGCCGCTCCATACAAAAAAATAACAAAACACTTTTTTCTACCCAAAGTATAAAGTTTAGGAAAAAATACATCAGAACAATTATTATTGAGGTTAATGAGCTCTACCCATCCGCATAAAAAAAAGTGAAAAAGCAAAGTTGAGCCCTAAGTCACTAAAATCATAGTTTCGACCCACTGTGCGGCATCAGGAACAAGGTCCAAGCTACCGGTAGTTAGAGCTCTAGAGAGAGGAACCTTCTCACAATGCGTGCCGAGTCGAGGAGCATAGTTTAGTCACCGTAAAAGTTATTTTATTATTACTTATTATTTATTTATCTGTCAATAATATCCCCATCTTCATGATTGCCATTCATTTCACATACATATCTTTGCATATTTTCTTATTTAACGGCACCTACGTCTTCGCTCACACGATCATCTTTCATCACATAATCAACATTTCCCCGCAACATAGTGAGGGTGTTTATTCACTCCTGTGACGTCAGAGCGACAGATAAGCAGCACTCTTGTTTATATAAATTACTCTCGCATAAACGTCATTTTGTACGACACGAATAAAGGCTCTTTCACAATGGTGCGACTTTACGTGCGACAAAACTGTATCGCATAATTTTGAGTGGTATAAAAAGTGTAAATATCGTCAAAATAACTTGACAGTTATGCTACCGCAATTGACACTCGTTATGTCAAATTTTTCCACCACATTAATACGTCTTATCAGTGACATCTACATGTATAAGTTACTACAGAGTGACTAAACATACGTTACCTTTACGCATTCCAATATTATTATTCTTCGCATGGGTGAACATTTATACCTTGGGTTACATTATTGAAGTTTTAGTAAGAAGAAAGAAAGAAAGAAGAAATAAATTATTTATTTTAGACTCAGTGCAGAGTAAACTTAAACTAAAACAGTACTCAATGTAAGGTACAGGATAAGTAAGAATACCTAATATTTTTTTGTAATAAATATAGCCTATGTTACTCAGGGATAATGCAGCATTCTAATGATGGAAGAATTTTTGAAATCGGGTTATTAGTTTTTGAGTTTATTCATTACATACAAAAATACAAATCTTTCCTCTTTATAATATTAGTGTAGAAGTGTAGATGTAGATAAAAAAGTCAAAGTCAAATGTTTTAGTTAACATAAACCATATAAAGGCACTTAAGAAACGTCCAGATTTAGTTGGACGGTTCAAAAATAAAAACAGACAAGAAACTCCACGGTTACTCTTTTAAAATCAATATTTTTTTACAGATTTTGTACATGCAACGTTTATCTAAGAGGAATAAGAGAACAGTGTAATCTTCGAAACAAAGTAAGTAATATTAATATCTAGCTATAATGTATTAATTACAACGGATTTGACAAATTTACTGAGTTCTCAAAGTTTGTACGACCTGTATAAACTTAAAAATCCAATACGAGTCTCAGTAAGACTTGTCGTTGCAGTATGTAAAATCTCGTGCGACTATTCACAATTTGTGTAGAGGACATTCTTGAAATCGTGTCGCAAAGTCCCTTTACACCAGTATGTGGGAGCCTTAAGTAGGGAGGCGAGATGTGTTAGATCTACTGTGATGAAGTATTTTGTCATCGTGTGTTTATTTGTCTTTGGGAATTCTTTGTCTTTGAATACACTTTTTTACATGTATTTTAGTTAATAGGTTCATAAATTGTATAACTTTTTTTTTATTCGTATAGCTCCATTAATTTTAGTTTTGATGTATGTTTAAATCGACTTGTATTATGAATCACTACCCAGTTGATGCTTAAAGATGGCGGCATCGCCATGGCAAGTCGAGAAAGTGCTGGCATTATGATTTTGATGCTTTAATGGCGAAAGTAATAATTTAGTATTGAAACCGAGAGTTGTGAAGAGACATTTGCCCGATAGTGTAAGTAAAAAAAGCCCCTAAATCATAATCATAACATAACATAGCATCACGCCTGTGTTCCCCGAAGGGGTAGGCAGAGGTGTAAACAATTATACACCCACATTTCACCAATGCTGTTATTAAGTCCCATGTAATAGGTGGTGGTGAGCTTATTGCCATCAACCGGGCACATTTCCAAACTCCGGGCTGCTACTGAGAATTTCCTAACAGAAAAACTCAATAACACTTTGCCCAACCCGGGAATCGAACCCGAGACCTCCAGCTCAGCAGTCGCGCTCCGGACCACTAAACCAACGAGGCAGTTAAAAAATAAAATCATAATTATGTTTAAAATGTATTTTATATAAATTATCTCAGCAGTAGCAGCCGATCTCTCGAGTACTGTGCCAGCCGCGCCTTTTGCAAAATGACACCTACAAATGATACAGACACATTAAATTAGATTCTTGCTCAAAATCAAATCTAAACCGACACCAACACTCCAAATCTCACAAAAGCATTATCAACACTATCCCGGTTATTCTGAACAATGACCTAATCGACAACGTGGAGCGGCCATTGTTTACTACATTCGGTAACAACGGGTAATAACCGGTTATAACTGGATCGATTAGGTTCGGGCGGGCGATATTATCAACACCGCTATTTAGTTAGGCTAAGGGTGTCAAATGCAGATTTTAGTATTCATACTATAGTCGATAAAGCTACAAATAGTATGGATTAAATTTAGTCTCTCTGTTTGGTAAACGATCGTTGACGTTAAGCAAAGTTTGGCGCGGTCAGCCTACAGATGGGTGACCGTTTAAAATTCATCAGACATTCTACGTGCTTTGGAGGGCACGTTATATCTGGTCCCGGCTGTAGTTATAACTAATTATAGTCAATATATAGTCAATCAATATTTTTAAAGTTTGTCTGGCACCGACTCCAAAAATAATAATAATTGTATATTATTGTCCTAATAAATTGATTTATTCAGAATCCTCTAAAATTTAAAAAAATATTTTTATATTAATGTAGTAAGTAAATAATGCAATTATTTTATAACTTTTTAGTGCAATTTTACTTAACAGAAAGATTTTTGGAGTCGGTTCTTTTTTTTGTTAAAAATTATTTTATTTCTTACTTTTTAGTGAATCTTGCGTACCATAACTGATTTATCGGAAGTGAATATGGGTAGACCTACTCAACGCGCTGTTCATATATATCTGTCGCAGATGGATTGTAGAATCTGCTGTTTTACAAAATCTCTAGCTGCTTTACAAAACAATACTGTTTTATAAAACAGCTGAACAACGTTCAGCTGGATTGCCATTGCGATACGTTTAACAAAACTGCTACCCAGCTTTAGACGTAATGCAGAATGACATATCTACAGTGGGACAGGTTTGTTTATTGTATAGGTATATTAAATGGATAGTCACCATTCAAGTAAAAAAGCGATACTGTATTCTGATTTGACTTTCCGTGGCTGGGTCGACGGAGCCCCGCTTAGCGGGGCTCCTATTTTTGTGTCCGTAAGGTTAGAAAAAACCTAAACACGAAGAGGATGTCGAACCTAACCTGTCCGTGTCGGGATACACGAAACTCCCGAGCTCGCTTCGCTCGCTCATGGATCAATTTAATTTATTTTCTTTCATAATCCCGATATATTGTCGACTATTATAGTGGTTTAGTATTTACGTCATTAAAAATTTTCATAATTTTTTTGCTTTTGACAAGTAAAATAAAGTTAGGTTATTATTGTTAGGACATACAGAGCCGACAAAATTTCGAACTAAAATCAACAATCTGACAGTTAGGCAGTTCATTAGAACTATTCTAGAGACCGTAAACACCACCGGAAAGTCACAAGAAAGCAAAATACACCATTTCGTTTACTTCGACGACGTATTATTTTTCAGTTATTTTGATTTAAATACCAAACTACTAAACCAATTTTCATAAAATTTAAATGAGACCAATCTGAAAGTAAATCCTTTCAAATAAAAAAATAATTTTCCAAATCGGTTCATAAATGACGGAGTTCTGAGGTAACAAACAAAAAAAAAATATATATATATACAACCGAATTGATAACCTCCTCCTTTTTGGAAGTCGGTTAAAAAAGAAATTTAATTTGCAAGATAATTAAAAATATTTACAAAAATAAAACCTCAATTATATTGAATAGTCTGGCCTGTTTTTTGGTCAGAGAATTAGCATTGCCATTCACCGTGGCAACGCTGCCAGTCTTGTGGGCATATTACTGGATGACAGCGATGCGGAGATGTACTTCGACGTATTTCACACATATTTTTTTTGTATAAGTCTATTAAAAAAAATTGTTTGGCTAGACAAGAAATCCACTCATATAAGTCTAATTGCAACAAGACAAAGTATTTCACAAATGTCATAGCCCTAACGTACCTCTAAAACTCTTTAGTTAATGACGTCATAAGAAAAACATTTTAAAAGCTAACTGAAAACCAAACGAGAGTTATCAACCAAACAAATTTAAGCGCAAAAAGCTACACAAATTACAAAGAAAAATTCACTGAACATCACTCAATCTCACTCAAGAACTGAACAAGAAAATAATCCTAAAACAATTTATCAAAAATAAAAAACACATTGGAAAGGGTAACGGTTACGTAGATAATATTAAATTAAGTGGAGAAATCTATCAGGGCTAATGTAGCCATAATGAAATCGTTAGAGTAATCGTTGGCAATGACATGCCCTTTGCATTTGAGCTCTTATATTAAGCAACCCTTTGTCACAACCCTTCCAAACGGTCTGGGGAAATTATTTTTTGATTCTCCTCCAGATCTTGTTACTTTATTTGTGGTGAATTTTAGAAATTGTAATATTTTGTATGAATTGTTGTCATTGCTATAATCTGTCGCTTTTGTTGTGACGGTTTGAATAACACCAGTAGAGGGACATAATTTTAATTTTCGACGTGCTTTCGGCGACATGGACTTCAGAATAGATTTAAGCCAAAATAAAAAGTATGAACAAATCATAACATAATATCACGCCTATATTCTCCGAAGGAATAGGCAGCGGTGTAAATAGATATAAGTAAACTCACATTTCACCAATGCTAATCTACTGGGCACGATTCCAAGCTCCGGGCTGCTACTTAGAATTTCCAAACAGAAAAATTTAATAACAGTGCCCAACTCGCGAATCGAACCCAGTACCTTATGCTCAAATGACGCGTTTATGACCACTAGACCAACGAGGCAGTTGTTGATAAAAAGTACCCCATGAGTTAACTGTTACAGTTTAAGCCACCCGTAGGTCTCTGACATGACTTTACACACCATCGAGAACATCTCTCAGGTGTGCTGGTTTCTTCATGATATTTTCTTTCACCTTTTTAGCAAATGATAATTAATTTCTAATACGCACATAATTCGAAAAGTCAGTGATGCGTGCTTTACATTCAGTCCAGCGGTCATACCACTAGGCTATCCTAAGTTCCATTAAATAAATGGTGGGCCTATTGCCACCTCACCATCATCCCATCCCAATTTATTTGTGGTCGGTCATATCATCTTTCACACTATCCATCCATAGCTTCCTCGGTCTTCCTCAACTCTTATTGCCATCTATCGGGTACATTTCCCAACTCAAAGCTTCAACTGAGCAATTTCTTGTAACATTATTATAGTATTATTTAACTGCCTCGTTGGTCTAGTGGTCCCAAGCGCGACTGCTGAGCATGAGGTCTTGGATTCGATTCCCAGGTCAGGCAAAGTGTTATTGGGTTTTTCCCGGTTGATACCAATAGGCTCACCTCCTATTACATGGGACTTAATAACAGTATTGGTGAAATGTGGGTGTACAATGGTGTACACCTCTACCTACCCTTTCGGGGAATACAGGCGTGATGCTATGTTATTTTATGTCATTATTATAGTACACATAAATATCTGAGACAATAACAACAAATCTTTGTAAGAAATTATTCTTTTTAACACTGTGTTAGCGTGGCTGCCAAGTAGGAAAACATACATATCACGCAATAAGATTACATAATCAAATCTCTGTTGACTTGAGTAGTCATATAAATCTACATGGATCATCTAATATGGACAGCGCGGTTGGCGCAGCGGTCGAGAGGGCGACTGCTGCACTGCGTGTCGCATGTTCGATTCCTGCACGGAGCAAATATTTGTACGATCTATAGATAATTATTCCGGGTCTGGGTGTATGTGTGCTTGTGAGATTATATGTCTGTAAACGCACCCACGACACAGGAAGAAATTCCAAATGTGGGGGAACGATTTTATAAAAAAAAAAAAAATGATGCCTCATTGGTATGACTATATTATAACTAGCTGGTGCCCGCAACTTCGTCTGCGTGAAAAAAGGTAGCCTACGTCCTTTTCCAAGGTCCAATCCATCTCCTTGCCAAATTTCATTACGATCCGTTCAGCCGTTTGGTCGTAAAAAGGAACAAATAGAGTTAACTACACATCACAAGAAAAATCAAGATACTGTGAGCGATTACTGCGTGCATCGGAACACGTTTTAGTTAATAATTCTATAAAATTGTAAAATTAAAATTGTGTCTCTGAATTTAAAACGACTGTGACCTCTGAGTTTGTTTCGGTATTTATTCTCAGGAATAGTCTTAGCAAATACCGTCGCGATTTAGTTTTAAATATGTATGAGAGACAAAAATAATTTTATGAATTTTATCAATTATGTTATATACAGTCGACTAAAATATCTTTAAATAAACTGCTGAGACGCCTGACACCTTAGTCCTCCTGCGACCACAAACGCTGCAAGTGTTCGAAACGTCAGGAAAAATAAAAACCTACTACCTAAAAATACACGCGATTAATCCTGTTAAAAGTACAGAATTACTTTCACATTTATAATATTAAGTATGGATTCAAGATTTTAATAATTGATTTAAATAATTTTATTTATTGTAATAATTACATTGTCAAATTAGAACTTTGCATCTCGATAATTTTATGACAAAACATGTTATTCAAAATAAATTATCAATATCATCTTAACCACCATGTTTTGTGCGAATAAAGAGATTTATATTTTGAAAAGTTTTAAGTATTTCTTTAATCACACGCGATCTGGCTACGTTACGATGCTTATTTTCTCACAAAAGCCGTCGTTGGAGCATTAAACCATTAATGTCTTCCGGTGAAGCACTCAAGGTCAAAACCATCATTATACATGTGATGCTGACCAGTGTTTACTTAATTCTGTTTTATGTGGTTCCCTTGACATGCATTGCCGTGTTTGTATTCTTGTAAGTTTTTATAGATGGTTGTTAGTCATCAATGGATGTGTCAGAGATAATAATTGTTAAAGTTAAAGATTGACTGTTCTAGTGGTCCCAAGTGCGACTGCTGAGAATGAGGTCTCGGGTTTGATTCTCGGGTCAGGCAAAGTGTTATTGAATTTTTCTGTTCTGAAATTATCAGTAGGAAGAGTTTGGTATTGTCAATCAATCAAATTTTTTTCAATCAATCAAATTTTTTCAATCAATTTTTTTTTTTTTTTCAATCAATCAAATATGAATTTTTTTAACATATGTATGGTTACAGATAGCATATTGTCTAAAATATGTGCACTATGTTTAGCCAATATATGGCGTACAAAATCTATCATCTAATATTGTGCCCGGTAGGTGGCAATAGGCTCACCACCTATTTATTACATGGGACTTAATAACAGCATTGGTGAAATGTCGCAAATAATGCATTACTTTAGAACAAAATTGATTACCATAAAAAAGGTTATGGTGAGTCATCCTTAGAAGATAGACAAATTCTGTCGCGGACTTTTTTTTTTAACTTTTAAAGGGAGCAATTCTTTCATACATGATTTTTACGTAACTTTAACCATTTACGCAGCGCACGCAACGGAGAGTGTCAAAATATGTAGATACCGCTCTGCCTACCTCGTCGGGGAATACAGGCGTGATGCTATATTGCGAACACGTTATTCATGTCTCGACATTGACCTATTTATTGATAACTTTCGTAAGTCAAACGGACCCTGTCTAGGATGGTTCCGCCGCTGCGGTTTTCAATTTGTTGTCTTCGGCAGGGATATTGAATATTTTAATCTGTGTTAAAGACTAAGGTGGTGTCGTACGTTTTGGAAATATTTGGTTAGCAATCACATAACATAACATAGCTTCACGCCTGTATTCCCCGCTCTGGTAGGCATAGGTGTACACAATTGTACACCCACATTTCACCAATTCAGTTATTAAGTCCCATGTAATAAGTGGTGAGCCTATTGCTATCAACTGGGCACAATTCCAAACTCCAGGCAGCTACTGAGAATTCTAAAACTCAATAACAGTTTACCCTGGTAGACGAGTTGCCCGCGTCCGTAGGAGTGCACCCTTAAAATGGAATCCCTAAACGTGGCCCCTGGGTGGTGCAAAACAGGCAACACAACTCTGGTGGGCGGCTTCAGCCGCAGCTGGTTACCACCCACCGGACGAAGCCATGCCGTGAAGCGACCTAATCGTATTTCAGGGTCTAGTCCGGTGCAACCGTTGTGGGAGACGGGTCTGGGCAGTTGCATCAACTCCCCAACTATCGTTCTCCCCAAATCTATCCACTCTACTTAGAGTGAATAGATTTCTTCTGTATCTACGTGCTCCAAGGTTTATTTCACAAATAGACGTTGAAATAAAAATGTATGCATCCCACTCCGTCGCACGTGACTTTAAGCAAAAGCGTAACTTGGAAAGTTTGGGGAACCTCGCGTCAAATAAAAACGCAGTACAGAGCTACTGCAGCTTCAATCCAGGTCATGAACGAATGGTTTCAAATCAATGTGTTAAAACGTTCTGCTGGACCAGTTGGCGAATAGTCAAAATGTGTGTAAACAATTACAGGATGCTGGCTCGTCTCCTATAAACATTTTATGTTTGGTTTACTCGGTTTGTGTGGGTGAGATATGGAAAGATAGTAACATCACGCTTATTTTACCCAAAGAGGCGGAGTTTTACTGTCCCACACTCGCACCACACCGATGACTTTAGTAAGTTCCATTTGCTGGTGAACCTTATTGCCAGCTTCACGATTCGAAACTTCGAACTAAAGTTTGGTTTTTATTTTCGTGGAAAAGAAATCCGGCCGTGAGCAGGATTCAAACCTGTGCCTCCCGGATAAATACTTAACGCGCTCTGACCTCTAAGCCATCTCGACATTGTTCACTACTCGTCTTTTCAATACGTCTTTTGGTGACGTCATCGGTATTTATTCAGTCTCTACAGAGGTGACTGAACCCACACGTCTAAATTTGCAGTTAATAAGACGAGTCGTAGGCGTATATGAAATACCCATAATAGCCAATAGCAGAAGCAATTTCTTGTTAATAAGGCATAAATACTCCTTCCGATCGTATTTCGGTCACGGGGCCTATCTCCACTGAGATTAGCCAAGTACGCAGAAGATATAATAGTGCACAAGTGTATGCGCAAACACAGGTGCACTCCCTCTTCCTTCACTCTCATATTCCGATGGGACGGAAATCCGACACGACCGGAGAGAGATCAGGCGCAGGACTGACGGCTTTACGTGCTCTCCGAAGCACGGGGGTGTCACACCACCAACTTCCTGACTCCGGGCTGCTACTGAGAATTTCCTAGCAGAAAAATTTAATAGCACTTTGCCCGACCTGGGAATCGAACCCAAGACCACTAGACCAACGACGCAGTCATACTAAGGCATAATAAGACATAATAAGGCATACTACAGTGTAAAAGAATATCTCAAAGACAAATATGAAATTCATTAGCTGTTACATGACCCCTAACTAAATTGACTTGACTTAAATAAATTCAATCTCAATCTGCCTAGCCTTTTCCCAATTACATTGGGGTCGGCTTCCAGTCAAACCGGATTCAGCTTATTACCAGTATTTTACATGGAGCGACTGCCTATCTGACCTCCACAACCCAGATAATACTGGGAACACGATATCTCGTGGTAAAACTGGTTGTCAGACTTTCAGGCATCTAACTACCCGTAATGGCTGTCATAGATCTTAAGACAACCGGGACCGACGGCTTAACGTGCTCTCCAAGGCACGGAGGGGTTTCAGTATGAAATGATGGACACCCATCCACAGACCGACCGTGGCAAGCGCAGCCTAACCTCAATCGATCAAATTTTGCGGTTGTTACTTAGCCACGAGCCCCTTGATAATTGACTTATTTGTATTATCTTTGATTATGTATCATGTGAACTTCAATTCAAAATAATAAAATATGTTGAATATTGAATGCAAAATGGCGGATTGTAGCTGCACTTAATGTTTGTCCTATAACTGATGAATTATGTAAACACCAACTGTATCAACCTATAATCGCAATAAATTATTTGAATTTGAACAGTATTATGTCTCATGTGAAAGATGATGATAGTACTACTATTATGGATAAGTTTACTTCGAATAAGATTCCTCTAGATATTAATTCCTGGAACCAACAGTACTATCATTCAACCAGCAAGTCTTCCCTTTTCAAAGAATTTCAATTTCTTGTTAACAACCAATGAGAACATCAAATTATTTCTTTAGATTTTCCCTGACAAATCTCAGTACCTATCCATTTCCTATTAATTCAAATTACTATTAGAATATCGTGTTCCTCATCATTTCTCAAAACGAGCAAAATCAATTAGTAATTCTATACGAAACGCAAATAAAATTCTAAAAATGTTATATAAATCTCGTCATAAAGAAAACGTTTGTCCGAATCAAATAAAAGTATCATCTTAGTTTATTGAAAGAAAGAAAGAAAAATCTGTGCAAACTACGTGACCCGATTATAGTCTCTATTTCTTTGTTGATAAAAACGATTATTGTTTCAAAAGTTACCGCTGGAAATTTTTCATTACTTCTCTAGCTTCATTTTGGTACCACGTTTGTTTTGTGGTGTGGTGTAACTCAGGCGAGGAGAGCGATTACATAAAATATACAGATAAAAATATATTTTAAAATTTTTGTGAAGAGCAACTGTCTAACTGGTCTAGAGTTCGCAAGCTGTACGGCTGAGATCCGAGTTTAAAATTCTGGGTGAGGTAATTATCTTTAGCAACCAGGAGTTTTGGTTTATACCTACATGGCACTTATACATTTCTGTCTAGCCCCTCAAAGAGTACACGCATAATGCTTTATTATAATCTTAAGTAAATTCTTTGGACAATCTTTATTGATCACCATATTAATTTAGTGACAAAAAAATTACCCTGTGACAAAAAAAAATTGCTTCGGATTTGAGGACTGTAAAGTCGCAGAAAATTTAGAATTAAGACGAATGAAACCGTCTCAATCAAATCTATTTTAAGATTAAAAAATACTTAGTAAAAGTGTAGACAAGCGAATTACTGATACTGAATAGGAATCAATATAAAATATTAATACCATGCCATATCTGTACAATAACTTTCGTGAGGAATATTCATATCAATTATTATTGTTCATTTTTCGGGTTAGCGGGACTATTTTCGAACTCGAACGGATATTCACACACAGATAGGTTTGGCTCGCGACATCTCCACGGACTCAGCTCATGAATAAGGGTTGCGTTGGAGTTCGAAACTAGTCAGACAAACCCGAAGGATGCACGTGAGTAGTAACCGGTGAACAATATATAATACCAAGCCAATAAATGAATTATTAACGAAAAATTTTGTAAGCTAACAAATTCACCTCTTTTAATATGGCACGGGTACATTTAACACCTTGTATTTTTTTTATCTTAACATTTATTCAACAAAAATGTGTACTAAATAGATATTAAAACTATACCAACCTATAAAACGTATAAATAAAACATATGCGATACACAAGATCAAAGCAAACAAATGATTCGCCAGAATTTATATAAAAGTGACGACCAATCCACCCAGTCATCATTATTCTATTAATCATCGTCGGAAATAATTCACATTAACGTTATATGCTAATTTCTGCTATGATTCATCTTCATTAGAGATGAAAGACTAGCAAATTTTACACCAAATCCGAATAGAAAATATAGTTTGGACGATGAAATGAATTTGACGAACTAAAGTCAACAATAAGGTCGACCTTTGGTTAAACAAAAAACTGTGACGTCAATCATAGAACATTTTCGAGTTAGTACAAACAAAAACATTGAAAATAATAGAATTACAGCATAACTTTATAGCTCGATTAATTTATCAAATGATTTGCAACTTTCAAAGCAGCCTTTGTCTAAAACTTTTTAACGTAAAATCATAGTTTACAAGTCTAATGTTTTAAACCGTTTTAATTAAATCAACAAAGTAAATTATTACTCTGGTAAGTTTTTGGAACAGTTCCAAATTCTATATTAAAATGTACTTTATCTCTGCATAGTAAGCGACCAAATTAATAAACTTGAATTAGTTTTAAAAATGTACTGCGAACATTGTTATTCAAAGCTGCGACCTAATGGGATCATTTTTAGTTTTCTGTTGTTATTATAATACTTGGTTTTTTGTTCAACATAATGTGGGTAAAGCATTGATGTGATTTGAGAAAGAATTATTTTTAGACGACCTAATTGGTGTGGTCACTGAGCGAGCGTCAAAATATTTAGATAATGGTTGTGGATTAGATTCTAGTGTTAATGTTTGTGAATCCTTATATAGGGAAGGAAATTCTAATAATACGGAAGACAAAGAAATTGAATATATTACAGTAATATGTTAAATATGCGAAGTGTTATAGTTGGAAATGTCCAATTCTATTCTGGACTAGCACTACGAGAATAAAACGAAATAAACCAGTCCACCTCCCAGAAAAGCTGATCGAAATGCATTGGTACTGTTCCAAGCCACGCATTAAACAAATTAGAATCACAAATTACAATATTGCGAAAGCATTAAATAATAACTAATTTTACCTTCTGAGCCAACTTTGAAAATGGACCTACTCTACGCTTAATATTCACCACACAAATCAGTAGCAACAATCCAAAAATTCAACTAAACCAACCATTTGACATCACAATTTTCAACATTACCACCTTGCTAATAGAATTTACTTTTCATCTGCGACGTTTTATCAAAATATTCATATTTGGAATCTCCATCGCCTATGGCTTGGGTCTCTTCGTCGTTGGTAACATTTGGATGGGGGCCAACTGACTGACCAAGCCTGGCCTCGAACGGTATTATTTCCACCATTTAGTCAGATTCTTTAGTTAGTCAATTGATTAGTCATAAGTATTTTGGGGCACCCCGATTTGAGGTCAGTGGTACAGAAGGGTTGTTTGGCAGGAAATAATGTTGTTGTTGTATTGTGGTAAGGAAAGGGAAAGAATATACCTTCTTTTTCTGTAAAGGGCATTGAAAGAAATCGTATCGAGGGTTGATTGTTAAGATCAGTTTTGTTAATAGAAGATTTATCTTTTATATAATCTGTTAAAGTAATTGTAAGAAATGTTTTGAGTTCCCAAACTTCTTCACGTTCATCGTGTACATTATCATTTACATTATTTATTGTTTTATTTAAAGCTGTAATCTTATTATGTATTATGTGTACGTAAATTATAATTTTCTTAGTCGTATGTTCTTGGTCTAAATTACTAATATTATTAATTTCAAAGTTATACACTACATTTAGATGTTTAGATGTATGTTAGTTAGTCAGGCTTGAATGTATTTGGACAAAATTTGGCACACAGACAGTTTTCAGCTTGAATTAATACTTTGTGTCACGCAGACAAAGTCACGGCCATCAGCTAGTATGAAATAAAACTTTTAAGTTTGAATTATTTCTTCAATTGGTTCATACATAATGCATTAAAAATTAATAGAAATCTACTAGCTTGCCAAAATTGCCAGTAGTCAAACAAATGTTTATAGAATTTTAATTATTAAAACAATTTTATAAGTAGCCAAAAATAACACGATTTGGAACATCAAACAGATCTAAAGTTAGAAATTTTTGAGGAAACAGAAATATGGTTGTGAGCAGAATTCGAACCTGCGCCTCCCGTATAAATACTCCAGGTGCATTGAGCGTTATGCCATCTCAGGTCTCATCACCATAAGCCGTATTAAAATGTGAAAGATGAATTTTGTGGTAGTGAGCAGTCAGGTCGAGATGACTTAGTGGTCAAAGCGCCTGGGGTATTTATCCGAGAGGCGCACGTTCGAATCCTGGTGACGATCATATTTTTCTTTCCAAAAACAGTACGCTATGCATGCCTTAATGCTTTTCAATAATTTATTGATAGATTTCTCAAAAAATCCATCTTGGCTGTAAAACGGCTGTTGACGCGTGGTTGAAAGACCGACTGCTATATCGCGTGTAGGGGTTCGATACCCACATGGTTAAATAGTTGCATAATCTACATATGGTTGTTGCGTGTCAGGATGCGTGTGCAAAGGTATTTTTTTTTTTTGTAAATTGCTTCAACGACATAAGGTGAGACTATAGTTTCCTTCTAATCTAAATTAATAACACATAGTATTATCACGCCTGTATACGTAACGTCACGACTGTCTCGTTGGTCCAGTGGTCCCAAGCGCGACTGCTGAGCAGGAGATCTCGGGTTCGATTCCCGGGTCGGGCGAAGTGTTATTTAGTTTTTCTATTAGGAAATTCTCAGTAGCAGCCCGGAGTTTGGAATTGTGCCCGGTTGATGGTAATAGGCTCACCACCTATTACATGGGACTTAAAAACAGCATTGGTGAAATGTGGGTGTACAATTGTGTACACCTCTGCCTACCCCTTCGGGGAATACAGGCGTGATGCTATGTTATATTATGTATACGTTAAGGGTTAGGGCAGAGGAGTACTGTTGCACACTAAAATTTCACCGATGTAGTAATTTAGTGTATGTATTTATTTATTTATTTATTATAGTACAACACCATCCTTACAGGTAAACACACAATGCGACAATGTAGGCATACCTATTAAAAATTAGAATTAAAATTATTACACATCCATCATATTATTAATACACATCCAAAACTTAAACTAACTTAATTAAAACGGAACAACATAAATAATAATTATTATTTACATCCACAATTAACAAATAAACAAAGCATGCATATAAAAAAAATGTAATTAAGTGGTGAGCCTATTGCCATCTACCAAGCGCTATTCTAAGCTCCAAGCTTCTACTGAGAATTTCTTCAACACAAAAACCCCAGTAAAACTTTCCCTGACGCGGGAATTGAACTAAGGAAGGAACTCAAGCTCAGCAGCTGCACTTGCACCAACTAGACCAATGTGACAGTCAATAATCTTGATATTTTATTTATCCAGGAAGCACAGGTTGAAAACCTGCTCACGATCGTATATTTCTTACCACAAAAAAATATCTTTAAATATTATCTATGATTCATTCTCTAATCTTAAAAAAAGTGGTTTAATATAATTTAGGACCAAAAAATAAGCAATATTTTCCAGCAACAATACATAACCCTGGTTCAGTAACGACCCATCAACTCATAAATACACATCGACCTTGTAAATCACGGCTTAAGATTCGGCACACAACGCGCGGTTTGTTCTAAAAGCGGGACACACGCCGGTCGTTAATCGGCAATGGACTCGTAATTCCGACGGGATGAAATTGAGGAAGGGCGGTGTAATGGTATTATGTTTGGGATATAAATAGTTGTTTGATTTTTTAATACTGGTTATTAAATATTGTATGGGTTTTTTACACGACTACCCAAAAAATGAGTGTTATGTTCTGTTAGTAACATCTTAGGTCTTCGCGATCACTACACATTATAATAAAACAACTTTTAACCGGATTAATCGCGTGTATTATATAGTAGCCTAGTCCTCCTGCGACCACGAACGCTACAAAGTGTTCGAAACGTCAGGAAACACAAAAACCCATACACGCGATTTATCCGGTTAAAAGTTGTTTTATTATAATTTTAAGATCTTTTGTTTCTTTATTCCACCATTACTTCTAAACGTCTGAAACGATATAGATTTTTTTTTTTTAAAGAAATTCTTTGTTACAGCCTGGAGTTTGGAATTGCCCTCACCATCTGGGACTAAGTAACAGCATTGGCGAAATGTGGGTTCATAATTACTGTGTACATCGCTGCCTACCCCCTCGGGGAATACAGGCGTGATGCTATGTGTATATGTTATTTATGATTTACTTAAATAAAATATTAATCTCACCTTTTTACACAACCCTCATTAGTACAGTTACCTTCCAAAATATAGTCTGGTATCTTTAATACATACATTGTGCCTTAAGCTATCTAACTTTACCCACCCACACCACACCGTTCAAACATCCCAACATCCACGAACACACACAAACTAATAAATTATTATTTACCGACCACCTCGATGTCACACGTCACTGTGTGTGTAGTGTGTATGTGTGTGTGTGTGTTTGTGTGTGTGTGTGTAAGTATGAGTATGTGTGTCAGTGGTAAATTCGTGAACTAATTACGAAATTAGATGTATGTAAACATAATGTTCGTCAATTTGCGAAACTTTGTACTTACTATACTTTACGTGATTGAGATTTTAGTCGTTAATTATGATTGTGGTGTTAGACTTACTACCGGTATACTTAAACTTGGGTAAGCAGAGAGTCCTCCGGCCAGGTGGAACAACTTACTAAAATCCTTTTTTTTTATATACATTGCCCGCACTTGGAATTTCTTTCTGTATCGTGAGTGCGTTTACAGGCATATAATAATCTCACAAGCACACACACACCCAGACCCGGAGCAATTATCTATAGATCGTACAAATATTTGCTCCGTGCAGGAATCGAACCTGCGACACGCAGCGCAGCAGTCGGTCTCTCGACCACTGCGCCAACCGCGCTGTCAAAGACTTGTGTAATAGGGGAACGTTTCTTATTCTTATTCTTTTCGATTTAATTTTATTAGTAATATCTTAGGTTTTCGCGATCACAATACATTATAATAAAACAATTTTTAACCGGATTAATCG
The DNA here is from genome assembly GCA_935421205.1 of Xylocampa areola. Taxonomy (NCBI): domain Eukaryota; kingdom Metazoa; phylum Arthropoda; class Insecta; order Lepidoptera; family Noctuidae; genus Xylocampa; species Xylocampa areola. The sequence continues at coordinate 611,195 of OW285225.1, read as the reverse complement.
CGTGTATTATTGGTTTGTTTTTCCTGACGTTTCGAACACTTTGCAGCGTTCGTGGTCGCAGGAGGGCTTTATTGTTTAATTTTTAGATTATTTAAATACAAATATAATTTACCATACATAATAAGAAACATGACGACTTGGAAACTGTCTTTTTTGTGTCGGTTGAAAACTTGTTTTTTTTTTTTATAAGTAATCAATTTCCTAAAATGTTGAATGAAAATATTGTAGTTGAAGGTGTAAAAGTATGCAGTTGTAAACCCATACGTCACCGATGCCGATATTTGGACCACTATAATAGGAATTAGTAACAGAAAAACCTAATGACACTGTTCCCAATCAAATCCAGGAACTCACGCTAGAGCGACCACTGAACCAATATTTATAATAAGCATTCATCAAAGTCATGAAAAACCAGTGAAAGTATCTTCATATTGATTAGAATACCATTACCTTATGTATGTCAAGTAGTGGGTGATAGCGCGCGTAAGCGGTACCACTTGGTTAGCTGCAGTGTTACGTCACGAACCAATCTAAATTGACATCGATTTCGCAGTTATAATGAGCACCATGTTTATGTGCTATCAATCATAGATTTGAATGAAATACGAGTGCAATAACAAACATATAACATCAGTCCTCTATTCCATGCAGGGTCAGGCAGAGATGTTATATTCGACACCTACAATTTACCGATGTTGTTGTTAAGTCCCATGTAATATGTTATCAGTCTATTATCATATTCCGGCAGCAATTCCAAACTCCGGGCTGCAACTGAAAATGTACTTAAAGAAAAATCCAATAAAAAAGCCTGACACAAGAATCGAACTAACTCACGCTTGCTTGCAACCACAAGACCAACGAAGCAGTCGATAAAAATTAGGAGGTCTATTTATAGCCTATGCCTCGTGAAGACAGGTCAAGTAGTGACGGGTGTAGCGAAGCCAAACATCGAAACGAACCAATAGTTGAGTAGTGAAACGTAAAACGTTTTAACTCTGCAACGCAAATAGCTTTGACAACCACGACGAAGGTACGCCATGTAAATATACAAGAAGTTTGCTTTGGATATTTTTAATGTTATTTGTTTCTTACGTTTTTAGCACATTGCTAATTTGATTGGTGAATAGAAATCATGCGTGTGTACTGTAATGCCCGGTTTTGAACATATATACAGCCTGTATTCCCAGATGCGGTAGGCAGAGGTGTACACACAATTAGTTGTACACCCACATTTCTCAAATTTATATTAAGTCACATGTAATTTGTGGTCTGCCTATTACCATCAACAGGACATAGGTTCAAACTCCAGGCTGCGACTAAGAGTTTCCTAACAAAAACTGGGACTAGGAAACGCTTGAGACCGCTAGGCCAAGGCAATCATAAAATGAAACATGTCATATTATCCCTATCTATATATATTTCCTATCCAGGAGCCACATCAGAAATAATTTCCAAAAAACGAACATAAATACCAAGTTAACTCAACCTAAAAATCAAAGTCACGACGCTTCAAACCTATAAATAAGGGAAGTCTACAAAAATAAGACCCTAAAAATAAACATTTAAGCCGCAAAAGGCAAATAAAACGACAAAACTCTTAAGTACGGACTAATTCAGAGACTCAAATATACAACCGATATAGTTGAGCTATAAAAAGAAAATGGTCCTACCAGACACGCAAATAGGAATGACCTTAGAACGAATCGAATAATCTACAACTACAACTACATTTTGGTATTTCTCAGTCAATTTCTTATACGCTTTATAGTCTGTCAAGTAGTGGGTAATGTAGCGTGGCATTAAAATAGACAACTGATTTTTCTCTCTTTATATTTCTATTTCTTTTAGTATAGTAGAAAAAGTTAATGTTTACTATAAACGTTTTCTAGAGTATTGTGATTATCTTTATAAAATATGAAAAATTTGTGGGTAGGCACAGGGTTAACATTGTAAATTTTTGCTCTTGGTATTTAAAAAAATAAAACAACTAAAATATTGAAGTTTTAATGATACACATTTGAAAATACCTGAATCTGCCTGTCGGGAAGTGTTTAATTCCTAAAACTAGAAGTTCTTATCATTTAAATGAAACAAGGAAGAGCATAGGGAAGAAAAAAAAAAAAAAAAAAATTAAAAAAAACAATTACAATAAGGGAGATATGGATTCCATCAAGAACACTTTGGCTGAGATGATGGAGAGCTTCAATGTGCGCATGACGGCCTTTGAAGCAGATCTGCATAAGAATCCGAGCGCGCCTTCCAGTACAACAGGACTGGCCACCGAGTTTGCCGCATACCGGACATTTATTGTCCAAGCACTTGGCAGCCTTCAGCAGCAGGTAGAGGTGCTTGCCCGTAGTGTAGATCACATGGAGATGCAAGGCCGAAGAAAGATGTTGTTGTTGCATGGAGTGACTGAATCTCAAAAGGAGGACACTGCGCTGGTAGTGGTTGCTGTTGTCAAGCAGCAACTCAAGTTTGTTGACTTCACAGAGGCCCAGATCAAGCGGTGTCACAGACTGGGGCGTCCTACATCTTCACAAAAGGCCCGTCCCATAGTCATTAAATTTCGTGATGTAGCACTCCGAGATGAGATCTGGTTCGCAAAAACCAAGCTTAAGGGTTCTGGGGTCACATTATCGGAGTTCCTGACCAAAGCTCGACACAGTGTATTTATGACTGCCCGGGAGAAGTTTGGGGTTAGTAGTTGCTGGACCAAGGCAGGAGCAATATACGTTCTTGAAACAGACGGCACTCGACACCGCATAACCTCCTCGTCAGACTTGTATAACATTGGACCGCAGGTAACGATTGAGCCTCAAATCCAACCAGAGGTAGAACCAAGAATCACTACAGTGAAGACAAAGCGTGCTGCTGCTACCAAAAAAGCAATGTAGTGATTCTGTTGAGAACTCTTTGTGCTGGGTGATGTGCACTTCTTATGTTTTTCTTTCATCTTGTGTAGCATGAATTGTATTTCTTCTCTTGCATGACAGCATACTACTCTCTACCTTCAATATTGCTTACTTTTTTCTAATTCTAGTTTTCTAACGCTAGGTATCATAATATTTCTAACAAAAACTTTTGAGCTGTCACATGCTAATGTCAAACCAATATATCTATGGTCGCGTTCTATATAACTAATTTCTTAGGACGATATTCTCACCATTTAATTTTATGTTACAAATTTATTTTATTTTTTGTTTTTATTTTCTTCAAAATTGATTGTTAACATAGTTATACTTTTGGATTTTATTGCCTGGACAATATGAATAATGTATTGTTTGCTATTTTTTTTATTTATTTTTTTTCTTATTATTATTTTTATTTTTTATTTTTTAGTTTTGGGTTTGTAAACACAACCGGCAGGTGGACCTCGAAATTATTCTTGTGAATAATTTTGATAATTTTATTATATTTTATTTATTTTATTGTCATATTTATTATAGGTACTGTATGTCTGATCTTAATTCTTCTGACAGTGAAAATTTCTTTTCAATTACCAGTGATGAGGACAGTTTTACTAGTGTGCCATCACTGGGTGATACACTGGCATCACTCTTTTCCGATGATTCTAAGAACTTTAATGTTGTTCATATCAATGCCCAAAGTATTCCGGCCCATTACACCGATATGCTGGCAAATTTTGACTGTACGAATCTCCATGCAATTCTTGTCTCCGAGTCCTGGTTAAAGCCCTGTCTTCCTTCTGCTTCTTATTCTCTTCCAGGTTTCCAGCTCATCAGGAACGATCGTGTGGATTGCGGCGGTGGCGGTGTTGCTATCTACCTTAGAACTAATATTTCATACTCGGTCACTAGCTTGTCTACACAGCCACCTCCGTCAAATGCTGGCGAGCACCTTTTTCTGGAAGTCGAACTTAATCACACTAAAGTCCTTCTCGGTGTCTATTACTCTCCATCCCTACGTGTAAATTACTTTACCTCTCTTGAAATTATTCTTGAAAATCTCGCTCCTTCGTACAGTCACTGTGTAATCATGGGTGATTTTAATACTTGCTTGCTAAAAAATGATACTCGCTCCTCCGCGCTTCATGCTATCGTAAATTCTAACAACCTATCCATTCTACCTCTCAATGCAACCCATAATTTCCCAAACTCATCTCCTTCTCTCTTAGATCTAGCTTTTGTTTCGTCTTTAGAACACGTCGCTAAACATGGCCAATGTGCAGCTGACGCCTTCTCATATCATGACCTTCTTTACTTATCATATAAGATTCGCCCACCCAAGGCAAAATCAAAATTACTGATGCAGCGTAGTTTTCGTGGCATGAATCTGGTTGACTTATGTAGGGATGCCAGCAATATCGATTGGTCATCACTTGTACAATCGAATTCTGTTGACGATCAAATCAATATTTTTAACTCAAACTTGGTCAAACTTTACGACGTCCATGCTCCAATACGCGCAATGAAAGTAAAGCACCTTCCATCACCTTGGCTGACCAAAGAAATAAAATCACTTTTAATGAAAAAGGCAGCGGCGAAATCAAAGTATAAATATCGACCTAATGATTTGAATCGTGATAGGTACATTGCCATCAGAAATCACTGCAATAAGGTGTGTAGGAATGCTCAACGCCGACATATTCATAACGCTGTTGAAAATAGTGATCCAGCTAAAGTTTGGAAATTTCTTCGAACTCTGGGGGTTGGAAAGTCTCGCCAAGATACCATCCCGAAAGATTTAAACATTGATCTACTAAATCAACATTTCTCTACTTCGTCTAATTTTGAAAAGACCACTAAATTAAATACACTGAACCACATTTCAATGCTTCCAGCCCCGGATTACTCGCCTTTCGTCTTTAATCAATTCACTGCTTGTGATGTTAAGAAGAGCATTTTATCAATATCATCCAACGCTATTGGAAGTGACTATATCAGCCGTTATATGATCCTTCCTATCCTCGACCAAATTCTTCCAGTCATATGTCATATCCTAAATTATTCCGTATCCAGTGGTATATTTCCATCTGCGTGGAAAGACGCCCAAATAACCCCACTACCTAAAAAATTGAATCCATGCTCTTTTTCTGATTATCGTCCTATATCTATACTCCCATTCCTCTCCAAAGTCCTTGAACGTCTCATACATAACCAACTCAACATGTTTCTCTCTAAAAATAATCTCCTTAATCCTTTCCAATCCGGTTTCCGTCCTGGCCATAGTACCACTACAGCCCTGGTTCATATAACGGATGATATGCGGTCAGGAATGGAAGACGGTAAGCTCTCAGTTCTAGCTTTGTTGGATTTCAGTAATGCCTTTAACACCGTCGATTTTGACATCCTACTGGCAATACTCAACTCTCTTAACATATCTCCAACAGGAATTGATTGGTTTCGTACTTACCTGTATGGCCGCCGGCAGCGTATTCAAATTGAACACACTTTTTCTCCTTGGTGTAATACATCTGCTGGTGTGCCTCAGGGCGGCGTATTATCTCCGTTACTCTTCGCAATTTTTATAAATTCATTATCCAAGTCTCTTACTTCTAACTACCACCTTTACGCAGATGATTTACAGATTTACTCACAAGCCCCCCTCGAACGGCTGGCGGAAGGTATTCTTGCTATCAATGGTGACCTTGAGCGCATATGCGAATGGAGTAAAGCCCATGGACTTAAGGTAAATCCTACAAAGAGTCAAATAATTATAATTGGCAGTTCTAGGATGATCTCCAAAATTAATTGGTCACATCTCCCCCAGGTCACTTGTGATGGCTACATCATTCCTTTCAGTGATAAAGTCAAGGACTTGGGGATATATATAGATAAAAACTTTTCCTGGGGACCGCAACTGCAGGAGGTTAGCCGGAAAATGTTTGCCTCGGTAGGGTCCTTGCGTCGGCTCCGCAACTTCCTTCCTATTGCCACGAAGACTGCGCTTGCAAAATCCCTCCTGTTTCCAATCCTTGATTACGCCGATGTCAGCTATTTAGATCTCACCGAAGACCAACTTGACAAACTTGAGCGTCTTCAGAATGTTTGTATTAGATTCATATTTGGTTTGCGCAAATATGATCATGTTTCGGAATTTCGTACAAAGCTCAAGTGGTTACCAATACGCCTTCGCCGGAATGCTCATATTCTTTCACTACTATACAATGTACTTTTCAATCCTGCCACACCACCTTATCTTAAAGAACGTTTTGAGTTCCTACATGATACACATTCGAGGTTCTTGAGATCATCGGAAAACCTTAAACTAAAAATGCCAATGCATTCCACGAAATTTCTCGACAAATCCTTTCATATCCAAGCTGTGCGACTGTGGAATGCATTGCCGGTGTCAATAAGACGGGCACAGACATTACCTAGTTTTAAGAATCTTGTATATAAACACTATTTATCCCTTTAATTCTTTCCTCCTCTTTTTGTTCATATTTCCTCCTTTTGATATAAATATATATATTTATTTATTTATTTATTGACTTGTACACATTTATGTATCTATGTGTCTATTTATTACGTATTTATTATATTGTGTATATATTTTATATGTTTATTTATCTCAGTTTTTATGTTCCTTTCCTTTATTTTTCTGTATCTGTACACCGTGTGTTGCCCCTTGTGTGTTTCTAAGCTCAAACTACTACTACCTGGTTGTCTGGAAGAGATCGCTATACGCGATAAGACCGCCGATTGTACTTTTGTTTTATATTTATGTTTTTTTCGTATTCTGTTTTTTTGGTGTACAATAAAGTGGATTTATTATTATTATTATTATTAATGTCGTAAACATTATTTTATTATTGAAAATGAACCGAGGCTGAGGTAGTATTTTTTCACTAGTTTTTGTAATAAAAGCCTGTGAAATTGCTCATATATGTTTATTAACATAATATAAACATAATAGTATCACGCTTGTATTCCCCAGCGGGTTATGTAGAGGTGTACTATTACACCCACTTTGCATTGTGCTTATTGTGCCCTAAAATAGTACCTAATAGGTGGTGAGAGTACTGCCATCTATCGGCCACTCCAAGCTGCATTTATGAATTTCCTGACCCAGGAATCGAACCCAAGACCTAACGCTTAGTAACCACACTTACGTTTCTAAAACGACAAGTCGGATCAAAAAAATATTTTTGCTGTTTATAGCCCAATTCTTAAGAAAGGTTATCATATATATCATCACGCTACGACCTTTAGGAGCTGAGCGAAAAGACAAAAGTGGGTGTCACCGCGTGGTACCACTAGTGTCTATAAATATAAAAATATAAATTGCCGCGTGTATGAAAGATCATCGATTCATCACTCGGGAGTGGTTCGACCGATTCAGCAGTTTCTTTTTTACATTTGTGATAGTCAAGGCAAGGCTTGTATGAATGAAAATTTTCGGAAAAGTTAAACATTTCAAAAAGAAAAACTGTCATTTCTGTATAATTAACACAGCGCGAAGCACTATTGGAAAAGTTTCCGATGTAAAAAAAAAATTGGTGGCATTTCTTTATAAATAGCACAGCGCGTAGCCCTTTTGGAAAAGTTTCCGATATAAAAAAAAATTGGTGGCATTTCTGTATAAATAGTCCAGCGCGAAGTCCTTTTGGAAAAGTTTCCGACATTACAAAAAAAATGGCATTTCTGTAGAAATAGCACAGTGCGAAGACCTTTTGAAACAGTTTCCGACATTTCTCAAAAAACTTATGGCATTTCTGTATAAATAGCACAGCGCGAAGCCGGGGCGGATCGGTAGTAGTGCGCAAATTATTTTTCTCTTAAACACAGATGTTTTAAATTAAACACACATAGAATGAAATATTACACAAATAAATAACAGAATCGTAAACGGCATCGACGTTCGATGACGTCATTGACCTGACCTACTAATACTGTGCAACAGTTCCAATTCTTACGCTTTTAATAATGGACTTCCCACGACTTTCACTGGCGAAACGGACATTGTCCACGAAACCGAACTTACGATACCTGCATCCATACAATTCCGCCTGTTTTCCATTGTGAGCAAGGACGATTGATCTCTTTAAATAATTATATTTTTATACATGTTAAGGCTTTGTAATGCCTTTATTGATTACTATTTCACCAAGGAAACATTGAAAAATAATAGACACGAACAGGGCTTGAATCCGCGATCCTTAACAGTCCGTGTCATCACTCTCGCAACTAAGCAACTGTATCGTCGTTCGATACTATTAAATTTCGAGCTTCCTTGTATTCGTTTTGATCGATTTATAGTTGCGAAAGTGTTTTTTAACAAATTAATGTATTGATGAAATAGAACCTTAGGGTTTAAGAAGACTGACCCATTTTTCTGGTGCAGGAGTCATGAAATAGCTGACCATGGTCCAGAGCCGGACCGCAGATCTATTTTGTGCGGATTTTTATTACTAATAATCGTGTACCAAATGCTTCGATAGTCTAGTGATCCAAAGCATGACTGCTGAGCAAGAGGTCTCGGGTTCGATACCCGGGTCGTGCAAATGGTTATTGAGTTTTATATTATGAAATTCTCAAAAATTATATTATGGAATTGTACCCGGTAGATAGCAATAGGCTTACCACCTATAACATGGGACTTAATAAAAGTATTTGTGAAATGGGGGTAGCTAAGTTTAAAAATAATGGAAACCTACTTAAGCCATTGAACACCAAAAAATACTAAAAAGTAATTTCCATTTTCAAATTTATCTCAGCTACCGTAAGTAGTGCCCTACGCAACGCCTAAAAAATAAAACCGACGAATCAAATTCCCTAAAAAAAATGTAATCAACATTTTCAGCAGATGACACAATCACCTCTCCAAATAGATCGAACGCTGTCGCTTCATTCATACCGCTAAATATATTCGTGTTCGAATGATATCACTGTGAGAAAAAATCCGAGGTCGAGCTCAGAACGTTTTTTTTTCTTTTTTCTTTTGTATGATTATTACTGCCTCTCTTGTCTAGTGGTCCCAAGCTCGACTGCTGAACATGAGATCTCGGGTTCAATTCTCTGGCTGGGCAGTGTTAATGACTTTTTCTGTTAGTAAATTCAAAGCAGTAGCCCGGAGTATGGAATCGCGCTCGGTAGATGGCAATAGCCTCACCACCTATTACATGGGACTTAATAACAGCATTGGTGAAATATGGATGTGTGACACAACTGTGTACACCTTTGCCTACCCCTTCAGGGAATACAGACGTGATGCTATGTTATGTTAATAGCTTTTCTATTTCCAGCATTGAGCTAGCTTCGTTTATTGGAAGTAAACCATGCGCCCTGTCTTTTCTCATAATTGATTCCTCTTTAGACAAAGCATTTGATTTCTACACTCAGATATTAATATCATTCGATCTATTATAAGATTATTTTGAGATATTAGCTAACTAAAACAGTAATGGACGTAAATAAATACAATATAATCTCGTGGTTGCCCAGTCGTTTGTGGTTTCAAATCTTGGCTTGTACTTAATGTGACTTATTCAATGTCATATGCACTTTCTTCATTATTCTCTCAGACATACGGTGAAGGAAAACATCATGAGGAAACTTGGACTTGGTGGTTTCTCTGTGTGATAAAATGTGGTGAGCCTATTGCCATCAATCAGGCAAAGTTCCAGACTCGTGGCTGCTACTGAGAAATTTACTAATACAAAAACCCAATAATACTGCATTACCGGAAGTGGAACCCAGGACCTCAAGCTCAGCAGTTGCGTTCCAGACTGAGTCGGGAGGTTGAGTTGCCTGCGTCCGTAAGAGTGCACCCTTAAAATGGAATCCCTACACGTGGCCCCTGGGTGGTGCAAAACAGGCAACACACCTCTGGTGGGAGGCTTCAGCCGCGGCTGGTTACCACACACTGGACGATGCCCTGAATTTTCCGGTGCAAACGTTGTGGGAGACGGGTCTGGGCAGTTCCATCAACTGCCCAACTATCGTTCTCCCAAAATCTATCCACTCTACTTAAGAGTGAATAGATTTATTCTGGATATACGTGCTCCATCCTCGGCCACACCGTCACTTACCATCAGGCGAGTTGGTGGCCAAACGAGAAAAAATTTTGATAAAAAAATTACCACTGGACCAACAAGGCAGTTAGAAAAGTTATTAACAGTACATAAGTAAAGTTACAATATTAAATAGAAAAAGAATACGGTCGTGAGTAGGATTCCAACCTGCGCCTCCCGGATAAATACTCCAGGCGCTCTGACCACTAAGCCATCTCAACCACTGCTCACCACCGCGAATTCTTCTTCCACATTTTAACTCGTCTTTTGGTGACGTCATTGGTATCTATTCAGTCCCTATTGACGTCAGTAAAAGTGGAGGAAAGATTCGCTTTAGCCAGCGAAGGTCACGGGAAGTCAGTTGGCACAGCACTTAGTACACCGGTGCAGAGGTACACGATGACTGATGCAAACATGGGATAGGAACTGCCTCATTGGTGTAGAATTCAGTCACCTGTATAGAGACTGCGTAGATGGCGATGACGTCACCTTAAGACGTATTAACATGTGGGTGGAGAATTTGGTGTAGTGAGTAGTGGTCGAGATGGCTTAGTTGGTCAGATCCCCTGAAATCTATCCGGGAGGCGCAGGCTCCAATTGTGTTCACGGCCGTATTTTTTATTTTTACTATGTTTTTTTATATGTTCCTTTGACTCCCAGAAAAATACTACTGGAGTATTTATAATATAAATATTCTGGGACGCGCAGGTGCGAATCCTGCTCACGAAGACCTTATTTTTTACAACTTTATTGTTTTTTTTTTTTTTAAATACATTGCCCCACTTTAGGAATTTCTTCCTGTATCGTGGGTGCGTTTACAGACATATAAACTCACAAGCACACACACACCCAGACCCGGAGCAATTATCTATTGATCGTACAAATATTTGCTCCATGCAGGAATCGAACCTACGACACGCAGCGCAGCAGTCGGTCTCTCGACCACTGCGCCAACCGCGCTGTCAATGTTAATTGGACACTTTAGGTACTTGGCAGTACGACAGGTTGAAGTCATCGATAAATAAACTATTCGCGAAATTCTCTGTGTCACCTCCTAGACTATAGACATGCCAATTGTAACATATCTAAATATAAGACGCCGTACTCAATGATATAAAAACTAAATTTATTTTAATTTATTTATATACCAAGACTAAAAGACTAATTGACTTAATTTGGGTCTGGGTGTGTGTGTGCTTGTGAGATTATATGTCTGTAAACGCACCCACGATACAGGAAGAAATTCCTAGTGTGGGGCAACGTTTTTAAAAAAAAAAAAAAAAATGTCTTAATCCGGGTTATAAACTATCTGTGTGCCAAATTTCATCTAAATCCGTACAGTAGTTATTGCGTGAAAGAGTAACAAACATCCATACATACAAACTTTCGCGTTTATAATTATATTAGTAGGATATTGATATTTAATTCTTAGATTAAATGTGTAAACATAACTTATAATGATTATAAAAGTTACCCAAAGTAAAGAAAGTTATAAGACGACAAAGATGAGTGATGACCTTAAGACGTTTCAGACAGGCACCTGTCCCATTGGACACCAGAACACTACATGTGAAATACCCGCGGCGAGTGCCAAGCATTCTGTCTGACACACGATTAGAAACGGTCTCGTGTGGCGATCACTTATGAAAATATTCTTTTACATGCTAATTCGTTAGTTATTCTAGTTTTTAAGATCTTTGTCTCTGTGGTAAGTGTAGCTACTGAGCGTGGGGTCCTGGACTCGATTCTCCGGTCGAAAGGTTATTTTCGAAGTCAAAGTATTTTTAAATATACACATGACATTACATCACGTCTATATTTTTCGGAGGGTAGGCAGATCAGACACCCACATTTCACCCAGTCCCATGCAATAGGTGTTGACTCTATTGACTTCTACCGGGCCCAATTCCAAACTCCGGGCTGCTACTGAGAATTTCATAACAGAAAAAGTCAATAACACTGCCTGACCCGGGAATCGAACCCGGGAGCTCATGCTCAGCAGTCGCGCTTGGGACCACTAGACCAACGGGGCTGTGTTGCATTATCTTAACATTTCTACCTCATTAGTCTAATTCATGCTAGTGCAGCTGTTAAGCGTGAAGTCCGTAGTTCGATTACTGGATCATGTAATTTTTTTTATGTTTAAAAAAACGTTGCCTCACACTAGAAATTTCTTCCTGTACCGTGGGTGCGTTTACAGACATTTAATCTCAAAAGCACACACACACCCAGACCCGGAGCAATTATCTATAGATCGTACAAATATTTGCTCCGTGCAGGAAACGAACCTGCGACACGCAGCGCAGCAGTCGGTCTCTCGACCACTGCGCCAACCGCGCTGTCGAAATTATTATCGAGTACTGATAAATCTTTCAAAAGCATTAACGCATGCGTACCGAACTCAACACTTATACATTTTTGTGAAAAGAAAAATACGGTTGTAAGCAGGATTCAAACCTGTGCCACCCAGACTATTATTCAGACTACACCAGTGAAGCAGTTACGCATAGCATACTTAAACATAATATTCTGAATTCTATCTAATATATTAATACCTAATAATGTCATATGCATATCCAATTAGACTGCCTCGTTGGTCTAGTGCATGAAGCAATTATAAAGAGGAGATGTTCTAAGGGCCTGTTCTAAAGGAACACCGCGTGACGATTTGCGGGGTGAGGGGGGCTGTCAAACGCCGAAAACACCGCCCACTTCTTCAGTCCCCACCCTAGCGGTGAATAGGGAAAACTGAAAGTTACAATATTCAATTCATTCTTACGTAATTCAGCTAAATTACGCTAGATGTCTCTAGTGTCTTTAAACTTTATTAAGAAATAAGTGTTCACACCGCTAAAAAAGAATTATATTTTTGTCGTGATAGTATTGAAAAAAGTTAATAAAATGACATATGTATTAAATTTTATGAAATATCATTATCAAAACATCGTAATTAACAGTACGACTCGGCCATTCAAGGATTGCCTTTTCTGCACTGTAGATGGCGGTTATCGAATATTCTATCATTAGAAAATTTGAAATAATGATAAATTTTAATACGATATTTTTTTGGCAAAATTAGCTTTGTATAGTGTTAAATCTACTTTCATACGTTTAATTATCAACTGAAAAGTATTTTTCTATGACATTTTTAGCTATATAAGTGATATTTAAAGGTTTCGACGTCTGGCGGCGAGTAGAAAAACTATAGAATTAATATGACGTTTCATAGATTTTTCTGGAACTTGCCTAATAAATTGCGTCTAAAATTACTTACGAATGAAATGTGATGCCTATCATGGCATCAGAACGTTTATCCCAGTAATTCTTGCAGGATAAAATACAACAGTTCTTTATTTCTCATAATAATATCGAAGTATATAAAAAAATACTATTCGATCGCGATCGTCGTATGCACAGGATGACTGCTGGCAGACTGAGCACGAGTGGGCGTGGCTTGACCGGGCCACACAACAGTTGTTTGGCGTCAGGACTCACTTAAAATCACGGTGCACAGTCGCTTAGGCCATGTCCTCTTTATAATTAGTCCATGGTCTAGTGGTCCCAAGCGCGACTGCTGAACAGGAGGTCTCGGGTTCGATCCCCGGGTCGGGCAAAGTGTTATTGAGTTTTTCTGTTAGGAAATTCTCAGTAGCAGCCCGGAGTTTGGAACTGTGCCCGGTTGATGGCAGTAGGCTCACCACCTATTACATGGGACTTAATAACAGCATTGGTGAAATGTGGGTGTACAACTGTGTACACCTCTGCCTACCCCTTCGGGGAATACAGGCGTGATGCTATGTTATGTTATATCCAATTAACATACATTTAATCACAACCTACATCATTGTAATTCTGATAATATTGTATTGTTTTCAATAAAATAACATTTCATACAGCCACTTAATATAATTAGTTTCGTAATTATTTTTGATCTCATATTATTATAATAAAACAACTTTTAACCGGAGCGTTCGTGGTCGCAGGAGGACTGCGACCACGAACGCTGCAAAGTGTTCGAAACGTCAGGAAAAACAAAAAACCAATAATACACGCGATGAATCCGGTTAAAAGTTGTTTTATTATAATGTGTAGTGATCGCGCAAACCTAAGATATTACTCATATTATTACTAATGAATGTTAAATATTTATAGAAATCAACTATATTTCCCATTATTAATTAAATTAAATTGAATTGTAACAATTTTAGCGTAATCAGTTTAACCGATATCATTTTTGTGCAGAAAGAAAATCGTCCTGTGCAGGATTTGAACCTGCGGTGCATCCCCAGACTACTCTAGAGATGCTCTATCAACTAAGCAATAAGAATAACTTCTCATAAAAAATTCTAACTTTATTTCATACGTTTCAAATACATTTGAATAAACTAAAATTGCAGTTTTATACTAAAAGTAACTATAAAAGCGAGACGAGACAAATTATGTGGCGTCAAAAGCTGAGATAAGCGCGTCAAACTAAACTTTTAGAGCAGTTTTAGCCGATGCATTTTTATGTGGTCACTAAAATTAGAGATGTCAAACTAAAATTGTGTTTAGTATTGATACATTCATATTACACACATGATTCCCGTCAGTGATGCGTCCCTGGGGTTCGAACTTACGACCTTTGACTTATTAGTCCAACTGTTATGCCACTGAGGCTATTGCTTCTGTATCAGAGTCAATTCATCATCATCATCATCATCCCCCTGCCCTTATTCCAATTGATTTGGGGTCGGCGCAGCATACCTATATCTGGAATGCTGCTAAAGTTTTGGCTATGTTTTATGACCGGCCGCCTGCCTGACGTCAACCCTCTTTGGGAATACTGTTGTTGGTGGTAACCGCCACCGATACGGTCTCCTTCTATCTAGCTATGTCACACCAAATGTTATCCATGCGCCAAGTTTTGATGTTATCCTACTATCACACTCCACTAACCGGGCCAATTAGATAATATAATATGTGCATTGTAAATAGAGAGACCTTGACCTTTGAGTTTGTTTCGACGTTTCTTCTCAGAGGTAGTCTGATAAGAAACGCCGACGCCATCTAGATCATAGTGACATCTATAACAGTTTTTAAAAGACCTACTTACAGAATAAACAATTTCATTTCATTTCTAGCTATGTCACACCAAATGTTATCCATGCGCCAGGTTCTGATGTTATCCTACTCTCGCACTCCACTAACCGAGCTAGAAGTATTTGTATCAGAGACAATTATATAAATATATTATTAATTTTTATTATATTCACAGAAGAGGAACACAGAGATGTGCGTGTATCTACAGCAATGTCTATCTTTCTGTATAAGCGGTATTGTTCTACGATTTATGGAGTCCGGGAATTAAAAAGAAGCACTGTTAAAGATATAAATATTTGTAGAATGTAAATTTCGGCAGTGATCAAGATTCGAACTCTGACCACTAAACCATCTTAACCTCTGCTCACTACTCCGAATTGTTCTTCCATATTTTAATTCTTCTTTTGGTGACGTCATCGCTATCTATTCAGTCCTTTTACAAAACACTGTTAATGCCAAAAATAAAATGTTTACTTATTTAATAGCTTCATAGTTCATAGTCAACCATGGCGGTGACGGTGTAGAAAGGATGGATGAAAGGCGATTGACTAAACTAGTACATGTGGCGAGAGGGGATGGAAGAGTCGGGGCAGGCCGACCTCGACGAACGTACCGCAATCAAATTGCGGACATTCTCAAGAAGGGACAAGGCAGGAACCACGTAAATCGACGAGCCTGCATGAAGAGGTTAATGAACATTGATGAAGCGAAAGAGATGTGAAATCGATAGTCTCTGCCTACCCCAATGGGAAACAAGCGTAATTGTATGTATGCATCTATGTGTGGGAGTGTACCTTCATTGTAAACTACCGCCTACCCCTTCAGGGTATAGGCGTAATACTACCCCATTGATCTAGGGGTCGCAAGCGTGACTGCTAAACATGAGGTCTTGGGTTCGATTCATGGGTCGGGCAAAGTGTTATAGGAATTCTTTCTTATTAGCAGCCCGGAGTTTGGAATTGTGACCGGTAGATGGCAATAGACTCACCACCTATAACGTAGAACGTAATACCATCATTGGTGAAATGTGGAAGTACAACTGTGTACGTACACCTCTACCTACCCCTTCGGTGAATACAGGCGTGATGCTATGTTATGTGTTCCTACATTTTTAAACTAAACAAAACTTGTTCAGTTGGAGTTTGCCATAAAGGCGGGCGCACACGGTATTTGGGTCAAGCGTACCAGCCACATATGAATAGTGCCGGGTTCATACGGGTTTAGTACAGGGAAGTGAATGTGGGTGAAATTATTCATATTTAGCGTGCGAATGTGTGCGTTCTGTAGTGTGCTTATATTGGTACTAATAGATGAAGCTTGAAGGAATTAGTACTGGAGTAGTTTTAGCGGGCGTACCGCTCTCGCCACTCGCATATGATTCGCAATCAGCGCGGTTTTTGACAGCGCGGTTGGCGCAGTGCTCGAGCGACCGACTGCTGCGCTGCGTGTCGCAGGTTCGATTCCGGCATGGAGCAAATATTTGTACGATCTACGGATAATTGCTCCGGGTCTGGGTATGTGTGCTTGTAAGATTATATGTCTGTAAACGCACCCATGATACAGGAAAAATACCTAGTGTGCAGCAACGTCTTTAAAAAAAAAAACGTAATGTTACCTTTTACCAGTATGGTTACAATGATAGTACACGATTTTATTCGTTTGTAACACAATTTTTTGTTAGTGTTAAGTTTTTTTATGTATTTTAATACTGTTAATGTAATGACGAGAGCTATTTTCGCTTTAGGACAAGTTCTTTTATTTTGTGTGTTACCTCACCCCCCGCTAAAAGTGGCGCGGAAATTTGTTCGATATTTAGTCAGAAGGCGTCTCCCGTCTGGTCCTCTAAGAGATGAAGGCACGAGATGCTCACGGCCTGTTGGGGAGTTGTCGGTTGAGGTTAAACAACACTTAGCGAGGTCAGTTTATGGATGGGTGATGGATAGAAAATTTTCTTCTGATGATTAACTGTCGTTGGTCTAGTGGTTCCAAGCGCGAAAGCTGAGCAGGAGGTCTCGGGTTCGTTTCCCGGGTCGGGCAAAGTGTTATTAAGTTTTTCTGTTAAGTTCTCAGTTGCAGCCCGGGTTTGGAATTGTGACCGGTAGACGGCAATAGGCTCACCACTTATTACATGGTACTTAATAAACAGCATTGGTGAAATGTGGGTGTACAGCTGTGTACACCTCTGCTCACCCTTTCGGGGAATACAGGCGTGATGCTATATTTTCTATGAAACAAAATGTTTCTAGTTAGAGAGCTCGTGTAAGTGTCTGTTGCACAGATCGATAGATCGGAGTCAAAAATCACTCAAAATTCAATTTCCACGAAATAAGTATTTTGTTTTGTACAACTTTCGTGTTTTCAAAAGTAACGGTAATAATAATAATAATAATAATAATATAATCTTTATTTTCTCTTTAACACGTTACAAGGTTACAGATTAATAGCATTAAAAAAGAGACTGGTGTCTGATGTAGGTGAGACCTGTATTTCAGATCACCAGGCTTCCCACTCAAGAAACTACACATTAACCTTACTATTATAACGGCAATACATGTTACATGTTAGGATTTTAAACTTAGAGCAATGAGTAGGTAATAATAATAAAAATATTAAGTTAAATTGATTGTTGGACAGTATGCTTGTGGAGTGTGGAAGTGAATGTGATTGATGTGTATTGTATTTGAATGAAATGTGTGTTAGGGTGCAATTACTATACAATACATGCAATAAAAATATAGCATAGAGCAAAAATAAACGAAAAAAGAAATTAGAACAACGGCTTTAAAAGACTTTCGGTACAGTCATAGTCCAGGCCTTGTAGCCATTCACAAACTAGTTTTTTACATTTGATGGCAGTTAGCGGGTAAATGGTAAGCTCTTTGTTTATTTTATTATATAAATATGGCCCAAGAAATGTAAAGAAATTTTGAGTTAATCTATTTTTGTGTTTAAGTTTAGAACATACATCTGCAGTTCTTCTTTTATCTAGGAGTGTTTTAGGTTCATATGTCATTTCCTTGTGTTTTTTTAGGATAATCGCAAGAACAAATAATTGTCGTACTGTTAGAACTTTCCAGCGCCGATATAGATCACTTGTTGGGTGGCGAAAAGGAAGGAACAAACTTACTTTAAGAATGGCTCTTTGGGCTCGCTCTAACTTGAGTAAATGAGTTTTAGCAGCTCCACCCCACGATGTAAGACAATACGACAACAAAGATTGGCACAGCACATAGTACACAGATTTTAATATTGTTGTATCAGCGACATGTCGGAGCGTTTTAAAAATATAGATCAGTTTCCTTGTTCTGCTGACTAGTTTCTCAATGTGTTCTTGGAAGCTTAGCCTTTCGTCGATAATAACACCCAGATATTTTATTAAATTAGTTTTAGTCAATTTAGGACAACCACACGTATCTTGACGAGCCGTACCGATAAAATTGCATGAATGCGCTGTTATTTGTTGGTTTGGTTGATCTCTACTTCTTAAGTTGTAACACATATATTTGGTTTTTTCTACATTAAGCGTTAATATGTTTTCATGCAACCATTTTGATACTTGATCAAAGCCCTTTTGGGCCCAGTGAAACACGTCATCCCAGGAGTCACCCTGGAAAAGCAGTGCAGTATCGTCAGCAAACGTTATCATCTTCCCATTTGTTAATTCTATTTGACATAAATCATTTATATAAACGAGAAACAACGTTGGACCGAGTATACTGCCCTGCGGGACGCCATATTTATTCAGAAGTTCATCACTCACCCAACCATCTACTTTTACCACCTGTTTCCTTTCATTAAGGTAGTCCTCAAATAACTGTAGAGGTAGGCCTCTAATACCTAAGTTTTCCAGTTTCCTGATCAAGACAGGGACAGATACTGTGTCAAATGCTTTAGCTAGATCTAAATATATAGCCAATGTTTTTTTCTTCTTATCAAGGTATGTCACAATGAAATCAGTAAGTTGATGAACAGCTTCAGAAGTTGATTTTCCATGACGAAAGCCAAACTGTGCTGGAGAAAACACATCATTATTTTCCAGAAACGCTACCAATCTAGTGTTCATCAGCCGCTCTAAGATTTTAGAAAGAGTCGGGAGGATAGCTATAGGTCGATAATTGTTGACACAGGATCTGTCCCCGCTCTTGAATACAGGTGTAATTTTTGCCTTTTTAAACTGACGTGGAAATACTCCCGTCTCAAAGGATTTATTACAGATAAAGGTGAGTGGAGGTACGACAATATCTACATGCCTTTTCAATAGTGCCCCTGAAATGTTATCCAAACCAGTAGCACAGTCATTTCTAAGATTGGCTATCATAGATTTGACTTCATGTTCGGTAGCTGGTAACAGGACCAATGATTTGAGTGAGCTTGAATGACTTTTGACACTTGGTGGAGTGCCCATGTTTAGAATATTTTTTTCAGCTAGCGATTGACCTATAGTTGCAAAAAAGGAATTAATATTATTTATCGAACGGATGGGATCTTGAGCGTTAAATAACTGCGAGGGGGTTTCTTTATTTTTGTTAGTATTGGTTAGGCTTTTAATGGCTTCCCAAAGTTTCTTATTATTATTACCTGCTTTTGTTATTTGTTCTTTCTCATAATTAATTTTGACTTTCTTGAGTATATTATTACAGAAAAGTCTGTATCTTTTATACGTGCATTTGATTGCTTCGTCATTGGGATATTTTTTCGTTTTTGAATAAAGGTTGTCACGATTTCGCATGCATCTAAGGAGACCCGGTGTAATCCACGGCTTCAGTATTCTCTTACGTCTAGCAGTTGTTAATATTTTTGAGTTTGTGTGTATAGCCTCTTTAAATGCATGAACAAAAAAATCCGTGGCATCATTAACATTTGTCATATTGTAAATAGGTAAAAAGTCGATGCTTTTTATGCTTTTATCTAGTCCATCAGAATCTAGCCGAATATAGGATTTAGACTTAAATTTTTTGGATTTATTATCTAACAAAAGAATTGCACAGTCATGGTCTGTGATGGATGCATGTGGAATATAACAACTGGCAATATGTTTTGTTTTTAATATTATATGATCCAAGCATGCTCGACCATGGGTTGGCATATAGTGTCCTGGTAACATACCGTGCGAAGAGGTCAGGTTAAGATAAAGGAATGATCTCTGGTCTTGTGTACCTTCAGAAATGTCGATATTTATATCACCTACTAGTATAATGTTACCGTACGATGAGTAAGTGCGTAAGCATTCATTTAGAGAGTTTAGAAAATTATCTATGTTTCTGTAACTAGGTGGTCGATAGATAGCAATAATGATTGTGGCTGCATTGAATTTAACGACAAGACAGTTGGCATCCATGAACTCTGGTTCCACCACTGTGAACTGATTTTCATTTTTACAATAAACGACAACACCCTCATTTTGAGTTTTATTCTTAATAGTATGGAAAGATGTGTATCCGTCTAAATAGGGAATATTAGGATTACGTTTAATCCAGCACTCTGTCAAGACTATGATATCCCACTGCACTGCAGCTCTTGCTAATAATGTTTCAAAATTGGCAAGGTTACAGTTTATGCTGCGTATATTTTGCGTTATTAACTTTAGGGTGCTGGAGGCATTTTGAACTAGGGTGCCGCAGTCGTCAATATTGCAAGACGCGGCATGGGCAACTGAGACTAAGTCCAAGTCATTATTTAGATTTTGTGTGAAATCAGCCATACTTATGAATTAACAATGATTTTTTGCACCAGAATGTATAGGGACAGACCATTTTACTTTTATAGTTATTATAGAAATACGATTCCATACTATAGCAGTAATTGAATATCCTAAAATAAAGCGTTATAAAAAAAGTGTAATTGCATCTTTGTGGGTGTTTATGATGTGTGATAGGTAGAGAGCGTGTTGAGTATGTTATTGTTGCGTGTATAAGTGTTTGAGTTTTGTGAATAATGTGTTTGTCCAGCAGAACAAGTAGTAATTTAACAGAATAAAAATTAATGAATGAACATACAGTGTATAGTAAAAAAGTGCATGCAGTGAGACAAGATTTAGTGACTAGTCAGATTTTTTCTTCAGATTTTAAATTGGTTAGATCCTTTTCTTCATTGATTCGTACCGATGGAGCACCTTCCTTTTTGCGGATGTAAATTTTTCCTCCTGCAGTCCAGCAAAATTTGTATGCATACGTCTTCGCAAAATCTCTTGAGAGGAAAAACAATCTCCTAGTTTTGTATGTAAGATTTTCTGTAATATAAATAGTCTTAGCTGGACCTTTAATATGAAGATGGGACGTGTTTAGTTTATTCTCTTTATGTTGATTGTTGAATATTTTGCATTGTTCCAAAATACTTTCCTTCATGATAATAGAAGCAAAATCGACAATGATTGGCTTGTTACTTGCGGTCTTAGTGTTTATACGGTAAACATCTCTAATATCAGAACTTTGTATAGATAGATTCAATGTTTCACTAATGTTACTTATAATTTTTAATAAATCCTGCTTTGATTCTTCTTGGTTAGGTGGAATATTTTTAATCTCGATACTCGAATTTTTCTGTGTCTTTTCTAAAGTTTCAATTTTATTCTCAAGTGAATGTATATATTCTATATCGTTTTTCCTTTCAATTTCCATGCATTGTATTTGTTTTCTTAGATCCACATACTCATTAGATAGGTGTTCGATAGTTTCAATTATTCCCTCATTTTGCTGACGGATGTTATTTATAGCGATTTGCAGGGCGTCCAGTTTTTGGCTCTGCTCCTGCTTCAATGAAGTGATCATTTCCCTTATTTCGGTAATTGATTCTGATAGCTCGTCATCATGAGCCCGTTTCCGAGACCTAGGACGACTAGATACATTGCGTGTGTCTTCATTTTCTGTATCAGTTGCGGCTGTTGTACTAAGGTTTGTATCAGAATCGCTGGGTTTTAAACCTGATTTTGGTGATTTCGTTGGCGTTCGTCTAAGAGGCATGATTTTTGATAAATATTAATCAGTAATCTGGTAGGAAAGGAGAAGGAAATCTACTCTTGATTTTAACTATTATCTTTGTATCATTTATATTTATTTTCGTATTATTTATGAAGGCAACTCTTTATATTCACTGTTGTGTTTTGCCACGAAACAAGATAAAATATTAAAATCCAAAAAGAGATCACTGTTCGTAGTGGGGCTCGAACTCGATCTATCGAGACTGAGCGTCGGCTCTTAAACCACTAGGCTACACGGTTGACGTTTAGGTTGACAAAATAGGTGGATGGTTTATGCATGATTGCAAACTGTCTACAAAATAATGTTATCTTTGAAGGAATCGTTTTGCACAATTATTTCGAATCACCCACAACACAAACTTGTTACTTGTAAAATCTTGGATTTTGTTTACAGAGTTATCAACAACAACGGTTGTTTATATGTTTATTAATGTCACTGAGTTTTCTGTCACTTATTTATACACTTTTATTCACAATTGTTTTTATATTTGACATCGTAAAACCATTTGTAAGTAATTTAAAACATGGAGCGTCCAAAAAACACGACTGCTCTTGACGACGTTTCGCGGCGGGGGGAACTCTAGTTATTTCTACGAAAAAAAGTTTTTAATTTTGTTCTGTTACAGCTACTCACTGTACATATATATATAGCTATATGCTATTTGTTCAAATGTACAGAACTACATACTGTAAAAAATTTAAACGTAAAATCTCTAATGTTTTACAAAAAAATAAAAGTTGAAGCTATCGTCGATATCAAAGCCATATAGCGACTTCAAAGACCAACTACAAATATTTGCCTTCAGAAAACATGTAACCAAACATACATATCATCACGCTTGTATGCATAGAAAGGTTGGGTAGAGGTGTACCTACAGCCACATAACAACGAACCTGTCGGCACTTACCGCGTCTAATCGCAAACTCTGGATCTCTACTGAGAATTTTGCATAATTTCTTTTTTTTTTTTCACATTGAGCTCCGATAATAGTTTCCCGGTCCCGAATCGAACCCAGATCCTTAGGCACTCAGCAGTCGTTATTTAGTAATATCTTAGGTTTTTGCGATCACTACACATTATAATAAAACAACTTTTAATGGCGTGTATTATTGGTTTATGTTTTTCCTGACGTTTCGAACACTTTGCAGCGTTCGTGGTCACAGGAGGACTAAGGTCTAAGGAAAAAATACTGAAACAAACTCAGTGGAACCTTTGAGTTTGTTTTGGTATTTCTTCTCCGGTATAGTCTTAGGAAATACCGTCGAAATTTAGTTTTAAATATGTATCAGAGACAAAAATAATTATATGAATTTTATGAATTATATGTACGGTAGACTGAAATAATTTTAAATAAACTGTTGAGACACCTGACACCTTAGTCCTCCTGCGACCACGAACGCTGCAAAGTGTTCGAAACGTCAGGAAAAACAAAAACCAATAATACATGCGATTAATCCGGTTAAAAAAAATTGTTATAATTTTTAGAACTGCCCCGGCGGTAGCTTGAGGTCTTGGGTTCGATTTTCGGGTCGGACAAGGTGGTATTGAATTTTTCTGTTATAAAATTCTCAGTAGCCGTTCGGGGTTTGAAATTATGCCTGGTATATGGCAATATGCTCCTCGGGTAGGCACCTCTGCCTACCCTTTCGGGGAATACAGGCGTGATGTTATATATTTTATATCAAAAATGGATCTACCTTTGGCCACCAACTCGCCTCGATCCGCACAGCATCCGTGATGGATTTTTCATACTTGGAAAAAACTACTACTTGTTCTGTGCGAGAATCGAACCGAAAGCCTTCGGCGAACAAGCCGATCTCCCTAACACTGACACTGCTGTCAAATCGAACCTTAAACCACGCGCTCAATAGCCGATCTCACTACTAAATACCGTCTTAAATAATTTCCATCATAGCGTCCCATTCGTGTATTAAAAGATGTTCGGATCAAACCAGGTCACATTCCTATGTCGTGACCGCAAATTATTTTGATACATCTCTGTCGCTCCCGTTTTATTTGGCGCCGTGATGCGTATACAGGAAAATAACGTATTCGTGTTAATGTTTGGCGTAGAAGAAATGGGATGGGAAATGACATTTGAGTAAAATGATAACGTCGTATTTCTTATATTGCGACGGAAAAAGTTTTTTATGTATTTCGAAATATATCTCGTAAATTCCACTTTCTTAGTCATATAGCAGACATAATATGACCAGCCCGTAACTGTCCCACTACAGGGCAAGGGCCTCTTCTCATACAGAGAAGGCACGAGCATTGATCACCACGCTAGCTCACTGCGGGTTGGCGATTTCGGAACATCAAGTGTCGTCACGATGCTTTCCTTCACCGTATGTCTGTGATGTGTGATTGGGTAACATACGAAGATGTAGGTTTGAACCTGCAATCTGTGGCTCAGTAAACAGGTATTTTTTTTATACTTTGCTTTATAAATCAACAAATAATAACAATTAAAAAAATAGGTCATCTATAACAAATTATAATACACAAATACTACTTCATTTTACACAACCAATCAAAAAATTTACAAAATGGCGTCTACATTTCATCCCGTGCCATCAAATAAAGTGCATCTAATGCTACCACGAGACAGCCGCAACAAACAAACCCAACGTTTACACACGGGGCTATTTTTAGGCACTTTTGAAAAACAGAAATCAATGAGTGTCGACAGAATGGAGACTAATGAGATGGTGAAGATTGTTTGATTATTTTAATACCAGATATCATAACATGGCCGCATTTGTCTAGTGGTCAAAAGTGCAGCAGCTGAGCGTTAGGTGCTGGGTTGGATACCCGGGTTGAGCAGTGTTATTGAGTTTTTCTTTTCTGCAATTCTCAGTAAGCAATCTGGACTCTGGAATTTTGCCGAATTAATGGTGCTATATACGGAACTTAATAACAGCATCGATGAAATGTGGGTGTATAGAATATATCTCTGCCTAAACCTTTGGGGAATACAAGCGTGATGCTATACTATACATTCTAAGTAGCTGCCCGGAGTTTGGAATTGTGGTAACTGGCAATATGCTTACCAACTATCATAGAAGATTGATTTTTAACAAAACAGTAGTTTTTATATATTTTTTATACATGTTATGGCCATATTAGTTTAAGTGTTATTGAGTTTTTCTGTTAGAAAATTCTCAGTAGCAGCCTAGAGCTTGGAATTGTTCCCGGTAGTTGGCAATAGGCTCACCACCTATTATATGAAACTTAATAATGGTATTGGTGAAATGTGGATGTACAATTGTGTACACGTCTGCCTACCCCTTCAGGGAATACAGGCGTGAGGCTATGTAATGTTATGTTTACATTAGTAATCCCTATAATCTTAATATTTTCTAAGGAAATATTGATACATAGTAGACACGAATGGGATCCCAACCCGCGACCCTTGTCAGACCGTGACATCACCCCCTCAACTCAGCTATCCTGTCGTTTGTTCGCATCTAATAAATTTAAATTTCTCTTTTTTTCCATCTTAAAGAAAAGACTATTAGCAATAATTATTTACCAATACATAAAACCATCAAAAACTTTGAAATTTAATAAATGCGAACAGTCGTCACTAGTTCTCTCCTACCTACCCCTTAAAAAACACAAGCGTAGATATACAAAGAAATACCATCAATCATCCAAATTTTGACCCACCCCCCTCTGTCAATAACTCTTGATATAAACAAACATGAACTGAACCATACTCAATTTATTTGTCTTTCATCAAAACATCGATGCGCATTGGTGAAATTTGTGTGTAGAACTGTGTCCACCTCTGCCGACCCCCTCGGAGAATACAGGCGTGATGCTACACTATGTATTATAAAACAAAATCCCACGCCCCGTCTGTCTGTCTGTCTAATCGCGATAAACTCAAAAACGACTGAACGAATTTTCATGCAGGTTTCACCAATAGACAGAGTGATTCATGAGAAAAGTTTAGGTGTATATTTTTTGTATAATAACTTTCGTGAGACACATTCATATTAATTATTGTTTAATGGGTATTACTCACGCGTGAATTTGACCCGCGACATCGCCGCGGGCTCAGCTCATGAATAAGGGCTCCGTTCGAGTTCGAAACTAGCTTGGCAATCCCGAAGAATGCGCTTAAGTAATAATCGTTAAGCAATAGTTAATGTTTTGTGTAAATTGGTTGAAATATGACGATGATTGTTGAAGATGTCGGAAAAAATCGGTGTCACGAGCGCGAAGCAGGTGCGGGTTGCTAGCACTTTATATTTTGAAACAGACTCAACCGATAAATAAATCTAATTTAACTTCAAAATAACAAACGAGAAAGCATCGAGAATCAAATCGAAAACCAAATCCTTTTATGTTGACGATCATAGATTATAGAAATAAGGGAGATGAGACAAATTTTACAGCCGTATCAATTGTTATAGCTTCACTGCCGAATAATTATTACTGAGAAGAACTTCATGGTTGTTGCAGTCACAGTGGTCTGCTGTAACGCGTGTCAAGGGTTCGAATCACTCACATATCAAATATTTACACGCATACATATGTACATAGTATCACGCCTGTATTCCCGAAGGGGTAGGCAAAGGTATACACCCTTATACCTACATCCATATTTTACCAATACTGTTATTAAGTCCCATGTAATAGGTGGTGAGCCTATTACCATCTTTCGGGCACAATTTCAAACTCCGGACAGAATTTCCTCACAGAAAAATGCAAGAACACTTTGCCCAACCCCGGAAGCGAACCCAGGACCTCATGCTCAGCAGTCGCGCTTCGAACCACTAGACCAACGAGGCAGTTAGCATACATAGCATAGCATCACGCCTGTAGGTGTTCCCCGAAGAGGTAAAAGATTCAGTTTAATTTTTCAAACACATTATCGCATGCGTAGCGAACTTTAACGTTATAAATTTCGTGAAAAGGATAATAGGGCCATGAGCAGGATTTGAACCTGAGCCTCCCGGGATTATAGGGACTGAATAGCGATGACGTCACCATAAGACACTTCATATTATGGAAGAAGAATTCGGAGTAGTGAGCAGAGGTCAAAATGGATTAGTTGGCAGAGCGCCTGGAGTATTTATCCAAGAGGCACAGGTTCAAATCCTGCTCACGATCCTATATATATTTCTACAACAAAAAATTACTTACTTAAGACAGAAGACAAATAAATCTATGAAACGCATTAACACATGCGTGGCGAATTCTAAAGGATTTTTTTTTGTGAAAAAAAAATGATCTGTAAAAATTATCCAGGAGGCGCAGGTTCGAATCCTGCTCACGACCGTGTTTTTCTTTCTACATAAAATTATAACTTTAGGTAGAAAATTTTGGAATATATCCGATAACATATACGTAAGTAATATGTGTATAATACAAAATTATACAAAAGTGGAAAGAGTCACTAGCGGCGAGTTTGGTAAGGACGGGCGATGGACATATATTAATGGTGGACGCCGTGACACCGTTCTGAATAATTATACTTCGCTGGCTTTCCTCGAGAGTTTTATACTCATAATCTAGGTTATTTTCGCTGTTGAAGAGCCTTCCTTATTCTAAAAGATTGGTTACTCTCCAAGAAATTATATTTTTTATATCAAAAAGGGAATTACGTTTGGCCACCAACTCGCCTGATGTTAAGCGACGGTGTGGCCGAGGATGGAGCACGTAGATCAAGAAGAAATCTATTCACCCTAAATAGAGTGGATAGATTTAGGGAGAACGAGAGTTAGGGAGTTGATGGAACTGCCCAGACCCGTCTCCCACAACGGTTGCACCGGACTATATCTCGAAACACGACTAGGTCGCTTCACGGCATGGCTTCGTCTGGTGGGTGGTAATCAAAGTTGTGTTGCCTGTTCTGCACCACCCAGGGGCCACGTATAGGGATTCTATTTTAAGGGTGCACTCCTACGGACGCGGGCTACTCAGTAAAAAATTCATTATTTACCCAGCTTGTGAGTTTAAAGGTCCTGGTTCGATTTCCAGGTCGGGCAAAGTGTTAGGTATTGAGTTTTACGAAAACTTCTCAGTAGCGGCACGGAGCTTGGAATTGTGCCCTGTTGATGGCATATAGGTTGATAGTCTCACCACCTATTACATGGGACTTAATATCAAGATTGCTAAAATATGAGTGGACAACTGTGGACACCTCTGCCTACCTCCGACGAGCTAGCATGAAGAGGTTAATGAACATAAATTAAGCAGAGGTTTATCAGAATCCTAAGAAGTGGAAATTAATTGACTCTGCATACCCCAATGGGAAACAAGCGTAATTGTATGTATGGGCTCCTACTGAGAATTTTCTCACAGAAAAACTCAATAACACTTTCCCCAACCCCGGCATTGAACCCATATCTCTTAACAGCCGTGCTTGGGACCACTAGACCACTGAGGTAAGATTAATTAATTAATTTATGATACTACTTTAAAAATGTAGTGAAACTTCAACTACAAGTTAATAAATAAATAAATCTGTCAACCATCCCTGTTAACCGTACACCTTAATTAACCAATTTAAAAACAAACCAATTAACTAAAGTTTAAACGAACCGTTCCACGCTGCTTACCCCGCTGGGAGCGAGCGCGATACGTGCATTAACGAAGAAGGTTTTACACCGGCTCAAGTAGCGATACCCAATACTGGTGGAATTTCATTATTATGAAAATTTTAAACTTATGATGGAATATGAGCTAATAATTGTACCTTGTCTAGGCCAGCGGGGTAATTTCGCAACACCCTGACTTAAGTTTATAATGAATCGGACACCTGTATAGGACCCAAAAATACCAAAAGATGTGTTAAAATTGTGGAAGAAGAATTCACGGTAGTGAGCAGATATCGAGATGGCTCAGTGTTCAGATCGCCTGGAGTATTTATACGGGAGGCGCAGGTTCGAATCCTGCTCATGACCGTATTTTTTTCCATTTAATATCATAACTTTAGCGTTCGCTAAGCATGCGTTAATGCTTTTCAAAGATTTGTCTTTAATTTATAATGCTTTCATTGTTCAAAAGTTATGAGATTTCTAGTAAAGCCAAACTCATAGCTGAGCTCGGATTTGTATTATGCGAATTATGATATATATTATCCAAAATCCAAAGTATATAGCACTCCATGCTCTTGACTGTACTTCATTTCTAACAATCTCTCTCTACAAAAAAGAAGAAGTATGAGGACTCTTATCTCTCTTAAAAAGTATGAAGACAATGTTATCCTGAAAAAATCAGATTTCTAGCATTATCCATACCGACATTATGACAGTTCGAAAATACGACATAATGCTTCCAGAAATGGATCAATATGCAATACATTGTACCATGAATGTATACCAAGTAGGGAACCACCTTTCAGTTAGGAAACTCTCAATTTGAAATTGTGCCTGGTAGCTGGCAATAGCCTCACCATATGGGACATCTTTTATCACATGGGACTTCATAATAGCGTTGGTGAAATGGGAAAACAGGTGTGATCCTATGTTATGTTACGTTATGTGTTTGAATGTTTTTGGCGCAAATTTTCACTGAGCTTTACACAACTGCTGTTAGAGGTTCGGTTCCAACACCTTTGCCCTAGGATTGCTTATGGAACAGCTCATAAGCCCTTAGAGTATTATTTCGGACTTCTGTTCCAAGCTGTATTGGTTGGCCGTTTCAGGTAAGTCCAGATTTTATCGCAAAGTTTTCCTTGAGTCAGTGATAGATGGCGACGTGGTAGACCGTGAAGGAGATGGTGGGATGAGCTAGACATATTTAATATAAAATGGAACACAGCAGCTCTAAACAGACAAACATGGAAGTCATGGGAGGATGCATTTGCCCAGCAGTGGGATGATACAAGCTAACAGTAACAGTGTCAGTGATGTCTTAGATTAAATGAAGCTTACGAGTATAAGAGCAACTTATGAAATGTAAAAAATTTTATTCCATTTTTTTTTTAATTGTAGGGTTGGCTATGCATGCATTAATGCTTTTCGAAGATTTATCTGTATTTCATAAGTATGATATGGTTAATGTGGAAATAAAACTGACTTTTACTTTGCACTAAGAAAGTGCACATGACGTTGTAAAAGTCACTTTGGAATACACAAGGTTGTAAATTCACATCCTGGTTCTCGGGAAACCCGTAAACCTTCTAACACGACACGTTTAAGCTCGCTTTTAAATTATGTGACTGAAAATTATATTCAGTTCTAGAAGTTTACGATGAAATTGATTAATTTAGTCTTAATCTGTGCTCAGAAATGATAGCTATTCTGTATAACTAGATTTTATTCTCGCAAAAGTGGAGCTTTACTGCTAAATGCTCAAATGCTACTGTATTACGTTTCATCATTCTCTTCTTCGTATCATATGGTTGATGAACAACCTAGTCTAGCCAACATGGCTTTGCACACCATCGAGAACATCTCTCAGGTGTGCTGGTTTCCTCACAATGTTTTCCTTCACCGTTTTAAAAAAGCGGTAATTCTTTTCTAATACGCACATGACTTCGAAATCAGTGGTGCGTGCCTTGAATTCAAAGTTTGACTTTCCAGCCCAACGGGCATACCACTATTTTATACTAACGAGGCTACTAGGTTAACATGACCCCCACCCCCCACATGAATATGGCAAAATAGTGATAAGAAGGCTCTTGTTCAATATTCATTGCATCGAAACTAAGAAATACAGCAAATGTCCGTTATAGGACCAAAAAACAATTAGAAGTGCTCTTATATGCAATCTTACGATCAGTTACCTCATGCATGGCCCAGCAAGTTAACGGTGTTAGAAACCAGGTGTTCACAGTCTGATCTTATCGGTAAGAAGGTAGATGCCTCTGCCCTGTTAAGTATGTTCAGTAAAACAGAACATATAAGGCGACCATTCTATATTAAGCAGGTGTACTTTTAACAACTATAATTATTTCACCGATATATCCCATAAGAAGTCCCATGTAGTGGTAAACTAATTGTCATCTTTCGGGTACAATTCCAAAAACTTTCTAAAGTTTCCTAACAGAATAGCCACACACTTTTCTCAACCCAGGAATATAACCCAGGATTTACGCTCAACAGCCATGCTTATGTCCTCTAGCTAAAGCAATGAGGCAGATAAAATATTCAGTTCAGATAAACAACAGTACTAAACCAACAGAAGCGAAGATCGAAATAAAGAAAAACAGTTTCAAAAACCATTTCACTAAATAAAAGTCCTAAACGTAAACGTTTATTTACAGAGATAAAGATTGACATTTGGTCCTCAGGGACGCATAAGACAGCTCAGGAAATCTGGCAACGGAAAATATATATTCTTCTATATTCACTATCGAATTCCGAATTCCAACAGAATTCGTGCAATTCCTAATATTCCAATCCAAATTCAAACTAAAAGCGAGCTTTTGAAACAGCAATAACTGTAAACCATTATGCTAATGACGTCACATGTACATAGGTATGTAAACTCCAACCACCCATCCATACATTTCACTGGTACATCAGGTTTCAAAAGTTCAGTGAGTGGAAGAGGTGGCTTTGTGTGAATACTGATGTCCTGCATTTGGTTAGACTAGAAATCAACCCTGCAATAGTTAGTTGATAATATGTCGGAAAACTGGTCCTTTTGGCAAAGTTACAGCAAATAACAGGCCAGTAATAAAAGAAAGAAAATATATGAAGGATATCATAGATGTATAAGTATGTTATAAAATTTCCGCAGATATAGTAATACAAAAAAGCCACAAGTTTCATGCAAAGTAATGTTTTTTAAAGAAACTGCGACGTTAAGTGCAAAAAGCCGTTTAAAATGCTCACTCGTTCATGTCATGTTCAAATTCAAATTTAAATATTTTTATTTCAAATAAACCATATTACAGGCACTTATGAAAAGTCAAAACTAGGTGCACGGTTCCAAGGCGTTGATCTTATGGAGAAGAGCCGGCAAGAAACTTCATAGACACTCTTTTTAAAATAAATTGGTTTAACAATAAATAAGGTAATGTGAGAATAATGCAGGTTAATGAGCAGAATAAGAAAGGAAAGTAAACTTATATAGCCTTGTAAAATGATTGCCAATGCAGTTAGGAGCCGACCAGTCCCGACAGACAGCACCCGTTCACGAGCATGACGTGCACATCAGCCTCGCTTAGCTCAACCATTTTGTAGGGAACTCGACGACCCGATGTACGACGCCACCATCAGCAGGACATTTTAGCGAGCATGACAAACTCGTAATGCCTGACAATAGGCAGTATGTATGTAATATTAGATTAAAACTAACATTAATATCCACATGTGGTTTTATATATTTCAATTTTATTGCACACAATACTTTTACCTATCAAAATAAATTAAATTTCTATAACGAAACCTATTTTGATCCCCAAGTTACAGACATTATGTTAATTCTCAACACATATACATAAATAAGCGTAGATGCATAAATACAAACCAATAACGTTGGTTCTAAACCGAACTGATGAATACAACCGATTCGTTTTACGCGCCATCGTAAATCTGACTATAACATAAACAAGATAAAGACATTCCGATGCTGATTTGAGCCACATTTTAGGGGAAAATTTTGACAGACGACTGGATTTTCGTAATGTTTCCATAGATTTGTTTTTTGTTTTTGTGTTGTATTGTTGGTCATCAACCCTGAAGAGATAAGTCGGAATATATTCCTTTTATTCTTTGATGAGCATTTGAAGGAACAGCCTGCCTCGTTGGTCTAATGGTCCTAAGTGTAACTGCTGAGCATGAGGTCCTGGGTTCGATTCCTGGGTCGGGAAAAGTGTTATTCAGTTTTTCTGTTTGGTAAATCTCTGTAGCAGAACAGAGTTTGGAATTATACCCGGTAGATGGCAATAGGCCTCTTACATGGGAGTTAATAACAGCATTAGTGAAAAGTGGCTGTACAACTGTGTACACCTCTGCCTACCCCTTCGCGGAATACAGGCTGATGCTATGTTATGATATGTTTATATTAATATCAAAATCATTGAGAAAGCTATCCTCATCTTTCATGTTCGCCTAAAATTGAACCATTTTCCATTAAAAGCTAGCATAACACTGTTGTACACCCACATTTCACTCATTCCGTCTCTGATTCTCATGTAGATAGTAACTTCAGAACATAGTTCCATCTGTCTAACACCATTTTTATATCCTTCTTCTTCATATAAGCTTCTTATAAGCATTACCGAATGCCTATAAACAACAAATAACTCTATGCTTTCCTTTTTTCAACGCACCTAGGATTAAGGATTGTATGCACTACGCCAATATCACACGAGTAAAACATTATTGCCTAACTAGAGAAACTGACTATCCTGGTCCTAAAATCCACATCGTTGCGTGTAGTAACACACGTATTTTTACAAATATATTTCTTTCTGTTCATTAATATGTTATTTTTGTTTTTGATTGTGGTTTTGTGTCTGCAATGGTATTCTAGTAATATAATCAAAGGTCACCGGTTCAAACTCAAGGCACGCACCGTTGACTTTTTTAGATATGTGGGTATTATACATTCATTACAACTTGTTTAAGACGGTAAATGAAAATATTGTGAGGAATCCAGTACACGGAGAGATGTGCTCAATGGCTAAAGTAATGGCAAAGATCTGAGGACGGCTTAAACTCGAACACCAAGTTGTTTTCAACCACACGATAAGAAGTAATTAATTTGGTTTGGTGTAAACCCGGCCTACTTATATAGATCCCTAGATACTAGGTGTTACGTAACGACACTAATAAAGTTTATACAAGTACGTGTGAGGCTTCCCACTTTTAGTTGAAAGCTAAAAATATGTTTTCGTCTGTTCTTAAAGAGGCATCAGAGACAATTTTGTATTGTTCAAAGAGACTAAAAATGTTGTACCATTTCATTAACTAACTTTGAGTAAGAATAAAGTTAAGGTCTCCAATGACAAAATATAAAATGACTATAATTCTTAATTGACCCATTTTGCAGTAGAGCGTACCTGTAATAAATCGAGAGATCAGATTACTCAGATAACTTAAGATTTCAAGGGTAAATATAATTAATCATCTATTTCTAGCCCAATATAATGATTGTCCAAACAATTTGGTGTCAATATCTTAACGGAAGGTAAATACCATTTCAGTTCAATTAAATTGACTCTGTGCAAACACTGAAGGTTTTACATTTCAACCAAAATTTATCCAATAACCGTTCGTCCAATCAAAATTTCATTATAAGAAAAATAAAAACATGAGCGATATGAACACAAAATGTTTATCATCCTGTATTTAAATAAACTGAGAACAGATAAAACAAAAAAAACGGCTCAAACGAACACAGATTTACCAAAAACAAAACAACTTTCATACTTGAAAATATTTCATAGCATCATAGCATGTATTCCCCGAAGGGGTAGGCAGAGGTGTACACAATTGTACACCCAAATTTCACCAATGCTGTTATTAAGTCCCATGAAATAGGTGGTGAGCCTATTGCCATTAACCGGGCACATTTCCAAACTCCGGGCTGCTACTGAGAATTTCCTAACAGAAAAACTCAATAACACTGTGCCCGACCCGGGAATCGAACCCGAGACCTCCTGCTCAGCAGTCGCGCTGCGGACCACTAAACCAACGAGGCAGTTAAAATTTTGAAAATATATAGTTGAAAATATTTCAATTGATAAAAATAAATAACGTAGTAATTATAACAATAGTAGTATCACGCCCTAAAAGGCTCAGCAGAGGTATATTGGTGCACACCCATATTTCAGCTATGTTGTTAGTTAGTCCCATGTAATAGGCGGTGAGCCTATTGATAGTGACATTAGTAGAAATTGGTAGTTAGCGAATTCTAGTCAACTTAATATGATCAGTCTCATTGTAGATACGCATTATTGTCCTTTTGATAATAATTGAATAATTAATAAGAATTAATAATAGGGTTGGATTTGCTCACAGTTTGAATTAAAACAATATCATCTAAATTATCAGACATTTCAGTTTGTTTCGCTACTTCTTCTCAGACCTAGCCAAAAGCGAAATAATGACATCATCTAGATATAAACAAAATATATTTGAAAACCAAAATAGTTATAATAATAAAAAATAAAAATATATAATATCATAACAGTATGTTTTGATTACATTTGGATCTAATTATAGCTGTAAAATGGCGCAAGTAAAGACAACGTTCCTAGCAAATGCACTTTTATTAAATTGAAAGTAATGTCAAATAGTCATCTGTTATTACTTTGATTGTAGCCATTGTAACTTAACTTATAATGATGAGAAGCGATATTTCATTCATTCATAACTTCATACGCATAGTTAGTGAATTGACTTTAATAACAGTATGTGGAATAACAAACAGCATTCAGGGGTAGATTGGTAATTATAGCTCAGTGAAAATTTGTATTGATTATACCATACCCATATGTTGATGAAGATAGACTTCGCTTAAATAATTATGGAGAAGATTATTTGAAAGATGTAAGAGAATTCTTTTTTACATAAGTTTGCAAGATTTTTCTTCTAAAGCATATTGATAAATTTGTTTGGACACTGCACGGTCTAACAACTCCTGATGATGCCCCGTGGCGGGCGAAACACGTGTAGAGTAGTTGGTGGTAGTCGGAATTTTCACCGCTTGCGTATGTGCATTTATTTGCGGGCAGTGCAAAGGTAATGCATGACTACCCTCAATATTGTGGAAGTAGCTAGATATTGTATTTATTTGCATCCATTGTAATGGACTTCCGCAAAGTAACACCTGAATCTATTCAATGAATTGAATTCCTCAAGAAAGTGTAGTTACAAAATTTGATCCCTTTAACCGAGAGTTTGAAAAGAAGGTAGATTCTCAATAGAAGTCTAGGAATGAAGTTCAAAGGTATTTTCTTATTAACAAATATAACTTTGAACAATTAAATTCATAAGCGTAGCTGGTAGAATAGGTAGCAAAATGTACGTAAATCAATTTCCAAGACTCCACACTAAGTTCTTAATTTTAACTGAAAATGTTGAGTCGTGTTCTGTAATTATGCAAAACTTTTTTGAAATGATTTTAATTCAACACAGAACCAACTTTTGCATATTATTTAACGTTCATTTAGTTTTGCACATTACCCGCTAAATTACAGCTGACATTGTAAAATTCTCACATAAAAGGCTCCACGAAATTCTATTTAAACCCACAGAGAATGCGAATAAAATTTTATTTTATATGACATTTATTCGGCGCTCGATTCTGTCGAAACGTCAATAAATTGAAGCAGACCAAAAAAATATGGCATTACATTTTCCATCAGCAAATGCTGATGTAGTTTTTATTTTATTGCGTTGGGAATAAAGACCATTAAGTAAATGTATTCTTGGATATTTTACATTCAATTAGTCGCTATCTTTACTTTCCTTCGTCAAACTATCAAAGACTTGACCAAAATTGGTTAGAGGGGACTGTTTGCTTGTTTAGCGAAAGTGCTCCCCGTAACAGATACCCATAGTGTCCCAGATGGGACTAAAGGACATCGTCAACATACTCCCATGAACTTCAATATTCATTTTATTGACTCGTGTACTCATTTCTCAATGAATACTATAGATACAGTTAATGAGAAACGAGAACACGAGAGAGATACAGACATAATATAATAATGAAAAATGCAACTTTTTAATCAAAAGTCCGCGATCTATATCAGATCAATTCTATTAACAAGATTGGATATATGAAAATATATGAATATCCAAACATTGCCGACGATGATGAATGTGCTGAAAAAATAAAAGAGCAGCATCCCAGCGTACGTCATCAATCTAATCTGCCTAACAAACATAAGACGAGAATATATTTCATTTGGCCGGACGAGCGGAGCGGACCAAGAAAAAATAATATAAATCATTCAAAATAGCTTACGGTCGGCGATTGCGTACACACTGAAATCACAAAAATTTGACACTTCCTCGGGTAATAGTTACACCCGAAAATCACACCTCACTGACCGAAACCTTAGTTTCGCACACAATATACAACAAAACACAATTCCCGCTGTGATTTTATGATATTATTATAATAAATACTGACACAAAGCATCGACGTTTATTAATCCAGATACGAAAACATTCGGCGCGTTCGGTCGTTCGTGATGGGATGAAGCGACGTGCGCTCCTCGCGACGGTCTCACCGATACTGGCTAGGCTAGCCTGTGCAGGGGCGGCATGGCGCTGTGTGGGTGCATGTGTAATCACAAGGGTTGTTTTGCGCCAGTGTGAGTGCTCTTCAGGTCACCAGAATTCGGTGAAGACAAGCGTTGTGAAGTGGCGTGCCCTATTTTAACTGACTCTTTTAGGTTTTAGGCCGTGGAAATTGCACGCAAGTCCTAAAGGAGCTTACGAACGTCGCTGGACCGCATTCACTCTCAAAACGTTACAGTATTAGCAGTAATGCGGATTTTAGCTAATGAATTTTAATTCTTCGGGACTCCAGTTTAATTACATGAATTCCTTTCGTGCTCAGAATGAGTAGTGGCGTTAAATCTTGGTGGTTTTACATTAGCGACCCTTTTACTGTTGTGAGTGTATTCTAAAGTAATGTATTCGTATTTTCGAATAAACTTGTTTAAATAAAAGCTGTGTCTAGAGATGATGTTTCGCGCATATTGTAAGCGTTGATTACTATTTCAACGATTCAATCGGCCCTGAAATAAACACGTGTCGGGCGAGAATTTAACTGTTTTTCGATGTAGTTTTTGGAGTATTTTTGTGCGGTATTTGCTGCATCTGGATGTGGAATTACAATTAGTGCTAAAACACTAGTAGTTTGAGACTCTTTTGGTATGAATATGGAAAGTTAAATGCTGATTAAATTGCACTTTGTAAAACAGGTAACCGGGTCAGCGCTTACTGGAACACTTTGCGGGTAGCAAAACATATGAGTAG
Organism: Xylocampa areola; assembly: GCA_935421205.1. Lineage (NCBI taxonomy): Eukaryota > Metazoa > Arthropoda > Insecta > Lepidoptera > Noctuidae > Xylocampa > Xylocampa areola. The sequence continues at coordinate 573,246 of OW285225.1, read as the reverse complement.
TTAAATAATAATAGAATTCTACATATGTACGTAGTGTGTAGTTTTTTTTTTATGTTTTTTGCTTTCCGGTTTGTTCGCTATCTTGGGGGCTACTATTAATGAATGGTTCCTACAGTATATGGTAAAGAATATTAAGCCTGATTAAAAATTAAGATTTATGACAGCCGTTCATAATCATAATCATAATCATATTCTTTATTGCAAATCCACAATTTAAAGATAAGATCGTAATATAAATAACATGGTAGCAATCGTGGACCCTGATGGGCACAGCAAATAGTAAATTAGAAGAGAGGAAGGCGTTGTATATAGGTATAGAAATATTTGTTGCTCAAGTATTCATATTCCTTTTTAATGTATCTAAGTATGTATAGTATTGTTATTATGTTTGTATTTCTAAAATAAATAAATAAAATCTAAATACCTACTATTTAGATTTTAAGTATAGTTTTTGTATTTTAGTACATTATATTATTAGGTTATCCGTTCTAAATTTTGTATAAATTTATTGTGTTATATTTATTTTATTGTATTATTTATATTTGTTGATTGTGGTGAATATTTTATAATTTTTTTATTACAGCTGAATATTTTATTGTTCATTTTTTTATATTTAAGTTTACTTTTATATTATGTATTTATTTATTATATTTAAATTATAGGTAAGTATGTATGGGTTTAGCAGGAAAAGGTGTTTGTAATATGATTATATTTGTATAAAATTAATATTTTCATGTTATTTGTTTATCCGTAAGATATTCACTAATCGTGTAGTATGCTTTATTTATTAGTATTTGCTTTAGGGTGTTTAGGACCTTCGTGTCGCTAGGCTCATCTTTTATTTTGTTGGGTAATTTATTATATATTTTGATGCACATTACATATGGGCTATTTGAGTGTAGTGTCATGTTGGAACTAGGTAGCATAAGCATGTTTTTGTGTCGCAGTGATCTGTTTGTGTTTCGGTCTCCGCGCTTTGTAAAGAAGGTGGAGTACCTTCTAACGAATTTACATATTTCTAGAATATAAATGCAAGGCAACGTAAGTATTTTATATTTTTGGAAATAGGGTTTACAACTGTCTGTTTGTTCAATGTTTGTAAGTATTCGGTTTTTTTTTTTTTGTTGTATGAAGAGTGATGGCGCGTCGGTGCTGTTGCCCCACATGATGATGCCGTAGCTGAGTCGGGAGTGAGCGTAAGCGTAATAAGCACTCAATGCAGTTGGTAGGTCTGTGGTTATTTTTAATTCTCGAAAAGCGTAAGTAAATTTGGAAATCTTGGACTTAATATTTTGGATGTGTGACTTCCAGTTGATGTGAGTGTCTATTGTAAGTCCGAGAAGCGTGAAATCGTCGACAACGTCTATTTTTATATTATTTGTAAAGAAGTTAATTGTTATTGGAGATTTTTGGTAGGGGTAAAAAGTCATAATTTTTGTTTTTTTGTAGTTTATTTGTATAGTTTTTGAGTTTATTGTAGTTAGAGTATATTATAGTTTATTGAGTATAGTTTGTAGCTGTGTATTTATTTCTGTTTCGTTACGGCATGAAGTAAGAAGGGAGACGTCATCCACGAATAGTATACCGTTACGAGTAGTCAGAGGCCTGAAAGTCTCACAACCAGTCATATCACGAGATGACTGGGTTGTGGAGGTCAGAGGCAGTCGCTCCATGTAAAATACTGGTATTAAGCTGCATCCGGTTTGAATGGAAACCGTCCCCAATGTAATTGGGAAAAAGCTAGGCGGATTGTAAGTCTTATTCAGAGGAAAATAAAGTTCAGTCTTCTCCCGACATGCTCCCGTAGAGATGGAGTTTTTTTTTTTTTATAAAATCGTTGCCCCGCACTAAGAATTTTTTCCTGTGTCGTGGGTGCGTTTACAGACATATAATCTCACAAGCACACACACACCCACACCTGGAGCAATTATCCGTAGATCGTACAAATATTTGCTCCGTGCAGGAATCGAACCTGCGACACGCAGCGCAGCAGTCGGTCTCTCGACCACCGCGCCAACCGCGCTGTTACGTACACGTATGTTTAACAGGAATTAACGCGCAATAAATACCTTTGAATCGCTTGACGTTTCGATCAGGTTGCACTGATCGTGGTCACAAGCGTTTTCAAAAGTACCTATAATCTATTCAAGATAAATCTTTGAAAAGCATTAACGCATGCTTAGCGAACTCTAAAATTTATTATATTAAATGAAAAAATAGTACGGTCGCGAACAGGATTCGAACCTGCGCCTCCCGGATAAATACTCCAGGCGCTCTGACCACTAAGCCATCTCGATCGAGACTCGGTCATTTAATATAATAACTTTACCTGTAATCTAGTCTATTTAAAATAACAAGAAGTTGACTTCAATATATTACATTTCTTTGGTACAAAATACTAAATAAATCAATGTTTAAAAATATCTATAGTAATATTATAAATGCAAAAGTAACTCTGTTTGTTAGTTAACTTCTCACGACTAAACGGCTGAACGGATCGTAATGAAATTTGGCAAGGAGATAGATTGTATCTTGGGGAAAGACATAGGCTACCTTTAGTCGCGCAGACAAAGTCGCGGGCACCAGCTAGTATTAAAGTAACTTTGTTAGTTTGTTTGTTACCTTTTGACGATTAAACGGCTGAACGATTTTTTATGAATTTTGTTATAGATATAGATTGGACCTTGGAGGAGGACATAAACTACATTTTGTCACGCAGGAGAAGTCGCGGGCACCAGCTATTGACAAATACCAATATGTTGGTGTTCAAAAGTAGGTATGTATGTACTTGCATAATAACTGGTTTATATTGGGCTTAAGTGTTATCTGAGCATCATGTAGGAAGTTTTTTTTTATTTTTTATGTATTGTTATACAGATTTGTAATCTGGCGGTTTTGAGGTTTTTATATGATCTACGCAAATGTTCTGCTGATCTGGTATCGCCTTGCGACAGGTCGTTGAGCTACACGATGACAGATGCATGTGTGCCGTCAGTTAGGACAGGCCAACTCGAAACTGATATGGCTCTTTCTTAAAAAGGCCATTCCAGATACCCTACATGGTTACGCTCACATAGGAATGTTTAATGATGTCTGGACTTTAAAAGAGTCAAGGTCTCTTTTGAGTCCTTTGAGTCTGTTTCGGCATTTCTTCTCAGAGGAAGTTAGATAGGAAACGCCGACGCCATCTAGATCATATTGACATGTAAAAGAGTATTAAAAGACCTAGTTACAGAATAAACAATTTCATTTCATTCATTTCAATCATTTCATTCCGTTCATTTCGTTCATATCATTCCGTTCATTTCGTTCATATCATTCATTGCGTTCATTTCGTTCAGTTCGTTCATTTCATTCATTTCGTTCATTTCTTTCATTTCGTCCATTTCGTTCATTATTTCCATTTCATTCATTTCATTTCATTAAACTTCAGTTTCGATAATTTCCCAGTAGTTGGCAATAAGCTCACATGAGACTTGTAACGACGTCAGTGAAATGTGAGTGTAAAACAGTATACAGTACATCTCTGCCTTAACTCTACGGGTTATCCAAGCGTGATGCTATGTAATATCACTTCCTAGTCCTGTTTCCTAGCGCATTGTGGTCAGTTAGTGCAACGTCTAACCTGAGTGTGGTGACGACTATAATGTAAGGCCATCCGTGAATTTTATTTATTTACTTTATGCACACAACAGAAGTTGTACAAAGGCGGACTTAATGCCTCAGGCATTTTCTAACAGTCAACCTTAGGGTGATGCAGAGAGAAAATGTGCTAGGTGCAATATGGAGATATGACAAAACTCAATTCTAAGGAAGGTACACTGTTATAATAACATATATTATAATACTATATAAATAACTAAAATAATAAAAGGATAAATAAATCAATTTAGCATACTATATATGTATATAAATATATGTAAATACTACATAAATAAATAAAGTGAAGTTACAATATTAAATGAAAAAAAAAGCGTTAATGCTTTTCAAAGATTTATCTTGAACTAAAGTGAAGTTAAGGTTGATATTAAAATTAATCAATAAAGTGAATAAGTCAGAATGGATATTATGATTTAGAAAAGTGAGTAATAACCGTTGAACAATAATTTAATGAATATGAATGTGTCTCACGAAAGTTATTATTTATCCCTTTTGTAGTAAAGACTGAGAATCCTTTCAATCAAATCTTTATCGCTGAACACAGGTTACAATAATGGATGCAAATAAATACAATATTTAGCTACTTCCGCAATATTGTGGGTAGTTATGCAAATACCTGGGCACTAAAATCTAACATCTACCAAGCACGCCAAACTCCGGGCTGCTGTCTAAAATTTCCTAATAGGAAACCCAATACCACTTTACCAAACCCGTAAAAGAACCAAGGACCTCAGGCTCAGCAGTCGCGCTTGGGACCACTAGAACAACGAGGCAAAACTATCATACTTGCCTAAACTGTGCTTCACCGCAAAATAACCCAACATTTCCTTTTCCCTGCACCAAGGAATTGACACCCTAGGCAACCATCAGAATTCCGTTACTGCGCTAGACGAATTTATTCGGCGGTAGTTGGTAGTTAAGCCACAAATGTACACGTACAAAGGGCGCTGCCACAGCGGCACAAAGGACCAGGTTCGTGTTCGGAAGATTATTTCATTTATTCGTAGTTGGGCTTTAGATAAGCTCTGTTGTTGATGAACGCGTACTAATTATGTATTTTTGTTGGGATTTGGAAGTAATCTCTCATCTAGTTGAAGGCTTTTTGGTTTATACATGAATCTTGTTCCACTAAACTGTTAATTAATTATCACTGCTTCGTTGGTCTAGTGGTCCTTAGCGCGACTGCTGAGCATGAGGTCTTGGGTTCGGTTTCTACGTACGGCAGTTGATTTTGTGCTAGGCAATTTTCAGTAGCAGCCCGATATTTGGAACTGTACCCAGATGACAATAGGCTCACCACATATAACATGGGACTTTATAGCAGCATTTGTGAAAAGTGGGTGTACACTCTGCCTAACCCTTCGGGGAATACAGGCGTCATGCTACGTTATGTTTAATGATCACATATTGAAGACGGTGAACATAGTGAGAAAACCGGCATTTTAATACGCACTTGATTTCTTCTTGCCTTGGGTATGAAATTGCGACCTTTGACTTGCCAGTCCAACGGTCCCACCATTAGGCTATCACTGCTTCACCAAACACTAATTAAAAATGATAATTTTTCTTTGCCTTATTAACAACTAACAGGTTCATAAACCTTGACGATTGAAGAGAGTTATAAAGAAGCTTATATTCAAAAGTTATTTTATACTTTAGAGTCCGCTAAGCATGCGTTAATGCTTGTAAAAGCTTATATTCAGCGGTAAAAGTTAATAATCAGATAATTATGACAAAAAGCATATACTTAACATTAATAAATATACTAACTCAGCACTCATTGTGCCAATAGTGGTCTCAGCCAATGGGTTAATACCCAAGAGCCTCGACAAACATCTTAGGAGGCTCTCGTTAGGCAGCTGGGTCAAGGGCTTGATGCGAAAGAAGTAAGAAAGAAAGCAAGCTCCTAAAAGCAGTACTCCTCAATACGGCATGAATTTATTGTCAGGAGGTTTCTCTCGCTGGAGCCCTAACCACCGGTAGCTTGGACCCTGTTCCCGAAACCGGTGGCCTAGTGTCTCTTTATATATTTTTAAAATCTATCTGCTTATCTGCCTAGCCTTTTCCCAATTATATTGGGATCGGCTTCCAGGCAAACCGCATGCAGTTTAATATCAGTATTTTACATGGAGTGACTGCTTACCTGAACTTCACAACTACGTTTCTTGGTAACACGATATCTGGTGGCATGACTGGTTGTTAGACTTTCAGGCCTCTGACTACCCGTAACGGCTGTCATAGATCTTAATTTGACAACATTTTAAAATATATATTAATTATTGTTTAACGGTTATTACTCACGCGCATTCTTCGGGATTGCCCGACTAGTTTCGAACTCGAACGGAGCCCTTACTTATGAGCTGAGCCCGCGGCGATGTCGCGCGTCAAACCCAAGTCAAACTCAGTTTGCGCGTGAGTAATAACGTTTAAACAATAATTAATATGAATGTGTCTCACGAAAGTTATTATACAAAAATATATATTGTTCTATTTTGTTTAATATGTATTTAAAATTATAATGAATACGTATAATTAGAACGAATAAAGAGATATTATATAATAATGCGAGAGAAAGGACCAAAACCGTTTTAACAAAATCTGTTAATTCCTACAGGTGAGTGAAGTAAATAATCTACCTATCTCGAAACATTTCTAATCAGGTAACGGATCTGAGATCTTGAGGGGTTGGGATCGGTCTCCCGATTAATCCCTAACCCTACAGATTTGGGGTGAAATTGGGTCATTTGCACCTTTAGGTTTCTAGTTTTGAGAATCAATCTCACAACAACTCGTTTCGTGTGGGCTTTCGAAATACAGATTTAATCTAGGATCGGAATTCGTAGAAGTTAGTAACAAGATGAATCTATAGCTTGTGGGATTTGTATAGATTAGTTTGTTTCCGAAAACTCTGGTAAAACTCTGTGTAATTGTGCTTCGTGTCTCTGCATTGCTTATTTTATGATACGAAAAGTTATGTATTGGTTTCTTGTGGAATTTTCAATAAGCATAAGTTTTAAAAACATTGTTTAAAAATATTACGCAAAAATAATAGTTTATTGAGACATCATACAAAACTTCACACTAATACTAATCTGATTACATGGCATCATAGCCTGCATTCCCCGAAGGGCTAGGCAGAGGTGTACATAGTTACACCCACATTTCCCCAATGCTGTTATTACGTCCCATGTTATAGGTGGTGAGTCTATTGCCATCTACCGGGTACAGTTACAAACTCCAGACTGCTACTGAGAAGTTTCTAACAGAAAACCCAATAACATTGCCCTACCCGGGAATCGAATCCGAGACCTTTTTTTAAAGATCATTAATGCCACCTGTATAGGGACCACATTCGGTCACCTGTATAGGGACTGAATAAATAGCAATGATTTCACCAAAAGCTGTATTAAAATGTGCAAGAAGAATTGGTGAGCAGAGGCCGAGATTGCTTAGCGGTCAGAGCGCCTGGAGTATTTATCCGGGAGGTAAAAATTTATAACATTAAAGTTCGCTATGGAAGCGTTAATGTTTTTTTAAGATTTATCTGTATCACTAATGTCATTTCGGCACCTTACAACTGTAAAGTCGTAACCCTGAGTTTAAATTTAATAGATACGAGGATACGGACATGCGCCACGGTAGCTCAGTTGGGAGAGCCATGACACGGTATGTCAAAGTTCACGGGTTCGAGTCCCGTTCATGTCTATTATTTTTCAGTGTTTCTCTACAGTTAATTTGATACAACTTGACACACTACTATCTCTTCAATTACCTTTAGGACCAAAGTAATCTATATAATTGGTCCTTCGCTCCGCAGCTCACAGAACTAAACACCTAAATATTTAGCCTCGGTTTTGGTCTAATTCCAGATTTGCCTGTGGCTGTACTATAACTCGTATGCATAATAAACAATGTGGGTAAGCAGATTGCACAGTGCAACACTGAGAAGCGTATACTATTCTACTGAGAATTAATATTGCGTAGTACTCTCGTTTTAGGATAATACAATAAGGAAAATGCGAGGTAACGAATGGTCAGACCTTTTACTTGTCAATGTTGAGTTTAAGGTTGGGTTTAGTAACTAAAGTGTTATGGCGTGCCTCGTTGGTCTTGTGGTCGCAGGCGCAGCTGCTGAGTGTGAGGTCCTGAGTTCGATAAAAAGTGTTATTAAGTTTTTCTAGTAGAAAATTTCTCAGTAGCAGCCCGGAGTTTAGAATTGTGCCCGGTTGATGCCAATAGATTCTCTACTATAGGCTAGACTTTATAACAGCATCGGTGAAAAGTGGGTGTACAGCAATATCTCTGCCTACCCCTCCAGGTCTATTATTTAGTGTAAATTTTTTTTTTTTTTTTTCAAAAACATGGTCCCACACTAAGAATTTCTTACTGTATCGTTGGTGAGTTTACAAATACATAATCTCACATGCACACACATTCAGACCCGGAACAATTATCTATAGATCATACAAATATTTGCTCCGTGTAAGAATCAAACCCACGACACGCGACGCAACAGCCGGTCTCTCGATAATGCGTGAATCGCGCCGTCGAATTTTCTTTCTTCCACCGGCAATGTTATGACTTCTTCTTGTGGTATGGTTGATGAACAACCTAGTGTCACAGTTTAAACCACCTGAAGGTCTCTGACATGGCTTTACACACCATCGAGAACATCTCTCAGGTGTGCTGGTTTCCTCACGATGTTTTCCTTCACCGTTTTAAGCAAGTGATAATTAATTTATAATACGCACATGGCTTCGAAAAAACAGTGGAGCGTGCCTTGGATTCGAACATGCGACCTTTGAAGTGTCAGTCCAAAGGTCATACCACTAGGCTATCACTGCTTATTCACGGCAAGGTTAAGTAAAACCTGTGTTTAAACTATAAACGTCACTTGTACGTACCCATGAAGACAAGGGTTTGTGTCACTACTAACTGAAGGATTGTCCTGTCACTCTGTGTCCCTTTTGTAATCCCTTCACGTCACATATACTCCTCGGCCACAAGGATACTAAAAGAATTCAGAATTCAGGTTTTTTTACGTACAATAGCATCACGCCTGTATTTCCCGAAAGGGTAGGCAGAGGTGTAAGTATACTGTTGTTTACCAAACACATTTCACTAATAGGTCTCATAGGGGATGAGCCTATTGTCATCTACCGAGCAGTTCCAAATTCAGGACTGTACTAAGAACAACGACAAATAAATGCAATAAAATATACTACTCCCGACCGTATTTCGGTCACGGTGGCCTATCTCCATGGAGATTATCCAAGTACGCCGGAGATATTGTAGTACACAAGTGTAAACGCAAAACACAGGCGCACTCCCCCTTCCATCACTCTCATATTCCGATGGGACGGAAATGCGAAACGACCGGAGAGAAATCAGGCGCAGGACCACAGGCTTTACGTGCTCTCCAAAGCACTGGGGTGTCACATCACCGACATCGTTACTCCGGACTGCTATTGAGAATTTCCTAACAGCAAATCCGTTAACAACTTACCCGAACCCAGGACCCTGCTCAACGACGCACGCAATAACACTATAGATACTCGACCCAAGAATCGAATCCAGAGCCTCTTTCAGCAGCCGCATTTGTGACCAATAACACAATTATAGGATTTAGGTATGTAAATTCAGAGTTGGTCCTATGATTTTATGTTTAATAAGGTCCACACCACTGATATTATATTAATTCTAATTTTTGTTGCCAAATCTGAGACAAAAATTTCTACAGTGATTTTCACGAAACAAAATAAGGTTAAATCATAGAATAATATAATATAAAGTTATTATATTAAATGGAAAAAGAATACGGTCGCGAACAGGATTCGAACCTGCGCCTCCCGGATGAATACTCCAGGCCCTCTGACCACTAAGCCATCTCGACCTCTGCTCACCACCGCGAATTCTTCTTCCATATTTTAACACGTCTTATTTAACACGTCTCGTTCTTCGTTCTTTTTCCATTTAATATAATAACTTTAGAGTTCGCTAAGCATGCGTTAATGCTTTTCAAAGATTTATCTTGAATTATTGAGGTAATTGCATTCTTTACGACATTGTATTAACTGCAAAGTTAGTCGTGTCGGTTCGGTCACCCGTATAGGGACTGAATTGATAGCAATAACGTCGCCTTAAGACGTGTTAAAATATGGAAGAAGAATTCGCGGTGGTGAGCAGAGGTCTAGATGGCTTAGCGGTCAGAGCGCCTGGAGTATTCATCCGGGAGGCGCAGGTTCGAATCCTGTTCGCAACCGTATTCTTTTTCCATTTAATATAATAACTTTAGAGTTCGCTAAGCATGCGTTAATGCTTTTCAAAGATTTATCTTGAATATAATATAATGTACGCAAAATACAAAGAGAAATATTGAAACAATGTAACTAATGTATTACTTGAAAATATAAAATTCTGTCGTATGAATATTTTGTGAAAGTTTCAACCTTTTCACTGAAGAAAGTTGTAGCGCTGCTCTGAAAGGTTTTAGAGTTGCGACATGTAAAAAATTATATAAATGTATTTTTGAATTGTTTTTATATTCAAATCTTTTAACGATTATAATATGTGGAGTGCTTCATAAATACGTCACATCACGCCTATATTCTCCGAACGGGTTAGCAGATGTGTATACAATTGTTGGAGGTGAGCCTATTACCATTTACCGGGCACATTAATGAATTTACAATAGTAATAGCTGCACAGATCGATCGATCGAGGTTAAGCTATGCTTGCCGCGGTCGGTCTGTGGATATGTGACCATAATTTCATATCGACTCTTCGTGTCTCAGAGACCATATTAAACCATCGGTCCCAGTTGTCAAATGAAGATCTATGGCAGCCGATACGGGTAATCAGATGCCTCAAAGTCTAGCAACCACTCTTACTCCGAGATATCGTGTTACCCAGTACCCCTTGGCGCTGCGTAGGGATGTGGCCTCGCTATGCATCTTCTATCGCCTATACTATGGGGAGTGCTCCGAGGAATTGTTCGGACTGATCCCTGCCGCCTCTTTCCGCCATCGTTCTACTCGACAGCAGTTCCATCCCCATCATTTAGATGCTTGGCAGTCCACAACTGTGCGTTTCTCTAGAAACTTTCTGCCTCGCGCAACAAAACTGTGGAATGAACTGTCGCCTGCGGTATTTCCGGACCAATACGACCTTCATACCTTCAAGAAAAGAGCGTTCTCCTTTTTAAAAGGCCGGCAACGCACTTGTGACTCCTCTGGTGTTGCGGGTGTCCATGGGCGGCCGTAATCGCTTACCATCAGGCGATTCGTCTGCTCGTTTGCCCCCTATAACATAATAGGGTTGTGGAGGTCAGATAGGCAGTCGCTCCATGTAAAATACTGATATAAAGCTGCATCCGGGAAAAGTGTAAAGTCATATCAGAGACCTGCGAGTGACTTAAACTCTCACACTCGGTTGTATATCAACTATCTAATGAGAAGAACATAGTGGATTTACACTATAGTTATTACCTTTCTTATAATATTATGCACATCATCACGCCTGCATTCCCTCACGTGGCAGGCAGAAACATACACAATTCTTCACCCACATTTCACCGATGCAGTTATTAAGTCCCATATAATAGGTGGTGAGCCTATTGTCATCAACTGGGCACAATTCCAAACTGGGCGTAATTGAGAATTTTTCTAAAAACTCAATAACGTTGTTAGGTTAAAACATTATAAAAAAAAACATAGCATCACGCCTGTATTCCCCGAAGGGGTAGGCAGAGGTGTACACAGTTGTACACCCACATTTCACAACTGCTGTTATTAAGTCCCATGTAATAGGTGGTGAGCCTATTACCATCTACCGGGCACTATTCCAAACTCCGGGCTGCTACTGAGAATTTTCTAACAGAAAAACTCAATAACACTTTGCCCGACCCGGGAATCGAACCCGAGACCTCATGCTCAGCAGTCGTGCTTGGGACCACTAGACCAACGAGGCAGTTAAAACATTATGAAGGAACAACCTACATGTTGTAACATGTTTCACCACACAATCCTGTTCGCACACCACGCGGTCCGACATGTCGACTCGTCTGATTGACGTGTCCATTTGTTACGATAGGAGTAACACACATGTTCATGTGTGTGTGTCAGTGTATACGCATGTGTGTGTGTGTGTGTGTTTGTTACCCGGGTAATGAAATTTTGTACATTATTAATCTGATGTCTCTCAACATTAGTTAGATAAATTTGTTTAGGAGTTTAGTTAATATGAATAAATGGGTTTAATTTTTTTTTTCTATTTTATGTTAATTTATAGGTACAGATAAAATTTCGAAAAGCATTAACGCATGTAAAGCGAACTCGAAAGATGTAAATGTTTGTGGAAAATGAATATGGTCCTGAGCGAGAGTATTTGGAGGCACAGTTTCGAATCCTAGTCACGATCGTATTTTTTTTTCTTTCAACAAAAACTTATAATGTTTTAGTCATTTTTTTTAAGTTTTTGTTACTATTTGGTTTCTTAATTACTAGTCAGGGGTTTGATTTGCCCCCCCCCCAGGGGTTCCACCTTGTTGTGGTGGGGGGGCTCTAGTAGCCGTGGCTTGGTCACCCACGGTGAAGCTAACGGAACCCAAGGAGGGCCGCTCCTCAGGGCTTTGTTCAAGCCCATGTTGGAGCGGCGCCGGCGTAGGTTGCGGGCCTTATGGGGGGTGTCGCAACTGAGGTGGGCTGCGGCGTCGTATGGGCGGCACCGCAGCTGAGGGATGGGGGCCGCGGTGGGAGAGGAGTGCCGGTATGTCGATGCGCCGCTCTCCCTACCTGCCGCGGCCTTGACGGGGCCGCCACCGTTGGATGGCGGGCGCGGTGGGGCCGCAGGGGAAGACGAGTGCCGGTATTGCGAGGCGCCGCTCTCCCTATCCTCTGCGGCCGTAGTGGCAGGCGGCGGGGCCACAGACCTGACCCGTCGCAGGGAACCTTGGGCGTCCAGACACGGGGTCGTCTGGCGCCCATTGCACATGGGCTCCGAGGTGGTTACGGCACGCCATTAGTCTGATGTGCCGTAGCGGGGGGGTGCAATACCCAACCCCGTGAAGGAGTCCGGCAACGGACGGCTGCGGGCGGGTTCGCGGTTGTGTGCGAGAGCGTTCCCGCGTCCCGCCCTCAAGCAGCTGAGGAGGTATAGTGTGGAGTTTTAGTGGGTTCGAGTCCCACATAACCGCTCTGTCTCCTTGTGTCAGAGCGGTATGCGAGGGCATTTCTCGACATAAAAAAAAAAAAGGGATTTGATTTGCGCATAGACTGCGTCGGGATTTTATTTTATAAAATTGTGCTTATGTGTAAACACACTGACTCCCTCGTTGGTCTAGTGGTCCCAAGTGCGACTGCTGAGCGGTCTCGCGTTCGATTCACGGGTCGAGCAAAGTGTTATTGATTTTTTCTGTTAATAAATTGGCAGTCATACCCCGGAGTGTGGTGAAATTGTGCCCGGTAATTGGCTATAGGGTCACCATCTATTACATGAGACTTAATAACAGCATTGTTGAAATGTGGGTGTACAACTGTGCATACCTCTGCCCACCCCTTCGATAAATACAGGCGTGATACTATATTATACACTCATATACACACACGTACTACATAAATATATATTACTAACATTTTATTTATAATATGAGAAAACTTTCACTGCCTCATTTGTTTAATGGTCGCCATCGAGGCAGTAAAGCCTGAGGTCCCGGGTTTCATTCCCGGGTCAGGCAATGTTATTTTATGTAAAGTTGGAAAGGTCACCACGCTAGTTAGAGAGGTCACCACTAATTACGTGAGACTGGCATTGATGTACAACACTGCACCTCTAGCTAGGCCTTCGGTAAATATAAGCGTGATAATATTTGTAGAGAACAATTTCACAGCTAACACGCGACACGTCACAAGCAGTATCGACTCAATCCTGTTAGCACGTCACACAGAACGTCACGTCGCGTCTGATTGACGCGTCCATTTGTTACATCCTAATAGTAATACTAAATTGGATGATACGAATGTGTAGGTACATATTATATTTATCCCTAAATTGCCTAAAACCTGCTTCGTTGGTCTAGTGATCGCAAGCACGGCTGCTGAGCTTGAGGTCCTGGGTTCGATTCCGAGGGCGGGCAAAGTGTTATTGGGTTTTTCTATTAGGAAATTCTCAGTAGCAGCCCGGAGTAAGAAAGTCGGTGATGTGACACCCCCGTGCTTCGGAGAGCACTAATGCCGTAGGTCCTGCACCTGATCTCTCTCCGGTCGTGTCGGATTGCCGTCCCATCGGAATAAGAGAGTTAAGGAAGAGGGAGTGCACCTGTGTTTGCGCATACACTTGTGCACTATAATATCTCCTGAGTACTTGGCTAATCTTCGTGGAGATAGGCCGCCGTGACCGAAATATGGTCGGGAGGAGTATTATACCTAGAGCTACAATGTGGTTTATGAGTTTAACCTTTTTTTTTTTCAAAAATTTATGTACGTTGGCCGTTAACTCGCCTGATGGTAAGCGACAGTGTGACCGAGGATGGAGCACGTAGATCTAGAAGAAATCTATTCACTCTTAAATAGAGTGGATAGTTTTTGGGAGAACGATAGCTGGAGAGTTGATGCAACTGCCCAGACCAGTCTTCCATATGGTCGGGAGGAGTATTATACCTAGAGCTACAATGTGGTTTATGAGTTTAACCTTTTTTTTTTTCAAAAATTTATGTACGTTGGCCGTTAACTCGCCTGATGGTAAGCGACAGTGTGACCGAGGATGGAGCACGTAGATCTAGAAGAAATCTATTCACTCTTAAATAGAGTGGATAGTTTTTGGGAGAACGATAGCTGGAGAGTTGATGCAACTGCCCAGACCAGTCTTCCACAACGGTTGCACCGGAATACATCCCGAATAATGACTAGGTTGGTAACCAGCCGCGGCCGAAGCCTCCCACCAGAGTTGTGTTGCCTGTTTTGCACCACCCAGGGGCCACGTGTAGGGATTCCATTTTAAGGGTGCAGTCCTACGGTCGTGGGCAACTCATCCTCCTAGAATACTTTATCGCATTCCATAGTTTCATGCAGGTGGAAGGCTTAGAACTATGAGATCAAATTATGGACCCGGTCGGGCACAGCACAGCTCAGTAGGAGAGAACAACGCGATAGATTTGTAATTCAACATTTTAATAATTATTTTGCTTTTTATGTTTAATTTTTTTTTTTAATAATTCACTTGTCTTAGGTAGTTGTTAAATTATTACTAAAATTATTATTGCCTATATTTTATTACTTACAATTTTTTTTTAAATTTTATTTATAGCATCACGCCTATAAACGCATCAACGCATGCATAACGAACTCTGAAGATTGAGTTTTGTGAAAAGAAAAATAAGGTCATGAGCAGGATTTGAACCTGCACCCTCGTATGAGTACGGCCAGGTGGTCTAACAACTAAGCCGTACCGACCTCTACACCGGAGCATTCATGTGGAAGGTACAGGTTCGAATCCTGCTCACGAGCGTATTTTTCTTTCATACTAGCTTAACTCGGCCAGGCTTTATTATGGATTTAAATTGTTTGTATCTAAAGTCCCAAAACGCTTAGTATTTCCATTTCCGTGGGAACTTAGAAATAAATAATATAATTATGAAAACAAAACTGCCTGGTTAATCTAGTGGTCATAAGCGCGACTGCTGAGCTGGAGGTCCTGGGTTCGATTCCCAGGTCGGGCAAAGCGTTATTGAGATTTTCTGTTAGGAAATTTTCAGTGGCAGCTCAGTCGCTTCAGTAGTACCAACTCGGAGTTTGAAATTGTGTCCGGTATATGGCAATAGGCTCACCACCTATTATTGCTGTAATCAAGTCTCATAACTTAATTAGAGCATTGGTGAAATGTGGGTGTACAACTGTGTTCACATCTGCCTACCTTTTCGAGGAATACAGCCGTGAAAATGTTGTGTTAAAAATACGTGCCACACTAGCAACTTTTTATATAATTAGGGATTAGTTCGAATACAGATAAAAATATGAGTCAAAGTAAATTGTTTTCTTCCTGTCAACAATATGTCCAAGAGTTTACCTGTTTTTGATGAAGCTAAAGGATTTCTTATCCGCTTTTTTAGCCAACATTGTGGTTTTGAATTACGGTCAGAAACGTGATACTGTTTCTGTGGGATCTCCGCCATCTTGGATATGTCGCATCCCGGACGTCAGAATAATACATACCTACATACATAACATCACGCCTGTGTTTCCCAGTGAGATAGGCAGAGGTTTACACAAAAACAACTATTTAGTCCCATTTAAAAGGTCGTGAGCCTGCAATCAACCGGCCACAATTCCAAACTCTGGGCTGCTAATAAGAATTTCCTTACGGTATATTCTAATAACACTTTGCTCAACCCAGAAATCGAAACTGGGCCTCAGACGTGCGATTACTAGGCCAACGAAACAGTTTTAAGACAAACTTTGACACTTGGTTGTTCATCAACCACACAAAGAAGTCGCCTATATTTCTTAACACACTCTACTATTACTCTACTCTAGTAGTCAAATCTGCCTAGCCTTTTCCCAATTACATTGGGGTCGGCTTTTAGCCAAACCAGAAGTAGCTTAATACCTGTATTTTATAGGGCGGTTACTGGTGACCGACACGATATCTCGTGGTCCAGTCATAGCTAAAATAACGTAACGGCTGTAATAGATCTTAATGACAACCGAAACCGACAGTTTAACGTGCTCTCTGAGGCACGGAGGATGTATAAAATGATGGTCATCCATCCGCAGACCGACCGCAGCAAGCGCATCTTATTATCGATCGATCTATCTGTGTGGCTGTTACTTAGCCACAAGCCCCTCTACTCTACTATGACTGTACTATTTAAGCAAGTTATAGGAGTTATTCTAAATACAAAATAAACTCATTCTATGGTTCAAAACTCCCTTAACACAATACAATCAATGAATAAAAAAACGAATATTTTTTTTCAAGAACGTTTACACTTGAGCGCACGCGCCTAACAGCTGTTCTCACTCACACATACAAGAACTCACACACATAGCCTAAAACATTTTCATACATTTGATTTCTTATAAACTACAGTATGCTAAGCAAGCAGTGTCGTATTTTTTATTCTGTGGCGCAAGTTTAACGGTCCTCGCCACCTGTTGTGACGTAATGTGTCAGGTGCACAGGTGAGACAGAGAATATTGTTGTCCCTTTCTAACAGGGTGTGGGTGCACCTGTATTTTTTGTTTTGTTAGAAAGATGTGAAGGGCGATTTTTTTTATTAAAATTAATCATTTAATACTGTAGCGTATTTAACAAATACTACAGATAAATCTTTGAAAAGCATTAACGCATGGTAAGCGAAATCAAAAGTTATATTTTTTTGTTGTAAAAGAATACAACCATTAGCAGGATTCGAACCTGCACCTCCCGGATAAATACTGCAGGCGCTCTAACCGGTAAGCCATTGCGACCTCTGCTCACCACCGCGAATTCTTCTTCCACATTTTAATACGTCTTTTGGTGACGTCATTGCGTTCTAACTTTAGAGTTCGCTAAGCATTTGTGTTAATGCTTTTCAAAGATTTGTCTGTACCTATTTGTTAAGGTAATTGTATCTGTACGACATTTTATGAACTGTAAAGTTAGTCGTGTCGGTTCAGTTTGATCATCCACTCTACTTAAGAGCGAATAGATTTATTCTGGATCTACGTGCTCCATCCTCGGCCACACCGTCAGGCGAGTCGGATCCATTTTTGATAAAAAAATATGTAATCTGTTGTTTTTGTATAATAACTTTCGTGAGACACATTCATATTAATTATAGTTTAACGGTTATTACTCACGCGCATACTTCGGGATTGCCCGACTAGTTTCGAACTCGAACGGAGCTCTCATTTATGAGCTGAGCCCGCGGCGATGTCGCGAGTCCAAGTGGTCGGGCAATCCCAAAGTATGCGCGTGAGTAATAACCGTTAAACTATAATTAATAATCTGTTGTTGTTCTAAGTTCTTCAATTTGACTTCAACTGACGGTTTGTGCAACCCAGCCGTAGAATTCGGAGAATTTTAATGTTATTCTGTCAAACCGTGACGATGGTCTAGTGGAACAAACACGGCTGCTGAGCGTGAGATCCTTGGTTCGATTCCCGGGGCAGGTAAAGTGTTAATGGGTTTTTATGATAGGACTTTCTCAGTAGCAGATCGAAGTCTGGAATTGTGCCAAGTAGATGGCAATAGCCTACCATCTATTACATGGGATTAATAGCTGCACCGTTAAAATATGTACATCAGTACACGGGGGCCCATCTCTTCCAGGGTACAGGCGTGATGTTATAATAAGTATCACCATGAAAACTAACAAAAATATCCGTAATAAAAATCGCCGTATTCTTCCAAATCTCGTAGAATATCATACTAAATAATACTCTAGAGTCCCGAATCCCGACACACGAAGTGACGAACATAACCTAAGTTTTTATGACGTCATAAAACATGCCATGAGTAACTGCCTCAAGGACATTGTGGATACCGTGTATCTACGTAGTGTTGCCTGTACGAAATGTAAAAAGGTAGACTAATTCACATAAATCTGTCAAAACCATTAAAGTATGCGTGGCGAACTTTAATGTTATACATTTTTGTAGAAAGAAAACATCGTTCGTGAACAGGATTCGAACCTGCGCCTCGTGGAATATTTATCCGGGAGGCGCAGGTTCGAATCCAGCTCGTGACCAAATTTTTTGTTATGTTTTTAATTTGCATACTGTCGTGGTGGCCAAGTGGTTACGGGCCTGCCTCTTGAACAAAGGTTGTGGTTTCAAATCTGGCAAGTACCAATGTGATATTCTGAATGTCATATTTATCTTTCTAGTTAATCTAACACATCACAGACATACAGTGAAGGAAAACATCGTGAGGTAACCTGAACTTGAGTCTGAAATTCGCAGTGAGGTAGCGTGGTGTTCAATGCTCGTGCCTTCTCTGTATGAGAAGAGGCCCGTGCCCTGCAGTGTGAGAGTTTTGAGCTTTTTATGTATGGTTGTACGCTCTGGGTTTGAGATTCTGCGCAGTAGATGGCAAAGGTTACCTAATGGAACTTAATCACTGCATCAATGAAATGTGCATCTACAATAGTACTTAAACCTCTATGACTAGGCTGCCTCGTAGGTCTAGTACTCCCCAAAGAGGTAGGCAGAGGTATACACAGTTGTACACCCACATTTCACCAATGAGGTTTTAAAGCCCCAAAGCAGGTGGTGAGCTTATTACTATTTACCGGACGCAGTTCCAAACTTCGGGCTGCTACTAAAAATTTCCTAACAGAAAATCTAAATAATACTTTGCCTGATCTGGGAATCGAACAGCACCTCATGCTCAGCAGTCGCCATATATAGTCCCTGACAAGATTCGCTACTGACACAAATGCCGCGTGTCGCAGGTTTCGATTCCTACACGAAGCAGTAATTTGTATGATCTACAGATGATTGTTTCGGGTCTGTGTGTGAGTGTGCATGTGTGATTATTTGTGTGAAAACGCACCTACGACACAGGAAGGAATTCTTAGAGTGGGAAAATGCTTTGATAAAAACCGTTCAAGTGCGAGTCGTGCGCCGAGGGTTCCGTACCTACCCATTATACCGTCTGTCGGTGTGTAACCAAAAATTTTCTCAGGAACGGGTGGATTTAGTAAGTTGAATTTTTTACCAGATGTTGTCTGTAGTCCCTATTACATACATACATAAACTCACGCCTTTCTCCCATGGGGGTAGGCAGAAACTACAGAACGCCACCTGCTACGATCTTTACATATGCCTTTTGCTTCGTCCACGTTCATACATCTGGTCATAGACGCGCGGCGGTTGCGAGTAGGTCACTGTATATCCTTCTAGGGCGTCCCCTTCCGGCATTTCCACTTATACCTGCCTTGTAGATACCTTTTGTTATCCGTCTTTCATTCATTCTCTCAATATGACCAAATCATCTTAGCATACTCTTTTCAATTTTCGTTACTACGTCTTCTTTTATACCGCAACGTTGTCGTATCACATAATTCCTCAATTTATCATTTATAGTTACACCACACATACTTCGCTACTAGTCCCTATTAGGTGTATAAAAATCATCAATAATCGTATCTGGTATAAATTTCAAACTATCTAGTCCACCCGTTCCTGAGAAAATCGGTGGTGACAAATGGATATTATAAGGGTTCCTTTTTTTACCTTTTGAGGTACGGAACCCTAAAAATACAAATCTTCAAGTGAATTCAAAAACTGATACCAGCATACTTATTGGCTATCTCGGTCAACAATGAATTCGTAGTCACTTTGTATTACATTGCGTCGTATGTTTTCAATAGTTTTGCTCATCATAGACAAGTTGTAACATACGATGCAATGTATTACAAAGTGACCATCAATTAAAAGAGTATTTATAATTATTACGCTGGTTAGCTTCACAACACAAGTAAGTTACACTGTTTGCCATTCAATTTGTACAAATAAACACGGTAGATATTTGTATGGAACGTGGCAACACCGCGTCAGTACATGATCCGTTCGGCGGCTGCATCGGCACGGACGCCATTTTATTTCCTGCTCACATATCATATAAAAACGTGGTAGATACATTGTTGTTTTTATTTATTATATTATTATTTTGTATGTTGAAAGAGTTAAAAGAAGTAGGTTAGGTAGTAATATGGAATACTAGATTCCGCTAGCGGATTCGCCCGCGCGAAATAACGAAATCGGCCCATTGTAAAAGGCAAAGTTTATGTACTTTAGAATATGTCAAGAACAAAACAATGAAGGATCAATTGAAAAACAGAAATGACATATTTTTGTTTTTATAATTTTCGTTTTGATGTTGGTATTATCCAAAGTATTTTGGGTGTACCAACATCCAACAATGCCAAATTTATGCCACTTAACCATAAAACACAGAGCTCTATAAATACTATAAAATGTGCTTTGTAAAAACAGTATCCAGTAATAATCATTCCTGTTAGATAAGTGTTTATATTCTATAATTGAATTGGTGTCGGTGATAGTAAATAATTTTTATATTTAGTAATTTACCTTTTTGTACCTACTATTTACTGATGGCATTAAATATATTCAACATATTATTAGATTTTATGCATTTAAGAGAATGGATTTATAATCATTTCACATAATATCATTTACAATCATATATATAATAATTGTTTGCAATCTATTGACATCATATTTAACCAATTAAAGAAGAAAGTTATTGATTATTTTTAATGAAATTTACTATTTGATATTTATATTTTATTATTTATAGCTGTAATTAATTAATTTATGTACTAAATAATTCAAACACAATGCGAATTGTTATATGAATAAATAAATAAATCTATTTATTTTTTTGGCTACATATTAATATATATTTACTGTTTTGGCTATAAGGGGCTCGTGGCTAAGTAACAGCCGCACAGATCGATCGATCGAGGTTAAGCTGTGCTTGCCGCGGTCGGTCTGTGGATGGGTGACCATCATTTCATACCGAGACGCCTCCGTGCCTCGGAGAGCACGTTAAGCCGTCGGTCCTGGTTGTCAAATTAAGATCTATGACAGCCGTTACGGGTAGTCAGAGGCCTGAAAGTCTGACAACCAGTCATGCCACGAGATATCGTGTTACCCAGTAACTGGGTTGTGGAGGTCAGATAGGCAGTCGCTCCATGGGAAATACTGGTATTCAGCTGCATCCGGATTGACTGGACGCCGACCCCAATGTAATTGGGAAAAGGCTAGGCAGATATACTGTTTTGGCTATAATTACTTCCACGTTAAAGAACAAGGAATATCAAGGGTCGCGGGTTCTAGCCCCGTTCTTGTCTATAATTTTTCAGTTTCCTTTTGAAAAGTTGTAATAAATATAGGAATTACATGGCCTGGCCATGGCCCATATATGAGAAAAAAATGATTTTTATTTCACACGAGCTGTGCCCGCGACTCGCGTGAATGTCGTAAATTAACACCATGTCGTGTATGAACACAAATTCATAATTAACAAATGTTTATGTAACGTGATTCTTTAAATTGGCATAACTTTTTTATTTATGAACCGATTGACATGAAACAAACACTAAATGTTAGCACATTTAAATCGAATAAGCCGTTTCTGAGATTAGCGTGCACAAACACACAGACAAACAGATAAACAGACAAACATACAAAAATTTTAACAATCATTGTTTTGAGTGCTATTTGCGTTGATAAAGGTCCCAATAAATATTTTTTCTCATATATCTTCCATGTACAGACAGCGATCCGTAACATTTTTATTATATGTATTGGATAAACCATTTAAAGGCAATTATGAAACGTCAAAGTTGCGATGCAGTTAAGCCCACATTACCTATATAGGTATCATATTTTTTTTAAGAAACAAGTTTCGCCTTCATGCATTTTTGTGTAAACAATACGTAGAGATACGATCGCAGCAATCGCGGGTCATTTGCTGTTAGTTATTGAAGAGTTCCATCATCTATCTCCGAAGATCTTCATACAATCCTAATATATAACATAGTAAAACCTTCCCTGAAAACAACGTATTTAAATAAAGAAAACCCCATCCAAATCGCATCAACAGTTTTTGAGAACATCACGGATATACAAACATATATACTTACAGGTCCAATACAGAACTTCCTGTATTGAAGTCGGTTAAAAATTAACGGCATCAAAAGGTTGCCGTGCATCATCCCTCTGCCCATATCCCAATTTATTTGAGGTCGGCGTAGCATATATTGTTCTTAAACTTTCTAATTGTTTTTTAAACTGCATGCTGCTAAAGTTTTGCCAATGTTTTATGACCAGCCGCCTGCCTCACGTCAACCCTCATCGGGAATGCTGTTGTTGGTGGTAACCGCCACCAATACGGTCTCCTTCTATCTAGCTATGTCACACCAAATGTTATCCATGCGCCAGGTCCTGATGTTATCCTACTATCACACTCCAATTATCCGGGCCAAAAAGATGCCGTGCATTTAGGTACCTACAAAATAGATATTTTTTTACGTTCCCTCAATACTTGCGTGACTCTCTCCTATGAAGTAACCAATGTCTTTAGGAAGGTCATTATTTACACTTTAAATTGTTTAGGGAACTCATGAATTAATGGAAATATACTGACGTTGATGGGCATTTCATTAATTTAACATTAAGTTATGGTATTTTGGGGTAAACAGGGTCGGTACTGGGATGCGTTGGTACCAATTTAAGGTATATATATCATAACTTTAAATAAAATACTATAAATAAAATACTATACATATAAAATATAAATATGAGGACTAAATAAAAGTAAAATAATATAAATATCACATAATACATCAATAAATGCCAATACTATTATCCTACTAAAAATACGATTTGATATAAATATTAATATAACGATCTATTAAAATCGCATTAACTATAAAATTATATAATCTATTATACATTTATGGCTAAATAAATTTTTTAAGCTCAATTAATATTATATCCTCTAGCGAATTTGCAATGCCTGTAAAGGGCTGCTAAGTTTATAAGTTCCACTTCAATTAAGACCTATGTATAATGTACACTTAGTTAGCAAATAGATTTGAATTTGAATTTGAATTTGACTGTCCCACTGCAGGGCGCGGGCCTTTCTCATACAAAGAAGGCACGCGCATTGATCACGTCTACTTACTTACTGCGGGTTGGCGATTTTAGAACATTAGGTCTAGATTTCCTCACGATATTTTCCTTCATCGTACCTATATCTGTGATGTCTTAGATTCAAAATAGTTCTATTCACCATTTATAATGTCTTAGATTTCCTAAGAAAGTACATAGGTACGACATTAAAAATGTTGAATTGGTACATGCTAAGTTCGTCTCCACAGCTTGTACTCACAACAAAATTTTTTTTTTTTTTTTTTTAAATCTTTGCCCCGCTCTAGTTATTTTTTCCTGTATCGTGGGTGCGTTTGCAGACATATGCACACACAACCAGACACGGAACAATTATCTGTAGATCATACAAATATTTGCTCCGTGCAGGAATCGAACCTGCGACACGTGGCACATCAGCCGGTCTCTCGCCCAGTACGCTAATCGCGCCGCCAAATTTATAAGTTAAACAGATTGTATAATATATAAAGACGCAAATCAAAGGCAACAAATCCTTCTAAAGTTCAAATTAAAATTATACTGAGACAAACTTAATACTGAGTTTCACGGTACCGATAGACCCTAATACCTTTACCATTAAATACCGTAACGATATTATTTACTTAATACCGGACGGTGTTTCAACAGAATCGATAACTAAGCTATGTTTAATAATAGCGACATTTTAGCTTTACTCAAATTGCTTTAGTGTCTGTATTGAGTTCATGATATTGGTGACGATTCTACAGATAACATTGACCAACCAACTAAAATTAGAAAGTTGCTGTCTTTTACTATTGGTTGCTATAAAAGCGAGACGGGACGAAAAAACTTACAGAAAGTCACCTGCCACGATCCTCACTTACTCCTGTTATAGAAAGAAAGAAAGAAAAAAAATATTGGCACTAAAACACACATAAAAGTGCAAAGATAAGACACTATTATCAAAGCAAGTGCCAAAGGGCCATCAGCTCAGCATAATGCTAGGGTAGCTATCTCACTAGCGCTGATTTTCAGCTGCGGCCCACGACTGCCATACGCTCGAAAAAAGGTCAATACGTTAAAGGAACTAGTGATAGGAAGTAGATATAGTAATACATATATTATATACGCACACGCACGCTCGCACGCTCACGCACACACATTCAATCACGAACACACAAACGCACACAAGCACACATATACACACAATACATATAACAATAATTATCTAGTTGTTTATCTATTCTTTTATGCTGTACTAAATTCTACTCTCAATTAGTTTTAAATGTATTGTATATTTGTGTACTTTATTATTGGCGTAGTGTTTAAAGTATATGTCTGTTTATATATTGTAAACTGTGAAGTTACCAATAAATAAATAAATAAAAGTGAAGAAGTTAAGTTAAGTAATGCCCTATGAGCTTTTACATTTAAATAAATACCAAAAATATGACATAATAAATAAACTATTAAATTACTGTAGCTGTTACTTCATACACGTTCATACATTTTTCGATATACAAGCGCCACTTGCGAGTACTCCGCATCTGACCTTTTCGGGCGTTAATTTAATTAGAGACGTCAAAGATAAATGTAGGCGTATCAACACACATTTTATAGTTCAACGTTTGCCACAGGGCAAGGGAACGTAGTTTTCTGAGTATCAAGCTCGTTGACCGTATCCGTAACAGTATTATACGTTCCAAAACAGGTAACGCTGATCCGGCCGTAAGTCTGCCAGACTGAAAGGGGATTGGACGGGTCACAACAGACAGGTGGAGTTGCTTGCCCGTTCTTCCCCATAGGAATCTACACTTTGGAACGTGGCAACTAACTTCTGACAATTCAAAAGTGCCTGTAAATGGTTTATTTTAAAATAAATGATTTTGATTCACATTAGCAGAATGCACCTCGATAGGTAGCCTAGAGTCGTCATACAGTGGTTGACTCAAGACGGGTGGCGTCGCTGCGTTAGGCCTAGAAAACGCCGGCGTGATGACGTAGATGCATTTTTCAGGACCTGGCCTGAGAGGTGTGGAGGAATACGGGGACATCTTTACCCAGCAGTGGGACACAAGAGAGCACACTTTTAGGTTAACAATAAAAGCAAAGTCGACCAAATTATAATTTGACGTCTAATAATTTGCCCGTCTCGCTCTTTTATTAGCTGTTAGTGAATGACAGCGGTACAAATTATAGTTTACTTAGTGCACTCGTGCCGTCCACTATAATGTCCTGAGTGGAGAGTTGAGGCACTCTGGTGCTCCCCCTCTATCGCCCTGCGGCGATAGCAGCGCAGGGGGCAGAGCGGCGCTCGTTGCATGGTAATAAAGTGGACAATAGCCCATATTTTCTACTTCTGACCCGCTTTAGGTTAGTTAAATCGATGTAAATAAGTGAATGCTTACACGTTATTCACAAATCTTCTATATAAATATATAAAAATCAATTGCTGTTCGTTTGTCTCGCTAAAACTCGAGAACGGCTGGGCCGATTTAGCTGATTTTGGTTTTGAAATATTTGTTGTAGGTTTAAACGGTGAGAAAACGTAGGTAAGTTTCTTTTGCCCATATAAACTGTTCTACCTACTTTCCTGTCAAACATTTGACGTTCGAGGTGATACGAAGTACACCGGGTCATCTAGTATGTTACAATTATAGTAATTAACAATCAAAGTACCGAATGTGATAATGTAATGAGTTACCGTGTTTTGTGCTGCAGAATACTTTTGTAGGCTTCAAATTAGCCTGATAAAGCGACTAGTTTATTTTATGTTCAACATTAACACTGTAAGTAAACATTACATTTATGGCTGTTTTCTAAATTATTGAATAAAGGCAATTTGAAATTAACTTAGTGTACTGTGGAATCGATACCATTGTACAGAATTACATGATGACGCAATTTGTGTATAAAACAGGCCAAGTTAGGTACTATAACTAAGTGACCTACACAATTTAGACAATAACTTATTGTATGGAAATAGGTCGGATAGCAGTTTCAGGATTTTCAGTTTCGGACTAGATTGAAAATAGGTTTCACGCCTTTTTCCCAAGAGGGTAGGCAGAAACTATAGTACGGCACCTGCTACGATTCTTACATACTCCTTTTGCTTCGTCCACGTTTATACATCTGGTCATACACGCGCGGAGGTTGCGAGTACTACACACCTGATCCTTTTGGAGAATATCTCTAATAAGTTACAATATTAAATGGAAAAAGAATACGGTCGCGAACAGGATTCGAACCTGCACCTCCCGGATAAATACTCCAGGCGCTCTGACTACTAAGCCATCTCTACTCTAACCTAAGACCTCTAATCTAAGAGGTCGAGATGGCTTAGTGGTCAGAGCGCCTGGAGTATCTATCCGGGAGGTGCAGGTTCGAATCCTGTTCGCGACCGTATTCTTTTTCCATTTAATATTGTAACTTTAGAGTTCGCTAAGCATGCGTTAATGCTTTTTCAAAGACATATCTTGAATCTCTAATAAGGTCGCTGTATATCTTTCTAGGCCGTCCCCATCTGGTATTACCAGTTATACCTACCTGCCTTTTAGATACTGTTTGCTAATCAATTCATAATAAATAAATACTACATATTCAAATATATATTATACATTATTACTGACTGTCTAGCCTCAGTGGTAGGAAATTCGGCTGATGAGCGTGAGGTCCTGAGTTCGATTACCGGATCAGACAAAGTGTTATTTAATTTTTTTGTTCAAAATAGAGTAATATAAGACTTAATAACTGCATCGATGAATGTGGATGTGCAACAGTACTCCTCTGCTTTAGCCTTTGAGAATACAAGCGTGATGCTATAAGATTTGTTACGTTATGACTGCAGGCCAAAATTCAAAATGTCTTGTAAAATCTTTTACATCGTCATCAATACATATAATAAAAACGTAACGGATCGCTGTCTGTACATGGAAAATATTTGAGAAATATTATTGGGACCTTTATCAACGCAAATAGCATCCAAAACAATGATTGTTAGAACTTTTGTCTGTTTGTCTGTGCGTTTGTGGACACTAATCTCAGAAACGGCTTATCCGATTTAGATGTGGGTTTCACTAATATATTTTGGTAAGTTTCACTTATCATTTAGTGTTTGTTTCATGTCAATCGGTTAATAAATAAAAAAGTTATGCCAATATAAAGAATCACGTCGAGCATTTGTTATCAACGACATCCACGCCGACGGAGTCGCGAGCACAGCTAGTTATAAATATAAACATGAAAAAGTCAGCGAAATATATCGGTTTGAAAACTATGGATTTTTTGTCTATAACCAAATTTGGTGACTATTGCAATAAGTATGACTACGGTGCAGTTGGCGCAATATCGGCTATTGGGCTCCGTGTCGTGGGTTAGATTCCCGCATGAAACAAATATCACTACATCTCACCAGTACTGTTATGAAGTCCTATGTGAGCCTATAGCTCCTGGCTATTACTGAGAATGTTCTACCAAGAAAACCTTATAATACTTTTCCCTACACGGGAATCGAACCCAAGAACTGACACTCATTTACCATCACTAAACCAATGATGCAGTGGATTACAATAACTTCATCTAACACCTAAACATTTTTTTCCACCGCCACACAATTATATTGACATGACACCTTGTCACAGATTCTTGCCGGTAAGTCATGACGTCACCGGGTGCCGTGCCGCGATACCGGCTAATCCCGCCATTTGTGACACTTCACGTCATTCGACGACGCAGCGCGCAAAAGGCATAGTCCACACGAGCGCAACAATTCGATATTGTGAAATTTATTTTCATTTAGTCGCTATGAAGTCGTGACGGTATTCGGTATTCAATGGTTTTTTGTCATTCGCTATTCGTTACAATGCAGGTTGGTACTGGTATTTGAAATACTAGTTAATACCGTTTGTATCCTTTAGGGATGTGAAAAGCTGAGCAATTGTGACGGAGAATAATGAAAACGTCGTATATGTAAATTCAGTTACAGAAAAAAAAATTTAAAAAAAATATTTTACTTAAAAAATATTCTCGTACCATGAAAAATATGTTACTCTACAATTAATCTTTTGACAATACGCATCAAAATTAATATTGTTAAGGAACATTTTATGAATGTCAGAATTGAGGAGCCAAATCAAAAGTCCAGTTATTAATTTTTTTTATCTTACATTGTCTCTAGAAATTAATATGTTCCATAATAATTCTGACTGTTATGTCAGCTTCCGTGTTGAACATTATGCTGGGTGGACCTTTTCGTTTAGAAAATATTATGTAGTGTTTTTTTATTGTAACAACATTATATATGCTTAGTACCTGTATTCCCCGCAATAAAGATAGAGATGTAACCAATCGTACACCCACAATTCAGCAATGCTGTTATTAAGTCCCAAGGTGGTGAGCCATCATCTGGCTACAATTCCAAACTTGCTCGGAGATAACTACTGAAAGGATTTTTGAATAGAAAAACCCAATACCACTTTGCCCGACCCGGGAATCGAACCCAGGACCGCATGGTCGGCTGTCACCTTTGTGATCACTAGACCAATGAGACAGTTCTATATAAACGTGTACAGATTATGACACTATTTATGTACCATATGTTTTTAATAATTATAACTAAAGCTACGCTGAAGGGTACCTACAGCGAAAATAATAAAAACGTCAACCCCTAAATAGATTAATTTTTATAAAGTTATACATTTTTGTGAAAAAAAAAACTGTCGTGAGCAGGATTCGAACCTGCGCCTCCCGTATATATACTCCAGGCGCTCTGACCACTAAGCCATCTCGACCTCTGCTCATTACCCTGAATTATTCTTCTTCCACATTTATAATACGACCTTTGGTGCCGTCATCTATCTGTACAGCCCCTTTTACAGGTAAACTGAACCGACCCGACTAACTTTGCAGTTAATACAATGTCGTACAGATAAAATTACCTTAACAAATACAGATAAGTCTTTGAAAAGTATTAACGCAGGCGGCTGAAAAAAAATTATAATTTTAGAGTACTCCTACGCATGCCTTCGAAATATTTAAGTATATGAAATCATTATTAAGCTTTCAAATCTTTTCAAATCGTCTTCGAAATTTTGTCGCAACTTTCGCCGTTGTAACCTCGTCCTTATTACGGTTGTCTATGAATAGCGTTGGATGGAGCGACAGTATCGAGGCTTAGAATGATGAGGTAGTCTTCTTGCTTGTTTATGTTAAGAAAGCGTGATGCTCAAGGTATAAGTTTAAAATGTCAAGTATTTTTGCACGAAGTATAAAGTCTCTCTTAAAAAATAGCATATTATTCGCTGCACTTTTTCGTCTAAATGAAAAATAATTATAAAAAAATAAAAACAAAATATCTTTGTGTTGGAAGAATGGTTGTTAACTTGGTTGTTAATCTTCTAATATATAAAAATCTCGTGTCACAGTGCTCTTTTCATTTTTCCCGTAGGTTTTTTTTGTAACAGTTTCTACAGCGCACAATAATTATATATATGGAATACCTACACGTGGCCCCTGGGTGGTGCAAAACAGGCATACAACTCTTGTGGGAGGCTTCGGCCGTAGCTGCTTACCACCCACTGAACCTAGTCGTGTTTCGGGATGTAGTCCGTTGCATCCACTCCCCAACTATCGTTCTCTCCAAATCTATCCACTCTACTTAGAGTGAATAGATTTCTTCTGGATCTACGTGCTCCATCCTCGGCGAATCCAGGCGAGTTGGTGGCCAAACGTAGTTCTGTTATTAATAAAAAAAAAACAGTCCTAGTCACTACTAATTACAGTAAATTCAAAGCATTTATTTCAATGAGTCCATTTATAGTCACTTGAATTCGCTAAAACTCGTTAACACGTTCCAAAATGTTCCTATGGAGAAGAACAGGCATTAATGCAGAGGTCACAGAAACATCTTTTTATAATAACACAGTCCTCTTTACAAAACAAAACGGTCATAAAAACGCCCAACCAGTTAATTCCACTTCAATTCCGAACATTACCATGCATTTTATTGCAAATTAATTGGACGGTTTTTCTAATTAAGACGCGGAAGGCCTCCTTACGAGCGGCCAAACGGCCTCCGTCGGAATAGGCCATTAAAAGTAAGATTTCAGGATATAGTCGACTAATTAAGGGTTTCGATCGATGCCACTAAATAAAACATGAAGCCAATAAATTCGGCCTATATTGAGAATACGTAGGGTGGGTATGTTTTGGGATAAAAGAGGAAAAATGTGAGACTGTCTTACTGAACAAGTGAACGCAAGTACGGCTGTTTAATGCCGGGGTCGGGCAGTGCTGTTAGGTTATGAATATTATAATGACAACAGTATTCGAAGAAACAGAAACTAAAAAAAAACGCGTTTAATCTGATTAATGGTTGTGTTATTATAAAAAGTGAAGCGAAAAAGATGTGTCATAATCATAAATATCAAGTGAAAATCGATAGTCTATGTTTTCGCCCATGAGAAACATGCGTGGACAGGCTTAGTGGAGGAGTGATTACTTAAGGGTTCATATCTTGCATTTACCAATGTGACTTTTTCAATGATAAATGATAAATTATATTTATTTCTATAAATACATCTGTTATAGACACTTTTACAAGTCATATTTTTTTTAAGCTAGATGGCGTCGTTATTTCCTATCTGACTATCTTTGAGAATCAATGCCGAAACAAACTCAGAGGTCAACATCTCTTTTAAAGTCCAGACATCATTTTATTCAACATATGAGTGTAATTATGTAGGGATAGGTCTGGGATGGCCTTTTGAAAAAAGAGCCATAGCAATTTCCATTAGTACGTCCTAAGTTAATCTAAGACATCATAGACATACAGTGAGGGTAAACACCGTGAAGAAGCCTGGACTTGATGGTCTAAAATCGCCGACCCGCAGTGAGCTGGTCATCAATCGCTCATCATGCTTGTGCCTTCTCTGTATGAGAACGAAAATAGGCCCTTACCCTGTAGTGGGACGTATGTAATCTCAAAAACCTAAGATATTACTAGTATGGTCATATGAAAACCTAAGATATTACTAGTATGGTCATATGAAAACCTAAGATATTACTAGTATGGTTATATGAAAACCTAAGATATTACTAGTATGGTCATATGAAAACCTAAGATATTACTAGTATGGTTATATGAAAACCTAAGATATTACTAGTATGGTCATATGAAAACCTAAGATATTACTAGTATGGTTATATGAAAACCTAAGATATTACTAGTATGGTTATATGAAAACCTAAGATATTACTAGTATGGTCATATGAAAACCTAAGATATTACTAGTATGGTCATATGAAAACCTAAGATATTACTAGTATGGTCATATGAAAACCTAAGATATTACTAGTATGGTCATATGAAAACCTAAGATATTACTAGGTTATTTGGTTATCTCAGTAGCGGCTGTGGTTTTGGTTTGTGCCCGGTAGATTTCAATACACTCACCATTGGTATCATTATAAAGGAATCAGAGCTGATTTTGTAACCATGAAAATATCTATATCATCATCAATACATATTATAAAAATGTAACGGACGGATCGCTGTCTGTACATGGAAAATATATGAGAAAAAATATTATTGCGACCTTTATCCACGCAAGTAACACCCAAAACAATGATTATTAGAATTTTTGTCTGTTTTTCTGTGCGTTTGTGCACGCTTATCTCAGAAACGGCTTATCCGATTCAGATGTGGTTAAAAAAATCATGCTAATTTAAATAATCTCGTCGAACATTGGTTGATTATGAATTTGTATTCATACACGACATGGTGTTAATTTACGACATCCACGCGAACGGAGTCGCAGGCACAGCTAGTATATAATAAAAAAAAACTTATTTCCCTTGGTCACGGCATAACTTGAGAACGACTGCACCAAATTGGATAATTCTTTTTTTGTTATGTTCGTCATTGTCAGGACAAGGTTTTAGCATATGTTTATTTTTTTAAATCGTCCGGAAACGTTTTTAACTGGGTGGGTGAAACCGCGGGGCACAGCTAGTAACATATAAATTATGTGCCTACCGAGTGAACGTCGCGCAAATTCACCGGACTGGTCGGCTACGTTACGGGACGTTATGCGATGTCTCTGGGGACTCCCGTCCCGGAACATTCGTTCTCCACTGAATGTACGACTTTATGTAGCCGATAGCCTCCCTGTTTTACAAACGTATTACTTGTATATTTTACAAATACTTTTTACACACGAAAACGAGAACCTTGCACACAGTCACTTAACTTTGCCTTTACTATGGCGAGTCTCCAGGGAATTGTTTGGACTGATCCCTGCCGCCTCTTTCCACCATCGTTCTACGCGACAGCAGTTCCATCCCCATCATTTAGATGGTTGGCAGTTCACAACTGTACGTTTCTCTAAAAACTTTCTGCCTCGCACAACAAAACTGTGGAATGAAATGTCGCCTGCGGTATTTCCGGACCAATACGACCTTCATACCTTCAAGAAAAGGGCGTACTCCTTTTTAAAAGGCCGGCAACGCACTTGTGACTGGTCTGGTATTGCGGGTGTCCATAGGTGGCGGTAATCGGTTACCATCAGACGATCCGCCCGCTAGTTTGAACTTACCCCATAAAAAAATGTCACATAATAATCTGGTCAATCTGTGATATAAATATGTGGTCACCCTAAAACGACATGAATAACCATATAAAGCGCGTTCTCTGTGAACAACGATCCAGTAAGCTTTAAATACAGCCTAGGCTCTAGGCCCTAGACTAAGGGTCCAACATTCTATGACCGTCTAATACAGTTAGCATCAAAAATATTTTACCATACACACATTCCAAATATTCAAAGTAATTGGAACATTATATAAAAATATCATTATAGCTAAACAACTACACATAACATAGCACCACGCCCAAAGGGGTAGGCAGAGGTGTAAACAGTCATACACACACATTTCACCAATGCTTATATTGTTATTAAGTCCCATTTAATAGGTGGTTAGCCTATTGCCATCTACCGGGCACAATTCCAAACTCCGGGCTGCTACTGAGAAATTTTCCCAACAGAAAACCCCAATAACATTTGCCCGACCTGGGAATCGAACCCAAGACCTCATGCTCAGCAGTCGCGCTTGGGACCACTACACCAACGAGGCAGTATATCTATTCTATCATCATCATATCACATCAGGCAAAGTGTTATTGCGTTTTTCTGTTAAGAAAGTCTTAGTAGCAGCCCGGACCAGCCTTTAACTCACGTGAACTGTCAACCAAGGGTCTGGTAATCTCTTTATAAAGAGCGTTAGGACCCCACAATCCGAGTGTTTTAACCACAAACGGCTCAAAAATATCTTAATCATCCCCCTCGCGTCGTTTTTAATGGTGACCCCCTCCACAGATTAAATACTTTCTGATGACGTCATCTATCCTTAACAATTCCATCACCATATAATTAAAAATTTCATGGTGTCCGTTGTCAAGTACATATCTTGAGAAAGCCTGGACCGATTTGGCGTTTCTTTTTTAAATACAAACATTAAAAAAAAACGCATAAATTTTTAAAATGTATAGGATATTTTTAATTTTATCATTTAATCTATAAAATTATTCTACAGCAAAATTGACAACTGTCAATGACAGTGTTTCTGTTTTGTCAGTTTATTGCTTTGATTAGCTTTTATTGTCTAGATTGTTTATGGTTTAGAGGTGTATTTATTCATGGTAGTTTTATTTAATTCTGTGTGTCTAGAAATATAATCCTTAATTATTAGAAAATTAAAAATACCTGTTGCCGGAAGACGCCACACGTCAATATGGTTGCCACAAAATATCAGCGCTGGTTGGGTTGCCATACAGGTGACACATCAGCATTAGGCTGAGTGGCGACCATTTTTCGCACAGTTGCGTTGTAGGGTTTTTAAATAGGATTGTATATTTATTTCATATATTTTAAGTTTATGTATCCTTACTGCTCTGTGTAGAAATAAATGTTTTCTTTCTTTCTTTCTTTCTTTCATAATATATAGCTTTAAGAAAAAAAAAAATGAAAAAGTTGCTCAGAAAAACGGAAAATTCGGGAAAATATAGTAATTGAAAGAACATTGGGCGGAATCCAACACTATTGCGGACAAGTCAGTAGTGACTTAAAGTTAACTTTAATAATATTAATTTTTAAAATAACCTACTAATATTATAAACACGAAAGTTTGTAAGTATGGATGTATGGATGGATGGATGGATGGATGGATGTTTGTTACTCTTTCGCGTAAAAACTACTGAATGGATTTTAATGAAACTTTACAATAATATAGCTTATACATCAGAATAACAAATAGGCTACAATTTATAAATATATTGTGTGATTTGTCCAAAATATGACGATAAGAGTCAAGTAAGTAGGAAAAAATCTACCATCTGCGAGCTATTCTGGCGTGCGCTGCCTAAACCCTTTGAGATATAACAAAATGATGTATGGTGGAATTGTGTATCTTATATAGATCTACAGAAAAATCCGCGGTGGCATATGTCTATCTCTTAAGGATAACATACTACATCCATTTTAATACTTAAAAAAATGGGCAATTATGAAGCGGTGATTGGAAAGCGGGACCGGGATCAAAGTTTCATGATTACTTTTGGTCGCGATATCCGACACCCACGCGGGCGAAGACGCGGGCATTAGCTAGTATATTTATATTTCCCGAAACCCATCGGAAAAGGGCAAGTCGACCTTCCCGTGTGGTTGATGAACAACCCGCCTCTGATATGGCTTGAGACACGATGGAGATCATGTGTTAAGTGTGCTGGATTGGACAAGACAACGTTAGTTGTGTCAGCTAGTTACCTACTGATAAAAAAAAAAATTGTCCCCGAATGAAGAGAAATTATAAAAAAAAATAACATTGCGGATTTCCAAACTTTCAACATCGCCCAAATTCTCCAACAACACCGAACGCGATCGTGACGTAACGAACGATCTATAAATAAGCGTCGCCGCACACAACGCGGCGCGTACGCACGTTACCGTTATTATTGTTAATACACAACACAAATAGTTTGTTCACATAAAGGTTGATACTAAATTTAATTTAATTCCCTGATTCCTGAGGTAGGTAGAAAACCTGTGTTACAGGTGTCACAGTCTTCTGCTATGCTTTTTTTAATTTGCGGAAATACAGAATACAGAATTTAAGAAAGTGTGCGTGCGTACATGCGTGTGTGTTAATACTATTCTGTTTATGATTTGTGTGCGCTGTTGCTGTGGACCAGCTGATTTGGGAGTTATTTAAGGAGAAGTTGTTAACAGATGTGGTATTCTCTAGGATAAATTGATAATATAACATAGCATCACGCCTGTATTCCTCGAAAGGGTTAGCAGAAGTGTACTGTACAGGGTTTACAAACACATTTTACCGATGTCGATTGAACAGATATACATCAAAACTTAAAAAAGGACGTGTTCAGTAAATGAAAAAGAATCAAAAATCGTTTTTTTTTTCTATAACTTAATATCACATAGCATCACGCCTATATTCCCCGAAGGGGTATGCAGATGTTTACACAGTTGTACACCCACATTTCACCAATGCTGTTATTAATTCCCATGTAATTGGTGGTGAGCTTACTGCCATCTACCGGGCACAATTCCAAACTCCGGGCTGCTATCGAGAATTTCTTAATAAAAACGTATGCGTTATACGTAACGTTCCTAATAAAATAAGTTTTTTTTTTATAATCAATTACAATTTAGGTAGTAAGTTAGTTGTATTTTATTGTTTTATTGTTAATTTTATTGTTAATTTATAAAACTGCAAGCATGCACTACATAGCCTGAGTCACAGGTTTCTACCTAGTTCAGGCAATTATGCAATTTGTACTTAATTTTTATTGTAAGATAATTTGTTAACCTATATTGAACTTTTTTTTAAATAAACAATTATTATTATTATTATTATATTATTATTATTATTATTTTGTCCATTTTAGTCCACATTTTCAGAGTATTCAAAAGCGAATAACTACGTCAGGTTTAATGAAATCACTACATCATCATCACCCCCCTGCCCTTATCCAAATTTATTTGGGGTCATCGCAGCATACCTATATCTAGCATGCTGCTAAAGTTTTGGCTATGTTTTATGACCGGCCGCCTGCCTGACGTCAACCCTCATTGGGAATACTGTTGTTGGTGGTAACCGCCACCGATACGGTCTCCTTCTATCTAGCTATGTCACACCAAATGTTATCCATGCGCCAGGTTCTGATGTTATCCTAATATCACACTCCACTAAACGAGCTAAAATATAAAGTTACAATATTAAATGGAAAAAGGATACGGTCGCGAACAGGATTCGAACCTGCGCCTCCCGGATAGATACTCCAGGCGCTCTGACCACTACGCCATCTCGACCTCTGCTCACCACCGCGAACGTATGGCGACGTCATTGCAATCAATTCAGTACCTATACAAGTGACTGAAATGACACGACTAACTTTGCAGTTAATACAATGTCGTTAAGAATGCAATTACCTTAATAATTCAAGATATGTCTTTGAGAAAGCATTAACGCATGCTTAGCGAACTCTAAAGTTATGACGTCGCCATAAGACGTGTTAAAATATGGAAGAAGAATTCGCGGTGGTGAGCAGAGGTCGAGACGGCTTAGTGGTCAGAGCGCCTGGAGTATCTATCCGGGAGGCGCAGGTTCGAATCCTGTTCGCGACCGATTTCTTTTTCCATTTAATATTGTAACTTTAGAGTTCGCTAAGCATGCGTTAATACTTTTTCAAAGACATAACTTGAGCTAAAATATGAAAAAAATACGGGCTATATAATGAAATGCACTACATATAGGTAGGTTAAAAGGTTCTGTGTACACCCTTAATGTCTTTTTTTTTGTATAAAAACTTTCGTGAGACATATTCATATCAATTAATGTTCACCGGTTACTACTCACGTGCATTTTTTTTTCCCTTAATATCATTGTTAAAAATTGTTTCGGTAATTGTAATTTATTGTTGTATAAATGGAATCCGACGTAGTGGCCTAGTCGTTACTGGTCCGCCTCTTGAATCACAGATTGTGGGTTCAAACCTGCATATAACAATGCAAGTTGTGTGTTGGGCCATTCGATTCCCTACAATATGGTTGAGTTGGGTGATGCTGACGCATGCGTCATGTTCGTGAACGGGCGCTGTCAGTTGGGACTGGTCATCTCTAAACTGTCATAGCAAAATGTTGAATTGTTAAACTAAACTCTTTTAGTATTGGCGTCATATTACATTGTTCTCACATACTATTTTGCAACAGAAACAGTGTAACCAATACCTGCTATTGTAAAAACTTATTTTAAAAAAAGAGTAACCACGGAGTTTCTTGCCCGTTCTTCTCCATAGGAATCTACACTGTGAAACGTGGCAACTAACTTGTGACAATTCAAAAGTGCCTGTAAATGGTCTAATTGAAATAAATGCTTTGACTTTGCGACTTTTTCAGTTTTATATGTACTTTCTTAGATAGTCTATGACATCACAGACATACGGTGAAGGAAAACATCGTGAGGAAACCTGGACTTTATAGATTAAAATCGCCACCCGCAGTGAGCTAGTGTGGTGATCAATGCTCGTGCCTTTTCTGTATGAAAAGAGGCTCGAGCCCTGCAGTGGGACAGTTATGGGTTAGTCACACAAATATCAAATAAACTCCCTTCAACCTAAAACAATACCCCTCAACATATACCAAAATGAAATCCAGTAGTACTTGACCTCCGCATTGTAATATTGTGTAAATTATGACGTCTCTACATCTCTGGTTATGACGTCAAGTGAAGGCTGACGATGACTCACAAGAGTACTTCATATCTCTTGAGCAAGTTGATAATTATTCCGTTTATATTTACTGTCTTGTCAGTTACTTATAGGAATACAGCATCACGCCTGTATCACCGAAGGGTGTAGGCAGAAGTCTATCGTTGTACATCGATAAGTCACCGATGCCATTATTAGGCATCATGTAATAAACGATGAGTCAAATACCATGAACCGGGCACAATTCTAAATTCCTGAAAATTTTCTATCAAATAATCCGACTACACTGCCCAACCCGGGAATGCAACTTAGGACGTCAGTCACGCTTGGGACCAGTAGTCTAATGAGGCCACTAGGATAAAATAACTCAAACTCAAACTCAAACTCAAAATTTTTATTTGCTTTCCACAATGGTGTTTGAAGATGGTAAGTAAAATAATGTAGTACATCGTGGACCCTGTTGGGCACGCAAACATTAGGAGAGAGGAAGAACATTTGTAAGAAGGTACTTATAGCATTGGTAAATAATTCTTTTTATTTATTAAAATATCTACATAAATAAATTATTTATTATATATGTAGTAGAATACCTATTTGCTATTCTTAATTTAATATTTATTGTAAGTATCTATAGTTTTTAATACATGTATTTATTATTTTTAATTATAATTATGTACTTACTTATTTATATTTAAATTTTTTACCTACCTATAATTTTAAGTAGGTACCTATCTAGATAAGCAAGTAATAATTGATAAAGATATATATGTAACATAGATATAACATAGTGATATTTGTACTGTTTATTTATTATTGTAGTCATACAATATCAATATTTATTTACTTATTTATTATATTGTATTATGTTATTATGTTAAGTTGGCATTTAATTTATAATACTTATCGAGGCATTTATATTATCTTTATTTATTATTATCATAAATTTTATATTAGGATCCTTAAAATTTATCATTTAAATATTCATTTATGTGGTAATAGCCTTTTTGGAGTAATAATTTCTTTAATTTGTTTATGAATGTATTATCTTTGTCTTCCCTTTTAATATCTTCAGGTAGCTTAGCTAAACTTATTTTAATATCTTCAGGTAGCTTAGCTAAACTTATTTTAATATCTTCAGGTAGCTTAGCTAAACTTATTTTGAGGTGGGAGTGGCTTCCAGTATGACCAGATGCAGTTTAATACCAGTGTTTTATATAAAGCGACTGTCTATCTGAACTCCAAAACCCCGAAACTGGGTAGCACGATATTTAGGATTAAAAAACTATACCGGCAAACACCTATTACCATCTACTGGGTACACTTCAAAACTCCAAGCTGCTACTGAGAATTTCTTAACAGAAAAATCCAACAACACTTTGCCTGACCTGGAAATTAAACCCAAGACCTCATGCTCAGCAGTCTCTTTTAGTACCAGTAGCCCAACAAGACAATTCAAGTTCGGAACTAGTTCGACAATCCCGAAAATACACCTGCATTGTAACCGGTGATCAATAATAGATTTTGTGTAATAGTAATAAGTACTATTTCTGCCTAGCAAGTCAGCCTCCAGAGATACTTCTAGTTTAATCCTAACATATTATTATAAATGCGGAAGTAAGTTTGTTTGTTTGTTTCACGCCTATTCATATTCATATTCTTTCAACCCGGCACAATTCCAAACTCCGGGCTGCTACTGCGAATTTCCTAACAGGAAAACTCAATAACACTTTGCCCGACCCGGGAATCATACCCGAGACCTCCTGCTCAGCAGTCCACTAGTCCAACGAGCAGTTACAACACTAACGTTCTTATGATGATAGATGGCGCCACGTGTCTTTTGAATAATTATTAAATTTTAAATTTAAGTACCTAATATTTTTTGTGAGTCTAGAATGTC
This sequence comes from Xylocampa areola, assembly GCA_935421205.1. Classification (NCBI taxonomy): domain Eukaryota; kingdom Metazoa; phylum Arthropoda; class Insecta; order Lepidoptera; family Noctuidae; genus Xylocampa; species Xylocampa areola. The sequence continues at coordinate 533,267 of OW285225.1, read as the reverse complement.
GATAGACCAGTTTTTCCTCTTATATAACGTGAGAGAAGCTGCGGTCAAAAGGTAGTCTACAACAATTCTTTACTTGTGTCTATAGTTAATAACTCCCTTTTGCAAACACGGGAAACAGATGCAGCCCGTCCGTCCGTTTGTTATTCAAATATCACACATATTTCATGAACACACGTGTGTCGGAATTACACACAAACATTAGATGTGCGTATGTGTATAAATTTGTGTGTGTGTGTGTGTGTTAAGAATGTGTTGTATGTAAATTGCACACAATTAATATTCGTGCATATGTGTTGGTGTAGAAATATGTGTGAGTGCTAGTAGCTATGTGTGTGTGTGTGTGCGTGCGGTCAGTCCCGTTAGGCAAACGTAATTAGACTTGTATTTAATTTAATCTAATTTACGATTTATGTTGGGACGTGATATTATACGGTTTACGTATCCATTTAATATTTGCACATGGCTCAGTTTTGCCGGTGCCTGTGTTATACAAATTAAATTAGAATAACAATATTAATTACAAATATGAATACGTAAAAGAAAACAAATATAACATAGCATCACACCTGTACTCCGCAACGGTATCAGCAGAGATGTACTTTTTTAAACCCACATTTCACTTGAAGTTTCATGAAAGTGATAAGTTTATTGACATTAACCGAGCACATTTCCAAACTCCGGGCTGATACATATATAAACGAAAAATATAAAAAAATATTTGATAAAAAATAAAAGCACGAATTCCGAACGACGTAAGATACTCGTATAGCACCCATACAAAAATAAAAAGTTTAATGTTGAAATATGACCCCGGGCGATTTTCCGCGGACCTCCCACGTCGCCGCGTGCCAATTAACGCCATTTTGCAAATTTTGGCTTGCCCCCTGAGAGGTTATACATCTTAATCCTAATCCTAACTAATATTATAAATGCGAAAGTATGTTTGTATGTTAGTGACCTTTTCACGCCTAAACTACTGAACTGATCATCCTGAAATTTTGCATATACGTTGTGAGGTGTACCGAAACGGACATAGGATACCTTTCATCCCAAAAAAAGGTACTGTTCCGAGGAAAACAACAATAATGTTCATAAGATAATATAGATGGCGCCACGTGTCTTTTGAATCATAATTCAATTTAAGTAGCTAATACATTTTGCGAATCTCGAGTGTCGATAGACCGGTTTTTTCTCCTAAATAACGCGAGTAAAGCCGCGGGCTAAATCTAATTATTGATATAATATAAGTGCTAATTTATTGCCTAAAATCGGTATAGTGGTCCCAGGCGCGACTGCTGAGATTGAGGTCTTGGATTCGATTACCAGATCGGACAGAGTGTTATTGTGTTGTACAGTTAGGAAATTCTCAGTAGCAGCTCGGAGTTTAGAATTATGCCCGGTAGATGGCAATAGGCTCATCACCACCGATTTATTACATGGGACTTATTAACAACATTGGTGAAATGTAGGTGTACCACGGTGTAGGTAGGTACACCGCTGCCTACCCTTCAAGGAATACAGGTGTAATGCTATGTTATGTTACTAATTTATTTGGTAACTTTTATTAAAACATAAGTCATACACATTCACATAGGTAAGCCATGAATTAAATCATCATCATCATCATCATATCATCACCCCCTGCCCTTATCCCAATTTATTTGAGGTCGGCGCAGCATGTGTACTGTATCCACTTTCTAATCCTTTTTGAAATTGCAAACTGCTTAGTTTTAGCAATGTTTTATGACCGGCCAAGTATTAAATAGTAATAATAAACTATTTTTAACAAACTTTTGCCTTTTTTTTTTCTTTTTTTATTATTATAGTGTGGAAATCCTCATGGATGCCCTGCACCTTACGGTGAGGGCTATGTCGGACTCCTACCGACTAAAACCACACGGCCATCTCAGCACATAGAGAAGGAGCACCGTTAACTCTAGTAGATCAAACCAGTGCCCCTTTGTGCCATGCCTTTGGCTCCTCCGGGAAAACAGAACAGTTTCCCCAAAACCCTCACAGTGTACGACTACATGTGAGCACGCACACCACAGGATCACAGCACCCGCGACCCTATTGTCCCCCTACCACTGATAGTGGGGATGCGACTTTTCCCTACCTGGGCTGAGGAGCTGTTGCCTCTCCTTTGGCGCCTACGTCTCCGAGCAGGATCGGCCCTCTCCAGATCCCTCTCTGCAGCCTCCTTCTGGAGCATAACTGATTCACAGAAGGAGGCTACGGCCGTCCAAGCCGTCCGCTCTGTCAGCATAGCCGATACGACCGCCGGCAGAGACAAATCTTCTCCAATCTGGTCGACCAGGATTTGCCGCTCAGAATCCCATGCAGGGCATTCCTGGAGGCGGGCTACCTGTATCGGCTTTGATAAATGGCACACTCCAGAGCTCGGAGAGGTCTCATATGAAATGACGGTCACCCATCGACAAACCGACCGTGGAAAGCGAAGCTTAACCTCAGTCGAGCCTTCTGTGCAGTTGTTACTTAGCTGCGAAGAACCCCTCAACCGGCCATCAGTCATTAAGACAAAATTAAATAGAAAAATAATGTTATAATATGATTTAAATGAATCCATATCATTTACATAGTTCCTACTTAAATGGAAATAACCAAATAAACTTTATTTAGAAATATCTTAGGTTTTCGCGATTACTACACATTATAATAAAACAACTTCGTGCTCCTGCGACCACGAACGCTGCAAAGTGTTCGAAACGTCAAGAAAAACAAACGCGATTAATCCGGTTAAAAGTTGTTTTATTATAAATTTTATATATTAATATTATCATCCTTAACTATCATAACAGGTTTTAAACCTAATGCGATAGTGTGGCTATCAGCTGTTTAAAATTAGGACCTTCTACCTATACTTTATAAACATAATAACATTAGTTTTAAGTTGAATTAACATAAAAGCCATCGGACCACTCATAAAGACAAACAATATTCTCTTATCTGTATAGGACCAATAACTTGGAGGCTGCGCACACGCCTCTCTCTGCCCGCCGACCAATCAGAGCGCGCGGCTCTATAAGGGGTGGTGACACATTGAGAACAGTTCGTGCGTTTTGCCTTATATAGTCATTAATGTTTGTTTGTGATTTATATGTGTATGTGTGTTACTTACACGGTTTTTGTGATATGTGTGTTTTGAATATATATACATAGATAGGTACACATATTATATCATCACGCATGTTACCCTCAAAAGATTGGGCAGAAGTATAGATAATATGGGATATATGAGAAATAAAAAAAAATGAATATACATAGGCACCAGCTAGCTAACATGTGCCATGCCACATCTCAGTAGTTAAAAATTACTTTATATAAATTCAATTTTGATTTGTATAGAATCTATAAATCATTAAGATACAGACAGACGTGTTGCTGGGGAGTTTGTTGCGCTGCTTCTTCTTCCCAGCTAAAACACACTAGGAAGCGGTGAAGGCTGGGCTATTTTGGGGACTGTCAAGTTTTTAACCTAATTTGAATAAATAAATTTGCATTTTCATTTTATTTTACACCCATAAGTATATCACCGATGCTGTTACATTAAAATTAATAGATGGAGCACGATTCCCATTTCTAGAGAATTTCCCAACAAACAAACTAAATAAGTAACACTTTAATAATATCTTAGGTTTTCACGATCACTATACATATAATAAAACAACTTTTAACCGTATTAATCGCGTGTATTATTGGTTTGTTTTTCCTGACGTTTCGAACACTTTGCAGCGTTCGTGGACGCAGGAGGACTAAGTGTTGGAAACGTTAGGAAAAACCAATAATACACGCGATTAATCCGGTTAAAAGTTGTTTTATTATAATGTATAGTGATCACGAAAACCTAAGATATTACTAAGTATATTCACCTTGCAATAAATTGTATCTAGTACCTAATAACACTGATCTGTAGTGTTATGTCCGTAATGATGAGGAAGATCACCAGTGCTCCTTAAACATGGTGTTGTAAGTAGACTGTAATAATGTCCCATACGCGTTGCAATGCGATGCGAGTGATACGACTTTTTTTACACGATTGCCCATAAAAGTAGTATTATGTTTTTAGGATTCATTTATGTATGTATATATGCATGTACGAGGATGTTGTTTGTGAGTTTTTTTTTTTCTAATTTTTATGGTGGATAAAGAGACTGAAGTTAAGTGTAGCCTATTTTAGCCATGTCAATTTATTTTTCGGCGATTTGGTTGCAAAATATTCTTTTTCCACTTCCGAAAAACCCTTAATTAGGCTTTATTACAGGAGCGTAGCTACCGCCGTATCAGCCGTATCAAAGATACGGGGCCCCCGAGCCACAAGGGCCCCAACGTATGTACATACTTACATACGCCGAATATACATTTTGATACCAAGCCCCTTAAGTATTAGCTACGCCACTGTTTTATTATATTTATAAACCATCTGTGAAAAATTATCTAAACGATGGTGGAAACCACAACAAGATCCGTTGCGTGATTTAGGCGGAGTTAGCGGCTAAGACGAACAGACTTGGAAAGCGACTTTGTTTTAGATTTTATTGTAGAGATTACATTTTGTTATTGTAGAAAATCCTTCATGGACACTATGCTGATCTCCTACCAACTAAAAATCACACGTATTTCTTTTAATCTTTACAGGAATCCCGGTATCGTAGCAGCAACCACGGTGACCCTGGCAGGTTCTAGTACCTACGTTGAAACGCGTCAGAGGACACTCCAGGATTTGTGCAGCACATTTACTCCAATGAAGCGCACGTGCTAAAGCCCAGCGCACGACCGTCTCGGACCTTTTTTTTTTTTTATGTGGAGAAATGCCCTCGCATACCGCTCTGACACGAGGAGACAGAGCGGTTATGTGGGACTCGAACCCACTAAAACTCCACAGTATACCTCCTCAGCTGCTTGAGGGCGGGACGCGGGAACGCTTTCGCACACAACCGCGAACCTGCCCGCAGCCGTCCGTTGCCGGACTCCCTCACGGGGTTGGGTATTGCGACCGTCTCGGGCCTGGCGGTTTATAACCCAACCAGACCGTCTCGGGCCTGGCTCTGGTTGGGTTATAAACCACCCATGTCCGCCGCCCACAGTCCACGGCTCACGGTGGCCTGGCGTGTCTTCTGCGGAAGGGGTAAGCGGAGTTCACCTCTCTCTCCGTTTCCGTCGCCTCCTTCGCCAGTAGTGATACCCTTGATTACCCTACCCTTAATGACATAGGTTATGATAACCGCTTACCATAAGGCAACCGCATTATAGCCACCTTATAAAACAAACACTTCATTGTTTAAAAAAAGTCTGGTCCCGCTAAGCAAATAATACATACTTACCTATCTTTTTACATTTTTACAGTGTGAAGAAACCCGCTAGAAAATGCAAGTATCAACATAAGTACAATGTAAAGCAACCGAGATACCCGTTATCAAAGACACATCAATGAGAGCCGAGGTCCTCCCTGAGAGCCCTCCTCCTCACTGAGCAGACGGACTCAATTACGTTGAGTCTGGTATCAAGATCAACTCTTTGAAAATGAAAGCATACTAGTGACATACAGTGAGTTCGCCTGTTTTATTTTACATTACGATTATTTTAACTAACTTTATGATAAAGTTACCTATACATTTTTGTAGAAAGAAATATGTGGTCGGAAGCAATATTCAAACCTGCGCCACCCGGATAAACACTCCAGCCGCTCTAACTGCTTAGCCATCTCGACTGCTGCTTACCACCACGTATTCTTCTTCCACATTTAAATACGTCTTTTGGTGACGTCATTGCCATCTATTCAGTCCACTGAAAAGGGATAAAAATTTAAAACAAAATACCAGCTACTGAGAATTTCCTTACAGAAGAACCCAATAACATTTTGGCCGACCTGAGAACTGCACCCAAGACCTCATGATTAGCAGTCGCGCTTGGCACTAGACCCACGAGGCAGTTTGATTTTCCTCTGGAAAATACGTTTGTCCAGTGTGACATCCATATGTCCACGTAAACCAACTCAATAGTATCCACTCACAAATATCTGCCGTATCATTGCTGCCTAGACAGCCAGGGAATGACAAAGGTCGCAAGCGAGAAGGATTCACACTTCTACATCTACACTAATAATATTATTAAAATTTAAAGAGGAAAGATTTGTATTTTTGTATGTAACGAATAAACTCAAAGACTACTAGCCCGATTTCAAAAATTCTTCCATCATTAGGATGCTACATTATCCCTGATTAACGTAGGCAATATTTATTTCTAGAAAATATAGAAGTTATTTTATGTTAAACCCTTATTTTTTTTTTCTTAATGTTTGCCGTTAGAAAAACAGTTTTCGTCTTGCTTATACTATGGTTATAATTACAAACAATTTGATATATTTTTAATTAAATACATGACTGAAGTGATGAATGTAACTAACTTTTTTATATTTTTTTTTATATTTTGTTAATGTTTTTTACTTTTTTTTTTTGCCTTTATTATATGCTACCTAATAAGTTAGGACCTTATTTATGGTTTACCCGATCGCAGGGATAATACAGTCTCAGTAATCTTGCCTCATATCTTTTGCTACGTACTCGTACACAGTACAGACAGACAAACTTACGATCAGTTCACATAACGAGCCCTCGTTAAATTCACGCTTCAATACGTTTTTTGTTCAAAGACGCCCTTTGTGAGAGATGCGGAGTTTTGTTAAATATGTTATACTGTATGTATATTTGTAGTTTTCTTAAGGATTTGTTTGATACAAGAGTGCTTCGATATGTCCGATTCACTATGGAAACTATTGATGCGTGAAGTCTTTTAAATCTTGGTGTGCCCGCACCCTTATTTATTTGTTTTGGCAAAACAATGTTGTGTGTCGAAAAGTATTTTTACATATAAATTCCCTTTGAATTTATGAGCGAGTTAATTGGACCCCATAGTACCTACTTCAAATAAAATGGATGTCGGTTGTGATTTTAGATCGCTTTACATATATTTTACTATAAGAACAAATATATTACTAAAAATATATTGTTACAACTAATAAAATTACTTTAAATACTTTTACCATGACAGAGCCATGCTTCGGCACGAATGGGCCGACTCGACTGGATTGATACCACAGCCTCACAGAAAACCGGCTTGAAATAACGGTTGCGTTGTGTTTCGCCGAGTGAGTGAGGGTACCGGAGGCCCAAATCCTTTAAAAGGCCGGCAACGCACTTTCGACTCCTCTGGGGTTGCGGGTTTCCATGGGCGGCGGTAATCGCTTACCATCAGGGGATCGGTCTGATCGGTTGCAACCTATCCCATAAAAAAAAATTACATCATGCCTGTATTCCTTGAGTGAGTGGGCAGAGAATTACAGTTATACACCCTTATTTCACCGACGCCTAGTAAATAGGTTGTGAACCTATTGCTAACAACCCGGCATAATTCCAAATTCCGGGCTGCTTCTAAATATTTACTAACAGAAAATCTGAACAACACTTTGGCCGACCTGGGAATCGAACTCAGGACCTCACGCTCAGCAGCCACGCTTACGACTACTAGACACTATAAAACTCCAGTCAATAATATTTAATTAAAATCCCCACAGCACCGCAGTGACCACTCGCAATCATGCGGGCAGGCGTGACATCATCATAGAGCGCAATGACGCGGGTAGGTGTGACGTCATCATTGTGGTCATACAGGTCGCGGTGTACCGACGAACCACCTATAATAGCTCATATTTATAAAATATTATTACCTCGAAAATATTCTATCTACTGGATATTCTCTTACCGTTGGAGTTCTTTTTTATAATTTTCTTCTGCTTATCGTGTGGTTGATGAACAACCTAGTGTCAGAGTTTAAACCCGTAAGTCTCTGACATGGCTTTACACACCATCGAGAACATCTCTCAGGTGTGCTGGTTTCCTCACGATGTTTTCCGTCACCGTTTTAAGCAAGTGATTATTAATTTTTAATACGCACATGACTTCGAAAATGCTGTGGTCCGTGCCTTGGATTCGAACATGCGACCTTTGACTTGCCAGTCTAACGGTCATACCACTAGGCTATCACTGCTATTTTTTTATATTCAAATCAATTTATTCTTAAACCATTTTCACATTGTTCAGATAAATCTTTGAAAAGCATTAAAGCTTGCTCAACGAACTCTAAAGTTAGAATTTTTTATGGAAAAAGAATACGGTCGAGAGCAGGATTCGAGTCTGCTTCTCCCGGATAAATACTCCAGGCGCTCTGACCACTAAGCCATATCGACCTCTGCTCACCACCGCAAATTCTTCATTCAAATTTTAATACGTCTTTTGGTGACGTCATTGCTATCTTTCAGTCCCTTTACAGGAAACCGAACGACATGACTAACTTTGCAGTTAATACAATGTCGTACAGATGATAACAGATGCAATTACCTTAACAAATCCAGATAAATGTTAGAAAAACATTAACGTATGCTTAGCGAAGTTTAAGTATATAATTATATATATATATATATTTATCATGACAATTTCATTACATCAATACGTGTAAAAGAAAGTCCCTCCGCCGCGTCTGTCTGTTTGTCTATACGCGGTAAACTCAAAAACTACCAAACGGATTTTCATACGGTTTTCACCAATGGACGGCACTCCGTCCATTGGTGAAAACCGTACAGCTAAACCTTCCTCATGAATCACTATTCATGAGGAAAGTAAGTAGCTGTATAATTCAGTTAGGTTTTGTTTAAATTATCTGAAATATGACGATGAAAGTTGAATAAGTCGGAAAACATCATTTGCTCTGTTACCCGTCCGAAGCCGGGGCGGGTTCCTAGTTTACGTATATTATAGAAAACATAAACGAGACCTTACCTTCAAGTAATAATTATTATTCTTTCTCGTGTATATTTTGCTAAGAATAACACAAAATACGATTCTCAAAACAACTTTTATAAATAAAATAGCATCATTTATTCATTTGGCTAGGCAAAAATTGTTTATACTGATACATTGTTAGAAAACGATTCACAATACCGCTTATATGAGTGCAACAATTACTTATAGGGTAACACCACGTCCATATATAATTAGGTGAACATTAAAATACAATAATACTAAACTTAGAATGGGCACAGGAACAAATAATAACAAGTTTATATAATCAGATTTATTTAGCGTAAATTTTATATTTTAAGAGGATATAATAAAGTTATAAATAAAAAAATAATTGATAGATTAATATTTAGGTCTGCAAGAACTTAGTTCACAATAATTAACTACAATAATAATAAGAAAAAAGGTTAAAAACACGTTGAAATTAAATTAAATTTGATTGGTGTACCATTAAATTCTGAATTAAAAAATTTATGCGATATTATATGTAGATCGGATTAAGTCAGCGGCTCGTTCAGCAAGCATGCCAACAGCAGCCACGATTTTACCAGTTACCAGAGCTGGCATGGCTGAGGAGTCCACCACACGGAGCGAATCCACACCTTTCACACGCATGTCACTGTGCAGTACCTTCCCCATGGCGCATGTCCCTCCAAAATGCCACATAGTTGTCGACATAGCCACCGAGTAACACTCCCAGAACGCAGCTCCAGTAAACTCATTGCACAATCCCAAATCGAGTATCGTCGCGTTCACGTTCTGGAAGTAAGTCGTGTCTAAAACCTTGATGTGGTCCAAGAATGCCTGGCCCATCAATTCCAGGTCCACGCGGTTAGAGAACATGCCCGTTGTCACGATCGGAGCGTCATTAGGATCCGCACTCGCCAGTAAAACCTCACCCCTGGAATCAGGTAGAGTTAAACCTAATAACGAAAACACTGTTGTTTTGGTTACACTAGCTTCATAAAACTTTTGACAGATCTCGTTTGAGTAACTGAACATTTGGGAACACAAGTCTAGCAGACCGGTTGTGTTTGGTGGGAACACTAGGTTGATCGTCTGATACGATGGCTTTGTTGATGAATCGAGTGCTACATTACCACTAAAAGCTGACGCAGGGAATTCGTGTGGGTTAGAAGCTGAAGGGGCCTGTAAACTTTCATCAATTTGGATAATGATTGGGGCTCCTGGTTGGTCCATGTAATTCTGGCCGACAGGAATATCAGCCTCCACATCGATATCCAATGACTCGAGGTGTGATCGGGGTCCGACACCAGACAACATCAATAGTTTGGGGCTGTTGAATGTGCCGGCAGAAACGATCACTTCTTTGCTAGCATACACAACAAACGTTTCCTTGCTGGAAGTGGTCACCTGTACTCCAACAGCAATATTGTTTTCGATCAACACCTTAGTGGCAGTAGTGAACAATGACACGCACAGATTGTCACGGTCCTGTACCGGCCCCAAGTAGGCAAGCGCACTGTTCTGTCGCACACCTTTATCGATGGCAAACAACGGCTGCGTGTAACCCAGAGCTGAATCTAAAGAAGTTGAGTCCATCAAGATAGAGTTGCCGACTTCTCCAAATGCTTTCAAGATTTTGGAAGCAATGGGACTTGTCTGTCTTTTCAATTTGATCATACCATCGGTGCCATGGAGACTAGCATACTCGGATCCTAGTAGTTCAACATCTGTTAATTGTTCTTGTTTCTTGAAATACTGCAAGGTGTTGGTGACGTTCCAGGCTGTATCGTTGGTCCTCTCGACCCATACGTCATAGTCATGCGGGTCCCCTCGTGTATACATCATGTGGTAGTTAGAACTGCTACCACCTAACATTTTCCCTTGCGTCAAGCCGCACGTCTTCGTTTGCATATTCTGCATCGTATATCCATCATCTTGAGAATAGTAATTGTAGTCATAGTCTGACTCTTTCAGCAACATGAATTGTCCTGGCAGCTGAAAAGAAAAGAGAGTGATAGATATAGTTTTAAGTACAGTTTTAAAAGTTTTTTTTTTTTCTGTTCGTTTACATGCACGTAATTTCACACGCACACGCACCCTGACCCGGAACTGTAGATCGTATAAATATTTGCTCGGTGCGTGACGCGTGACGCAGCCGGTATCTTTGACCACTTTGCCCGCAATATCGCAAACTATAAAAATGTATGCTGTTTCCAAGTAATTAATAATTCATTTACCAAGTTTATTCAGGTGCTCAAAAGCAATATTAGTTCGTTCGTTGCAAATAATATATGCTTCACTTTTACCAAACAAACTAAAGTTATCGCTCCTGTATTCCCCGAAGGGGTAGCAGTCATACACCCAGATTTCATCAATGTTGTTATTAAGTCCCATGTAATAGGCGGTAATCCATTGCCTTCTACTGGGCACAATTCCAAACTCCGGGTTGCTACTGAGGAATCCCTAACAGAAAATCCTATTAATACTTTTCCCGACCTGGGAATCGAACCCAAAACCTCATGTTCAATAGTCAGGATTGGGACCTATAGACCAACGAGACAGTTATACACAAATTAGGTATACCTAAAATTTTTGTTAATGTTTGATGTATTTTGTTTCATGAAATTTTCATTAGGACAGCACCCTTCACAATATTTTACGGTGGATTTCCATTTCCCGATTAAATATCCCTAACCTGCCCATAACTGTACCACGGCAAGGCTAGGCTTCTCATACAGAGAAGGCACGAGAATCGATCACCACGCTAGCTCACTGCGGGTTGGCGATTTCAACATGAACATGAAGTACGGGTCCTTCGTAATGTTTGGAGGGAGAGGGATCTCATGATCTGACAAGGGTCGCGGGGTATTTATTTTAAATTTTACTTTAGTTTTTTTAATAAAAATATAACATAATAGATCTTATAAAAAGTATTCGCTCGGTACAGCTGGCATCGAATCTGCAACACACGGGGCATGAGCCGATCTGCTTGCGCCGACCACGCAGTCAATAAATTACTCCAGCCTGATATATTAATTGTCCAATGGACTTACATCTTCTTTTTGTATTATAACTTTCGTGAGACGTTTTCATATCAATTAATGTTCACCGGTTACTACTCACGTGCATTTTTCGGGATTGCCCGACTAGTTTCGAACTCGAACGGAGCCTTTAGTCATAAGCTGAGCCCGCGGCGATGTCGCGAGTCAAACTGGTTTGAATAATGGACTTACATCTGACTCTATGGGTGGATATCCTCCAGCTTCTATAAGTAAAACACTGAAGTTCTCATTTTCTGACAGTCTGTTTGCCAGCACTGATCCTGCTGTCCCTCCTCCCACTATAATAAAGTCGAAGGAACTACCATCTGTTGAACAATCATAATTATAAATTATTGACTTGCTTGGAAAAGACATACTATCACGGATGTATCCTCGACAGGTTAAGCTGAGAAATACTGTTGTACACCCACATTTCACCGGTGAATTTAAATCCCATGTAGTGAAGTTGGGAGCCTTTTGCCATGAACCCGGCAGAATTCCAAAGCCTGGAGTTTGGAATTGTACCGGGATACTAAGAATTATTTAACATAAAATCTCCACAATACTTTGCCCGACCTGGAAATCGAACCCAGCAGGACTTAGACCAAAATATTAAAATTTAATAATATACAAATACTATACTACTAAGAGGTCAATGCCCTATTCGTCTCATAACAGCTGATGCTTATCTCAAAAATACGCATAAAATCGACAAAAACGCCACCGTATAAACACTGCCTGTATATATATATATACAGGCAGTGTTTATATATATATATATTTATATATAGTTAAGTGATGGCCTGAAACACAGGTTTGAATTAACCTAGTTCTGGCAGGTCGCTACATGAAAGAAAGAAGAAAGAAAGAAAGAAAAAGCTTTTATTCCCCTCAAATGGGCACACAGTAAAGAAGAAAAAGATTAATAATTATAGACATTACATATAAAATTTTCAACCTGTAGAAACAGTATTTTTGATAAATTACAAATTTAAGATAACATTAACAATTCTGATACATTTAGAGCATAATTATACATGTACTTTTAATTCAGAAATTATATACTTCTTGCACTTATAATAGATATATTTTAGTTTTTTATTAGTCTTAGCGTAAAACTTACATATTATATTTGTTTTATTAATACTGCGGCCATTTGTACCAAGTTTTTGTAAAAGTTTTAATATTTTTTTTAATTTTTTTTATACATCATCCCCCGGCCCTTATCCCAATTTATTTGGGGTCAGCGCAGCATACCTTTATCTGGCATGCTGCTAAAGTTTTGGCTATATTTTATGACAAGCTGCCTGCTTGACGTCAACCCTCTTTGGGAATGATGTTGTTGGTGGTAACCGCCACCGATGCGGTCCCCTTAAACACTACCTATACAAGTGTAATTAATAAATTGCCATCTAGTTTATAAAAATGACTTGTAAAAGTGTCCTCAAAAGATCTATTTACAAAAATAAATCATTTATCATTTAAATATGTCCTGCCCTCTCCTACTTTTCCTGTGCCCTACAGGGCCCATAAATGATCCCACTTTTATTTAATTTTACCATCCTGTGTACGAGTATGAGTATCGCACAGCGTACCTGCGTATTACTCCAGACGTGCACAGTAATAATGGGGCAACTATAGTTTTGCTTTATTGCTGTCACTGTCACACAGCTGTCAAATTACAAGTGTAAGATAAAGACGGCAACATAACTAAATTAAAGCACATGCTAAGTAATATTTATTTATCTTCACCTGAGGTTTGTGATTGCCTCTCCAATACAAGAGACGGTGGTGTTTAGTCTATTGGTTAAAGATCACTTACTGGTAAGACTGCAGTCAGCTGGGTACTGCCACGCCGTAAGACCTAGGGTCTGGACGACTTGCAGCGCAAGTTTCACTGTCTGCGCACCGGACAGACTTGCTGCAGCGTCCGCCATTTCTGTAACTAATTCATATTATCTTTTTGTTATCATGTAGTTGATGAACTACTTAGTGTCAGAGTGTAAACCAACACTAGGTCTCTGATATGGTTCTAAACACCATCAAGAACATCTTTCAGGTGTGCTAGTTTCCTTACAATGTTTTCCCTCACCGTTTATAGCAAGTGATCATTAATATAAGGCTGGTTTTATCGTTACGCGTTTCAGCAGTGCTGTTGGAGCGCGCGCGTTCGGAGATATATGAGGTAGTAGTTGCGTTTTAAAGTCGCGCGCTTGTGCAGCGCAGTTCGGTAAACACTATTGACAGTGCGCTGCCCGGCAGCACGTCTAGCGGCGTGACTATAAAACCAGCCTAATATACATATGACTTCGAAAAGTCAGTTGTGTACGCTTTGGGTTCGGGTTTGCGACTTCTTATTCATTTTTGGTGTAAACACGGCGTACTCAAAGTTCTCGCTCTTTTTAACACGCTTTTATTAGCTTGGTATTTACCTGCGTGTCTATGTAACGGAATCTTTCACCCACTTTAAAACGTCGAATTGAATTGAAACTTCGCACACTTATCAAGGACCGATGGCAATACAATAATTTAATAAATGTGTCCAATTATCCTGATCAAGATCTTCAGGATTAACAATTTCAGGACTAAAAAAGCAAAAATAATTTTCGTTTCTTTAATTCAAGATAAATTTTTGAAAAGCATGCTTAGCGAACTCTAAAGTTATTATATTAAATGGAAAAAGAATACGGTCGCGAACAGGATGCGAACCTGCGCCTCCCGGATGAATACTCCAGGCGCTCTGACCACTAAGCCATCTCGACCTCTGCTCACCACCGCGATAATATATAATATATATATAATATAATAACTTTAGAGTTCGCTAAGCATGCGTTAATGCTTTTCAAAGATTTATCTTGAATTATTAAGGTATTTGCATTCTTTACGACATTGTATTAACTGCAAAGTTAGTCGTGTCGGTTCGGTCACCCGTATAGGGACGGAATTGATAGCAATAACGTCGCCATAAGACGTGTTAAAATATGGAAGAAGAATTCGTTTCTTTAAGTTTAAAAAAAATAGTATTTTGTTTTTTACGCTGTTTTATTTTTGTACTAGTTTATAGAAAATAGTTTTTTTTTTTTTTTTTTTTTAAACCATTATTTATAATGTCCTCCCGCATCCGCATCACCAGTTAGTCATTTATTTATTTATTTCTCTATTTACTTCAATTTATATAAATTACGGTGACATCACTAGACGTTTTAATGTGGAAATAGGTATAATTTGGAATTGTGAGCAAAGGTCGGATTAGCTTAGTTACCAGAGCCCCTCGAGTATTCATCCGAGGATGCAGGTTCAAACCCTGGTAAGGAGCGTATAATATTTTTCACAAATAAAATTTTTTGTTCAAGCTTTTTTAATCATATTTGCCTGATCCTAGGTTTGATTCCCGGATCGGCCAAAAAAGTATAATTTAATTTCTGTTATTATATTCTCAGTAGGCCGGAGTTCGGAATTGTACGCCTGTGGTTATTAGAACTATGGGACAGTTCATTAATAATATTAAATAACTTTCACTTTAACTCTAATTACCCAACTACGGCAAAGCCAAACATGTCTTAATTGTCTTCATTTTTTTGTTCGAGTTCAGAAATTTTCCTATAAAGTGCACCATATTCAATTTAGCGAGAATTTATATAGCGTATGTCAACCGGGCCATTATTACAAAACTATTGAGCCTCAATACCTCAATCATCCCCCCCAGGGGTTCCAACTTGTCGTGGTGGGGGGGCTCTAGTAGCCGTGGCTTGGTCACCCACGGTGAAGCTAACGGAACCCGAGGAGGGCCGTTCCTCAGGGCTTTGCCTTCAAGCCCATGTTGGAGCGGCGCCGGCGTAGGTTGCGGGCCTTATGGGGGGTGTCGCAACTGAGGTGGGCTGCGGCGTCGTATGGGCGGCACCGCAGCTGAGGGATGGGGGCCGCGGTGGGAGAGGAGTGCCGGTATGTCGATGCGCCGCTCTCCCTACCTACCGCGGCCTTGACGGGGCCGCCACCGTTGGATGGCGGACGCGGTGGGGCCGCAGGGGAGGAGGAGTGCCGGTATTGCGAGGCGCCGCTCTCCCTATCCTCTGCGGTCGTAGTGGCAGGCGGCGGGGCCACAGACATGACCCGTCGCAGGGGACCTTGGGCGTCCAGACACGGGGTCGTCTGGCGCCCATTGCACATGGTCTCCGAGGTTGGTTGCGGCACGCCATTAGTCTGGTGTACCGTAGCGGGGGGGTGCAATACCCAACCCCGTGAGGGAGTCCGGCAACGGACAGCTGCGGGCGGGTTCGCGGTGGTGTGCGAGAGCGTTCCCGCGTCCCGCCCTCAAGCAGCTGAGGAGGTATACTGTGGAGTTTTAGTGGGTTCGAGTCCCACATAACCGCTCTGTCTCCCCGTGTCAGAGCGGTATGCGAGGGCATTTCTCCACATAAAAAATAAATAAAAAATACCTCCATCATCAAAATATATTGAGTAGGTAGTAGTAGTCCCTTAAAATGGAATCCCTACACGTGGCCCCTGGGTGGTGCAAAACAGGCAACACAACTCAGCCGCGGCTGGTTACCTCCCACCGGACGAAGCCATGCCGTGAAGCGACCTAGTCGTGTTTTGGGATGTAGTCCGGTGAAACCGTTGTGGGAGACGGGTCTGGGCAGTTGCATCCACTCCCCAACTGTCTTTCTCCCGAAATCTATCCACTCAACTTGGAGTGAATAGATTTCTTCTGGATCTACGTGCTCCATTCTCGGTCACAGCGTCGTTTACCATCAGGCGAGTTGGTGGCCAAATGTAGATACATTATTCAAAAAAAGTTCCGTGCTACGGTGGAACACACGTAAATAAAAAACCCATACATGTATATACTATTGACCCGCCCCGACTTAGCAACTAAAACCCCGATTTTCACCGAATTATAATTTTAATTTAGTATGTGTTACCTGCACCCACAATGACCCACAAGGTAAACGTGGCTTTAATTTGTCCGTTTTAGGGTTCCTCAAAAGGTAAAAAAGAAACCCTTATAAGATCACTTTCTTGTACGTCTGTCCGTCTGTCTGTCCGTGTGTCACCACCGATTTTCTCAGGAACTGGTGGACTTAGCAAGTTGAAATGTATACCAGATACTGAGCTCTATAGTCCCTATTGGGTGTATAACAATCAAGGTCCTGAGTCAACAAGATAAAAAGATATGGGCAAATTTAGAGTTTCGCGAAAACTTGTAAGGACCAAAACTTACCTTAATATACAAAAACAAAATATTTCTCGAAATCTTCCCTTTAATTGTGCTGTAAGACCTTTGTTTTTTACCAAAATTGACATTTCTAGGTCAACCGGAAGTAACCTAGGTCGAAATGGTAGTTCCCGTTGACCTAGAATCACGAAATTTGGCATATTAGGACCTTGATTTTTATACACCTAATAGAGACTATAGATCTCAGTATCTGGTATAAATTTCAATTTGCTATGTCCACCCTTTCCTGGGAAAATCAGTAGTGACACACGGACAGACGGTATAATGGGTAGGTACGGAACCCTCGGCGCACGAGTTCGACTTCCACTTGATCGCTTTTTTATACCTATATCTTCTGTCTGTAATTTTTTCTTGTTTCGTATTTTTTAGATCACATTGATGTTTCCGTAGTTAGGTTGCAGTTTTTTTTGGTGCGGCTAGCCGTTCATGGAGGGGTGTTAATGCCAACTCTTATGTATGGGAGTGAAAGTTGGGTGTGGCAGAAGAAACATGAAAGCAGAATTAATGCAGTAGAGATGAGAGTTTTGAGAAGTATATGTGGCGTAACTTTGAAAGATAAAGTGAGGAACAGTGTGATAAGGGAACGGGAAAAAGGATGTAGTGCCGAAGATTGAGAAGGGTATGCTAAGATGGTTTGGGCATGTAGAAAGGATGGATGAAAGGCGATTGACTAAACTAGTGCATGAGGCGAGAGTGGATGGAAGAGTCGGGGCAGGCCGACCTCGACCCCCAGGGGTTCCACCTTGTCGTGGTGGGGGGCTCTAGTAGCCGTGGCTTGGTCACCCACGGTGAAGCTAATGGAACCCGAGGAGGGCCGCTCCTCAGGGCTTTGCCTTCAAGCCCATGTTGGAGCGGCGCCGGCGTAGGTTGCGGGCCTTATGGGGGGTGCCGCAACTGAGGTGGGCTGCGGCGTCGTATGGGCGGCACCGCAGCTGAGGGATGGGGGCCGCGGTGGGAGAGGAGTGCCGGTATGTCGATGCGCCGCTCTCCCTACCTGCCGCGGCCTTGACGGGGCCGCCACCATTGGATGGCGGACGCGGTGGGGCCGCAGGGGAAGAGGAGTGCCGGTATTGCGAGGCGCCGCTCTCCCTATCCTCTGCGGCCGTAGTGGCAGGCGGCGGGGCCACAGACCTGACCCGTCGCAGGGGACCTTGGGCGTCCAGACACGGGGTCGTCTGGCGCCCATTGCACATGGTCTCCGAGGTGGTTGCGGCACGCCATTAGTGTGGTGTGCTGTAGCGCGGGGGTGCAATACCCAACCCCGTGAAGGAGTCCGGCAACGGACGGCTGCGGGCGGGTTCGCGGTTGTGTGCGCGAGGATTCACGCGTCCCGCCCTCAAGCAGCTGAGGAGGTATACTGTGGAGTTTTAGTGGGTTCGAGTCCCACATAACCGCTCTGTCTCCCCGTGTCAGAGCGGTATGCGAGGGCATTTCTCCACATAAAAAAAAAAAAAAAAAAAAAGGGCCGACCTCGACGAACGTACCGCAATCAAATTGCGGTCATTCACAACTTAATCGGCGAGCATGTATGAAGAGGTTAATGAACATAGATGAAGCGAAAGAGGTGTGTCAGAATCGTAGCAAGTGGAAATCGATAGTCTCTGCCTACCCCAATGGGAAACAAGCGTGATTGTATGTATGTATGCATGTAGAAAAGTATGAACTAAAGGAAAAAAGTAACTAAAACCGTGTCTTACCTGTAACTGCTTCTACGTGAAGATGGCTACTACATTTTATTTTAGCCTTTTATACCCGAATAAACGATCCATGGGGAGCGTGGGCAAATATGGCAACGGTAATTTTATTGTTAATAATTATGTTAAATAATACTTTTTCAAATAATAATTACTATACCTGCCTTGTTGGTCTGGTGGTCCTAAGCGCGACTGCTGAGTATGAGGTCTCGGGTTTGATTCCCGGGTCGGGCAAAAGTGTTATTGAGTTCTTCTGTTGGGAAATTCTCAGTAGTACCCCGGAGTTTGGATTTGTGCCCGGTAGATAGCAATAGGCTCACCACCTATTCCATGGGACTTAATACCAGCATTGGTGAAATGTGGTTGTACAATTGTGTATACCTCTGCCTACCTCAGGGAGTACACGTATTCTAGGGATCCAAGTAAATTAGCAATGCCTAGGTATAGAACAACATTTTGCCAAATAAACGCAAGCTTTATGGCTATTAAAATATTTAATGGGATACCTAAGCCAATGAGAGAATTGCCAACGAATCTTTTCCATAAAGGACCAAAAAAAATGGCTAATGGACAAATGTTTCTATACGGTAAATGATTTTCTAAATTATAACATGAATAAAAAATGCACATTTCATAATTTGCTATAATAAAATGAATTTAATTTTATAATATTTTATAATTTAATTAAAATTTAAATTCTCAAGCATAAATTAGTAATAACAATATTTTGATATAAATAATTGAGAATTATGCCCTTTCATATTATATTTGCATGCTGAATATGAGGCGAGATATGAAGAAACGTAATTGTATTTTAAGACCTGTAATTGTAACCATATTTCAAGCAAATAAATGATAAAATAAAAATATGTGTTATGATGCTATGTTGATTTTCTTAAAAATCGAAATCATTACAGGCATACCGTGGAGGAAATTCCAACCACCAGGCTATTGATATTTTTCTAACAGAATAACTAAATAACGCTTTGCCCGACCCGGGAATAGAACCCTAGACCTCGTATTCAGCAGTCACGCTTGGGAGTACTAGACGAACGAGGCAGTTAAAGAAATACATAGGTAATTATATTGAAAAAGTCACATAGATTTGAGCCCATAACTAACAGTTCCAGGTCGGGCATGTAACCACTTTGTTATATAATGTCCAAATTGTCCGCGTTTCCTCAATAATATGGATAATTAATCTATTTATTTAGTACATAGTATTTCACATGAAAATAACAAGGCCTTTTCTTAATTACCATTTTATTTACAGAACCAATACCGATACCCACTAAAAAATATACAATATGTCCGGGTATGTGGTAACATAACTTTATGAGTAGCATGTTTAATTGTATATATAATCAATTTGGTGAGTGTGGCTGAATTTATGGATACAATATTGAGGGAAGTCAAACAATCTAGCCAAGGCTGACCAATCGGCAACGGTTTACAATTTTACGAGTGATAAAATCAGACAGATTGTGAACCCTCTCTGTTCGTCGGTATATTTACAATTTGACGGTTTGACATCGATAGATTATAAACTAACGAAAATTAATACGATAAATTGTAAACAGTATGATAGGTACTGTTTACAATTGATGGACAGTTGACAATCTCGCGAAATAGATTGTAAATTAACGGTGTTCACAATCATACGGTGACATACGAACTATAGTCGGGACAAGCCGCGGGGAAAACCAGTAACCAGAAACAATGGAATTTTTTAAACTATTTTGTATTTTAACATTTTCACCAAATCTACCAGTTGTACATACAGATAATAATATTTTTGCTTAAATTCGATATTTAATCAGTTGGTATATTTAGCAACAATGTAAAAATAACTTGACAATGAGAAATCTTTCCTAAAAAGAATATTTTTTTATTACTATTTTTCAAGGAAACATTGATAAAATAATAGACGAAAACGGGGCTTGAACCCGCGACCCTTGACATTCCGTGTCATCACTCTACCAACTGGGCTACCTTGTCGTCTTCAAACCTATTGAATTTTCAATCCACCTTGTATTCGTCTTAAGAAGACGCCTGGCAATATTTATCTAGCAATCATTTACAGATCTACTTAACTCGGCGTTACCTACTTTTTTAGTTTGAATGTTATGATGGATTCTCCACACCCAAAAAAAAATTAAGTTTGAAACTGTGTCCGGTAGATGGCAGTACCACCAATTAAATGGTACTTATGAACATTTGTGAAATGAGGGTGTACAACAGTGTACACCTCTGCCTAATCCTTTGGGAAATACAGTAACTATTATTAGCCCAGTTTAGCTGATATCCAAATACAACATGTGACACAAAATAAAAATACAATACGTGACACAAAAAAAAAGTGAAATTTACAAGTGTTACTCATTGATCTAGTGATCCCAAGCGCGGCTGCTAAGCATGAGTTCCTGCATTCAATTCCCGGGTCGGCTAAAGTGTTATTGAGTTTTTCTATTAGGAATATATCAGTAGCAGCCCGGAGTTTTCAACCTATTGGGATTTAATAACAGCATTGGTGAATTGTGGGTGTACAAGTCTGCCTACCCTCTCGAGAAATACAGGCGTGATGCAGTTACGTTATGTTAAAATTACAAATATAAATCCTATATTCCGGTACAAAGGTAAGCACACCGAATGACACGTAAAGGTATGAACTTTTCCAATTATCAACTCTGAATAAACTTGGACATGGTTTAATGGTATTGAAAAACTCTTGCTCTTGCGCTGGAAACTCGCTTTAAATTATATATAACAAAATTATTAATATTTTTTTTATTGTTCATAAGATATTCTTTACATAAGTAGGTCACTAGACTCCACACTCGGATTCCCTGTGTCGTGGAGGCTAGTCTTTTTCATCTTATATTTTACTAGCTGTACCCGCGACTTTGTTCGCACGGGATTTGGACAAATAGCACTTTGTAATTATATTCATGTCTTCTGAACCCTGCAATATATTTAAAAAGAACGTACGTAAAAATTTTAGTTGATATTTCTTGTGAATTTTACTAACAAGAGGAAAACAATAACCCTCTCCCAGTACAGGCACCGACTCCAAAATTAACAGATTATTATTATATATTGTTATTTTAAAATTATTTTATTATAAGCAAAATTTGATATTATTTTGAACTTTTTAGTGTAGTGGATTTTTGAAGGCGGTTTTTATTTTTTGTTTAAAATTAATTTATTTCAGTCTTTTTAGTTTTAAGTCTAATATATATATTGTATAGGTCATATATAAGTTTGTATACTTCATACATAAGTTAATTTAGCAATTTAATAATATGGGTAGGCCTTCGAAAGCCGCTAGGACTTAATAACTGCATCGGTGAAATGTATGTGTACAACAGTGGACACTTCTGCCTACCCCATTAGGCAATACAGGCATGATGCTATGTATGTATTGAGTGGCATGAACTATACATGGATATGCGATTACAGCAATTGCGAGTGATTTGCTGTGATTTATCGAAGAGTTCCATTGTCTAACTTCGAAGATCTTCATCAGATCTTCACTAAATTGAAATGGAACCATTTCTGGGGACTACTCTTTCAAACAATTATATCGACGGACATACATACAAAACAAGGTAGCTACTGTAAAACGTTGAGGAGTTCCCTTGACTGTACTTCGTCTTCATCATCAGACCCCTAATGTCAGTCACAACCCATCTAGGTGTAAAGTTCTCATCAATACAAATTAATCAAGCCCAAACACCAGGTAATTGCTGTAAATCGTTAAAGAGTTCCATAGATCGTCTTTCGGCTGCATCATCAGATCGACTCCAGACCTTCATTAAATATTAGTGCTTTAAAATACTTAATGAAAAAATTAACAAACGCACTAGTCGCCGCTACGATTTTCGAAGGTTTCCCTCGATTTTTCAGGGATGCCATCATCAGATCCTGGTTTCCTTATCGTGGTACCACGGTTGAGATATCTTCTTTCCAACAAAAAAAGAATTATCAAAATCGGTTCATAAACGACGAAGTTATCCACGAACACACATTAAAAAAAAAAAAAAAATATATACAGTCGAATTGAGAAACCTCCTCCTTTTTTGGAAGTCGGTTAATAATAATAATATCATAGTAATTGAAAACTGCCTGATGAAGTTATGGATGACTGCCTCGTTGGTCTACTAGTCGCAAGTGCGACTGTCAAACATGAGGTCTTGGGTTTGATTCCCAGGTCAGGCAATGTGTTAGTGTTTTAAATTATAAAATTCTTGATGCCTGGAGTTCGGTTTTGTGCCCGATAGCAATATACTCACCACGTATTACATGGGACTTATAACAGAATTGGTGAAATGTGGGTGCAAAATTGTCCTCTACCCTCTAAGTAGGTACATAATACCTACTCTGTGTGTGCATGTGAATTTTGTCTGTAAACGATCTATGTAGACATAAGTACGTAGTAATCAAGTAATGTCTATTTAGACACAGTCATAATAAAACAAAAATTATAAATACATTAATAAAGCCCTGCACCCTATAAATGTAAGTACTCGTGGCTAAGTAACAGCCGCACAGATTGATCGATCGGGGTTAAGCTGCGCTTGCCGCGGTCGGTCTGTGGATGGGTGACCATCATTTCATACCGAGACCCCTCCGTACCTCGGAGAGCACGTTAAGCCGTCGGTCCCGGTTGTCAAATTAAGATCTATGACAGCCGTTACGGGTAGTCAGAGACCTGAAATTCTGACGACCAGTCATACCACGAGATATCGTGTTAACCAGTTACTGGGTTGTGGAGGTCAGATAGGCAGTCGCTCCATGTAAAATACTGATATTAAGCTGCATCCGGTTTGACTGGAAGCCGACCCCAATGTAATTGGGAAAAGGCTAGGCAGAGAGGCAGAGAGACCCTATAAATGTAATTACATTAATGCATTCTTCACACAATACTTTTCAACAATGTTAATTTCCATATATCCGCAAACAAATCAAACTGAGATATTTAATGATGATACTAATGAAGGGAACATTGTGTTACGTGGAACGTCTAGTTGTAGCCATATCCTATTGGCACTTTACGAAAACAATATTGATCCATTTCTTTTGGTACAAAAAAGTAAGTAAGGGTAAAAAACCGACAAAAAGAAAAAGAAATATTTTTTCTTACACCTATTGTATAATAAATTTAATAAAAAAAGTAACAAAAATAACATTGTCCTTAATCAGTTCCTTTTATATCATTTCATTAAACGTTTTTATTAATGTGTGGAAAATATTAAATGTGAGTCCTACCGAGCAAAAACCTTTCTCATGACCGCAGCTGCATTCATCGTCACCTCAGCTTGGTCTACAAACCTAACAATGAGGTGGTTATGTCTTTGAAATTCACTAGTTTTTACATTTAATTTAACGTAAGGCATAAATTAAATTAAATCCAGTACCCTAACATATAGAACAACCACTTTTGACTGGCTAATTAAATCTACTCTCATTGAAAATTTAATTGCTACCGGTTCTGATAGGAGCAGTAAAAACCGCCGTAAACTGGTTCAACGTAGCGACATCTATTGACGGGAGCGTTAAATGTTTAGTACCGTAACGCCATCTATCGGTGAGGGATATTAAACTTTTACAGCCGTACTATGATTTTGACGCGATGTGTAAGTCATTGTTAATTTTATGGTAATGTTCAACGAATTGTAGATCGTTTTATTCGAAGGGGTGAGATTAGCCTGTTTTGGTATATGGAGGTCATAAAATAATATTGCATTTTGGTACATTTAAGGATTACTATAGAATTCTTGCATCAAAATAAAGTCTAATATTGTTATTGTTACTGTCAGCAAAAAAAATATCGGATTTTCGTGATGGCCCCGTGGTTACGGACTTGTCTTTTAAACCACATATTGTAGATTTAAACCTGGCAATGTGATTTTTTCAATATTTATACCTCGCGAAGGAAAACATCGTGAGGAAAACTGGACTTAATAATTTCAAATCGCCAACCAGCAATGGCTAGCCCGTGGTGATCAATGCTCGTGGCTACTCTGTATAAGAGTAGGTCCACGTCTTGCAGTGAAACAATATTACTGTACAACCTGCATCATCCTACAAGTCGTCCAAAGAGGGCTGCAGTCCTCAGTATTTAAAAATACATAATTTTACCATCCCGTCCAAATGACAAGCACATTTTCAAACATGTAACTGAATTTTAAAATTATAAATGTCCTCTAGGTACCCTAGATATGTTACATGAAACAGTAAAAAATTAGGTAGTCGTATTTCTTGACACACACAGCTTCCTCTCGTCAGTGGGCCGCCGCCATCTTGTAAACGCGCATCTGTGAGGGAACCGACAGTCGGCTCATTGCAGCGTTCGAGTTATGACGCGACGTAAATAAATGCTTAGTTTTCGCGGTTAAACGTGTTAGATTTCATATTAGTGTAAATTATAGACTACATATACACAAAAAAAAAGTTATTTTGTGCAAGTTCGGTATAATAATTACGTAATGATGTCGAAATAATAGGTACTCGGTCGTTGCTCCGCCACGTGTTTGTTATCGTATTATCTTTTTATTTAAAGCGATGACCTACCTTTTTTATTTTTAAATCCCAGTGGTAATATAGTGTAGTATTTGATTTAGTGAGTGTTGTGAGTGATGCATTAATAATTACCTATATTTTGATAAAAACAGTGGGCGGCACCCGTAATGGTAAGTACCTAGTTTCACCTAGTTTAATTTCGATAAATATCCCAATCTTTGTAACTGTGCATTAATATGAGTTATCTAATGTGCAGATTATATTCTTATGTTCACAAAACAATAACAATATAGCCAGTCGAGCTAATATTCTATAGCGGCGCCGCGAACTCCGCCGGCCGTTAATTTTAATAACGTGTTTTTATAATAAAAAATTATGTACGGTTATCAATATTATTCAATAGATTAATGTAGATAGGTATACTGTATCGGGGTTAATAGTTTTTATCATTACGAAATGATAATTCATATGTATTATAATCGAAAACAGGTCAAAAAACACGATATTTTGTGTTTACGGTCAAAAAGACGTATATTTATTTTTATTTTGTTTATTAAGTTATATACAGTATTCAAGGAAATTTAATATACTTTAACTCTTCTATACATCACCATAGTGGTTTCCATATAAAAAAACAGAGATATAATTATGTATACGCAAGGAGGTAGCTCACCGTCCACCCGTGAAAATATGGCTCCACAGATGCGCCATATTGCAAAACGATCGACTGTCGGTTCCTCCATGAGGTATGATGTCATAACATTAGTCTCAAAGTACATAATTACTATATTCTTTGAAGCAGAATGGGAGGAATAAAAATTCAGCTTCAATTAAATCTAATATATAAAATTCTCGTGTCACAGTTTTCGTTGCCATACTCCTCCGAAACGGCTTGACCGATTTTGATGAAATTTTTTGTGCTTATCCGGTATCTATGAGAATCGGCCAACATCTATTTTTCATCCCCCTAAATGCTAGGGGTAGTCCACCCCATTTTTTTTTATTTATATGGCTAAACAACGTTTGCCGGGTCAGCTAGTTTATTATAAATTACGTACATAACAATCTTTATAAATTTATTTAAATTTGAAAATCATAAACTAGTACGCGGGGCAAAGGTAGGGTGTTAGTCTACGACTAGTACATATATGACTTTTCCAAAATCAACGGATTCGATTCTTGGCTAGAACTACTGACTTTGTTTTTGAACAAATATCCAATGATACAGTTTCTTTTCATCAAAATCGGTGCTGAGACTCTTTCGAGTACTTTTGGCTGTTCGTTATAGTTTCGGATTTGGACATCCACACCCATTGCAAATTTCACCCTATATCCTAAAAATCAATACCCGCTTAAATAAAAATCACTTGAGAGCGGCTCAACCGATTTCACTGATTATGTTTGTTGTATTCGTAGTGTCAGTACTTTTTATGAAAGAAAATTTTCGGATAATCCTCCGGGAAATACAAAATGTTTTATGATATTTTTGTATAAGTGACTGAATTAAAATAACATCAAATTTTAATTACTAAATTGCACCCGTGCGAAGCCGCGGTATGTAGCTAGTAATTATTAAATCAAATTTTCAAACAACAAAATCTCAAAGACAATATTTCCTCATTCGTCTCAAATACAGGGGCGTGAACACTTGAACAGTCGATAATCGAAGTCCAAAGTAGTGCTAAGTCGCTCGAAGTCTGAGGAAGTTGAGATGCAGTTCACTAACTATGTGGTTACACGACACTCGGTACATGAGCGATAAAGTGAACACGGAAATTTATTATTAAAAGGCGAAGTTACGGACTGGCGTAGTAAGAAGATGACGGATTAGCGTATTGTTATTATATTGGCAGATTGGCGTACATACTGATATTTAGGTGAATTAGCGTATTTTGTGATGGTGTATATATTTTAACAGAAGTTAGGAATCATCCTTACTGGTTTCTAATAAAGGCAAACGAACTTAATCAGTCCATGTTTTGGGAAGTTATGTAGATGCAGTTCAGTAATTGTGTGTTGAAATTACAAAAACACGGCATGTACTAAGTGAACATGGGAGTTTATTATGAAAAATAAATTTACGGATTAGCGTTTTGATATTATAAGAGAAAACGTAAGTGTGATAAATCAGATAAATCTTTGAAAAGCATTAACGCATGCTTAGCGAACTCTAAAATTATTATTTTAAACGGAAAAACAAGAACCGGTCGGTCTCCTGTATAGAGACTGAATAGATAGCATTCACATCACCAAATGACATGATAAAATGTGGAAGATGAATTCACGGTAGATGGCTTAGTGGTCAGAGCGCCTGGAGTATTTATCCGGGTGGCGCAGGTTTGAATCCTGCTCACGACGGTTTTTTTTTTTTTGATAAATCAATTTAATGGTTCAGTAAGTTTATCTTCGATTTATTATGGGCACCGTTCGAGTTCGAAACCAGTAATTATCGAAAACAATATTTTATAAATATAACATAAGCGTTTGTAGAAAAGAACATAACCCTCCTTCTGGGTCAGTCGGGTCATAACTGCACGTGGGACTGTAATGAAATCGATAAATAGGAGTTGCCTTCAACAAGTCTTCATAGTTTGGGGCAACACTATGTTAACGATGTGGCTAACGGAATCTTCCCAGTCCTGTTACGTAATGGCGTACTTTGGTAAGTACGCCAATGCGTACTGTAGTATTTTTTTTAGTGAATCGCGTTTAATATTTAATATAAGTTTTTTGGTTTCTCAATTCTCTCGGACAGAGCTTTATAAGTTAGTTGATGTGCCTGAGATGTAGGTACTACTTATTAGAGAGTAGCAAAGAATATTTTTTTAAAAGACGCGTACTGGTACGGTAACGTAATAAGCCTTATTATGAAACTAAAAGCGGTGCAATAAGAACCACTTTGCGAGCAAGTATGTTGAAAAATATTATAACATAACATAGCATCACGCCTGTATTCCCTGAAAGGGTAGGCAGAGATGTACACATTCGTACACCCACATTTGCCCTGTGAGCCTATTGCCATCTACCGGGCACAATTCCAAACTCCGGGCTGCTACTGAGAATTTTCTAACAGAAAAACTCAATAACCCTTTCCCGACTCGGGAATCGAACCCAAGATCTCATGCTTAGCAGTCGTGCTTGGGACCACTAGACCAATGAGGCAGTAAAATAATATGACTATTGCTATGACGTCATCAACATCAAGTCTTACATCACTTCAATTAAGTAAGACAATACTCTTCTCTTCTCCAAATGTCTCCTGCTCATACCGGCAGCAGTTAATATTGATTGACGCGATTGAGACTAACTTGGCGTGTAGACCCGGTCTTAGATGAGCGATCGTGGTGCATTGTGGTTACTCCCTAGTGGGTGCAGAGGTGCTTAATCGATATATCGTGTGTCTTATCAGATGCAATACATTATGTAACTGCCTTATTAGTTTAGTGGTATATAGACTGTACTAATATAATAAAGGTGAAGAGTTTTTTAGTATGTTTAAACGTGCTAATCTCCGGAACTACTAGTCGGATTCGAAAAATGTATGTTGTATATGATAGCCAAACTATAGCAATAATATAGGCTATTTAACATCACGCTATGACCTTTACCTTTTTTTTTTTCAAATTAAAAAATATGAAGTTTAAAAGAGTAACCATGGAGTTTCTTGCCGGTTCTTCTCCATAGGAATCAACTATTTTCGAATCCTACATCAAAATTTGACGTTTCTTAAAATTGCCTTGTAAATTTGTTTAAGTATGTGAAATAAAAACTTTTGACTTTGACTTTGACTTTGATTACTGAGGATCACCTTCTTATAACACTAATACAAAAGCCAGGATCTTACTCCCAGCGTCCGGCCTTGCGACGACTAGACCAAAGTGAATAATTTTAGTTCCTAATTAAATACTAACGAACATCCACTACACACAAACACACACACAGCCACACACACTATTGTCTATACAACTCAGCGCGGCACTCGAAGTCGCCAATTAATCTAAACAATATGGCTGACAATGTCGACGCCGCATTGTTGTACGTTGTACGTCGCGGACTGCACTCCACGTACTATGTACTGCCACTTCAGGATTATACGTTGACGTGGAAATATAATTGATGGATTGTATAGACAATGGTGTCGATTCTAGCGTTGACTAACTAAACTAAAGTTAGAACATTGCTATCTTGTTCGAACAGTCACTATAAGAGCGGGACGGGACGAATTTAAAAGGGAGGTGTAGTGTTTCGGCGATACCTAGATCGAACAGACACACGATGGGACTCTTCGTTGCAATTATTGTTTAATTTATAACATAACATAACCAACACTTTACGAGATCGCTAAGCATGCGTTAATGCTTCTCAAAGATTTATCTTGAATAACATAACCAGCCCATAACTGTCTTTCTTCAGGGCAAGGACCTCTTCTCATACACAGAAGGCAAAAACATTGCTCACCGCGCAAGCTCACTGCGGGTTGGTGATTTTACACCATCAGGTTCAGGTCTCCTCGCGATGTTTTCCGTATGTTTGTGATGTCTTAGATTAACTAAGAAAATAGATATGACATAGAAAAACTTACATTGGTATATGCTAGATTTTAACCCGCAAACTGAGGCTCTAAAGGCGGACCCTTAACATTAGGCCACCGCGACATGTTTATTCCTTATTATTTTAAGAAAGAATATTTGTTTTGCATCGAATCATTATTTATCATGGTTTGGTTTGTCTTCTAGAATTTTCCAAATATACATTATAACACAATTATCCCATTCGCACGTTTGAAATGTTCATATTATAAGTATTTCGAAAGTACGTCTATTCATTGTGCAGAATTAAAAACCCAAATCCCCAGTACATTGTAGATTCAATACACAAATGTATTGTGCTGCGTTTACATCGGTTATAACTCCAAGTTATGGTTGGAATGCGCGCTAAATACCCGAACACTGCAGGTGCGGTAGCTATGTACCTATACTATACATAGGTAGAGTACATTGCGGTACAATGATTCTATTATTGTTAAGCTTTTCATTTAACATTCATAGAAATAATCACTAATAATAAACACATTAATTTGATTAATATTTGTATACGGTATAAGCTGTAGGACATAGCTGGCTTCACTGCTCACAGCCGAGCTTTTTTCTGTGTTATATATTTGAACCAAAATTTCACAGAAATAGTTATTCGAAGTCCCCCCGAATTCCCCTTAATCTTAAGGGGAAGATCTATAAAATAGTTTGGAATGTTGGCTCACAAAAGGGCTGAATGAAAGGCGACTGCATGCAGCTGAGATGAGAATGTTGAGAGAAATGTGTAGTATGACGCGGATGGATAGGATCAAAAATGAGATGTAAGAGGAAGTCTGAGAGTTACGCCGGTCACCGAGAAGTTGTGTGGTAATTGTTATGGACGTGTAATGCGGAGGAATGAGGATCATGTGTACACGAGTAGAGGAAAACCGAGGAAACGATGGAGGAGTTGTGTGAAATATGGCTAGAATAGAAGTGACTAGGGAGATGACGGCTGACAGAGATGTATGGAAGAAAAAAACATGCTGCGCTGACCCCAATTAAATTGGGATAAGGACAGGGGGACGATGAGTATACAAAGTCGAAACCTACGGGTGGTTTAAACTTTAACACTAGGCTGTTTATCTACTACACAATATGAAGAAAAATTTCCATGTTTTCTTTAAGACTTCTAGCAAACAGATCGAGTTCTGCGAAGTTAAGTTGCACTAGCTGCAGACGTTGAGTAGATGGGTTGCTAATGTACCTGGATGTTTTTAATTAACTTTGGATATCGATTTTGAAAATGCATCTATAACTGTTTAGATCGAATTTTAATAATATTATACTTTATAATAAAACAACTTTTATACGGATTAATCGCGTATATTATAGGGATTTTGTTTTTCCTGACGATTCGAATACTTTGCAGCGTTCGTGGTCGCAGGACGACTCCACTCCTCCTGTGACCACGAAATAATGTGTAGTTATCGCGAAAACCTAAGATATTACTAATATTATACTCCCAAACGTCTTTCAGTCACGGCGGCGTATCTCCATTAGTCAAGTACGCACGAGATATTATAGTGCACAAGTGTATGCGCAAACACAGGTGCACTCCCTCTTCCTTCCAGGGGCGTAGCTACCGTCGTATCAGCCGTGTCAGTGATACGGGACCCCTGAACTATAACGGCCCCAATTGCTGTCCAGTGTAAGCAAAAAAACGTAAAATGTTATAAAAAAACGTAAAATGTTATAAAAAGGCCCGAATATAATTTTTGATACAGGGCCACGTAAGCATTAGCTACGCCACTGCTTCCTTCACTATCATAGTCTGATGGGACAGCAATCCGACACGACTGGAGATGGATCAAGCCAACTTCCTTACTCCGGGCTGCTACTGAGATTTTCCTAACAGAAAAACCCAATAACACTACCTTGGGAATCGATGCCAGCACCTCACGCTTAACAGCCGCGCTTGCAGCCACTACACCAATGAGGCAGTTGTGTTCAAAAATATAGTAACGTAACGTATCCTCACGCCTGTATTCCCGAAGGGGTAGGCATAGGTGTGCACACTATCATTTAAGCTAGCTAATTTACCTACATATCTCATTACTATCCACCGCTAAATATGTCCTCCATATTGGACAAACGGTGAACAAACTGCGTCACTGTGTAACACAAACACTCCGCTCTCAAATAGCGACGACACATACCCGTGTACACAGACTCATGTGGGCCCGACTGTACTGACGCTTGAAATACGAGTATTTGTACTGTTTTGTTGATAGACAGGGCTTTTAGCTTAATATTCAGTGCGCGAATGATACTCTACTACGAAGTTTAAACTGCAATTTGAAATAAAAACAAAAAATAATACGAGCATTAATCTATTATTCTTTATTGTACACGCAAAACATAGATAACAAAGAGTGATAAAGAAAATTGATGTACAAAGGCGAGCTTAACCCATACATGAGTTTTCTACCAGCAAACCTTCGAGCGATAGAAATGTAGAAAATGATGAGGACAGATTGAAGTGTACAACACCAAAGTAATACTACAAATAAACACCAATTAATGACTATTATAATAAATATGAACTGATAAATTAAATACAATCATATACATACACATATACAGCAATATAATAAACAATACATCTATACTTAATTACCTTGAAAGGAAATGTTCCCTGATTATTTTCTTGAACACATCCAGAGAAGGGCTATCTCGCAAAGAATGCGGAAGAGAGTTCCAAAGCCGCACAGCACGTGTTCAATTATTGCGGGTTGGTGATTTCAGACCATTGTGTATAGGTTTCCACACGATATCTTCATTCACCATATGTCCGTAATGTCTTAGATTTTATAAAAAATATTCATATAAATTAGAAAAAGTAGTAATTTATATATATTCGACAACTTGTTGCTTAAGAAGACCGGCCGTAATTGCGGGTCACCACGACATGTTCGGCTTTAATATAACATAACTTCACTACTGTGTTTCTCGGAAGGGTAGATAGTAGTGTACTGAAGTCGTTGTTGGGGGCTGAGTTGCCCGCGTCCGTAGGAGTGCACCCTTCAAAAGGAATCCCCACACGTTGCCCCTTGGTCGTGCAAAACAGGCAACACAACTCTGGTGGGAGGCTTCGGCCGCGGCTGATTACCACTCACCAGATGAAGCCATGCCGTGAAGCGACCTAGTCGTGTCGGGATGTAGTCCGGTGCAACCGTTGTGGGAGATGGGTCTGGGCAGTTGCATCAACTGCCCAAAAATCGAACTTATCGTCCCCAAATGTATCTATTCTACTTAGAGTGAATAGATTTCTTCTAGATCTACCTGCTCCATCCTCGGCCACACCGTTGCCTACCATCAGGCGAGTTGGTGGCCAAATGAAGATCCATTTTTAATAAAAAAAAAGTCCATCCACATTTCACCAATTAGGTCCCATAAAATTGGTACTCAGCCTATTACGATCTGCCGGATTAAATCTCAAACTACTGATAATTTACAAACAGAAAAACCCAATAACGCTTCCTTACCCTGGAATCGAGCCCAGGACCTTCATACAATATTTTTTATAAACCCTCAGAAATTTAAGAAAACTAATTATATCTGCTAGAAACGATTTTGCGAGATTATTTTAACTTAAATATTATAGGAACACACAACTAATATAACCCTTTCAGTTTCGAACATAAAAGTATATAATAACCCACTAAAAAAACATAGGACCAATGTATAATTACAAATGAACGGCCAACATGTTCGAATCAGCAATCAAACGAGACAAAATATTGGGCAATACGATGAAGTGAGATATACATAGAATTTTATGCTTATCAGTTCCAATTCAATCTATATTTTTTTTTGTTATTAATTCGCATCAGCCGTTTACCCATACTTATGTGTAGTAATTATCTTATATTTCTTGCCGCTTTTTATATTATTTGACTTCACTATATAAAACCACACAGAAAAACGAATCAAAGTCCACAGGCAGGTAAACATGTCTTAGGTGTGCTTGTATTTATCTACCTATAAAAAATTGTTGTTTAAGTCTGTTTACAAAGAAATCTGACATACACACAAATATACGCACGCACGCACACACCCACCCACACACACCCACAGACACACGCACACGCACACACACGCACACACACACACACCCACGCACGCACGCGCACACACACACACACACACACACACACACACACTTCCCCCAAACTCGGCAAAATTATCTGTATTACAAACACTATGAAATAAATATTATTTAAAACTACAAATGCAAGTTAGGGAGATAGCTAATACGAGAACATAGCTAAACTAAATGCGTGCAAAATAATATTTATCTTAGCCCTAGTAACAAAATCCCGAAAGATTACTGAGTCGATGCGTCGCAATGCATAACTAGATATAAGTTGTAGCTTTAATAATAGCATTTATATTATTTGACGCATAATTAGGCTCGATAGCAAAAGAAAAAGGCAATAAATTGATAGGGAAACATTATTAAACGAGGGCCAATGGTCCCTTTCAAATACAGAGGACAAACATGTACGCGTGCCGCGATCAAACGATCTGTGACGCGAAGCCTTTTAGTAAACAGACATTAATTTGAAATTTTATTAAGTCATCATTATTATGTTGTTTGTATATTTTTGTATTAAGTTAGTGTTCAGTTGGAGAATCTGAAAATATAGTACAAACTTAACTCGCTAGTCTTTAACACTAAGAATACTGTATCAGAATGGTTAAAGAAATAACTGTTTTTAAAAAGAAACTTCGAGACTTGCTAGTTAACAAATGTTATTAAACAGTAAAAGATTACTTAAATGACAAATCTCTGCTCCTCAATACCTAAATCATGATGTGTTCAGTATTCATTATTCCACACTATTATTGTCTGTTTATAATTACTGTGACATTACGATTCATATTGACATACCTAAATAATTTCGCTCCTTAATGCATGTACCTTAATAGACCAATATTGTAAGTATTGTATGCGCAATTGGGCATGCATGAAAAAAATAAAGTATTTTTTTTATTTATTTTTTCGAATGTTTGTCTTATTAAGAGAAACTAATTTGGCTATTATATTTTTTAGAACCTTATTTTTATTTTATTTTTTTAATATTTCCTCAAATGACGTAATGTGTTCACAAATTTTTAACACACTTAGTTTCTAAACGAACTAAAACAAACAGCTGTCAGTTTCATGTCAGTTGGTAATGTCAAATGAAGGTCACAAATGTCAAATCTAGTATGTCATCTGTCAGCTCTAGTATTAAAATTTTGATGTTTATTAATATAAAACGCATGTTTTTTTTACGTTTTTGGGCATAAATCTATTTTGTTAAACTTGTAGAAATATATCTAGTTCAAAAAATAAAATACATTCGTATCATGAAATGTGATTTTAGTTAAAATGGCTTCACTATAAAAATGCCAGAAAACATTTCCTTCTAGTCTACTGGGACTCTGGCATCACTAAAAAGGACAACATACCTTCAGTCCACAGATTATATTAAATATGTACATGTGACGTCACTGCAAGTGCTTCAGGTCAAATGAAGGTTATTAGTTATTTTTGCCTATTATTTTGTAATCTCTTACTTTTATGAGTGGAAATTAACAAAATATAGCACATAATCAAAAGATCTCCAAATGGTTTTTCCGTTAGCACGTCTTACGAAAAATCAGGCTTGCCCAATTGGGCGGGTCATAGCTGAGCTAAATAATGTAACGATGACAACTGTATTCTGTTATGTAACCTATGATCTACAATAAAGAATTGAATTGAAATAATGATGATGTTTTCTGTGTGCAATATATTCGAACCTTTGACTTGCCATTACTATATACCAACAGGAATTAACGCGCAATAAATACCTTTGAATCGCTTGACGTTTCGACCAGGTTGCACTGATCGTGGTCACAAGCAGATTCAAAGGTATTTGTTGCGTGTTAATTCCTGTTACATGATATTACTATATACTAGTAATATCATGCAACTCGTGGCCAAGTAACAGCCGCACAGATCGATCGATCGAGGTTAAGCTGCGCTTGCCGCGGTCGGTCTGTGGATGGGTGACCATCATTTCATACCGAGACCCCTCCGTGCCTCGGAGATCACGTTAAGCCGTCGGTCCTGGTTGTCAAATTAAGATCTATGACAACCGTTACGGGTAGTCAGAGGCCTGAAAGTCTGACAACCAGTCATACCACGAGATATCGTGTTACCCAGTTACTGGGTTGTGGAGGTCAGATAGGCAGTAGCTCCATGTTAAATACTGGTATTAAGCTGCATCCGGTTTGACTGAAAGCCGACCCCAATGTAATTGGGAAAAGGCTATACAGATATAGTAATATCATTCAACGCGATAGTTTAAAAGTTAGCTTTGACTTGCCAATTGACTTGGTCATACCACTATGTTATCGTAGCTTTTAAACTAATATTATTTAAAAACAATGTCTAGGATAAATACTCCAGGCGCTCTGACCGCTAAGCCATCTCGACCTCTGCTCAGTACCGCGAATTCTTCGTCCACATTTAATATGAACTAATTTAATACGCTATACATGCGTTAATGCTTTTCGAAGATTTATCAGTATTTGTTAAGGTAATTGCATCTGTACGATATTGTATTAACTGCAAAGTTAGTCGTGTCGCTTCGGTCACCTGTATAGGGACTGAACAGATAGCAATGACGTCACCAAAAGACGTGTTAGAATGTGGAAGAAGAATTCGCGGTGGTGAGCAGAGGCCGAGATGGCTTAGTGGTCAGAGCGCCTGGAGTATTTATCTGGGAGGCGCAGGTTCGAATCCTGCCCGTGATTGTATTCCTTTTCCACAAAAAGTTTTTAAATTTAGTGTTCGCTATGCATGCGTTAATGCTTTTCGAAGATTTATCACAATGTCTAGATTTCATCTTTATGCCAATATTTCACATAACAGAAAACAGTGTCATCGACTCTCAATAGGCTACCTACACACTGACCCGATATTTACTCGCGTGTTCAACGCGCGTTAATCGTTTATAATGCGGCGACGCGACCGAATAGGGCATCCATCTAATGGAGATACTCTACAGAATTACTGCCATCCTTTGATCTAATTATGATTTTTTCAATCAGAAATATTGGATATTTATTCGTAACATCACGCCTGCCCAACTATAAGAGAGTAGGTAAAAGTGTCCTCAGGTGTCCCACCTACGTATACTGATGCTGATATCAAGTCCCATGTAATAAGTGGGGAGTCTATAGGTCTATCAACTGTGCACAGTATCGAACTCTCATTGTGGTCGGGTTTTGGTCAAATGCAGCTGAATACCAGTATTTTACATGGAGCGACTACCTATCTGACCTCCACAACCCAGTTACTGGGTAACACAATATCTCGTGGTATGACTGGTTGTCTGACTTTCAGGCCTCTGACCACTCGTAGCGGCGGTCATATATCTTACCTTTCCGAGGCACGGAAGGTCTCGGTATGGAATGATGGTCACCCATCCACAGACTGACCGTGGCAAGTGCAGCTCAACCTCAATCGATCGATCACGAGCCACCGAAGCACTTGAAATTATGTAAAATTCCTACTTAATCCAAAGACTACTATTTGGACGCCCTACACCGCGCAACCGCTCCGCGTCTACCCGCGGCATAATTCAAAACCCGCGCCAATATATGCACAACGAGAACGGTCACCAATCGAAAATTTCAAATAGAATAGATAATTTTGTTTGTTAGAAATGTTAGATTTGTTGTGTCCTGTTATTTACACTGTAAATAATTTGGTAATAACAATTGCAATGTATGGGATGGGGCAATTTGTTCGCGTTGTGTGCAATTGTTTGATCACAATATTAACAGTTCAATTGTACTGGTAATTACATAGTTTGCGGGTTCATGATTGGTCCGATGTTGAAGATTTATATTTAATTAATTTTCTATTGATGAACATTTTGAAATAATTTATGTTAGATATTAGTCAATAGTGCTAATAGGTGTCACAAAAGCTCGATTGATACAATTATGTTACCTCTAATATAACAACACAACTTTATTGTTCCTTTAACGGTTAGGCAGTGGTGTTCACAGTTGTACACTCAAATTTTTGCTGTTATGACCCATGTACTAGTTGCTGTGCTTATCATCTAAAGCCGGCACAATTCCAAAACCTGGTCTGCACGGAAAACTTATTGAATGAAGACTACGATAACACTTTGCTCGACCCGTTTTTTCTTGTGCGGACCATCAATCAATGGTGTCTCTGCCGGACTCCTACCGAATACAAACCACACGGTCCTACTCTAATATTTAACAAGGTTCCGCAGGGATTGCAGCAACATTTACCGCGAACCGTGTGCAGGCATAACAGTTATTTGTGCACGCCCGCCACAGTTGGCCTGCACAAACATTTCAGAAGTGGCGCACATGACTCCTGGGTGACTTTTCTCACGCTCACCAACCACACTTACTACCAAAAGACCAATGGATCAGTTGATTTGTACACACGATAAACATAAAATGTAAAAAATGGACCAGCCCCACTCTTCCCCTGGGTATTAAAAGGCCACAAAAGGCCATTAAGACTTCATAAAGGCAGGATAAGACATTATTATTTAAGTAGAACGCTTGTAATTCGATTCATTCTTGAGAAAAATAAACGTTACCGAAAAGCTATTTAAGCATTAATTAATTACTTAATATTCAAAGTGCGACGCTTCGTATTAACAAAATGTTCTCTTTTTTCCTTCTTCCTGTATATCTCTCTCGCTCACACATGCGTTATTGATGAATGTTGGACAAGGACGAAGATACAACAACGGGCCGTCAATTACTTGACGACACTCGATTGGCTTTTGTCTCGCGAGTCGCGCCTACAAGTAATACGCGGTACAAAAATTGAAGAACTGATTTTTGTATTTAAATGCTTTCGATAAAGTATTTAAAATAAATTATTTGTATTCATAACAACAAAAGCAGAATTACATTAATTGCCTAAATTACTATAAAGTTCCAATATCAATTAAAACTTGCAATAACAATTACTAGTTATTACATATTTATTGAATTAAATATGGCCATTGCTTCTTTTATACAGTGAGTAAAATATAAAATTAGTGCAAAGTTAGTCGTGCCAGTTCATTCACCTGTTTAGGGACTGATTAAATAGCGATGACGTCATTATAAGACGTATTAAAATGTGAAAAAATTATTCCGACTAGTGAGCAGAGGTCGAGATGGCTTAGTTGGTACAACGTCTAGAGTATTTATCCGGGAGGTGCACATTAAAATCCTGCAAACGACCATTTTTTTTTTCTAAGTATTTTAATAACTAGTGTTTAAAACAATATTTTTAAGTGTCGCGGGCAATACATTAGTACCCAGTGCGCAGAGTCCTAAAAAACGCGCCACACTCTTTATCTAAATCGCTAAAAATAGTTCAATCCAGAAAAAGACACGCCACTACTTTCTGGCTAATTAATAGTCGAGCTGGTCTGAAGCACTCCGCGGCTTCATTATTTATTTATTATTTACGCGCCCAAAACCAAAGATTAGGTTGTATTATGTTTGGTTTTGGGCGCGTTTTCGTGGATTATGCGTGCGTTTTGGTGGACCTGTAGCGACTTAGACAAATAGGGCGCGTCTTTGTGAATTGCATAGACTATAACCATGAAAGGTTCCTCAACTCGCAGGTCGGGTAGCACCGAACTACCAACAATTTAATTGGTCGCCATCCGTCACGGCCGCAAATTGGTAACGCTGCATTTTGTGAGCGCGCGCGCTACGGTGGGTTTGTGTGGCACTACCTTTATCTTCAATATGTTGCATGTAAATCTAGATTTGAGGTTTAGGCCGAGTTTAGTTGACTACAGCACGGGGTTCTTCAAAAAGACGTTAAAGATTTATAAATCGTCATCAGGCGGATCGCAATGTTTGCCACTTGAGGAATAAAAAGTGATACCAACTGAGTGCTATTCGGAATGGCACTGAATAAGTGTTAGCGGAAGGAAAAAATTTCACCAATTTAAAGCTAAGAATTACTTGATCAATTATTATATTGTATAACACTGCGGGACCCGAGAATCGAACCCAGGACCTCATGCTCAGCAGTCGCCCTTACAACCACTACCTACACCAATGATGCATTTAAGTCAATCTAAAATTGTTATGGCGTAAACCTGGAGTATTGTCTAGTTTGGCCATTCTAGCCCTATACTAGCTAATCCCGCAGTAATCTGATACCATCGCTACTATGTATACCCAATCTCCGTAATTGGCGTAATGTCGTACTGCCATCTAGATTGGCGTAAACCACACGCACACTAATAACAATTTGCGATCAAATCTAATGACGAACAAATCTGTGCCAATTACTGACACACACACACCCTCGCACACAAACACACACCGCGTGTCAGTGGTACTATTACTAGAGGACACGGCTTCCCATCCTCTTATATATGTTTTTATCTATATTGTATAGGGACTGCTTCGTTGGTCTAGTGGTCCCAAGCGCGACTGCTGAGCATGAGGTCTCGGGTTCGATTCCCAGGTCGGGCAAAGTGTTATTGAGTTTTTCTGTTAGAAAATTCTCAGTAGCAGCCCGGAGTTTGGAATTGTGCCCGGTAGATGGCAATAGGCTCACCACCTATAACATGGGACTTAATAACAGCATTGGTGAAATATGGGTGTACAGCTGTGTACATCTCTGCCTAACCCTTCGGGGAATACAGGCGCGATGCTATGTTATGTTATGTTATGTATAGGGACTGAATGGATAGTGACGACGTCACCAAAAGACATTAAAATATGGAAGAAGAATTCGCAGTAGTCTGCAGAGGTCGAGTTGGCATAGTGGTCAGAGGCGCCTGGAGTATTTATCCGGGAGGCTCAGGTTCCTCAGGTTTGAATCCTGCTCACGGCCGTATTTTTCTTTCCAAAATTAATTACTTTTGGCCTTTGTCGCCTTTCTACCACGGTCAATTTTCAAATTTTTTAAGTCTGTTGGGACTGGCCAGTGCGTAATAACTTTGGTTATCATTTTGGCTTTATATATAATAAAAAAATCTGCATTTTCATCAACATTAACTTGCATTATTCTAACATTAATAAATTTTAATTAAATTGTAAATAGCACATAATTTTTTAAGAGTGTGTATGGAGTTTCTTGCCGGTTCTTCTACATAAGACCAACTTCTTGGAACCGTGCACCTACCTTTGACTTTTCTTAAGTGCCTGTAATATGGTCAAAGTCAAAGTCAAAGCATTTATTTCAATTAGACCGTTTACAGGCACTTTTGAATTGTCAAAAAAATAAACTAGTTGCCACGTTCCAAAGTGTAGATTCCTGTGGAGAAGAACGGGCAAGAAACTCGATGGTTACTCTTTTTCATCAAACAATTACAATATTTTGGTTACATTGTATTTATAATATAGAAATCATATGTGAGAACAATGTAATATGAAGTCTATAGAGTCTAGTTACAATTCAAAACTTTGCCATGACAGTTTAGAGATGACCAGCCCCAACCAACGGCGCCCGTTCACGAACATGACGCCAGCGTCAGCATCACTAAACTCGACCATATTGTAGGGAATCTAATGACCCAACACAAACGCCACCGTCAGCGGGACATTTGAGTGAGCATGACATACTCTAGCTGCCAGACAATAATCAAATATATTTAATCATGTAGAATATGTAAATGATTACATGGTACTCACATTTACAGTATAATAAAAATGAAATGCTAAATTATTAGACAAACGTATTTTTAAATATTATTAGATTAAGGACTGAACAAGACAAAAAAAATTGTCCATCAAAATTATATAACAATGTCAAAAAACAAAATAACTACATTCTAAGAGACAGTACGTCGAAGTGATGTTGTTTGTAACATTGATTTGTTAGTCAGAGTGCTTGTGGAGCAGGACTAGCAGTTAGCCAAGCATTTTTGTCATCAATGTAATCTCCTAATGTATAGTATGCTTGCTTGCATAATGAGCGTTTTATATGAGTTTTAAATTTCCTTTCATTTAGTTGTAGTATGTCAGAGGGAATTTTATTGTAACATTTTACACCGTACCCCATAAATGATGTGTGTACCTTAGACAATCTAAATCGTGGCTGTGCAATTTTGTTTTTATTTCTGGTGTTCTATTTGAAATAAAAACAATTGAGTTTGAGTTTAGAAGGCACGAGCATTGATCACCACGCTAGCTCACTGCGGGTTGGCCGTTTCAGACCATCAGGTAAAAATATGTACCTAATAAAGTGTGTTCATCAAGTAGTGTGAGCTCTATAAAAGAAAATATTAAAATTCATAATACCTAACTGCCGGCGCCAGTAGCCACATAAAACAAAGAATACGAAAGGGTTGATGTTTCAAACCCTGCTCGGGATATGTATCCATCCACAAAAAAAAAGTTCAGGTCTCGTGTTAATTATAACATATAAGCAAGTAACCTGCACCCGTCGTATTTATTCTCCACCTGAAGACATTGTTTTTTACAGGGGGCTTCTACAACTCACACCAGCAGGCGTATTGTCTATCTTGCTTAACATCGAAAGTATAGCCACTTTGCAGTACATTGGGTCGTATATTTTTAATATATTTGCTCATCATAGATTAGCTGCAACATACGACGCAATGTACTACAAAATGACCATCAATTCATTGGTAACGGAAACAGTCAATAGGTACGCAGCATTAGTATTGTTTTGATTGAAATGTTGTTCATATTGTAATAGATTGAGTTGTATATCATAGCTTTTATATGAAGAGTCAAAACATTTTTAAACATACATAGCATCATCATAGCATCACGCCTGTGTTCCCCGAAGGGGTAGGCAGAGGTGTACACACTTGTAGACCCACATTTCACCAATGCTGTTATTAAGTCCCATGTAATAGGTGGAGCCTTTTGCCATCTACCGGCCACAATTCCAAACTCCGGGCTGCTACTGAGAATTTCCTAACAGAAAAACCCAGACCCATCCCAGACCTGGGAATCGAACCCAAGACCTCATGCTCAGCAGTCGCACTTGGGACCACTACACCAACGAGGCAGTTTTAAACATAGGAATCTATATAATACAAATTGACCATAATTTCGATGTCATAGGTACGCAGATTAGCTTCTCTATCTTTAGGAGAGAGGGTCAGAAAGATTTCGTAAGAGACAGAATTAATACCTACACATTTTACCAGAGCAAAACACCCGAATCGTATAAAGCAATATTTCGCTATTCCTTATTTGTTTTCATAACTGGATATCATTTAAAATCCCCTCCCCACATTAAGAGTTACCTGCTGACGACATTTTCGATTTACCCTCATGTGTGTTTGTTTAAAAAAATCCAATTCCGGATACCATTACGGAATATTCACTTAATAAATTTGTTTATTGCCGCGGGTGCCATTAAATCAAAATCTCTGCTGCCCATGTAGGACAAAGGATGGGTACGCTATACAGGTTTAGGTGAGAAGGTCTATTAAACATTCAAATGGTAAATAGTAGAAATATTATTGTGGTTGTAATTTCCATAATGTGGTGTCCACAACGAAAGATTGCCAAAACAGTAGCAGCATACAATTTCAAAACCAATTATAAAGTGGAAGAAGAATTATTCATGTTGCGCCGACCCCAAATAAATTGGGATAAGGGCAGGGGGATGATGATGATGGTGTCCATAATGAAACTGAATAGGTGCTTCTAGACCTGGCTTTACATGACATCTCAGAACTTTTTACTGTTTTGCGAGACATGACATTTTTATAATATAATAATATAATAATAATAATATTCCACAACTATCACACAACGCCGTCTAGTCTCAAGCTAAGCAGAGCTTGTGTTATGAGTACTAGACAACTGATAAACATACTTATATATTTCTAAATGCATACATATTATAGATAAATTACACCCAGACACAGAACAAATGATCGTGCTCATCACACAAACATTTGTCCTGGGTGGGAATCGAACCCACGACCTCCGGCATAGAAGTCAGGGCTACTAACCACTAGACCAACAGGTCAGTCGAGATTTTTGTACATTTTATGTTTTATGGGTTCCTTTTTTTAATAATAAATCATTGCTGCGCTCTAGGAATGGATCTTGTGTCTATTTTATACAAGAACTCCCAGACTTGAAGTAAGTATCTGCCTAGCCTTTTCCCAATTACATTTGGAATTGGCTCCCAGTCAAACCGGATGCAGCTTAATACCAGTGTTTTACATAGAGCGATTGCCTATCTGACCACCTCAACCCAATTACTGGGTAACACGATATCTCGTGGTTTGACTGGTTGTCAGATTTTCAGGCCGCTGACTAGCCGTAACGGCTGTCATAGAACTGAATTTGAAAACCGGGACCGACCGTTTAAGGTGCTCTCCGAGGCACGGAGGTGTCTCGGTTTGCGCTTGCCGCGGTTAGTCATCTGACCGTGGCAAGCGCAGCTTAACCTCGATCGATCGATCTGTGTGGCTATTACATAGCCACGAGCCCTTTTTGAAGCTAGTATCTGTAAGCTATTTCAATACTTACTCTATGCAAGAATCCAGCTCGTGATGTGTAATTCAACAACCAATCCGTCGACTATAGCGCCGCTACGAGAAGTCACAGGCCTGAAAGTCTGAAAATCAGTCATACCACGAGATATCGTGTTACCTAGTAACTAGATTATGGAGGTCACCTAGTAACTGGATTA
Source organism: Xylocampa areola (assembly GCA_935421205.1). Taxonomy (NCBI): domain Eukaryota; kingdom Metazoa; phylum Arthropoda; class Insecta; order Lepidoptera; family Noctuidae; genus Xylocampa; species Xylocampa areola. The sequence continues at coordinate 488,677 of OW285225.1, read as the reverse complement.
TGGAGGTCACCTAATAACTGGATTGTGGAGGTCAGACAGGCGATCGCGCCATGTAAAATACTGGTATTAAGCTACATCCGGTTTGACTGGAAGCCAACCCCAATGTTATTGGGAAAAAGCTAGGCAGATATATATGTATTCAATATGATTCCTTACAAATGTGATGAAAAAGAAGTAAAGAAATTTATAATTTGGACCAAGAAGCACGGAGACGTGAGGATGAAAGTGCTCCTAGTGACCACCATAGACTGACCGCGTTATGTGTTGGAATAACCCGAACGAATTGTACCGACAATAGGTTTGCAATGAGCTCTGAGCGCCTCAAGATATCTCGAGTCAATATTGTACGGAGTAGACTTTCTGTATTTATTATTTAGTAGTGTATTTGAGTAAGAATGTGTATATTCAGGCTCGGTGTACATAAAGCGATATTTTTTGGGAAAACATAACACTTTTTTGTTCGATTTTAATGGTTCGATATTAACGCGTCTGGGTTATTTGTAGCTCTTTTTGTTTAGAATTCTAACGCTGCAGTTTGTTATTTATTTTTATTTGTTTATTAATTGCGAAGTTAATTAAAATACGGTTATATATAATTATATTTTTTTAATACATGTTGAGGCCATGTAATGCCTATATTAATTTCTATTTTTCAAAGAAACATTGAAAAATAATAGACAAGAACGGGGCTTGAACCCGCGACCTTTGACGTTCCGTGTCAATAGAAATTAAAATACGGTTGTAAGTTACTTTTAGTCAGGTTGTAATATCTGGACCTTGAATATTTTATGATACATATATAAACTCACGCCTTTTTCCTATGGGGGTTGGCAGAAATTACAGAACGCCACCTGCTATGATCCTTTCATATGCCTTTTGTTTCGTCCACGTTCATACATCTGGTCATACATGCGGAGGTTGCGAGTATTGCGCACCTTACCTTTTTGGAGGATATCACTAATAATACTGAATAATAATTGAAAATATATGAAATATCCAGTCTAAAGCTTTTCGAAAGTATGATGTTACCTTTACAGCTAAGTACAAACTTGTACTTAGCTGTAAAGATAACATATCATACTGCCTCGTTGGTCTAGTGGTCCCAAGCGCAACTGCTGAGCATGAGGTCTCGGGTTCGATTCCCGGGTCGGGCAAAGTGTTATTGAGTTTTTCTGTTAGAAAATTCTCAGTAGCAGCCCGGAGTTTGGAATTGTGCCCGGTAGATGGCAATAGGCTCACCACCTATTACTTACATGGGACTTAATTACAGCATTGGTGAAATGTGGGTGTACAATTATGTACACCTCTGCCTACCCTTCGGGGAATATAGGCGTGATGCTATGTATGTATGTATGTATCACTCTTCCAACTGAGCTGCCGTGTCGTTGCTCGCGTGTATAAAATTTCAAGCTTCCTTGTATTCGTCTTAAACTTAAAGAGACGCCTGGCAATATTTATTTTGCAATCATTTACAGATCTACTAAACTCAACATAGGCAAATCAAAGGCAAACTCATTAATGGCCTTATGATTTATAAAAAATATAATTAATACTTTTAAAATATTAAATCTTTTCACGAATTATTCCACCATCTTTGTCTTCGACGACCACAAAGACAATAGGTAGTCTGTCAGACTAAGGTCGCCACTACAGGGGTGTTCTTGCGCAAGTTCTCATTTCCTTCGATGTCTCGCGAGCGCGCGGCAGGCTTTAAGGCGCTTTTACGAATGCTTGGGACTTAGGACAAATTTGCTCAACTATAAGAGATAGTTTTTTTTTTGTTATTTCAAATTATAGGTATAGATAATACTAGATTTATTTTCGTATACTGACTTTCGTGACAAACATATTCATATCAATTATCGGTTATTACTCATGTGTATTCATCGGGATTGCCAGTCTAGTTTCGAACTCGGACGGAGTCCTTAGTCATGAGCTGATCCCGCGGGCTTACATGAGTAGTGACCGGTGAACAATAATTGAAAAGATTTATTCATGTTAATTTGAATAAATTTGTTTGCAATACGTTACCAGAATTTTATTAGACGTTAGAAATAAGTAGAATACATGTATCGGCGTTTTACGGCTGGAATCGGCAGTCTGTCTAACCTTTTCTCAAATACATTGGGCTCCATTTTCATTCTAAACGAATCTTAGGAGTGACTACATAACTGTTCTTCACAACCCAGTTACTGAGTAACACGATATCTCGATAACACTGGCTGTCAGACTTTCAGCCATCTGATCACCTACTGTTTGGAGTGGCACATGTGTGAAAATTCATGAAACCCGACCAACTGATTTGAAAAAAATACTGATAGAAACTTGCTTTGTCATAAGCGAAGCATAGATTATGCACACACACACACAGCGTACTGACGCCGAGTGGATGAGTTTTAAGTATTTGTATGCGTTTAGCTCGTGTTTGACAAGCGAAATTGGATGACTAGGTATGCTTCTTACATGTTGTACGCAACGCTCTGTACGTATTATTTTATGGTCCGTGCCCCGATCGTATTTAGAAATAAATTGATTTGTAGCACTAAGACAGCTCGATAAATTATTTTGGAAAAATTTTGCTAGCTAAATAAATTAAATTATTTTGTATTCTTGAAGAATTACATTAGATATTTTCCTAAAAAAATATATTAGTATACAAAATGTCCCAACTCCGTAGTCTTTGTGCTCAACTAACAAACAAGGCGTTGGAGCTATTACTCAATTTCCTCACTTCCGGCGATTGTCGATTGACAATAAAACGATTGAACAATCAAATATTTTGCCTGTTTCCCTCCCTACCCTCGTCAACCCCTCTTAATAAATAAGGAAATTAGTTTTTTTTGTTGTTTTCGTATTTTATAAACAGTTTTTTTGAGTATTTTTCTTTTCAGCATTTTTGCTCTATTGTTGGTTGTTTCGTATAATGGAGGGAGTCTGTTGTGCCTCCCGATTGGTTTAAATATAAAAGATGTGGTTTTAAATGGTGGCCATCTGCCGAAACGAGACATAATTTGTATAAAAATATACGGTCTTGTGCAAGTTGGAGTCTCGCCCTGAGGATTCCGTATAAAATATACTTTTTATCTGATATAACTATCAATTCGACCGTCTCGTTGGTCTAGTGGTCGCAAGCGCGGCTTCTGAGCGTGAGGTCCTGGGTTCGATTCCCAGATCGGGCAAAATGTTATGGGTTTTTTTTTGTTAGGAAATTCTCAGTAGCAGCCCGAAGTCAGGAAGTCGGTGGTGTGACACCCCCAAGCTTCGGAGAGCACGTACAGCCGTCGCCCTGCGCCTGATCTCACCCCGATCGTGTCGGGTTGCCGCCATCGGAATGTGAGAGTGAAGGAAGAGGGAGTGCACCCGTGTCTGCGCATACACTTGTGCACTATAATATCTCCTGCGCACTTGGCTAATCTCCGTGGAGATGGGCCGCCGTGACCGAAATACAATCAATTAATTATCCGTATTATAATATTATATTTCTTTTACGTATGCTATTTATAGAACACAGCACAAACATAATAAAAAATCACACAAAAAACAATTTCTTACCTTTCTAAGTATTATGTAACAGAAGGGAACATAAACACGTTTCAATAATCAAATCATATATTTTACTATCAACTTATACCAATTTGGACAGAGTTCCAGCTACCAGTCAGTACAGAACAAGATTAATTCCAAAACTGTTTTTTTTTTTTTTTTTGGACGTGGCCTCTTGCAGTTAACCCATAGGGGTTTGATCTGCGTAACCGAACAATAGCTATGGCGAGACAATTTGATGCCTCCAGCCAGAGCATATTTTATATTACAACAAACTAAGCAACACAGCACTAAGGGCGTCCCCTGCGGGACACGAGCCTCGGCTTAGGGCGTTGCTGAGGGGACAACTAGGGACTAGCTGGATCAGATCAGTTTCCTTATTCTTAAGGGTCGAATTTAAAGCTACTAGCTCGGCGCGGGCCGGCTCGAGCAAGGGTCGGGGCGGACATGATGAGATATTTCGCGACGGACGGGGACCTCGCCGGTGAGGTCTATAACAAGGCGGTCGGAGTGTGCTTGTGTGTCTTTTAGACTCTTGAACTACAGTGGTCCTATCATCGGGATCCAAAACTGAGCTCCCACCGTTATTTATAATTTAATCCCCACCTACTTTAGATAACACCGGTTGTGACGTCACAGCTGTCATGGTATAGGGTTGCTAGTAATAGTGCGCTTATGTTAGCGGTCGTTGACTGCTTGGCTGGTATAGCTGAGCAGCTGGCAAGAGTGGCAAGGGTGGCAAGAGTGGCATGGGTGGCACAGCTGGCATGACTGGCTGGTTCTGCCTAGACTTACGGCGTGGCGTAACAATTAAATATTAATTATGTTTATAATATTGGCTTAGTGGTCAGAGCGCCTGGAATATTTATCCGGGAGGCGCAGGTTCGAACCCTGTTCGCGACCGTATTCTTTTTCCATTTAATATATAATTATTGTGTTTGCATATCGATAAACTTTTGAAATTATGTTGTTTGAATTTTTTTATGTTCTGCTATGATACCAAATAATATTTTTGTCTTTTATTCCGCTTATAAACTGTTAATTTATTTATAGAAATATTATAAAGAAGTACTGTTCAAATAAATCATTAAATTTTTCTGTGTGTATCAATACAATATGAGGACGAAGGCATTCAGTTATTTTTATATTGAAGACATTTGATATTTGAGATTATACTGCGACTCGTTCATATTAATAAGGCAGGCAAAAAAGTATAGTATAGTATTACGGACCTTAAAAAAATACAGACGGAACGTTGCATACGACATGTGAGAAGCATGCCTAGTCATCCAATTTCGCTTGTCACACACGAGCTAAACGCATACAAATACTTAAAACTCATCCACTCGGAGCCAGTACGCTGCGTGTAAAATCTATGTGTGTGCGTAATATATATGCTTGACTTTTGACAAGGCAAGGTTCTATACGTATTTTTTTTAAATCCGTGGTTTCACGCCTGTATTCCCAGAAGGGGTGAACAGAGATGTAGACAGTTGTACACACTGTTGTAGTGTTATTAACTAATCTCCGTGGAGATCGACCGCCGTGACCGAAATACGGTTGCAAGGAGTATATTATTTATATTTTTAGTGTTATTAAGTCCCATGTAACAGGTAGTGAGCCTATAACCATCTACCGGGCACAATTCCAAACTCCTCAAAATCTAATTGATGTACCCAATAACACTGCGGGATTCGAACCTAGGACCACATGCACAGCAGTCGCATTTGGGATCACTAGACCAACGAGTCAGTTAATTTACCTTACATATTTGATGTCATGTCGTTTCACTATATAACAGATCAATGACCTCTGTTCACCAATAGCATAATACATCACAAGTGACGTCACTACAAAGGACTGCATGTATCGTTACAAAGAGGCCTGTGATTTGTTATCATTATTTTTATAGCAACATGTTTATATTAAGGGACTGAAAGAAAAAGGCGGTATGCACGCTAGCTGTACCCGCGACTCGTGGCTATGTGGATGTAAAAAAAAAACATAATAAATATATTTCGGCATTCATTTATTTATCAATCAATCATCAATCATCATCATCATCAATACTTATAATAAAAGTGTAACAGATCGCAAGATGTGTGGTGGAAGATATATGAGAAAAAATATGATTGGGACCTTTATAAACGCGAATAGCAGCCAAAACAATGATTGTTAGAATTTTTGTCTGTTTATCTGTTTGTCTGTGCGTTTATGCACGCTAATCTCAGAAACGGCTTATCCGATTTAGATGTTTTTTTCACTTATATATTGTGGTAAGCTTCACTTAACATTTAGTGTTTGTTTCATGTCAATTGGTTCATAAATACAAAAGTTACGCCAATTTAAAGAATCACGTCGAACATCTGTTAATATGAATTTGTGTTCATACGCGACATGGTGTTAATTTACGACATCCACGCGGACGGAGTCACGGGCACGGGCTAGTTATATAATAAAAATACATCAACAAAATATACCTACATATAACATTTCTTTAAACACTATATCGGTATTATTTTTTATTTGTAAACAAATTATAGGTGTACATAGCCTTCAATAAAACGAAACGTCGGACAAAGGACATAGCTATAATATTTAAAAAAAATGTGTTAACATACAAATATTATATAGGATTGGGATGTCGTTTCGGCGCCTTACAACTGCAAAGTATGGCGGTTTAAACTCTGACACTAGGTTCGTCAACCACACAATAAGAAGAAGAACTGTAAAGTGGTAACATTGTGTTTAGTAATCTTACAATGATTTCTAAATAGATATCGCCTGGAAAAAAGGACAGGTCAGAAGCCACCTAAATCGGCGAGCATGTTTTTTTGTTTTTTATAAAAGTCTCTGCCTTCCCCTATTCCCAACAGGCGTGATTGTATGTTGTATGTCTCCTCAAGACGAAAAGAAAGGATCTTGAAATTTTATAGATACGAGCATTCGTCACGGTAGCTCGACTCGGAGAGCCATGACACATGAGTATATCAAAAGTCACGGTTCAAGTCCCGTTCGTGATTATTATTTCTAAATGTTTCCTTAAAAAAAATGTCTTGTAATGAAGACAACGTCACATACTGACAGATAGACATGCAACGTGTCCAAAAATTTGTTTCGGCTTCTATATTAATAGCATAGTAGGTACCCAATAAAAAATTTGGAAAAATATTCAATGTACAGAAATAGTACCTTTCCCTGTAATTTTATTACCTCTAAGTAGGTAGCTGATGTTATAGTAATCATACTATAAGTACATACATATGTATAACTGCCTCATTGGTATAGTGGACGCAAGCGCGGCTGCTTAGCAGGTGGCCCTGGGTTTGATTCGGTAGTTGGACAAAGTGTTATTAGTTTTTTCTATAAAGAAATTGTCAGTAGTATGTATGCTATAAATAGAGCCCAATTACAAACTCTGTGAATTTTCTAACAAAAACTAGGTGTTAACCTGACCCGGGAATGGAAACAAGTACCTCACGTACAACAGCCATACTTGTGACTACTAGTCCACAACTCTATACCAACCTAATTTCACACTCCAAATTTAAGCACAAAATTGAATTACCTGCTTATTTTAATTTTAAACCAATACCCAACAATACCCAGGAAACGAGATATCACAGCCAAACATTAAATCCTAACCTCACAATAGGAACACCCTTCACCCTTTGTCGGACAATCGGTAAGGGATGAATATTTAAATTACACGCGACGGTCCGTATCCCTCCCTTTTGATCCGCTACAATCGATAGGTAATGTAGTTGTTATTGTGACGCTAGGAATAGACAATAAATAACATATATGGCCGCCATTTTGAATAAATCGTCGCATCGGATATTATTGTGTTGTCTTTGACTTTAATAATCTAATATATTTGATATTGAGATTTGGATGGAAAGCAACTAAAATAAAAGATATTCTGTCTTTCTTTCCTTCTTCTTATCGTGTCGATCAATGGCATCTTATATTTTGTCAGACCAATACTTAGCCATAGAAACGGCTTTGACTGTGGCGTTGTATAGACTTTACTCACAGTTAAGATGAGAGTATAGTTTACCCACAGTTACGATGAGATCAAGACAGGATGAATAATTAACAGACGTCAAATTCAAATTAACCACCCAGTAACACACACGCAACACACACACAACACACACGCACACGTACACACACGCTCCCAGACGAAACTATAAACTTACCTATTCTTTTTTTTCTGTAAATGGACTGAATATATAGCAATGACGTCACCAAAAGACGTATTAAAATGCGCAAGAAGAATTCGCGGTAGTGAGCAGAGGTCGAGATGGCTCAGCGGTTAGAGCGCCTGGAGTATTTATCCAGGAGGCGCAGGTTCGAATCCTGCTCACGACGGTATTATTTTTCTACAACAAAATAATTAGTTATAATTATAATAATAATTACGAGTATATTTCTTTACTATTATAATAATTTGCACGTTATATCTGGTAGAAAATGTGGAACCATAGAATTTAAGAGCAATTGGAATACATTCTGGCAAAGAAATTATTTTATTTGATTTGTACTGCCTTACCTTACAAAATAATATTCTTTTGACCCGTAAAGACATGAGCGTCTGCCCAGAGCATCCTGGTCGCCCCAGTTCTCGCGCACGGCTTGTCATGAAACATTAATTTTATACAAATTATATAAATTCATACTAGCTCAGTCTGCGTCGACGCTCGCGCGGGATTTGAACAAATATCACTTCATATTTATATTTTATGAATCTTGCAAGTTATCAGAATGAAACATACAGAAAGCATCGTTGGTCTAGTGGTCCCAAGCGCGACTGCTGAGTATGAGGTCTCGAGTTCGTTTCCTGGTTCAGGCAGTGTTATTGGGTTTTTATAAAATTCTCAGTAGCAATTAAAGATAAATCTTTGAAAAGCATTAACGCATGCTTAGCGAACTCTAAAGTTATTATAATAAATGGAAAAAAAATACGATCGCGAACAGGGTTCGAACCTGCGCCACCCGGATAAATACTCCAGGCGCTCTGAACTCTAAGCCATCTCGACCTCTGCTCACCACCGCGAATTCTTCATCCATATATTTTTTTCTTTTTCTCAGTAGCAGCCCGGAGTTTGGAATTGTGCCCGGTTGATGGCACTAGGCTCACCACCTATTACTTAGGACTTGCTAAAACAATTGGTTTCAGCAATGCCTACACCTTCTGGAAATACAGGCGTGGTACTATACCAGGTTATTTTTTTTTGCTTTAATCCATAATGTGTCGTGGTGGCCGAGTGGTTACGGGCCCGCCTCCTGAGCCGCAGTTTGTGGGTTCAAACCTGGCATGTACCAATGTGACTTGTGTTGTTGTGTTGTGTTTTTTCAATGTCATATGTACTTTCTTAGTTAATCTAAGACATCACAGACATACGGTGAAGGAAAACATCGAAAACATCGTGAGGAAACCTGGACTTGTGGAAGTCTGAAATCGCCCGCAGTGAGCTAGCGTGGTGATCAAGCTCGTGCCTTCTCTGTATGAGAAGAGGCCCTTGCGCTGCAGTGGGACAATTATGGCTGGTTATTATTATTATTATTTTATTATAATCCATAAAATGTTTCTTGAATCCGTTTAGTCGTCAGACAGACCGTTTTTTTTTATTAAAACTGTCATTTAATTCTAGGCATCTTATAAATAGCTAATTTTACATACATTTTGCAATTATAGACGGACATATTAATTTTATTTATTAGTATAGATGTATACGGCGTCACCACGGTTGTCACAATATAGAAATTGTTGCTAAAACTAATATTATAATAAAAACTTTGTGTTGTTATTAAAACTTTAATGAATTAAATTAACTTCTTTCATTACGACGACGAGAGACAATGTCGGGAGCACGGACCTTAAAAAAATACGGACGTAGCGTTGTGTACGACATGTGAGAAGCATGCCTAGTCATCCAATTTCGCTTGTCATACACGAGCTAGAGGCATACTAATACTTAAGACTCATCCACTCGGCACCAGTACGCTGCGTGTGTGTGCGCGTTATCTATGCTTCGCTTATGACAAGGCTAGCTTACATCCGTATCTTTTTCAGATCCGTGGTCCAGAGTCGGAAATACGTGTCTTTTTTTTGATCAACGTAGAAAAAAGAAAAACTTTTGGATGCCATGGTAGGGTTTTAAAAAATTATCTAAATTAAAACGATTGGGTTATTTCATTGACACAACTGGTTTCACCAACTGTTTTCTTCCAGTAACACAAAGATGGCGATGACGTCAGCATAAGAAGTATTAAAATGGTGGAAAATAATTCGGGATAGTGAGCAGAGGTCGAGATGGCTTAGTTGGCAGAGCGCCTGGAGTATTTATCCGGGAGGCGCAGGTTAAAATCCTGCTCACGGCTGTATTTCTACTTCCACAAAAAATTATCACCATTGTGTTACATAATTTGTGTTAGTCTATTTTATACTCAGATTCAAATTTTCATGATAGCATCACGCCTGTATTCACCGAAGGGGTTCTCAGAGGTGTACACAATTGTACACACACATTTCATCAATGCTATAAGTAAGTCCCATGTAATAGGTGTTGAGCTTATTGCCATCTACCGTGCACAATTCCAAACTCCGGGCTGCTAATGAGAATTTCCCAACAGAAAAACGCAATAACACTTTGCCCAACCCGGGAATCGAACCCAAGACCTCATGCTCAACAGTCGCGCTTGAGACCACTAGACCAGGCATTAACATTTTAGCATTCCATTAACGACCTACCTAGCCATCCAATGAATACACCGTCCATCTTTTGGTAAATTCTATCGAGCAGCGACAGCGGTATCTTCCTATAGCGATCACTTCGGTATCACCCGTTATTACGCGGTATTAAGCCGGTACACCAGTGATACCAGTAAATACCTTCGTGTAATTTATTTGGCGTTCTATCTATTGTTAAGATGTCAACTAAGGTTAATCAGATATACACCAAAATTGTTTAATTACCGTTAATAAATTTAGCACCTTTTCAGTAAATGAAAGAGAAAATTTTAAGTAGTGTAACCTCCACCCGTTTTATTGCCACCTAGTCAGGTGGTTAATTAATTAATAAAACGAGTGTGTTCCATATGAAATATATTATTTATTAAAAACAAAAAAAAAAAAAAACAGCGGAGGCAACACAAATTTGTGGATCGTGGGCTTAGTACCGTCTGCTGTTACCTCTGCAGGGATAGGTACTCCCCTGCAGTATCAGACGAATCCCTTGGCCGGAGATGGTAGTAGGCCAGAAATTTGCAGGTGCAGCAGTAATTATACGGCGTGGCTTCACCAATTGTTCGGCGACGTGAACCGGCTTGTGCTGGCTGGCTGGTAAATCTTGCCGTAACACCTGGAATCCACCATTCCAGTTCATTAAAAACTTGGCCTTATAATATCTTCCGTACTGGGATATCACCAACGCATAAAGAAGAAAATACCTAATTCAGTGCAGTAGTATTGACGTGGTGGTACTGACCAGAACGGAGTTTACAATAAAATAAAGCTTCAGCATGAAAGCAAAATTTAAAATTACAGTTACTTTTATGACGTTTAAAAAAAACAAAATTCAAATTCTATTTTTTTTTCCAATAATTATATGAAGGTAGAAGCAAAATAGGAAGATACATTTTATTGAATAGATTCAGGCGTTACTTTGCGGAAGTCCATTACAATGGATGCAAATAAATACAATATCTAGCTACTTCCACAAAAACAGATATACATTTTAGCAAGATTTAGGTTAAAAGGTACTCATTCATTGACTAAAATCAAATAAGAAACTAAAAAATACGCTATAAAGCACTGCAACAAAATTACACAAATTGTTATCTAATAAACATGAAGATACATAGGTACATGGATAATTTGTGTGCTATTCAAAACTTACCCTAAATCGGGAAAAGGTACTGCTCGTTTAATGGCACAGAATAGCGTCACCCACAAAGATTTATTATATTAAAATATCTATCGTGTCTGCTAGGACGCTCGACAGGACGACGAAAAGCGGTACGTGCACTCGTAAATCAGCCTAGAGGCGACTGCGGCCGAGCTTTTTTTTTTTTTTTTTTTTTTGATAGTGGCATCTCGCAGGTCAACCTAGGAGGTTGTCGGCTGCTTAACCGGGCTTTCCTGTGGATGCCCTAATAATAAACTATTATTAAGGCCTCCAGCCAGGGGCTTACGAATTAAACTAAATCTAAAGCGACCACGCTAAGGGCACCCCCTGCGGGGTACGAGCCTCGGCTTAGGGCGTCGCTTGAGGGAGGACAGCAAGGGACTGGCTGGATCGAACAAGGATTATTATAATTATTATTATCAGGGGAATTTAAAGCTACAGGCTCAGCGGCTACGCGGGCTGGCACGAGCAAGGGTCGGGGAGGTGATGCATTAGGTGCATTACGGGGACGTCGCGACGGGCCTCGGCAGCGAGGCCTAAATGACGGCGGTCTGTGCTTGTGTACTGTGCTGGTGGCCCTACGGCTCTCTTGGAGCAGGGTTATAGCGTCATCGGGGTACAATAGTGAATGCCTAGGACGGCGAATTCTACTTATCTGGGAGGGGGTGTATCGGGCGGCAGCCGCGATAAGAGGGTTGGGGTGCTTTTCAGGAGACTCGAAATAACGCTTGCAAATGCGTTTTATAAACTGTTGGATAGTGGGAATCTTGAGGTCGAGATGGAGGTTTTCGTTTCTAACGTAGAGGGGGGCTCCCGTGACCTTACGTAAGGCACGGTTTTGGAGGGTCTGCATCTTATGGAGGCGGTACGATTTCGCGTGTGGGAACACTACGCAGGCGTAGGTCATGATGGGGCGTATGCACGTGGTGTAAATGCGCAGTTTGCACTTAAGGGACAATCTGCTGCGTGCGTTCATGATAAAGTGAAGCCTACCCAGAGCGAAGGCGGCGCGCGAGCGCACCGTCCTTATGTGCTCACCGAAGGTCAAGTGTCTATCGAGGATGACTCCTAAGTACTTCGCTTGCTTCTCCCAAGGGATCGGCTTGCCGAACATGGTTATCGGTTTGGGGTCGGGGGGTCTGATCCTACGCTTTTTCGCGAAGAGTACGGCTTGACTCTTATCGGGGTTGACTTCTATTCTCCATTTCCTGAACCAAGCGCCTAGTACGTTGGCGGAAGTTTGGAGAGTGCTAGCTATGCGGTCGCGCACGATACCGGAGTAGAAAATGGCAGTGTCGTCTGCGAAGAGAGCTAACTTTGCCTGTCTATTTTTGGGGATGTCGCTAGTGAAAAGCGTGAACAGGAGGGGCGAGAGCACGGAGCCCTGGGGGACACCGGCGCGGATAGAGTGGGGGGCGGATAGTGCGCCCTCTATGCGATAGCGGAAAGTGCGATTCGAGAGAAAGTCCCGTAGGATGAGCACGAGACGGTCGGGCACGCCGAGTTGGTACAGCTTGTATAATAAGCCGTTGTGCCAGACTTTGTCGAAAGCCTTCGCTATGTCGAAAAAGAGCGCGCCTGTCATCGTGCCGCGCTGAAAACCGGCGCTTATGTGCTCGACGATGCGGTGGACCTGTTGTACGCACGAGTGTTGGGTACGAAAACCGAACTGTTCGTTGGGGATGAGGCTCTTCGCATCGGCAAAGTCCTTGAGTCGCTTATAAATAAGCTTCTCGTAGATTTTACAGAGTACGTTGAGGAGGCTGATCGGTCGGGGTTCGTTCGCGGGTTTTCCCGGCTTAGGGATACCTATGACGGTGGCTTCTTTCCACGATTGAGGGAAGACGTTGTGACTCATGGCGCCATTGAAGATGGCGGTCATGAGTATAATGAAAGGGGCGGGGAGAAGTTTCATTACTTTATTAGTGATGCCGTCTATGCCGGGGGCTTTGCGGGGTTTGAGATTTTTAATGACCTCTTGCACCTCGTCGGGAGTGACGGGGGGCAGGGGGTCGTCGGGGTCTTCGAACGGCGGGAGTGAGGCTCTGCGTTTTACTTCTGCGTCTACCTTGAGGAGGTGCGCTCGGTCGACCGGTTGGGTGCTAGGAGTGCATTGCGCTTCTAGACTGTCGGCCAGGCACTCGGCCTTTTCGATGTCGTCGAAGGCTATGCTCTTATCGGGGCGGATGAGAGGGGGCATGGTGGCCACTCCATCGGATTGGAGTCTCCTTTGAAGCTGCCAGAATGCTTGGTGAGTGGGCTCTAAGTCGCTCAGCGTCTTATCCCAGTGCGCGTTACGCTGCTCATCGATGCGTTTCTTTACAGCACGCTGCAAATAGCGCATGTGAGCTTTGTTCGCGTCACAGGGAAACGCGCTGTAGGCACGTACGGATGCGTTCTTTTCCGTTACCAATTCGCGTACGTCCGCCGGTAGTTTCCAGTGATGGTTTTCCATCAATGGAACTTCCCGTGAACAACTGTTCAAAACGGATTGTACGTGACCGGTGAACGAATCGATCGCATTCGTAGTGTCAGTGACCGAGGCGATGACGTCGGGAATAGAGTCTAAGTGCGGGGAGCTGGTCGATTGTAGGCTTTCGCTTACTTTCTTCCAGTCCGTGATCGTTTGGGTGGGAGGGGGTCGGGAAGGATCAGAGGGCCCCGAGCGAGGTGCCAGTGCCATGATCACGGGACGATGGTCGGAGTTGAGCTCGTGTAGCGTCTCTATAGACTGTAAACGAAGGTTTACGTTCTTTAGAAGCGCCACATCGAGAATATCGGGGAGGTGCGCGGTGTTGTGCGGATAGTGGGTGGGATGCATCGGAGCAATAATGTCGAAGTTGAGAGTGGCACACAGGCCGAACAGTTGCCTGCCTCTCGCGGTCGTCGTATTACTGTTCCAAGCGGGATGTTTGGCATTGAGATCGCCCGCTATGATAACGGAGTCACTCAAGCCGAGGAGGGCAGTAAGGTCGTGGGATAGGATTTCGCGTTTTTCCCCCACATCGGTGGCGGCGGGAGGGATGTAGGAAGAGACGATAGTGATGGGTTGGTGACCGGTCATGGCTAGCCGACAGATCGATACCTCGAAAAGTGAGAGAGGAGGTGGGTCTAACGGGATGCAGTGGAGCGTTTTGCGGTAATAAATAAGGGTGCCGCCCATGTGACATCTAGTTCTATCGTTCCTAACTATACGGTAGTTGGCGATATTCGGGTCCCGACGGTGAGGTTTTAAGAACGTTTCCTGTACGAGGAGAACGTCTAATTGGTGGTCGCGGAGGAACGTGGTTATTTCGTCGCGTTGTTTGGTGATGCCGTTAGCGTTGAAGAAACCTATTTTTAGGGAGCGCGGTTTGGTTCTACATAGGTTCCTATTATCCATTAAAGATTTTATATTTTATTTATTGTGAGCTAGATTGCGCAGGGCTTGCGTAATCTTGGGAAAGGTGTTGTACACCATGAGTAGCTTCATAGGGTCGCCTTTGCAGGCGATGATGTCCCTGGCCATAGCGTGAGCGTTATCAGAAGAGAATACGCTGAATGTGCTGAGAATGACGACCGCGGGGTCAAACGCGAGGTCGTCGTTTACGACCGGTAGAGAGGCGGCGGCGTTATTAGCCGGTAAGGACGCGTTAGTCGGAGGCGATAGAGAGGGGGGCGCAGCAATGGGCGAGGTCATTAGGGCTGCGATCGTGGGCGTAGAGGTGGTTTTGAGAGCTGGGAAAGCTCGTTGTTGCTGGAGGTTGTTGAGAGGAGCCCACGGACTGGGTCTCTGAGGGCTGAGGCGGGCGGGGAGTTGAGAAGAGGGGATCGCCACCGAAGGGCTTTCCCTTTGTTGACGGGCGTTGGCCCGCTTAACGAGCTTGGGCGAGGTTGATTTCGGTGCCTTAGGGCAGCCGCGATAGTTAGCGGGGTGACCGGCTTCGCCGCAGAGCACACAACTGGGAGGGTCGGTGCAGAGTGCGCGATCTTTGGGTCGGGGACAGTCTACAGTGCCGTGGTCACCTAGACACTTGACACATCTAGGTGTGGCGAAACAGTTGGTCTGAGCGTGACCGTATAATTGGCAACGGTGACATTGCCCTATTACGCCTGTTTTATAAGGCTTCTCTATAATGATGCCGGAAAGGCTACAGATCGCTTTGACCTGGAAGATCGGGTGGTGTCCTTCGGTAGGATCGCATACGACTAGCACCATGTCGTAGGCGGCCCCACCTCTGGGTCGGTGCATCCGGTGCACCTGGGATACTGGGACTCTCTGCGACTGAAGGTCGCTGAGGATGTCCTCTGTGGGGATTTCCTTCGGGATGCGTCTTATGACGACCCTGGTAGATTTCTCCTCGGGGAGAGAGTACGTGTGAAACGACACGTCCCAGGCCTTAAGGGCCTTGGTGAGTTCCCTATAATCGGTTGTGGAGGGGACTTTGACTTTAATGCCTTGCTGAGTAGCACAGGCACTGGTGTAGTTGATCCTGCGATCAACACACATCTTTGAGATGGCAGTCCATTTGGACTTGTCATGAATGTAGAGCGGGGGAGGGGATTTAAGCTTCTTAGAGCTCGAAGTGGCGCCGGAGGGGCTGAGGGGGGGGTTGGTCTGAGAGGGGGCGGGGGAGAGGGGTGCGATAGTCGCGGGGGGGGGGCGGGGGGGCGGTAGTCGCGGGGGCGGGGGGCGCTACAGGTTTTTTGGCCTTGCTGGCCGGGGCGGAAGTTTTCCCCTTCTTCCTCTTGCCTCCTTTGCCGACCTGGATGTAGTCGTCTTCGGAGGAGGAGGAGGAGGGAGAGGACGAGCTAGTCTCGGAGTCGGAGGCAGTGGCATCCGAGAGACAGGGAGAGGGGTTGACGCACACGTCCATGTCTTCCGAGACAGTGACGGCGGTCGTAGGAGGCGCGATGGCCGAAGTAGAAGGAGCCTCTACGAGAGGGTCGATGGTGGGCAAGGATGCGAGGCATGGTATACCTATTTTAGCGGGCGGCGGAGAGAGAGGGCTATCTACGCAAATTATTGCGGGGTTGACATGCTGCAGGTCGGCTATTTGGGTACCGTACCGACGTTGAATGTCGGGGTCCCTGACTATGATTTTAACGAACGCGAGAAGCGCGTCCATATTAAAAAGAAATTAATTTAACTATTATATATATAACTCTAATTTTCGCCTAACAGGCCTAACTCCCCGGGAGGATAGCCCGGGGATGCGTAACCCTCCCCGCCGGGTATAGGCAGGGAGGTGAGTGACCTAATGGTGAGCCCTAAGCTTGCTTTTTACCCGTCGCCAGTCTTAATGTGCGTACGGGGCCCTGAACCAGTCTAGTGCGAAGGGTGTAGACACACCCGACCGATACTAGGTGTGTTGCTGTAAGGGAAACCAGAGCTAGAGTCGACTAGGAGATCCCCCAAGGCCGGTTGTTCTAGCTCCCGTCCGATTTGTAGCTTAACCCTGAAGGGGCTTCAGCTGGGTGTATCGGGTCCACACCCTCTCGGTTTCGTTGACACCGTGAGGTTTCCACCGAGAACCACGAAACTGTGGATTTTCCCAGAAGGGGAATTTACACAACACACGTTTTGACTGTACTTTGAAAAAGACAGATATCAGCCGCCGCCTCGAAAGAGGCAACTTTTGAATTGTAGTGGCGTAGCTAGCGAGCAGCTACGGAGAATGCTACGGCAGAGCGTAGCGACAACGATCACTGACACAACACGAGCGAATTACGCGGAGTAACACGTCCGTGCGCGGCGAGCGTTGATGCGAGAATGACCTGCGGCCGAGCTGCGCGGGCGCAATGTTTTAATGTCCTGCTATGCGAACACTCCCCTCGGACCGTGCCCCTCAAATTCCCGGCGCGTTCCGAGATGCATACAATCAAATAACAAAACATAAGCACATATTTTTTATCTTCAAAAAATTAGAAATAAAAAAATATAAAACTGATTTTAGTTTTAAGATTGTGTAAACATGTTCATTTTAACTATGTATATGTATCTAAGAGAATTATTAAAAAAAATACAATTGATGTAACGTTACGTTACAGTAGCAGGCCGGAGTTTGGAATTGTGCCTGCTGTTATTAAGTCCCATGTAATAGGTGCTGAGCCTATTGCCATCTACCTTGCACAGTCCCAAACTCCAGGCTGCTACAGAGAATTTTCTAACAGAAAAACTCATTAAGCCTTTTCCAGACCCACGAATCAAATCCAGGACCTTATGCTCAGTAGTCACACTTGGAACCACTAGATCAGCGAGGCAGTTATATTTGCTGATAATACGTGAAATAGTTGTAATTCTCCATTACTATGACAATTTAGTAAAAATGGGTAAGTAGTTATTTTATGCTACGTCCATTTTTATCTAAATTTATCAAATTCTTTTAGGGGGCTGTGTTGCCAACGTCCATAAGAGTGCACCCTTAAAATGGAATCCCTACACGTAGCTCCTGGGTGGTGCAAAACAGGCAACACAACTCTGGTGGGAGGCTTCGGCCGCAGCTGGTTACCATCCACGGGACGAAGCCATGCCGTCAATTGACTTAGTCGTATTTCGGGATGTAGTCCGGTGCAACCGTTGTGGGAGACGGGTCTCGGCAGTTGTATCAACTCCCCAACTGTCGTTCTCCTCAAATCTATCGACTCAAATTAAAGTGAATAGATTTATTCTAGATATACGTGCTCCATTCTCGGCCACACCGTTGTTTACCATCAGGCGAGTTAGTGTCCAAATGCGACGCTAAATAGATTAAAAAAAAATGGCGCCCAAAAATAAAAACTTATACTTTCTTTTTTTCTTTCGATAAAATATCGCAAGGACATTTCAGCTGAATGTATGAGCCACTTAGATACTAGACATTTACAACTGAAACTAGGCTTTTGTGTCGTTACCTGAAACGGCTGAAAACCAAGCCATGTAACATTACTGTTATCTCGAAAGGTATTAGTTAAGACTAAGATATATTGCCCTCCTTTATTATCAGACTGCCTCGTTGGTCCAGTGGTCCCAAGCGCCACTGCTGAGCACGAGTCTAGGGTTCGATTTCCGGGTCAGGCAAAGTGTTATTGAGTTTTTCTGTTAGGAAATTCTCAGTCGGAACCCTGAGTTTAGAATTGTGCCCAGTAGATGGTAATAGGCTCACCACTTATTACATGGGCTGTGTACACCTCTGCCTACCCCTTTTGGGAATACAGGCGTTTTGATATGTATGTATTTTTATTGTAGGATTTGAACCTTCACCTCCCGGATAAATACTCCAGTCGCTCAATTTATCCCGTAGGCGCTGCGACCTCAAATTCTGCTCGTGGTCCTATTTTATTTTTCTACAAATAATAAGCGTATAAGTTTAGAGTTCGCTACGCATACGATAGTGGATTTGAAAGATTTATCTGTATTAATATAAAAAAATAACTTAAGTCTAAAGTAACGTTAGACTGCGCCGTTGACCTAGTGGTCGCAAGAGCGACTGCTGATCGTGAAGTCCTGGGTTCGATTCCCAGATCGAGAAAAGTGTTTTGTGGTTTTTCTGTTAATAAATTCTCAATAGCGGCGCGGAGTTTGGAGTTGTGCTCGGTGGTGAAATGTGGGTGTACAACTATGTAAATCTCTGCCAACCCCGACGAAGATTACAGGCGTGATGCTATTCTATGTTTAATGTCTCAAATTTCAAAATCTCCCAATACAAATGAAGTCATTTTGAACGACTTAGTCGAGCTCCGCCGAACTTACCCGATCGTTTCCGAGCCGCCCGGCGCCATTCTCTCTCCAATAATACAAATGGGTGAGCAGCGATCCAGCTTATCAGCTCGGTCGGTTGGGCCCAACATTTTTATTGTGTTTATCAATTTCCCTGGCTTCAGAACAGAGTTACTGCGATCTTTGTAAGGTTTTATTTTGGTTCCAAAGTGTTATTTTATTTATTTTTTAAACAGGCCCTCTCTAAAAAGAGTTTACTGTTTCGTGAGTGCGTTTATAGACTCAAATCCCACACGCACACACTGAAACTCGGTACAACTATCTATAGATCATATAAATATATGCATGTTCCGTGTGGGAATCGAACCCACGGCCAATTATTTTTTACAAAATGACGCTTCACAAACTTTTGAGACACTAATTTTAATTTCGCAAACAATTCTTCTCACAAGCTACATCAGTCATTCTAAAAATAACTTATCACAAACCTTTGTTTCACAAACGATTATTTTTTTAAACTCAATGTTTTAAAAGTCAACGTTTTCTACATTTCTTCTTGCAAATCTAATTGTTACTAACTTGTTAAAGTTATTTTTTTATTATAACATAAATTTAAATTTGTGCACGATATATCTTTGAAAAGCATTAACGCATGCTTAGCGAACTCAAAATTTATTATATTAAATGGAAAAAGAATACGGTCGCGAACAGGATTCGAACCTGCACCTCCTGGATGAATACTCCAGGCGTTCTGACCAATAAGCCATCTCGACTTCTGCTCACCACCGCGAATTCTTCTTCCATATTTTAACACGTCTTATGGCGACATTATTGCTATCAATTCAGTCCCCATACGGGTGACCGAACCGACACGACTAACTTTGCAGTTAATACAATGTCGTAAAGAATGCAATTACCTTAATAATTCAAGATAAAATTGTGAATTAAAATTTGTGTTTGTCTGGTTCTCGCCAGCAGCCACCGCCGGCACCGTTGTGGCCAGAACTGAGAGTGGAAATCTAAGTATTCAAGAATAACAGGCGTGATGATATGAATTTGTGACGTATACGTGTATAAGAATAAAATAAAGTATACAACATAACATAGCATCACGCGTGTATTCCCCGAAGGGGTAGGCAGAGGTGTACAAAGTTGCACACCCTCATTTCACCAATGCTGTTATTAAACTCCATGGAATAGGTGGTGAGCCTATTGCTATTTACCGGGCACAATACCAAACTCCGTGCTCCTACTGAGAAAAATGTCTAACAGAGAAACTCAATAACACTTTGCCCGACCCGGGAATCGAACCCAGGACCTCACGATTAGCAGTCGTAAAGTATACAAAACATAGAAAATCACATCAATACACGCAAGCAAACGACAGGTGAAGAGCTATCTAAACCGATGAGTTAATGAACATAGATGAAGCGAAAGACGTGTGACTGAATACTGGAGTAGTGGAAATTAATAGTTTCTGCCTACCCGTCTTGTTTATCGAGTGGTCCCAAGCACGACGGCTGAGTATGAGGTCCTGGGTCGATTCTCAGATCTGTTGTATCTGTCTGTTCGTTAATTCTCAGTAGCAGCCTGGAGTTTGAATTTGTGCAGATGGTAATAGGCTCATCACCTACATGGAAGTTAATAACGTACATACAACTTTGTACACCTCTGCCTACCTTTGTTTTTGTTGTCTGCCCACTTCCATGAGATACAGGCTTGAATTTATGAATGTATGGAATACACGCCGAGTTTTAAACATGCCCTCCATCTGTTAAATAATCTAAAATGGGGATATATGATTATTCAAATAGCTTTTAGAATCAAAAAAATCAGCTTGCGTACATACTTTTATCTCCTAAAAGTTCGCCACAAAAAACATCATCTTCCAAATCCACAGACATATCTGTGTTCGCTATCTCTTCTGCCTACCCTCCAGGACAACTGGCACGCCCGACGGAACCCACATACAAATGATATCTCTATACCGTGTCGATATGTCCGTTTGGGTGAAAAAACCCGAAAACCCGGCCGAGATAACACAGGGATGTACGTATTGAGGAAAATCCACCCTTAAATAGATAAGGGGATGATTTTTTTTAAACAAAAATTGGTAGGTGTGTATTGGTGTTTGGTATTAGGGGTTCCGCAACGTATTATGTAATAATTTAATTCCGAGTAATTTAATTTTGGTAAGGCAAGACATAATATGTGAAATTTGTACCTTGAAGTAATAGTGTTGTAGATAAATTACGAATATTTTTTTGTGGAACATGTTTTTTTTTTTAATTCACAATATTATATCTGAAATTCATATAACTACACATTCATGCAATAATACTAAATAATCCATTAAATTATTAATATAATATTTCTAATAATATCTATTCCAAAATATAATAGGCCAATTCAAATTCGACAAAAGATATAAAATTAAAATACTGTCAAACAAAATTAAAAATGTCAAATTAAATGTCGGCATTATTTAAAATTATTATCATAATTCATCAGGTGTTATTTAAAATAATTATATAAGTCAGTTCTAAAGCCGCACTCCATGTACCGCTCCTTCAAGTGCCTGTCAACTATTTGACCACCATTCCCTGAGTCATTCCTCCACCTTTTTTTATTGACATATTGTTGACGCCACAATTACGTACTTCAGTCACTACAGAGTAACTGAACCGCTCGTATTCGTCCACAAAATTTTATAATTTTTGGGTTAAAATTATAAAATAATTTATAAAATAAATACAATATCTAGCTACTTCCACAATATTTAGGGTAGTCATGCATTATCTGTACAGTGGTGAAAATTCCGACTACCACCAACTACTCTACAACTACCACAGTAGTTGGTGGTAGTCGCAATTTCCACCGCTTGCGTATATGCATATATTTGCGGGCGGGCAGGTACATGACTACCCTCAATATTGTGGAAGTATTTATTTGCATCCATTATTAGAATTATTTAGTTTTGTGATTAATAATGAGGTTGACAAAACGTTGGTCAGTCCTAGTATATTTAAGTGTTTCTTCTGAGACATGATTATGTCTCAGTTATGAAATCGCATTTTTTAGTTCATTAACTTTACTGCTACTAAATTCCTAGTATCAGTCCGGAGTATGGAATTGTGAGAAGGCAACATGCTTACCACTTATTACACGGAATTTAATAACAGTATTCGTAAAATTTGGGTGTACAACTTCGGGAAATACAGGTTCATAAACATAGATGAAGCGAAACAGGTGTGTTAGAATCAAAACAAGAAAAAAAACAGATCAATTTGTAAAGAACTGTTAATTAAGACGTGAGAGAGATATTAAGAGGTATTTTACGTAGTTTTTCTATATAGGTACACCCCCTTTAACACTTTTCTTTCATATTTCTCCATAGTAGCATCACAAGCATTCTCCGGCCATAACAAAATTGACATAAGCATAGAAATAGCTATCTTTACCGCAGTCTGTATTTCCTGATAATTATAATCTGGGCGTGTTCAAGTCGCGAGTGAATAGGTATCTCCTAGGCAAGCGTGTTCCATCGTAGACCGCGTCGTCGCTTTACATCAGGCGAGGTGTGCTCAAACGCAAGCCATACTACACATCACATTACATTGTTCTCTCATATAATTTCTATATTATAAATACAATGTAACCAACAATATTGTAATTTTTGATGAAAAAGAGTAACCGTGGAGTTTCTTGCCCGTTCTTCTCCACAGGAATCTACACTTTGGAACGTGGCAACTAGTTTTTTTTTTTGACAATTCATGTCAGTGTTCATGTGTTCAGTCACTTTTGCGTGTAAATGTTCTAATTGAAATAAATGCTTTGACTTTAACTTTGACTTTGACTTTACTAAAATAAAATAATAAACGAAATTACCACCACCGAAATCCGTTTTTCTGCTTTCGATACGGATCCCCAAAAGCGAATCTAACACAATTGGGGTTCTCGCGTAAATTGAACGTATTCCTAACACGACCGCTGATATCGTATGCATATCATACTGACGTCAGTAGGGTATAATTGGGGGTTCTGCCTCACTTGCTCTCGCCTGCGCTCGAGCTGCGCGATGCAGAAGCCCCCAATTATACCCTACTGGTGTAGGTCATCAAATGCTACTACTAAACTACCCCTCTTAATTAACTTGATGGAATGACGTCATGAATCCTGCATCGCGCAAGTAAAGTTTTATGACGAACTAACATATGTACAAACGCCAAATTTAATGGTTAATAACACCCACCTAGTCGTAGAATCCTCCCTTTTCTATGAAGGTACAGCATACTTCGTTCCTCCATGTAAAATCAGAGTCACCGTTACTCCGAAATTATATGGCGGTCTAAAGTGTGGTGTTCTTCCATAGAAAAGGGCGGATTCTACAACTAGGTGGGTGTTATTATATTATATTATTTTTATCCTTCGTATTATTATATTATATGCTAGTAGCAAGTAGTTCGTCGGGGAAGCTTTACTTTTGAGATGCAGGATTCATGACATTATTTTGGCATAAGCCAGTCAGTATTCTGCTAGTAACTACTTGTCTGCGTAGTGTTTGTGTAGTCAGATAGATGTCACCACATACATAATTCTACAATACTTCTGTTTATTCAATTCAGTAAAACGAGAAGTTCTAAGTTGTTAAGCGTATTTATAAAAGTGTGAGTAATTCATCATGCTGTGACTGACAGTTTATAAACTATCATAGGAATTTCTTAAATCTAGCAATAAAACAAGAAAATATTTATTGAAATAGTTTATTGTCTAAACACCATTTTTTTAAACACAAAACATTTTTTAAAGTACATAATGAGTCATGATATATACAACTATAAACTTCATGAGAATGTTTATATTTTTCACACAATCGTAACAAGCTAGGACAACCTTTGTCATCTAAATTATTGACATTATTATTATTTAGAATACCTTTCAACCATAACACTTTTTCGGTACCTTTGATGTAAACACATTTATCTCTTAATATATCTACAATCAAATTCTGATGATTTGCGTAAGGCACAAATCCTTCACCCCAATATATCTTTTTATTACGTTCGAGCCAACTAACTTCTCGTCTTTCTCGTTTTGTCAAATTATAAAATGGGAATGGTGGCTTAATTAAAAATACCTGAACTTTATTGTTACATATTATAGCAATTTCTTTTACTATAAATTCATTTGTTTCTGTTTTAAAACCTTGAACATCTACAATGATCATGATAATCTGCGCACTATGTTACTCAAAGGTTTATATTCAACAAGTCGATCGTTAATAATTAAACAATATCCAGTAGTGTTATTTGGAATTGGTGCTGCACATTCAATCTCTAGCCGCACATCTACGGGGCCGGTTTTTAAACTATCGTTTTGTCTTGAACAGTCTATAATAAACAGAGGCGCTTTGTCCTTAAAATTAACTAAATTAAGTAAGGGGTCCGCAGGGCAGTTGTAATATGACTGACGAAATTTTATATACATTTCATATAATATACTGTATTTATTCTCAACAAAATTTAAACCAAGTTGTTCGTAGGGATAATACTGGGAATTCAAAAATAGTGTAACGTTTGTAACTTCACAGTGATCAAACAGTGAACTATCTTTGCTTTTATTATTTTTTCTATTAGTTTGTAAGCAAAAAATCACATATCGAGGTTTCTCTAATTGTGAGGCGGTTTTGACGGACCAAGAATGTTTTGTAGTTTTAGGAAGTAATGGATACTCGTATAAATCCCAATTTCTAAACGCTATCTGAACTGGTTTATCTCTTTCTAAATGTTTAAGAAGTGTGAGACGTTCCCGATCTGATACTTTTATGTGAGGCACGCGCCACTGTACTCTATCTATATCTATTTGTAAATGCGTTACATCATCAGATAATATAATGCTGTTTAAGTTAGAGTTACTTCTATTCAGTATAAGTTCATGTTTACAATTCATCACAATTTTATTGTAATCCTCGGCAAACCCTAAAATTTTATTTAGTGGTACAATAGCACTAAACTGGCCATCGTTTTTAAATCCGTCTATGTTCCAACCCCATAAAGCTCCAACTTTATTTTCTCCATCATTCATTGAAACGTATGATTTTATTGTTGATGTTATTCCAGAATTTTTTATACGATCTATTTCTACACCGTTTATTTCATATCTGATATCTTGAAACAAAAACATAACAGGGTTGTTACTGAACGTAATAGCTTTCTTAATCGGCTTCCCATCCTTGTCGAAGAGTTTTGCTTGCCCTTCGATGTAAATTGAACTGGCTGATGGTAGCACGTATATGTCTTGTTGGTGTATGGGGATTCTGATTTCATCGTTTTCTCTAAAACTGTTACTGTAGGGATTGTATGTATGGACTTCATAACTTTCAACCGAAGTATCGAAGTGAGGTAATTCAGTAATCTGTAGTATATTCATACTTTAAAACCTAGGGCTCTGAGGAAATCTTTATTTGTTTTAGTCAGTTTCTTAACTTTTATCTTACGTCTTTGTCCTACAGTGGTTGTAGAAGAAATAAGACGCTTTAAGTTGACTGTAGGGTTTTTATTATATAATATCATTTTAGTTTTCTAAGATGAAGACGTATTTGAATATTTGGTTCTTCTCTGAAATGAATGCGGTTTCCAAATTGATCAACAATCTTAACAGATATAGATGGAATTACGTCTTTGTTCACTGGAAAATAGATAACGTTTTTCGGTATTTCTACGCACTTATTACTAGTAGCACTATTAGATACAAATTCATGAATTATATGAGTTGGTAATCCGTTGGAGTACGAAGCGTGTACTAGGTCACATTCGATTCTGATCACAGGCAGAATATTATAATTAACATATAAGTCAGGGTCAGGTATCGAATTCAGTACTGCAAAGTATAGCAAACCGCACTCATACAGACCATATAAACTCAAAGGTGGTTGAAAGTATGTATCTAATTCCGATTTGTTTCCGGAGATGGTAATCGTGACAGACATGTTTTTATACTGGACACTTTTGGTAGATCCTGTTTATTTTATTCCTTGAGTACACCAAAATTTTTTTAGAAAGCTTAAACAAAGGTGTCCACAATTGAAAGGATGATCATGTTGTATATTATCATAATTATAATGGACTTTGGAACCTAAGTATTTAATAAATTCCTTTGGGGGCTTAAGATTACCATAACTGTCAAAATATTCAATATAATCATTGTATTTTCCGTAGGCTACCCAATGAGAACCAGGATTATTTGAAGTATCTAAATTAATGACCCCGCATTCTTTTTTAAAAGGTTTTTTAGGGAGTTCATCTCTCATATAGACGCCTCTAAAATACGGAATTTTATTGCCATACTTCAAAATGTCAACATTAGTTAAGGGTCGTTTGGGTAGCCGGTATTTTAGTTTTTTTCTTTCGATACAAATATTCCTAGTCCATTTTTATGAGGTTTAAGATGCAGTCCTTTTCCAATACAAAGAGCCTCCATTTTTTCATTATGTCTCTTCAATTCAGTAAAACGCTTTTTAGCCATTTTAAATTCATTTATGGTTTTGGCTATACCAGCCGCACCACCTGCTAAGGCTCCCGCGGCAGATAATCCAGCAAAAATAGGAATCAATGGTAAAACTCCACCAGTTTTTGGTATAGGAATCACACGAGGAAGTTTTATAGACGAATTATCAACTAATTCTCTAGCAGCAGCCATAGCTAATTCTATTGCCATTTTCTTGCATTTTGGTTTTAATTTTTGTACACGTCTTTTCGTTTTAATAATAATATTTTTTAACTTATTTTTTAGACCATGTCCAGATGAAGTTTTATTTAGCAGTTTTTTATTACGGTTACGAATTTTATGCCCAGCACCGGTTTTTATTTTTGTTAACATTGCTTTGCTTACTAGATGTGCTGCAAGTTTTTCCCCAACACTCGCATCAGAAGCAACTACACGCTTTTTTGCCATTTCAAGCAAAACTAAATCTGCTTTATGTCGATCCTTTAAGTTTGAAGAATTGTGATAGGCAATGTCGTGGTCTTTACAATATTCGTCTAATTTATTTACACCTTTATCTCCACGTGCAAGTCTCTTGATTAATTTGGTACCAGGACCACAATAATTGTATCCAGGTAAGTGCAATTCAAACGGTAAAATATTTATAAGCCAATTAAGAAGACTATTCTCTCCAATACACATCTTATGACTGATCAATTATGGAATTGAACATGCATAAATACATTATGTCAATTAACAATGAGTTTCTTTTTTTTTACAATATATTCGACTTTTCAATAAAATCATTTTACTAAAACCCTGCTCCCTTTCCTTCCTCTCTCCAATACACATTATAAGACTGATCAATAAAGAATTAAAGATTTAATAAATAAATAATTATTTTTATCAATTAGTTGGGCAAATGAATTCACTATAATATATTTGTCTTATCAATCCAACTGTTCTCTGCAGAAGACAAACCTAGCCATTTTACTAAAACCCTGTTTCCTTTCCTTTTAACTACTTTTTCAACAAGATATACCTTGGGATGTTTCGTCTTTTGAAGTTCTTGCGAATAAAATGCTCCTAAAATAGGTTGACCTCTGATTGTATCTTCAATCAAGTATGTAATAGGCGCTGTATTTTGTACTTTTCGAATTTTAAATATTTCCGTCGACCAATTGGGAGTGTATCCTTTTTCAAATGTTCCTTTGTACTTACTGATACGCACATAATCACCCACTTTATACCTATTTTTTATATGACCTTTTTTTACCAAACTCGCATATCTTTCCAATATACGTTTTTTATTAACTTTATTCACATTTGCTGGAATTTCATCTATAGTCCGATGGTGTGTATGATTGTAGTTATAAACAACATTCTTAAGGCTATTATCTATCCAATTGTAGCTACCTTTTAAACTAAATTCTTTGAATAATTTAGATTTTAGTGTTCTGATAAATCGCTCAACGATTGAAGCCTTTTTTGTTGAAAAGGTTGAATAATGGTTAATGTGATAAAAATTCATAAGATTTTTAAATTTATTATTATAAAATTCTGTTCCATTATCAGTTTGTAGATTTTTAGGGATGCGACCTTTATCCAATAAAATCTTGAAATTTTTATGTACAACGTCTTTGTTCTTGCTTTCTAAAGGGAAGGCCCAAGCATATTTTGAAAATGTATCAATAACAACCAGAATAAATGTTATGTTTTTATTTTCTTTAGAAATTGACTGCATATCAATTAAATCCGCTTGCCATAGGTCATCTATATCTTTCATAATAACATTTCTTCTCTGAAAGTTAATTCTTGCACTTTTATGGATTTCGTTTACAACATCGGCTTTACTCATTTTTAGGTATGTCTTCTCTTTTAGAATCTCTTCTTTTATTAATCGCTACCTTTGATTAATTTAATCTTTGTTTTATTTTTAATATGTTCATTAAGAATGCCTATGTGATACTGATTCAGAAGTTTATTTTTATTAGTATTTATCCCCTAATTATGCTAGCTTCTTTTAATTCTTCGATGATAGATAAAATTTCATTGTCATGGTTTGTATTGCCGGCATCTCTTGAGGCTATTAATAATTTTAATCTCTCAACCAATTCATTTGGATCATCCCAATATATCAAGTCAGTGTTAGATTTATATTTCTTAAGTTTTGGCAAGCTACCTCCAACTTTAGACCGACTTTTTTCTGTTGATGTCTCAGAAAATAATGGTTTGATTATTTCTCGATATTTGATTCCTTTGTCACCTCTTATTTGACCCTTAGGATTAAAATCTCTTTTATGAGCGTTTGTATGATATAATATATCTTTATAAACAAGTTTATCTTTACTTGTTATTGACTTGATATCAGGTTTTCTTCGTAGTAAAAGTTCTTTTAGCCCAGGAGTCAAAGCGTAAGCTTTGTCCCCGATTTTAATTATAAAGTCCTTATCGTTTTTTAAACTATCAACTTTAGAAAATGATACGACTGAGTTGCCAATCATCAAAGTTTTATTTTCAGTCCTTATTCCAAATGGTACGTTTACACCATCGTAAATACCATAGATGTCTTTACTTTCTAGAGATATTTCTAAATTATCTTTTATTTCGTCTTTAGGAGAACTTGCAGAATATAAATCAGCATCGTAAAAATCATTGCACTTAGCAGACGAAAATGTGCTACTATTATCCGACTCGATTGCTTCAGAGTTCGTGGATGACAGATTTTCCTCACAGCTAATATTTTCTAGAAATGTTTTAGACTCTTGTCTCGAGTCGTGTTTGTTCACTAGGGTTTTAAGGGGTTCCGAAACAGGTTTTAGCATTTTATCAAGCGATAAGTTAAGTTCATGTTCCTGGTTTTTCATTTGTTTCAATTTACTTTTTATGGAGTCAGCAGATTTAATTAATTCCATTTTAATATTTTTGTCCATCTTATTTCATAGTACTGAGCACGAGTAAGGAAAGAGCAAAACTAATTTTTTTTGCATGTTATTCACTTTATAACTTCATGTGAGGTAAAAAAAGTATCAAAATTTTTTCTATATCTGCCATTGTTGAATGGTGAGTCTTTGCTAATACAAACAAAGTTATATGGATTGCTCCAAACTGTAATACAAATATTTTTGAATTGATTCCATGACAGATCAGAACTTACGTGTTCTTCATAAATATGCTTTAAATTTACATCATCTTGTTTAAATATTATAAGGAAATTTGCATTATCACGTAACAACTGTTTTGGAATTTTTGAGTAAGTTTGGGATAAATAAAAGCAATCGATTTGTTTATGTCTGCCCATAGAAAAATAATTACGAATGTTTATTTGGTTTTCGCATGCAACATCATCAAAAATAAATACAGAATTGCTTAAAGCTTCACTTGGAGCTATAACATCTTTATCATCATTCAGCTCATAAAACTTAATCTGAGGTACTATTCGTATGACTTCTTTTAAGAAACGATATTTTGGCTGAAAAGTGGTTTTGGAATATAGGTACAGATTTTGGAATTTCAATCCATTTTCATGCAATAACAAACTGATCACAACGTTTGTTTTACCACAATTAGAGGGACCGCATATTATACAACGAATTGTATTAGGCAATAGAACACTATGTCTGATCTGGTGAGTGCGCTCACCAATATTTATATTTTTAACGTTTAAGGATGTGGGCTGTTTAATCAACTTCATCTTGCCTATTGAATAAAATACTGTCTTACATACATATATATATATATATATATATATATCTACATAATTAAATAACTATGTCTTATGCAGGTACGTATAGAGTTATATAATGAAATGGCATTCAACGTGATTAAAATTCATCAGGTTTGGACTTTTCTATTATTATAATTAATTTGAGATCATATTATATTAAGACAATAAGTAACATGAATCCCAATATTATGCAATAATTTTAAATTAGCACTTATGAGTAATTAAATAGTTAATTTAATCGTAGCAGTCAGCAAAAGCGGTCACTTACGCTATTATTTTAATTTGTAATAATATTTTTAATAGTAAAGGTAAGTTTTAGTAATAAAATTGCCTAATAAAATGCTTTTCTGTAAATATATACAATCATATAAATATATTTAAATTATAACTTTATATACAATTAATGTTTTTTTTTTTAAGAATTATGTCTCTTTCACCATGCTATAGCCCCTGCATTGTGGGCAAAGATAACGTGACTTCTGAAGAACACGAAAAGTTACAGGAGGTAGGTTATATTTAATTATAAATGTATGTATTTTGTAGCTGATTTGGGTTTGTCTTTTGTTTACAATTTATTTATTTTTACAGGGGGACTCTGCGGATCTCAGTGACGGCAATCTGGTAATAGGCCCGTATTTTTTTCGTGAAGTATGTGTAAAATTTTGTACTTAAAAATAATAGTATACCGTTATTCCAATAGAGTTAATTCAAAGTAATTCTTTATATTTACAGAAACTGAACGATCCTTACATTGTGGAAAATAATGATGCTATTGTTAAATCATTATATTTTTCACAAGATATGAATGCATCTAATGCGGTTGAAACTGCGTCTCAGAAACGTGAACCGGAGAAATTGAAACAGAAGAAAAAGAAATTAATGAGTATAAAAAAAAGTAAGGAAACTCAACTTTCTTTAAAAAACATGATATCAAAACCATTTGCTACATCTTCTTCGTCTTATGTTATACGGAATGAGCCAGGAAAAGCACGTCATTTGATAAATATATCTATTAATGATCTGAGTAGCAACAATCTCATCGGAATGAGCCGCAGTGAAAATGATAGTGCTTGTGTAAGTGTTCAGTACCTAGTCAGAGACTATTGTGATGCTATTATGGATGAAACTGAATATTTGATTAGTAAAATAGTAAAAAAAATAAGTTTAGCTAATCAATTGTGAATCTTAATTCTAAGATAGTGTTCAAATTTTATATAATTTTATGTTTTATTACTTAGTTGAATTAAATTATAAAATTACATATCATACCTACTTTTATTTACCTTCCAGTTCATAATAAGGTTAGGGTAAATATTTTATAAAGAAAAACAAACAAATACAAATTTAACATATTTATTAGTTCTAAAAATAATCATTTTTGTAACATTACACAATATAACATAATTATAAAACTTAATATCAAAGTATGGTGCTACAGTGCCCCCATGGTACAGTCTCAAAACTATTTATTATCATTTGTCTTTTGTTGTCATCGCTGTTAAGTATCAGTTTATTTATTTTTTGAGTGAAAATCTGATGATGTTTCGCTCGTATAACATACATGTCATTTCTTAGGTTTTCTTTGTAATTTAAAGCTCTTTTATATTTTTCAATGTCTAACTTTTTTGTTACTGGCTTTGTAACTCCTTTTGCTTTTTTAATAGTAATTTTCTCAGAATTTATACAATACAACTTAGCCCGTAAACCAACAAATTCTGAAATTACTTCTCCTCCCATTTCATCTTTGAAATAACCCGGTATTTGCCCGTTAGCTTTTGGAATACCATACTTATTATTTTCCACAAAATTGTTTGTATCAAAATACTTAATATTTTTTTTCATATCAGCGTAAAAATCATCAGTTTTTATATGATAAAGAAGACTATCGGTATCCGTATAACATAGTTTTATATTATCTTTATAAATGTTTTTCATGACAGAATAATGAAAATGATATAAATGTGTTTTGGAAATTTCAAGAATAGAAAAACCAATATAAATGGGGCGATCTAAAATAACTTTTGTCTTATTTAACTGAATAGCGACTAGATTTTCTGAGAAAATTGCTAAGTCTTTAAAGTTTGGAGCACTTATATATTTTTCTGCTCCATATACTCTGTTAGTTTTATTTAACTTATCTTTCCATAATTGTACAAGTCTAACATCAACTTGTTTACGTTTGTTTTCAATCGTTTTCCCAAAAATAGAGTTGTTTTGCTTTTTGAAAAAGTCTCTTTCGAAATCTGATTTAGCCTTTTGTCTTAGAGAAGTATTTAAAGAAATATATGGCTCTAAAAAGTTATCTTGGTGGAATGATAGTATTCTATGTATTTTAAGTAAAATTAAACCATTTTTCAAACATTCTTGTAAATGTACATAATGGATTACAAAGCGGTGTTTGTTATACAGATTTGCTATTAATTTTTTACATTGACTTTGTAAAGGGGAATACTTTTCGGCTGCAAAAGGGAAGTCAGAATGAGCATTATGAATGTCGGTTGGGTAACATAAGTCTACTTCAAGAATGTATCCTTGATTACTCATTTTACATACATTCTTGATATTGAAATCTATTATTTCATTTTCATTCAGAAATTTAAAATTACGCATAGGCAGTTTTTGCATCATCGCAAATCCGTATAAATTAACACAGTCTAGATAAATTAGATAGGTGCTAGGTTTTTTATTGTTGTAAGTTGATAAATAATAATTATTAGCTTTAGCATATCTCAATGAACATTGAGCGAGACCTCCACGAATTCCTTCTTCTAACATTTGGTACATATCCACGTCCGAAATTAAATCAAGGTCAACTTTAGTGTATAAAAGCATAGCATCCCAACTTAATGATGGAGATGAAACATAAAAGCATGGATCCAAACTATAATAAACTAAACTCATGTCTCGAAATTTTTCAAATATGTCACATAATAAAATAACGTCACATTTCAAATAAAGATCCGTATACTCTCCTAAATTTTTTATTTTAAATGCATTCCACACTGTCACAGCATGCTTATAGTCATCAGCTGAAATATGTTCTCCGGTAAGTTTGTTAAAAAAATTTGATTGCTCAGGCAGTTGAGTCTCATTATATTTTTCCCATGTATCTATATAGTCATAACAGTATACACCTTTTCTACGAACTAATTTAAATAAATCCTCATTAGGAAAATACAATCGCATGTTATGAAAATCGTTCGAATGTAAAGTTTTTGCCAATTTATCTAAACTAGTACTCAAAAAATTAAATGAATCTATAAATTTTAACTGTGCTGTATTCGTTTTATCAATCGGTATGAACTTTGTGAACGATATATATTTTTCTTTTGTTTTGGGAATTAAATTAATTCTACCAAGAATACCAGATAATTCTTTAATAAATAAATGACAATCGTAACCAGATAAATTATGAAAAATTATTGGTATAAACTGGCATTTTTTCAAATTCAAATTACAAGTATTATGGGCAGCACCTCTATATTTACCCGTAAAATGGTCATGGTCTTTAACTATTTTATCATTCATAACAAATTCAGTTTTACATATATTACATGCTGTAGCTTTATGATGGATAGTTAACTCCTCGGGAGTAAGAGGTAACATAGGCTTATCATCTTGTAAAATTTTATAAAGCTTTTTTATATCACTTGTTATTGTTTCAACAAATCTTTGTGCACAATTTGGGCCTCTATAACTAACAAAATCATTCAGTTCAGGGTTAGATTTGCAGCAAATGTAATATGCAAACGAGGATGCTTTATGAGCTTGTACATTTTCAGTAAAAAGAGATTTATTTTTGTCTGAGTATACACAAAGCAAACTTTCAAAATCGCCGTATATCACAATAGGTATTTTTTGGGTTCTTTGAAAATTTATAAAATGTAATTTGCTATTTTCTTCAGGTAAAACGGTTTGTTTTCTACCGCAGTTGTGATTCATTAATTTATCTATATGATCGTAATATAAAAAACATTCATCGCATAAAAATACTTTGGACTTGTGTTTAGTTAATTGGCGATGCAGAAGGCGACTAAAGTCTTTTATTAAACAAAAATGCGCTTTTTCGTGTTTATAAATGTATAACAGGTTAGCATGGATAAGCTTTCGTTTACTTGTCACATATAAGGGACCAGTTACTTGATTATCAGCTTCAAGACCATAAACATTCACACTAATAAATTGATTATTTAATTCAAATATTTTAATGTCGTTAAAACTCGGAGGAAATGATATATTATTTATATTAAACAGTGTCGTATAGTGTGGATACGATTTTATACGATTAGGATTATGTGCAGTCGGATACATGTGGGCTGCAATACACCACAGAAAACAGTGACTGTCATTGTTATATATATTTAAACATGACTTTGTATTTCTTATGACTGCAGGTAATTGTAAGTAAGTTCCAGCTCTTAGAGGATTGTACTTATTTATATTTATTTCCAAATGACTTATAAAATTAATCATCCAACCTGATTCTGAGAGTTCAAACTCTGAACATTTCGATATTAATTTCTCAGAACATTTTAAGTAAATATCGACAATGTCAGTACTCTGCACTAAAATAATAAATTTTGTGTTAAAAGATTTCATAGATATTTCATTATTTTTAGGCAAAATGTATGAAACAAACAATTCAAAATTAACTTTGATAGCTTTATGTTTTTTAATAGCATTTTCGATTATATCATACACAGTTTTCGAAATTTGTCTTAAAAACGTCTCGGGAGTAATAGTGAAAACAATAGAATTTATTTTATAACTTATAATCCTTTTTTTAAATGCAGAAGCAATGACTTGAACATGGTCAAACTCAGAACTCAACAAGCGATTTGATTTATGAATATTCGTTCTATTATGCGATGACAACTTTGAAACATAAATATTACAGTCTTTACAAAAAAACATTTCTAAAATATATTCAGTTCACTTTTGAAATAAAAATATTATTTTCGTTAGTAACTCAAATATCTCATAAAAACAACATTATTCTGCTTTATTTTCTCATGTGTAACTTTAATCAGTTTATTATCTCATTTGTAATTTATTCAGTTTTTATTTCTCTTGTGTAAAATGGCTGTAAAATAAATATATTATTGAACATAAGTATAAATTCTCATAAAAAAAAAACTGCTTTAATATTCTCATGTGTAATTTTAATCAATTTATTATCTCATTTGTAATTTATTCAGTTTTCATTTCTCGTGTGTAAAATGACTGTAGAACAAAAACGCATTAATAAGATTAAAATACTGTTATATTTTTAAATCAAATGATAAAAAATAATGGCTGTAAAATTAATATATAATATAACATATGTCTAATTTAACATAAAAAATATATATTATTCTGCTTTAATTTCTCATGTGTAATTTTAATCAGTTTATTATCTCATTTGTAATTTATTCAGTTTTTAATTCTCTTGTGTAAAATGGCTGTAAAATAAATATATTATTGAACATAAATATAAATTCTCATAAAAAAAAACTGCTTTAATATTCTCATGTGTAATTTTAATCAATTTATTATCTCATTTGTAATTTATTCAGTTTTCATTTCTCGTGTGTAAAATGACTGTAGAACAAAAACGCATTAATAAGATTAAAATACTGTTATATTTTTAAATCAAATGATAAAAAATAATATAAGAGTCTGTATCTAAGACAAATAAACGAAAATTAAGAGATAACATATTTGCTTGTTATCTTTTTAAGCTGTAAAATTAAATGATAACCAACATAACAATCATAAACGTGATAAAATCATAATATAAGAAGTTATACAATTCTGTAAGAAAAAAAGTATCGCTATTTATTGCGGATTAGTATACAATACCGGACGAATTTCCCTCATTTCATCCCGACCAGCATTGACTAGACCAGTTAATGCAGTCCAAACACCGGTGTTCTGGTCAGTAGCAAGCTTCAAAGTTATGAGAGCTTGCTTCCAGCGCTCGTTGTATTGTAGTCGCCCAGCTTCGCGAGTGTTGTACACTCTCAATTCGAAGTAGTATTGTCCAGTTTTCGCCGGGTCTGACTGGTATGAGTATCCTGAAGCTACGCGCTGAGAAAATGCACTTCTCAGAGTGGCAGCTCGAATTGGCTGTTGCGGTAAATCATCCTGAAATACAATTAAATGACAATGTATCATCTAGTGTGTAATAGCGCATGTCGAGTCTTAAGTTATGCAGAATATAATGGAACAGATATTCCAACAGGGTATGTGTATCCACCACTCTATATATCAAAGTAAAAGTTACTTCATTATACTTAATTAAGCGAGAGTCCAGGACTGCGACAAACTGAGTTAATTGACAGATTTTTGGAAACTTACCTCGGAGTCAGGAAGCACAGCAATTCTCTTTCGTTTGACAACTGGTGCGGGAGTAGACTTCGCATCGCTGTCCGAATCAGATTGCTCAGTAAATGGATTTATCACTGGCAGATCTTTTTTCTTCTGGACCTTTTTAGCCCGCTTCGCCAGATCGGCTTTCTTCTTAGAACCACTTCTGTTAGCTGCTGCCGAAGGTTGCTCCTCTTCATGCAGCCAAAATGGATTGTTAATGTGAGCCCTGAAAAATAATAATAATAGTATCACTTTAATATAATACCTAAACAATAAAGCAGAAGTGTGCTTAACTCTTATGATTAATATGATTGGGAATTATTCCAAACTAAAGGCTACTAATTTTTTTAACTGAAGATCTATTACCCTAGAAATTGAAAAAAACTAAAATGCTATCAATGTTCAACTTAAATCAAGTAGTAAGTAAGTCAAATAATAATATGCTTGGCTCGGATATACGACTTTTATAAAATAAATAACGCTAATTAATTTTCAGACTACGTATTATAATAAATTAAGTACTTATAAAGAGGGTGAATGTAGAATTGGGTGTAGAAAATATATTATTAATACTTACATACTTTGCTACTGCAGGATTCTCGCCCAGAAAATCACAAAGTAGGTAAATTTTTGTCACAATAACGAACTCAATGCGAAAGCAATTAACTATATGCTCTCAATCGTAACAAAGTGAAAGTAATAGCGCAGTCGCGGGAGCCCTATATTTATAAACCTTTAAACTTAAGCTGTGTTCATTATGCGAATTAGTTGTAAAAAGTTACCGTAAAAAAAATTACAATAAATAGTGCATATGCAATTTGGTCCCTATGCCAAATGCACTTAAAGCATACTTTTATTAATACGAATATCTCATACTAATCTCATGTATGAACACTCCCGAATGATACAGATTAGGAATTATGTTTACTCATCATTTTATCCATAATAGCGCTTCAACAAGCAATTCGAGACGAAAATCGTATATGGAAAGAGGGCGCAACTAACTCCGGTCCTCTACAATAAACATTTATTAAACCAATTTAATAAGACCTCATACATTTATGGACAACGACTCGACAACAATAGAGGACAATGAATAAAACTAAATTATTTGTAATATAAACAAACAAGTAATTTTATTAAAATAATAGTAACATAAATATTTTTGTAAAGTTTACATAATATATTTCTAACATTTGATATAAATCCAATTATAATTAATGAGAAACCATTACATTTAGTATTTTATTTTTGAATATTCTGGATTCAGTTATATTTTAATGTAGGAACTTATAATATATCAGATAATAAGCTTATAATTCTATTATATAAGTATAGGTACAGTATAATAATGCAGATACAATCTAATTCTATATACCGACAAAAAAAGAAAATGACATAAAAAAAAATATAACTTTGGGAGGAATACTTCGACGCCTAAACAATGCTTTGTTTTATGTTATATATTTTATTTTTATTATCATTTTCTTGTACATAGTTAAGTAGTCTATAAGTTACTAATTATAAATATATTGTAAGTTTATAATTTTTTTTGTTTATCTATATGTTTTCGTGAATTTTTCCAATAATATTTTCTAAATCTAAGTAAATATCACTACTTGTAATATTTTCTATTACATATTGCACACATTTATTTGCGCTGCACTCACAAGGTTTTTTGGGGTGATTGTCAGCCTCATAAATTTCAATTTTGATCGTCCTTGACCGTGTAGAAAACGTGTTTTGGGCCCTCGTTTTGGTATATGAGTATGCTTGGATCCGTTTACGCTTTTGCGGTGGGGATGAGGTTTCCCCTTTTCTCTTTAAATTGAGCTTAGATGACTCGCATGCAATTGGGTCATTTCGGGGAATTTGAATAAAATTAAAAAGATTTTCAGAGTCCTGAAAACAAAAATAATAATAAATAAGAACATATTTTACGATAAGATAATATAATGATTACAAATATAATTAAAAACATACTCACCGACATTTTATTTAGATTTATCTTACAGAAATGCTCTCACGAATTGTTTCAAATTAACTATATTTTTAAATTAATTTCTTACTTATATATGAACTAGCAACATGTTAATAAAGTTCAATTTGATTCCGTACACAAATAAAAAAAGGCTTGCTACCAAATAAATTCTATGTACTCACTACATAGAGTTCAAATTGATTTATTGCAGCCTACACATGGAATCATATTTCTTCCTTTCCCAATTTAGTAAACGGCGCCACACCGTCGCGGATACCTGATATTAAATTCTAAAAAGGAAGTTGTATGTACATAAGCCATCGCTGTATATGAAATAATTTTCTCAACAAAATGCGTCCTTTTACATAATTTGACTGCCTCGTTGGTCTAGTGGACCCAAGCGCGACGGCTGAGCGTGACGTCTTGGGTTCGATTTCCCAAGATCGGGTAAAGTGTTATTGGGTTTTTCTGTTAGGAAATTCTCAGAAGCTCCCCGAGTTTGGTATTGTGCAATTTTAAAATGTGCAATAGATGAGAATAAGCTCACCACATATTACATGGCCATGACAAATAGCATTGGTGAAATTTGGGGTGTACAATTGTATACACCTCTGCCTACCCCTTCGGGTGAATATAGGCGTGATACTATGTTATGTTAAAATGTATTCGTCCGTATCCAAGGCACCGATGACATTAAGTTGTACTGTTGCTAATATAATTGAACGCTGTAGCGCGCTCCATACATCGAACGATGCGACAAGCGGATGACGTCATTTCACGTTATCCGCTGACCGCTGATTGATATACCTAAGTTTATGCATGTTGATGAAAAAAGTACATTTAATTCTTCAATGTGTTTTATTGCCTTGTATTTATAGAGCTGTGGTCAAGAGCATGTTCGCAGTTTTCCATTATGTTATGTCCCTATGTTTTACTTGTAAAAGGAAAGGATATTTCGTGCAGATTTTATTATAGGAGGGGACAGGCATATGAACATAAAGAAAAGTACGCAAGCACTACGATTGTCTGTGCATCTCATAATGGATATACAAGTAAACCGATCTACAGCTAGCTTAGCACCAAGCGCCACGTTCTAGCGGATCGGATTCCCGATGCATAACAATTACGAAACTAGTGACGCTTATACGCCTTTGTGATTGAATACGATATGCACTTGATATCTGGCCTACATTAGTAGGGTATAATTGGGGGCTTCTGCATCGCGCAGCTCGAGCGCAGGCGAGAGCAAGTGAGGCAGAACCCCCAATTATACCCTACTGACGTCATCACACAATGAATAAAAGAAAATCCCAAATTATCGCGAACGGGATTTACATTCATTATTATAATAATAAAATTGCGAATATTATCCAAGGTTTGGGTAAAAACTGATTCTCATATGAAGAGTAAATGTGCTCCGTGCACGTTAACCTGCGGGTCGCTTTTATTTTTGAGTGTGGAAAATCCATCATGTTGTGCCGTACTTCCACCGATTAAAAACCACACGGTCCCACTCGAACCTTTACCGAGGTCTCGGGTTCGTTGCACCCGTGAGTCCCTACTGTTGTTAAACAAGTAAAGATTCGTTAGAATTTTGTATCTATTACATTTTATTAGGAATATATTCTTCGTACCAATTGTATTTGTCACTACGTTCCATAAACTCTTTCAATTCTGTACCTATCTTACAAAGATCCCTTAAAACATTAGTTTAAATACAGATCTTTGAAATGCATTAACGCATGCTTAGCGAACCTTAAACATATAATTACTATTTTTCAAAGAAACATTGAAAAAATAATAGACAAGAACGGGGTTTGAACCCGCGACCTTTGACGTTAAGGGTAAATTAATTTAAAGACGTTAAGTTCATCACTCTACCAACTCGAGGTCGAGATGGTTTAGTGGTCAGAGCGCTTGGAATATCTATGCGGAAGGCGTAGGCTCGAATCCTGCGTATTTTTCTTCTTACCACAATAAATTATATCATTTTTTTGTGTGATAGAGGGCAACCGAGCGCCCGATGGAACACGGATCGTTTGATGGTAAGCGATTACCGCCGCCCATGGACACCCGCAACACCAGAGGAGTCGCAAGTGCGTTGCCTGCCTTTTAAAGCGTTTGGGCCTCCGGTACCCTCACTCACTCGGCGAAACACAACGCAAGCGTTGTTTCACGCCGGTTTTCTGTGAGGCCGTGGTATCACTGGTCGAGCTGGCCCATTCGTGCCGAAGCATGGCTCTCTCACGGTAAAAAACTTAAAAGTTCGCAAGTTTCGTTGTGTGCGACATTAATGCATTTGAACAGTTTGTCTATATATATTTTGTTGAGCTAAGCTCCGATGTTGACAGTTTTAACTGATCTAGTTATCGTAAGTTCTGTATACCTCCGTCTTATATATATAAACTACTCTTTCAATATCAAAATAACCATAAACTCCGCCTAACGACTGCTTTAACCTCAGCTTATCTGGTAACGTGAGCTAGTTAATACGTCTCGTAAGCCATGTTGTGTATAATCTGTGGTCGCATTGATGTGGCTGCGGGCTTGTATTACCTGTTTATGTGTGAGTTGACGTATGTAATGATGGAGTATTGGGGCGCTGTCGTACCGTTCATAGGCGGTAGCGTGGCGGACTTGTAACTACTCCTGTTATTTTATTGGTAAATAAATTATATTTGACTGTCTCGTTGGTCTAGTGGTCCTAATCGCAGCTGCTGAGCGTGACATCCTGGGATCGATTCCCGAGTCGATTAAAGTATTATTGCATGTTTCTGGTAGGAACTAGTAGTAGTTTGGAAGATTGGAATTGTGCGTGAATTATGACAATAGGCTGGCACCAATAAAATGGCAATGTACTACAAAACGCCTCTACTTAGTCCTTCTGGGAATACAAGCGTGGTACTATTAATATCTATGCGTTATGCTTATACAAGCTCAATACACAACTTACATTAGTTTCGGAGCTAAGTTATAAATACTAAAAAGTATTATTTTATGTTTTGATTTTAGTATTATTTTTTCGTCTATATAATTTTTGTTAATCGTTTTATCATCAAGATAAATGCAAATTATCAAACACGAAGTAGCGTCTTTAAGCCGTTGAGGAGTTCCCTCGACTGTCTTCCATCAAAATTACTACAGTTCTTCATAATGTTGCAGCGTCATGAGAACTACTTAATATGTGTGCCAAGATTCAACAGAATCTCTTCACAGGTAAACGAAAAGTCAATTATAGCCAATTATTTTGTTCTTTGGGTTGGAATTCACGTGAGACTTCGAGGTATACCCTATCCAATAAAAGAAAACATTAAAACTGGAATACTCTAAACGTATAAAAATATCGGGTGAATGCTACAAATTAGTTGCACTCAAAAGGCAAGGAACGCGGTCT
The DNA here is from genome assembly GCA_935421205.1 of Xylocampa areola. Classification (NCBI taxonomy): domain Eukaryota; kingdom Metazoa; phylum Arthropoda; class Insecta; order Lepidoptera; family Noctuidae; genus Xylocampa; species Xylocampa areola. The sequence continues at coordinate 446,608 of OW285225.1, read as the reverse complement.
TTGGGTCACCATCAGAATGCAAAAAGTTGCGTATTTAGAACACGTGTTTAGACATGAGAGATACGGTGTATTGGAAATTATTATGACGGGCAAAGTCGCGGGAAAGAGACATGTCATGGTGACAATGACAAAAAAGTGACATGAAATGTGAAACTTCAAAGAGTGGACTGGGATCGCGAGTGCTGCCCAACTATTTCGCCTCGCGTAAGACCGAAAAAAGTATGCAGAGCTGATTGCTAACCTTCGCTAGTTGGAGAGGCACCTAAAGAAGATGAAGAAGATAAAAAATTATTAGTGACGTCAACTTGAGAAACTCCCCCGTTTGTTATGACGTTTGAGTTCGAAACGAGTCGGGCAATCTCGGAAAATGCACGTGTGTACCAGTGAGGAATAATTGATAACTCATAACAAATATTTTTATCTATTGTATTATATGTTCCATACAAGCAAATAAACATTCCATTTAATTCATTAATTATAGTAATCAATTCCCTAGCTTCTTCACTATATTATTTCAAGCAACCCATGTAAGATTTCTTGCAACATTTCCTACAGCAAGGCAACTTGCCTAACCTTGTACGTGATCTTGAGCCTTTAGCAGCCTTTACCTGAGCCTCACCAAAGTCCGGACATTGTTCAGTAACTATAACGACCCTATTCCTCTGTAACCTGGACTTATACGCCCTGATCTTCGCTCTCTCTGCTTCTTTCTGTTCCATCCATGCGTCCAGTTTCTTTTGCAGTTGTATTGCATTCTCCAATCTTGCTTTCTTCTTTTTGGATTCTATTTTTCCAGACAGTGAACTAAATTTTCCGAAGGTTAATATAGCTTCCTTAACTTTTTCGTAACCAGTTCCTAGTCTTCTACCTCCATGCATTATAGTATTGTTTTCGATTTTACCTTCGCCTGAGTCTTGCATATCACTGTCGTCTTCTGTACAGTTGCGCCCTGGATCATCTTCCATTATAATTTCTGTGCCATTAAATTCTGTAATTTGTGATTTTAGTTCTCGCATGTATGAAATGCCTTCTCTTGCATCAGAATCGTTACTTTTTTCTAATGTTGCTATAGTATCTTCGATTGCATCGTTGATGTTCTTGTAGACAACAGATTTTTCTTTCTCTAGCTCACGTATTTTTTGAACTTCTATATCTTTTTCGACTACGTGTTTCACAGTTGTAGCACACTTGACTGCACAGATGATATGTCCTATTAATATGTACAGTGAACTTTTCATTTTCGTTAAATTATTGAGTAACGTTTACTTGTACGTGGACTTCATTACATTTTATTTCTTTTGAACAATTTTATTGAGAGCGTTTCTCGTTGCATGATGTTTCGTAACTGTAATTCGATTTATTTTATTGCCAATATTCTCGTTTTTCAATCGATTTTTTTTTTCGTTGGATTAATTTCATGTATTGTTGGCAGAAACTACCAATGGAATAAACATTGGACATCTTTTTGGTGTCTAAAAAGCGAAAAATATTAAGCGTTATTTATAAAAAGTATTTTTTTTATAAATAACTACAGTCAGTTTCTTTTTAAATCACTGATACCTAAAGTCATTTGTTCACAAAATTAAAGAAATTTAGTGTTAGTAGAGTGGAAGAAAATGCAGTGCATTAATTATGCTAGCTGATATTATTATACTTTGATGTAATAAATTTATCTGGAATTATATAATATATAAAAATCTCGTGTCACAGTGTTTGTTATCGAATTCCTCCGAAACGTCTTGACCGATTTTTATGAAGTTTTTTGTGTATATTTAGTTGTTTTTTTATACCCCTAGGTGATAAGAGTGGTCCTATCCAGAAAATTTACGACGAAAAAACGTTTGGGACTTGGGGGGCACAGCAAGTATTAAATAAATTCTTTGACTGGATGCCGATCATATTTGTCTTTTTATTGGTATTTCTAAAAATGCCTTTTGCATCTCGTAGTGTTTCATGAAAGGTCAAAATAAATGAAATAAATTCAACTTTCACAATAAGGCTCATTATGAGTACGAGCGCAGTCTCACTCACACTTCTCTATCGCTCGCTCCGCTCCACCGCTCACTCCACTCACCGCACTTTGGTCGTGTTGACATTGAATTGATTCCGAGCTTGTATAAGGACAGAATTGTAGGGTAAGGAAACATTAAAAAGATTGTCTCACGTTCTACGAGCTATCGTGTTACCCAAGAAATGAGCGCTCCAAGTAAAATACTGTTATTATGCTGCATTTTGGGGGCTGATTTGTCCGCGTCCGTAGGAGTGCTCCCTTAAAATAAAATCCTTACATGTGGTCCCTGGGTGGTGCAAAACAGGCAACACAACTCTTGTGGGAGGTTTGGGCCGCGGCTGGTTACCACCCACCGGACGAAGCAATGCCGTGAAGCGACCTAGTCGTGTTTCGGAATGTAGTCCGGTGCAACCGTTGTGGGAGACGTGTAGCACCAACTCCCCAACTATCGTTCACCCCAAATCTATCTACACTACTTACAGTGAATAGATTTATTCTGGATATACGTGCTCCATCCTCAGCCACACCGTCGCTTACCATCAGGCGATTCGGTGGCCAAACGTAGATCGATGTTTGACAAAAAAAAAACAGTTAGACTGGAACCAACTTTAATGTAGTTTGCAAAAGACTAGTTAGATTTTGTGTTTCAATAAGACGATCAGCTGTGAATTTCCCTCGTGGGTCTAGTGGTTGAAGAAGGAGAGTAGGATGAAACGTTTTCACCGTGAGAGAGCCATGCTTCGGCATGAATGGGCCGGCTCGACCGGATTGATATCACGGCCTCACAGAAAACCGGCGTGAAACAACGCTTGCGTTGTGTTTCGCCGAGTGAGTGAGGGTACCGGAGGCCCAAACCCTTTAAAGGGCCGGCAACGCACTCGCGACTCCTCTGGGGTTGCGGGTGTCCATGGGTGGCGGTAATCGCTTACCATCAGGCGAGCCGTCTGCTCGGTTGCCCCCTATTCCATAAAAAAACAAAAAAAGAACTACAGAACGACACTTGCTCTTTTTCCTTCGTCCACGTTCGTATAGCTATGTTGTCACACGCCCGCCAGTCGCGAGTACTGCACACCTGATATTTTTGGAGAACATCACCAATAAGTATTTTTTTTTTTTAAAGCTTTAACGCATGCATTATTGGTCTTAATGGTTTTCAAAGATTTATCTGTATTTGTTAAGGTAATTGCATCTGTACGACATTGTATTTACTGCAAAGTTAATCATGACGGTTCAGTGTCACCTGTATAGGGATAGGGACTGAATAGATAGCAATGACGAAACTACAAAACGTTTAACATGAGGAAGAAGAACTACCCCGCACTACACTACCAGACCTGGGAATAGAATCCAGGATCTAACATTACACCACTTTTAGTCGTAGAAGGATTTTGGGCTGATACAATCTGAATTGCCATCGATACACTAAGAAGAAAACTACTATTAAAAATAAAACTTAACAGTTACAAAGTCGGAATAGATCATAATGCATATTAGAATTTCTACAAAATAATGTAGAAAAAAATATATTGTCACAATCATAGCGCAACAATAGTGCCCAAATATTACTCTACCTATAAATGTGTACAGTGTGTCTTCCCCTTAACTATAACTAACAAAAAACCCTAACAACGCCTGCGTCTATTGTCAATGTAAATCCAAGATGGCGGCGTCGTTAGCAAATCTTTAATTTCCACCCGCGGATACACTTTGCCTTTGTAATGGACATTTGTGCACTCTAAACCAGCGGTTTTTATATTATTAAAAATATTATTATTAAGTATTTTTTACTTTAATATTATTTAAAAATTTGTAACATATCATCTCGCCTGTATTACCTGATGGGTTAGATAGAGGTGTACAAACATTTCACTGTATCAGTAAATCTCATGTTATAAGTGATGAGCCTACTGTTATGAACCTGCTACAATTTCAATTTCCGGGCTACTTGACGGGCATTACAAATCTTTGAATATCATTAACGCATGCTTAGCGAACTCTAAAGTTATTATATTAAATGGAAAAAGAATACGGTCGCGAGCAGGATTCGAACCTGCGCCTCCCTGATAAATACTCCAGGCGCTCTGACCACTAAGCCATCTCGACCTCTGCTCACCACCTATATAAAAATCATATCATTTTCCAACTTAAAATCATGTAAATATCATTACTCCAAGCAACGTATTTCATGGCCCAACAACCACCAACAACAAAACCCAATCTTCCGTCTATCGACATCGATAAAGACGTCGATAATCGAATTATATCGACGTTACGGTGATCGACGCGAACGGGTTGAGTGCGCCGACTATACCGTGCAGACGAGCGACTGATCTCCATAATTTAGTTATTTAAATTGTTATTTAAACGATATTTTAGAAATATGAAGCTATGAATAAATTAATTTATTTATCTGAGATTGTTTTAAAACATGATTTATAGGAAGATTAAGGAATAACTGAATTTAGATTTGAATTTAGTTTTGGATGAAAGAAAATTAAGGACGGGGATTAATTATTTAGGCTGATAAAATAGTTTGTAGGTTTTCGATGTAAGGATGTTGTAAATAATGTTGTCGATTTTAGTGTTTTCAAACCCAATTGAATAATATTATAGCATTTTTTTTCTAACAAACACTATGACATCGAGATGTAATATGTTATCAATAAGTCTTAGGAAGTGACTTGTTTTCCACTGACATTGACCAAAAGCTAACATGGAACACACATTTAGCCAACGTACTGAGTAAAGCTAAAATGTCCCTCGGTGGTCGCTTTATGGGTAGCAACTGGGGTGTAAACCCCAAAATCCCACTTTGGCTGTATATCACCATTGTACGACCAAATATATCATACGCGTCCGTCGTGTGGTATAGCAAAGCCCATCAAACGACCACAGTTGGACAGTTTGCAGAGGACTGCCTGTCTCATGGCCACGGGCGCTATGACCACAAGCCCTGGAATGGCACTGAATGCCCTGCTGGACTACCGCCTCTTCATTTATTCTTACACAAAGAGGCGAAAGCCAGCATGTTTAGGGCAAACATCCAGGGTCGGAGAAACTGGCTCTCCCAAAAACTGAGGACTCTACAGGACTCAGCTATGGAACTGCTATTACTTGGCATGACAACAGATACCATGCTTCTGCGGCATTTATTCGGAAAACAATACTCCGTGGAAATGCCTTCACGGGAGGACTGGTTCAATAATCAATTAACCTACGAGGCCGGTTGCCTAATATGGTACACCGATGGATCCAAAATTAGACAGGATGTAGGCTGTGGAATATATGGAGGCGACAAAAGTTCAGTAAAAGTGCCTGGGACACTACGCCTCCATCTTCCAGGCAGAGGTATACGCCATTGTAGAGTGTGCGGAAGCCAACCTGCGAAAGCGCTACAACAACCATACCATTTACATAACTTCGGATAGCCAAGCAGCTCTCCTGGCATTAGACTCAAACGTAGTCTCATCAAAACTAGTGGAAGACTGCATGGCTCGATTAAACTCTCTAGGCAGCAGGAATAGAGTAGTTTTGAGGTGGGTACCGGGTCATGCGAGCATCATTGGAAATGAACGTGCCGATGAGCTAGCAAGAGCAGGAGCAAATGGAAACACAGCAAGGCCCCGAGCCCTTCTGTGGTATACCTAAAAGCCTAGCTCGAAAATCCCTTATGGACTCATGTTTTGAAAGTGCAATCAAGCTCTGGACGGAATCGCTAAGCATGACTCACTCTAAAGTCGTCATTAAAGCCTATGACAAAAGGTACACAAACAATGTCCGTGCGCTAAGTAGGAACAATTTGCGCGTTGTGGCAAGAGCCTTAACAGGACACTGCTGCTTAAATAAGCACATGTTCAACCTGAGGCTAAGCGAGACACAAACTTGCAGACGGTGTAAAGAGGCTAACGAAACACCACTTCACCTTTTGGGGGAATGTGGACTGCTGATACACAAGCGCTACGCTCATCTAGGGAAGCATATTTTGGGCCCGGATGAAATGGGGGAGCTCACCCCTAGAAAAATCCTGCAGTTCATCACAGCGGCAGGGTTCAGGGATGAACTCTAATTTTAACGCAAAGTGGCGATCACAATAGACCTCTTATGGTCTAAGTGACACTATAGCCATATAATAAATTTAAAAAAAATGGAAGTGAATTTCAATAAAATGTATACATTCTGCAAGGCGCAAATTCAAATCCTACTTACGACCGTGTTTGTTTTCCGTATAAATCACATGTGGCATTAAAAAGCAATTTTAGTTTGAGTGGCCCACAAGGTGTGCAGACTAAAAATTCATTTAAAAAAAAAAAACATTCGTCATCTATTTAAGCAACCCAATTATAATACTAACTTTTAAACTATCGCGTAGCATGATATTACTATCTACTAACAGGAATTAACGCGCAATAATGACCTTTGAATCGCTTGACGTTTCGACCAGGTTGCACTGATCGTGGTCACATCAACGTCAAGCGATTCAAAGGTATTTATTGCGTGTTAATTCCCTGTTACTATCAAACCCAATTGTAATTTTAAGCAACTTTTTGTGTTCTTGATGTTGCCTAACAATTGCTCGTGTACACGGAAACAAATAAATCATCGTCTATATTAATTTGTTAACTCGCCGGCGCTCTCAGTTAGTTAATGGTTATGGGTAAGCAAGATTGACACAAATCCTTATCGAATGAACTGGACGGTCTATTTTCATAAGTTTTTTGAATGTTATTGGTATTGGCAAATAAGAATTAAATATAATGACAGTGGTTAAAGGGTTTATAATTGTATGAGGCACTGGCTGTTTTAAGCTATTAGTTGAAAAAGATTTTCTTTAGAACCTGTATTTTAAAAGCTACTTAGTTTACTTAAAAACAACTTTTAACCGGATTAATCGCGTGTATTATTGGTTTTTGTTTTTCCTGACGTTTCGAACGCTGTTTTTGAAATAGGAATTAATTCATTCTTGCACAAACGTAACATTGTCTCATTTCCGTTTAACTCCTTCATCCAAAAAGACGAACGAAGTAAGCGACAGTACTTGAAATGTAAATGCACTCAGAAACATTGAACGCTGGCACCGTCCGAACACGCCCCTGTCTACGACTGGTATGAGGACTATATTTGTGTGGTGTTTGATACCTTTATGTAGGTAATCGTACACGGACCTAATTTATTACGTTACTTTTTAACTTACTTTAATGGGTCTCAGTATAAATAATAAGGAATCAGATAAATCTTTGAAAAGCATTGCTTACCGAACTCTACATTTTGTTATACAATACAATTCAATTCAATTATTTATTGCGAATATAGGTATACAGAGGAATTACATCGATGTTATATTTGTTGCTCAACTATACTCAGTCATTACAGCATGCAATGTAAGAATTACATCATAGAGAATTTGATACATTATAATAATTAAATCCATTACATTTCATATGTCACATCAATATAAGTCAATGAATGTCAAACTTATCATAAAAATAACAATCGCAAAATAATATAATAGAAACATGGATGTCAATGTTGGTAAATGTCAGTATTTGGTGTCGACGTGATACATTTAATACTTATCGTCAAGGTACTGACACTGTAATAAGCTTTTTCAATAAGGAACTGCTTTAATTGACTTCAGGCACTTCAGGATACTTGAGCTGTATTGTTCGTTGGAAAACATATTTTTAGATTATGCCTTTTGCTCTTTAATTGTTGGAACATGTATATATATGATTTTACAAAAAAAAAAACCAGTCGAAACCAAGATTCGAACCTGCACCTCCCAGATAAATACTCCAGGCGCTCTGACCGCTAACCCATCTCATCTCTCTGATAAGGATACGTTTAAACTATAATTTAAAACGGCCTCGTTGGTCTAGTGATCTCAAGTTATACTGCTAATGAGGTGAGGTGATGAGGTCTTGTGTTCGATTCCCAGATCGGGAAAATGTTCTATTAGAAAATTCTCTGACAAAGATTTATCAACCTTTTTTATGGTTAGAACTCTTTACATCGCTTCGCAATCTGCAGTGTTGAAATATTGACACGACCATTCTTGAAAATATTTTCGCTCGATTGACTTTGGAAATATGTCAGTTCGTACATTTAAATGCAAAAATGTCTAAAAAATAATTATAGATTCCGGATAATATGAAGACAACATGCTTTAAAATCAAGGCAACTGTAGTGTAGGTAAAATTATTTTAAAATTATGCGTTGTTTTAAGGCCTCTATTTAATATTGGAATTGGATTGGAATTGGATTGGAATTGGATTGGAATTGGATTGGAATTGGATTGGAATTGGATTGGAATTGGATTGGAATTGGATTGGAATTGGATTGGAATTGGATTGGAATTGGATTGGAATTGGATTGGAATTGGATTGGAATTGGATTGGAATTGGATTGGAATTGGATTGGAATTGGAATTGGATTGGAATTGGATTGGAATTGGATTGGAATTGGATTGGAATTGGATTGGAATTGGATTGGAATTGGATTGGAATTGGATTGGAATTGGATTGGAATTGGATTGGAATTGGATTGGAATTGGATTGGAATTGGATTGGAATTGGATTGGAATTGGATTGGAATTGGTATTAGTTTCAAGAGTAACCCTACATGTCAGATTTAATAATAGCGGTAACTAGAATGTGCTACTTCTATTTAACAGCTGCCTACCTACCCCATTAGGTACATTAGCACAGATTGAATTGCGATATCACCTGAAGCCAAAATACGCCAACTTTGTACGTACGACTACGAGCAGATACAGTCAGCGTCAAAATGAAGCATTCAAATATTTGATGAGACAACTTTACTCCACAATTATGTTAGTAACACACTAAATTAGTACACAATATTATAACAGTGAATTATTATTATTAATTAAATAGTAAGTTAAATAAAATTAATAAAAGTTTACAATATAATAATAATAATAATACTCCTCAGTCGGTCAGGGCGGCCTATCTCCATGGAGATTATGGAGCCAAGTAAGCAGGAGATATTATAGAGCATAAGTGTATGCGAAAACACAGGTGCACTCCCTCTTCCTTCACTCTTATAGTCCGATGGGATGGCAATCCGACACGACCGGAGGAAAATCAGGTGCTCCACATCCACGTGATCTCCGAAGCACGGGGATGTCACATCACCAACTTCCTGACTCCGGGCTGCTACTGAGAATTTCCTAACAAAAAAATCCAATAACACTTTGTCCTACCTTTTTTTTTTGTTTTTGTTATTGTTTTTTTTTTTTTTTTTAATTATCGTGTGGAAATCCTTATGGATATCCTTCGCCTGGCGGCGGAGGATTATGTCGGACTCATACCGACTAAAAACACACGGCCACCTCTGCATATAAGAATAGGGACACCGTCAACTCCAGGGATCACACCGGTGCCCCTCTCATGCTTCAATACGTCTCGGGGGAAGCATTTAACATTTATAGTTACTATATCCCCCCCCCTGTGGCTATCCCAAACCAGTATCGGTGGGGATGTGGCTTTAATTAGGCTGGGCGCCATGGCGGTTGCCTCTCCGGCGCCTTCGTCTCCTTGCGGGATCAACCCTCTCTCGATCCCGTTCAGCAGTCTCCTTCTGGAGCATAACAGATTCACAGAAGGAGACTACAGCCCTCCAAGCCGTTGGCTCCGCCAGCATAGCTGATACTACCGCCGGCAGAGACAGGTCCCGCCCGATCCGATACACTTTGTCCGACCTAGGAATCGAACCAAGGACCTCATGCTCAGCAGCCGCGCTTGCAACCACTAGACCAACGAAGCAGTCAAAAACAATACAATATCTATAGATAATGTCATGTCATCATATTTTGGAATAAGTTTCCCGAGGGATATTCATATTAATTATTGTTCAGCGGTTTTACCGACTAGTTACGAACTCGAAAAGAGCCGAGTCCGCGTCGATGTCGTGAGTCAGTTTGACTCGCGACATCGCCGCGGGCTCAGCTCATGAATAAGGGCTCCATTCACACACTTTTGAATTAGGTCACCCAATGTTTTTTAAGAATGGATTATCGGGAGGACTGATGAGGCTTTTGCAAACTGTAGTCAGTAAACAATCGTTGACGTTAAGCAACACTCACTGGTGCGGTCAGTTAGAAGCATTGACATCTGAACGTCGCCGTGCTTCGGAGCACGTTAAGCCGTCGGTCCCGGGTGATATATATTAACAGTCGTTAGGACAAGTCACAGTCCCACAGTTGGCGACAACAGCACCTATAATAGATTGGCTTATAACCTCACGAAAGAAGAGGAAATTAATTAGAGCATAAGCTCAAAATTAACTTTATAATAATCTAATTAAGGTTCAATTTTGATTGAAACAGATATATTTATATATATAGATATCTTTTTTTTAACGTTCGTACAGGCAAATTAAAATCTCATGGACCCACTCCTTGAACGAATCAGTACTGGAGTAGTTTTAGCGTAATGTAATGACGAGAGCTATTTTCGCTTTTGTGCTTGTGTGTTACCTCACCCCCCGCCAAAAGTGGCGAGCAAATTTGTTCGATATTTCGTCAAAAGGCATCTCCCGTCTGGTCCTCTAAGACCCACTTAATGCAAATATTTTCTCCGTGCGGGGAACGATCGCACGACACGCGGCGCAGAACTCTCTCAACCACTATTTTTGTGTGGACGTCCTTATGGATGTCCTCCGCCTTAGGGGAGGCGAAGGATCCTGGCAGACTCTTACTTAAACCATCCCAGTATTCCCTCGCACATTTAGGTCACAGGCCCCGAAAGCAAATGGCTCTTCTGCAGCCCCCGACTGGTGCTGGACCGCTTTATGCCGTCTAGCCAAAAGGACCCTGTCTTCATCTGGTATGTTCCCCTCATGACAGTAGGGGCACGCGAGGCACACTACGCGCCGCCATCTTGGGTAAATCTCTCGACCACTGCATCAACAATACCATCTGTGTTGAAAATTGAATTTGCTTCAATTTAACCATTAGCTTAAGTTATATATTAATTAATATATGATCAAAAGGCTGAGTGCTCTGTGGGTGGACTTTAGCCACAGGTAGTGGGTTCAGGTTCAAATCGGGCATGTACTAATGTAACTTTTTCCATGTAAATGTACTTCCTAAATTAATCAGAGATCATATACATACGGTGAAGGAAAACATCGTGAGGAAACCTGACCTTATTACTCAGAAATCTACAACTCGCAGTGAGTTAGCGTGGTGATCAATGCTCGTACCTTCTCTGTATGTAAAAATGCTATTGCCCTGAAGCAGGACAGTTATGGGCTGGTTATTTTATGTCTTATCAGATGCTCTGATTATTAGCATCATTGAAAATGTTACTATAATTTTGATGCCAACTGTACCCCAATAGCAAGTCGCTAGTAAAACATCCGGTATGCACCGGTTCTGTTGAGACAAGAACTGCCTTATCTTATAACGAGATGAATTTGGACTCAGTACATTGAGAAGGGAAACAGCAGAAATACAGGTTCTGTTAGTGTCCCAAAAAGTTTCACGGAAGAGTACATACTGTTATTGAGTCGCACGTGGTAAGCATATTACCATCTCAAGCCCTATTCCAAACTCCGGGTTGGTACTGAGAATTTACTAAATTAAATCCCAATACATAATAATTTGTACGCCCAATCAATGGGTCTCAAGTTGTCACGATCATCAGTTGTGCTAATACAAAGTATGTCCGGAAATTTAGTAAAAGAAAATGCGGTACATACATTATATTTTATCCAAGTCAAATCATTTATAAATTAGACCCTTTACAGGCACTTTTGAATTGTCAGAAGCTAGTTGCCACGTTCCAAAGTGCAGATTCCTGTGGAGAAGAACGGGCAAGAAACTCCACGGTTACTCTTTTTTATAAAATAGTATTTTACAATAGCAGGTATTGGTTACACTGATTCTGTTGCAAAAAAAGAATTTAATTATGTGAGAAAAATGTAAGCTGATGCCAATACTATTAATTAGGCATCCGACTTTTCGTATCCATTCCCTACACCCTGTTAAATAGACCAATACCTATTTCGACCTCTACTTTATCAAACACTCATAGCTGAAGACCTTGGTCTTACTAAGTTAAGAATGTAATCTAGTTTGAAAAGCATATACAATTAAAGATAAATCTTTGTAAAGCATTAACGCATGCTTAGCGAACTCTAAAGTTATTATATTAAATGGAAAAAGAATACGGTCGTGAGCAGGATTCGAACATGCGCCTCCCGGATAGATACTAAGCCATCTCGACCTCTGCTCACCACCGCGAATTCTTCATCTACATTTTAACATGTCTTTTGTGGTGAGCAGAGGTCAGGGAATATAACAACTTTGGCTATAATACAATTTACAGAAATACTCATGTATTTAAATAATTATCTAATATTGTAATGAGTCTTAGAAATGAAATTTTAAACATAATTCTACACGTTTCTGTTTTTTTCTTTCTATTATGTGTGTATTTTATGGTTTCTTATTTCTCAGTTTTAGAGTTGTTCTACAAAATAAGATACAAAAGTTAAAAAGTTATTTTGTTAGTTTGTTAGTTGGGGCGTGAACCCACGACCTTGACATTTCGTGTCATCACTCTGAGAGTGACGTTGTTCGAGTCTATTGAATTTCAAGCTTCCTTATATTCGTCTTAAAGAGACGCCTGGCAATATTTATTTAGCAATCATTTACAGATCTACTAAATGTCAAGGGTCACGGGTTCAAGCCCCGTTCGTATCTATTATTATCAATGTTTCCTTGAAAAATAGTAATTAATATAGGCATTAAAAAATATCATTATATATGAGTAATTGTTCCCTAAAATCAGCCGAGTTAGCGAGTACATGGATGAATATGATTCAGAACATAAATTCTTATCCTAATCCGGTAAACTTCAAAAATGGATGTGAGTAATAACCGAAATAGTAATTCATAAATGGTTGCTACAAAGTTTCTTTAAATTTGTTTTTTTAACAAGTTATACTTGTTGTTGTACTACCTTGTCAAGATTTTAAATAAGCGCATTAAAAACAAAAGTATAGAAATAAAAAATAATTTACCTTCTACAAATATCCTTCACTGTGACGCAAGACGACAGCAGCGCTACAGGGGTGCGGGGGGCCGCAATTACCGGAATGCAATTAGAGCAAGCGGTTTTGCGACAGAACCCAAACCCACAGCGGACAGGTACGAGACTTAGCTGGATACCGATAGTGACAAGTTAGGAAATACTGTTGACGCAGGCACTGCAAGTTCTATTAAACATTTTATTGTAAAGAAATTTGTTGACCTACTGCAAGTTTTATATTCAAAGTTAATAAGGTTTTATGTTCTGTGACAGAGTATGTTTGATGCCACGAATGATGTTAGTCTATGACAAAGTACAAACAATAAAGAATAATAATAATAAAAGATATAAGAGCTAGTGAGCCTCTTGCCATCAACCAGGGATAATTTCAAACCGGGACTACTGGGAATTTCTTATTAATTATTGTTCAACAGTTATTACTCACGCGCATTCGGGTTGCACGAGTAGTTTCAAATTCGAACGTAGCCCTTAGTCCTAAGCTGAGCCCGCGGCGATGTCATGAGTCAAACTGGCGCTGCACCGCATCGCATACTTTGCCGGCATCGGGAGTATTCGTGTGTTCCCGTCATTCGCCGTGTCCGTGTTACCCATGGTGCATACCGCGCTAACTGTTTTTCTAACCAGTAAAACTCAATAACACTGTACCCAGCCCAAGAATTGAATCCAGGACCACTTCTCAGTAGCTGTGGTTGCGACGGTGTAGTGACACCAACGAGTCGGACAGCGAGAGTATTTAAACCTTAACCATTTCAGTATCCCATAAGTCGCATATGATACATGGCGATTTAACTTAAATTTGTGTATGTCGCCGACAGGGATGTTTTCAAACAGAGTGTCTGCGTTTCTTGCCAGTACTTTATGGAACAATAACATTTTAATGCGGCCTATTTGAAAAAAAAAACCTGCTGGGCCACAATTTCTATCTGCCTGTTTTTGAAACAATAAACAAAACTACTGTTACAAGTCTTAAATATTCCTAGAAGGTAGCTATAATTACGTAAGAGATCTTTTTTAAAATGAACGAACAAGCGGCAAATCTGATGATAAATTTATCACAGCCGTTTAAGGACATCAGCAATATTCGTTATTGAGAAAAGCGTGGTCATATAAACAATATCTACATACACACGGGTCGAATACAGAACCTCCTCTTTTGAAGTCAGTTAAATATAGCGCAATCACATTGCCTACCCCAATTCGACTAGCCTTTTAACTAAAAACCAATGCAGAATGAGTTGAGTGTACCCATCAACCTGACACATAAAGCTGTCTTTATGGCCAAGTCTTTGAGAAATATAAATTCATGGATAGCAGTACACTTTAATATATTACCAGCCTATCCTGTCACTATCCTGGTCATCGCCACGACTTTGCCATAAAGGGGAGTGTAAGGCTGAAGACACACGCGCTTTGTGCCCGTCACTGTCTGCCCAAAGCACTAGATTAACAACTTCGTGGGCACGCGTATGTCCGGGCAAAGGGCTTTAATGGTGTGTACTGCACTTAGGCACCTAGTTCTGATTTGACTGCTTCAAGTTCTGAACACAGACTTTAGTTATAGCTGAGTGTGTTTCTAAAATTAAGGGAAGATTGTCGGATAGTGAAATTTCAGTTTATAATTTTTTGGCAGAGATATACAGAGTAGTACACGCACATTCTACCGAGGCCGTTATTAAGTCCCATGTAGGTAATAGGTGGTGCGCATATTGCCATCAGCTGGCCACAATTCCAATCTCCGGACTGCTACTGAGAATTTTCCAACAAAAAACCCCTATAATGCTGTTCGAGCCCAGGACTTCAAATATATTTTATGTTGAACTTTCTCGTCGGTCTAGTTGTCTCAAGCGCGACTGCTGAGCATGTAGTCTTGGGTTCGATTTTCGAAGTTCGAAATTCTCAGTAGCATCCCGGAGCTAAGAATTGTGCCCGGTAGATGACAATAGGCTCACCACCTATTACATAGGACTTAATAACAGCATTCATGAAATGTGGGTGTTGTTTCAATGGTGTACCCCTCTGCCTTCCCCTTCGGGGAATACAGGCGTGATGATATACATATCATCACGCCTATATTCCCCGGGCAGTGTTATTGAGTTTTTCTGTTAGGAAATTCTCATTAGCTACCCGGAGTATGGAATTGTGCCCGGTAGATGGCAATAGGCTCATCACCGATTACATGGGACTTATTACCTTGTTTAACTTGTCTTTGAGCTTTATTCTAACGATCTACACACATGACAATTAATATACACACGCGTAAGCAGCTTATATTTAAAGTTATATTATGATAACTACTCTATCTACCCCAAAAACCTAAACGGATTGAAATCAAATTAATAAGAGAATGTGTCCCACTAGCTTCTGTGGACATTGCACTGGTTAAACTTACACTACAGCTGCAAATAACGATTAACACATTCCAATACCGACCACTCGGGACAAAGGACCAAGTCAATACTAGCAGTATAGATATGTATGTATTGGGGCTGATAGTGTATTAAATTTAGTCGTTCGTCTTGTGGAAGCAATCGGGGCTAAGCGTGAGGTTAGCGAAGTATTTTTTTTATTTTACTATTTATACATACATAGCATCACGCCTGTATTCTCCGAAGGGGTAGGCGGAGGTGTACACAGTTGTACACCCACATTTCACAAGTCCCATGTAATAGGTGGTGAGTCTATTGCCATCAACCAGGCACAATTCCAAACACCGGGCTGCTACTGAGAATTTCCTAACAGAAAAACACTATGCCCGACCCGGGAATCGAACCCGAGACCTCCTTGCTCAGCAGTCACTTGGGACCACTAGACCAATGAGAGCATATTCTTTTATTATACCTGTTTTATTTACAAAATTTTCCTATCATGACCGTATTTCTTCTTTCTTTCTTACTAATACCTATATACTTCTTCCACTTTCTAACTGTTTTTTAAATTGCATGCTTTAGTATTGGCAATGTTTTATGACCGGCCGCCCGCCTCACGTCAACCCTCATTGGGAATGCTGTTGTTGGTGGTAACCGCCACCGATACGGTCTCCTTCTCTAAAGTTAGCTATGTCACACCAAAGTTTATGTCACTTTTATAAGAGTCATTATCAAGTAAGGTATAAAATATCAAAGCTAAATAACTCAATCTTTATTAAGCGTCCGTTTTGGTTAGAAATGCAATTTCATACAAATTAATTCGCAGAAAGCACCCGCAAGTTATGTAATTAATATTGACGATGTTTCATTTGTTTGAGACACACGAGCGACTCTTGTGATACATTTTGTTGATAGAAAAGTTGCTTGTGATTTTATTATATTTTCGAAAAAAACTAAAAATGTTACCATATATAAATGTCATTAATGTGGACTTTTGATTGAAAGTGATAACATAGGACGACACAGCATTATGGCCACGGCTTTAGTTTGACCATTTTTATAACTACGTTCTGTTTTTATTTTTTCTGTATACAATCATCATCATCTCCCTGCCCTTATCCCAATTTATTGGGGTCTGTGCAGCATACCTATATCTGGCATGCTGCTAAAGTTTTGGCTATGTTTTATGACCGGCCGCTTGCCTGACTTCAGCCCTCTTTGAGAATGCTGTTGTTGGTGGTAACCGCCACCGATACGGTCTCCTTCTATCTAGCTATGTCATACCAAATGTTATCCATGCGCCAGGTCCTGATGTTATCCTAATGTCACACTCCACTAACCGGGTTTTCTGTATACAATGGATCAATCAAATAATTTATTTGTGAAAATATGGCACAATAGATGTTACAATTGTGTTTGTTTCACATATTCTGCCATAATACTGTGGCGTGCAAATAATATTATTATGTTAAAATATTACACTTAAAATCAAATCAATTACAATTTTATAAAAAACCAAAAGTGATAAATTCTTCAACATTGGCAAGCCCAATAATACCTCCACGCACAGATAATGTACATGGTGACTTAAAATCCTGTAACCTTCAGGATCAATACCTTAACGATTCAGCTAATGTAACAATAAGGCGAAAACATGCTTTATCTATGACCCAATCAAGTACACATTGCACAAGCACAAACAGCTCAACACTGAATGAATGCACTCTTGAAACCGTCCTTATGGAATTGCGTGCGTTTCGCGAGGAAAGTGTAAATAGATATCATACCCAAGAAGCCTCTATAAATGTAATGGTCGAAAACATAAATGAAATTAAATTCTCCATAAGCAATCTTCACAGTAAATATAACGTCCTTCGGGCGGATGTTGACAAACTTTTGGAATCTTCAGATGTTGCTTCTAGTACGCAAGCCACATTGCAATTGCAGTGTGTTGAGAATACGACGCGTATAGTGAATCTGGAAATGAAAAATCTTGGCTGTGAAAGTGTGATTATAAATCAGCGCATTGATTTAATAGAAAAACATTTAATTGACTATAAACCGTCATTATATTCCCAAACAAGTCAGCTAAATAACATGCAACATTCATCATTGGACTTACATATTCCTGAAGCGTCGTCTCAACAGGTGCCGAACCTACTGTCACCATCACCATCTACACACAGTATAGCATCACGTCCGCTGCTGAGTTGCGAGCATCCTTCCATAAACAAATACAATACAAGAATATTTAAGACAAGTAATGTTCAACATCGCCCTCGCCGGTCTGTCATACGGGCGACTGGTGCTCCCGATCCTGATTTAAAAACCGTTGAACATGTAAAACACATTCATGCTTGGAATTTCCATCCAGACGTAACGGTTGAGAATATTAGTTCTTACCTTCACAAAACGCACCCCGACGTTGAAACTTTCACCATAAAGAAACCTGAACCTGAACACACCAGACATAACTGTTTTATACTGGGAATTCCTGTACACTTGTATGACTTCTATCTGTCACCCAACAACTGGCCTAAAAATACATCTCTCCAAGAATGGTTTTCAACATTTTTTCGTGAGTAAAACATAAAAACTTGATATGATCTTTTACCAGAATGTCCGTGGATTAAAATCTAGACGTTCGGAAACTAAAAATCTATTACACACATTTCAAAGTAATTTATTAGCCTTAACGGAGACTCGACTCGACGACAGCGTGTTTGATTCCGAAGTGTTCACAGATGAATACGCAGTACTACGTTATGACCGTGTGGGCCGTGGCGGCGGCGGAGTACTGCTAGCTGCGCGTTCACCCTACTCACTCACGCGTATGGACTTTAAGGCTGATCAGTGTGACGAAATAATTTGTGCAATAGTTACCAAAGGTCGTTTACGTTTCGTTTGCTGCGTTGTTTACTTGGCTCCTAATGTACCTGATGCTAGATATTATTCAATTTTTAATTGCTTAAGAGAGATTATTTATAATAACAACAAATTACCTCTCATTGTATTAGGTGATTTTAACCTTTACTCGGCAAGTGTAACCATATGTAATGACTTTGATTTATTTCTTTCCGAATGTAATCTATTCCAAGAAAATGTAGTTTTAAATGATCTTGGTAGAATGTTGGATTTGATATTAATAAACTCATGTGTGTCAGGAGTCTCAGTTTCGGCATGTTCCGGCATTGTATCGCATGAAATACATCACGTACCGTTAGACATTTCTATCAATATTAATACACCATACTCATGTATAAATAAAAATAGCAGTACTTACATCCTTAATTATTATATTACTAGTTCAACGTTAGAGCGAAACTTCCGTAAGGCTGACTTCTTAGAGTTATATTCTCAACTGTCTAGTATTGACTGGGAACCGGTTTATTCAACCGATAATGTTAATGTTGCTGTTGATACTTTTTATCATATAATTAACAACATTGTTAGTCAAACAGTACCTATAAAAAACACTAGAGCTTTACGAGTGACTTACCCCAATTGGTTTACGTTTAATTCTATTAAACTAAACAATCTTAAAAACCATTATCACAAGCTCTATAAACAGAATAATAACAGCCAACTGTATTATGCATTCTTTTCTTACTATAGACGTTTAGTAAATAGAAGTACTGAAACAGATTATGTTACATATACAAGTCGTATTCAATCAAACATTAAACACGACCCCAAAGCTTTGACCTTTGTGAGAAGTAACAGAACTAATAATGAGCAGGCCACATTTGGGGACATGACAACGACACAAGTAGCAAATGCATTCTCAAAATACTTCAGGAGTGTTTTCCTATCAGATCTGCCATTGTTAGATACCAAACATGCTTATGGTACGGCGAATATGCATCCTGGTAACATCTCCTGTCCTGTAAATATTGATCACATTTACGAGTCCGAAGTTCGTTGGGCTGTGGCTCGGCTTCCTCCAAAATCCACCCAAGGTCCAGATGGAATCCCACAGTACCTGGTTAAAGACAGCTGCGATATCTTCAAATTACCCTTACAATTTATTTTCAACTTATCTGTTAAGACAAAAACATATCCTACTGTATGGAAAACATCAAAAGTATTCCCGGTACATAAATGTGGACCAAAAAATAACATTCAGAATTACAGACCGATAGCGGTTTTATCCATATTTGCCAAAGTGTTTGAATCTGTTCTCTATAAAAAGATCTATAATCAAATACACCCATGGTTTGCGGATGAGCAACATGATTTCCTTCCGAAACGCTCAACCACATCTAATCTGCTTAATATTACTACCCTTCTAGCTAAAAATATTAATGAAAGAACACAGGTTGATGTTGCTTATTTCGATTTCCAGAAAGCTTTTGACCGGGTTGATAACGACATTCTTTTGAGTAAAATGGCTATGGCAGGTTTCACGGTGGATCTACTAAAATTCTTCACGAGCTATCTTCATGACCGCAAACAATATGTTGCATATAAAAACACAAACTCAGACCTCTACTCGGTCACTTCTGGCATAGGACAAGGTACTAACCTCGGACCTCTTCTTTTTCTAATAGTTGTTAATGATTTACCAACATATGTAAAACACTCCACAATTTTAATGTATGCCGACGATGTCAAAGTAGCTTCCAATAAGTAACTCTAGTGATACAGCCACACTTCAACTTGACATTGACCACATTCACACTTGGAGTATTTTAAACAACCTTAATCTAAATATTAGTAAATGTGCGATCATGACATACTCAAAAGCCAGACATCCCATACACAACATTTACACTCTGAACAATCAGACCCTGAAACGCGTTTCGACTGTACGGGACTTCGGTACACACTTTGATCCACTTTTAAACTTTAACCAACACATAATACAGACATGTAACCAGTCCCGAAAAAATCTAGGTTTTGTGTTACGGCAGGCAAAAATGTTTAATAATCGCCAAGCTCTTACCATATTGTACAACTCCTATATCCGCAGTTTGTTAGAAACCAACAGTACTATTTGGAACCCCCATGAGAAAGTTTATACACGCGTAATTGAAAAAATTCAGAAGTCCTTCGTTCGCTACCTGTACTTAAAATTATATGGATACTACCCATACAGGTACCCAACACCATTCATACTAGGTATGGTTGAATACCAGAGTTTGGAAGTTAGAAGAAATCTTACCCTTGTTAAATATTTCTTCCGTCTAATTCGTGGTTACCTCTTTAATTCCTCTCTATTACAACACATCTCCTTTAACATCCCACTTCCAGAGAGACATACTTTACGCCCTCGCCAGCGTCCTCTATTTTCTATACCACAAACTAGTACTGTAACTCTTAAGACCAGTCCGTTGTATTTAGCCCTTACTCACATTAATAATATATTATTATATGATGCATCAGTAGATGCCTTTGCAAGCACGGAACTGGGATTCCTAAGTACTGCTACTCGGTACCTGGAGTCTATTGCCACTCCCAGCACCATAAGTTGTTTAAGTTATACTTATATACCTCATCATTTTCATTTATATTTATTTAATATTAATAATAATGGGGCAGCTTGTGCAGGTCCCTCTCCACGAAATCAATAACCTATATGTAATATGTATAATGTATTTGTTTATGTTTAATTTGCTATTATTTTACTAATTTCATGATTTTTGTATTTTGTATGTGGCCTATAACTTATATGTGTGGATGTACGAGTATCTGTAAATATAAGTTGGTTATTAAAATAAATAAATAAATAATTGATGCATATAAATACAATATCTAGCTACTGCCACAAAATTGAGGGTAGTCATGCATTACCTGTGCACCGCCCGCCCGCCCGCAAATATATGCACATACGCAAGCGGTGAAAATTCCGACTACCACCAACTACTCTACACGTGTTTCGCCCCTCCACGGGGCATCATCAGGAGCTGTTAGACCGTGTAGTGAGTCCTCGGTGGCGGACACTGCACGGTCTAACAGCTCCTGATGATGCCCCGTGGAGGGGCATCATCAGGAGCTGTTGTTGAGTGGCTTTATTAAATTTAAAAACATTAAACATTTAATTTATTGCTATTCTAATTTTTATTATTATATCGTACTCCTTGTCATATCTGATAATGGCGACACTGGCTTTTTTTAAATCTATTGTGGGCCCGTTTTGGTTTTAAAGTTTCAGTTGCAGTGCGCACAGCCTATACTTATTCTGAACTGTCAGACAGTACTACTAGGCAGACTAGAGCCTTAAGTTTAGGTTCAAACCTGGTATGTACCAATGTATATTTTTTCAATATCATATGCACTTTCTTAGTTATTATTACCTAAGACATTACAGACATACGGTGAAAGATAACATCGTGAGGAAACCTGGACTTAATTAATAGTCCCACAGTGAACTAGCGTAGTGTTGAGATAAGTAATCCTACTTTTTCTGTATGAGAACAGACCCTTACCCTGCAGTGGGACAGTTACGCGCCGTAAACATTAATCTAATATTGAAATGCAGTAACCTAGAAAAAACATTTCAATTGTTGAACATGAAACTGATAAAACAAATTGAATAAAGTTAGGAAACTACATAAAATATCGCATTTACTTACTCAATAAAAATAGTGGAAAGAAATGAAATGCTGGAATTGCGTTCTTGAATTTTAAAGCCAAAAATATAACTGAAATGAAGCATATAGTTTTCATAGTACTAGGATGTATAATTTTTATAGTAAAATGTGAGTCAAGAACTACAGAAATTTCCAAAAAGCAAGACTCAACAGAACAGGATGCTAAGAAGGAAACTACAGATAAAATTAAAACAATAGGAAATAATAACAAAACGGACAGCGAAGGCACAACAGATATACATGAAACCAAATTTAAAACAACATTAAATACCACAGAATTTATAAATGATAACCAGACAGCATTTCGGAGTTTTAATAATGTATCCCAAACGCATAAAATTACAAATTCACCGAATATTACTGCATCGAATGTTGAAGAATATACGATTGATAATCGAACCAAAATTCGCATTTCTAATAAGACACTTTTCGAAATTATTTCAATGATGGACAACAAAACAAGCTCTCCAAACATTACTGGATTAAATAACATAGAATTTATGATTGGTAAAAAAGAAAACTTTCGGATTGCTAATAGTACTATTTATAAGATTTCGAACACAGATATTAAGAATAATTCTACAATATTTGTACCAAGAACTATTAATGGTGAAGAAGTAAAAACTGGGTACGAAAATATTAAACATGCAATCATAAAATTTGGAAAATATGGTACCACAATATCTCCTGCGGTTATAGAAGCGAAAGTGATTGAAGCTTCTATAAAACGTGGAATCAAATATATAGAGAATTTTTCTATGAGTTCAAGTATAGAAGTAGATTTATCATAGAGTGAGATTTTATTTATCTAAGAAATAACTTTCGATGCTGAAGGATGAATTATTGAAACAAAGACTATGTGCGCTTTGATTGCAAATAAATGTTCTAAGTTTTATATATTTTAGAACTAAATTATAAGCCTGTAACTAACCGGTTGTTTTAGCTTTTTATACCAAAAGATACGTCGTCCGCAAATGTCGAAAAAAAAATTCAGAATTAATTCAAACATAGACTAATAAAAATATTCTTTACTTCTTTTAAAATCTACATTCATTTATACTATAAACTATGTACTGTGCGGGTTAAGTATGTGCCCAGGACTTGTATTCCGCCACTCACTAGCCTGCCTAGCCTTTTCCCAATTACATTGGGGTCGGCTTCCAGTCAAACCGGATGCAGCTTAATACCAGTATGTTACATGGAGCGACTGCCTATCTGACCTCCACAACCCAGTAACTGGGTAACACGATATCTCGTGGTATGACTGATTGTCAGATTTTCCGGCCCCTGATTACCTGTAACAGCTTTCATAAACCTGAATTTGACAAACGGGATCGATGGCTTAACGTGGTCTCCAAGGCACGGAGGGGTCCCGGTATAGAAAATGATCACCCTTCCACAGACCGACCGCGGCAAGCGCAGCTTAACCTCTAACGATCTAATTGTGCGGCTTATCAAAGAGAGTTCGACTGCTGAAACCAGAGATTGGAACTCTGCCTGGTAGATGGCAATAGGCTTCTACATTATTACATGAGACTTAATAACAATAAAAAAAATGGTGAAATGTGGGTGTAAAATTGTGTACACCTCTGCCTATGCCATCGAGGAATTAAAGGAGTTCGACGATAGACATTGCGTATCTTAATAGGCGATGAGGTAGTCTGGATTATTACTTTTTAGAGCATGGAATGGCCGTGTGATGCGGAGGCATGAGGATCATGTGACAAGGAAATTTTCGAGTATGAATGTGGATAAGAGCAGAGGAAGACCGAGGAAACGATGGACGGAGTGTCCATTTTCATATCATATATATATATAGCATTTAATTTTTAATCATGTAGGATGTTTTTCTTATTTTTTTAATTTTTATTTATTGTTATACATATTTGAAATCTGGCGGTTTTGAGGTTTTTATATGGCCTACGCAAATGTCCTGCTGATCTGGTATCGCCTTGCGACAGGTCGTTGAGCTCCCTATAACATGGTTGAGCTACACGATGACTGATGCATGTGTGCCGTCAGTTAGGACAGGTCAACTCGAAACTGATATAGCTCTTTCTTAAAAAGGCCATTCCAGATACCCTGCATGGTTACGCTCACATAGGGATGTTTAATGATGTCTGGACTTTAAAAGAGACCTTGACCTTTGAGTTTGTTTCGGCGTTTCTTCTCAGAGGTAGTCAGATAGGAAACGCCGACGCCATCTAGATTATAATGACATGTAAAAGAGTTTTTAAAAGACCTACTTACAGAATAAACAATTTCATTTCATTTCAATCTTACTAGCCCAAGTTACCCTGGAAAATGCAAGGATTCTAACGATACCCCGTTCATCTATATCGGTTCAGGCATTTAGAAGTTATGGTAGAATAAAGAAACTTACAAACATACATACTGACATACAAACACCACACCTCTTTTTGGGCAGTAGTGTAAAAAAGGGACCGCATGAACAACAGCCGATAGAGATGTACGGAACAAAAATAAATACTGTGCCAGAAATGAATTGGGATACGGGCAGGAAGGAGGATGACAACGACAACTTTGGCCGACAACGCACTTGCGACTCCTCTGGTGTTGCGGGTGTCCATGGGCGGCGGTAATCGCTTACCATCAGGCGAGCCGTCTGCACGGTTGCCCCCTATTCAATAAAGAAAAAAAAAAAAGCTAACTACCCAAAATTAAAAACTAAAACTAAACTCCAACACGAGAGAGACATATCTTGTATAATTATATTTTTTATACATGTTAAGGCCATGTTATAAAATAACAACATAACATAGCATCACGCCTGTATTCCCCGAAGGGGTAGGCAGAGGTGTACACAATTGTACACCCACATTTCACCAATGCTGTTATTAAGTCCCATGTAATAGGTGGTGAGCCTATTGCCGTGAACCGGACACAATTCTAAAGGGCTGCTACTGAGAATTTCCTAACAGAAAAACTCAATAACACTTTGCCCGACCCGGGAATCGAACCCGAGACCTCCTGCTCAGCATTCGCGTTTGAGACCACTAGACCAACGAGGCAGTTGTATGTAATGCCTATATTAATTACTATTTTTCAAGAAAACATTGATAAATACATAGACATTCCGTGTCATCACTCTTCCCACTACCTATCGAGATACCGTGTCGTTGTTCGATACTATTAAATATCAATCTTCCTTGCATGAGTCTTAAAGAGACGCCTGGCGATATTTATTTAGCAATCATTTACAGATTTACTAGAGATGTCTTGCTTCTAATAATATTCTATAAATTGAGTCACTACATCAAACAGTGTCAGCTAACAATATATGCATAGGTACAACGCAGTATTATGTACGTATGTGTCAATCATTATAGTTTAATTAATCTTGCATAATCCGCTTGTTGGATTAACCGTGATAGAATATTAACCATTTTACACACAGCTGAGCAATTAATTACTTTTACATTCATTCGAAGTGTTTACTGAAGACGTACAATTAATACTTTGAAATGCGACTCCATATTTAAAGAAGTGCTAAAAATATTAATACGGTATATATATAAATAAAAATCTTTTTGTACGCATATAAAGTAAATTGACAGTAATCAAGAAAATAAGGTTCTAAACAAAAGTATTATGTGATTTAAGATAAATCTTTGAAAAGCATTAACGCATGCTTAGCGAACTCTAAAGTTATTATGTTAAATGGAAAAAGAATACGGTCGCGAACAGGATTCGAACCTGCGCCTCCCGGATAAATACTCCAGGCGCTCTGACCACTAAGCTATCTAAGAGGTCGAGATGGCTTAGTGGTCAGAGCGCCTGGAGTATTTATCCGGGAGGCGCAGGTTCGAATCCTGTTCGCGACCGTATTCTTTTTCCATTTAACATAATTACTTTAAAAGTATTATGTGTTTTAAAGGGTCGTAACGGCTGAGTTACAGGCCCGCCTACGAACCACGAGTTGTGGGTTCAAATTTAGCATGTACCAATGTGACTTTTTCAATGTCGTGTAGTTTCTTAGGTATTCTAAGACATCACAGATATAAACTGAAAAAAAAAACATGGTGAAGAAACCCGGATCTAATGGTCTGAACTCGCCAATCCGCAGCGTCATCATGATAACCATCATTGCTCGTGCCTTCTCTGTATGGGAAGAGGCATATGACCTGCAGTGGAACAGTTAGGAGCTGGTTAGGTTTTGTATGCTATTATTTATTTCACTAAGAAATCTTTTCCAGCAGTACTGCAAGGCAAAAAATTGAAACACGAAATACAGACAGCATGTAAATAAGTATAAATCATACATAACATAGCATCACGGCTGTATTCCCCGAAGGAGTTGGCAGAATGTACTCAGTTTTACACCCACATTTCACCAATGCTGTTATTAATTCCCATGCGGCGAGGTGGTGAGCCTATGTCCATTAACACAATTCCAAACTCCGGACTGCTACTGGGATTTTTGTAATAGAAAATCCCAATAACACTTTGCAGGACTTGGAAGCCGAACCCGGGACCACCAACACGCTTAGCACTCGCGCTTGGGACCATACCGATATGATAGACCTCACGTATAGCAGCCGCGTCCCACTACTAGACGAACGACGTAATTATAAAAAGCGCGGAGCGGGGGCGGCGCGGGTCCTACTTCAGAGTAAATATACTCATAATTTATAGTTATGAGCACCAATCTCCTTGCTATAGAAGATGGGCGGCTCGCGGCGTCACATTTATCTGTTTTCACCATATAGGTATATCTTTCGGTCCGCGCGCATCTCGATCAACACCCGCTGGTGTAGGCCGCTCACGGCAAAGTGCGGCAAAGTGCACCGAAACCGATCGGATGGCAGCGTTTGCCGGGGCTTGTAGCGAGCCGCTTATTTATTTATTTTATTTACTGTTACACGTACTAGTATAACTATATCTTGTTATTTTAATTATGTCCTTGTTATGCTTGTGTGAGTGTTTTTATAAATTGTTTACTTCTATTATTTCTTGTTGTACGTGATTTTCTTTCTGTGTGTGTATGTATCTGTGTTTCTAATAAATATATTTCTTTCTTTCTTTCTTTCTTTCAAAAATATTACGAAACTGCTCAAAGATTTTGCAGCAAAAAAAAAATACAGAAGTAAAAAGCAAGTTTTACTACACTAATAAAAATTTCCTAGCGCTCGCAGCCTTCGTATATATATTAAAGTGATTCCTTTCGTACGAGACGTGGGAACTATGCATCTGTTACGTCTTCTTTAGATAGCGCATTTTAATTTTGTAATATATTCACGTATTCAAGATAAATCTTTGAAAAGCATTAACGCATGCTTAGCGAACTCTAAAGTTATTATATTAAATGGAAAAAGAATACGGTCACGAACAGGATTCGAAACCGCGTCGCGGATGAATACTCCAGGCGCTCTGACCACTAAGCCATCTCGACCTCTGCTCACGACCGCGAATTCATCTTCCATATTTTAACACCTCTTAAGGCGACGTCATTGCTATCAATTCAGTCCCTATACAGGTGACCGAACCAACACGACTAACTTTGCGGTTAATACAATGTCGTAAAGAAATGCAATTATCTTAAGAATTGAAGATAAATCTTTAAAAAGCATTAACGCATGCTTAGCGAACTCTAAAGTTATTATATTAAATGGAAAAAGGTTATTAAATGGTATAGGGACAGAATTGATATATACCATTTAATAACCTTTGTCTCAAACCTGGCATGTACCAATGTGACTTTTTCAATGTCATATGTACTTTCTTAGTTCATCTAAGACATCACAGACATACGGTGAAGGAAAACATCGTGAGGAAACCTGGACTTGGTAGTCTGAAATCGCCAACCCGCAGTGATCTAGCGTGGTGATCAAGCTCGTGCCTTCTCTGTACGAGAAGAGGCCCTTGCGCTGCAGTGGGACAGTTATGAGCTGTTTTTTGTATAGTAACTTTCGTGAGACACATTCATATTAATTATAGTTTAACGGTTATTACTCACGCGCATACTTCGTTTTTGATTTTGATTCGCAGTTTTCGACAGTTTTTGACTCGCGACATCGCCGCGGGCTCAGCTCATGAATAAGAGCTCCGTTCGAGTTCGAAATTAGTCGGGCAATCCCGAAGTATGCGCGTGAGTAATAACCGTTAAACTATAATTAATAGTTATGAGCTGGTTATTGTAATTATAATGCATTGTAGATGGACCGACCAAGAAAGGTGTGTGATTTTTTTTTGTTGTGTTGTTTACTTCTGATGCAGAGAAAAAAGAATCATGTGTCATATGTGTGTGTGTTTCCTAAGAGATACAATATACGTAGCATATTCAAGGCTAGAGTTTATAGATTTCTTCTGGATGTACGTGCTCTATCCTCGGTCACACTGTCGCTTACCATCAGGCGTGTCGGTGGCCAAACTTAGACGTATTTTTGATGACTAATAAATACTATAAGAGCAGAGGAGGAACAAAGTACTAGGTGTTGGCAACACCAACAAAATATTATATGTAATAGATACCTATTTTAATAAATATTATAAGAGCAGAGGAGGAACAAAGTACTAGGTGTTGGCAACACCAACAAAACATTATATGTAATAGATACCTATTTTAATTCTTATATGGTATCAATTTGAATATTGTTCATTCACTCTATCTACCATACATCTCACTCATTCATTTGTTACAATTCTCTCTCTCTCGAATTTTGGATTGCCGTCAAGGCAGACGTGTTTCTGTTGTGCTCAAAAATAAATAGTGTGTAAAAGTAAAAGGACTTTTGAATTGCCAGCAAGCCTCCGCCCACTATCTACCAACAAAAAATTCTTCATACAGTCCACAAATCCTACACTAGGAATCCTCCTGTCCTGAGTTCTATTTCCGGGTCGGAAAAAGTGTAATTGAGTTTTTAAGTTTGGAAATAGTCTCAGTTTCAGCTCGCTTACACCGGCGGGACGATCTAACACTAGATGCATGACGTCACTCCGCAAATATTACTGAATTCCGGTGTAAGTTAAAGTTATCGGTGTAACACTGCTTAATATCTATAATTACTTGAGGTTTCAAGTCGGAGGAATTAATTTTGAAACAGACTAAAATATCTGTGTTAACATAACCTTCTATTTTTTATTATATTAGTATGTTGATATTGGATAGGCTAGGTAAAGTTACGTCTGGCGCGGACTATTTGTGGATGGGTGATTGATAAAGGCGTTTATATTTATCGGCTACAATCGGCTTCTGCTTCATGGATAGCGGGTTCGCTTCCCGCACTGAGCGGTTATTTTATCACATACAAATAAATGCTCCAGGTCTGGGTACGAGTCTATATAAGATTTATTTTTGTTAACACACCCACGTTATAGGAGAAAACACTAATTGTGAGGTTAAGTGGTGGGTATTTTATGGATGGGTGACCGTTACGTTTTCTACTATATACCCCGTTTTTTTTATTTCAAGAAAATTGGTCACCAGTTATTGCTAATAAATAGCATTATTTCGGTCAAGTTAAAGGCTTTACGTCATCATTATTTGACCAGTCATGACGTCACAATGGCGTGCTTGCCTCTATTCAATGTGACATGCAACATCTCCATTGCGTTAGTTACGTGTAACTGATACGTTGTATGCACGCTACTTGCATTGGTAAAGGCGAACGTGGCTCAAGGGATCGGGCTGTTTCTACGTACTACGGCGTAGCTTATCCTGCTACAATTACTACGCCGTAGCAAACGACTACGGGTGAAGATATTATTGTAAGATAGTTAAATGTAATTTGGAACGCTGTCGTCTCATCTCTTGGAGGTAGGCACTAACAGCTGCAATATAGTTTACCAAACAAATGTGCCACAGCCACAGCACTATATGTACACAAAATATTGTAAATCTGTTTGTGTCAATAATATTTGATTAATCCTCACAAACTTTCATATTTACTATTAATATTTTTTTCGTTGGTCTAGTGGTCTCAAACAGGAGATCTCGGGTTCGATTCCCGGGTCAGGCAGTGTTATTGAGTTTTACTGTAAGGATATTCTCAGTAGCAGTCCGGAGTTTGGAACTGTTCCCGGTTGATGGCTATAGGTTCACCACCTATTACATGGGACTTAATAACAGCATTGGTGAAATGTTGGTGTACAACTGTGTACACCTCTGCCTACCCCTTCGAAGAATACAGGCGTGATGCTATGATATTTTTATGTTATGTTTATATTCTTTCCGACCTTCCTAAATTACAGGCAATTAATATTGGTATCAAAAGACAAAACGCTTATCAATTGAAGATTCAAACCTAAGTGCGCAGTTCGACGTTGAACCGATTCTCAGGTGAGATGCTCCCACTGATAGAAGTAATGGAGCAGTGCGCTATTGACTCAAGAAGTATCTCGAGATGAGTCGTGAGATGAAGTGTCTGCATGATTGGCGAATAGTGGAGGAATTGATGGATTGAATTTTGAAGTTATATTAGTTCGGAGTTGTGCGAGGTAATTGTGGAACTGACTTTTAATTGCAATAGATTCAGTTTGAGAATTGCGTCGATCAGAGATACAGGGAAAAAGTAGGGATTTAGTCAGTTTATGTTACAGCTTAAAAATTAGGGATTTAGTCAGTTGTTACAGCTTAAAAATTAGGGATAAAGTCAGTTTATGTTACAGCTTAAAAATTTGAGATTTAGTCAATTCTCAATGCTTAAAAATTGGGGATTTAGTCAGTTTGTTACAGGATTTAGTCAGTTTATGTTATAGCTTAAAAATTTACATCCTGACCAAAAACAGGTAATCCTCGTATTTTTTATATTTTAATAAAATATCTTTCCACTCTATAACTTTCTTCCTGTATCGTGGGTGCGTTTGTAGACACATAATCTAAAAAGGTAATTATTACTGTAGTTCAATTAAATCTGCGCCGCCAGGGTAAAATCTTGGGGGCCCCAAACGCGTTTTAAGACTTCTTTTAAATAACACTACCATTTACTAAAAGCCCCCTTGTATCGTAAGTGCATTTACATATTTTACATGCATATACACCCAAACCCGGAAGAATCATCTGGAACTCCAACAAATTATTATTTTCGCAGATTTTTTGTTAACACGTTTGTTTCACTGGTCCAGAGACAGGCGGTTGTGCCACGTGATTCAGTTACATTTCCAAATAGTACAAATATTCGAAAATATTTAAACATAATTATTTCAGTTCTGGGTGTGTGTGTGCACGAGTTATGCGTACACACACACCCAAATGATTTACGTCTGTAAACGCACTCTCGATAAAGGATAACTTCGTAATGTGGTGCAAGTTTTTTTAAGTCTTCTTATCGTATGGACAACCTAGTGTGAGAATTTAAACCACCCGTAGGCCTCTGATATTGGCTTTACACACCATCGAGAACATCTCTCAAGTGTGCTGGATTCCTCACGATGTTTTCCTTCACCCTTTTAAGTGATTATGAATTTATAATACGCACATGACTTCGAAAAGTCAGTGGTTCACCTGCAGTCGCCTTGGATTCGAACTTGTGACCTTTGAATTTTCAGTCCAATGGCCATACCACTAGGCTATCAATGCTTTTTTAAGTGTCTAACTGCCACTGTTTCTCTAGCCGCTTGAAGATTACACTGACAAGTTCGTATTTATTAAAGTAATCTGTATTCTATTCACTGCCTCCAAAAGTCAATCACTTCCTCCAAATCTCCCCCCGGCTCGTCAGCACGCATTAGGTGCCGCCAATATTTTGCCACGTCCCCGTCATATGAGTCTTGAGCTATCGATTAGTTCCTAAACAAACACACAGAGTGTTGAAGGCGACCCTTATGACCAACAAGAAGGGGTTATAGAAGTCTAACTTGGTTATCACGTACGGAAATGTAGATGAACGTTCAGCCCAGCTCCCAGTACGGTCAGTTGACTCCTTCAAACTCGGTACAATTGTTAAACAATCTCCAAGAAGAGAGCGCAGCAACGAACTTGATTTGTTTGACACGGCATTGGAAATATCGTCTTCTGGAACACGGTTTCGGTTCAAACAAATATTTCTAAAGTCTCGTCAGAGGCCTACAGAATGATGGTATCAAAATATAATTTTTATTCAAATTAGGCTAACAATAAGCGCTTTTTGAACGTCAAATATTAAAACAGCTACCAAAAAAGGCCCAGTCTTCATCGCTTCCTAGTGTTATGCCAGGGAAAAAGAAGTGCAACAAACTCCCCAGCAACACGTCTGTCTGTATAATATTTATTTATTTATAGACTTTACACAAATCAAAATGGAGTTTATATAAAATATTTATTAACTATTCATATGTTATGTCATAGCATCACGCCTGTATTCCTCGAAAGGGAAGGTAGAGGTGTACATAGTTGTACACCCACATTTTACCAATGCTGTTATTAATTCCCATGTAATAGGTGGTGAGCCTATGGCTATCGACCGGGCACAATGTCAAACTCCGGGCTGCTATCAAGAATGTCCCAATATAAAAACCCAATAACACTTTCCCCAGGACTCGAACTCAGGAACTCATACTCAGCAGTCGTGCTTAGGACCACTAGACCAACGTGGCAGAAATATTCAGAATAAAAAAATATGTTTAAGGCACATGTGAGCTAAAACGCACCTATGTACCATCGCAAATGAAATCTAATAGTACTCAAGCAACAGTGTGAAATTATAAAGAGCCTGCGATCTAAAACTACTCCATATAAAGGCTGTTACCACTTACACCAGTCCAAAAAAAAACTCTCAAATACTGGGTTGTTCATCATCAATACATATAATCATCATCAATCATCATCATCATCAATCAATCATCATCAATACATATAATAAAAATGTAACGGATCGCTGTCTGTACATGGAAGATATATGAGAAAAAATATTATTGGGACCTTTATCAACGGAAATAGCACCCAAAACAATGATTGTTAGAATTTCTGTCTGTCTGTGCGTTTGTGAACGCTAATCTCAGAAACGGCTTATCCGATTTAGACGAGGTTTCCACTAATATATTGTGGTAAGCTACACTTAACATTTAGTGTTTGCTTCATGTCAATCGGTTCATAATTAAAAAAGTTATGCCAATCTAAAGAATCGCGTTGAACATTATGTTAATTAGGACACCCACGCGGACGGAGTTGCGGGCACAGCTAGTCAATTTAGACTCTCTGTTGTGGTATACCTATGTGTATGTTACGGTAGTGACATATACTTTCATATTGTTAAACTAGCTGTGCCTGCGACTCCGTCCGCGTGGATGTCGTAAATTAACACCATGTCATGTATGAACACAAATTCATAATAATTAACAAATGCTCGACGTGATTCTTTAAATTGGCATAACTTTTTTATTTATGAACCGATTGACATGAAACAGACACTAAATGTTAAGTGAAGCTTACCACAATATGTTAAACCCACATCTAAATCGGATGAGCCGGTTCTAAGATTACCGTGCACAAACGGAGAGACAAACAGACAAAAATACTAACAATAATTGTTTTGGGTGCTATTTGCATTGTTTTGGGTGCTATTTGTGTTTGTGTAAAAAATAATATTGTATATTTTCCATGTAAAGACAGCGTGTTACATTTTTATTATGTGTATTGATTATCCTGCCACCGCCAAGATCTGACGTGTTTAATTGGGTTCCCGTTAGGTACCCAATAGCTCATCTATAGTGCCTGGATTAGCCGCAGGCGTAACAACAAAATTATTATGCTTGCTAACTATAATTATATTGACCTTCTGTGCTTCTGTTGTGTGTATTGTCCAAAAGTTTTAAGTCCCTAGTCCTAAGGGCCTGTTTGTCTTGGTCCAGCTTTTTGTTTATTTCGTACATTATTAGATCGTAAGTGCCTTGTATCGTCTGAGTATCGAACTTTAATGGGTTCACTGCGGGTGGAGCTGCATATTTTTGTTTTGGGATTCGAATATACTTCGAGTGTTGCTGGAAGTTATTTGATGCGAATTGTTTGTTAAAATTAGAATTAACATTGAGATCAGACTTTTGCTAGACTTAGCTGCCTCGTTGGTCTAGTGGTCCCAAGCGCGGCTGCTGAGCAGGAGGACTCGGGTTCGATTCCCGGGTCGGGCAAAGTGTTATTGAATTTTTCTGTTAAGAAATTCTCAGTAGCAGTGGAATTTGGAATTGTAGATGGCAATATGTGTATTGGTAAAATGAGGGTGTACAACTGTGTACACCTCTGCCTACACCTTCGGGGTAAACAGGCGTGATGCTATGTTGTATATCAGACTTTTGTGGAAAAAACTTGTGATTGGTCACTAATAAAACCGACTGCAAAATGTAATTTTTTTATTATTTCCTGTTATTTCTGATTTTTGTACTATTTAGCGTATTTGTCTAATACCGTTCTTGAGGCATATTCATATTAATTATCATGACTAAGGGCTCTGTACGAGCTCGAAACTACTCGGGCAAACCCGTAGAATGCCGTGAGTAGTAGTAACCGGTGAACAATGAGAGAATCACGCTTTTATTCAAGAAGGACTGGAATAAAAGCGTGTCCGAAACTACTGGCGCCAATATGCAAGATAGAAAAAATAATTAACGATACACGCTAAGCGAATCCGTCAAAATAATCGGTTTAAAGTTGTAACAACCATTCAATAACCGTCGAGTAATTATTATTAATTACATTTCTTGAACACGCTGTCTCCCTCACTCCTTTGCTATTCTTGTGAAGAGAGAACGAGATCGCAGGTGAAGTGTCGCTCTGCCGATTGTTTGATTTCCGTAGCTACCGCCACGCACTACCTGTGTCAGTAAACGGGTTAAATAGTGAGGGAATATAATGGTATATATATCGATATCGATAGAATTCAACTTAAGATGTCTAGTGAAATATATTGGATTAACTCAGAAACTTCGTTGAGCATTACAAGATATAAAAAAACATCGGCTTAACTATTAAATAGAAAAGACAAATTATAAATTTTTCGGAATATTTCTGTAGAGGTTATTTCATTATTTAAGCAGAAAGCATGACAAATAATAATAATATACTCCCAACCGTATTTCGGTCACGGCGGCCTATCTCCGAGGAGATTGTTGTCATCCACAAAACAGAAAAAGAAACAATTCAGCGCTTTTATTAGAAGTTTTTTTTCATATTAGACTGTAGGTTCTCGTATCATAAGTTGCAACCTTGAAGGAATTAGTACTGGCATTGCCACTGGCATATGATTCCCAATCATATAAAGGTACCTTTCACCAGTATGGTTACAATGATAGTACAAGATTTTAATCGTATGTAACACGATTTTTTGTTTGTGTTTAGTTTTATTTATGTATTTTAATACTGTTAATGTAATGATGAGAGCTATTTTCGGTTTAGTACAAGTTCTTTTGTGTTTGTATGTGTTACCTCACCCCCCGCCAAAAGTGGCGAGGAAATTTGTTCGATATTTAGTCAGAATGCATCTCCCGTCTGGTCCTCTAAGGTTTGCAACAAATATAGAAGCCCGCTAAGATACTCCTTCTTACAGTTCCCTCACTTTGTTCAAGTTTCTTTGTAAAACAAGGTTTTTATATGAAGTTGAGTCTGGTTGAATATGCGCGCTGTATTATCTTATAGGTACTTACATAATTATGCGTATTATTATAACTTTAAATGAAATTCACGTGTAACATGTTTAGTTTTAGTTAATAAATTTTCCTTTGATTTGCTCATAAAAGATATAACCTCAATAACCATATAATTATAACGTTAATCAAAGGAAATAAATCATTATTAGTTCTAAGCGACTGCAGAGTGAGGGCTTATTAGAAGAATTGATCGCAGTAGCTCTTTTATAAAGTTGTTTTGGACTTCAACAATTAATTGCCATTGAAACGCTTAGGTAAACGGCCCACTTA
The DNA here is from genome assembly GCA_935421205.1 of Xylocampa areola. NCBI lineage: Eukaryota > Metazoa > Arthropoda > Insecta > Lepidoptera > Noctuidae > Xylocampa > Xylocampa areola. The sequence goes on along the minus strand of OW285225.1, from coordinate 410,715 downwards.
CTATATATTTTCTACAAAAAATCATTGCAATACCTTACGAGAAGAAAACTCACCGCATAGAAAATCAAGACACCAGTCATAAATCAATTACCATAGAAATATCGACACGTCTATCGACAGTTTCCCATCACTAGCAAACGACACAGTTCGCCTGTGAGCGGTGCGCTTATATTCCGATTCCGTCGTCACATCTCTATTGATTCATCCACAGACACGTATTGGCATATCGAAATGTACTAAGATATAACTTGGTTGACATACTACGTTTTAAAGTTATAAATGTATGACATATTGGAAATTTTACTGCTTCATTGGTTTCGGGTCGGGCAAAGAGTTATTTAGTGTACAATAGCAGCCCGAAGTTTGAATTTGTGCCGGTGGCAATACATTGGACTTAAAAACGGCGTCGGTGAAATTGCGCACAGTACATCTCTGCCTAACCTTTTGAGCAGTGCAGGCGTGATGGTATGAGTATGTGTGTTTAATAATATCAACAATAATTCTGACTGCTTTGTTAGTCTAGTGGTGCCATACGCGACTGCTGAGCACCAGATTCTGGGTTCGATACAGATAAACAGATAAACACATTTATTGATAATTAAAATGACATGTCAATATAAAAACCAACAAATAATATTATTTAAAATTAATTTTACGATTCACGTGTAATTACAATTATTTTATTCATTACATTATTATTTTCCACTTAATAATTATTACACAATAAAACATCTAATTATAACATCACAATATTTAGCATTATTATTCAGTCACAAACAATTTTTTTTATTATTATTTATTCGTAAGCTCTTCAATGGAGTAGAATGCATTCTGTACTTGCCAGCACTTCAGTTTTTATTTAAACCCCGTTCTTGTCACAGGCGAGGTAACAGATAACGGTAGATTATTAAATATTTTAGGTCCCAGGATATGCGTTAGTTTGCTAGATTTTGAGAGTCGCTGTGTTACTACGGCTAGCATGTTAGCGGTACGCGTGGTGTAATGATGATATCTAGGCCGGACAAAGTTTTATACGGTTTTTCTGTTAGGAATATAGATATAAGTACGTGACCTGCGTGTCGTACGAATGCGCTTCCCACTTTAGTGCAATAAACTGCTTTGCTAACAAAGGCCGTGTCTTATTTAACACAGTAGCAGCCCGGTCAGGTCGGTTTGGAGTTGTGCCCGGTAGATGGCTATAGGCTCTCGACCTGAAACTTAATAACGTCATCGGTGAAAAGACGGTTTACTATAGTGTACACCTCTACTTATCCCTTTCGGACGGCACGTAAAGCCGTCGGTCCTGCGCCTGATCTCTCTCCGGTCGCGTCGGTTTCCCGTCCCATCGCAATATGAGAGTGAAGGAAGAGGGAGTGCACCTGTGTTTGCGCGTACACTTGTGCACTATAAGATCTCCTGCGTACTTGGCTTATCTTCGTGGAGATAGGCTGCCGTGACCGAAATACGGTCGGGAGGAAATCGTGGAGTACGTGCGCCAAAGGACAAATTACACGCCGAGAGAGCAGCTGCTGGATTCGCACTGCAATATAACTTCAAGGCGTTTGTGGTGCGGGAACCAACGTGCTTTCTGCAACTCGTCGGAGGAGGACTTTTGGCCGCAGGGCGTGGTGTTCCGTCGCTACCGCGGACTTGTGCCACACGATCGCACAGTGACGTAGTGCTTATGTGAACTTTTATTACTAACATAGGCTTAAGGTTATAAACTAACACAAACTGTATTATTATATATACCTATATATTAGTTTGTAAGGTATATCTCTATGGGCCAGAGTAGCCTGAAAATAAAGAGATTATTATATTTATTAAGACAGGTGTAGTGCTATGTAATGTTATGTTAAAAATTCTAACATTTAATTGATCGGGAACAAGAAATATGTCTATGAACCTCTAGAAATCTCTAAAGCCTTATAAGAATGCATAAACTACTTAATCCTAAACAGACGTAAAGTAAAATAAAATTCAAATTTTTCTGAACAAATATCTAGAATACTACTTTGACAAAGTTGCATCTAGTGGCAACGTCAATACGTTTCATCTTCGAGTAGAACCTTGTGCCTGTGAGAGGTAGTCTTGCGAAGTACGAGTAACTTCGTTGTGCAGTTCGGGCTGTGAAAAGTTTTATTTTAGGGTTCCGTTTGGAGATCGAAAAACAATATATGCAGTAAGGATATTTTGTCAAAATCAAACCCGTAATCTCCTGGTTAATTGCACTAGTTGCTCAGATATAATATTTTGTGAAAAGAACAAAATGGCCCAAGAAAAAAAAATTGGTCCTACTTTTCTGACCTAACTTAATGTTATTATTATTCTGTAGTATTCACTTCGCATGCGTTAATGAGAAAATATTAGAATACTGTACGGCATTAAATCAATTAAGTGTTCAATGCTTATTTCTTGAAAATAGCATTGATTCGAGGTGAAGATTCAAGATGGAAATGAATATGCAGTATCACCGACTACGAAATAAATAATTTATTTTAAAACTTTCTTATGACGACACCCAAGCCTTATTCTAGCACATACACAGACACACACAAACTCGCGCGTACACACACACTTACACGCATATACACGCAAAGACGCCCACACGCTCCCCCACATAGGCACACACACACCCACTCACCAAGACACATTTCCACATACTCGTATTTGTACAATCCATAATTACTTAATTTATGATTTCAATTATTATAAGTAAGAATTATAAGTCTTATTCTAGCACATACACAGACACACATAAACTCGCGTGTACACACACACTTACACGCATATACACGCACAGACGCCCACACGCTCCCCCACATAGGCACACACACACCCACTCACTAAGACACATTTCCACATATTTGTACAATCCATAATTACTTAATTTATGATTTCAATTATTATAAGTAAGAATTATAAGTCGTACTCATGACCTACAAAACAAAAGCCACTTATATTTGTGGCTCACTGTTAACATACTCATAATAATAATATTACTAGTGTTACTTTTGAATGGAAAAGGCTCCACATGAGGCAGTATATTATGATCAGATACTCTTAAATACAAGTGTCTAGATACAATTACTCAAATAGAGCAGTATAATAGATTAACACATTGAATTCAATTAATTATCTGTCATCTCGTCAATGGATATTAACGTCTAGCAACCCGACCATTGCTAGGCAATCAAATGTTAATAATATGACAATATTAGGTAATCTATTGAATATAAATACAATACATGTATCAGCCCACGGTTTCGCCTGCACAGTTCATGTTCGTATGCGATCAAATTGGTATCAGCGCCATCTAGTGACATGTAAAGCTGCTTAGCTTTCTCTTTTGAGATAAAAAGTATTCCCTTTACTTCTAAGTGTTTATAAACATACAAAAAAACAGGAAAAAATATCAGACAAATACAGATAAATCTTCGAAAAGTATTAACGCATGCTTTTCGAAGCCCGGAGTTTGGAATTTTATCGACTGATGGCAATGGGCTCACCACCTATGGAACTTAATAACAGCATCGGTGAAATATGGATGTACAGCCGAGCCCTTTAGATACAGGCGTGATGCTATATTATGTATTATTTTATTATAAATAATTTAATAATTAACAAATATAATTGGTAGTTAGACCACATATTATGTTATGGATTAGAACTTTTTTGCTTGTCTAACTATTGTACAAAGAAATCCGACTCCTTCTTAGCGTTTTTATATATTTTCAATTACTTATTAGTGATATCCTCTTTATAGGACAAGTGCGTAATACTCGCAACCGGCGCACATATGTGACCAGATGTATGAACGTGGACGAAGCAAAAGTCATATGTAAGGATCGTGGCAGGTGGCATTCTATACTTTCTGCCTACCCCCATGGGAGAAAGGCGTGAATTTATTTATGTACGTATTACTTCGAAGAGTAATACGGAACCTTACTTCCAACTGCTAGTTGTATCGTGTCCGTGTCCGCCCACTTGGGCTAACTTATTGCCCGCACCACACTGTTCACCGGACTCTCGTTGTACCACTTCTTGTGCCATGCTGTACTATTAGTCCATTAGGATTTAAAAACGTTACGTGTTTGCGTGTGTTTATAGACTTAAATATCACATGCACACACACTTGGACCCGGAACATTGATTCGTTGGTCATAAAATAATTGTTTTTGCGTGAATCGAAACACACGCGGCGTAAAAGCTGATCACTTAATTGCACTGCGCCAGCTATGCCATTAAAAACCAACTCTTTAAAAATGTTAAGAGTGAAGTCTCCATTATTGTGACATTTTTTTTATGTGATAGGTGCAACCGTGCTCGCGGATCGCCTGATGGTAAGCGATTGCCGCCGCCCATAGACACCCGCAACCTCAGAGGAGTCGCAAGGGCGTTGCCGGCCTTTTAAAGAGTTTGGGCTTTCGGTACCCTCACTCACTCAGCGAAACACAACGCAAGTGTTGTTTCACGCCAGTTTTCTGTGAGGCCGTGGTATCACACCGTTTGAGCGGGCCTATTCGTGCCGAAGCATGGCTCTTCCACTGTAAAAAAGTCTTTAAAGAGTTTGTCTGCTAAGAAAATAACACCACATAACCAGCCCGCTACTGAACCACTGCAAAGTCAAAGTCAAATCATTTATTCCAATTACACCATTTACGGGCACTTTTGAATTATTAGGAGCTAGTTGCCACGTTCCAAAGTGTATATTGCTATGGAGAAGGACGGACAAGAAACTCTCATGGTTACTGTTGTTGTACATGAAGTAAGGGTCACACAGTTTCCGTTGCCAAATTAAAATTTCGTTAAGTATTACATCATGTGTGCGTGTGGGTTAGTGTGTGTGTGTGTGTGCGCGCGTGTGTGTGTGTGTGTGTGTGTGTGTGTGTGTGTGTGCGTGTGTGTGTGTGTACACACGTACGTACGTACGTATATGCGTGTGTGTACGTGTGTGTGGTTGTGTGTGTGTATGTAGTTCTTCATAAAATTCTTTAATCCACCGTTACTTCTAAAATCCTGAGCTGATTTAGTTGTATGTAGTGTCGTTACAATTTGACATTGTCCTGGGTAACATATTTAGGATAATAATATTTGAAAAAAAAATTGTAATGTAGTGGCTATGGTATACTAAAAAGCAGGGAAAAAGACACAAATGGCAACTGAATGCCGCTTTTAAATTTTTTATTAATTTAATCTTGTTAAATCATTGAGCATAAAATGTTTGATAATTATTCTCACTCATCCTACTAGAATATGTTATATTATTATTTATGAGTAAATTACGTACGGCTGCAGTCGAGGATGCAAATCAAACCGATTTAATTTACTTATGAAATTTAATTTTACTGAAGTCATATAATTTGTATAACATTTTCTCTGAACCTACTAGGATAACTGCTACCAGTGCTACTTGTATTGACAATATATTTACAAATACAAAACCTACTAATAAATTAATAATAAACAAGTTAGATTCCGACCACTGTGGTCAACAAGTCTCATTACCACTAAAAATATATAAAGTTCAGAGAAAACATATGACATATGTTCCAGTAAATGTTAGCCGTTTAGGTTGCTTTAAAAACAATCTTATACAAAAACTACCTGAGTTGCCTTACCACGACCATCCAGATCAAGCATACACTTTGTTGTTTAATCTGATTAATAATGAGTTTCAGAAGGTATTTACCCCAAAAACGTTATTGGTTGGTGACCGCGTTACTTTCAGTGATTGGGCGACTCCTGGTATTTATAAAAGTAGACTAAAGTTATATGAATTATATTCCGAAAAATTATATAAATACAATCCGGGTTTTAAAGAATATGTTAGAAACTATTCGAAACTATTTAAACGAGCCTGTTCCTCTGCTAAGACCATACATTTAAAAAATAAAATAAAAATATCGGACAATAAAATTAAGACTACATGGAACATTATTAATAGCGAAACTGGCAGGACCACGGTACGTAACCATGACTTCTGCTTGAAAATTAATGATAAAATTATAGAGGCGGATGTGGAGGTGGCAACTGAGTTTGAATTATTTTTCACTAATATTCCCATTTTAACAACCAAAACTCTATTGTCTTCTTCCATTTCTGCTTATTCAGTTCTTAAACAAAGTGTAGATGAATGTGATAGATCTTTTGAATTTTCAGTTGTTAACGCGAAAGATATTAAAGAAACGTTTAAAAGTCTCGACTTAAAGAAAACTGCAGATTTATGGGGTATTTCTGTACACACTATCTCAACAATAATTGAAGCTATCTCTCCATACTTAGCAACTGTCTTCAACTCGTGTGTCACATCTGGTGTATTTCCTGATTTGATGAAGCAAACCAAAGTACTCCCATTATTCAAATCTGGTAGCACGTCTGATCCCACGAACTTTCGTCCTATTTCTATATTGCCTACGTTAAGCAAAATTTTTGAAAACCTTATTTTAACCCAAATGTTAAGGTATTTCAATAAAAACAATTTGCTTCATAAAAAACAGTTTGGCTTTACACGGGGTCGTTCTACTACGGATGCGGGCGTGGAATTGCTTAGGAGCATTTACGAGGCCTGGGAGGATTCGCATGATGCTCTCGGTATATTTTGCGACTTGTCCAAAGCTTTTGATTGCGTACAACATAGTACACTTATTATGAAATTACATCATTATGGAATAAGGAACAAAGCTCTCGACCTTTTGACTTCTTATCTGAACAATCGAATTCAAAGGGTCGATGTGAATGGCAAGAGATCTTCTGGGTCTACTGTTACTATGGGCGTTCCGCAGGGTTCAATTCTAGGACCGTTTTTATTCCTCGTTTATATTAATGATTTACCTTATTATGTTAAAGATAATCCCGAGATGGTATTGTTTGCAGATGACACGTCTTTAATTTTCAAAATTAAAAGACAGCTTCTTAATTATGACGAAGTAAACAATACACTATCCAAAGTCGTCTATTGGTTTAATATTAATAATCTTCTCCTTAACGAGAAAAAAACTAAACTTATGAAATTTACAACGCCTAATGTTAAATATGCTCGGACCAATGTACTATTAAACGGATTAGAGTTGAGCCCTGTTGAGTCTACTGTATTTCTTGGTATCACTATTGATAGCAAATTACAGTGGGGCCCGCACATAGAAAAATTGTCAGGTAGGCTTAGTTCAGCAGCATATGCTGTAAAAAAAATTAGACATTTAACTGACGAGGATACAGCCAGAATAGTTTATTTCAGTTATTTCCATAGTATTATGTCGTATGGTATTCTTCTATGGGGAAACTCTGCAGATATTAATACCATCTTTGTCTTGCAAAAGAGGGCTATTCGTGCTATTTACAACTTGGGTCCTAGAGTTTCCCTCAGAGAAAAATTTAAAGAGATCAATGTCCTGACTGTAGCCTCGCAATATATATATGAAAACTTAATGTATGTACGCAAAAACATTCAAAATTTTGTTAAATTGTCAGATGTACATACTATAAATACTCGGAAGAAACACAACCTTGCTGTACATGCTACTCGTCTCCACAGAATAAGCAACTCGTTCATGGGTCAATGTATACGCTTTTTCAACAAACTGCCCATTAACGTTAGAAATTTACCCTATAATAAATTTAAGAAAGCTATTAAAACTAAACTATGCCGAAAGGGGTATTACACTATCTCGGAATGTTTAAGCGATAAAAAGGCATGGGAGTGATATGAAAAATGCTTAATTATATTGTTTTGATTTTACCTGACATTGTAATTTGAAAAAATTTGGACATTGTATAATGAAAAAATTTGACATTTAAATAAGATATAATTGACATTGTAATATCATAACAATTGACATTCTTTATTGTGACATTCTTAATAATACAGAAATTGGGAATGTGAGCATCATGTAGGATGTTTTTCTTATTTTTTTAATTTTTATTTATTGTTATACATATTTGAAATCTGGCGGTTTTGAGGTTTTTATATGGCCTACGCAAATGTCCTGCTGATCTGGTATCGCCTTGCGACAGGTCGTTGAGCTCCCTATAACATGGTTGAGCTACACGATGACTGATGCATGTGTGCCGTCAGTTAGGACAGGTCAACTCGAAACTGATATAGCTCTTTCTTAAAAAGGCCATTCCAGATACCCTGCATGGTTACGCTCACATAGGGATGTTTAATGATGTCTGGACTTTAAAAGAGACCTTGACCTTTGAGTTTGTTTCGGCGTTTCTTCTCAGAGGTAGTCAGATAGGAAACGCCGACGCCATCTAGATTATAATGACATGTAAAAGAGTTTTTAAAAGACCTACTTACAGAATAAACAATTTCATTTCATTTCATTTCATTTCATTTCATAATTAATATAATTATTACATTAAAATCGATAAATTTAAGATGCGTGACAATTGTTCGATGTGAGAAACAAGAGTGATTCACAATTACACCAAATTAATGTTCGTCATTGATTCTGTGCGATCACACGATATTGGAATGCTGAGAAGGCGATTCTCACGGTGCAGATCGCTGTATTGCATTAGTCATTGTCACTGTAATTTTAGGGTTTCGCAAGCAACAATATAACATCTCCCTCCACGAGATCGGCAACTATTTGAAAGCGCTAGTTGAAAATAGTGACGATGATGAGGCTGCGACTGGATTGCGTTCTGTGTTGCAGACTTCCTTATCTTTAGCATTAATATCAACTTCATCAGTGACTCTCTGTAGCTTGTTCAATCTGCGGCGACGAAGAATAACGATGATAATGAGTGCAGATGCACCAGATAGTAGAATATATACCGGTATAGTGGTATGGTATATAGCTTCATGGTTCGACGACTGTAGCGTTACTGGTTCTTGTAGAGCAATTTTAGAGTTACTTGAATGTAAACTTCCAAGGTCTATAGTTTCTAATTTTACGGTTTTCATTGATATATTGTACGCATTTTCTTTAATTATTGGTAAGTCCATAATTTTCAATATCTTTCCCTTGACTTGATCATGACGGTTATTTGCAGTAAACGCCGTAGTTCTCAGCATGCAGCCTTTAGGTATAATAGATAGATAACTCCCTTGTAGCATTCTGTAGTAATCTTCAGAACAAGTTAAGCGAACTTTCGTTGGTCTGGGAAAACTCACGATGTAATGTTGGTCATCTAACTGCTCCATTGCTTCGGAAGACAGGATGACTGTTGTAAATTGACAGGATTCATTTATTCTCTGGTATAATATAAGGTGTTGAATACAGTCCGACTGCTTGCCATGGTGATGACTTAAGTTATCTTCGCAAAGGTGACCGTGACTGTACTTCGGACATTCTGTCTCTATATACAATAGATCTTTTTTGTGAACCGCTATGAAAGGAGAAGTGGGAATCAGGACCTTATTGTCACGATTAGGAGCCAGGGATAATTTATATAGGATAAAGTTAGTAGGATAAACTATCGGAAATTTCACAACTATCACTATCTTATTCTCATTATAATAGTAACCAAGTCTAATTATATCAAAATATTCCCTGAAATTGATATCTAAAACCTGATTCTTATCATATAACATACCTAATCTATTTATTATATCCTTAAACATAGCATAATTAAATATAGAATTATGAGTACTTTTAGCCCTAATAAATGCCAATAAATTTTGTAATGTGTAAAATTCCTTAGATAAGCTGTCTATATTGTCTCCTAATATCATTAGTAATTGTGCCAAATGAGCATATTGAACGGTAACTGTTTCTTGTCTAGCATTGCTAACTAAAATAGAATTCATTATTTTCTCGATCTTATTTTGGTTTTCTACTATTCTATCTGTAACATTTGAGCTACGTGAAACCCACTGCTTGCTTAAACTTATCTGGTGATTAATTTCAGATGCCAAATTATTTTCGTTCTGTTTTAAGATTGCAATGGCATTATCATATTTTAAAGCGTCAGTATAATCTAAATTACCTGAAATGCTTTTTATCACTGAACCAAGACCATCTATAAGTCCTCTTTTAATACGTTTTACCTCTAGTGTTTCTAATTGTTCCGATATTTCATCTAACTTGGTACCTAGGTATTTAACGTGGGGTTTATAGAGCGATAACGACATGTTACTCAGTTGTGGCATAAGATTCCGCAATTGCTCGTTAACAGTTTCTAAATTAGTACGCATATTATCAAGATTTATAATTTGGAGAAAGGAATGGAAGTGAGAGATAATCCTTGTGGATCCCAGGTTAAAGGGCAAAATACCTGGTCCATCATTAAGACTGTCTAGCGTTATCTTGTCCGCTCGGGCCAGGGCCAGGGTCAGGACTAGTAGTATTTTCAGTGTTATGAACATTATATCGGTCACTTTGCGCTATCAATGTCTGGATACCTCGATGCAGTACGACGTGTAGATTCAGGATACTCTGGAGCGACTGGATAGCCGCACGGGCGGCTTTACGATTACGGAAATCTTCCTATTTACGCGAAACCGACCGCGCGTATCCTACCGACTGCGCCAATTACGTACGGCTGCAGTCGAGGATGCAAATCAAACCGATTTAATTTACTTATGAAATTTAATTAATATAATTATTACATTAAAATCGATAAATTTAAGATGCGTGACAATTGTTCGATGTGAGAAACAAGAGTGATTCACAATTACACCAAATTAATGTTCGTCATTGATTCTGTGCGATCACACGATATTGGAATGCTGAGAAGGCGATTCTCACGGTGCAGATCGCTGTATTGCATTAGTCATTGTCACTGTAATTTTAGGGTTTCGCAAGCAACAATATAACAAGTATTTGATACAAGAATTTATTTATTTGAGTTGGTTCTGTTCACAAAGACACATGTGACAAGCTGTCAACCCTTTACTACAAATATATTACAAAATACTTTTGACAAATCTATAAATGACATGTAGGTATGTCTTTATGACACTTGGAATTTTAATAGATGATACCCGCGGCTCCACCCGCGTCGTCCGTATTTAATTGACTTCAACGCCATCTAGTGAAACTATTATTTTCTTAATTTGTCAAAAATGGATCTACTTTTGGGCACTAACTCGCCTGAAGGTAAGCGACGGTGTGGCCGAGGACGGGACACGTATTTCCAGAATAAATATATTCACTCTTAAGTAGAGTGGATAGATTTTGAGAGAACGATAGTTGGGGAGTTGATGCAACTGCCCAGACCTGTCTTCCACAACGGTTGCACCGGAGTATAACCCGAAACACGACTAGGTCGTTTCACGGCATGACTTCGTCCAGTGGGTGGTAACCAGCCGCGGCTGAAACCTCCCACCAGAGTTGTGTTGCTTGTTTTGCGCCACCCAGGGGCTGCGTGTAGGGATTCGATTTTAAGGGTGCACTCCTACGGACGCGGGCAACTCATCACTCAAGAATGTGGAACAAGAGAAGGCTCGACTTCATGAAAACATCACATACTTTAAAATCTGGTCTTTATTCTCCAAACGTATAGAGGCAGGTACATTAGTATACAACGTGTTATTAGTTCCTATGTAATAGATGGTTCTCCAGGCTGCTACTGAGAATTTCTTACCAGAAAAACCCAATAAAACTTTTCCCGACCCGAGAATCGAACTCAGGACCTCACGTTCAGTACTCGCCTGTGCAAAACTTATGAGGTAGTTTATTTTCATATTTGTGATTATCCTACGATAAGCCTCAATGAGAAAAATTGAGATCGCTTCGCATGCGTTACTTAATAGGTTTGAAAAATTTATCTGTAAATAAAACCTTTTTACTTTAACTTAAAATATGGTAGAAATAAATTAATATATTTTTTTGCCGATGTATCAGAACGCAAGCTCCCTGGCCTCGAGGTGTTCACTGTAGCATGTTTCCGAACGCCCAGCGCGTGAGCCTCACGCCGACCAATAGGAACGCGCCTGCGTGCGCGTCAAAGTCCTATGATTGACTCGTAAGTATATTGACAAATATTGTGTATATTATAGATACAGACAATTTACGATAATGGCCGCTTGTCGAAGTTTGTGTATTGTGATTATTAAAGTTTTTACCGTCCAAAATAGCTCTTCATAGAAACTTGACCCTCGCCGAACATAATTTTTATTTTTCATTATTAATGCCAAATTGTATTAAATTCGTGAATTGTGGTTGCCGTTGATTGCCATAGTTATAATATAATTAGTATTTAATATTTTGCACAATTTCCACATATAAGCTACGACATTTGTTAATGAAACATCAGTCATGACCAAAATTTCCGCCTTTGATATATTTTAAAGCGATCATGATAATATACTATATACTCCTTCCGACCGTATTTCGGTCACGGCGGCCTACCTTCACGAAGAGAAGCCAAGTACACAGGAGATATTATAGTGCACAAGTGTATGCGCAAACACAGGTGCACTCCCTCTTCCTTCACTCTCATATGCCGATGGGACGGCAATCCGGCACGGCCAGAGAGAGATCAGGCGCAGGACCGACGGCTTTACGTGCTTTCCGAAGCACGGGAGTGTCACAACAACAACTTCCTGACTCCGGGCTGCTACTGAGAATTTCCTAACAGAAAAATTCAATAACACTGCCCGATCTGGGAATCGAACCCAAGACCTCACGCTCAGCAGCCGCGCTTGCGACCACTAGACCAACGAGGCAGTCACATCAGTGTCAGATCATGAGAATAAGCGTGCAATGTCATCAACTATCAAAATGAAAGCTATTCATGTCAGACAGTGCAGAAGTTAAGGCATAAAAAATAACAAACAGACAGACACATTCAAAATTATAGTATTAGTACAGATAGTTCGTACCCACGTTTTGGAGAACTGACGTGTCACTTTTCAACTCTCTTTACAGGGAGTTGTGTATAAAAAAAACGATATTAATAAAAAAAAAAGCATTCCTGCCATTTGTGAATTATATTGCCTTTTTCACAGCTTTTTGTGTAGATCTCATAGACACTAAATTTAATTTTTTTTTAATCTTATTTTCCTATTTTACCCGGGATAATGTAAGAATTATATCGATACTTCATACATCTAAATCGGTTCAGGAATTTAGCAGTTATGGTAGAATAATGAAACTCACATGCATACATACATGAACCCTAAAAACATAACACTCCTTTTTTGCGCAGTCATGTAAAAACGAGGCGTCATTTAATCAAAAAAATGTAATGTAAAAGATAACAGAGGCAATCATCTGACTTACATAAATTTATAAGTCTTTGTGTTAAGAAAAATACGGTCGTGAGCAGGACATGAACCTGCACACAAATATATAAATTCATAAATTTTTGTTGAAAATGAATACTGTGCGAGCAGGATTCAGACCTGCGCCTCCCGGATAAATACTCCAGGCACTCTGACCACTCAGCCATCTCGACCTCTGCTCACCACCGCAAATTTTTCGTCCACACTTTAATACGTCTTCTTGGTGATGTCATTGCTGTCTATTCAGTCCCTATACAAGACAGTATTCTTTTTCGACAAAATATAATAACTTGAAGGTTCGCTAAGCATGCGTTAATGCTTTTCAAATATTTATCTGGATCACTTAGCTATAGCTATGTCTATTTCAAAATTGTATTAAGTACAATTAAGAACAGCCTGCATCTATGTGTGACCTTATTCACACCAAATACATAGTTTTCAATTACTTAGTACCTGTAGCCCTTTAGGACAGGTCTCGACATGTTCTTTATTGCGATATGAACACCTTTCACTTGTATAACTCGTCACATACTAACTTAATTCTTTTTTATCTGAGGAAAATTTATCATGGATCGTTGGATCCTAGCGACTAAATACCTCCCGCGAAAAGGTGAGAGTGGGACTCTCACCTTTTCGCAAGTCCCGGGTTCGAGATGGCTTAGTAGTCAGAATAGCATATAACATAACATAGGCATCATGCCTGTATTCCCCGAAGGGATAGGCAGAGGTGTACATACACAGTTTTACACCCACATTTCACCAATGCCGTTATTAAGTAAAAGGTGGTGAGCCTATTGCCATCAACCGGGCACGATTCCAAACTCCAGGCTGCTACTAAGAATTTTCTAACAGAAAAACTCAATAACACTTTGCCCGGGAATCGAACCCGAGACCTCCTGCTCAGCAGTCGCGCTTGGGACCACTAGACGCAGACCAACGAGACAGTAGTCAGAATGCCTGGAATATAAATCCAGGTGGCGCAGGTTTGAATCTGCTAATGATCATATTTTTCATTCCAAAATAATTTATAACTTTAGAGTTCGCTACGCATGCGTTATTACGTTTTTTTTAAGATAATTACTACACGGCATTAACTGCAAAGTTAGTCGTGTCAATTCAGTCACCTGTATAGGGATTGAATAGACAACAATAACGTCACCAAAAGACGTGTTAAAATGTGGAAGAACAATTCGGGGTAGTGAGCAGAGGTCGAGATGGCTTAGCAGTCAGAACGCCTGGAGTATTTATCCGGGAGGCGCGTGTTCTTTTTCACCAAAATTTATAACTTTTAGAAGTCATTTTTATAAACTGTGATAACATTATCAACTACACTACCTCCCTTATACCCTAAAGTACCCCTACAGGTATGTAGGGAACCACACACGCACAGGTACACGTCTCTACAGGGATATGTAAGCATCGCTAATAAACGAGTGTCGGCTGAGTTAATACATTAAATTTATTCACGCGCCGGGACCCGTGCGCGGCCTTGTCGATGAACGGGTGGGGGCGCAGTGGCAGCGGGTTGAATATTATACTGCTCAATACTTTACAGAGATGCAAATGTTTGTTTAATTAACATGGATGATTCTTAAAGCAAAAACTTTAATTTTATGTTGTTGATTATTGTAATTATAATGAATTGTAGTATTTGACATTATATACCTATATTTTTTATGTGGGAACGTAGAGTATAGATTGTATTTTATTTGGTTTAATAATTTTTTTTTAATTGTAATGAATTGTTTTGTGTGATTTTATATAAATATTATTTAAATTTTTTTTCTGTGCCCTTGTATGATAATATTTAAAATTCAATAATAAAATGTTATGTCTAATTATTGACTAAGTGTTTGAACTGGTTATTAGCTTAAGATCTTCATTGTACACAACACTTAAGGCAAATAAATGATTACGATTATGATTATGGAGTTAGGAATACTAACAAAAAATAACACAGCATCACGCGTATATTCCCTAGAGGTGTTGGCAGAGGTGTACACCCATGCTATTAAGTCCCATATGGTGAACGTATTGTCATCTATCGCGCACATTTCCCAACTCCGGGCTGCTACCGAGAATTTCCTTCTAGAAAACCCAAATAACAGGACCTAACGCTCATCAGCCGAGCTTGCAGTCACAAGAGCAATGAGACCAATGAGGCAGTAAATCATACAACGGTGGGGTCGGCCCGTAGAGAATTAGACTTCTGCGCCTTATGTCGTGCGTTCGTACTACAAAAGAAAAGTTTTTTTTTAATGAAAATATGATGTGAAACGATGTTAGTCATCCGCACCTAGTCAGACTCGTATAAGCTGAACCCCAACATTTTATTTATATTAAGAAAACAGGTATAGATATGGTAGACCACTCACGTAATTTCCGCTGTCACTCACACGCACCCATCCTGCCTTAAGAAGTGTCTTTAGGACGACTCGCCCGATTTCCGCCTGCTTTCATGAAATCCCTTCAAATCTCCAAACACCACACACTACCACTCTCAATCCAACTTTCTTAGCATTAATATAAAGTTCAATTTCGTGTGAAATCAAAATGTCATTTCTTTACGTGAAATTGGAAAGGTCGCGTTTAGGTTTTGTGATAAGAATTCAGTGGTATAGTGTGTTCGAGTGATGGTGTGTCTGATGGGCTTTGTATGGAGTGCGCAAAGATTTTTAGATTATAGTATTATTACATTTAATTTAAGGAAAGGTAGAACAAGGCCATCTAGCTTAAAAAATTTAATGTGTGACTTGTAAAAGTGTCTATAACAGATGTAATTACATAAATATATATTTTTTTTTTTACTATTTTCGAATGATAAAGATCCCACGATGCAGAAATAGTGTCATTTATCTCGCTACAACATGACTAGATGCAGATAAATAGTACCTAACAAACTGCAATACCTGCAGCTGTCAAGATAACGTCACGAATTCTGTATTGCGCAAGCAACAAAACGTCAAACTATAGCATATTATTATCTGTTACAGGTTTGGGCCGATGTTTAATAAAGCATTTGCCAAGAATTAAACTCAAACTTTTAACAGATTTTGAACAAAAATCTGCAAAATTTCCTCGCCCAGCTCTGGACAGCCACGCTAAACGAGAACTTACTACGATGTTTTTTTTTATATTGAACTCCTTAAGCTGCTTTTTCACCGGCGAGGCGAGGCAAGACAAGATGGAGTAAAATTGTTTGGCAATATTTCAATCTTTTCCTGGCGGAAGTATGAATTGGAGAGGATGAGCACGATCAGAACTAAAAACTTTATTTGTACAATATTGAAGCATATTCCTGCGTGCATAAAGTGTTTCCATCATTCCTATTTCGTGATGGACAGCTAGCGCAAGCTTGCAATGGCAATTTGTGGTGGAAATGAGACGGCGAGATTTCTAATGCCTTATTGGTCGCAAACACAGCTGCTGAGTGTGTGGTCCTCAGGTCGATTTCCGAGTCAGACAGTGTTATCGGGTTTTACTGCTTAAAAACTTCCAGGCCGGACTTTGAAATTGTGCCCGGTAGATAAAAATAGGCTCGCCACTTGGGAGTCAATAACAGAATTGTTGAAGTGTGGGTGTACAATAGTCAATAAGCGTGATAGAATTTTATGTCATAACTTCATGAGAATTTGATTCTCGTCTCGTCTCGCCTCGTCGATGGAAACACCCCTTTACACGGAAACTCTTCATGTCTTTTGTTTAGTTGAACAAGCGAAGTAGTAGCCAACGATGTTGAACTTTTAACTTCGTAACGTGTGTTCAACGTTTACTTTACCAAGTGGTCTCAAGTTCTAGACTGCAATGTTTTAAAACCAGTACGATACAATTAATTTTGTATTTTTGTGAGACTTACTTAACGTTAATATGTCTGTCACCAGAAGGTATTTTTTATCATTTTTAAAAACTAACATGAATGTAACAATGTCAAAGTTTTTATTACTTAACATAGCATCACGCCTGTATTCCCCGAAGGGGTAGGCAGAGGTGGACACAGTTGTACACCCACATTTCACCAATGCTGTTATTAAGTCCCATGTAATAGGCGGTGAGCCTATTGCCATCTACCGGGCACAATTCCAAACTTCGGGCTGCTACTGAGAAATTCTTAAGCTGTTGCGTCAGTCATTAGCAGACACAATAGATTTTTATTGTTACAACGTACAGATCTGTACGTTACTGAGCCGAAAGGTTAACACTTTCCCCGACCCGGGATCGAACCCGAAACCCCATGATCAGCAGTCGCGCTTGAGACCACTAGACCAACGAGGCAGTTTTTATTGTTTATTATTAATTAAAACGGTAACACCAATTAAATTAATTAACATAGAAATTGAAACAATGAATGAATGGTATACAAAAATATTTCATATACTAACATACAATAGAGGACACCCTAGTATACTTCCTCTCACAAAACATCACACATACACGCAAAATTCTACTCCATTCATCGCCAAACAGATCACATTCAGGATTGGTGGTCAGGGGGGCGTTGAACATCCTTAAAGTACGATACACAGGGGACTCAGCTCTGGCGACAGTTTTAGATGACGGCGGCGCAAACAGATTGTGTCGACGGCTTCGGCGATGTCCGATGTATTTGTCGGGAACAAATGGCCGACAATTTATTTCAAATAGGCAACATTACATACACTTATGATACGTTAATTGATTTTAGTTGCACGGTTCCAAAAAGTTGGTCTTATGGAGAAGAACCGGCAAGAAACTCCATAGACACTCTTTTAAAATAAAGTAATACAATCTTGCATCTTTGCATTGTTACACTGTTAAGTTCATGTGCAAGAACAATGTGTGAGATGTAATATTAATAAATAATGCTACGAATACAAATTATTATTAACATTAATTAGTTAAGTCACATGAATCATTAATCTCTACATTGAGCTCATATTACATGATGTTTTGTGGGAAATTTAAATATAAACAAATAAATTAAATATATACAATTAATTTATTTAAATATCAGACAGGCTGCCGGTCATAAAACATAGCCAAAACTTTAGCAGCATGCCAGATACAGGTATGCTGCGCTGACCTCAAATAAATTGGGATAAGGGCAGGGGGGTGATGATGGTGATGATATACAATAAACAATAAACTGCCTCGTTGGTTTAGTGGTCCGTAGCGCGACTGCTGAGCAGGAGGTCTCGGGTTCGATTCCCGGGTCGGGCAAAGTGTTATTGAGTTTTTCTGTTAGGAAATTCTCAGTAGCAACCCGGAGTTTGGAAATGTGCCCGGTTGATGGCAATAGGCTCACCACCTATTACATGGGACTTAATAACAGCATTGGTGAAATGTGGGTGTACACAATTGTGTACACCTCTGCCTACCCCTTCGGGGAATACAGGCGTGATGCTATGTTATGTATGTTATGTTATACAATAAAACCCAAGAGCAGTCACATAAAAGAAAAATCGAAAAAATATCGTTACAAATATAACAAACATACACATATTTAGAACATACTTAGAACCGACTCGTACCTGACCAATTTTCAATTTTCAATTTCATTTATTTATTTTATTTATATGGGTACAAATACAAATGGTTTTATACATTATTGAGACCATTGCTATATTATGCAAATAATACTTATGGCAAATAATTTTGCATAATTGCAAACAAATGCATGTAAATTATAATAAAACAACTTTTAAGCGGATTGGATTAAGTGGATGTGAGGACTGCCTCCTTCTCCTTCTACGACTACGAACGCTGCAAAGTGTTCGAAACGTCAGGAAAAACAAAAACAATAATACAGACGATTAATCTGGTTAAAAGTTGTTTTTATTATAATGTGTAGTGATAGCGAAAACCTAAGATATTACTAAATGCATGCAAAATATCGTACAATATTATAATATAATTTACCAATATTAAGAATAAGAATATTTATTTACCAATTAATAATAACAAATTATTCGATAGATGTTTATTAATAAGTTTAAATTCAAAGACTGACCTTCAGTTATTCATTTACGGAATAGTATGCTTTTTCAATTAGTAATTTCTTTATGTTGTTTTAAAACACATTATTATCCGTAATTTGAAGCAACGAAGTTTGTAATTACAATTTGCTATTGTAAAACGAAGAAAGCAGCTAAAGCCGTTGTAATCATAACTCCAACCATTAAACTGGGACCATCATAAAGGCCAACACGGCTGTGTTTGCACGACACAAATAATTGGGCGATAATCGTTTGTCCAACATTTGATCCAACACCTCCGGGAGCGATACGTTTGCACAAAACGGTTTGATCAAATATTCCGTTCAACTCATGCATAAAACATATGAATACAGATTAAATGTTTGTTGTTGAACTGATATTGTGGATGTTATCATTTTGATAGAGTAAATAGTAAGAACTGCCTCGTTGGTCTAGTGGTCTCAAAGGTAGCTGAAAATGAAGTTATGGGTTCAATTCCCAGGTCGGGCAAAGTGTTATTAGGATTTTCTGTTAGGAAGATCTCAGTAGCAACCCGGAGTTTGGAATTGTGCCCGGTAATGGCAATAGAGTCACCATCTATTGTACGTAACGGCAGCGAACTTTGGTTTACTTGTTGTAAACTTTCGGGAAGACAGATGTTAGACTAAGTCTACCACTGCCACGCATTCCTCTTGGAAATTACCTAAAATTCGTACTGAACTGTTTGGATTTGCGTTCATAATACGTACTGCCTATGAATGGAACTTCCTGCACCACTCTAAACAAGGAATCTTCTAATAGAAAAAAAACTTTTTCAATTTAACGCTCAGATCAAGAGCGGCTTCTTGCATCAGCTAGATTAACGTAAGAAACATTTACTCAGTCTATAGAAATTATTATAGATGTTGGCCATAGTTAGCCTACACGGACACTTAACTATGCACAATCAGATGGCATAGTATCGGTTTGCTCAGTATATACAGGCTGTGGTTTTGAACAGTGGCCATATTGTAGGAACATATACATCAAAAAGTTATATGTTGTATAAAAATAATTAAAACAATAATATCCAAGAGGTCAACGTCCTATTCGTCTCGTAACAGCTAACGCTTTTCTGTGAAATTTTCGTATACGGCCTTTGTCGGCGCGCGGTGCCGTCCTTGTACCTACTGCGCGCGACGCGGCGATGGCTATGACACGACGTATACGCAAAAAACAGTAAAAGTGCGAAATTAATTCGATTTTCTAAGGTATACTTTTTTTGATTGTTTTGTAATCAGTTACACCTATAGATCCACCTCCTTCAATTTGGCTACTGTCTAGAACCACAGCCTGTATATATATATATATATTATATTATTTCAAGCATTAACCTACATTGCTCTCTGATATCTATGATCATAAAATGTAACAAAGCAAGACTGTACTATTATTTATTAATTTAAAAAGAGTGTCTATGGAGTGCCTGCCGGCTCTTCTTCATATGATCAACTTTTTGGAACCGACCAACTAGAATCATTTGACGTTACTTAAGTGCATGTAATTTTCCTATTTGAAATAAAAAACTTTTGACTTTGACTTAACTTTGGTGCACGTGCTGAAGCGCAGTGCTGGCAATCTCGGGACTGACGCCAGTCCAGTCCACCGCCCGCAGTCCACACCTCTCAGTGGCTGGAGATCAGCGTCCTCAGGCCAAAATACTAAATATCGCCGTCACGCTCATGTTATCCGAAGATCTTGCAGTGAGCTAGCGTGCTGATCAACTTAACTTCCTACTTATTAAAAGAGACATATTTACTCTGCGGTGGTTATATTACGTTATAAGAACCTAACTCCAATCTATTTTACAGGCATTAGTATTTACAAGCAATTTGTAACCATTAGTATAATTAGGTGTCAATTTATTGTTGGATAAACCGTCGGAAATCGTTTGTGGCTATCGGCAATGTACATAAAAAGACAATTTCTATGGATAATTTTGGTGAAAGCAATGTTGTGAGTTGAATTATTTTGGATAATTGTATAATTGTGGTTTTACTTGTTTAGAATAATTTGATGTTTTCGTTGGGTATTTGTTTTCAATCAAGTAAATAAAATACAGTTGTAATATAATTGTTCATCTCAGAAGTTAGACTTTTCAACTCCCGCGCGGCACTTGTGTAAAAAAGTGTTAACGTATACAGATAAATCTCTAAAGTTATAAACTTTTGTGGAAAAAGAATACGGTCGCGACAAGATTCGAACCTGCGCCTCCAGGATAAATACTCCAGGTGCTCTGACCGCTAAGCCATCTCGACCTCTGCTCACCACCGCGAATTCTTCTCTTATCTGCCTGTGATACAATGATTTTCATTAGTACAGGTACCAACGATACTCCTTTTCTGTCGTTATCACTTTTTACTAGCTAAACTGTTTTTCTTTTGATCCTTGTAATTTGTTTTTTTTTTTCTGAATAAATAAACTAAACTAAAAAAAACTAAAAACTAAAAAAATCTTTACACGACTGCCCAAAAAAGGCAGTCGGGGTGGATAGTACCTACCGTAGAACATTTTCTTATAGTAATAATTGGTTATATCCATTTAATTCTTAGCTTAAGTGAATATATTTGACTTATATATTAACCCTTTCAAAGGAAATTACTTAAAAAATTTGGACCATATATATTTTGTTTTTATGTTGATTAAATTACACATCCTTTGTTGAAATTTAAAAGTCTTATATTTTATTATATTTAGTGCCCTAAAGGTTTCTTTAAAAACCTTTTGTGATGCAGGCTTGTGTCTTAATACTCTTGAAAACGTCATAACTGCCCTGCGGGTGTCGTGACAAAGGTTAGAGGTTCAAATCCCAGATAAGCTTATATTTTGACGCCAAATATAAAGAGGTATTAGTGTCAGATATAATAAAGTATATATATATTTTTTATGTTTATTTAATGGCGGCGTTAAGCCCATTTATGTTTGTAGCTACTGGAACATTTATTGAAGTAAAATATCGTGAGGAAACCTGGATTTAATGGTCTGAAATCACCAACTAGCAGCTAACGCAGCTGAGCTCACGTGTTGATTTGAGATCTGACACGATTCCGTGCAGGAATCGAACCTGCGACACGCAGCGCAGCAGTCGGTCTCTTGACCACTGCGCCAACCGCGCTGTCTCTGTATGAGAAGAAACCCTTGTCCTGCAGTGGGACGTTTAGCGGCTGTGTTATGGATGGGTAACTATTATATGAGGACCATCATACAAGCAGACGTCACAGAAAACCACAAAACTTCACAGCAGTACCTGAGTAAGCCTAGTACCAAGAGTAGCAAATGCTACGGGCTCCGCGCATAGAGGGGCCCCAGGCAACACCGCCTAAATTAAAAAATAAAAATAAGATTGGAGCATACAAATATATTTTGGTTTTGACGTTGGTATCAAAATATACATTTCAAAGTTACAATATTAAATGGAAAAAGAATACGGTCGCGAACAGGATTCGAACCTGCGAGCTGGCTAGCGAACCAATCTAATCGCTAAGCATGCGTTAATGCTTTTTCAAAGACATATCTTGAATTATTAAGGTAATTGCATTCTTTACGACATTGTATTAGCTGCAAAGTTAGTAGTGTCGGTTCAGTCACTTGTATAGGTACTGAATTGAGTGCAATGACGTCGCCATAAGACGTGTTAAAATATGGAAGAAGAATTCGCGGTGGTGAGCAGAGGTCGAGATGGCTTAGTGGTCAGAGCGCCTGGAGTATCTATCCGGGAGGCGCAGGTTCGAATCCTGTTCGCGACCGTATTCTTTTTCCATTTAATATTGTAACTTTAGAGTTCGCTAAGCATGCGTTAATGCTTTTTCAAAGACATATCTTGAATTATACATTTCAACATTTATTTATTTTAACACATTTTTAAAAGTGAGCGCTGCCCACACTGCCCCTTTTGAATATACCAAATATTTTGATTTCCCGCACAAGAAAAATTACACAGTAAATGTGCAATGTTTTTTTTATAGAAACACGAATAAAAACAGTCTAGTAATTAGTTTATACAGTCTAGTAGTTAAAGTTATTATATTAAATGGAAAAAGAATACGGTCGCGAACAGGATTCGAACCTGCGCCTCCCGGATAGATACTCCAGGCGCTCTGACCACTAAGCCATCTCGACCTCTGCTCACCACCGCGAATTCTTCTTCCATATTTTAACACGTCTTATGGCGACGTCATTGCAATCAATTCAGTACCTATACAAGTGACCGAACCGACACTACTAACTTTGCAGTTAATACAATGTCGTAAAGAATGCAATTACCTTTATAATACAAAATATGTCTTTGAAAATGCATTAACGCATGCTTAGCGATTAGATTGGTTCGCTAGCAAGCTCGCAGGTTCGAATCCTGTTCGCGACCGTATTCTTTTTCCATTTAATAATAACTTTAGAGTTCGCTAAGCATGCGTTAATGTTTTTTCAAAGATTTATCTTGAGTCTAGTAGTTAATTAGTGTTTGAATGATTTATATGCATCTGTAGCTACTGGAACAAATATTTCAAGCACTTTAGGTGCCTGAGTTGCCCGCGTCCGTAGGAGTGCACCCTTAAAATGGAATCCTTACTCGTTGCCCCTGGGTTGCCCAAAACAGGCAACACAACTCTGGTGGGAGATATCATAAATTAACTAAGAAAGTACAAAAAACATTGATAAATTCACATTGGGACATGTCAGGTTTGAATACACAACCTGTGGCTCGAGAGGCGGTTCTGTAACCACTCGGCCATGACATCTAAACTAAAGAAGTAACTAAAATACTAATTATATTCCTGACCAAATTTTCAGTCACGACGGCCTCCACCATGCACAAGTGTATGAGCAAACACAGGTGCACTGCCTCTTCCTTCACTCTCATATTCCGATGGGACGGCAATCCGACACGACCGGAGAGAGTGCAGGCGCAGGACCGACGGCTTTACGTGCTCTCCGAAGCGCAAGGGTATCACACTGCCAACTCCCTAACTCCGGGCTGCTACTGAGAATTTCCAACCTTACCACTAAAATACATCCGATGCAAAACAAAACGTGCAAAAGGGACCAAAGGCGGGACCAACCATCTTCGTCAAGGTATAAAGTTAAGTTAGGAGGTCTATGTCTGTCAGAAGTCTAAGTTGTTCAGCTCCATGAACCACCAGGGCCAGACCACACAACAATGCGACACTATACACACTCATAGCTAATAAATAACTTATTAATCCTCTATAGTTTGTATTTTCCACTGATATGACTTGTATACGTAAAAAGCAACGGATTTCCGTGAAATCGATTATCTTTATCGATTTTTTATGAGTATATTTAGGAAACTACATAATTTAACTGCATATTTGTCGAAAAATAATAGTGTTTTATTATTTTTGCGTGTTCAATTTGAATACACTGTAATCAAAATTTTTTTTTTTTTACTCATATGCCTGCATACATATATAAACTCACGCCTCTCTTACATGAGGCAGAAACTACAGAACCCCACCTGCTACAATCCTTAGATATGCCTTTTGCTTCGACCACGGTCATACAAACGCGCCGGTTGCGAGTATAGAGGGATATAACAATAAGGTCAGTATAATGCATTGTATTTATATTCACGTGTATTTCATATAATTTTGTCGTATACATGTACCAACCGTGTTGACTATTTATTTATTTATTGCAATATAAAACGTAAGTTTACAGTATTAAAAAGCACTTACATTTATAGATATATAAACTTAAAATTAAATTAAACATACAATCAATTAATAAATAAAATTCAAATTCTATACAAAACATATGTGAGCAATGTAAAAATAAAATAAATAAATTACCAGCCCATAACTGTCCCACTGCAGGGCAAGGGCCTCTTCTCGTACAGAGAAGGCACGAGCTTAATCACCACACTAGCTCACTGCGGGTTGGCGATTTCAGTCTTCCACAAAACCAGGTTTCCTCACGATGTTTTCCTTCACCGTATGTCTGTTATGTCTTAGATAAACTAAGAAAGTACATATGACATTGAAGAAGTCACATTGGTACATGCCAGGTTTGAACCCACAACCTGCGGCTCAGGAGGCGGAACCGAGAAAAGGCGAGGCCGTAACCACTCGGCCACCACGACACCGTGACAATATAATAAATTAAAAAACATTACTTAGAAATAAATACATCTGCTTGCATATTTTACTGTTGACTTAAAGCCACTCAAGTACCGCCAATAGAGCATATCATGACGACATCTAAAGCGATATCTCACCATCTATTACTTACGTCTCACAACGGCAATAGGTTAAAATTGTGGGTGTAAAACTGTGTACAACTCTGCCTACCCCATCGTGGAGTACAGGCGTGATGCTATGTTTTCTCAAGCGATTTACGGTCTATGACAAATGCAGAACATGTGTTCAGCTGCATTTGGCATTGCTCGCGAGCCGTATACATGTCGCAGATGGATTGTAGAATCAGCTGTTTTGTAAAACTGCTAGCTGATTTACAAAACAGTACTGTTATGAAAAACAGCTGAACGACCTTTAGCGGTTTTACATAATTACTGAACTATAACACGCAGAATTGAATGAACGTTTTGCGTTTATCAATGCAGTGGGTCAACGATCAGAGATTATGTAAAACAGTGTGAAATGAACTGTCAGATTGTTGATTTTAGTTCGAAATTTTGTCGCATATGGCTCTGTATGTCTGAACAATAATAACCTAAATTTATTTTACTTGTCAATAGCAAAAAAAGATGAAAATGTTGAATGACGTAAATACTAATCCACTATAATAGTCGACAATATATCGGAATTATGAAAGAAAATAAACGAAATTGATCCATGAGCGAGCGAAACGAGCTCGGGAGTGTCGTGTATCCCGACACCGACAGGTTAGGTTCGAAGAGGATGAACGGGGGCCAGTGAGCGAGCGTAGCGAGCGAACTACCCCACATTTTAGTGACCGTCAAAAACAGCATTATATATTACATATTTTATAATGCTACCGACCTCGTGAGTCTCGGTCACAGCGGTCTATCTCCACGAAGACAAGTACGCAGGAGATATTATAGAGCTCAAGTGTATACACAAACACAGGTGCACTCCCTCTTCCTTCGCTCTCATAGTCCGATGGGACGGCAATCCGACACGACCGGAGAGAGATTAGGCGCAGGACCGACAGTTTTAGGTGCTCTCCGAAGCACGGGGGTGTCACACCGCCAACTTCCTAACTCCAGGCTGCTACTGAAAATTTTACTAACAGAAAATCCCATTAACACTTTGTCCGACCCGGTTATCAAACCTCACGTTCGGCAGCCAGGTTTGTGAGTAATAAAGCGGTTTCTTAATTCTTGCTAACATTTACTTTTAAGCAGCCGCGCTTCGGTTATTTCTAACTTGAAGTCAGCCGTCTACAGCGTCAAACGCGCCATCAACCTATAAATATTGAATTTATTTAAATTTAGATCCAGCATGAATCTGTGAATTTGATTAAATTATTTGATAAACTGAACTGTTATTTAATTAATATACCAACACGCCTGTATTCCCTGCGCCTCCCGGATAAATACTCCAGGCGCTCTGACCGCTCAGCCATCTCGACCTCTGCTCTCTACTACGATTTCTTTCTCCACATTTTTTTATACGACTTTTGGTGACGTCACCTATCTATTCAGTCGGTTCGGTCACCTATATAGGCACTGAATAGATAGCGATGACGTCACAATAAGACATATTAAGATGTGGAGGTATAATTCGGAATAGCGAGTACAGGTCGGAATGACTTAGTTGGCAGAACACCTGGAGTTTTTATGCTGGAGACTTAAGTTCAAATCCTGCTCACGATTGTATTTCTTAACCACAAAAACTTAATATTTTTATATGGAGTTATGCGTTTAAAAAATTTGTCTGTACAAATATCAATTTCAAGCTAATATGCACCTTATTTACTTTGGTGCTTATGTTTTTTTACATTCATTACATTTATGAATGTAATGAATGTTGCTCAAAAGTAGCCCAGTCCATGAAGTAGACCCCATAGACAATCACAATGCATCACATGTGAGACACGAGGGCAAATATATATTATTATATTAATAAAAATATTAAGTTAGCGAAAGTAACCGATTAAAATGCTTTTTAATATACATAATTGATTTCACAGAGAGCTACCTGCCTTATATATAAAGTACTGGTGGACAGTTTAATGCTACAGAAGATTCAGAAGTATTCAACAATGAAGGTGTACGCGTTTCTGCTCTCTTGTCTAATTCTGGTCGGCGTGGAGGCCGCCCATCAAGAAAAGTTGAAATGTATGTATTCTAGTAATCCTTAACTTTATACGTAGCATCACGCTTGTATTCCCTAGGGGGTAGGCAGAGGTGTACACAGTTGTACACTCACATTTTACCAATAAAAATATTGCCATCAACCGGACACTATACAAACTCCGGGCTGCTACTGAGAATATTTTTTTAACAGTTACATACCTTTACTATTTCCTAACAGAATAATTCAACATCACTCAACAGCCGCAACTAACGACCCAGGGTTTAATAATAACATCATCAGTGAAATGTGAATCTAGAATAGTTCACCTCTGCCTAACCCTTCAGGAAACAGAAGCTTGATAATATATTTGTAGCGACATCTATCTCGCTACATGGTAACTACGCGCACAACACTCTGCATCGCGCAATCAAAGTTTGACGACGAGTGTGTATATATACGACCTCCCAACATTAACCGTTGGGCCGTGGCCCGCCAGGCAATATCACCCGCCTGGTTGGAGGATCCTCCCTTTTCTATGGAGGAACAACACTCCTCGTTCCACCATACTGGTGACCCCGACATATAAAACAGTATTTTAATCACCACGCTTGGAGACGATTTGGTGATTACCCAACCTCAAAAAATATAGAACTTTAACAGTCATCTTTAGATTAATTAAAGAAAAACTACGCGCCCAGCGTGCGTAGCGAGTGGACGCGCGGGACGGTTTTGCTCATACAATATTTAATTACGCCAATGGGTTTTACACCTTACTTTAACTGAATATATGGTTCATTATTAAGTGTGAATAGGTGCAACAAATAATTAGTGATACCTCAATCATACGTGTGAAAGAGACGGTGCGTTCGGCGGCACGCGGATCGGTCGTACTTTCATAAAATGCATTTATATTCATTGTTATTATATTCAGAAATTGCATTTATATTCAAAAAACGTGTCTTTTCGTAAAAGAAAATCACCTGACGGTGTTTTTGTGCAGCAGTTTAATGATTTCAAAAAGATATAATGAAAGAAATTGCTGGAATCTTACAAGAATCAAGCAGACAGCAAAATGAAAGCATTAAAACTATAAGTGAGAATATAATTATCCTCTATTAACGAAAAATTACAAAATATGAAGACTACGACCGATCAGCTAATAGCAGAAAATAAAAATATTAAAATACAAATTGTTACACTAAACGCCACTGCGAAGCTAAATGAAGAAAACATTGCATTCCTCCAAACTGAGTTTAACCAACTAAAATCAGATTCCACAAAATCGGCAATTACAGAATGTGATCCGCAAAGTAAGTGTTTTTTTTTTTTTTTAAGAACTCCAAGACAGATCAGATCGCTGCAAAAACATTATAATATTAGGAATGCCTGAGAAACACATTGATGTTGCCCAAGAGAAACGACGTTCAAAGATATGTGAAGCAGACAAAATCATGAAAGCCATATATCCAGACTGCCCTAACTGCTACGAGTTGGAAGATACGATGGCAAGAAAATACGTCCATTACAACTTTGCTTCTTCTCACAGAAAAAAGTTAAAACCATACTCCGAAACAAAAGTAACCTAAAAATGGATGGAATAACTATCTTTGTGGACAAAACTCCCTAACAGCAAATCTCTTCATCTTTACGACATTGTACTAACTGCAAAGTTAGTCGTGTCGGTTCGGTCACCTGTATAGGGACTGAATAGATAGCAATGACGTCGCCAAAAGACGTGTTAGAATATGGAATGGAATTCGCGGTGGTGAGCACAAGTCGAGATGGCTTAGTGGTCAGAGCGCCTGGAGTATTTATCCGGGAGGCGCACGTTCGAATCCTATTCACGACTGTATTCTTTTTCCATTTAATATTGTAACTTTAGACCTCGCTAAGCATGCGTTAATGCTTTTCAAAGATTTATCTTTAATTATACTAGTATTACAAGTTCCTCAAAATCACTAAGGTTTTTATACGCAAACGTTCGCAGTATTCAAATGGCGCAGCTTGAAGCCGAGCGTAAAAATAATTTGAAGTGTCTGCAAACCTTAGAGGAAAAATTGGAACACATGGAGCGTGGTACTAGATCGTCTTGTATTGAGATTAAAAATATTCCCGTAAACAAATCAGAATCCAAAGAAGCATTGTTAAATACTGTTCTCAAGATCGGCTCAACTCTTGACGTAACCATTCAATCTTCCGAGATAAAAGACATTTTTCGCGTAGGCTCCAAACATCCTGAAAACCGACCTATCATCGTAAACTTTACGAGCAATCTACGCAAAGAAAAGTTTATCGAAATGTATAGAAAGTACAATAAACAAAACAGACAACTGACAGTTGATCGCCTGGGAATTGCTGGCCCAGCTCACCCGGTTTTTATAGCGGAAAATGTCACTACTAAAATGAAACGCTTGTTCTTCCTCGCTCGCGACTATGCTAAAACCAACGAATTCAAATACTGTTGGATAAAAAATGGCAAAATATTTCTCCGAAAAAAGGAAGGTACCAAACATTTTATGATTAAGGATGAGTCTGACTTCCAGAAGATAGAATCTGACAAGTGACTAGGATCCGCTTACCGGATGACCAATATTTACCTTGTTAAGTTCGCCAGTGTTCAAGCATTCATTTATATTCTTATATTGTACTGTTTCTATAACATTAATTGTCTTCAGTTAAAAGTAGTTGTTGATATTATACTAAAATTGTTCTCCTGTACATACTTTCTATCACTCAAAACTGAATTTACTCAACACAAACATACACTTACACTAACACACACCTATTCTTTATTTCACAAAGGAAGAAATATTACTCTACTCATACAGCTCCGTCCTTTATTCTTATTAGTTTACTGGCTTTATGATAATATTGGAATATGTTTTATTCGGCGTCCTACACGTTGTGTTATTGTATGTGTGACGAGATATATGGTTATGGAATATCTGTTAATTTTTGGTCTCGGACATGGATGATAATGCAAAAATTATTGATGATATAGAGCAGTTATCAGTGTCAACATCATACCAATGTTCACCGGAACAAGTTAAATCATATTTATATAATATTAGTTACAGTTTTAAAATATTTCATATGAACATAAGAAGTATAGGCAACAGTATAAACTTCAATAACCTTCTCTTACTTTTACATCGGATTAAGGTACAATTTGATATAATTGTCCTGTCAGAATGCTGGCTCCGTAAATGTCCCCATATACCCCCTATACCTGGTTTTGTAACCTCTTGCTCTGAACATTCTAGTCAGAATGATGGCATAATTGTCTACACTAAACGAGAGCTTCAATTCACTGTTGATAAACCTTCACTCTCTGACGCAAATTGTCTGGTCCTCAAATATCGAAATGAAATAGCACTTATTGCTGTATACCGATCGCCATCAAATCGTAATATTGAAAACTTTGTTTACAGTCTTGATTTAATACTATATTCATTAAAAACTTTTAGAACCATTATTTTAGTCGGTGATATTAATATAAACATAGCTCCGAACTGTACTGACCCAAATACTGATATGTACCTAAACACCATTGCATCTCATGCTATGCTTCCTGCTTATCTTTTCCCTACACGCAATGATAGCTGCCTGGACCATATGATTATTAAATCTAACAAACCATCTATATCTTTAGTTCTCGATTCTCTTATTACTGATCACGCTCCAATTTTAGCATTCTGCAATATTAGTCTTGCCTCTCCTAAATCCTTTGCACGATCAAGGCGTGTGGATATAGACGCTTGTGTTAATACGCTTAAATCTACCGACTTCTCCTCTGTTTTAAACTGCTGTGACGCTGACACTGCTGCATCTAACTTAGTGAATATTGTATCTTCGATTGTTAATAAAAATTGTTCTGTTTCTACTATCCCGAGTAAAAATCGCATTATTAAACCTTGGGTTACACCGGGTCTTTTAAGATGTATTCGAAATAGAGATAAGTTGTACCGTAAAACAAAAAAAGAATTTAGTAATGAGACTTTGAAAACAATTTATACCCGATATAGAAATTTTTGTAACAATTTATTGAAGAAATTGAAACGCCAGTATGAAAGGACTGAATTTGAAAAACATCGAAAAAATCCAAAGGCTACCTGGAACCTTATTAAATTAATCTCCAATATTCATACAAATAAAAATTCTGCTAGTGAGCTCTTGTCAATCGCGGCTGACCCAACCCGTGCAGTTGACTTAGTAAACAGTTTCTTCTCAAATGTGGGAGCAAACTTAGCTTCCAAAATTGACAATTTGGTGGGCAATGGATCTGCGGATTTGCTTTGCGCTGGTGGGATGTGTCGCTATCCTAACTCAATGGCCATTTTTAATACAGACTATGAAGAAGTCGAGAGACTCATTATCAGTCTTAAACTGAATAGTGCTGTAGGCTGGGATGGCATCCCCGCAACCCTAATTAGTGCTGCCAGGAAGATTCTTATTCCGGTCATCTGTCATGTATTTAATCTCGTTTTGGCATCTGGAGTCTTCCCCAAGGTTTTTAAGAGGACCTTAGTTCACCCAATATTCAAGAGTGGAGACAGGGGCAGTGTCAATAACTATAGACCCATTTCAGTATTAACGATTTTTTCTAAACTCCTTGAAAAAATCTTAAACAGGCGTCTACTTAACTACCTCAATGTACATAATATTATTGCCAATAATCAGTATGGTTTTAGGACTGGCAAAAATACTGAAGACGCTGTCATGGATTTATTAGACACAGTAGCTAAAAATTTGAATAGTAAGCACAAGACAATCGGTATCTTTTTAGATCTTTCTAAAGCCTTTGACACTGTCTCTGTCCCTCTTTTGCTGGGGAAGATGGAACTCACTGGTATAAGAGGACTTTCACTAGAGCTATTCAAGAGTTATTTGGAGGATCGCTCACAGATTGTAAGAATAGATGATTACACCAGCAAGGAAATGTTTTTAAATTACGGAGTCCCGCAGGGTAGTGTCCTTGGGCCTACCCTGTTTTTAATATATATCAATGACCTTTGTGGGCTCACCCTTCCTAATTCCAAAATGATTATGTACGCTGATGACACTGTTCTACTTGTACATGGCAGTGATTGGACTGAGACTCTCGTCAATGCAGAGTTGGCCCTACACGCAACTATGAGATGGCTTGCGCGGAACATGCTTACCTTAAACTTGGATAAAACTAGCTTTGTTACATTTAGTTCAAGATCGGCATCACAGCCTCCTTCCCTCCTTACCTTGACAGCACACAAATGTAGTTCAGTTTCTAACATTCATTGTACTTGCACCAAAATCTTGCGAACGGGTGTTGTTAAGTATCTTGGAGTTTTGATTGACGATTCAATGACATGGAGTCAGCAGATCAATGCTTTAGTACCTAGGGTAAGAAAATTAATATTTGTTTTTAAAAATTTAAGAAATTCTGCTGATTTCCCTACCCTGAGAACAGTATACTTTGCACTCGCTCACTCCATTATCACGTATTGTGTGACGGCTTGGGGCAATGCCGGTAAATGTCTCCTACTACGTCTTGAAAGGGCACAGAGGGCTGTTCTTAAAGTCCTGGCACACAAACCCATTCGATTTCCAACCAACGAATTGTACCCGTTGTGTAAAGTACCCACAGTAAGGCACTCCTTTGTACTAAATGTAATTTTACGAAAGCATTCTGAACTGGTTTTTGATCCTGAATTTGTAAGATGTAAACGTAGATCAGATAGAGTTTGCCAGTTGTGCTCAGCCAAACTTAAAACAGTGCGACGCCAGTTTGCGTTTTTTGCCCCCGTTATATACAATAAGGTTAATAGGCTACTTAATATTTATCCTTATTCTTCCCGTGATTGTAGAAGGCTCACCGACCAGTGGTTGTCTGGTCTCACGTATGAAGAACTAGAACATTTTGTAAGAACGTAAATCCATATTTCTCCTTTCACACCTCCGTACACGCGCGCAAACACACACACACACACACACACACAACACACACACACACACATAACACACACACAACACTGACACACACACACACACATACACAATTAAACATAATTTATAAAATTATATTGTAATATTTTAGATGTAATCTGGAACGCTGCTGTCTTCTTCCTCTTGGAGGTGGGCGTTAATAGCTGCGACACAGTTCCTAACTAATGTGGCTATTATCGAACACAGTTTAATTGTAAACCTGTTTTTAGTTCCAATAAAGATTATTATTATTATTATTATTATTATTCTTACACCAGTCAAACTTGATGAAATACAATGTAAAATCATTCAAATATACTGTACACATAAAACGAATGGTCGAGACGTGGATTAAGAACGAAAATGAAGCAATGAGGCAAGCAATACCGGACTATACTCATTACTATAATTATAGGAAGTCTTCAAGAGGGGGTGGAGTATCCATATACGTACATAACACTCTTAAGCAGAAGTTATTGGATGAACAATGTAAAGACAACAACCATCTTCTATAGATAAACTGTCACTGGATATCGTTTAGTATATAAACAACCAGCATCAAATATACAAGAATCCCTGGAAGTATTTGATAATAACTTAATACATAGAAAAAGAATCATCATATTTGGAGACATGCATCTGAATTTGTTAAGTAAAGAAAAAACAATCAAAGAGTACAAGAATATGCTGAAAGAAAATGGATTGAGAATATTGAATAAAATTGATAAAATAATGGCAGACGCATTACTAAAACCTCCAACACAATACTCGATCATGTCTGCATAACACTTAAATATAATGGTTTCCACTCGACTTTAATAGAAAACGCCATGTCAGATCATACACAAATTTACTTTGAAATAAACTGGCCCACAGTAGATCGACCTAAAAAGGTTGAATATGAAGCTATTCGTTATGACAACCTATATAAAAATATAAAGGACACTACTATAGACAAGTCAAGTCAAAGCATTTATTTCAATTAGACCATTTACAGGCACTTCTGAATTGTCAAAAAAAAAATACTAGTTGCCACGTTCCAATGTGTAGATTCCTGTGGAGAAGAACGGGCAAGAAACTCCACGGTTACTCTTTTTCATCAAACAATTACAACATTGTTGGTTACATTGTATTTATAACATAGAAATCATATGTGCGAACAATGTAATGTAAAGTCAATAGAGTCTAGTTACAATTCAAAACTTTGCCATGACAGTTTAGAGATGACCAGCCCCAACTAACGGCGCCCGTTCACGAACAGGACGCCAGCGTCAGCATCACTACTCAACTATATTGTAGGGAATCTAATGACCCAACACAAACGCCACCATCAACGGGACATTTGAGTGAGCATGACATACTCTAGCTGCCAGACAATAATCAAATATATATATTCGTGTAGAATATGTAAATGGTTACATGGTACTCACATTTACAGTATAATAAAAAAAAAATGCTAAACTATTAAACAAATATTAAATATTATTAGATTTAGGACTGCACAAAAGACAAAAAAAAAATACCCTCAATATTAAATAACAATGTCAAAAAAAAGAAAAACTACATACTAATACAGGTAAACGATGAAGTGATTTTTGACAATATTAGCAACTTTACGACGTTGAAAACTTACCTGTTGGATGCTATTTCTGGAAGCAAAGTAAAGAGGACGAACACATTATACCGACCGAGACAAGATTGGAGTAACAAACAACTTATTGTATAAAATAAAATAAATATTTTATGGCATAACCTAAAACAATTATCAACTGAAAACAAACAACTAGAAAATTAATACCTACAACTAAAAACTATGGTACATCAACAAATTCAATTAACAAAAAATAATTATTATCAAAAGTCTTTTAAAGATTGCGGAAAAAAAACCGCTTAAAATGTGGCAACTTACAAACAGCTTAGCCAATAACAGAATAAAACAAAATAGTTCAATTCCCGTTAAGATAAATATCCTCTCATAAGAAATCACCGACCCTCAAGCTGGTACAGAATGTTTTAATCTTTTCTATGCAAACATAGGAGCTGAACTCGCAAATAAGATTCCAATTTTAAATCACAGTAATAAAGCTCTACTAATTTCGAAAAACAACCCGGATAATACTGCTAACCTAACGCAATTCAAACCAGCCACAACTATTGAGGTAATTAAATTTAATAATAACTTAGATACAAATACTAGCTGTTGGAGGAAGAGTTTCCAGAATCATTAAAAATTGCAAAAGTCAGTCCAATATTCAGGTCAAGGAACAAAACGGATCCAGGAAATTACAGGCCAAATACATTGTTGCCAATTCTATCGAAGATATTTGAAAAGATATTGCATAACCGTCTAGGTGAATTTCTTGGGCCCATAAATTTTCTATCTAAAAAACAGTATGGTTTTCAACCAAAGTCAAATACCCTTGTAGCTGCGACTGATCTTGTAACAAAAATCAAATGCAACGTTGATAATAAAAATATAGCACTGGGAGTGTTTATAGATTTGAGGAAAGCATTTGATACGGTTAGCCACGAAATACTCTTGACAAAGCTAAGTAGTCTTGGTATTGCAGGATCCGCTTATAAAATGCTAAAATCTTACCGTAGTAATCGATATCAAATCGTAACAATTGATTATAAGAGCGAACCCTACTTAATTTTAGATACGGTGTACTTCAGGGCTCAATTCTTGGACCATTATTGTTCTTGATATATAAAAATAACATTCACGAAATTGGTCTGAAAGGAGACATTGCACTATATGCTGATGCCACTAGTCTGTTCTACTCAGGTACTTCAATAATCCAAATCATAAAGCAGGCCTAAGATGATTTAAACCTTTAACAAATATGGCTGGAATCAAACTTACTTACTATAAACATAGCCAAAACAAACTATATAATATTTACTGCAAAGAACAAAAAATTTGACAATATAATGACTTACATATAGATGGGTAAAAAATTCATAGAGTATATAAAAAATATGTCTTGGCCTAATACTTGACGATCAATGGACGTGAATGCCACATAGAGAAAACATTAAAAATAAAATTAACATCACTAATGGGTGCTGTTCGGGATATGGTGCGATGTCTCCCAAGACAAGTTCGCTATACAGTATATAATTCCATGGTCAAGTCTCACATTGATTATTTAATAGAAGTCTGGGGAACAGCTGCCAAGACAAACCTAAAAACACTGTAAATAGCTTAAAACAAAACAGTTAAAATTTTGTTCGAATATAATCGCTTAACGCCCACACAGAAAATTTAAGAAACGAAACTTATGAATTATAATAAAACAACTTTTAACCGGATTAATCGCGTGTATTATTGGTTTTTTGTTTTTCCTGACGTTTCGAACACTTTGCAGCGTTCGTGTTCGCAGGAGGACTAAGGTGTCAGGTGTCTCAACAGTTTATTTAAAATTATTTCAGTCTACCGTACATATAATTGATAAAATTCATAAAATTATTTTTGTCTCTGATACATGTTTAAAACTAAATCGCGACGGTATTTCCTAAGACTATCCCTGAGAAGAAATACCGAAACAAACTCAGGGGGTCTGTTATCTCCTGTTATATAATGTTATATAAACTTATGAATATACTACAAATATATAAATACAATACCAGTAAACTTGTAAGAAAAATTCTTACCAAAGATATACATTCACAAATAATATTTACAAAAATATTACAAACCCACAAAATTATAACGAAACAAGCAAATAACATCTGCCTCCCTAAAATCAGAACTAACTACGGGTAAAAGAATATCATGTATGAAGGTGCCTCGTGAAGGTGAAACTGCCGCGTTGGTCTAGTGGTCTCAAGCGCGACTATGCAGCATGAGGTCTCGGTTTCGGTTCCCGAGTCGGGCAAAGTGTTATTGAGTTGTTCTGTTAGAAAATTCTCAGTATCAGCCCGGAGTCTGGAATTTTGCCCGGTAGATTCAAATTCAAATTCAAAATTATTTGCTAAATAAGTGTACATTATACATAGGTCTTAATTGAAGTGGAACTTATAAACTTAGCAGCTCTTTCCAGGCATTGCAAATTCGCTAGAGGATATAATATTAATTGAGCTTAAAAAAATTATTTAGCCATAAATGTATAATAGATTATATAATTATAGTTAATGCGATTTTAATAGATCGTTATATTAATATTGATATCAAATTGTATTTTTAGTAGGATAATAGTATTGGCATTTATTGATGTATTATGTGATATTTATATTATTTTACTTTTATTTAGTCCTCATATTTATATCTTATATGTATAGTATTTTATATAATATGTAATGTAATGTTATTTATTAGTTTGATTTATGTTATTTATTTATATATAGATTTAGAAATTCTTCTACTGAATAGAAGCTTTTGTTTATTAAAAAGGATTTAAGTTTCCTATTAAATGCTATAATTCTTGTTTCATTTTTGATATCTTGTGGTAGCTTGTTATATATTGTTACATTTTAATTTTAGAGGGTGGAAGATATAACCGACTTTTGTGGCGCGTATTTATGGTGTGTGTATCTTGTATTTTAGTGAATGTGTGAATGTTTTTGAATACAAAATTGCATATGTCGTGTATATATATTGAGGGTAATGTGAGTAATTTGTATATTTGGAAGAATGGTTTACAACTTTCTCTATTATTTATATGGGCCAGGATTCTAATGCATTTCTATTGTAGTACAAAAAGTTGGTTTATATTGACGCTATTTCCCCACAATATTACTCCATACCTTAACCAAGAGTAGGCATATGCGTAGTAGGCTGAAAGAGCAGTTTTTAAATTTGTGCTGTGCTTTAGTTGAAAGAGGGCGTAAGTAAATCTTGAAAGTTTATTTTTTACTTCATCAATGTGGTTTTTCCAGTTAATATTGGTGTCTATTTGTATACCTAGCAGTTTAAAAGTTTCTACGGTTTCTATTGGTATGTTGTTATATGTTATATTTATTTGGTGAGGGGAGGTTTTATACGAACGAAATTGCATTATTTTTGATTTATTATAATTTATTTCTAGGTTAAGGTCTTGAAGCCAATGAGTAATAGTTTGTAGGGTGTTCTGTAATAGCTGGTCTAGAATTTCGGAACGTTCGCATTTTATTAAAAGGGAAATGTCGTCAGCAAATAATACGGGTAGGATCTTATTTTTGTCGAATGATTTTGGTAGGTCGTTTAAGTAGATTAGAAAGAGAACGCATCCTAGCACGCTTCCCTGAGGTATAGAGCAGGTTAGTGTTCTTGTGTTTGATCGGACTGTTTCTATTTTATGTGTTTTGTTATTGTGGTATTCTATTTGTACTATTTGTTTTCTGTTGTTTAGGTAGGATTTAAACCACTGGTACGCAGGTCCTCTCACACCTGAACCATACAGTTTAGTTAATAGGATATCGTAAGAGACTTTGTCATATGCCTTCGTCATATCCAATAGTATTCCAATTCCCGCTTTTTTATCGTTAATGTGTTGGAGGGCCATTTGTACGTATTTATATACTGCTGCTGTTGTGGATCTAGTTTTCTTAAAACCGTTTTGTGAATCGTCTAGTATGTTGTTGTTTTCTAGGAAATTATAGAGTCTATTGCACATAGCTTTCTCGAATATTTTAGAAAATGTTGGCAGAAGAGCTATTGGTCTGTAGTTGTTCGGAATATTTGTGTTATCTTTCTTATGGATTGGTTTAATTAGGGATATTTTTAGAGAGTCAGGAAATTCACCGTCTTGGAAACTTTGGTTTATTAGATATGTTAAAGGTTTGGAGAGTTCTTCGGCACATTGTTTGACTAAGATAGGGGGGATGTCGTCGATTCCCGAAGTGAGCTTATTTTTTGTAAGTTGTATAATTTTGTAAATTTCCTTTTGGTCTGCGGGACGTGAGATACATGGAATATATTGGTGGATTTATTACAGGTCGTCCCGTATTGTTTGTATTCGCGCTAGAAGTAGTCTCGCCAATTGTAGCAAAAAAGTCATTGAATATATTGCTGATTGTTACTGGGCATTCTATTTTATTGTTATTTATTGTTAGGCTTATGTTTTCATGTTTTTTAGGTTTTATTTTTCGTGTTTTTATGTTTATAATCTTCCACATGGTTCTAGTTTTGTTATTTGATTTTTTCATTTGTCTTATGTACTCCTGTTAATCCTTTATAAGGTAAGTTTTTGATTTTTGTGTTTTGTAAGGGTATGTGTTGGTTTAACTTTCCAATTATTTGTGAAATGAAATTATTATAGTTTACATTTATATTATTATTATTATGCATTATATTTTCCCAATTTATCTCATTTAGTGAATTTTTAAAATTTAATAATTTATTTTGACTAAATACTCTTTTTTTTATATACCAAATTTTATTAGTGTTATTGTTTTTTATAGCGTTTAATTTAACGTTTATTGCTTTATGGTCAGAGAGACCGTAGTTATGTATGTATGCTTTATTTATAATCTCTTTGTTATTTGTAAACAGAAGGTCTATGCATGTTGAGGTAGTTTTAGTTTCTCGTGTGGGTTCTCGTATTAATTGACAAAAGTTATGTGACTTCATAAAGTTCAGTAAATCTAGGGTTCGCGATTTTTTTTTTTGAGTATATTTACATTAAAATCACCGCCTATTATTATATTTTTATTTTTAGTCTTTAGTTTATTCAAAAGTTTTTCCATTTGGTCATAAAATATATTAATATCACGATCCGGTCGATATAAGCCTATTAATATACAGTTTAATTCCGGTATTTCTATTGCACTTAATTCAATTACAATTTTTTTAGAATAATTTACAATATCATTTCTTTCATTACAATTTACATTATCTTTTACAAAGAAACAAACTATCCCGGTAGTTGAATAGAATCACAATAATGGTAATCTTTCCATAGTTCTGAAAGTGACAAAATAGTGATATTATAATCTAACAATATTTCTTCGAGTAAGTCTATTTTATTTCCAATACTTTGGATATTCTGGAAAGTTATAGTTAAGCTAGTATCGAAATGTCCGGTTTTGGTTTTGGTTATTGCTTGGTGTAGGTATGTCTGGTTGCTGGGTATCACTTTGGGAGTGCTTCTCAAATGTACTACAATTTATTGTGTTGTCATTGTTTCTTGATTGGTTACTTGTGGTGGTGTTTTGGGTATTTTCTACTGTAGATTCTGTATATTCTGTATGGGCCGTA
Source organism: Xylocampa areola (assembly GCA_935421205.1). Lineage (NCBI taxonomy): Eukaryota > Metazoa > Arthropoda > Insecta > Lepidoptera > Noctuidae > Xylocampa > Xylocampa areola. The sequence goes on along the minus strand of OW285225.1, from coordinate 370,167 downwards.
ACTTCTTTGTCATTTATATATAACTTATTGTGTTTTATAACTGCATGTAGGCCATTATTTCTGGCTTCTCTTAAGTTTTTTCGAAGTTCGTTTCGATGTTGTAGTGACTTCTTGTCCAGGAATGCTCCAACTGTTAATCCTGTATTCTTAAATACTCTTCCGTTATCTATTATATATTTTGTCATTCTCTTGCTAATTAATTCTATAGCCAATGGTCGCTTACCTCGTCGTATTCCTATTCGCTTTATTTCTTCTATGTATGGGTTTATATCTATATTCATTATATCGTGAAACGCTCTTGAGACTCGGTCATATAGGTCATTTTCATTTTCGCGATGATTCTCAGTCAGGCCATATAGTACAATATTGTTTTCTTAATGCCTGTAGTTGTTGCTCAATGTTTTCTATTTTAATATTTAATGAGTTAATTTGTTCCTTTAAATTGTTATGAATATCTGTCAAGTTATTTTCTTTTTGTATCATTTCAGCTTGTAGTATAGTTAGTGTGTCTTTTAACTCCTTTTGGATAGCGTTTTTAACATCTTGAAGAATTGAAGTTTTAATTTTTTCTAGTTTGATATCTAATAATTGACTCAGTCTATCAAAGGTAATGTGGTCGTTTCCAGATATATTTAGTTTGTTGTTGTCTTCATTTGTGGGTGGAAGGGTGTCTCCTATGTACTCATCAACAGAAATATCATTTTGTGATTGGGTAAAGGCATTGCTGTTAGGTTTCCTTCTTCTGGTAACATTTATATCAAGTGGATTATCGTAGGTATTTTCATTCGGATTTACTCTTAGTGGGGTGTTTGTATTGTTACCTTTTGGCATTTTGCAAAGGCAATCTTGGCACATCCATTTATCTTATTTTCCATTTATCATTAGATTAGATGGCAATAGGCTCACCACTTATTACATGGGACTTAATAACAGTATTGGTGAAATGTGGGTGTACGACTGTGTACATCTCTGCCTACTCCTTCGGGGAATACAGGCGTGATGCTATATGAATATATATATAAATATATGAAGGTGTAAATTTGTACAATAAACTACCAAAGGATATCAAATATATTCAATCGTTTAACGTGAATAAGAAAACATTAAGGAACTATGTATTAAATGACACATCCATTTTTTTTTCTAGTGTTGAAAATCCTTCATGGACGTTGTGCCGGACTAAGTAAATAAATAAAAATATAGTTATATAAACCATTACAATAAATAAAAAAAAATATAGGAATATAAACATATCAATAAAAAGGCCTACATAATAATTTTAAGTTATAAATAAATGTATAAAATAAATATACTTAGAAAAAGTACACACAATAAATATCTAAATAAATAAATAAAAAGTCCAGGCCCTACATAACAATTTTATGTTACTAAATATAATTATATACAGGTATACTATAAGATACATTAAAAAATACACATTAAATCGAACAACTAACAATAAAAAGATATATTAATACATACTTAGTGCGTAAAAAGTTCCAAGCAGAAATCGCATCATAACTCGCACTATGGTAGTGGTTTTAGTAAACACGGTTCAACTACTGTATTAGCTAGCTACCCGCGCTCCTTTACAGTTTAAAGTCAAAGTCAAAAGGTTTTAACTTCAAATAGGCAAATTACATGCATTTAAGAAACGTCAAATGATTCTAGTTGCTCGGTTCCAAAAAGTTGATCATATGGAGAAGAGCCGGCAAGAAACTCCATAGACACTCTTTTTAAATAAATAATAAGTACAGTCTTGCTTTGTTACATTTTTGTGTTCAGAAATATCCGAGAGCAATGTAGGTTAATGCGTGAAATAATATAAAAACAAAATATATACTGAGCAAACCGATACTAAGAATGCCATCTGTGATAGAAACACAGGTTAACGCAATTTCTTCAGAGACTCAAGTTCTAGAACATTAAGGACTACATTGAGCTCGCATTTATAATATGGTGATGTTGGAACGACTATCTTTACTAATAAATTTAGATACAATGTCAGTGCAATGGTGCTATAATGGAAATGTCAAACTTTTAAATTCAAGCGAATAATTGATATTATTGTCAAGACAAGTCAATAAAACATTGTCAGTGACATAAAGTTTAGAAACGAATAATTATACTGACTTTTAGTAGAAACCACTAATCGCCAGGGAAGCCACATGCGCAGAAAAATAGTTAAAGCCAAACTTCCTTATCATCAATGTAGTCCTTAATTTTATAATAAGCTTTCTTTATGAGAACCGATTAAACATATGATTATAACTTTTTACCCGTGAGATCTGTGACAATTTTTGGTAGCTTATTATAGAAGCGTATACCATTGCCTAAATGTGATTTATTTGTTTTAGTTAATCTAAATTTCGGCACTACTATTTTTATTTAGTTACTAGTACCTCCTTTATTTTGTTTTTTTTTATTTGTGACTATGATTTTATGTTTTAAGTAATCATGTTGTTATTATATTGTGTGAGCAGATGTAATTTTAACCATTTTTATTATCAACGCACTTTTATTATCAAAATTGTTTAAGTTTTCTCGCTAAGTGAATATGTTATTCTTTTTGAAAAATAAATATCTTTAACCATAATAGGCATGATGACAGATTTTGAAATCTCCTTTTATAATGTATGTACATGTCTACCTTATCCGAAAAACACATTATTTCAACAATAAACTAAGTTTTAATGCAAATTATTGCATTTTAATCTATCTAATTTGATTTAACCGCGAAAACGCTGCTGTGTTGGCGCTGTTTTGACGTCATGCCACAGCATATTTAACATAAGTTGAAGCCATATAGTACGGTGATGATTAACATTTGACTGAGGCGTGACGTCATTTGCTGTGAGTGACGTTTCAGTTAAGATGGCCGATTGCAACATTTTATACTTTAATTTTATTGAAAATCTTATTAATCTTAAAGTTTTTAATAAATCTAGGTATTTTTTTAGAATCCTTTGTGTCTATATTAACCTCGAAAACCATTTATTTTTTGGTTCTATAATATTGCCATCATGCCTATTGTAGTTACAGAGTAATATACAACTGGAGTGTTACTGATAAAATGTATTGTGTGGGGTGAATGTACTATTATCGAATATAATTACTATCGAAAACGCGTTACTTTGTAATAAATCTTAAAATAGACACACCTATAACCTTCTTCAAAAATCGGGGTACCAAATGCAAAATCACTTTTTCAAATCCGACTAGTTCCTGAGATTAGCACGTTTAAACAAACAAACTCTTTAGCTTTTTATTAAATAAGTATTAGTTTTAGACAAGATTAGTTTCAAGTTTGAAAACAGTCAAGCAGCCCCGATTATCGTTTGTGCCGTCACCCAGTGCTGAATTACAAAAACACTTTTTATTTCAATAAGTGTACATTGAGTAAAACCGTACCCAATTAATTTTATTTAACTGTTCTTTTCAGTATGCTCATTCGATACGCAGTGCAAACCTCTCGGTCTAGGTGTTGATTGTTTTTGTGTAAAAACGACTGCTATCTTTGGATATTGTAAATGTGTGGGAGCTGACCACAGAAATGGTAAGAATTTATTAAATTTCTATAACTTTTTAGATTTTGAGGAATTTCAATCTCATAGAATATCTATAACTTAGCAGGCTTATAATTATTTTACTGGAAGTCAAAGACACACAACGAGCAGAAATCACCTTCCTTGCTACTTTCATTTGACAGGCGCTTGGCTGCTGAACGTGAGATCAAGGGTTCGATTCCTAGGTCAAGCAAATTGTAATTGGGTTTTGCGAAAATTATGATGACGTCAATGAAATAAGGGTGCATTTGGTTCGTGTTGTGATGACTTTGATGTGTCTGTGTTGGTTTGATTCATTGTATAAAGTTTTTGAAACATTGTTTTAGCTGTACATGTACATATACATAATCTTGTTTTATTTTTCAGAATGTTCTTCAAATGAACATTGCCAAAAATTCATTTATAAGGGGCAATACTGCTACTGCTCCAAGTACGATCCTAACAGGCCCGGCGAGTGTCAATGTATTTCATCAAATTCATTGGGCTCAAGTCGTAATTAAAACGTTCTATAATGAGTTTTAAAGCTTAAATCTTAATTCTGATTTGATTCTTTTATTCCGCATTTAGGCATACGAAGCTGTTAAAATGTAACATTACCTTTGTATCATCCTCATTGACGCAATATAATTTATGCCCATCACTGAATACAGGATCAAATAGAACACGCGTTGTGTCCAACATCCAATCAACCAATATCTCCATAACTACATTATGTTAACATTTATTCTACCTTTTCCTAATAAACATTCTGAATCGGTGGTCGTCACTTAATTTGGCATTGTTATTTATCTATCCAACCAACTATACTTCTATAGCCTCCGCTATATTGTTTCATATTATTCTCTATTGTTGTAAGTCAATCTTATCAAATATTTAATTAAGTAGCTGCAAAAAAAATATTGTTTTATATAACACATCGAATGTGACCACTCCATTTCTTATATAATCTATGTCACCATTTGTACTGAACGGTAAAATTATTCGATTTTGAGGCCAAATTGTGTCTTATGATTACTTGAAATAATATTATAAAATGAATTTGTTTGTAATTTTAGTTGTTATTATACTGATATCTACAAGATTGTGTAGTTAGTTTCTAGACTTTTTTACATGGTTTGTCATAATTGACATTGTTCTACTTAGACCGAACATTTCCGCTCGCGCTAATTAAAAATGAAATACGATTTTTATTTCTGTAAATATGTAGATCTGTTGAAGACATTTTTACAAGTCATTTTTATAAACTAGATGGCGCCGGCGTTCCCTATCTAACATCCCTGAAAAGAAACGCGAAACAAACTCAGAGGCGAACATCTTTTTAAAGTCCAGATATACGTAGTATCCAGGTGTAGCATGTAATGGACATATTTTTTTTCTCTACATTTTATATATTGAAAATAAATAGTAATCTTATTCTTAATTATATTTTAATGACTGAAATCACAAGTTGAATACATTTACCTGCAGGTCAAGTGTTATTTCCTGCTTATTTTGTTTTTTTATAAATACCACTTCACTTCACATCACAAACACAATGGAGTCTCTACAAAAGTCCATAAGCGAGATGATGGTAACATTCCAGACTAGAATGTCTGCTTTTGAAGAGGACTTGCAGAAGGCCCCATCAGCTCCCTCTAATACTTCCAGCTTGGCAACTGAATTTGCAGCTTTCCGAGCATTTATCATCCAGGCGCTCAACAGTCTTCAGCAACAGGTAGAAGTCTTAGCTCGCTGCACTGATAATTTGGAGATGCAGGGACGGCGAAAGATTTTGCTCCTGCATGGTGTTGCTGAGGATGCCAAGGAAGACACAGACAGTGCGCTGGCAGCAGTTGTACGTGACAGACTTCTCATAAAGGATTTTGGTGTGGCTGATATAAGACGGTGTCACAGGATGGGGAGGTCCATGTCTAATAAGCCCCGGCCTATACTGGTCAAGCTTGTGAGTGTTGCAGTGCGGGATAAATTATGGTTTGCCAAGAAGAGTTTAAAGGGCACTGGCATTACCATGTCGGAGTTCCTCACAAAAGGGCGGCATGATGTCTTCCTTGCAGCGCGCGAAAAATATGGTGTCACCCGATGCTGGACTAAGGCTGGCAACGTGTACGTGCTTGGTCCTGATGGCACGCGGCACCAGATTGCGACGTTTGCGGACCTGGGCGTACTTGAGCCGGAAGTAACAGGTATCTGTTCTGCAGAGCCTGATCCCATTAAGGCGGTGATCGCTGAGAGGCCGACCACGACGAAGGCAAGACGTGCAGCCGCAACAAAGAAGTGATTGTACCTACTGATCTCGACACACATCACTTGCAATTTGCTATGCATATTCCGGGTATATTATTTGTTTTTCTTACATCTCCTATGTGAGGTATTCTATTATTATCTTGCAATTATCATACACCTTCAAATATTTCTATTATTTTTGACATATTGTGTAAAATAAACATCTGTCAAATGTCACTGTCTGCTGTCAGTAGTAGCGTTTAGTTTCTTTCATTAGTAGCAGATATGGCATTTAATCAACTTTTTTATTTTTGACTCACTGGCTTTATGCCCGGACTAATGCAGTAAATTAATCAATGTTTTTTTTTTCTATCTTGTAACACGCAAACCGGCAGGTGAAAGTTTGTTTTTTAAAAAACTTGTTATATTATATATAAGTATATATCATATATTTTTTTATATACCTTTATTTTTTATATAAGTATTTATTAGTGTTTGACTATTGATTCCAGTGGCAGTGATAGTTTTTATTCTTTATCCAGCGACGATGACAGCTATGTCAGTGTTCCTTCACTTGCTGACACAATCACAGCACAGTTCTCTGATGTTCCCAGGAACTTTAATGTAGTTCACATAAATGCTCAGAGTATTCCGGCTCATTTTCCCGACTTGTTAGCTAGCTTTGACTGTAAGAATATTCATGCAATTCTTATTTCTGAGTCATGGTTAAAGCCATGCCTTCCTTCTTCTTTATATTCTCTACCCGGCTTTCGACTTATTGGGAACGATCGCTCAGTTGGCGGTGGTGGTGGTGTTGCAATATACCTTCGACAACACATTCAATTTACAATTCTTAATGTGTCATCGCAGCCACCACCTTCTAACGCTGGCGAGCATCTGTTTCTGGAGGTTGAGTTGCATCACTCCAAGCTACTTTTAGGCGTTTATTATTGTCCTTCCCTCCGCATTGACTTCTTTTCTTCCTTTGAAAACATCTTGGAAACCCTTTCTCCCTCTTACGGTCACAGCATAATCATGGGAGATTTTAACACTTGCCTCCTCAAAAACGATAACCGTTCTTCCTCCCTTCTTTCCGTCGTGCAATCTTGCAATATGGCAATACTTCCTTTGAATCCTACTCACCACTTTCCTAATTCCACTCCTTCTCTTCTTGATCTGATTTTCGTATCTTCCTTGAACCATGTCGCTAAGCATGGTCAGTGCTCTGCAGACGCTTTCTCTCACCACGACCTTATTTTCTTGTCTTATAAAATCCGCCCACCCAAGATTAAGCCTAAAATCCTCATGCTGCGCAATTTTGATGGTATTGACCTCGAGAATCTGTGTAAGGATGCTCAAAACATTGATTGGATGCCTATTTTGACTTCCACGGCTGTTGACAACAAGGTCAACCTATTTAACTCCAATCTCCTTCAACTCTACGACCGCCATGCACCTCTAAGGCCGGTAAAAGTCAAGCATCTGCCATCACCGTGGCTTACAAAAGCAATTAAGGATCTTTTAGAGAAGAAGGCTGCAGCGAAATTTAAACTGAAGTGTCGCCCATCTGACGCAAATAGGGCAAAATATGTAATGATACGTAATCACTGCAACAAGGTGTGTAGGAATGCACAACGCCAACACATTCACGCTTCTGTTCAAAACGGAGACTCAGCTAAGGTTTGGAAATTTCTAAGAACAATGGGTGTCGGGAAATGTAAACAAGAAACTTTCCTTAAAGACATAGATATAAACTCACTTAACGATCATTTCACTGCCTCGTCCAATTTTGACATGACAACAAAATTGAAAACATTACAATATCTTTCAAGTCTCCCGACTCCCAATTACTCTCCATTTGTCTTTAGTGAATTCTCTGCATGTGATGTTAAGAAAAGCATCTTATCAATAACTTCTAACGCAGTTGGAAGTAACTGTATCAGCCGTAAAATGATCATCCCTATCCTTGATGTCATCCTTCCCATAATATCACATATCCTTAATTCCTCAGTTTCTACTGGATATTTTCCGAGTGGCTGGAAAGACTCCCAGATTATTCCATTACCCAAAAAATCTAACCCTAAATCCTTTTCTGAATACCGTCCCATTTCAATCCTGCCATTCCTTTCCAAGGTTCTTGAACGCCTGACACACAACCAAATTAATAATTTCCTATGCAAGAACAATCTACTCAATCCTTTTCAATCCGGGTTCCGTGTTGGTCACAGCACTACCACGGCCTTAGTTCATATTACGGATGATATCAGGTCGGGCATGGAAATCGGTAATCTTACGGTACTTGCATTGCTTGACTTTAGTAACGCTTTCAATATCGTTGATTTCGATATTTTGCTCGGCATACTATGCTCTCTTAACGTATCTCCATCGGCGATACACTGGTTTCGTAGTTACTTGTCTGGTCGTCGGCAGCGTATTTGCATTGAGGAAATTTCGTCTTCTTGGTGTAATAATACTGTCGGTGTGCCTCAAGGTGGCGTTCTATCTCCTCTACTTTTCGCAATTTTTATAAATTCCATATCTGATCAACTACTTTCTTCTTACCACCTTTATGCAGATGATCTACAAATTTATAATAAAGCCCCCTTTACAAAACTCACTGAGGCCATTAACACCTTAAATATGGACCTGGCTCGAGTCTCACAATGGAGCAAAAGATACGGGCTTACAGTCAATCCCGCAAAGACTCAGGTAATTGTGGTGGGCAGTTCCAGGATGATTTCTAAGATTGACTGGACTACGCTTCCTCGAGTTTGTTTTGATAACACTTTTATTCCGTTTAGCGAACATGTTAAGAACCTGGGGCTAATTATCGATAGAAACTTGTCCTGGACTGCTCATCTGCAAGAAACCAGTCGTAAGTTGTTTGCTTCCGCTGGGTCTTTAAGAAGATTGCGCAATTTTCTTCCAATTACCACCAAAATTGCGTTAGCACAATCCCTTCTTCTTCCTATCCTTGATTATGCTGATGCTAGCTACCTTGATCTCACTGAAGACCAATTAGATAAGCTTGAGCGACTCCAAAAATTTTGTATTAGATTCATATTTGGCCTACGCAAATATGATCATGTTTCAGACTTCCGTATTAAGCTCAACTGGTTACCTATCCGCCTTCGCCGAAATACTCATATTCTTTCTCTACTTTACAATGTGCTCTTCCTTCCATCTACTCCTTCTTATTTAAAAAACCGTTTCCAGTTTCTAGGTGATACTCATACACGAGTCCTGAGATCATCGGAGAACCTAAGACTGAAGATGCCAATGCATTCCACAAAATTCATTGACAAGTCCTTTTCAATACAAGCAGCGCGTTTGTGGAATGCATTGCCGGTCTCTATTCGACGTGCCCAATCACTTCCAATATTTAAGAAATTGTTGAAGTTACATTATCTGTCTTTACCGTTGCCCTAAAATAGTTTGTAACACTACTCATAAGTTTATATATTATGTTTAATTATGTTATTAGTATGTTATACTATATTAATTGTAATAGTATTTATGTACACCGACAGCCCTTAATTTTTATTAATGTATCTTCTTTCCATCCTAAGGTTGCCTGGAAGAAATTGCCGTGTGCGATAAGGCCGCCCATTGTACTATCTCTATATAATAAGATTACTTAATGTATGTTCATGGTGTACAATAAAGAATAAAATAAATAAATAAATAAATAAATAATAATATCTTTAAGAGTGTAATCATACAGGGATCGTCTGGAATAGCCTTTTAAAGAAAGAGCCATGGCAGCTTTGAGGTGCTGTCCGTTTTTAATTTCTAAAATAATATCCACCGTCAATTACATGTTGTACCTGTTGATTGAACAGAGATTATAGCGGACAATAGAATTAGATATGTAAAAATAGCGTCGACAAGAGAATATAGAATACAGTATCTTTTTCATTCTGGCTATGGAAAATCTTGCGATTGACATCATGGCAATAAATGAAACTTGGCTCAGAGACCCCTCTCTGAGCCAAGTTTCATTTATTGAGGAGGGTCGCACGCCATCAGTGCCGAGCTACCGGCTGCGACACGTTCCGCGCTCGGCCGCCGTGCGCAGCCGCGGGTGTGGCGTAGGATTCTACGTGCACACCGGCGTACGCGTGCGCGCCGTGCTACTACGTGCTGCTACCTGACCATAATTAATTTGATTAATCAATCTGACAATAAGACTACTTTTCAACAACTTTCTGACATACTGTAACTTAACACAAATAATTTCTCAGCCAACACACTTTACTGATCACAGTAAAGCTTACAGAATGTAAACATAATGATAACAATGTTTAATTTATTCATATCAACATTATTTGATGTACATGCCCCTGGTAAAAACGTCTTAATTAAGGAAAAATCTAACCCAAAATAAGAATACATCACTGACACAGTAAAGAAATGATGAAGTTGCGTGATTAATCCTATATTTTATTCAAATCGACCAAACATAAAAATAATTATAAATACTATAAAGACCTCAAAAATATTGTCATAACTGCAATTTATAGCGAAAAGTGCATAAAATTGAAATTGTTTACTCTGTAAGTAGATCTTTTAAAAACTCTTTTACGTGTCACTATGATGTAGATGGCGTCGGCGTTTCCTATCTGACTACCTCTGAGAAGAAACGCCGAAACAAACTCAAAGGTCAAGGTCTCTTCTAAAGTCATCATTAAACATCCCTATGTGAGCGTAACCATATAGGGTACCTGGAATAGCCTTTTTAAGAAAGAGTCATATCAGTTTCGAGTTGACCTGTCGTAACTGACGGCACACATGCATCAGTCATCGTGTAGCTTAACCATGTTATAGGGAGCTCAACGACCTGTCGTAAGGCGATAACAGATCAGCAGAACATTTGCGTAGGCCATATAAAAACCTCAAAACCGCCAGATTACAAATCTGTATAACAATAAATAAAAATACTAAAACTTCCTACATGATGCTCAAATTCACAATTTCTGTAATATTTAAAATGTCTAAATTATAAATGTCAATAGTTATGATATTACAATGTCAATTTTATCTTATTAAAATGTAAAATTTTCTCATAATACAATGTCCAAATTTTATCATATTACAATGTCAGGTAAAATCAAAACAATTTAAACATTTTTCATATCACTCCCATGCCTTTTTATCGTTTAAACATTCTGAGATAGTGTTACATCTATTACGAAAGGTAAACTATGCCGAAAGGGCATAGTTTAGCTTTAATAGCTTTCTTAAATTTATTATATGGTAAATTTCTAACGTCAATGGGCTGTATATATTGACCCATGAACGAGTTGCTTATTCTGTGGAGACGAGTAGCATGAACAGCAAGGTTGTGTTTCTGCATGTGTTTGCGGACTAACATTAAGTTTTCATATATATATATTGCGAGGCTACAGTCAGAACATTGATCTCTTTGAATTTTTCTCTGAGGGAAACTGTAGGACCCAAGTTGTAAATACCACGAAAAGCCGTCTTTTGCAAGACAACGATGGTATTAATATCTGCAGAGTTTCCACACAGAAGAATACCATACGACATAATACTATGGAAATAACTGAAATAAACTATTCTGGCTGTATCCTCGTCAGTTAAATGTCTAATTTTTAGTTAAATTGGTCCGTGCATATTCCCCCCCCCCCCCCCCCACATTATTATAAATACATCTGATAACTTATGAACTGCCTTACATATTATCTTTAATAAATGTTTACGTATTTTTCCCACTATTTGGAAACGTGCGTTTATTACTCCTGTATATAGAAGTGGTGACAGAGGTAATGTAGATAATTACCGCCCCATCTCCATTCTCTCCAACTTGTCCAAGGTTTTTGAGGGTTTAGTGCACGGTGCGCTGTATCCTCATATCCATCGACTCATCATACCGGAACAACATGGTTTTGTCAAACGTTGTTCCACCACGACCAATCTCATGACATTCACTAATTATTTGTTTGAGAATATGGATAAGCAAGTTTAAGTTGACGCTGTGTATACGGACTTTCAGAAGGCATTTGACAAGGTGGATCACACACTTCTTATGGAGAAAATTGCTTTCAATGGGATACGAGGTTATTTGCTGCGTTGGTTTGTTTCATATATTTTTAATAGGACTCAGAGGGTTGTTGTCAATGGTTATGAGTCTGAGTCTATAGTTGTTAAGTCTGGGGTTCCGCAGGGTTCCATACTGGGCCCTCTTCTTTTCATCATATTCATCAATGACATTAAACACTGTTTTATTAATTCAAACTTTTTGATGTATGCTAATGACATTAAAATTTACAATTCCTGCAAAAATTTACAAGACTGCTTACTCCTCCAAAATGACCTAGATAGACTTCAGACATACTGCATTGAAAACAAACTCTTTCTTAGTCTTCCCAAATGTCACACCATCACATTTAAGAAGAATAAAAATAAAATCAATTTTAATTATTCTTTTAACAGCGTGCGCCTTGAAAATGTGAACGCAGTCCGTGATTTAGGTGTTATTCTGGACTCCTGTTTACACTTAGATAAACACGTTGACAATGTTGTAAACAAGGCCTTTCAAATGTATGGTTTCGTCATGAGATCATCTAGTGACTTTGTGCGACCCTCTACTTTCTTACATACAAGACTTTAATAAGATCTCAGCTTGAATATGCTGTCCCGATTTGGAATCCTTTTTATGACAAGTACAGCTATAGAATTGAGATGGTACAGAATATTTTTCTACGTTCAATGAATTATAGATGTTATCATTCTAAGCTTCCGTACACACAATCATTAAAACGATATAAAATTATCAGTTTGGAGTCTAGGCGTTTGGTCCTAGTCGTCATGATGCTGCATGGCTTATGTAATAATAGATTTGATTGCACTGACTTAACAAATAAATTATGCTATACAGTATATATATATTCTTTATTGTACACACGATACATAATACAAATTATAATAGTGAAAAAGGATGTACAAAGGCGAGCTTAACCCATTTATGAGTTTTCTTACAGCAAACCTTTGAGTGATAGAGAGAAGAGAAACAAATATGAGGACAGAGTCAAGTGTACAACATGAACAGAAGAAATAGGAAGAGTGCAGAAATCCAGTGCCATACATACTAGGCTACCAAATATATATTATAATATATACCTACTTATATAATGTTGTATCATATACTACATAAATGACTACTTAAACCTACCTATATATATATTAAATATATATCGTATACCTAATATCTATATCGAAAGGAAATGCTCCCTGACTCTTCTCCTGAACACATCTAACGAAGGGCTATCACGAAGTGTATGTGGAAGAGAATTCCAAAGGCGCACTGCACGTATAGTAGTAAGTAGATGATCCATCATAACGACTTGAGGTGTGACGAGTAGTCCGGAGAAGAAGAGATGACACTAAGCGACATGGTTTCCCCCTGGGGATAAGACCCAGTACCCAGAATTGTTATCCGATGAGGGGTGCGCGTGCCTCGACTTTTTCACATAGACATATGCATGACTAACGCCGGGGCACATGCACCTCTTCGTCGCCTCGTTGAGATATATAACAAAAATTTTATGGATCTTGATATATTTTCTTTATCTAACCCACAGTTTAAAAAAAGGCTATAGAGCTCTTATCTGCTTAGCCGCAGTTAAAATAAACAGTTGCATTTATATTTATTTTAAACGGGTCAATACTTCGACTCTTAGTATTGTCTCTTTTACTCTTTTTAACCTTATGTCTAATTCGTGGACAATGGTGTGGGTTATATGTTTTTTAATGTTAATTTAAGATATACTTGTTATTGTTAACCTGTAACACTGTGTGTGACTGTTTTTGTCCCTAATAAATAAAATAAAATATTTAAAATAAGGCATTGAACATTTCATAAGTTTAGTTTTTTTCTCGTTAAGGAGAAGATTATTAATATTAAACCAATAGACGACTTTGGATAGTGTATTGTTTACTTCGTCATAATTAAGAAGCTGCCTTTTAATTTAAAAAATGAAAGACGTGTCATCTGCAAACAATACAATCTCGGGATTATCTTTAACATAATAAGGTAAATCATTAATTTATGCGAGGAATAAAAACGGTCCTAGAATTGAACCCTGCGGAACGCCTATGTTAACAATAGACCCAGAAGATCTCTTGCCATTCACATCGACCCTTTGAATTCATTTGTTCAGATAAGAAGTCAAAAGGTCGAGAGCTTTGTTCCTTATTCCATAGTGATGTAATTTCCTAATAAATGTACTATGTTGGACGCCATCAAAAGCCTTGGACAAGTCGTAAAATATTCTTAGAGCATCATGCGAATTCTCCCAGGCCTCGTAAATGTTCTTAAGCAATTCCACGCCCGCATCCGTAGTAGAACGACCCCGCGTAAAGCCAAACTGTTTTTTATAAAGCAAATTGTTTTTATTGAAATGCCTTAACATTTGGGTTAAACGTTAACGTAAGCAATATAGAAATAGTACGAAAGAAGACAGTTGAAGACAGTTGCTAAGTATGCCATTCGATTAAAAAAGGGTTCGTTTATCATATCATATAAGAAAATACGTAGAAAGTAGTGCCAGTCTCCTACCACATGGTCCGTCTCTAACCTGTACCGACAGCAGGGATGGCAGTCACTGAGATTATTATCTATCCGTACACAATCCATCAATATGCGTCTATAATAGCCCGTAGGCGTGCACCCTTAAAATGGAATCCATACACGCGGCCCCTGGGTGGTGTAAAATAGGCAACACAACTCTGGTGGGAGGCTTCGGCCGCGGCTGGTTACCACCCACCGGACGAAGCCATGCCGTGAAGCGACCTAGTCGTGTTTCGGGATGTAGTGCGGTGCAACCATTGTGGGAAACTGGTCTGAGCAGTTGCATCAATTCGAACTATCGTTCCCCCAAATCTATTTATTCTACTTAGAGTGAATAGATTTCTTCTGGATCTACGTGCTCCATCCTCGGTCACACCGTCGCTTACCATCAGGCGAGTTGGTGGCCAAATGAAGAATAAAGTTTTATATAAAAAAAAAAATATAAACGCTCATAAATGCACATGTACTCATGATGTTACACAAATTAATGAACAAAAAACGTTACACGCGGCAGAATCGGGTACTGACTCGTTGATCTAGTGGCCCCAACCGTGACTGCTAAGCACGAGGTCCTGCGTTTGATTCCCAGGTCGGGCAAGATCTTATTAGGTAATTCGGTTAGGAAATTGTCAGTAGCAGCCCAAAGTTTGGATTTGTGGCCGATGGATGGCAGTAAGCTCATCACCGATCTGTTTAACAGGGTGGTGGTGTGACAAAAGAGAAAAAAAAAAGCAGGTACCTACATATCAAAACTCATTTATTCAAAGTTTCAACAACCAACAAAATAAATAATCCCAAACCCACCGCAAGCCAGGACCAGTGAAAAAATTAAGTTGTTTAAAAAAATCCTTAAACAGAACTCTAATTATTAAACGTATGTCATCTTTGTGTCTGTCACTAGGCTCTATCTTTTGAACTGTAACAGCTAGGCAGAATAGAATGACAAATAAAATAGCAGAACCGACGTGGCGACCGACTCTTAGCTGGAATTTCTTACAGAAGTACTACACATACGTAGGCTTGCACTTACACTCGCCGATTGGCTGCTCGATTGGGTTGGACTTGGAGCAGAAGCAGTTCAGACCTATAGTCTCTCTCCAGTTCATTTTCTGGTCGCACTCTACATTTGAAAAACAATCTGAAAAATGTATAAAGACAAAGTTAAAAGTTTTTATATCATTAATTGTTCACCGCTTACTACTCGCTACATCGCCGCGGGTTCAGCTTATGACTAAGGGCTCCATTTGAGTTCGAAACTAGTTGCGCAATCCGGAAAAATGCACGTGAGTCAACAACAATTGATATGAATATGTCTTACGAAAGTATTTATACAAAAGAAAAAGTTTTTATTTCACACTAGCTGTGCCCGCGACTCCGTCCGCGAGGATGTCGTATATAAAAAATGTTCGACGTGATTCTTTAAATTGGCATAACTTTTATTTAATGAACCGATTGACATGAAACAAACACTAAATTTTAAGTGAAGCTTATCACTATATATTAGATACATCTAAATCGGATAAGCCGTTACTGAGATTAGCGTGCACAAACGCACAGATAAACAAACAAAAATTCTAACAATCATTGTTTTGGGTGCTATTTGCGTTCAAACTCAAACTCAAAATTTTTACTTCAAATAGGCCGTTAAGTTAATACAGGCACTTAAGAAAAGTCAAAGCTAGGTGCACGGTTCCAAGAAGTTGGTCTTATGGAGAAGAGCCGGCAAGAAACTCCATAGACACTCTTTTAAAATTATGTGTTCTTTACAATAAAAATTTATTAATGTGAGAATAATGCAGGTTAATGTTGAAGAAAAGGCAGAAGGCAAAAGAATTTTAATTATGTAAAACGCCAAAATTATAACCAGAGCTATTACGAGCTGACCAGTCCCAACAGACAGCACCCGTTCACGAGTATGACGTGCGCATCAGCATCGCTAAACTCAACCATTTTGAAGGGAACTCAACGACCCAATACACAACGCCACCATCAGCAAGACATTTTAGTGAGCATGACAAAGGTTCGATCATTTTATCATCATTAGATCCGTTGATAAAGGTCCCAATAATAATATTTTTTCTCATATATCTTCCATGTACAGACAGGGATCCGTTACATTTCTATTATATGTATTGATGATGAGAGGCAAATTATGCCTGCAGTTATGAAACGTTAATTATTTTTGTTGCACCGCTGCAAAATGTTGTACTTATGGAGAGCTACCGATAAAGACTCCATAGACACACAACACTCAATTATTTTTATTGCACTCTACTTATATAAAGGTGTTTTGGATCTTATCGGGCACGGCAAAATGTAGAAACATGAAGGAATTAGTAGGTAGGTACATAGCATCACGCCTATATTCCCCGAGGGGGAAGGCAGAGGTATGTACAGTTGTACACCCACATGTTCACTGCTGCAGCTATTAAATCCCATGTAATAAGTGATGAGCCTGTTGCCATCTCCCGGGCACAATTTACAAATCTCTCAAAAAAGGGCAGGTCCGGAGCAATCTAAATCAACGAGCATGTATGAAGAGGCTAATGAACATAGACGAAGTGAAAGAGGTGTGTCAGAATCGTAGCAAGTGGAAATTGATAGTCTCTGCCTACCCCAATAGGAAACAGGTGTGATTGTATGCATACAAACATTGAAAAATATATAGACATGAACGGGGCTTGAACACGCGACCCTTGGCATTCCGTATCATCACTCTTTCACATCACATCATCACTCACTGAGCTACCGTGTTGATGGTACTATTAAATTTCAAGCTTCCTTGTATTCGTCTTAAGGAGACGCCTGGCGATATTTATTTAGCAATCATTTACAGATTTACTCAACTCAGCGTTACCGCTTTGCATTTGTAAGGCGCCGAACAACATTATCGTAATTATTATAGGCATTATTAGGCGTAGCCTTAACATTTATAAAAAAATATCATTATATAAAAAAAAAATTATACTCGTGTTGTCAAATTAAGATCTATGACGGCCGTTACGGGTAGTCAGAGGCCTGAAAGTCTGACGACCAGTCGTACCACGAGATATCGTGTTACC
The DNA here is from genome assembly GCA_935421205.1 of Xylocampa areola. Lineage (NCBI taxonomy): Eukaryota > Metazoa > Arthropoda > Insecta > Lepidoptera > Noctuidae > Xylocampa > Xylocampa areola. The sequence goes on along the minus strand of OW285225.1, from coordinate 352,723 downwards.
CAGTAATTGGGTTGTGGACGTCATATAGGCAGTCGCTCCATGTAAAATACTGGTATTAAGCTGCATCCGGTTTGACTGGAAGCCGACCCCAATGTAATTGGGAGAAGGCTAGGCAGATTGATTAACTATACTCGTGACAATCTAGAAGTCCAATTTGACGTTCATGGAAGATATATGAGAAAAAATATTATTAGGACCTTTATCAAAGCAAATAGCACCCAACACAATGATTGTTAGATTTTTTTTCTGTTTGTCTGTGGATTTGTGCACGCTAATCTCAGTAACGGCTTATCCGATTTAGATGTTATTTTTACTAATATATAGTGATAAGGTTCACTTAACATTTAGCGTTTGTTTCATGTCAATCGGTTTATAAATAAAAAAGTTATGCAAATTTAATGAATCACGTCGAACATTTGTTGATTATGAATTTGTGTTCATACACGATGGTGTTAATTAACGACATCCACGTGGACGGAGTCGCGGGCACAGCTAATACAAAATAATTACTATGTTACCGAAACACTATAACAACGGGTATCATTCGTAAACCTCAAGTTTAACTTTATATTGAAAAAACGCACTCAAAAAAGAAACGTCAAATTGGACTTCTTAGATTGTCGCAAGTATATAAAATTGATATCAGCTCCATCTTGTGTTAGAGTAGTAGTGTTTGCCGCGAAAACTAAGCAATGTTTCAGTTAAAAAAGTATCCTGTGTTTCTACGAGGCGTATTTATACCTTGTCCCAAATTTCGTTGAAATAGGTTCAGTAATTAAAACGTCAAATAGTAATAAAATGAGTAATATAGAGATAAATCTCTGAAAAGCATTTGCGTTAATGCTTTTCAAAGATTTATCTCTCTTAGCGAACTCTAAAGCTATAATTTTAAATGGAAAAAATATACAATGTCTTAAAGAGCGCCTCGAGTATTTATCCGGGAGGCGCAGGTTCGAATCCTACTCACGACCATATTTATAATATAATTATAGGTGCTTACCAAATTTGGGGCCAGCTTGTACGCATTTACAAAGCCCAAATTGGTCCGGTTTTCCCCCATTTGCACAGAAACAGTTGATTCCATGCCCCTTGTTTGGGCATTCTTCGTTTTTAAAACACCCTGAAAATAAAGATAGGCCTGTAGCTACTCTACCCTCAAAGGATTGGCCTGAGACATATTGCCGTACAAATCCGTTATTAAGTCCCATATCATCACTACATAATATAAAACAAAGTTCTCCACCGCGTCTGTCTGTCTGTCTGTCACTATGTATGCTTAGATCGTTAAAACTACAAAACGGGTGTTGATGTGTTTTATAATAGATAGAGTGATTCACGAGGAAGGTTTTAGTAATTATAATTTGTCAAGTTTTTGTATACATTGGCTAAAATATAATGATATTTGTTGGAGGTGTCGGAAAAATATAAGCCGTCTGGGAGCTTTCAACGAAAACGCCGCATAAACCCTTTGAGATATAACAAAATGATGTATGGTGGAATTGTGTATCTTATAAAGGTCTATAGAAAAGTCCGCGATGGTATATGTCTATCTCTTAAGGATAACATATCCATTTTAATACTTTAAAAAATGGGCAATTATAAAGCGGTAATTGGAAAGCGGGAACGGGATCAAAATTTCATGATTACTTTTAGTCGCGATAACCGACTTCAACGCGGGCAAAGCCGCGTGCATCAGTTAGTATGTCATAAACCTATTACCTTTGGCTTGGATGCTACTGAGAATTTCCTAACAGAAAAACCCAAAAACAATATGCCCGACCCGGATATCGAAACCAGAACATTATATTCAGGAGTTGTGCTTGTAGTCACTAGACTAACACATTTCACTAATGACGGAACTAGATCCCATTTGATAGGTAATGACTCTTCCTCACGATTTTTTCATGGGGGTAGGCAGAAAAACTATAGAACGCCACCTGCTCCGATCCTTACATATGCCTTCTGCTTCGTTCACGTACGTTCTTTTGCACGTTCATACATCTAGTCATACACGCGCGCCGGGGGCGCGTAGGTACTACACACCTGATCTTTTTGAAGGATATCAATAAAAATCAAATCAAATCAAAACCCATTATTACTTTGTTTAACATAGGTATATAATATGACACAGAACTTAAATGATAATTGCAGCGCTATGTTATGCCATATACAAGCTGTGGTTCAAGACAGTGGCCAAATTGAAGGAGGTGGATCTATAGGTGTAACTGATTACAAAACAATAAAAAAAAGTATACCTTAGAAAATCTAATTAAATTCGCAGTTTTACTGTTTTTTGCGTATACGTCGTGTACGAAAGTCTCGTAACAGCTAACGCTACTCTGTGAAATTTTCGTATACGGCCTTCGCCGCGTCGCGTGCAGTAGGTACAAGGACGGCACCGCGCGCCGACAAAGGCCGTATACGAAAATTTCACAGAGTAGCGTTAGCTGTTACGAGACGAATAGGACGTTGACCATTTGGCTATTAATGTTTTAATTATTTTTATACAACATATAAATTGTTGCTGTATATGTTCCTACAATATGGCCATTGTTCAAAACCACAGCCTGTATAGGGCGTACAAAGTATATTATCTGGTATTTATCATACATGCAAATTTCCATATACAAAATTAAAATTAAAAAAATATTATTTAAATCAAATAATCACAATGCAAACAGTAAGTATCATGTAAGTCGTTATATAAAATAAAATAAAAAATATTTATGTTAAAATGTCAGATTAAACTTTATGCAATGTCAAAGATTAATAGATAAAAAGTAATAACTAAATAATAATGTCAATTACCTACACATTCAGAAAATCTTCAATTTTGTAAAATTTAATATATAAACTGCCTCGTTGGTCTAGTGGTCCCAAGCGTGACTGCTGAGCACGAGGTCTCGGGTTCGATTCCCGGGTCGGGCAAAGCGTTATTGAGTTTTTCTGTTAGGAAATTCTCAGTAGCAGCCCAGAGTTTGGAAATGTGCCCGGTTGATGGCAATAGGCTTACCACCTATTACATGGGACTTAATAACAGCATTGGTGAAATGTGGGTGTACAATTGTGCAATTGAACACCTCTGCCTACCCCTTCGGGGAATACAGGCGTGATGCTATGATGCTATGTAATATATATTTTTGCGCTTTAACTATTTCCCTGTCAGTTGAGTTTCCCCAGAATTAGAATTAGAATTATTAATTTATTTGTAAAACATAGGTAATAATGCAATAATGCAGAATATAATGCAATAGCGTAAATTTGAGGCAACTAGTCCGTGATAAGCCGTTAGTAATGCCTCCTTATAATTTTTTTTGGCTATCTGAAAGAGCGCCTATGCAGACTTGTTTAGCTTTTACTCAGTTCTTCTATGTCGGCTTTCCATTTGAGTTGATTATCTATAATGAGTCCCAAGAATTTAGTTATATTTGTTTCTTCCACTTCGTGATTATTATATTTTATTGTAATATTTGGTATTTCAGTTTTTTTGGTGGAAGTGCATGATTTTCGATTTTTAGGTTTATTTTTGTCTAGCCAGAGAATTATTTTTCCCAATGCGTCATTTACGACTTTTTATAATTTTCCCGTTTTGTGCATTTTATAATTGCAATACTGTCATCTGCATACAAAATCATGTCTTGTCGTATAGTATTTGGGAGAACGTTTATATACAGCAGAAAAAAGAGCGGCCCAAGCACACTGCCTTGCGGTACACCGTAATTGACAGGTTTAGCATCAGATAAATATGTCACTTCCAATTTGGTCTTGGTGTTAATTCTATCTCTGTACATTGGATTCTATTACTGAGATATGATTCCAAAAGTTTGAGAATGTTTCCTCTGACGCCATTCAAGCTTTTATGGTCATATAAGTTGTGTATAATAAGGTTATAAGTTGAAAGTTAAATATTAAAAGAAAAGCCATCTCGACCTCTAAGAGGTCGAGATGGCTTAGTGGTCAGAGCGCCTGGAGTATTTATCCGGGAGGCGCAGGTTCGAATCCTGTTCGCGACCGTATTCTTTTTCCATTTAATATTGTAACTTTAGAGTTCGCTAAGCATGCGTTAATGCTTTTCACAGATTTATCTTGAATAATTAAAAGAAAATTTTATTTTCTTCTTTTTAGAGCATTTATATAAAAGCTTTTAAAAAAAAAGGTTATTTGCTTTTAATTTATTTTTAGCATAATTTAAATAAAGAAATTGTGATTAAATATATGCGGCGCAATGTATTATAAAGTGACCATCAATTCGTTGGTAACCGAGTTAGCCAATACGTACGCAGGACATCAGACCACTGTGACGTCACAAAATTTTAGAGACCAACAAAATCAGTACCGACTAAAAGTTTTCGGTAAAAGTGTGTCGTAATTATTGAAATCTAAAGGGACTTAATCGCTTAGAAGTATAATATTTATTGACCTCGACATTTCGATCAAGTTGCATTGATCGTGTTAACGATTAGTAATTTTTAAACTTTCGGTATTGAAACTTAATTCAATAATCATTTATTTGCAAATATGGGGACAAAATACATAGATGTTATATAAAATAAAGCAGTATCGCATATAATTATTGAAATCTATTTAAATTGCTTTAAAAATATAGTATAATGTAATTAATATAAATTTAATTAACTCGAAGTTTCGATAAAGTTTTTAGCACGATTAAGTCAAAAATTATATGTGTTCAAATCGCAAATTTTTTTTGAATACCTCTCGTGCTCAAATTCGAATTTGACGTCTCTTATTTCGTTCCGTCTCGCTCATATAGTGACTGTCAGTGAAAAGCAGCAATGCTACATCAACGTTTGGTCGTCTTCTTATCGTGTGGATGATGAACAACCTAGTGTCAGAGTTTAAGCCACCCGTAGGTCTCTGACAGGGCTTTACACACCATCGAGAACATCTCTCAGGTGTGCTAGTTTCCTCAAGATGTTTTCCTTCACCGTTTTAAGCACGTGATCATTAATTTATAATACGCACATGACTTCGAAAAGACAGTGGTGCGTGCGTGCGACCTTTGACTTATCAGTCTAACAGTCACAGCACTAGGCTATCACTTCTATATTGCTCAGTACTGACGTCATTATCTTCACAAAATCAAATCAAAGCAAACTCTTTTAAGTGACACACAGATGGCGCCATATCGGGTATAGTTCCAAACTGCACAGTGGGTAACAAAGGAAACTTTGTCCAATATACACTAACTTTTGTGCACTGTGGGCTAAACTGCGTTGGGAGCTAGGTCGTTATGATATCTGAACTCGCACGCAAAAACAATGCGGTTGCGAATTAAATAAGTTTAGTGCTATAATGTAGAGTTTATGTCTCACTGCACTAACCCGTAGTTAGTTAAAACTAACACGAGAGAAGTGAAATTGTTTAAGATAAATATTTGATAAGCATTAACGCATGCTTAGCGAACTCTAAAGTTATTATATTAAATGGAATAGGAATACGATCGCGAACACCACATACAACACACGTCATCACATCTTTTTCCATTTAATATAATAACTTTAGAGTTCGCTAAGCATGCGTTAATGCTTTTCAAATATTTATCTTGAATTATTAAGGTAATTGCATTATTTACGACATTGTATTAACTGTAAAGTTAGTCGTGTCGGTACGGTCACCTTTTTTTTTTTTTTTGCGTGGCCTCTTGCAGTTAACCCATAGGGGTTTGATCTGCTTAACCGGACAATAGCTAAGGCGAGACATTTTGATGCCTCCAGCCAGAGCATATTTTTATTTACTACAAACTAAGCAACACAGCACTAAGGGCGTCCCCTGCGGGACACGAACCTCGGCTTAGGGCGTTGCTGGGGGGACAACTAGGGACTAGCTGGATCATATCGGTTACCTTATTATTAAAGGACGACTTTAAAGCTACTGGCTCAGCGCGGGCCGGCTCGAGCAAGGGTCGGGGCGGACATGATGAGACATTTCGCGACGGACGCGGACCTCGCCGGCGAGGTCTATAGCGAGGCGGTCGAGCGCGTCGGAGTGTGCTTGTATGTCTGTTAGACTCTTGAGCTACAGTGATCCTATCATCGGGACGGAGGAGAGCGTGACGTGGTCGGCGGATTTTGTTGATCTGGGACGGCCTGTAGTCGGCGGAAGAGACAACTAAGGGATTCGGATGGTTAGGGGTGGACTCGAAGTATCTCTTCGATGCCCTTTTCATGAATGGTTCGGTCACCTGTAAAGGTACTGAATTTATAGCAATGACGTCGCCAAAAAGACGTGTTAAAATGTGGAAAAAGAATTAGCTGTAGTGAGCTGAGGTCAAGATGGCTTAGTGGTCAGAGCGCCTGGAGTATTTATCCGGGAGGCGCAGGTTCGAATGCTACTCACGGCCGTATTCTTTTTCCACAAAAATGTTTCACTTTAGAGTTCGCTAAGCATGCATTAATGCCATTCAAAGATTATCTGTACCACCAACTTGTCGAGTCGATAAAATTATATACCTATGTATTGAATTTTATAGTTCTTCCCAAAAAATGGAATCTAATTTGACACACGTGCTCACACCGCAAGAATGAAACCAAACTCGCCGCTTGACAGCCTTACTTACTAATTAACACTGAGGTATTTGTACACTTTTTTTTGTATGGCATCTCGCAGTTCAACCTAGCAGGTTGTCGACTGCTTGACGGGGCTTTCCTGTGGTTGCCTTAATAATTTAAAGGCCAGGGCATTCAACTTATAAACTAAGCGACAACACGCTTTGGGCACCCCCTGCGGGGTACGAGCCTCGACTTAGGGCGTCGCTGAAGGGAGGACAGCAAGGCACTGGCTGGTCGGGTTCAAATCATTATTATTATCACGAATTTAAAGCTAAAGGCTCAGCGGCGCGGGCTGGCACGAGCAAGGGTCGTCTCATTTGTTCACAATCACAATACTATAATGTAGCCTATATACTCGTAATGCGTATGTAGATATAAAAACACATAAAACTCCGCAATAGTAGCGAATGCGCCGATACCGCGAGTTATGGGCAGTTTAGATAAAGCGGCGTACAGGACAGCGTGATGTGCCTCACACTCGCCTTACGAGAGGCAAAGACAATACTAAGGTGAGAACACAACGGCGAAAACGTCTTTCAAAGTTGAAAGGCCATTCTTAGTTGGCAAAGCGCCTGAAGTATTCATTCGGAGGGCGCAGATTCAAATTCTGCTCACGACCGTATTTTCTTTTAGACAAAAAATTATAAATAAGAAGTTATTTAGAATGCTACTGACCGAATCTCGGTCACGGCGGTCTAGCGCCACGGAGACTAGCCTATACGCAGGAGATATTATAGTGCACAAGAGTATGCGCAAACACAGGTGCTCTCCCTCTTCCTTCACTCTTATAGTCCGATGGGACGGCAATCCGACACGACCGGAGAGAGATCAGACGCTGGACCGACAGCTTTACGAACTCTCCGAAGCACGGAGGTGTCACACTACCAACTTCCTAACTCCAGGCTGCTACTAAAAATTTTACTAACAGAAAAACCCATTACTTACCCAATCACTTTGTCTGACCCGGTTATCAAACCTGGAACCTCACGCTCAGCAGCCACGCTTGTGAGCAATGAGGCGGTTTCTTAATATTAAATGCTTACATTTACCTATAAGCAGCCGCGCTTCGGCCATTACTAACCTGAAGTCAGCCTACCACAGCGTCAAACGCGCCATCAGCCAATAAATATTGATTTGATTTAAATTTTAATCGAGCATGAAGCTGTGAATTTGATTAAATTATTTGATATACTGAACTGTTATTTTATTAATATACCAACACGCCTGTATTCCCTGCGGGGATGACAGTAACACTTATGGTTACAATACAACTGCATTTTGTCGATGATAATTATTAATAACTGTTTCAATATTCAATCTATAGAGAATAATTTGGTATACAGATAAACCCTCTGAATTAGTACTATCCGATCACCTTCCTATCTATTGTGACGTATTAAGAAACAGAAAAACTAAACAAAACTTATATATATCGCTAAAGGACAATTTGAGATAGGTATACGCTGTTGGTGTAGGTTATTTTATTAAATAAATCAATACATAAAACTTCAATATAATATAATATTAATATTTTGTTATATTATGAAGAAAAGAAGACGATAATTAATAATAATTTTCCTTGCAAATCATATTTTCAACCGACAAAAAATGTTGGAAGTTCTCAAGTGGACGTGTATACTTTTTTATATGATGAGTACTTTAGACCTAGCTATTTTTTGCAGATTAAAGCCACAAAAAACAAAATAGGTTTTGTTTTTTGTGGCTATAATCTGCAAAAAATAGCTAGGTCTACAAAAACAATAGCCGGCCTTTAAAGGAAACTGACAAGTGAAAAATAACTTAGTGTTACTAATTTAAGTCGGCGCCAAAACGACAATGCGACTTGGAATTGGCGCCGACTCAAAATTAGTTACACTGAGTTATTTTGCAGTTATCAGATTCCTTCTTCGTTATTTTTCACTTACCTATGAGTTTCCTTTTTTAAATGACAATCAACAGATAGAAATCATTGACGTCCCTATTCTTATCGTGATGGCATAGTACACCAAGGACAAATTAAAACCATTTAAGTCTTCTAAAATCCTATCCCGCTCGTGTGCACCTCGCTCTAGAACAAAGTCAGGCCCTCTCATAAATATCATCGCAAGGTTCGTGATAGGGCGAACAATTCGTTTTTACAAGACAAATTATACGTTCTATTGCCGAAGATATCGGTGCGCAGGTACTTGACATTGAATTAAATTTGTAACCAGAATAGCATATTAGAACTACGATCATGTAGGTACCAAATACAGGGAGCGGGGGTTACTATTGTCTATAGTAACAATAGTAACCCCCTAAGTAGTAGTGGGGAGAAGTCGGAATGACTTAGTTGGCAGAACACTTGGAGTATTTATCCTGGAGGCGCAGGTTCAAATACTTTAACCACAAAAATTTCAAGCAAATATGCACCTTACACAGATAATTTTTAGAAAAGCATTAACGCATGCTTAGCGAACTTTAAAGTTATACATTTTGGTGGAAAATGAATACGGTCGTAAGCAGTAATCGAACTTGCGCCTCCCGGATAAATACTCCAGGTGTTCTGCCCACTATGCCATTCCGACCTCTACTCATTACTCCGAAGTCTTCATCCACCTTTTTAATACGTCTTTTAGTCCCTATACAGGTGACCGAACCGACTGAATAGATAGCAATGACGTCACTAAAAGACTTATCACAAGATGTGGAGGAAGAATTAGCGGTAGCGAGCGGAGGTTGAGATTATTTCTTAACCACAAAAAATTATAACTATAGAGTTCGTTAGGCATGCAATAATACGTTTGAAAAATTTATCTGTACAAATATCAATTTCAAGCAAATATGCACCTTATTTACTTTGGCGCTTATGTTTTTTGTCTTGATAGTTTACTATGCTATGAATGTAATAAATGGTGCTCAAAAGTTTCCCAGTCCATGAAGTAGACCCCATAGACAATCACCATGCACCACATGTGAGACACGAGGACAAAGAGAGGGTTACAATATTAAATGGAAAAAGAATACGGTCGCGAACAGGATTCGAACCTGCTTCCTTTTTCCATTTAATATTGTAACTTTAGAGTTCGCTAAGCATGCGTTAATGCTTTTCAAAGATTTATCTTGAAAGAGAGGGTTATAAAAAGAATCGCGAGGTAAATAAATATTATTAAATTAATTAAAATATTAAGTTAGCGAAAGTAACCGATTAAAATGCTTTTTAATATACATAATTGATTTCACAGAAAGCCGAACGTGCCGTATATATAAAGTACTGGTGGACAGTTTAATGTTACAGAAGATTCAGAAGTATTCAAAAATGAAGGTGTACGCGTTTCTGCTCTCTTGTCTAATTCTGGTCGGAGTGGAAGCCGCCCATCAAGAAAAGTTGGAATGTATGTATTCTAGTAATCCTTAACTTTATACCTAGCATCACGCTTGTATTCCCTAGGGGGTAGGCAGAGGTGTACACAGGTGTACACCCACATTTTACCAATAAGCCTATTGCCATCAACCGGACTCTATACAAACTCCGGGCTGCTACTGAAAATAATTTCCTAATAGAAAAATACAATAACATTACCCAACCCGGTAATCGAACCCGGAACCTCATGCTCAAGGCAAAAGTTCAAGGATTTAATAACATCATCAGTGAAATGTGAATCTATAAAATTCACCTCTGCCTAACCCTTCAGGAAACACAAGCTTGATAATATAGTAAATATATAAAACAGTATTTTAATCACCACGCATGGAGACGAGTTGGTGATTACCCAACCTCAAAAAATATAGAATAGATCTTTAGATTAATTATTAGTGTAGTTACGGAGTAATATACGACTGGAGTGTTACCAAAAATGTATTGTGTGGGGAGAATGTACTATTATCGAATATAATTACTATCGAAAACGCGTTACTTTGTAATTATATCTTGAAATAGACACAAAATAAATAGCCTATAACCTTCCTCAAAAATAGGGGTTACAAATGCAAAAGTCTCACTTTTTCAAATCCGACTAGTTCCTGAGATTTTGTGCCGTCGCTGTGCTCAGTGCTGAATAAACTCGTTTTCTTTCAATAAGTGAACATGGAGTAAAACCGTACCCAATTAATTTTAGTTAACTGTTCTTTTCAGTATGCTCATCCGATACGCAGTGCAAACCTCTCGGCCTAGGTGTTGATTGTTTTTGTGTAAAAACGACTGCTATGTTTGGATATTGTAAATGTGTGCCAGTTGGACCCGTAAATAGTAAGAATTTATTAAATTTCTATCATTAGTTAGGTTTTGAGGAATATATATAACTTGGAGGTTTATAATTGTTTTATCGGAAGTCAAAAACACACAACGAGCAGAAATCACCTTCCTTGCTACTTTCATTTGACAGGCGCTTGGCTGCTGAACGTGAGATCAAGGGTTCGATTCCTAGGTCAAGCAAATTGTTATTGGGTTTTGCGAAAATTATGATGGCGTCAATGAAGGGTGCGTTTGGTTCGTGTTGTGATGACTTTGATGTGTCTGTGTTGATTTGATTCATTGTATAAAGTTTTTGAAACATTGTTTTAGCTGTACGTGTACATGTACATGTACATATGCATAAACTTGTTTTTTTTTTTTTCAGAATGTTATTCAAATGAACATTGCCAAGAATTAACTCATAACGGGCAATACTGCTACTGCTCCAAGTACGATACTAATAGGCCCGGCGAGTGTAATTGTATTTCAACAAATTATTTGGCCTCAAGTCGTAATTAAAACCTTCTATAATAAATTTTAAGCTACTTTTTTTAAAGCGGAAATCTGAATTAAGATTTGCACTTTAAAAAAAGTATTAAGTAGTGATTTGAATCTTTTATTACGGATTTAGGCATACGAAGCTGTTAAAATGTAACATTACCTTTGTATCATCCTCATGTATGCAATATAATTTATGCCCATCACTGAATACCGCATAGAATAGAACACGCGTTGTGTCCAACATCCAATCAACTAATATCTCGATAACTACAATAAGTTAACATTTTTCTACCTTCTCCTAATAACCATTCTGAATCGGTGGTCGTCACTTGATTTGGCATTGTTATTTATCTGTCCAACCACTTCTATACCCACTGCTATATTTTTTAATATTGTTCTCTATTGTTGTATGTCAATCCTATCAAACATTTCGCTTTCTAGTTGCATATTAAAATTGTTGTTGTATAATAACACACCGAACACATGAGCACTCCATTTCTTATATATTCATGTCACCATTTGTACTGGACGGTAAAATCCTTCGACTTTCAGGTCAAATTGTGTCTTAGGATTACTTGAAATAAAGTTTTTGAAATGAATGTTTTTGTAATTTTAGTTATTATACTATCTACAAGATTATGTAATAATTTTCTAGACTTTTTACATGGTTTGTCATAATTGTCATCGTTCTACCTAAACCGAACATTTACGCTCGCGTTTGTTAAAAATGAAACACGGTTTTTATTTTTGTAAATAGATCTGTTGAAGACACTTTTACAAGTCATTTTTATAAACTGGATGGCGCCGGCATTCCCTATCTGACTATCCCTGAGAAGAAACGAGAAAAAAACTCAAAGATGAACATCTTTTTATCATCATTCTATTTTGTCCGTTTTTTATATCTAAAATAGTATCTACCGTCAATTACATGCTGTACGTTTTGTTTGAACAGAGCATGTAACGGACAATAGCATAACTATATGGAAAAAAATTGCGTCGACCCAGCCACAAGAGAATTTAGAATACAGTATCATTCTTTTTTCATTGTGGCTATGGAAAATGTTGCGGTTGACATCATGGCAATAAATAAAACTTGGCTCAGAGAGGGGGAGGAGGGTCGCGCGTCATCGGTGCCGGGCTACCGGCTGCGGCACGTTCCGCGCTCGGCCGCAGCGGTGCTCAGCCGCGGGGGCGGCGTAGGGTTCTACGTGCACACCGGCGTACGCGTGCGCGCCGTGCCGCATCCCCTAGCGCCGCAATTACAGTAGAAGTGGCTGAAACTGAACATCAAATCGAATTCAATAATCATTGGTACGGCCTACAGACCACCATGGCTTGATGTGAATATCTTTCTAAACGCCATAACTAACTCCCTCACTTCTCTTGGCAACGTAGATGAAGTCATACTCCTTAGCGATTTCAACATTTGATTAATCAAACTGACAATAAGACTATACTACTCAACAACTCTCTGACATACTGTAATTTAACACAAATAATTTCTGAGCCAACACACTTCACAAATCACTGACAAAGTAAAATAAATGATGGAGTTACGTGATCAATCCCATCCATACCTAAAAGAATAGAGCGTACTCCTTTTTAAAAGGCCGGCAACACTCCTCTGGTGTTGCGGGCGTCCATCAGGCGATCCGTCTGCTCGTTTGCCCCCTATAACATAAAAAAAACATATTCTATTCTATAAACAGACTTATTTTAGAACATATGTCACAGCAATATGAAGCAACCCAAGAAGAACTTTTCTGAGAACGCAGATGCTGTAAATAAAATAAATAAGGGCTTGAATAGGATCTCAGTTTGGTCCAACAGAAATTCCCTAGTTTTTAATCTCCTTAAATCAAAATTTATCATTTTGGGCTCTAAGGAATCTGCTACGCTGAAGCACATCTCGTGGGAGGTCGCCCCGGCAGGAAACCATATTGGCCACAGTCGCGATCGCGCAGGTGGTTGGGAGGATCCGGCAGTTGGGTATCGAGATGGCGCTTCACAAATCTGAGGCCATTTGCTTCCACGGGCCTCGGAACATGCCATACCCGGGATCCACCATCAGCGTCGAGTCAACCATGAAGTATCTGGGACTCGTCCCCGAGCACTTTCGGCGGCTCACCCCAAAACTCAGGGTTAGTGCGGCAGCGCTTGCACGGTTGCTGCCGAACCTGGGTGGGCCTGACACCTGCTGCCGAAGGCTGTACACGGGAGTCGTACGGTCCATGGCCCAATACGGGGCCCCAGTTTGGGCGGACAGCCTATCGGTGCGGAATATAGGAATGCTGCGAAAATTGAAAATCGAATTGCAATGCTTATTCTTTGTGCGAAATAGAGACCAGCCCTTGGGTCACGTGAAGTGTCGACCAATCGCCTTGCGATCTCTTTATACATGCGAGCGCTCGGACCCCACGACCCGAGTGTTTCAACCCCAAACGGCTCAAAAATATTATTACTAATGAAGTTATTATATTTTCGCCGTTTGAGGGTCGCCGTCCGCAGCTGCAGCAGCAGCACCAGCACAGCCCGCCGAGCTGGAAATATGGGATGGCGCAAGAATATCGACGCATGTTGCGTCCCATACCAAAGGCCTACCCAACTTCCAAGGCAATAGCGTCATTCCGTCTGGTCTCTTACCATCGTCCCGCACCAAGCCATTTGGCTCCAATACAGCTGGTACACCGGCGGTGGAAAGAGCCCGGCGGATAATGTTGTTGATGCTAGCGTGCCGGGCTATACGCCCCGCACTCCTGCTACAGGACAGGCCATGATGTCCGAGGCAGTTGACAGCTCCATCACAGTAGCACCGATGCGGAGCAACACAGAGAGCACCCAAACGCAGGCAAGTAGCGAGGCGAAAAGTTCCGTCATCCAGCATAGTACCTATGTTTGGTAACGGAAGTGCTTGAAGCCAAAGGCCCGACTCCCATTCACCCACGGCAAGCAGACGAGCACGCTCTGCAGTATTCACTGACGTATTTAAAAGATTCTTCCGTGTCAAACTGCAAAGCCGCTCATCCCATTGCCTCTGGGAAGACGAATTGACGGGCAAGACCGTGTTGGGGCAAGCCATTTTCCAGGTGTTCAATGCATCAGACAAGCAAGGTACTTCAAAATAAAAAAAAAAAAAATTATCGACTTTTCCAAATGTTGAGGGTACTTCCATAAATGGGAAGACCGTAAAGTGTATATGTAAATTTGGGACCAAAACAACAATATCGAATAATAGTAAAAGCCGAATGAACATTAATTTCTTTTCGAAATGTTATTAAAATTTTGTATTTTTTCATCAATAAAAGATTCAAAAGATTCGTCTAAAATTGGAGACCCTAGGAGTTGGGAATTTTCATCAATTGTTTTTATGTTTTAAATAACTGCGTTAAATTTTGATAAAGTCAGTTGTATGTCGGTGGTGGGGGGTAGGTATAATTCGCATTTTGTTGGGTTTAATTCAAGGCCAATAGAATAAAACTTTTGTTTTAAAATTTGGAAATCCTGTAGAACTGTATCTACATCGCCTCCTAGGGTCCCGTCGTCTAAGTACCACACGTTAAATTTAGATTTTAGTTCCCTAATAATAGGATTTATAACAAGGCTGCCCCTGTTGACAACCTATTACGGAAACTAGGAGCTTATCTTTGTAGATTAATTTAGAGGGATTTCTGTAACATTACAAAAAAATTTGGGTGTTTCCTTTTTAACTTCGGTTAACAAAATGTACCTATTCACGGAGTTAAAAGCGTTCTTTATGTCAACCTTAAGGATACCCTCAGCTTCTTTGCTGTGAAGGTAAGTGGATAGGGCATGTACAGCAGCCTCACAGCCCCCTTTAGATCCAAAACCTAGTTGCAGGGGCTGGAATTTGCTGGCCAGTGTTTCACTATAATAGGTGCAGCAAATTTTGGCTGCTATACGCCGGTAGGTACAGCCTACGGCAATGGGACGAATACCGCCATCCTTCTTGCGCAGGGCACACAGATTAGCCCCGTACAAGATATCAATGACGGCTTCGTGCACATTGCCGGAGAGCATTAAATTAGTCAGAGCCGTAAGCTCCTTCAAAAGCGACTCACCAGCTTCCCCGGCGTTTGTACAAGTCAGGTCCTTTAAATGTTAGGGTGTCAAGCCGTCGAGGCCACCGACGGAGCCGCTGCGGAAGGAGCCTATGGCAGCGACTAAGACAAATTTTTATTGCCGAAGATATCGGTATGCAGGTACTTGACATTGAATTAAATTTATTACTAGAATAGCATATTAGAACTACGATCATGTAGGTACCAAATACAGGGAGCGGGGTTTACTATTGTATACAGTAACAATAGTAACCCCCTCAGTAGTAGTGGGGAGAGGTCGGAATGACTTAGTTGGAAGAACATCTGGAGTATTTATCCTGGAAGCGCAGGATCTAATTCTTTAAACACAAAAATTTATCAATGGCATTATGCGATTAAAAAAATAGTCACACAAATATCTATTTCAAGCAAATATGCACCTTATACTGATATTTTTTTGAAAAGCATTAACGCATGCTTAGCGAACTTTAAAGTTATACATTTTGGTGGAAAATGAATACGGTCGTAAGCAGTAATCGAACTTGCGCCTCTCGGATAAATACTCCAGGTGTTCTGCCCACTATGCCATTCCGACCTCTACTCATTACTCCGAAGTCTTCATCCACATTTTAATACGTCTTTTAGTCCCTATATAGGTGACCGAACCGACTGAATAGATAGCAATGACGTCACCAAAAGACTTATCACAAAATGTGTAGGAAGAATTAGCGGTAGCGAGCGGAGGTCGAGATTATGTTTTAACCACAAAAATGCATAACTATAGAGTTCGATACGCATGCGATAATACGTTTGAAAAATTTATCTGTACAAATATCAATTTATTTTCACATTAATTAATTTGGTGCTAAAGTTTTTTTGTCTTGATAGTTGACTATGCTATGAATGTAATGAATGTTGCTCTAAAATTTCCCTGTCCATGAAGTAGACACCATAGATAATCACCATGCTTCACATGTGAGACACGAGGACAAAGAGAGGGTTATACAAAAGCCCCGAGGTAAATATATATTATTAAATTAATTAAAATATTAAGTTAGCGAAAGTAACCGATTAAAATGCTTTTTAATATACATAATTGATTTCACAGAAAGCCGAACGTGCCGTATATATAAAGTACTGGTGGACAGTTTAATGTTACAGAAGATTCAGAAGTATTCAAAAATGAAGGTGTACGCGTTTCTGCTCTCTTGTCTAATTCTGGTCGGAGTGGAAGCCGCCCATCAAGAAAAGTTGAAATGTATGTATTCTAGTAATCCTTAACTTTATACCTAGCATCACGCTTGTATTCCCTAGGGGGTAGGCAGAGGTGTACACAGTTGTACACCCACATTTTACCAATAAGCCTATTGCTATCAACCGGACACTACACAGACTCCGGGCTACTATTGAGTATAATTTCTTAACAGAAAAATACAATAACATTGCCGAACCCGGAACCACATGCTCAAAGCAAAAGTTCAAGGATTTAATAACATCATCAATGAAATGTGAATCTAGATAATTCAACTCTGCCTAACCCTTAAGGAAACACAAGCTTGATAATATATTAAATATATAAAACAGTATTTTAGAGACGAGTTGGTGATTACCCAACCTCAAAAAATATAGAACTTTATCTTTATAATTAATTATTAGTGTAGTTACGGAGTAATATACAACTGGAGTGTTACCAAAAATGTATTGTGTGGTGAATGTACTATTATCGAATTTATTACTATCGAAAACGCGTTACTTTGTAATTAGGTATCTTGAAATAGACACAAAATAAATAGCCTATAACCTTCCTCAAAAATAGGGGTATCAAATGCAAAACTCTAAAAATCCGACTAGTTCCTGAGATTTTGTGCCTTCACTGTGCTCAGTGCTGAATAAACACGTTTTCTTTCAATAAGTGTACATCGAGTGAAACCGTAACCAATTAATTTTATTTAACTGTTCTTTTCAGTATGCTCATCCGATGCGCAGTGCGTCCAATATGGTAGTGATTGTTTTTGTATAAAAACGACTGCTATCTTTGGATATTGTAAATGTGTGCCAGTTCGACCCGTAAATAGTAAGAATTTATTAAATTTCTAATATTTTTTTAGGTTTTGAGGAATTTCAATCTTCCTGAATATTTATAACACAGCAGGCTTATAATTGTTTTACTAAAACACACAACACAACTGTGTTGATTTGATTCATTGTTTAAAGCTTTTGAAACATTGTTTTAGCTATTCAAGATAAATCTTTGAAAAGCATTAACGCATGCTTAGCGACCACTAAAGTTATTTTATTAAATGGAAAAAGAACACGACCGTATTCATTTTCCTTTTAATATATTAACTTTATTGTTTTAGCTGTACGTGTACATATACATAATCTTGTTTTTTTTTTCTTTTTCAGAATGTTATTCAAATGAACAATGCCAAGAATTAACTCATAACGGGCAATACTGCTACTGCTCCAAGTACGATCCTAACAGGCCCGGCGACTGTCAATGTATTTCATCAAATTCATTGGGCTCAAGTCGTAATTAAAACCTTCTATATAAGTTTTAAACTACTTGTTTTAAAGCGCAAACCTAATTCTGATTTGATCTTTTATTACGCATTTAGGCATACGAAGCTGTGAAAATGTAACATTACCTTTGTATCATCCTCATTGATGCAATATAATTTATGCCCGTCACTGAATATAGGATCGAATAGAACACGCGTTGTGTCCAACATCCAACCATCCAATATCTGTACAACCACATTAAGTTAAAAAATAATCTACCTTCTCCTAATAGCAATTCTAAATCGGTGGTCTTCACTTAATTTGGCATTTTTATTTATCTGTCCAACCAACTATCCTTCTACAGCCAGCGCGATACTGTTTCATATTAGTCTCCATTGTTGTATGTCAATCCTATCAAACATTTCGCTTTCTAGTTGCATATTAAAATTGTTGTTGTAAAATAACACACCGAACACATGAGCACTCCAGTTCTTATATATTCTTTATCACCATTTGTACTGGACGGTAAAATCATTCGATTTTCAGGCCAAATTGTGTCTTATGATTACTTGAAATAAATTTTATAAATGAACGTGTTTGTAATTTTAGTTGTTATACTGATATCTACAAGATTGTGTAGTTAGTTTCTAGACTTTTTTACATGATTTGTCATAATTGACATCGTTCTACCTAGACCGAACATTAACGCTCGCGTTTATTAAAAATGAAACACGATTTTTATTTCTGTAAATAGATCTGTTGAAGACACTTTTACAAGTCATTTTTATGAACTAGATGGCGCCGGCATCCCTATCTGACTATCCCTAAGCAGAAATGCGAAACAAACTCAGAGACGAACATCTTATTAAAGTCCAGATATAGTATCCAGGTGTAGCATGTAATAGTACATAATATCTTTAAGAGTGTAATCATACAGCGATCGTCTGGAATAGCCTTTTAAAGAAAGAGCCATCGCAGCTTTGAGGTGCTGTCCGTTTTTTATGTCTAAAATAGTATCTACCGTCAATTACATGCTGTACCTGTTGTTTGAACAGAGCATGTAACGGACAATAGCATAACTATATGTAAAAATTGCGTCGACAAGAGAATTTAGAATACAGTATCTTTTTTCATTCTGGCTATGGAAAATCTTACGGTTGACATCATGGCAATAAATGAAACTTGGCTCAGAGTAAGGGAGGAGGGTCGCGCGCCATCAGTGCCGGGATACCGGCTGGGGCACGTTCCGCGGTCGACCGCCGTGCGCAGCCGCGAGGGCGGCGTTCTACGTGCATACGCTACTACGTGTACTACGACGTGCTACGTAACCTGACCATAATTAATTTGATTAATCAATCTGACAATAAGACTATACTGCTCAACAACTTTCTGACATACTGTAACTTAACACAAATAATTTCTCAGCCAACACACTTTACTGATCACAGTGAGACACCTATTGACATTGTATGCACTGACGCTAGAGTGTGTGGGGTTTCAGTATCACATATACCCACACTGGGCCATCATGACATAATCTCTATCAATTTCAACTTTAAATTGGAAAGGCCCGCTCCTCGCTGGATAACTTACAAGCCATTAAAAGATATTTCATTTAACATCCATCATAAACAAATCAATTGTCACCTCTTCCTTCCCGGATTTGTGGAAATGGCTATAGATATGCCAGTCCTAAAGGTTGCTTATCTTACAGTTGCAGGGGATCTTCGCCCAATTAGTGTGTTGCCATGTCTTTCTATTAGAAAAAATAGTTTGCAGTTTTCAGGTATTGGAAAAAATAGTTTACAACCAACTGAGAGATTGAAAAAAAAAAGGCTAATTAGAGCAATTTAAAATTTTACCTACCGTGCCAACAGGTTTCCGAAAAAAAAACATAGCACAGCTACCAGCTACAGCACTTATTGATGTGGTTGACAATATGTTTTCACCGTGGGAGAGCCATGCTTCGGCACGAATGGGCCGGCTCGACCGGATTGATACCACGGCCTCACAGAAAACCGGCGTGAAACAACGCTTGCGTTGTGTTTCGCCGAGTGAGTGAGGGTACCGGAGGCCCAAAACCTTTAAAAGCCCGGCAACGCACTTGCTCCTCTGGGGTTGCGGGTGTCCATGGGTGGCGGTAATCGCTTACCATCAGGCGAGCCGTCTGCTCGGTTGCCCGCTATTCCATAAAAAAAAAAATATATATACTTGATCAAAGCATGTAAACACTGCTAATACTACTCGATTTCTCGAGTGCTTTCGACTCAATAAATGTATCACTGTTGCGTTATAAATTCTCATACTATGGATGTCATATTGAAACAGTAATGTGGTTTCATAGTTACCTGAGCAATCGGTTTCAGTCAGTACAGGTGACTAACAGCGGGAGTGGACATATTTTGTCTTCAGGGCCTGCACAGTTATTCAGAGGCGTGCCTCAAGGTTCCATCCTGGGACCACTTCTTTTTATCTTGTATAGTTATCTGATATTTTTAATTGTCTAGTCAACACTATGCTGACGACCTTCTCCTTTCGCCCTCAGAACGCAGCAGGTGCTGTAAGTAAAATAAATAAGGGCTTGAATAGGATCTTAGTTTGGTCCAACCATGGTCCAACAGAAATTCCCTAGTTATGAATCCCCTTAAATCAAAATTTATCATTTTGGGTTCTAAGGAATCCATCAATAAAACGCAGTTTTATAATCAGGATTTGAGTATTGATTATCTATATATACATATATTATATATTTCATTATTAGTTTTTTCATGGATATTATTTTATATTTATTTTATTTCATGTTAATTGTTACACGTCATGTAAAGTAAAAACTTTCTATGTGTATTGTTTTTTTGTTATGATTTTTTACTTTACTTTACACTGAAATTTAATTTGCCTGTGTCTGCGCCGTATCTACGCCCGATGCTTTTCTAATAGCACCAAGTTTGCACAAATTGTCAAGTAGTGCTATTACTAACAAAAACGAATTTACTTTTTACTTACACCCGCACACTTTCTGTTGTAATTTGTACACGACTGCGTCCACATCGAAAATCAGCAATTCATTGTAATTCATTATCTAAAATTCGAAGATTAAATATATTTGTGAAGAAACTGAGGTTTTTGATTATAAACTTCCAAATGTCCACTATCAGACAGCCTGTATAGTTTGCATATTGCGTACGCGTGCCGTGACTTCACTATTTTGGAACCCTATCTGAATACCCGGGCGGCCACATTCTTATTGTGGTCGCATATGCTGAGAAAGAGGCCTTGTTTGGTCTCGTCATGTAATTTTTTTTTTATTTACGGTAAGATCTGCTTCGAGAGTAAACTAAATAATTTTCTTTCTTTATTTCTATTTTTATTTTTTTATATCTATATTTTATCTGTATAAACCTGCTACTGGGACCAAAATAAATATTTTCTTTTTTTCTTCTTTCTTTTCTTTGACTTAAATGGTGGCTGTTCATTTATTTTATTTTAATTTTTTATTTTTATTTGTTATAGTACAACACCATCCTTACAGGTAAACACCCAATGCGACAATGTTGGCATAACATATAAAAATTAGAATTAAAATTATTACACATCCATCATATTATTAATACACATCCAAAACTTAAACTAACTTAATTAAAAAGGAACAACAAAAATAATTATTATTATTTAGATCCACAATTAACAAATAAACAAAACATGCACATAAAAAAAAATGATAATAACAATAATTTCATGTTTACACTGAGCATTTAATATACCTATACAGAAATAGATCTGTTCGACTGTTAATATACCATTCTACATTACGTCTAAACGTGTGTAGCAGTTTTGTTAAACGTAGCGTAATGGCAAACCAGCTGAACGTTGTCCAGCTGTTTTATAAAACGGATCTGTTTTGTAAAACAGCGTATTCTATAATCCTACTGCGACATATACTTAAAGCAATGTTCAACAGTCTAACAATCTTCATTAATTATTTTTTTAATAAAATTAAAAAATATGAATATGAATATGAATAACTATTTTAATTATTTAATTTAAAATGGTAATTAATAATTTTACATAAACTACTTAAATTAATTATAATAAACTACCTACTACAATATACTTAGAACTAAAAATTATAATTATACATATATATTTATATACTATAGAGCGTCGAAAAATTCATCCGCATCGCTATCAACTGGTAACGTGCCCAAAAGGCTGGCAGCATTGCCACGTTGAATGGCAATGCTGATTCTCTGTGCGAAGAATAGACCAGCCTTCAGGTCACGTGAACTGCCGACCAATCGCCTTGCAATCTCTTTAAAAAGAAGTCGAGCGCTCGGACCCCACGACCCGAGTGTTTCAACCCCAAACGGCTCGAAAATATAATTACTGGTAAGACTGTCATATTTTCGCCGTTTGAGGGTCTCTGCAGCTGAAGCAGCAGCACCAGCACAGGACGCTGAACTAGAAATATGAGATGGCGCAAGGGTATCGACGCAGGTTGCGTCCCACACCAGAGGCCTACCAAATTTCCATGGCAGTAATGTCATGCCGTCAGGTCTTATACCATCGTCCCGTACCAAGCCATTTGGTTCTAATACAGCTGGGACGACGGCGGTGGCTAAAGCACGACGAAGAATGTCATAAATACAGGCGTGCCGTGATATGCGTCCTGCACTCCTGCTGCAGGATAGGCCATGGTGTCCGAGGCTGTCGACAGCTTGACCACAGTGACAACGATGCGGAGTACAGCATGGAGATCCTAACCGTAGGCACGTAGCGAGGCGGAAAGTGGTGTCATCTAACATAGTACCTATGTTAGACGACGGCAGTGCGTGAAGCCAAAGGCCCGACTCCCATTCACACACAGCCAGGAGACGCGCGCGCTCGGCAGTAGTGATTGACGTATTAAATAGTTCATTCCGTATCACTCTGCAGAGCGGCTCATCCCACTGTCTCTGTGAAAATGGGTTGACGGGCGGATCCGTACTTGGGCACGCAATTCTCCAGGCATTCACAGCCTCAGTCATACAAGATACTTCAAAATCAGCTAGTGTAGGAGCTAGTATATGTCTAGCTAGTTTTTCAGTACTGTGGACTGAGGATAGGAATGCCGGTAAGCTTAGACTAGAAATTTTGCGGACGCCAAGACCTCCCAACCGGATGGGGAGGGTAGCCTGTACCCAGGCTCGGTCGTCCAAAGCCACATTTAAAATAGAGGTTAAAGTACTCCTGATAATTTTGTCTAGTTTTTCCAAAAGTTCTGTGTGTTTCCATAAGTAGGAAGAACGAAGAACATATATTAATTTTTAACTATTTTAATTAAATTATAATTTTAATATCTTAGAACGGAAACATATTAAATACATTACGCAAAATTAATATATAAAAAAAATATTTATGTAATCGATTTCACGCTAAGTATATGAGAGTTCTGCCTTGTATATAAATGTCAGTGGAAAATATTACGTTACAGAATACAAGTCTTTCACCATGAGTGTGTCAAGTGTTGCTTTATTGGTCTCTTGTCTGGTTCTGATCAGCGTTGAGGCTACCAGCCATGATCCCATCATAGGTTTGTATTCTTGTCATGAAAGTTATACAACATTTTAAAATAATATCATGCCCTTGCCCTTATCCCAATTTGTTTGGGGTCGGCGCAGCATGCATGCTTCTTCCACTTTCTAATTGGTTTTGAAATTGCATACTGCTAAAGTTTTAGCAATGTTTTATGACCGGCCGCTTGCTTGACGTCAACCGTCATTGGGAAGGCTGTTGTTGGTGGTAGCCGCCACCGATACGGTCTCCATCTATCTAGCTATGTCACACCAAATGTTATCCATGCGCCAGGTTCTGGTGTTATCCTACTATTACACTGTACTAACCGGGCCAAGATTAAAAAATAATCTATATAAAAATGAATCCCTATTTCCCTTGGTCACGCCATAACTTGAGAACGTCTGCACCAAATTTTTTTTTTTATTGTGTTTGTCATTGTCACGACAAAGTTTTTACATCAGATTTTTTGAACGGGGCGGGAGAAACCACGGGGCACAGCTAGTAATTTCATGCGCATGCCACGAGCTCAGGACTAAGATAAGGGTGGAAAGTAGAATATCTTGGAAAAAATTAAGCGAAGATTTTGACAAAACAGCTGTGATGGTATTTTAAAGAGTTTCATTTAAGTTGGTTATACGATGAGGACACGGTTAGCGCAGTACTCCGGTAATCGGCTGGCACATCATGTATAATGAGTTCAAATGAATTTCCTATAAAAGACACTTAATGAAATATAAATTTTTACACGACTGCCCAAAAAAAGGAGTGTTATATATTTAGAGTTCTTGTATGTATGTATGTAGATATGTATGTTTGTGAGTTTCTTTTGTCCCCCATAACTTCTAAATGCCTGAACTGATTTAGATGCATGGGGTATCGTTAGAGTCCTTATATTGTACCGGGTAATATAGGGTAGTAAGATTTAAAAAATGGTATCCATGCTTTTTAATTATTTATTGTATTTCATTTCAGTGTGCAAATCCAATCGCGACTGCGAACCGAAACGCCTCGGAGCAGAGTGCTTCTGTTTGAAAACAAGCGGTGACTACGGCTATTGTAAATGCCAAGGAATTGGACACTATGATGGTATAACTTCTATTGAAATCTGAACACGGTCTCCTTGATCTAGTGGAGATAACAGCTAATACTGAACGTGAGACACTGGGTTCGATTGCTTGGTCGAGTAAAGTATTATTGAGTTATGTAAAATCTCGTGTCACAGTGTTTGATATCGAACTCCTCAGAAACGGCTTGACCGATGTTTATGATTTTTTTTGTATATATTTAGTAGCTCTGAGAATAGGTCGTAGGCTATTTTTTATACCCCTAGGTAATAGGTGGCCCTATCCAGAAAATTTATATGGCAGGTCAACGTTTGCGGGGCACAGCTAGCTGAATTATATTTTTTTTTGTAAAGAAAATACGGTCGTGAGCAGGATAAGAACCTGCACCGCCTGGATAAGTTGCTCTGACCTCTAAAACCATCTCAACATCCACTCACTACTCCGAACAATTTTTCCCATTTTTAATACGTCTATTGGTGACTTCATGGCTATCTATTGAGTTCCTATACAGGTGCCCGAACCGACACGACCAATTTTGCAGTTACTTAACACAACCTGTTACTTATTACATACAATTAAATAAGTACTAAATCAGATAAACTGTGATACTGATATTGGTACTGCCTCGTTGGTCTAGTGGTCGCCAGCACGGCTGCTGAGCGTGAGCTCCTGGGTTCGATTCCCAGGTCGGGCAAAGCGTTATTGGGTTTTTTCTGTTAGGAAATTCTCACTAGCAGCCCGGAGTTAGGAAGTTGGTGGTGTGACCCCCGTGCTTCGGAGCGCACGTAAAGCCGTCGGTCCTACGCCTGATCTCTCCGGTCGTGTCGGGTTGCCGTCCCATCGGACTATGAGAGTGAAGGAAGAGGGAGTGCACCTGTGTTTGCGCACACACTTGTGCACTATAATATCTCGTGCGTCCTTGGCTAATCTCTTCAGAGATAGGCCGCCGTGACCAAAAAAAACGGCCGGGAGGAGTATACGTATGTAGTCTACACCCACCAATATTATAAAGAGGAAAGATTTGTTTGTTTGTAATCGATAACTACCGAAATACGGTCTGGAGGAGTATTATTATTATTAACATGATTATAATGATTTTATTCACATTTACAGCTTGTAATTATAACGAAGAGTGCCAACGCAAGTATGGCACTGATGAGAAATACTGCTACTGCTCCATCCACACGGCGAACAAGCCGGGCCAGTGTAAGTGTATTTTTACCGATGGATATCTTTCGAGCGGCAAATAGAACTTTAAATAAGACAGAGCGATCAGTACATGGTGGAAACGTCAAGGTATTCAAAGATATTTCTTGCGCGGTAATTCTTGTTAACTTTCTTCTCAGATTGTGTGCTTCGAGGTTTTTTAATACATTAGTGTTTTTATAACGATGAGAAAATAAAGTTTTAGTAATGAATGAGTTTTTTTTAATTATTTTGTGTTCTATATAAACATAACATAGCATCACGCCTGTATTCTCTGAAGGGGTAGGCAGAGGTGTACACAGTTGTACACCCACATTTCACCAATGATGTTATTAAGTCCCATGTAATAGGTGGTGAGCCTATTGCCATCTACCAGGCACTATTCCAAACTCCGGGCTGCTACTGAGAATATTCTAAACACAAAAACTCAATAACACTTTGCCCGACCCGAGAATCGAACCCGAGACCTCGTGTCCAACAGGCACAGTTGGGACCACTAAACGAGACAGTCACAATACCCCAATTGTTTTTTTCCTGAGATCTGCAATTGTAATATTCGACGATAAAGTGAATAGATTTCTTCTAGATTTACATGCTCCATTCTCTGTCAAACCGTCGCTTACCATAAGGCGTTTGGTAGCCAAACGTAGATACATTAATGACAAAAAAATAATATCACGACACACTCGAGATTAACCCAAAATGTAGCGTTGTATCCGCCGCATCCCGAAACACGACTAGGTCGCTTCATGGCATGGCTTCGTCCGGTGGGAGGTAACCAGCCGCGGCTGTAGCCTGCCACCAGAGTTGTGTTGCCTGTTTTGCACCACCCAGGGGCCACGTGGAGGGATTCCATTTTAAGGGTGCTCTCCTACGGACGTCGGCAGCTCAGCCCCCTATTCTTTCTCCGATATCATAATAATTATAATCATATAGGAAAATCTGACGCTGGACTTCTCATTGGTGGGGTTGACTAAAGCATGTTCAGCTGCTCTAACTTCGGGTCTCAGATCTGACAAAGTGTCATTAGGACATCTTCAGTAGAAGCCCGGAGTTATGAATTGTGAACGGTACTCATGACAAGAGACTGATGCATAGCATTGATGGAATGTAGGTATTTTTGTACAGTAGGTACACCTCTGCCGACCCCTTCGAGAAATTCAAGCGTGTACTAAAACCGAATTTATAAAAAATAAACGTATGTTTATTAACGTTTGTGTCATATTTTTTTATTTTATTTATTACTTAAATAAACAAAAACATTTAAAGTTACATTTTTTTAATTTTAATTAATCTTTAAATAAACTATGTAATAATGTATAACACTTGTCTGTGTGTCTGTTTGTATTTGCGTCTCATCAACTGCTGTTAAACATATTGACGTAGGAAACTAATTTAAACGCAGACTTATTTGAGAGATTTTATTTGATTTCGGGCTGTATACAATATAGACGTAATTTCTTTTTCTCAAGCTCATAATACTAATAATTATATGAATTAGTATTGAGTGAGATAGTGGTATCAGTTCTGATGCGGACTACTAAACTAAAATTAAAACATAACTGTCTTTTAGTCTTTACACGGCATGAAAAAGAGATGTCAAATTTCCATACAATTTTGACGTCTCTAATTTTAGTAGCCCATTTTGATTTGACATGCCTAAATTCAAATTTATCATATTAAATGGAAATAAATAATATATATCCACTTAAATTAACCAAGTACGCAGGACATATGCACGAGTGTCTGCGCTAACATATGTGCACTCCCTCTTCCTTCACTCTCATAGTCCGATGGGAGGGCAATATAGGCATATTCAAGGCTAGAATGAATAGGTTTGTTCTGGATGTACGTGCTCCGTCTTTGGCCATACCGTCGCTTACCATCAGGCGAGTTGGTTTTTCCTAACACAAAAACCCAATAACAATTTGGCCGACACTTCTTTACTAGCTAGACGACACTATTACTACTTTAATAATATGGATGTACAACAGTAGGTACTCCTCTGCCAGAGCCTTCAGGGATACAGGCGTGATGCTATAATTTTTTAATACATAACATAGTAGTGTGCAATTACCTGTGCAAAGTCCGCTCGCAAATATACGCACATACGCAAGCGGTGAAAATTGCAACCACCACCAACTACACGTGTTTCACCCCCCCCCCCCCCACGGGGCATCATCAGGAGCTGTTAGACCGTGCAGTGTCCGCCACCGAGTGGCTCTCGTGTAGAGCAGTTGGTGGCAATGTGGACTACCGTTTTTGTGCTCACCAATTGGCGCCACTGTCGAGTAAGGTCCTGAAGTATAGCTTTCAAAGTTTGCTATAAACGGTCGTGGAAACATGGTGAAGCATATGATACACATATATCATACTTAATACATTAAAACCGTATCGTAACAAGATGAAATTAATAAAATAAAAAAAAAGTCCGCCAGCCTAATTCTAAATTTTACTAGCCTATGTTACCCGGGACTATGTAAAGATTCTATCGATACCACATACATCGAAATCGGTACAAGCATTTAGTAGTTATGGTGGAATATAGAAACTCACAAATATACATAAGTAAGTACATATATGACATACATGAACCTTAAAAACATAACACTCCTTTTTTGGGCAGTCGTGTAAAAATATCGAGCATCTTCTCACGGGTCTTAGAAATACTGCGGCAGTATTGCTAAGACCCGTATTGTTTTGAAAAATTAAAAATAATAATGAATTTTGCACCTCTACTTCTTAGCTCCGCTTTTAAAGCACTGACAAAACTTGACCCGTAACTCAAATTTGCCATAATCAATCTCAGGTATTGCAAAATATTCACAACATTAATCTAATTAGCAATAAACCCGCGTAAACCACAACAAACAATGACATTTGACATTTCAGAGACCTCACGCTACACTAGCGCCTCTAGCGGCGAATTCATACACGATAGCTCTCATTATGTAACACCATGTTTATGTACACATGAAAGCAATAAATACTTTGACTTTGACTATGCCCTAACAGGGCTCATGTTTGTAATTACACACTCACTAAAGTTATAATATTAAATGGAAAAAGGAATATGGTCGTAAACAGGATTCGAAGCGCCTCCCGGATAAATAATAGGCGGGACATCCGGGAGGCGCAGGTTCGAATCCTGCTCACGACCGTATTCTTTTTACATTTAATTTATAATTTTAGAGTTCGCTAAGCATGCGTTAATGCTTTTCAAAGATTTATCTTTAAATACTATGTTGTTTACGATATATTTAACAAAATCGCTTTGCAATATGTTTAATTAAAATAAATATCACCATGGAACTCAGCGACTATCAATAAATATATATTTAATACATTTAATAAAATGAACTGATTATAAATGCATTTAAATAATTGATTTCACGGCAAGTTTTCTGCCTTGTACCTGTATATAAATACAACAGTTGGAAACATAACGTTGCAGAAGATAAAGAAGACAGTTACCATGTGTGTGTTACGTGTAGCGTTGTTATTATCATGTCTGCTGCTGGTCAGCATTGTGGCTGCCGAGAAGTCATCACCGAATCGTATGTATTATCATCATCAGCCCCCTACCCTCATCCCAATTTATGTATTATTTAAGGTCCTAATTTATTAGGTAATTGCCTTTGAAAGTAAAAATATACTCGTATAAGTCAAATACATTCACTTAGGCTAAGAATTAAATGGATATAACAAATTTTTTGTAATTAACATAGTACTAGCAAGACGAAAACTGCTCCTTGAACGGCGAATATAAAGAAAAAAATTTTTTTTAATAATTGAGGCCATGTAATATTAATTACTATTTGTTCTACTTGTTTGGCGATTTACCACTGTAAAGTGGTGATTGCTTGATAAATATCGCCAGGCGTCTCCTTAAGACGAATACAAAAGAAGGTTGAAAATTTCAATGGGTAATAACGAGACAAGGTAGCTCAGTTGGTAGAGTGATGACCCGGAACGTCAAAGGTCGCGTGTTCAAACTCAGTTCTTGTCTATTATTTTTCAAATTTTTCTTTGAAATATAGTAATTAAAAAAAATTGTTGCTAAAATTTGAATTATGGCTTAAATGAATCCTTATCACTTACACAGTGACCCCTTTTAAGGAAATGACCTAATAAATTAGGACCTTAAATAGTCGTCTATACTGTTCTCCTCGCTGGTCTAGTGGTCCCAAGCGCGACTGCTGAGCCTCGTATCGGTTTCAATTACCGGCGGGCAAAGTTACTGAGTTTTTCTGTTAGGAAATTCTTAGTAACAGCCCGGAGTTTGGAATTGGGCCCGGTAGGTAGCAATATACACATATATATATAGATAGCAATGTATAGTCTACTTCTTCAAGGATATAGACGTGATGCTATTACTGTGTTCATTTGTTACTTCTTGATGCCTTAATCACTAAGGATTTCAACAAAATTTCACGAGCTATGAAAGGATATTAGACTTGCCGAGCGATACACCGATTAAAAGTTTAGAACTCTCCCTGGAAAACCCAGGGACAGCATCAATTTCACCGTTCGTATAACTAATGTTTTTGTATGTACGATTTCTTGTAAATGTGTGTTAAACGAATAATACATAGATATTATTTATTATATTTATGTGTTAAAGGGTTAATATTGGAAATATAATATGATAATAAATTACAAAGTAAGTAATCCTATTTGTAAAACCTAAATCAGTAAATAATTATTTGAATCACAATATAAGCCAGTCAGCTGGAGAGAAACATGTCTTCTGGCACATGAAAGAAGCAGGCAACATGTTATTTTATTTCCAAGAACCGACCATTTTTGTGATAGTCACCGAGTAGTACAACACTGGAGTGTTCACGTCCATTTATCGAGCCGTCGAAATTATAATTCCATAAAAATTCCGACGATTCGTCTTCTCGTAAATTTTATGAAACTTTTTAATTTTTTAATTCATACTAAAATACTCGTAACTTTCAATTGAGGGACAAACAAGGTTTATTATATGGAGCATTATTTGAGATGATATAACTAAAACTATTAGCTATAATTAAATATGACTGTTCTTTTCAGTGTGCAAATCCGATCTCGACTGCCCACCGCGAGGCATCGGTGCAAATTGCTTCTGTGTGAAAACGAACGGTGTCTACGGCTACTGTAAATGCAAACCAGTTGGAAACTATTATGGTATTAAAACTTAACTTTTTTTTAAACTTAACTGTTCATTGGTCTAGTAGATTCAGGCGGGACTGCTGAGCGTAAGACACTTAGTTCGATTTCCGGATCGAGCAGTGTTATTGGATTTTCCTCTTCTCAGTAGCAGACCGGACTTTGGACTGTGCCCGGTACATGACGGTAGGCTCACCATTACATAAAACTCAATAACAGCATCGGCGGTAATATGTAGGTGTTCAACAGTATACCTGTAACTTATCCTTCGAGGATTTATGCATGATGCTATGTCATGTTTTTATTAAATTTTCAGATTGTTATTCAAATGAGGAGTGCCAACACAGGTTTGGAGGTGAAGAGGGGAAGTACTGCTACTGCTCCAAGTACGACGCGAACAGGCCCGGCGACTGTGTGTGTGTTTCTACAGATGATCTTGTTTTAACTGGCAAATAGAACTTTAAGTAAGAGCACTTACTGTAAAAGCACAAAACCGAATTTTTAAAATAAATATATTTTCCTGCCAAATATATCTTTTTTTATTATGAACGCAATACAAATTTGGTGCTGATGTATTTAAAATTAGGTTTTCATTATAATTGAATTGAAATCTATGTGATTCTTTTCGGCAAAAAATCAGTATTATTATATTATTATTTATTATAAATTTTTATTTAAAAAAATATTAAATAAATAGTATTGATTTGCAAGTTTCTATTCAACCCGCCATCATTGCTTTTTGATGTTATACTTATTCGTATTAAGCACTCCGGCAACCAAGTAAAATAAATAAATGTCTCCTTTCAACTCTTACTTCTCTTCTTTCCTGCATTTAACTCAGAAACTTTCAAAATAAGAGTTAGTAGGAATATTCTGGGAACGCTCGTTCCATCGTAAACATCATCCACCGCTTTCCATCAGGCGAGATCAAGGTAAAGAGGCGACCCATTTAAAAATCAGCAGTGTGCTCTAAAGTCTAAAGGCTATTTGATCCAATCGGCAATATGCTTAAGCACTCCGTTCATTATCTACTCCATGGAAAAAAATCTTTTTTTTTTTAGCATTGAAAAAGAGGAACTTTTCAACTTATTCCAAAGTAGGTAATAAAACCTCTGCTATAGTCTTATGAAACGTACTAGTTGTCACATAAACATACGCCACGCCACGTCTCATTTTATGAATACTACGATCGAATAGGAATGAATGACTACGATCGGCGCAGCGTGGCGTATCGTACCATGTCTGTCTTGCTTTTGCGTTTGCCTATTTTGTCCAGTTTTGAGATTGTTTTAATTAAATTTAATATAAAAATTGTGACTACAAAGGCCCACTTGTTTATAAAAGCTTAAAGACTACGGGTTAGTAGGAACATTACAAACACAATTAGACAATGTAAAATCTCAAAATTATCTCCAAGATCACCCCTGTCGCACCAAAACATTTACAAAATGCTCCAGCATTAGATTTAATTACTATTTTTCAAGGAAACATTAAAAATTATTGATACGAACGGGGCTTGAACCCGCGACCCTTGACATTCAGATGACTGAAACAGAGTGATAACCCGGAATGTCAAGGGTCGCGGGTTCAAGCCCCGTTCGTGTCCGTTATAGTATAACGATACGAAATAACATTAGAATTAATCAATGTTAGTATCGAATCAAACTATGTTCTACGAACAGATAGTATTATCATAATATCTTCATTGAATTTATGACAAGAAGGGCTAGAAATGTCTATATCGTGGGTGCAACATTTTAGAGGAGGATATAATTATTCTGAATAAAAATAATTATTATTTTAAAGATGTAATATAGCAGTAATCTTTCATGTTTCCGTCGTTTGACATCAGGTGAGGTCTTAAGACAAGGCTTTTAAAAAAAATGGCGTGTGTTTATGTACCCAATCAATCTGCCTAGCCTTTTCCCAATTACATTGGGGTCGGCTTCCAAGCCAAACCGGGTGCAGCTTGATACCAGTATCTTACATGGAGTGACTGCCTATCGAACTTCCACAACCTAGTTACTGGGTAACACGGTATCCTGTGGTATGACTGGTAGTCACACTATCAGGCCTCTGACTAACGGCTGTCCTAAATCTTAATTTGACAACCGGGACCGACGGCTTAACGTACTTTCCGAGGCATGGAGGGGTCTCCACCCACAGACCAGTTATATTGATGTATCCATTTTAATTAATTATATTTAAGGTTGGTTGATCAATCATCAGGTAACAAATATCTGAGGATTGAAAACTCTGCTCTTTAATGAATGAAACATGGATCAAGTTAAAACGAAACATTGGCAGTGACGTGTCCCGTTCAGCTCGTTGTTGGTGTCGTCCTTCGAGCAGAAGCAGAACTTCCTACCACTTGTACTGGAGCACTCATCATCATTCGTGCATTCTGAAAAATATTTTGTTATTAGTCTGCTTCATTGGTCTAGTGGTGCCAAGCGCGGCAGCGGATCATGAGGTCCTGGGTTCGATACCCAGGTCGACCAAATTGTTATTAAGTTTTTCTGTTTGAAACTCTCAGTAGCAGCCCGGAGTTGAGAATTGTGCCCGGTATACGGCAATAGGCTCACCACCTATTACACTTTAGAACAGCAATGGTGAAATGTGAGTGTAGAACTATACCCCTCTGCCTTTCCCTTCGGGGAATACAGGCGTGATGCTATGTTATGTTAATTTTTAACTAAAATGTGTTTACGAGTCGATTGATGTTTGAATTTAAACTTAATACACACTTTTGATCTATACCCGTGTCATATAGAGGAAATAAAAAAAAAAATGCATAATCATGTAAAATATTTTATTATTATTATTATTTAACTAGCTGATGCCCGCGTCTTCACCCGCGTGGATGTCGGATATCGCGACCAAAAGTAATCATGAAATTTTGATCCCGTTCCCGCTTTCCAATTACCGCTTTATAATTGCCCATTTTTTAAAGTATTAAAATGGATGTAGTATGTTATCCTTAAGAGATAGACATATGCCATCGCGGACTTTTCTGTAGACCTATATAAGATACACAATTCCACCATACATTATTTTGTTATATCGCGCGGGTTTAGGCAGCGCACGCCAGAATAGCTCGCAGATGGTAGATTTTTTCCTACTTACTTGACACTTATCGTCATATTTTGGACAATTCACACAATATCTTTATAAATTGTAACCTATGTGTTATTCTGATGTATAAGCTATATTATTGTAAAGTTTCATTAAAATCCATTCAGTAGTTTTTATGTGAAAGAGTAACAAACATCCATCCATCCATCCATACTTACAAACTTTCGCGTTTATAATATTAGTAGGTGTTAGTGTACCCAAAAACACAGCCCAAGAAACGTAAGAAAACAACGTTCCAAGCGAGTACAAAAAAATGTCTATGTGGAATTCGCTGCGCTCCCGCAAGGGGGCGCGACGAGCGGTGTCGGGGCTTCGCCCCCTGACCGCGGAGGCTATACCTCGGTCCGAAAAGTCGGACCCGTCATTGGGTTGCCCTTAGTGGCAAGGCATGACTTAACGTAAACCGCCTGTGCGATTTACGTTATGTATTATTGTTATTATGTATTCAGTAGGAGCGCCGCGGAGATTTGTGTTACCGCTATCTTCACGGCGCCTCGGCGGTACGTCCCCGCCAGGTGAGACCACCGGTTACCCGGTGGAGGCCCAGTGAAGAGTAACCAGCGACAGAGGCGCCGACTTAGACGCTCCCTACTGAGGATGCTGGCCCCCGTTTGTCGCGCTTCCAGGTCGAGCCGGTCACGTTTCAAACAAAGGGGCCGTGGTGTGGGTATGAGCAGTAATGTAAATGTGTTACACTGCTCAATGTTTACGTTTGAATAAGTAGCGCGCCCGCGCCGCATTATTCAACGTGTTATGTATAGATGCTTGTGTAGTTATGTTTGTATGTGTTTTCACTACGCGCCGTGCCTATGTAAACTTAGAACACTACGCGCAGTGAGTGGATGCGTTATGTATATGTGGAGTAATTTTTTGTTGGAGTGGGTCGCGTGTATATGAGTACGACTCACTCGGGTGTCAAGTAGTGGGTGGGGTGCGGGAAATATCCGTGTCCGCCAGCAAGTCGCGAGGTAGTCGCTTGGCGTCCGGCGGGCGCGCGTGCCATGGCTCTATCTGCTTAATATGGGGTAAGGCAGACGCGTCGGCACGCGCGAACATATTTTTTGTTAGGCGCCCTACGAAGTCCTCCAGGCTCTCAATCCCGAGGTCTCGTTGTATGACGTCGTTCCTCACGAGGTAAGGGGCGGCGACGATTCTCCGCAGTGCGACACTTTGTTGCACGCGGAGTAATTTGCGGCTCGACTCACTCGCGAGGGCGAGCCATGCCGGGGCGGCGTACGTCAGTATCGGGCGTATATATGTTTTATACACGCCCAGCTTGACGCGCGTCGGGAGGCGGGACGAGAGCACCGGGTAAAGTAGGGCGCGGGCCGACTTACCTTTGCTGACGGTCTTGAGCACGTGATATTTCATTGTGAGCCGCCGGTCTATGGTGACCCCTAAGTACGTTACCTGGGGTGACCACGCGACCTCGGCTCCGTGCAGTTTTAGGGGTGGCGGCAGCGGGACGCAGCCGGTCAGTATGGCTTGAGTCTTACCTACGTTGACCGACAGGCGCCACTTCGCCAGCCACTCGGGGAGCAGATCTAGGGCGCGCTGCATCTTGACGGCCGCGTACCTCGCATTCATCGAGGTGGTTATGTACGCGGCATCGTCGGCGTACAGCGCGAGCGTCGAGTCCGGTGTGGTGGGGATGTCGTCGGTGTAACACGAGTAGCATAGCGGCGAGATACAGCTGCCTTGCGGTACGCCCGCCGCTATCGCGCGGCTACCCGATAAAACACCGTCGACTATCACCCTAAAACTTCTGAGATGTAGGGAAGAGGAGACCACTTTAACAATACGACGGGGCGTCGTCGTGAGAGAAAGCTTGTATGTGAGGCCGTCGTGCCATACGCGGTCGAAGGCCTTCTCCATGTCGAGAAATACTGCGACCGCATACTCCTTCTTGTTCATACAAGTAGTGAGCAGGTGCAGTACTCTCGACAACTGGAGCGTCGTACTATGCTCCGCCCTGAAACCGAATTGTTCGGGGCAGGGTAGCGTGTGTGGGGTGAGGTGTCGCAGCAGGAGCTGTTCGAGCACCTTGGAGATCGTGGGTAGAAGGGTGATCGGCCGATAGCTCTCGGGCTTCAGCACGTTCTTGTGCGCCTTGGGCAGCATGATGACGCGGCCCTCTTTCCAGACACAGGGGAAAGTACCGGTGCGCATCACACCTGTAAACAGGCGCGCCAACGCCGCTATAGTGCGGAATGGTAAGTGGCGCAGCACTGTATTTGTGATGCCGTCCGCGCCGGGGGCCTTTCGCAGCTTAGTGCGTTTGATGGCGCGTGCTACTGCGCAAGGCGAGAAGCTAATGGGATCTTCATTGGGGGCTATCGGCGTGGAGAAGTACTCGACAAGGTGCTGCTCCACTGCTGCAACATGCTCGAGTTCCTCAGTAGCATTTGGTTGAAACTGACGCTCCAGGTGATCGGCGAAGATCTCCGCGCGGCCTGCCGCGGTATATCTTAACGCCCCGTCGTTGCTACGTAGAGGGCGCACGGGAGCCGGGGTGTGGGTGAGTTGGCGGCACAGTCGATGTATGGCCGGCCAATCACCCTCTATTGCATCGATGTGCGACTCCCAGCTCTCTGCATGGTGTGCCTCCAACTCGGCCTTAACCTTCTCCGCGAGACGGTTGAGGTCGTACTTGAGGTACGGGCATCGTGACTGTTGCCACCGCTTGCGCAAACGTCCCTTGCGCGCAATCAGTGCTCTGATGCGGGGGGGTAGGGGAGGAAGCCTCCCCCGGGGTCTTGTAGTTACGTCGGTCGCCTTTTCTAAGGCGCCGCGTATACAAGCGGTGACCTCCACTGCCAGCTCGTCAACGTCCGCGGCGGTGACGATCGGCCGAGTGGGTGTGGTGGCCTCCATCACCTCCGTGAAAATAGCCCAGTCCGTTTTCGGACGTGGCGCTGGTGGTGTTGATCGCGTCGGCATACCAGATAAGACGACGAGTACGGGTAAATGATCCGATTTCATCTCGTCGTCTAAAACCTGTTGTGTGACCTGGCAGTGTAATCCATAGTGGACCACTATGTCGAGCACGTCCGGTGCGTGTAGGTGGTTGTCCGGGTAGTGGGTGGGTATCTCCGGACCCGACACCGTGTACCCGCGATTTTCTGCATCGGCGAAGAGTCGTCTGCCCCCGGGGTTCGTGGTTAGTGCGTTCCACGCTGGGTGCTTACAATTCATGTCGCCGGCGATTAGAGTAGGCCGCTGTGTGCTACTTAATAGGCCCCACAGTTCGCTCACTACTAGCGAGACTGTGGGGGGCTTGTAGCAGGCGTAGATGTTAATATCTTCGCCGGCCATGTGTAGTTGTACACCCAGGGCGGTGAAGCTGTTGGGTGACACTAAAGGGAGCTCTTCATGCACGACTCTTCGCTTTACAAGTACCGCCAGGCCGCGGTAGGTAGTGCCGTGCGTGGACCTCTCGTCTAGCCTATAGACGAGGTAACCCGGGACTTTGACTTTGTGTCCCGGTCCCAGGTAAGTCTCGTTTATAAGCGCCACGTCTATGTTCTGTTCCTTGAGGAGGAGGCGGAGGGGCGCGACCTTATTACGGAGGCCGCGGGCGTTCCAATGCATGACCCTTAACGACTTAGCCATGGTAAATCGTTAAGAGTGCGGCCAGACCGTCTAGTATTACTAGTTCCGCGTCTTGTCCCTGTCTAATGGCCTTAATAAGGTCCATTAGAAGTTGGATAGCGCAAGCGGTAAACCTTTGTTTCTGCCTACACTCGTCCGGTGTGGCATTGGTGTTAATGTTATGCGCGCGCTGCGCGCCCTCTTGCGGAGCGCGGCGCACTTGTTGCACTCGCACTGGTAGTTGCGAGTTAGTGCGCGGCGCGGTCGCTGAGGGGGCGCTAGCGTCTACGTGGGATGGCGGTTTGTTTACCTTACCTACCATTGCGCCCACAACGGAGGTGGTATCGGCAGACTTGTACGTCGCCTGCGCCGTTTTGGTGATAAGGTCGGCTTCCTGTGACTTTTTGTGAGCGGTTTCAGGCGCGGGGGTGGGTAGGGATTTCTTACCCTTCCTCTTCCCCCCGCGTTTCCTCTTCCTCCGCCCCGTGGAGCTCGCTTGGGTACCGGGATCGTTCGCGGCTGCCATAAGTGACGCGTCGGCGGTCCCGTCCTGAGTCGGTACGGCGTCTGTGCGCTGCCTCTCGGGGGCCGATGTGGGCCGGCGCGCACTTTGGGTAAAAGCGACCGTGCCCGCTCGCTTGTTAGCGATTTCCCTCTGGAATGCGGGGCACTTTACGTTGTTGGCGGGGTGCTGCCCGCCGCAGTTTATGCAGGTCGGGGGGTCCGACCGCGGGCGCGGGCAGTCCCGGGCCGCATGTTCCTCGCCGCATCTCACGCATGCGAGCGGGCGATGGCAGTGGTGCGAACTGTGCCTAAATTTCTGGCACCTGTGGCACTGCGCGGGGCCGCGTTTCGCACGCCAGGCCTCGATTTTGACGCCGCGCATACACATAAACGTGCTTATGTCGTATATGGTGCGGACGTCGGGGGTCTTTTTAAGGACGGCGTGGAATACGCAGCCAGGCCTTCCCTGGCGCGCATTAATGTGGCGCACGTACTCGGGTTCATATCCCAAGTCGCGGAGCTCCTCCTCTATGTCGGCGGGATCTGTGTCCGCCGGTAGGCCTCTGATGGCCACCTTCATGCTGCGCTCCGCCGGTAGCGAGTACGCAAACCATGAGAGGCCGCTCTCCTTCTCGAGGTCGGTCAGGTACCTCTGCACCACCCTGAACTCTTCGTCCGATTCAGGTGAGAATCGGACGCCGTTCTGGTATGGCCGTGCGTTTGGGGGTCGACCCAACTTCGCGCTTAAAGCCCTGAAGTGGGCCGCCCAACCTGGCATCCTCTCGACTACGAGCGGAGGGAAGCGGGATTTTTTCCTGGCGGCCGTTTTGTTTGCGGTTGCATTGGCCGCAGCGGTGGGTGGAGGTGTCTTCCTCTCACCCGATGGGGTGGGCGGGCGGCGCGCCGCCTCGGCGAAGGACAGCGTCTCGGTGCTGCCCTTATTATGCGGGTCGTGTGATCGCTGCGGTAGCGGTGGCTCCAAGCAGTATCGCTTGGCCGCTTCGTCCGCGGCGGCGTCGTCATCGTCCGGGCTGCGTTGCCTTCTCTGAGGCCGGGGGTCTAGGGTATATTCATACCCAAACCCCATTCAGTCCATCGGGGACGGAGCGCGATCCGTCCCTGGGGTAGCAGTGCGCGGGCGCGATTGGCAAAGTGAGTCTAAGTCACTTACCTGCCGCTCTGTGAGCGAGCCCCTCGACGCCACCGACAGGTCCGACCCGGCGCGGGAGGAACATGCCGATAGCACCGCGGGGGAGTCCTGCGCGTCCTCGGCGCTGGCTGAGCGGTCGGCGCAGGCGGCGCCGGGCTCGCCAGCATGCGGCGGGACGTCGGTGATGCGGCGCGCGCGGCCGGGGCGGTGCGCGTCGGTGTCGGCTTCATGGGTGCACTCGCGGTACGCGCGGTCGGCGCGGTTGATCGCGGGGGCACGGGAGCGCGCACGTGAGGTGCGGCGGCGCGCGTTGGCAGCGCAGCGGAGCGCGCGGCGGGTGCGGCGGCGCGGATCTGCGAAGCGCGGGCGGCGGACACAGCTGGCCCCGGGGCCTGAATCGGTTCGGGCGGAAAGCTGTGGGCCTTATGGGCACTGCGTGCTGGCGGCTCGTCGACGGCGTCGGCGATGCGCGCGTATACGCCGACGTCGGCGGAGAGGCGGTAGCGGCCGGTGTCGGATGTCTCGCGGCGGGCGGTGCACCGGGCAGCGAGTCCCCGAGCGCGGGGAGCGACACTGTCCGGTCCATCGTCGGGCGGTTATTGTTCGGGGATGCACGGCCCTCGCCCAGGGATGTACGGGCGGTGGGCTTCGGCATGGCGAGTGTACATTCACTTGTCACTGTTTTCGTGTCCTATCACTCACTATATGGCAGCTTTAGTTTTGGCAACGTGTACAAAATAAAACATGTGCACTGTGCATGTGGCTTCCGCGACCACTACGGTGTGACGACACACCGGGCGGCGACTTGGCGGCCCCTCTTCCGTGCCCACGGAAGCGCATATGCGCTTTCGCGACCACCGAAGAAGGAACCGGTTACGTGGTCCGAGCGACTGTGAGAGGCTTGGCGCGCGTGGGGGTCGACCTAAGGCTCACAGTTGGACCACGAGCGGATCCACAAAAAATTTATTGAAATCATTCCTATATAGCTAAATCGCGGAGAATCTTAACACCGCGATTCAGCCGGATGGCACAACGCCATCTATCGAGCGGTGGCGAACTAAACTTAACCTATGATAATATTACGATTGAACAGTAGGATTGCCAAATTTTTACTTCGAAACAATCAAAAGTAAAGAAATATGCAAAATTTATACTACAATCACCAGATATTTTATAAAACAACATCTCACACACCATCACGCCTGAACTCCCTGAAGATAAAGCGGAGTAGTCTATATACCGAGTCCTTCATATAAATAATAGTTTTACCTGTGGGCTCTATAGGTTCACAGTCACAGATCCCGGTAAAGATGCCGAACGACGGCACACAGTCGCACTGGAAGCCGTCGCTGGGAGGCACACAGTCACGATCACTTCTACAACCTACAAAATAACAATCACTGGACAATAGATTTTGACAGCGCGGTTGGCGCAATGGTCGAGAGACCGACTGCTGCACCGCGTGTCGCAGGTTCGATTCCTGCACGGAGCAAATATTTCTACGATCTTGGATAATTGCCCCGGGTCTAGGTGTTTGTTCACCCACGATACAGGAAGAAATTCCTAGTGTGGGGCAAAGTTTAAAAAAAAAAATAGGCTGCCCGTGAATGGTAACAAACCCAGTAAACTAGCCTCACATGGAACGTTTTAATCGTAAAGGTTTTTTTGGAGCCGCCCTCTCACCTTCCCGCTCGACAACCTCCTTCTGGATCATAACCCAGACCAATAACTGGAACCTAGGTGATGTTCGAATACTCTAGGCCGAGTAGCGCCGTGACCTCATCGGGGCAGTTCGGGCGGCCATATTCTCGCTTCCAACCGTGATTTGATACATGGTCGAGAGTGAGAGCGTATGGGGAAAAAGTAGTTCCCACCTTCTGGGAGGAGTTACTTCTCGCGATGGAGGCGGCGAAAGCAGAGAGAGAGGCGAACGCCACTCATCGCTGCCGCAGAAGGTACACTTAACGATCTTCGGCCACCGTGAGCCGTCGACTGCGGGTGGCGAACCACCTGAACACGTCAGTGATGTTCAGTGTGATCAGCACAAAGCCCGAGTCGTCCACGCATCACGTTTCAACAAATACGCCAGTGGTAACGTGTTAGCAGACTAACTGTGGCCAGCCTGCACAAATCCCGTAGTATCTTTTGACACCCTTCAGGAGACAGTAGCCTGGGTCGTGTTGCAACGAACCCGTGACCTCGGTAAAGGTTAGAGTAGGTTCCGTTTGGTTTTTAGTCGGTAGGGGTCCGGCAGAACGGCCATGATGCATTATACACACTCAAAAAAAAAAAGTGATGTTCAAATACATACCGGTAAACTCCATAGCAGCTACATGGCTGATCAGAACCAGGTTGAACAACAACGTGACACGTAACACACTCATGGTAAATGACTCTGCACTGTGGTATTTTCCACTAATATAATTCACGAATGTCGTCGGCCGATTATTAGATGGTCATATCGTGAAATAGCGGCATTTCAAGATATGACATTAATATGTATCCAAGACGGGCACATTATTTCTAAGGTTCAGAAATACAAAAAACTAGTACCTGTAGATATTATACTAAATAAATATTTGAATAGACTGCCTCGTTAGTCTAGTGGTCGCAAGCGTGGCTGCTAAGCGCGAGGTCCTAGATTTGATTCCCGGGTTGGGCAAGACAGCAGACAGAAAAGCCTAATAACACTGCCCGACCTGGGAATTGAGCCCAGAACCGCACGCTCAGTAACCACGCTTGCGACCACTAGACCAACGAGGCAGTCTATTTAATTACCAGACCTGGGAATCGAACCCAGAACCTCGTGCTCAGCAGTCGCGCATGGAACCATATAAAAAAGTATAGCCTATGTTACTTCTGTATAAAGTAGCTTTTTTATGGTGGTAAAACTATTAAAATCGGTTCAGTAGTTTCAGAGTTTATCGATTACAAACAAACAAATCTTTCCTCTTTTTAACCGACTTCCAAAAAGGAGGAGGTTATCAATTCGGTTGTATTTTTTTTTGTTTTTTTTTTTTATGTTTGTTACCTCAGAACTCCGTCATTTATGAACCGATTTGGAAAATTATAGACTATATACATATACTCCTCCCGGCCGTATTTCGGTCACGGCGGCCTATCTCCACGGAGATTAACCAAGTCCGCAGCAGATATTAAAGAGCACAAGGGTATGCGTAAGCACAGATGTACTCCCTCTTCCTTCACTCTCATAGTCCAATGGGACGGCAATCCGGCACGACCGGAGAGAGATCAGGCGCAGGACCGACGGCTTTACGTACTCTCCGAAGCACGGGGGTGTCCCACCACCAACTTCCTGACACCGGGCTACTACTGAGAATTTCCTAACTGAAAAACTCAATAACACTGCTCGACCGGGGAATAGAACCCAGGACCTCACTCTCAACCGCCGCGCTTGCGGCTGCTAAACCAACGAGGCAGTCACTCAACGAGCAGGGTATAGACTATAGAGTATACATAAAGCAAGCCTAGTCAGTTCATAAAATGACCAATTTCCCGATTGACTCGATACATTATATTGTTTGAGGTACTTTTACATTAAATTATATAAGATGAAATCTATTGTTATTTAATGTTATCTCGTTACACATATTATACACAATCCTTGATTCTGAATTTGTCATCGGTATTAATATTTTAACGGGCGCTTTTATTTCATACTAGCTGTGCTCGCGGCTGCGCCCGCGTCGATTTACAGACTAAAATCTTTTTATCACTGACATAAAATATAGTCTATGTTACTCAGTGATAATGCAGCTTTATATTGGTGAAACGATTTTTTTAATCGAATGAGTAGTTTTTTAGTGAAATCCTTACAAACAAACAAACAAGAAATAAAATCTCTCCTCTTTATAATATTAGTATAGACGTATAGCTATGTGCCAACCGCACAGATCGATCGAAGTAAAGTTGCGCTTGCCGCGGTTGGTCTGTGGATGGGTGGCCATCACTTTATAGCAGACTCTTCCAGTACGTTGAAGTGTCGGCGTCGGCGTTTATGACAGCCGTTGCGGAGAGTCTGATGCCTGAAAGTCTGATAACCATTCGTATCGTGTTACCCAGTAACT
Organism: Xylocampa areola; assembly: GCA_935421205.1. Classification (NCBI taxonomy): domain Eukaryota; kingdom Metazoa; phylum Arthropoda; class Insecta; order Lepidoptera; family Noctuidae; genus Xylocampa; species Xylocampa areola. The sequence continues at coordinate 309,435 of OW285225.1, read as the reverse complement.
GGGTTGTGGAGGTCAGATAGGCTCCATGTAAAATACTGGTATTAAGCTGCATCCGGTTTGACTGGAAGCCAACTCCAATTTAATTGGGAATAGGCTAGGCAGATAGATATATATATATTAACTAAGTTATAAGTTACCGGGTGACCCATTTCAACACAATAATCTATACAATAATTTATCTCAGTCGCAAACTCGGACCCTGGATTGGCGGAGTGTAAGATCCTGGATTCTGTTCTCGGGTCGTTCGAAATATTATTATTTTTCTTTTAAGAAACTCTCAGTGGCAGACCGCCGTTTATAATTGTGCCTAGTTAATAGAATTCCGCCACAACCACACAGGACTTTATAACGGCATTGATCACATGTGATTGTACAACAGAACACCACTGTCTTAACATTCGGAGTAGGTATACCGTCGTGATCCGAGAATCGAATCCAGGACCGCAACCCCAGCAGCCGCACTGGCATCCACTAGACTAATAAAACGGTTATCAATTATGTTGTATCTTCTACATTGAAGAGTTTTCTGGAACTACCGTCGTCGAATTTGAAAATTTTCTTACATTTTACTATAATAACTTTTTCCATTTTAATATAATAACTTTAGAGTTCGCTAAGCATGCGTTAATGCTTGTCAAAGATTTATCTTGAATTATTAAGGTAATTGCATTCTTTACTTCATTGTATTAACTGCAAAATTTGTCGTGTCGGTTCGGTCACTTGTATAGGGACTGAATTGATAGCAATAACGTCGCCATAAGACGTGTTAAAATATGGAAGAAGAATTCGCGGTGGTGAGCAGAGGTCGAGATGGCTTAGTGGTCAGAGCGCCTGGAGTATTTATCCGGGAGGCGCAAGTTCGAATCCTGTTCGCGACCGTATTCTTTTCCATTTTAATATAATAACTTTAGAGTTCGCTAAGCATGCGTTAATGCTTTTCAAAGATTTATCTTGAATTTTCTTACAGTTTGAACAAAGAATTACCTTCACAATAACCCACATTTCAAACGTATTCTACTTCACCTGTTCTAAACGTCAAAACGTCAGCTCGTCGGGCACCATCCGACCTGACCCGAGCGCGCCCGAAGTCAGCCGACGACGCCCGAATGCGCACAACGACACTAAACTTAATCCTTAGCATGTGAATAATTCAATGTCTCTGATACATATTCAAGATTATTCAAAGAACCTCTTTTTGTATTCTCATATAAATCTTATCTTACGAATAAATTAAAACAGGTGTCATGTGTCGAGTCATCGGAGAGCAAACGAAGGAATTTACATAAAACATTGCTTGCAGATGAGTTTCTGAGTAAGGCTGGGAGAGACATGTAAATTTAATCTGTTTTATTAAGGAGCACATGAAATACGTGAGTATTTAGTGAATATGAGATGTAAATGATAATACAGGACGCGACATTAATAATGTTAAACCTGGAATGATTTTAATTAATCATCAACGCCCTGCCCTTATCCTAATTTATTTGGGGTCGGTGCAACATATATCTGGCATGCTGCTAAAGTTATGGCTATGTTTTTTGACCGGCCGCCTGCCTGACGTCAACCCTCTTTGGGAATGCTGTTGTTGGTGGTAACCGCCACCAATACGGTCTCCTTCTATCTCGCCATGTCACACCAAATGTTATCCATGCGCCAAGTTCTGATGTTATCCTACTATCACTCTCCACTAACCGGGCTTTAGTAATATATACAGGCTACCGTACTTATATCTAAATAGCACAATTATTCACAAACCGGCCAAGTTCTGTCTCTGTTCTGACAACACACACGATTCATCTCTACTCTCACAGGGTTTAGGGTACTTCAATCAAAACTTGTAGCAATTAATCCATCGTCTTGAACGATTTTGCATTCACCACAGTATCTCTCAAATGACTTTCTGAACTTGTGTCGTAGAAACACACGATTTTGATGATCTGGAATGATTTTATTTCTCCTAAAAAACAGCTAAATCCAAAATTTTAAAACTGTCACCTTTTCCTGTAGACCGCTGACCCATCTGGATATCATTTAGCGAGTAGGACATAGGGTTGAACTTGAGTATCGAACCTGAAGATCCAACCTTTGTAATTCATACCAAAAATTACAAAAATAGTAGGTACTACCTAAGATAAATCTTTGAAAAGCATTAACGCATGCTTAGCGAACTCTAAAGTTATTATATTAAATGGAAAAAGAATACGGTCGTGAGCAGGATTCGAACCTGCGCCTCCCGGATAAATTTGTAGCGACATCTATCACGCTACATGGATACTATCCATATTTTAACACGTCTTTTGGTGACGTCATTGCTATCTATTCAGTCCCTATACAGGCGACCGAACCGACACGACTTACTTTTTTTTCCATTTAATAATATTTTTATTTTATTTTGTTTATTTAAACACACATACAGCTATCATCAATACAATAGTGCAGTTGTAGTTATAAGTATATATAATATTCTTATCCCAAACATGAAGCTACAATACCAAATGCGGCCCGTGTGAATTCACTCAAAGTACAATTGACAGATGTATATCATTCATTATTAATATTTCAGAGATGTGTTTAAAGTATGTGTTTACTAAATTAAATAGTCAGAAAGCCTGATGAATGATGGTACTCGATTCAAAAACTCACGTTATAAAACATACAATATTAACAGATAAATCTTTTGGAAAGCATTAACGCATGCTTAGCGAACTCTAAAGTTATAAATTTAAATGGATAAAAAATACGGTCGTGAGAAGGATTCGAACCTGCGCCTCCTGGATAAATTCTTCAGGCGCTTTGACCACAAAGCCATCTCGACCTCTGGTCACTACTGTGAATTTTTCTTCCACATTTTAATATGACTTTTGGTCTAAACTAGCTAGTAATAACATAATAATATAAATCCGAAAGTGTGTCTGTTTTTAACTTCTTGACGTGATAACCACTGAACCAATTTCAATTAAATTTGTTATGAAGTTTAATTAAACTACCCGGAGAAACATGGAAATATTACTTAATTTTCCCGAAAGAACGTTTAAAATTAAGATGGCTATTTTATTAATTTAATACAATATTTCTTTTAATTTTAAGCTGCTTCGTTGGTCCAGTGGACCCAAATGCGACTGCTGAGCATGAGGTCTTGGGTTCGATTCCCAGGTCGGGAAAAGTGTTATTGGAAATTTCTATTACGAAATTCTCAGTAGCAGCCCGGAGTTTGGAATTGTGCCTGGTAGATGGCAATAGGCTCACCACATTACATTGGACTTAATAACAGCATTGGTGAAATCTGGGTGTACAACGTTGTACACCTGTCTACCCCTTCAGGGAATACAGGCGTGATACTATGTGTATGTGTGTGACGGTTTCAATTTGAATGACACAAATTAAGCGGACAAAACCGCGAGCGGCAGATAGGGAACACTTCCCAACTTCCTATCAGCCAGCATTATACTGTAACATCACACAATACACAGATCCAGCTCACTGCACCATTGTCTTACAGGCGGCCACATTGGCACATTGACGGCACATCGACAATTACGCCCTCTCTATTACTCAGTCACATTTGGGACGTCTCTATGTAGTACGTAACTCGTATGCGCTTGGCAATAATCCTCAAAGGGCATGTGCTGGGTACTGTGTTCAGGTTGACAATAATTGTCTTAATTCGCATTTGAATGGGATATCATGTCACTATGAAATAACAGTTTTATTTTTCTAAATAACATTGGTAACGGGATTAAACCAGTGGTACTCGCTGAACTGTGACAATGCTGTTACTAACTAAGTTTTCATATCACCCTCTGAAAATTTTAACCTTACAGTTGTGTTTCATCTTGTCTTAAGGTGTCTCTTACTCTTGCAATATCAGATCAAGAAGAACAACCTTTACAAAGAATCGAACAACCTTTACAAAGAATCATCATGGCAAAGATCAAATCGTTTGAATCTGGCCATAGAATCAAAACCCCTATCAGTTAACGTATAGTGACTGAAGAATTACTATATTAGTTCAGTAGAATATGGTCAAATATGGTCTTAGAAATAAGTTAGTATGCAACGCTCTAGTAGAACTATTAATTTGCTGTAATTTAATTTCCAAGCGCGTCAAAAAAATATCATTGTCTTATAGCGGTGTGTTCAATACACATTGCTTTTTTTTTTCTATAAGCTGTTATATTCACTTATGTTTTTATTATACCGGAGAAGTCTAGGTACCCTTTTCCATTCCATAATTGTTAGTCTAAGACACACGCTGACTTACAGCTTTAGTTGCGAACACAATATTGACATAAATAATAGTCCTGTGTCAGCAAACATTGTAATCTGCGAGATTCTCCAGAAATGTCTTAACCTTATTGTCTTAACTGAGAAAACGAATTACTCTCTAGATATTTTAGAAATCAATTCAGGCAGTACGGCTGTAATGAAACAGTAATTTCGAGAGAATTCCGTGCACCTCAGTTTTGGTACCTTTCCGTATGTGTAGGAATGTTTATCAACAAATGTCCGACATTTGGTGAGCGTTGCTTAACAATAGGGAAGTGCCTCGAGCATCGATGTCGATGCACTCCCACATGTCTCGTTGTCAATAGCGACTGGCGACATCTATCGTTTAATTGGCAACGATTTGTCGACGTTCGGCCAACAATTTGTCGACATTTCGGCAACAATTTGTCGTCGTTGATAGCCGTGATCAGTGATCTCTCTATTGTGCATGTAGTTACTATTGTTTAGTAATTGTCTGACTGTTCAATTGTTAGATTTCGGACGGTTTCGATGTAGATTAGATAGAGATGAGATGGGAATGGCATTGTAGTGTAACTTTCGATAAATGGATAAATTGTTTCAACAGTGTTACTAGAATTAAAATAAAATATGATAGAATCTTCTAAATGAAGTTGATATGCAAAAATTCAAAATAATAATTAAAACTATTCAATAAATTTTAAGTGGATTGTAAAGCTCATTTGGGTAAGTCAGTGTAGCAAAAATGTATATTAACAAATTCGTCTTTGTCTCAAATAGCCAAATTAACAATAAACCCACTTTTTCTCGATAAAAACATCCCAACACTACTTCTCAAAAATAATCAGCCACATGTATCACTGATATCAATTCCAGTGAGAGGGTCAATATTACCTGTACAACCGGCAGCACAGTGTAGACGATACGCCGGGCGCAGTCGACTGGGCGAGTGCGCGCGCTGTGGTGAGAGGTGTACACGACGTCATGAACCGATGTGTATCAGTAAATACGGGCTGGTGTGAGGGATGAGGAATGAGCGGTTTGTTTAAAAGATTTTTCATTTGATAAATATAGCCAATTCTGGGTCGTGGTTACCGAAGGGTGGGCCTGCCTGTTGAGCCATAGTTTGAGAGATCAAACCTTGCATTATCTTTTAAGTGCTTTCTTACCTAATCTATGACATCACAGACATATGGTGAAGGAAAACATCGTGAGGAAACTTGGACTTAATGGTCCCTACCCGCAGTGAGCTAGTGTGGTGATCAATGCTCGTGCCTTCTCTGTATGAGAAGAGGCCCGCGCCCTGCAGTGGGACGAGTATAGGCTGGTTACGTTACCGGCACATCATATTTATCAAAATAATTTCAATTAACTGACTCATTAGTCTAGTGGCCGCAAGTGCAGCTGCCGAGCGTGAAGACCTGGGTTCGATTCCCGGATAGAGCAAAGTGTTATTGGGATTATTTCTTAATAGCAGCCCGAAGTTGGGTTATATGTACCCAGTATTAGTAAATTCTGGATGTACAACTGTGTACACCTCTGCCTACCCCTTCGGGGAACACAGGCGTGATGCTATGACATGATATGTTGTTTTAAACCTATTTCTGACTGTTTCGCCTACGTTCCTACCCACAGAGTGACGTGTTCGGTTGAATAACGTCAATTCATTACTGTCCTAAAACGTACTCCGTGGCCAATGTTGTGTGACGCATTAGCGCCAGTATGAGCAGTCATCAATAGCATCTATTTCAGTTGTCAATGACGTATTTTTTTTATATAGTGGCTTTTTTGACGCATATTCATGTTAATTATTGTACACCAGCTACTCAAACCAGTTTGACGCTCGACATCGCCACGGGCTCAGCTCGTGACTAAGGGCTCCGTTCGAGTTCAAAACTAGTCGGGAAATCCCGAAAAATGCACGTGAGTAGTAACCGTTGAACATTCAACTGTTGCCTCGCTTATCGCTTAGCAGACACAATAGATTTTTATTGTTACAACGTATAATTCTGTACGTGGCTGAGCCGACTTTACCCGACCTGGGAATTGAACCCAAGACCTCATATTCAGTAGTCGCGCTTGGGACCACTAGACCAATGAGGCAGTCAGACTTTTGATATGGCATTTAAGAGAAAAAAGAATCTGAATTTGTGTTTAAAACTAAAGGATATCGTTAATTATTAGAGTTTTTCTGTTAGGAAATGCTCAATAGCAGCTCAGAGTTTAGAATTGTGCCCGGTTGATGGAATTAGGCTCACCAGCTTATTACATTGGACTTAATAACAGCATCGGTGTTTTTTTTTTTATTTGATTCAGGCATCTATGGCCCATATAAAATACATGTATATATTGATATAATACAATATAAACTTATATAACTAATATAATAATACTATACATAAATATGTAGGTAATACACAAATTTACACAAAAATAGAAAGGAAAAACGTGAATTAGGCGTCAAGGTACTCCTCCGCGTCGCTGTCATCCGGTAATGTGCCCACAAGACTGGCAGCATTGCCACGTTCAATGGCAATGCTAATTCTCTGACCTAGAAACAGGCCAGCCCTCTGGTCACGCGAAGGTCTCTATTTTAGTAGTAGTGTAGTCAATATAATATAGGTTTTATTTTTGTAAATATTTTAATTATTATTTACATATCTATAATTACTGAATAAATATTTACACGAAGAGTCGACGTCGTGTATCGCGCGGTGTCCGGTTGCCGGCCTCGGAATCGCCGGAACACTACGCCTCTCGGCCAAAATTGGTGAAATGTGGGTGTACAACTTTATACAGCTCTACCTACCCCTTCGGGGAATACAGGCGTGATGCTATGTTATGTGTCAAAAGTCTTTATTGAAACTGTCTTTAAATACGTTTTCATCTCTTCCCATTTAATAATTGTATGCACTCAACTACAGTTCACTAATAACTACATTTTAGGCAACGTCAATAATTTGACTCCAAATCTAAAAGCGGACGCACAAACAATGCGGTTGTTAGAAGTCAACGTTGTCGGTTGTCGCGTCAGATGGCACAATGCACTAGTCATGACGTCATGCACGTTGATGCGCGTCACACGTCAACGAGCGGAGAACAGCGAGAACAATACGCCTCGTAGAGTACACACAGATGGATAACATTACTTGTGTCGATAATACGCCGCTGGTGTAATCTCGAGTACGATGTGTGGGATGACTGAATATGGTAAGGTTGTACTACCGCCACAAAACCATATATAAAGAAAGAAAGAAAAGATTATATTGAAGGATACATTTCAATTGGATTGCAGCCATTCTTAACAATAACTTTTTTTTATGGGATAAGGGGCAAACGAGCTGACGGATCGCTGATGATAAGCGATTACCGCCGCCTATGGACTCCCGCAACCCCAGAGGAGTCACGAGTGCGTTGCCGACCTTTTAAAAGGTTTGGGCCTCCGGTACCCTCACTCACTCGGCGAAACACAACGCAAGCGTTGTTTGACGCCGGTTTTCTGTGAAGCCGTGGTATCACTCCGGTCGAGTCGGCCAATTCGTTCCGAAGTATGGCTCTCCCACAGTCAAAAATCTAAATAAGATCGGATACCATTATCTGGAGTTGGTTAAACCATTTCTATTTAGAATGTGTTACACAATTTCTTTTTACAATATAGTATCGAATAGTCCGCAGTCATACTTTAAATCACAGTTATCTAATATAATTATTCATATTTAAGGATTAGTCATATTTAAGGTAGCTCAGCGTGCAATGGAGAGAGCGATGCTCGGGCTTTCTCTGGTGGATAGGATTCGCAACGAGGTTATCCGCCAGAGAACTAAAGTAACCGATATTGCTCGCAGAATCAGCACGCTGAAGTGGAAATGGGCAGGCCATGTCTGCAGACGTACAGACGGTCGATGGAGCCGACACGTGTTGGAGTGGATACCACGTTTGGGCAAACGTAGTGTAGGACGCCCTGCGGCACGATGGACCGACGATTTGAAGAAGGTGGCTGGCAGCGGATTGATGCGCGCTGCCGAAGACCGGGATGGTTGGCGCTCTTTGGAGGAGGCCTTCAGCAGTGGACGGCGATAGGCTGATATGATGATGATGATATTTTAAATGGTTAATGTACCCATGTTAATGAAAAAAAAAAAACTAGGAAACCAACTACGAGGGCACGAAAAAAAATCAGTACCGCCATATGTTTTGGTACATCTTTACGTACATATTAATGGGTAAGACATGACCTATTACAAGTTATTAAGCAAGACAAAGTCGTGGGCGAGAGACATGTCGTGGTTCAGAAGCCTTAGAAAATTAACTCGAAGCATGAGTGCCGTGGAAGATCTAATGAGCTATACAGAGCCATTTCTAATCATAGACTAGTTGAAGCACCTAAATAAATAGAACATACGATCCATGTTAATGCTATGTTTGTTTCGTGCAGCTGAATACATTTATATGCTCGAAGAACCTAATTGCTCCGGGTCTGGGTTTGTCATATGAGATTAGTTTTTGACAAAGCACAACTCAAAAGAAACACACAACTCAAAGATTCGGAAAGGTAACAATTTTTTTTTTGATAATTTGATATTTTTTTTGCGATTCATACACTTTCACCGTCACTGCTTCGTTTGTCGTGCCTGTTTGGTGAGCCTATTACAATCTACCGGGCTCATCGTATTCGATGGCTCACCACACATGGAACTTAATAACAGCATCGGTAAAATCTGGGTGTACAACTGTGGAAACCTCTGCCTACACCTTCGGGAAATACAGACGTGATGCTATGTTATGTGTTATGTTATGAAACCGCGGGGCACAGACATACATATAAAGTCGCACTAAACTAAAATTGGTGTATTACTATATTTCACTATCGGTTACGATAAAACCGAAAAATGTTAGTTGGCACAATGTGAATAACATTTAATTATAACAAATTTTAGTTTGACATCTCGTTGTTTTGAATTTGATTCTTAATAATTAGTTCCACCTCGCTCTCATAGTGGCTGTTAGTAAAAGCAAGCAATTTAAATTTGAGTTTATCATTAACACTGGACTCAAAACCATTAGTACATCTTATTGTTGTGTACTTCCATTCATTTTCTACAATATCCCTTATCACCACGTCTCTGGCTTCTCAGTATAGATCCTATTCAACTTGTTCACATCGTACTTCGGTTGGGGCGTCTTGTTAAACTCCAGGCTCACGGACGGGTGACGTAACTGCCCGTACTTAATCAGTGGCACTTGGACCATGATGTCCTTCTTCAGCTCCTCGTAGATGTTGCGGATGCGAGGGTGGGGGGTCAGGTTCAGGTCTGTCATCTGATCCATGATTCTTTTGAGCTGGTAGAGGAAAGTAAATCATGCTCATAACCCTATTTTTCTCTCCATAAAAATGTATAGCTTCTGAACGAATAATTGCTGGTAAATTTATTTTTGGACTCGACAAATTTCTTAAGAGGAACTCAAGGGAACTTTGAGATGGATTTCTTGTTCTCAAAAACATGCATATACCAATTAAATTAAGGCTCATTATAATAAAACAACTTTTAACCGGATTAATCGCGTGTATTATTGGTTTTTGTTTTTCCTGACGTTTCGAACACTTTGCAGCGTTCGTGGTCGCAGGAGGACCTCCTGTTTGACCTACTGTTTTATTATAATGTGTAGTGATCTCGCAAACCTAAGATATAACTAAATTAAGGCTATTTAAGCAAAGAGAAAAGGTAACACAAAAGTTGTAAAAGAATTTTCTTAACTGAAGTTTCAATTTAATCTCTGGCAATTAAATTTTTTGGTTCTGATCCTTTTCCCTTTATTCAAAGTCCAAAGAGTCCTGCTCCACATGATAGTCACTTCCTAAATGACGTCATAACCTTGCATGCAACACCTGTACACATTGCTAAAGAACATCGCTCGATACTTGATGCACGGTGAACGTACCACGCGACACACATCCTGGGTTTCATTGGACGCTGAAGACGAAGTATGATGTAACTGGTTGAATAAGATTTATACTACAGAGGCGAATGGGTGAAGATGTAATATAAATGGTTTTGTATGATGTCTGATTCTTGAAAACAACCTACTTAACATAGGCTTGGGCTTTAGCTATGTTTCCCAATTCTAGAATATATCCTACCTCATCAGTTACGTTAACAACACAAATCGCATTTGAACATCCACGAGATGTCCTCGATAGTTACGTTAAAAAATAAACAAATCTTGATTCCGTAGAAGTGCCGACCTGTAAGGCAGCAAGCTACAAGGAGTCCGAATATGATCTATAAATACTTCTACTTTCTGTGTATTTCTACTCTATACGCTTCCACTATTTATATATTTCTACTATCGAATCTACTGTTACTCTTTGGTAGTGAGTGCACTCAAAAAACTTAGGCAACATGCAGTAACTAAATTGGAAGAATTCAGGTAAATGGCAAAAGACGTCGATATCCTTTAACTGTATTTATTAATCTGACACCAATACGGTTATATTAGATCAGATCTAAAATGTCCACGTTTCTCGTTTACCCATCTGCCTCCGTAGTATACATCCTATTTAACTTGTTCACATCATATTTCGGCTTCAGCGTTCGTTGGAAGTCCAGTATCTCTGATGCATGGTGTATCTGGCCTGGTTCTATGACGTCATAGTCGATGTCCTTCTGTAGCAGGTTGTACAAGTGGCGCATGCGCGGGTGTATCTGTTCCACCGCCATGTTGTCTAAGACTCTTTGAACCTGGGGATGTAGAAGAGATTTAGTTTGTCCAATGCACGCGACCTTGAAACTCTTGCCGAAATCGAGGATGGAAATTCATAATTTATCCGTAAAGTGGACTCATATGTGTAACTACACAAAATAGGCCATAATGATAGATGTACGTATATGCTCTATGATACCTTGCTATAGACGTTATAATGCATATTATTATGATGTAACACGGATAAATGCAAATGACCGAAATTATATGTCTATTCTTTGTTATCAAAGCTACAAAACTTGTCTCATTTCAAGATAAATCTTTAAAAAGCATTAACGCATGCTTAGCGAACTCTAAAGTTATTATATTAAATGGAAAAAGAATACGGTCGCGAACCTCACGACCTCTCCAGAGGTCGAGATGGCTTAGTAGTCAGAGCGCCTGGAGTATTCATCCGGGAGGTGCAGGTTCGAATCCTGTTCGCGACCGTATTCTTTTTCCATTTAATATAATAACTTGTCTCATTTTTTATTATTTCTACGATAAATATTTAGTCTATCTAATTAAAAGTTTGACTGCTAGAGCATGCCTGATGCCATAAAGTCCACCTGGTGTGCCATCTTTTTACTAAATCCGTGTACAGACACCACTCAGCATACCATGATACTCACATACGTGATGAGCGCCTCGTTCGGCTTCACGTAGCTGTAGTCCTTCTTCAGCAGAGTGACGGACATACGCGCCGGACACTCCTGGAACAACTGTTCAATCCATCACAACATTCTAATAATTTATTTGAAGAGACACGGAACTTGGGAGAGAAGTCAATGCTCGTACTTTCCCTGTATGAGATGAAGCTCTTGTCCTGCAGTTTGGCAATTATGGGATGGTTGTGTTATACAGATAAATCTTCGAAAAGCATTAACGCATGCATAGCGAACTCTAAAGTAATATTTTTTGTGGAAAAAGAATACGGTCGTGAGCAGGGTTCGAGTTGGCTTAGCAGTCGGAGCACCTGGAGTATTTATCTAGGAGGCGTAGTTTCGAGTCCGGCTCACGACCGTATTCTCTTACCACAATTTTTTTTTTAATTTATGGTTATGTTATCTTATTATAATATAAGTGCATCAGTATTTCTGATTACCAGTAGCAGCCCGAAATTTGAAATTATATCCAGTAGATGGAAATAATATAACTAACTGCCTCGTTGGTCTCGTGGTCCCAATCGTGACTGCTCAGCATGAGGTCTTATGTTAGATTCCTAGGTCGCGCTAAGTCATTGTGTTTTTCTGTTAGGCAATTCTCTTCAGCAGCTCGGAGCCTGGATTTGTGCCCGGTAGATGGCAACAGGCTCATCACCTATTACATGTGATTTAATAACAGCATTGGTGAAATGTGAGTGTATAACTGTGTACACTTCTGTCTACATCTTCAGGGAATATCGGCGTAATGCTATATTAAGTTAGATGGCAATAGACTACCACACCAGGGACTATACAACATTTTCAAACAGTAACCATGGAGTTTCTTGCCTATTGCTTTTCTTGTTAATCTACATAGGAATCTACATTTCTCGAATTTTTGGAATAAATGATTAAACTATAATTCTATGTCATGTTAAGAAACAAAACAAATTGAAAAAAAAATACTCACAGACATAAAACAAGCAACCACAGCGAAAACTCTGATAGTCAACATTTTGTACACAACACAAATTAATATGAATAATAAATTAATGTAAAAATGTCAGCCGATCACACCAATGACTTCTAAACTTTGAATGAACCACTACACTAGGATTTACGTTAACTAATACCAATTATAATAATAGACAATGCATAGTGAGGGCTATTTTCACAGAATCGTTTTGTTATTTTTGATAGAAATTACAAGTGCGCGCATTTGTATGGATGATGTCATTAATGACAAGCCCTAGCAGTTACATCACTGAGCTAGTGTAGATTGTTTAGCTGTAATGGAGTGGTAGGATGTGGTGGGGCGCCCGAAGAAGAGTGACTATAGTAATTGTAGATTTTACTAGAGAGTGTCTCGTTGGTCTGGCGTTCGCAAGCGCGGTGGTAGAGTTTGAGGCCTTGTGTTTGCTTTCGGGTCGAGTAAAGCCTTATTGAAGTTACAGATAAGTCTTCGAAAAGCATTAACGTGTGGAAAAAGAATACGGTCGCGAGCAGGATTCGAACCTGCACATCGCGGATAAATAGTCCAGGGACTCTGACCACTAAGCCATCTCGACCTCTCCATCTCTTATTGAAGTTTTCGTAAATTCTTATTAGACCCTGAGTTTACTGTAAAACTGCCTCATTGGTCTAGTGATTCCGAGCGCGACTGCTGAACATGAAGGCCTGAGTCCGATTCCGAGGTCGGACAATGTTAATGGGTTTTTAAATAATTCTCAGTAGCGCCTATTTTTGTAATTGCAGATTTTAATAATGTCTCGTTGGCCAACAATGATAAATGTTCAATGATAATATATTGTCAAAAAATTTTTAAAAGAATCGGGATTCTATAGCTTTCAAATTGACGTAACTGTAATGTAGGTAAATTTATTTTAATATTAAGATAAATTATAAATTATAAATGTCATTTATTTATTTAATATAATTATAAAACAATGCATTTATTTAATTTAAATATAATAAACTATATATACAATATACTTATAACTAAAAATAATAATAATTATATATACTATAGAGCGTCGAAAAATCAACTGGTAACGTGCCCAAAAGGCTGGCAGCATTGCCACGTTGAATGGCAATGCTGATTCTCTGTGCGAAGAATAGACCAGCCTTCAGGTCACGTGAACTGTCGACCAATCGCCTTGCAATCGCTTTAAAGAGAAGTCGAGCGCTCGGACCCCACGACCCGAGTGTTTCAACCCCAAACGGCTCGAAAATATAATTACTGGTAAGACTGTCATATTTTCGCCGCTTAAGGGTCTCCGCAGCTGAAGCAGCAGCACCAGCACAGGACGCCGAACTAGAAAGATGAGATGGCGCAAGGGTATCGACGCAGGTTGCGTCATTATAAATTATAAATAAGATGACATTTGACAGTTGACAGATGACCGATGACAGATGACAGGTGACCGATGACAGATGACAGATTTATTGTCAGACGACAGTCCATAGTAAAATACATAAACAGATAAAATATACTATTATCATATAAAACATATTACATTAATCAAATCATACAACTTTACTTATTCACTTTATTTCAACCGACTTCAAAAAAAGGAGGTTTCTTAATTCGACCGTTTTTTTTATTTGTGTTTGCGGATAACTTCGTCGTTTATGGACCGATTTTGATGATAATGTTTTTGTTGGAAAGTAGATATCCCAAGGGTGGTACCATGGTAAGGGAACCAGGATCATAGTAGCGACTAGTGCGTTTGTTAATTTTTTTGTAAAAAGTTTTGTAATATTTTTATTTTTATAAATGGTGACCGATAAAAACCAATGATAAATGATAAACGATAAATGACATGACACGTGACATGTGACAGGTGTAATCTGAGAGGTGACAGTTGTAATCTGACAGGTGATAGTTGTAATCTGACAGTTGAAACGTGACAGGTGACATGTTTTTTTTTTTATTATTATTTGTGGCTTTAATGTCACAGGGACCTGAAAAGATCCATTGTGATCGCCACTCCAGGTGACATGTTACTGGTGACAATTGACAAGTGACAGGTGACAGATGACATTTGACAGATGTCCGATGACCGATGACAGATGACAGTTGATTTTTTTGTTGGAAAGTAGAAATCCCAAGGGTGGTACCATGATAAGGGAACCAGGATCATAGTGGCGACTAGTGCGTTTGTTAATTTTTTAGTAAAAAGTTTTGTAATTTTTTTTTTTTATAAATGTTAACCGATAAAAACCAATGATAAATGATAAACGACAAACGACAAATGACAAATGACAAATGACAAATGACAAATGACAAATGACAAATGACAAATGACAAATGATATATGATACTGGTATATTATCTGGACCCATGGCCTTCCATTTTTCATACCTTTAAGTGCCTTTCTCACTTCATCTATACTATACGAACCTCATTCACCAGACCCATGTTTACTTGGACTTCATTTTGCACACTATTCCATACATTCGCCTGATTCATTAGCTTTCCAAAATATGCCTTCCATTGCCCTTTTATTTCATCATCTTCGGTCAAAATCTTACCTGTATCATTTTTCATACATTTCATCCTATTTAAATCCCTTGCTCTGTTTTCCCTTTCTTTTGATATCCGGTAGAGCTCTTTTTGGCCTCTAGGAGAATCTAGTGAGTTATATAACCTCTCTTGTGCCTTAGCCCTGGAAACTGCTACCGCCTTTTTTGCTTTTCTCTTGCATTCAATGTAAATCGCCTTCCTCTCTTCTTTCAAACTTTCATTCTCAGTTTCCATTGCCATTCTTTAAACGTGATTTTCTTTGCTTTCAGTATCTTTTGTACATCTTCACTTTCACCACCATGTATCTTTTTCTATTATGCCTTCCCCTTTCGATTCTCCGCATTGATTATTTTGATTCTTAAATATACTTGCATACTCCTGCTGCTCTAGCCTACGCCATCTGGTTTTAGGTGGCGGTCGTTCTTTGTTTCTACTGAGGGAGACACTAACTTTCAACTCCATTAACAGCAACCTGTGTTATGAGACCAGATCTTCGCCAGGTATAACTTTGCAGTTCTTGACTCTATTGATGGTATTCCTTTTAATAAGAAAGTAATGGATCTGTGTTGCGTGATTGCCACTTTTATATGTAATAAGATGTTCCGATCTTTTGCTGAACCACGTATTTGCTATTGCGAGGTCAAAGGCAGAAGCAGATTGCAGCAGTGTCTCACCATCAAAGTAACGGTTTCCAAGGGTATGAACGGGCAGCCACCATGCACCCTTTCATACCCTTCATTCAAATTTCCCACGTGCCCATTAAAATCACCACCCACATATACTTCTTCATTCTTTTGAATATGCATCAACACAAATCAAATTCCTCCCAAAACTGATAATTCCAATTCCAATTTTGGATAATTATGGCTCCATCGGGTTCAAAACAGATAAATGATAAATGATAAAAATGACATATCAGATGATAAACGATAAATGACAGATGACAGGTTACATGTGACCGGTGACAGGTGACACGGTAGGTGTCTCATGACAGGTGACAGTTGACAAGTGACAGATGACAGACAACAGATGACAGATGATAGATGAATCAAAAATTCGATGCCTAGCTGTGTTGTCTAATCTTGGTGTGTTCGACACTTTCTATTTTAGAATAAAATCATACAACTTTACTTATTTACTTTCTTTATCTTTAATGTATCTTCGTTTGGCCACTAACTCGCCTGATGGTAAGCGACGGTGTGGCCGAGGATAAATGATAAATCAATAAAAAAACAAAAATATCTTTATCAAATTGGAACATTAGAAATGGTACTTTTTGAACGTCATACGTAACAATAAGACAGTCCCCAAAAACACCTCCACCACCCACCCTTTACCACTTCCTAGTGCTTCACTGGAGAGACGCAGCGGCGCAACAAACCCCCCCCTACACGTCTCTGTCTGTCAAGTCATAAATTATACAACAAAATATATACATATATATATACATTTCAGCTGGCACATCATTATACAGAAAAAATAAAATAACTACTATTTACCTCATTGAATTTTATTCAAGCAATATCCAAATATAATTTAGTTTAGAGCCTACCGTTTAAATTTAATTAAATCGGTCGTTATATAAATAATGGTGTGCCCGCCTCCGTGTACAACAATGCGTCACAAATTAGAACCCGAGCCTGATATTTAATATACAAAAAAATAATAATTATAAGTTAATTAAAAGCAGAGTATCACTGGTGAGCAGGACGACCAGTCACCACAAGCAGCACCCGTTCACGAGATTGACGCAAAGATCAGCCATCACCCTCCTCGCCATTTTAGAGGGAAGTGAGCGACCCGACCCCTGACGCCATCGCGAGCAATGACATCTAAGGGAGTATGACGCACCTGCCACCAGAAGAAAGACTTAGAAATAAAAACATAACATAATCTAGTCGCCGTGGTTACTAATTCGCTACAATATTAGAAATGATAAATGATAAATGATAATCGATAAATGGTAAATGATAAATGATAAACGATAAATGATAAATAAATTCCAATCCCAATTTTGGTTAATTATGGCTCCATCGGGTTAACAATGAGGTGACAGTTGACGGATGACAGATGACAGGTGACAGGTGACAGATGACAGGTGACAGATGACAGATGACAGATGTCAGATTAATCATAAATATATGTCTTGCTTTGTTGTCTACTCTTGGTGTTCGCCACTTTCTATTTTACAATAAAATCTTACAACTTTACTTATTCAACTTTACTTACTTAAAGTTATAATATTAAAAGGAAAAAGAATACAGTCGCGAGCAGGATTCGAACCTGCGCCTCCCGGATAAATACTATCCAGTATCTATAATATCCAGCAGAGCTCGAGATGGCTCTCGACCTCTGCTCACCACCGCAAATTCTTCATCCATATTTTAACACGTCTTATGGCGACGTCATTGCTATCTATTAAGTGATTTTAGAAAGAAAGAAGAAAGAATCGCCTGGTGATAAGCGACGGTGAGGCCGAGGATGGAGAACGTAGATCCAGAAGAAATCTAATCACTCCAAGTAGAGTAGATAGATTTACGGCGAACGATAGTTGCGGAGTTGATGCAACTGCCCAGACCCGTCTCCTGTCGCCGGACTTCATCCCGAAACACGATTAGGTCGCTTCACAGCATGGCTTCGTGGGTGGTAACGCGCCGTGGCCGATGCTTCCCACCAGAGTTGTGTTGCCTATTTTACACCACCCAGGGGCCGCGTGTAGGGATTCCATTTTAAGGGTGCACGCCTACGGACGCGGGCAACTCAGCCTTCATATTACTTAATATTGTGTTCCTACTATTAATGTACACTTTGAAATCAAAACTTATTAGTTAGAATATAATCAAAGTAAGTACCAATTTATGCAAGCAAGAAATAAAGAGAAAAAAATGAATTTATTTTTATTTTAAAATATCATCCGTCTGCTCTTATCCCAATTTTGGTATTTGGAGTCGGAGCAGCATGATATACACTTTTTAATTCTTTTTGAAATTGCATGCTGCATAAGTTTTGGCAATGTTTTATGACCGGCCGCCTGCCTGACGTCAACCCTCATTGGGAATCCCGTTCTATATAGCTAGATAGGTAGACATAGCTATGTCACACCAAATGTCATCCATGCGCCAGGTTCTGATATTATCCTATCATACTCCACTAACCGGGCCACAATGTAGGAGCTACAATCTGTGCTAATACCTAAATAGCACAATTATTCACATATCGACCAAGTTCGGTCTCTGTTCTAACAACACACACGATTCATCTTGACTCTCACAGTTTAGGATACTCCAATTCGTACTTACAATAAATAATTCATCGTCTTCATCGATATCCATTCATCATAGTATTTTATTTTAAAATATAACTAGATACTATATTTTTTTATGGGAAGAATCCATCATGACCGCTGTGCCGGACTCCTAAAAACCACACAGTCCTACACTTATCTTTATCTACATACTAATACGTATTTTTTGGTATAATTATGTACAATAAAAAACGATAACATAAAAATATAACTTGTAAAGTTGATCATTATTGTGTTTCGCGAACGGTTACATAAAGAAATCCGATTAGATCGCAACCATCGAGTTAGAAGTAAAAACGAGTGTATTAGCTCGTATCGAAGGGAATATCTTTCTCATTACCGTTGATACGGATCGGGGGCATGGCGTCGTGAAATAGAGGCAGAAGGACCACTTCTCACAATGTAGTAACGTATGAACAAATACATTTATTACTGGAAAATTAAACAAAAATAAAATAATATTAACAGGTCCCCCGACTGCAATGAAAGTTCTGCAGTACCTTGTTTTCACTTCTTGTTTTTTTTTCATACCTTTTTGTGTAGTGTACCACTACCATATCACATTATTAGCTTATACGTATGCTACCCGAGAAAATTCAAGGATTCTGACGATGTTCTATACATCTAAATCGGTTCTGGCGTTTAGAAGTTATGTTGAAATAAAGAAACTCACAAACATACATACATGAACCCTAAAAACATAACACTCCTTTTCAGGCAGTCGTGTAAAAATAGGGATAAACGAAATAGATATCCTTACGATCCCAGATGCACTGTAACAACGAATACTCAAAATTTCTACTAAAATCTATACGTAAGCTATAGCAACATTATAATAAAACAACTTTTAACCGGATTAATCGCGTGTATTATTGTTTTTTTTTTTTAGTTAGTTTAAATATGTATCAGAGACAAAAATAATTTTATGAATTTATCAATTATAAGTACGGTAGACTAAAATAATTTTAAATAAACTGTTGAGACGCCTGACACCTTAGTCCTCCTGCGACCACGAACGCTGCAAAGTGTTCGAAACGTCAGGAAAAACAAAAACCAATAATACACGCGATTAATCCGGTTAAAAGTTGTTTTATTATAATGTGTAGTGATCGCGCAAACCTAAGATATTACTATAGAAACATTTGTAGCGAGTGGGAATCCCACAGGGCCAGTTGCTCAGCCGCTGCAACAATCAAGCTGTCACATCTAAAACCATCCGTCGTACGTAATTGTTGGTATGAGTATGTGTATGACGATAATGTTTTTGTGGGTTGAACAATTCCACCAAAACATTTCATTGTGATGTTGGTTACCACGACTCACAAGTTCATAATATTTTCACTGTTAAAAGTTGTGAGATATCTACTATAGCCAAACTCATAGCTGAGCTTGAATTTGTATTACGGGTCATTTTCTGCGTGCTCTTACTGTACCACATTTATAACATTAAGTTGAGTTGCCCGCGTCCGTAGGAGTGCACCCTCAAAATGGAATCCTACACGTGGCCCCTGGGTGGTGCAAAACAACAAACTCTGGTGGGATGCTTCTGCCGCGGCTGGTTACCACTCACCGGACGAAACCATGCTGTTAAGCGACCTAGTCGTGTTTCGGGATGTAGTCCGGTGCAACCGTTGTGGGAGATAGGTCTGGGCAATTGCATCAACACACCAACTATCGTTCTCCCCAAATCTCCCCACTCTACATAAGAGTGAATAGATTTACGTTTTCTGGATCTACGTGCTCCATTCTCGGCCACACCGTCGCATCAGGCGGGTTGGTTGCCAAATGTAGATTCATTTTTCATAAAAAATAAATAAAAATAACAATTACCTTTGAATGCTCGTGGAACAACTATTTGATGTAACATTTAAGTTCATAGGGAATAGTTGTCCGCCTTACCTATTCAGTCACTACAGATTTACAGAGAGACTGATAGCTTAGTTGTCAAAAAACTTGGAGTGTAAAACCAAGAGGTGCAGGTTCAAACTACGCTAACGTATCTTTAAATCAACAAAAAAATACGTTAATGTTCGCTACGAATGCTTAAATGCGTTTTTTTTTTAAATATGTTAAAATGTGTATGAAGACATAGTGAGTTTACTTCTTATTTACCGTTTACCGATAAAATTTTTAATGTTCATTGATTGTGGCGTTAGCCTTTTGTATGTTTTTGGTCAGTGATCATAGGTCAGACGGTATCTACCGCGCCGGTGAGCCCGGTCTTAACTCTGCAAGTGGGCGGGACATCACTATCGCGACTCACGCGAATCCCGCCATCAATAGTGCTGTGCCCAGCAGATTACATAGTACTCTTATTCTTTAATGTACACAAAATCAAAGAACATACAAGCATACAATACAAAACGTAAAAATAAATATGTATTCTGATCTTTGCATTTATCATTACTTAATTATGTATGTGCTTGATTGGCTTATTAAGTGGACATAACGGCTGCTTGGCGTGAGGTTCCGGGTTCAATTTTGTTTTTCTGAATTCTCAATAACTGCCAGAATTGTAGCCACTAGATGGCTACAGGCTCATCAGATTTTATTTAATCAATAAAATATTGGTACAACCGAACACGTCTGCGTTACCCTTGGAGGAGTACAGGCGTGATGTTATGTGGATTCCTCACCTCTTACTCATGTCCCAACATCAGAATTACCCTCAATACACAATCGATACTAATGACTCAGAAGCTAACAGTGTTGTTGTCGAGTGTACCGCCGTACTTAGCAACTGATACCATCAGAGAGATGACTATCGCGGCACGAGGTACAGGCGAGCACTGGAGTGAGTCCGAGTTAGCATACTACATATACTATGTTGCACCGTAAGTAATTAGTGTTTTAGCAGTGATAGGTCTACGGTATGAGTGCTCCACTAGCAGTCAAAAGTCAGAGATTCAGTCAATTTTCGTAAAATAACTTTCGTGAGATAAATTCATGTATATGATTATATAGGGCTGTACCGCGGCTAATAATTTAAAGCTCCGGTCTCATAAATAATAAAATTATCAGTTTAAAACGATAATAATACTCCTCCCGGTCGTATTTCGGTCATGGCGGCCTATCTAGTCTACGGAGATTAGCCAAGCACGCAGGAGATATTATAGTGAACAAGTGTGTGCGCAAACACAGGTGCAATCCGTCTTCCTTCACTCTCATATTCCGATGGGACGGCAATCCGATACGACCGGACAGAGATCAGGCGCAGGACCGACGGCTTTACGTGCTCTCCGAAGCACGAGGGTGTCACACCGCCAATTTCCTGACTCCGGGCTGGTAACATTTTGCCCGACCTGGGAATCGAACCCAGAACCTCACGAACCGAGAACATAGTGAGGTAACCAGCACACCTGAGAGATGTTCTCGATGGTGTGTAAAGCCATGTCAGAGACCTACAGGTGGTTTAAACTGTGACACTAGGTTGTTCAGCAACCATTCAATAAAATAATAAAAAATGGTGTCTCAGATCCTCTGTAGACCTTCAGGTATACGATAAGCGCAGACTCAAACCCGCTCACGACCGTATTTTTTTTTCCACAATTTATAATTTAGAGTACGCTTCGCAAGCGTTAAAAATATATTAGAATAACAATTTAAACTACAATATGACATCACTGGAATTGTTAAACTGTAGGGTTCGTTCTTTCGTTAATACGTTTTAAAAATATATAATTACTAGCATCTGCCCGCGACTTGGTCAGCGTATAAATTGATAACAGTCCTTAGCCATCTCATTTACCGGAATAAAAAGTTTCTTAAATGTTAATCCAGGTTATAAACTATATGTGTGCCAAATTTTATTCAAATCAGTTCAGCCGTTTTTACGTGATTGAGTAACAAACATACAAAATTCACATTTAGAATATCATAGCATCACGCCTGTATTCCCCGAGGCGGTAGGCAGAGATATAGACAACTGAACACCCACATTTTACCAATCCAGTTACTAAATCCCACGCAAGAGGTGGTGTGGTGAGCTGATTACTGAGAATTTTATAAAATACAATTCAATAACACTTTACCCGACCTGGGAATCCAACCCAGGACCTCAGCTCATGCTCAGCAGCGGAGGTATTTATAATATAAGTGGCTTAAGACTTCATCGGCGTATTTTCTTTTCTTGTGAACACGATTCTTCTCAGTAAAACATTCTAATATTTCGCTGTGAAGTGTAACATCAGCGTCAACACCGCTCTCCATTTTAAAGTCCAAGCATGTTTACCGACAACCAACACAAACATATTACCGACCCATTTCACTAAATCTCGATAGCGCGATACAAAACTACGTCACACCTCAGCACGACCTCACCGTATCGCTATGTTCGATATGCATTACCCGTTTTGCTTGAACGCCCGGCGCTCGTTTCAAAGTTAGCCAGCATGTGATTTCGTATAATGAGTTTAGAGAAGATATCGTTTACAGTGATAGGGAAGAAAACCGCCAATTTGCCGCCTCTCGTCCGCTTTACATATAAACTAGTTCTGTTGAATATATTAAGCTGTTTACTGATTGAATCCAGTGTTTCGTATTATTACTTGTTGTTTTATGTTTAGATGAATGATGTGGCTTTTGGATAGAGTATTGTCTCTTGTGATCAGCGGACCCGCCAACAGTTATTACGTACGATTACATGCCGCAAACTACATGAAATAAACGTAACATATAACATAACATAGCATCACACCTGTATTCCCCGAAGGGGTAGGCAGAGGTGTACACAGTTGTACACCCATATTTCACCAATGCTGTTATTAAATCCCATGTAACAGGTGGTGAGCCTATTGCCATCAACCGGGCACATTTCCAAAATCCGGGCTGCTACTGAGAATTTCCTAACAGAAAAACTCAATAACACTTTGCCCGACCCGGGAATCGAACCCGAGACCTCCTGCTCAGCAGTCGCGCTACGGACCACTAAACCAACGAGGCAGTAATCGTAACATCCTGCCTATATTTATTCAGGGCATAGGGGGTAAGCAAAGTACTGTTAAGGACCTTTATTTCAACGACGCTATTTAATAGACACAATTTGTCCTCATTTCAGGCTGCTACTGCGAATTTTCTAACTGTAAAACTCAAAATAGCGTGAGCAAGCCCGTAAGCGCAAAGGCTTATATATGCTTGGTATAGAGTCTGACACTAAGTAACCAACCACACTATAATAAGAGTCAGAACAGAGAACAAAAACGTAAGAACTTAGAAAAGGTGGTTCTAATTTTTCAAACCGCGTGTCCTCGACGCTCTATCTATATTACTATAATAAATCTGTAGAGGTACTATTTCTTAACATTGAATAATTTTCCAAAATCTTAATTAAAGTCAAAAATATATTTTAAAGTTGTTTGTCTCTCTGTCCAAACGATTATCACTTAAGAACCGGTGCACTGATTTTGATGGGATTTTGACTTTAGCGTAGCTTAGTGGCCCGGACAACATCATTAGATACATTTCATTATAATATCGCTTATAGGCGCTCAGCAGTATAACATAACTTAGTTAATTTTAATGGATAGAATAATCAAATAATTTACATGAAACTTTGACTGCAACGATACTTACTTATACTTACTAATTTTTAAGATAAATATGTATTATCTCGCTATCGCTCATAGAGGCCGGGCAGAGCTACATAACATTTATAGCATTGTAAACGGTTAGGCAACCAATTGATGAAATTTCTTAAATAATTACGAATTTTTGTTCGAATAAGATTCGATATTATTTTCCGACATTCGTGCAGACGGAGTCGCGGGCACAGCTAGTATATAATATGTAAGGCGTTAGTAAGATAATGCTGCAGACGTATCAGCGTAAAATAAAACCGGCTCAGCCTCCACGCGCTCTCATACCGCGCCTTATCCTCACTAGACTAACAGATGTAGAACAGAAACAGTAGGTCAACTTCATACTCTTCTAAGATGTGCCTGCACAGGCGTTGCACAGGGGGTTCCGGAGCCGGTCTGCTTAGAGGACCCAGAGCTCCCCTCCAAGAGCTGATCATTACCATCGGGGTGGTTTTAGTGAGGTAAAAATTTCACACTGCCCGGTATTATCCCCAAAAACCGAGTACCTTTTGAAGGTTCCCCTCGACAACAAAAATGTTCAACTTCGTACAATCTGTCTTTTAATATTTTTTTATACATGTTAAGGCCACGTAATGCCTATATCAATTACATTTTTTTTTAAGGAATCCTTGAAAAATAATGGACAACGATAGGATACTCGGGACCTTTGACAGTCCTCGCCATTGTTCTACCAAGTGAGCTGTCATGTCGCTTGTTCGTCTCGTATCTATAAAATTTCAAGTTTCTTTCTTTTTCGTAGTAAAAAAACGCCTGGTGGTAATCTATTAGCAGCCCGGAGTTCGGAATTGTGCCCAGTTAATAATTAAATTGAAAACTAAATCAAATATTTTTTATCTTATTATCGAGTTGGAATTGCATGGGTGAGGGGCTCGTGGCTAAGTAACAGCCGCACAGATCGATCGATCGAGGTTAAGCGGCGCTTGCCACGGTCGGTCTATGGATGGGTGACCATAATTTCATACCGAGACCCCTCCGTGCCTCGGAGAGCACTTTAAGCCGTTGGTCCCGGTTGTCAAATTAAGATCTATGACAGCCGTTACGGGTAGTCAGAACCTGAAAGTCTGACAACCAGTCATACCACGAGATATCGTGTTACCCAGTTACTAGGTTGTGGAGGTCAGATAGGCAGTCGCTCCATGTAAAATACTGGTATTAAGCTGCATCCGGTTTGACTGGAAGCCGACCCCAATGTTATTGGAAAAAGGCTAGGCATATAATAATAACTTCATGGGTGAAATTTAATTGTAGGTACTTAATAACGGTTCTGACTTGACCTTCTGCTATTGTTCTGTATTGTGTTACTATGTAGGCAATTTGCCTTATAGTGAAAAAGTTAAATGTTTTTAATGAAAACTGATATGGATAACAGGTTCAAAGCCGCGTGGATTAGAGTCGATATGAGCGTTGGCAAATGTAGGATCACAAATTCTTTTCTTTTTTGTTTAAACTTTACCTCAAACTAGTAATTACAATATATATTAGTTTTTTTTTCTGTATGAGAAGAGATGATATCTCTCGGCAGGGGACAGTCTCTGCCTACCCCAATGGGAAACAGGTGTGATTGTATTTATGAGAAAAGACCTTTTCCTATAAGAAAGTTACGGGATATGTATCTAATTTACCTTAAAGATAAATCTTTGAAAAATATTAACGCATGCTTAGCGAACTCTAAAGTTATTATATTAAATGGAAAAAGAATACGGTCGCGAACAGGATTCGAACCTGCGCCTCCCGGTATAGGGACTGAATAGATAGCAATGACGTCGCCAAAAGACGTGTTAAAATATGGATGAAGAATTCGCGGTCGTGAGCAGAGGTCGAGATGGCTTAGTGGTCAGAGGGCCTGGAGTATTTATCCGGGAGGCGCAGGTTCTAATCCTGTTCACGACCGTATTCTTTTTCCATTTAATATAATAACTTTAATTTACCTTACATTCGCTAATGTTACGTACATACATAGCTAGCTCATTACTGTCTCACTGCAGGGCTCGAGCCTCTTCTCATACAGAGAAGGCACTACCATTGATCATCACGCTAACTCACTGCGGGTTGTCGATTTCAGACCATTAAGTCCAAGTTTCCTCACGATTTTTTTTCTTCACTGTATGTTACATAACATAGCATCACGTCTATTCCCGAAAGGGGTAGCAGAGGTGTACACAGTTTTACACCTACACCCATGTTCTAGGTGGTGAGCCTATTATCATCTACCGGGCACCATTATAAACTCGGTAGTGCCACTGAGAATTATCTAACAAAAAAACTCACACTTTGCCCGACCCGGTAATCGAACCTGAGACCTCCTCGGCGCTTGGGACCACTAGACCAACGAGGTAGCGCACTTAGAGTTCTGTACTAACAGCAAAATTATAATATAACGTAGCATCACGCCTGTATCCCCGAAGATATAGGTAGAGCCTAAGACCTAAGACTCAGCAGTCGCGCTTGAGACAACCAACGCAGTTAACTGTTACATAATTTCATTAATTTCAAAAGATAACATTCCATTTATTATAAATGTATAAACGTTTATTTGAATACAATAGAATAGTGAAAACACAAACTCTAATTAATATAAAGAAAGAAAGAAAACATTTATTTCCACACAGAGCAGTAAGGATACATAAACTTAACATAAAAAACTTAAAATAGATGAAATAAATAAACAATCCTATTTTAAAACCCTACAACGCAACCCTATAACTGAATTGAGTTCAGTTAGCACATACCTACAGTTAGTTTAGTCAGTTAAACTCGGCGGTAACGGCTATTGTGCAAGTTAAATACAAACTTATTACTAGTAACATAAGGCTGTGTATCCACCAGCGATGTGTGAGAAAGCCGAGCGGTGAGTGAAGAAACAATCTACCAAAGGTATCATGAGGCTGGGAAAACACACTCTTCCAGACCGCACTTCGGTCACGGCGGCCTATCTCCACGGAGATCAGCAAAGTACGCAGGAGATATTACAGTACGCAAGTGTATGAGCAAACACAGGTGCACTGCCTCTTCCTTCACTCTCATATTCTGATGGGACGGCAATCCGACACGACCGGAGAGAGTGCAGGCGCAGGACCGACGGCTTTACGTGCTAAAGAGGCTAGGAACATGAAGTGACACCATTGTTGGATTTTTGCCTCGCTCACCGCTCTGCTTCCACACAAATAACTGGTGTATACCCAACCTTAGGATGGCTTTACACCAATACTCAAGAGAGCTGAGCGGTGCGAGGATGTGTTACGCATTTGTGCAATGCTCTCTTTTCACTGAAGCTGTGTGTAAACGGGTTATACCTATTTCGCTCGCATTTCTCGCTCACATTGTATGTACATATACAAAAGCCTCGCTCCGCTATGTCCTTTTCTAGCCGGTCTAAACTGTACAAAATTATCAAAATAGCCTCAATTTCAGCTCCGGCTCATTTCAAACTATAGTTGGTAAACGATAATTGGGGTTAAGCAACGGTTGGCACGGTCAATCGGCTAATGGGTGACCGGTAAGTCTATTTTCCTCTCTGTGCTTTGGAGGGGACGTTCAATCATCGTCGGTCCCGGCTGTTGTTCATTCATAACAGTGGGCTTCTAACACGAAAGAAGAAGATGATTGGAGGACTTTCCCTCGCTGGCCGCTCGCTCCGCTTTCGCGCTCACCTCTAGTCAAAATCAAAAAATCAAAATCAAAAATATCTTTATTCAAATTAGACCATTAGAAATGGTACTTTTTGAACGTCATACATAACAATAAGACAGTCCCCCAAAACGCCCACCCTTCACCGCTTCCTAGTGCTTCACTGGAGAGAAGAAGCGGCGCAACAAACTCCCCAGCTACACGTCTCTGTCTGTCAAGTTACAAATTAAACAACAAAAATATATTTAAATATACATTTCAGCTGGCACATCATAATACAGAAAAAATTAATTAACTACTATTTACCTCATTGAATTTTACTCAAGCAATATCTCAATTGTAATTTAGTTTAGGGCCTTCCGTTTAAATTTAATTAAATCGGTCCTTATATACATAATGGTGTGCCCGCCTCCGTGTACAACCATGCGTTACGAATTAGAACCCCAGCCTGATGAATAAGACAAAAAAAATAAATAAATTATAAGTTAAAAAAAAAGCAGACTATCACTGGTGAGCAGGACGACCAGTCACCACAAGCAGCACCCGTTCACGAGATTGACGCAAAGATCAGCCATCACCCTCCTCGCCATTTTTGAGGGAAGTGAGCGACCCGACCCCTGACGCCACCGCGAGCAATGACATCTAAGGGAGCATGACGACCCTGCCACCAAGAGAAAGACTGAGAAATAAAAACATAACATAATCTAGTCGCCGAGGTCACTAATTCGCTACAAGATTAGAATATAATATCAAATTTGATATACGAGAAAAAGTATAAAAATATAATTATTATGAACATGTCACAAAATAAATTTGATCTTAAAATATGATTACATATTATCAGATGTCTTGAAATGAATGAAATAACAAAAAATACAATCACGAATAAATTCAAATATCTAGAATCATCTTGTGTTAACACAGCGACCAACTATTTTTATCATTCAAATATTCCTTTATTGTATAATACGCCTTTTGCATAAGGTTAGTTTTGATTTTTGTCTTAAAAGAAGTAAAGGGTAACTCTAATATACAAGGTGGCAGTTTATTGTAAATGCGGATACCAAGTCCCACAAATGAATCATGTACCTTGTGTAGCCTATGATATGGGACGCATAATTTATGCCTGTTTCTCGTGTTGAGATTATGGACATCGCTTTTTTTAGTAAATAAATTCAAGTTTTGTCTGATATATATTATGTTGGCAAAAATAAACTGTGAAGTAACAGTGAGAATACCAATATCTTTAAAAAGATCTCTGAGTGAGACTCGAGCACCTAATTGATAAATTGCTCGAATGGCTCTTTTTTGTAGGACAAAGACATTTTGAATATCTGCGGCCTTGCCCCACAACAGAATACCGTATGCCATGACGCTGTGAAAATAGCTAAAATATACTAAACGAGCAGTGTCTACATCAGTAAGTTGTCTAACTTTTCGGACAGCATAAGCAGCAGAGCTAAGCCTTCGCCCGAGAGAAGCGATATGAGCACCCCATTGAAGTTTGTTATCTATTGTTATGCCTAAGAACACTGTGGAATCTACAGCCTCAAGCATCTCAGTATTTAGTATAATATTCGGGCCCAGATTTTTTACATTCGGCATCATGAATTTAATAGTTTTAGTTTTATTGCCATTAAGAACTAGGTTATTAACCGTAAACCAACGTGTAACCTGTGAGAGTGCATTGTTCACATCGTCAAAATGTTGTCTTTTTCTATCAACTTTGAAAATTAGTGAGGTATCATCTGCAAACAGCACTACATCGCAAATGCCCTTTAGGTGGTACGGCAAATCATTTATATAAATCAAAAACAAAAACGGGCCAAGTATTGAACCTTGGGGCACGCCTAATTGAATGGGTAGTCTAGAAGATTTGGTGCCATTAATATCGACGCACTGAAATCGTTGCTGTAGATAAGATCTAATTACACTTAGTGCTACATTGCGAACGCCATAATGATATAGTTTACGTATGAGCGTATCATGGTGAACGCAATCGAATGCTTTCGAAAGATCACAGAACACACCGATTGCATTCTGTGAATTTTCCCACGCACTATAAATGTGTCTAAGAAGAGCAACACCCGCATCTGTAGTTGAGCGTCCCTTGGTAAAGCCATATTGTTCACTATGAAGAAGGCCTTTTAAATTAAAATGTTTCAATAGCTGCTTGAGTATTAACTTTTCGAAAATTTTACTGAACGCTGGTAAGATAGATATTGGTCTATAATTCCCAATATCGCTTTTGCTACCAGTTTTAAATAAAGGTATTACTTTACTATGTTTCATTAGGTCTGGAAAATTACCTAAATCAACACATTTATTAAAAGCAATAGCAAGGTAGGGGGCAACTATATCAATTACATTACTTAAGAGTTTAACGGATAGGCCCCAAAAGTCACCTGTGTTTTTAGGATTAAGGGATTTAAAAATATGTATTACGTCACAGGAGGTCACGTGTTCAAACTTAAAGAGGGTGTTGCATTCTGGCACACTACTGCATAATAGGTTAACAGCGGTATCAGACGATGAGCTCAAGGAGCGTGTTGTAGTTATTGGTATGTTTGCAAAGAACGTATTAAATATCTGAGCTACTTCCGAGGTTTTGCTTATCAATTTATTGTTATCGATTATCTCTAACTGATTCTCTCGTTTATGTGATTGACCCATTTCATTATTAATAATTTTCCATGTCGTTTTTACTTTGTTGTTCGACTGTTTGATTTTCTCACTAATAAACTTTGATTTTGCCAATATGCAAATCTTTTTAAACATTTTTGAATAGTTTCTAACGTAATTTAGAAATAGAGGGTCAAACTTGTATTTCTTCATACCATATAACTCATATAGTCGCGCTCTACTTTTATAAATACCTGTAGTAGCCCATTGGTTAAAAGGGGCGGACGAATTTTTAATATTTAATGTTTTTGTTTTAAAAGTACTCTGAAACTCTTTTTCGACTATATTGAAAAGAGCACCGTAGATAAGATTTGGATCCTGATACTCCAATACTGAAGGTTTAATTTTTGAGGCAATGTTATTTTTAAAGAGCATACAACGGCTAAAAGTGTATGGCCTACATTCAAACTTAATTGTTTTATTATTTAAAAAATTGGGAAAACTTGCTATTTGACCACAGTGGTCAGAAGTCAAATCTGTTAAAATTATTTTACTGGTAGCATCACAGTTACTAAAAATGTTATCCAGACAAGTGGATGTAGTTGCTGTTATCCTAGTTGGTTCAAAAAATAAGTTACATAAATTAAATGATTTAAACAGATTTATAAGCCTGATACTTGTTGGGGATACATCTAGAATGTTAACATTGAAATCCCCACATACTATTATACCCTTTTTGCTAGATTTAATTTTATTAAGCGAGTCTTCTAACACTGATTCAAATAAATAAAAATCACCTATAGGGGGTCGGTACACGCAAATTACAATATAACGCTCGAGTTCCACACAAGATAACTCAATAGTGCGCTCGATAGAAAGC
This sequence comes from Xylocampa areola, assembly GCA_935421205.1. NCBI lineage: Eukaryota > Metazoa > Arthropoda > Insecta > Lepidoptera > Noctuidae > Xylocampa > Xylocampa areola. The sequence goes on along the minus strand of OW285225.1, from coordinate 278,249 downwards.
TTTACAAGGTCTAAACGCTCTTTACATTTTAACTTATTCAAAACCATTATTAAGGATCCACCGCGAATTGCATTCTTTCTTACAAACACACTTTGTACAGAATAATTGTTATTATTAACAAATGAAATTTCATGACATTTTAACCAATGTTCAGTTAAGCATAAAACCTGAACATCATATTTTTCCATAAATAAGCTTAACTCTAGCTCTTTGCCGGCTAGGCCTTGCATATTTTGATGCACCACATTCAATTTATGCAGCCTACCCGTTGTCTCGCCTGGTAGTTTAAACAAGATTTATCAATAGAAGTATTGTAAAACTACCCTTACTGCAATGGTGTCAATATTATTATTACAGTTTCTAGTTACGTGATTGTAACTCTAACACTAACTTATAATTACGCATAACATAGCTACCTTTACGTCTGTATATCCCGAAGGGTTAATCACACACTGTTTTCACCGATTCCCTTAAGTCCTAGGGGCTGCTATTCACAATTTCCTAGTTAGCTCAACAGTCACACTTGCATTCACAAGATTGACCACTGCGCTAACCGATCAATCCATCACTAGTTTAAGCCCGTTACCTGCCACATATAATACAAAATAAGAAATTAAATTCCTTTTAATTGGACGCAGTTACTTGATTTTGGAAATGGACACAGCAAAAATAAATTGTAATTATTGTAGATAGAGAGCCGGCCGACTGTCTGACGTCAACCCTCATAGAACCACAAGCCCTAGAAACACTTTTGAAAATGTTTTGATAATAATTTTCTGTTTTTCTTTTGTGTTTGAAACTTGAAGGAATTAGTACTGGAGTAGGTTTAGCGGGCGTACCCCTCTCACCACTCGCATATGATTCTCAATGGTATGGGTATGGTATACCTTTTACCAGTATGGAACACAATTCATTGTTTGTGTTTAGTTCTTTTATGTATTTTAATAATGTTAATGTAATGACGAGAGCTATTTTCGCTTTAGGACAAGTTCTTTTGTGCTTGTATGTTACCTCACCCCCCGCCAAAAGTGGCGAGCGAATTTGTTCGATATTTAGTCTGAAGGCATCTCCCGTCTGGTCCTCTAAGGTTTGAAACCTTCACGCGGCCACTCTTAACGCTATCAAGATGGCTGCATAATAATAAAAAAAAGAACTATTGACATAGATAAAAAAGAGAATAATTTTCTCCTTTGGTTACTAAACAGGTCAATTTTTTTAAGATGATTAATAAATAGTGGGAAGTAAGTAGATTTTATTCTAAAAAATAATACCTAAACTCATCGCACCAAATCAATAAGTACACATTTGCAATAACCATACTCTTTTATGTTTATGACAACAATATGATTCCACTGCGACACTTCGCCGTCCCGCCGGGGGTCCCATGAGGACGGGTGCTACAAAGGACGCAGTGCCTTACAAGCCGTGTGCACAACTCTATTGAAACTGCTACAATAAACGTTAGAGGTTACATACACAGCCGTATAGGAGAACGAATAGAAACTCTATAGTCTCTCCAGTCTGTATTTATTAACTTTTGGCAACTGAACAGATTTCGGTGAAACTTTGCTTTATAGCTCGCATTTTGAATAAGGATAGAAGATTTTTTGAGTTATAATTTTTAAAGTTATTATATTAAATGGAAAAAGAATACGATCGCGAACAGGATTCGAACCTGCGCCTCCCGAATGAATACTCCAAGCGCTCTGACCACTAAGCCATCTCGACCTCTGCTCACCACCGCGAATTCTTCTTCCATATTTTAACACATCTTATGGCGACGTCATTGCAATCAATTCCCTATACTGGTGACCGAACCGACACGACTAACTTTGCAGTTAATACAATGCCGTAAAGAATGCAATTACCTTAATAATTCAAGATAAATATTTGAAAAGCATTAACGCATGCTTAGCGAACTCTAAAGTTATTATATTAAATGGAAAAAGAATACGGTCGCGAACAGGATTCGCTTTTCAAAGATTTATCTTGAATTATAATTTTTAGTGGAATGAATATATATAAGATATCTGATTTAAAGTATCCGACGTCCGTAAATAAGCTCAACTGTTTTTCTGTAAATAAAGTTTATTTATATTGTTTTACAAGAGATTGTTTTTCAAAGTAAGTACTACAAAATATTACTTTACCTGTAAATAAACAAACAAAATTCAAATCTTTTAATTTCACGGATATTTTCTCCTTTAAATTGCTCAGGTATTTTGTCTAACACAATAAATAGTTTTTTCATAACCTCAAAATCACAATGACATGTACAACACTGTAATCTCCACTTCAGACAGTCATTCATTAATTCTTATATTCATAAAATTTTATCTACCTATAATAAATCATGAATATTAACTCATCAATAAATAGACAGGCATCGTGAGGAAACTAGCAATAGCTAGCTAATATGCAAGATTCTTCATGGTGTATGAAGCTCTGACACTATGAATATGAAGTTTTTTTTTTTTCTAAATATTTTTAACAAAAAACTCGTTAATGTTTCCCCTCCCTGCGTCGTTTTCCTCAATACTGAGGGTCGTGATCATTATGAGCCACCTTTTTATGGTCTCTGTTCCGCCATTTTGACCTATCCTCTGCAGTGTGGATGGCGTTGCTTACACTAGTGTCAAGTGTCGATCGAATCTGATCGGACCAACGCATAGGACTCCGTCCCCTAGGTTTTTTCCCGTCCATCTTGCCAGTGACTAGCAGTTTCTCAAGATTGTCATCTCTTTTTCTGGCAACATGTCCGAAAAACTCAATGATCCGTCGGAGACATGTGTTGGAGAGTCTCCTAGTGATGCCTAATTCATTTAGTATGGATGCGTTGGTTCGATGTGCCGTCCAAGAGATTCGAAAAATCTTTCTCCAACACCACATCTCAAAGGCATCAATGCGAGCGCGGTCTGCCTTCTTCTGAGTCCAGGTCTCCGCACCATACATGAAGATGGAGAAAACCAGTTAACCGTTAATGTTTATTACATTCCAATACAACCGTCAGCCCGGGGCCCGCGGGGGGTCCCATAAGGTCGGGACTACAAAAGTTACTGATGTGATCGCCTAACAGCCGGTGACTCGGCTCTCTTGTCATCATACAATAAATGTGTGAGGTGGCATGAAGATATGCAAATAAAATAACTATTACATTAAGTGTACAGTTAGCCGCAGTGTTATTTAATAGGTAGGTCCTATACAATGGTTTACTTAATTCCCATATATAAAAGCTAATCTTTAACTAAAATATGCTATAGCTAGTGTATAAATAAGCAGCCCGGAGTTTGGGATTGTGTCCGATAGATAGCAATAGCCTTACCACCTATTACTATTTCATATATTATTTTATTTATTTTAATAATAAGTATTTCGGTGGAGTGTACGTGTACATGTATACCTAAACCTTAAATCCATCCCTGTTCTAAACAATATCACAGCTTTTATCTCATTTTGCAATAGCCTCGCATGTAGTAACAAAATATGTTTATACATGACGCACAAATATTATGCACCCATTTATTTAACCTTAATCCGTCCCTGTTCTAAAAGAAAGCGTAAGCTTCATCCCACTTACAACAGAGGTCTCGTATTTTATCATGTTGCACCACATGCACCCATTTATCGTACTTAAATCCGTCCCTGTTCTTAACAATATCGTAGTTTTTATCTCGTTGTGCAATGTGCTCGTATCTCGCTTAGATGTTAACCCGCGTGATAAGGGTCGCTACAATTGAAATGTTTACAACACCACCATAAGTAGCAAATAAACTTATTTCAAGTGAATTACTTCAACTAAGCCCCGATACGAGAGGGGGGCGGGGACATATTATGCTATTAGCTTTTATAACAATAGGTACCAATAAATAAATGTACTTAAATAGAATTTTATAAAATGTCTTTAATCTTTCACACGACTTTAGTTCAATATATTTTCTTTGATAACATTTTGATATTTTGTGTTACAATTTGTAAGAGAATGTGCCATTTTGAAAGTTTAAAATTGATACATACATACCATCATGCCTGTTGCCCATAGAGGTAGGCAGAGACTATCGATTTCCATTTGCTACGATTCTGACACACAAGAGGTGTGTCATTTCAACTATGCTTATTAACCTCTTCATACATGCTCGCCGATTTAGGTGGCTCCTGACCAGTCCTATTTTGAGAACGTCCGCAATTTGATTGCGGTACATTCTTCGAGGTCGACCTGTCCCGACTCTTCCATCCACTCACCTCATTTACTAGTTTAGTCAATCGCCTTTCATCCATCCTTTCTACATGCCCAAACCATCTTAGCATACCCTTCTCAATCTTTGTCACTACATCCTCTTTCACTCCACAATGTTCCTTTATCACGCAGTTCCTCACTTTATCCTTCAAAGTTACGCCACACATACTTCTCCAAGCTCTCATCTCTACTGCATTAATTCTACTTGCATGTTTCTTCTGCCACAAGTTTCACTCCCATACATAAGAGTTGGCACTAACACCCCTCCATTAACGATTAAAAACGATAAAATTGATTTGATTATTAATTAAAGGATTTCATTCTAAGTATTTGAATTTACATTTACAACTACAAAATTAGTATTATCTAGAGTATTTATTTACACTTCTGCCTCGTTGGTCTAGTGGTCGCAAGCGCGGCTGCTGAGCGTGAGGTCTTGGGTTCGATTCCCAGGTCGGGCAAAGTGTTATTGAATTTTTCTGTTGGGAAATTTTCGGTAGCAGCCCGGAGTCAGGAAGCTGGTGGTGTGACACCCCCGTGCCTCGGAGAGCACGTAAAGCCGTCGGTCCTGCGCCTGATCTCTCTCTGGTCGTGTCGGATTGTCGTCCCATCGGACTATGAGAGTGAAGGAAGAGGGAGTGCACCTGTGTTTGCGCATACACTTGTGCACTATAATATCTCCTGCGTACTTGGCTAATCTCAGTGGAGATAGGCCGCCGTGACCGAAATACGGTCGGAAGAAGTATTTATTTCTATTTGGAGCCGCAGGTTAGAATCCTGCTCATGACCGTATTTTTCTTTCCACATAAAAAATCGTTAATTACTAATATGTTTTGCTAATTACTAAGATATTTGTTACAACGTGAGTGTACAACTGTGTATATCTCTGCCTATCCCTTCGAGGAGTACAGGCGTTATGTATGTAATTTGTCAATATGTTTTTCTGTAAGGTAGAATGTCCCCAGAAGGGCGTCCAGATTGTCCGAGCCCTACCTCTCCTAAAATTAAGTAAAGTATAGCCTCACGCCTGTATTCGTCGAAGGGGTAGGCAGAGGTGTACATACTTGTACACCCACTTTTCACAAATGCTGTTATTTAGTACCATGTACCATAGGTGGTGAGCCTATTACCATCCAATGGACAGAATTCCAAACCCCGAACTGCTCCCCGAACTACTGAGAACAGAAAAACCCAATAACTCTTTGCCAACCTGGGAATTGAAACTAGGACCTCTAGATCAGCATTCGCACTTGGGTCCACTAGACCAACGAGACAGCGGAAAATTAAGTACCTGTCTAATATATTCTGTGGCCCCACTTCAAGCCGCCCTGTCTCGCCACATAGCACAGATAATGTAATCATTAACTCCAGGTCATTACTTCAGTAGTGTTGCATGCGAACACGCCGTATACTATAGCTAGCTGATGGCTATCTGTGGCACCACTAACACCGCGCGCTTTAGCTCTGTTCATATAAGAATTAGTACATGAATATAAAAAAACCCTCGTGTGTGTCACGGTGTTTGGTATCGAACTGTTCCGAAATGGCTTGACCGATTTTTATGAAATGTTTTGTGTATACGTATATTTGGTAGGTCTAAAAATAGGTCGCAGGCAATTTTTTATACCCCTAGGATGCCCCAGGTGATAAGGGTGGCCCTATCCAGAAAAATTATATGGCGGAACAACGTTTGGAGGGCACATCTACATAATTATATTATACGATAATAGTTTCGATTCCAAAAAAATCATAACCCTTCCTTTTGGCTTTGCCGCAGTCGGGTGAATAGAGTTATAAAGCATAGGTATATAACATTAATTTATACAATTATTTATATACTTCATAATATACGTAGATCATATTATAGGTATTGATATGTTGGTGTGAACAATAAATGGTAAATGATATTTAAATAGGTGAATTTTCGGAATCTACCGGGATCGCAGCGGTGAACGCAGCTGTGACCCCGGGACCCCAGTAAAGGTTACAGAAGGACCGTCTGGTGTTTAGTCGGTAAGAGACCGACACAGCGTCCAATAAGGCTTTTCCAGATTTTACGGAATCATTTGCGCATTATAAATTAATATCACTTGCCTCGTTGGTCTAGTGGTCCCAAGCGCGACTGCTGAGCATGAGGTCTCGGGTTCGATTCCCGGGTCAGGCAAAGTGTTGTTGAGTTTTTCTGTTAGAAAATTCTCAGTAGCGGCCCGGAGTTTGGAATTGTGCCCGGCTAATGGCAATAGACTCGCCACTTATTACATGGGACTTAATAACAGCAATGGTGAAATTTTGGTTTACAACTCTGTACACCTCTGCCTACCCCATCGGGGAATACAGGCGTGATTCTATATCAAAACGATGAAAGAAAACATCGTAAGGAAACCAGCACACCTGAGATATGTCTTCGATGGTGTGTAAAGTCATATCAGACCTACGGGTGTTTTAAACTCTGACACTAGCTAGGTTGTTCATCAACCATACAATGAGTCGTGTTCAAAGCTAGACCTTTAACTTGCCAGTTCAACGATCGCCTCTCTATTCATTGTCTAAAAGTCAACGTATAAACTTTCGTAGACAACACGTGTGCCTTTAAACATTATATTTTAACTGTAATAACTTCAGACATGCTAATGTAAGGGCTGTGCTACACTACAACTTTATTAGTAAGGGCCTCGCTATATGAGACGACTTTATTTTTGAACTCCTTCGCTCGCTTTAGCCTTTAGAATTTGTCTGTAAGTTGTATACAGGATGGAATTTTAAATTATGTTTTTTTAGGATTTAGTGAAATTGAACTATATCATTAAAATGCTGTCTTTTCTTCAACATTAACCTGCATTATTCTCACATTAATACATTTTAATTGTAAAGAACACATAATTTTATAAGAGTGTCTATGGAGTTTCTGGCCGGTTCTTCTCCATAAGACCAACTTGTTGAAACCGTGCACCTACCTTTGACTTTTCGTAAGTGCCTGTAACAAGGTCAATTTGAAATAAAAAAAAATTAGATTGAGTTTGAACGAATATGCCCATGAAACAAGATTTCAGACAAAGTTAATTTTTTTGTGTACGGTTTTTTTTTTTTTAATACTTGAATATCCTTGGGACTTCGCCATCACTTTACATTTTAATAAAACCACTTTAAACGGAACTAATCGCGTATTTTATTGGTTTTTATTTTTCCTGACGTTTCGCACACATAGTAGCGTCCGTGGTCGCAAGATGACTAAGGTGACAGGCGTCATAACAGTTTATTTAAAATCATTTCAATCTACTGTACATATAACAGATGTGTACTAGCTGTGCCCCGCGGTTTCACCCGACCCGTTAAAAACGTTTAAGTACGATTTAAAAAAACCTTGGCCTGACAATGACGAACACAAAAAAAAAAGAATTATCCAATTTGGTGCAGTCGTTCTAAAGTTATGGCGTTACCAAGGGAAATAGGGATACATTTTTATAGGTATATACAATAGATATTCATATTTTTATGTTGCCCGAGTACATCTCACGTTTCTTAAGCATAGTTATTTAATTGTTTAGACGAATCCATATTTAAATATTTTCGATTCTTTTTAATTCCATCCTGTATCTGCCTGTACTTAGTCACTCGTATATTGTATTAAGTTAGTAACAATACATAATAGAGCAAGTTTGTGAATTAAATATTGTAGAGTTTGAATGTAATATAACATCGTGCATCACTTTTTTTTATGTCTAAGCTGCGATAGTTGTGATATTGGCTAAATGTCTGAATGAAGCCCTAGTGTTAGGTCTTAGGTTAATTTCCAATGTCGAGCAAACCATTGATTTAAATTTATACATTTTTGTGCAAAGAAAACTACGGTCGTGAGCAAGATTCAAACCTCGGTCCCGGATAAATACTCTAAAACAACTTAAATAAACTAGCGGTCAGACCGCCTGCAATATTTATCCGGGAGGCGCAGGTTCGAATCCTGCTCACGACCGTATTTTTATTTTCACAAAATTTATAATCTTATTGGTTAGCGACCACAGATAAACTAAACTTTAAAAACGTTTCGTTATTCCTTTGATTTTTCTTGGGGCTGTCTTTTCTTGTAGTGTTATAAGGTTTACTTAATTTTAATTTTTATTATTATTAGATAGTTTTAATATTCATTTGTAAAATCTCTTCCATCCAAAGCGAGTTGGTGAGTTTGTTAATCAGCCGTTTTAGTTTTATTAATAGGAACTAGTTATTTATATTTAGGTATTATTGTTTTATATATTTATATAGTATCATTACTTATTTATTTATTTGCAAACTATGAGTGATATAGACCTTGACGATAGTTTTTTTTCATGTTCGTCATCGTTAGATAGTTTCATCAGTTTGGGCAGCGATTCATGCCCTACATTGCCGTTGTGTGATCGGATCTCCTCTCTCCTATCCAGTCATCCCAATAACCTTAACGTAGCTCATATCAATGCCCAGAGTGTTCCTAGCCATCACACTGACCTTCTGGCTTCCATTAACAGTGCACATATCGATGCTTTATTGATTTCGGAATCTTTTCTTAAACCTTCTCTTCTTTCTTCTTCTTTTGCCCTCCCAGGATATGCCCTAATTCGAAATGACAGGACTTGTAAAGGTGGTGGAGGAGTCGCCATTTATCTGCGAGCTGATATCCCCTACAAGATTATTAGTGCGTCTCCTTCCACTTACTCGGAATCAGCAGAGCACCTATTTCTGGAAATTTCTTTGAATCATGTTAATTTATTCCTTGGGGTGCTTTACAGTCCTAATCTCAGTATTAACTATTTTAACTCCTTAGAATCAGTTTTGAACGATTTATGTCCTAGTTATGAACACGTAGTCTTAATGGGTGATTTCAATACTTGCCTACTTAAGAATGATTTGCGATCTCATAAACTTCAATCTCTACTGTCCTCCTTCAATCTTAGTATTTTACCTCTCTCTGCTACTCACAATTCTCCCAATTGTACACCCTCTTGGTTAGACCTCATGATTGTCTCGAAACCAAATAATGTTAGCACTCACGGACAAATCACTGCATGCTTCTCTTATCACGACCTCATCTTTTTATCTTACAGAATTCGTCCGCCTAAGCGTAAACCACACTTTCTCTTTCTTCGGAACTACAAGGGCATAGACCTGGAGGCATTGCAACGAGATGCTAACTGTATTGACTGGACGCGTGTTCTTAACGGCGGATGTATTAATGACATGGTCATACAGCTTAATACGGAAGTATTGCGCTTGTATGACCGCCACGCTCCTGTCCGTCGAATCAAGGTCAAAACTGTCCCAGCACCATGGCTCACTCCTGCAATAAAAGATATGATGGCGTGGAGAGATAAAGCCTAGAGGAGATTAAAGCGCAGACCAACTGAGCGCAACCTCAGTACGTATAAAGCACTGCGCAATCGTTGCAGTCGTATGTGTAGAGATGCAAAGAGACGCTACTTTCACAATTCTCTTGATAACCGTAATTCCTCGGAAGTATGGAAGTTCTTAAAATCTGTCGGAATTGGTAAATCACCTGTGGTGTCTAGTAATGGCATCAACGTGGACGCTCTCAACAAACATTTTTCACTTCCCCCTGTCACCTTAGATTCGCAAGTAAGAGCTAATACCTTATCAAGGCTCTCAGATTTGCAAATGCCGCAGTGTCCTCCTTTTAAATTAAGTGCTGTTACTGAAAATGATGTAAAAAAATCTATTTGCTCTATTACTTCTTCTGCAATTGGTAATGATAATGTATGCTCAAGGATGATTTCCCTAATTCTTCCCTCACTGCTCCCTACCTTGACACATATCTTTAATTTCTCATTATTTTCCGGCATATTCCCCGAGTCTTGGAAACAAGCCCATATTATTCCTCTGCCCAAAGCTTCCAATCCCGAGTCTCCACCTGACTTTAGACCCATATCCATCCTCCCCTTGCTCTCTAAAGTCCTAGAGCATATTGTTCATCGCCAACTGTCCGCTTATCTTTCACTTAATGACCTTCTTAGCCCATTACAATCAGGATTTCGCCCCGGTCACAGCACAGTCAATGCACTGTTAAAGGTTACTGATGACATCCGTTGGGCTATGAACAATAAATCACTCACACTACTTGTGCTACTGGACTTCAGTAGCGCCTTTAACTCTGTTGACTTCGATGTTCTTCTCGGCATTCTCAAATCTTTAAACTTTTCTCCAACCGCCTTGGATTGGTTTAATTCCTATCTAAGAGATCGCTCTCAGAGCGTTCATCTTGGCGAGTCCTTTTCAGATTGGTGTGACCTTACTGCGGGTGTTCCTCAGGGTGGCGTTCTCTCTCCTCTCCTGTTTTCTATTTTCATAAACTCTATCACTAGAGTAATCTCTTCCAATTTCCATGTCTACGCAGATGATCTGCAGCTTTACCGACATTTTCTAAGATCTGACGCTGAACTTACTGTTGAGGCAATGAATAGCGATCTGGATAAGATTGGGAAATGGGCTAGATCGTTTGGGCTTCAAATAAATCCAAAGAAATCGCAGGCCATGGTTATTGGCGGCAGAACTATGTGTAACAGGATTAATCTAGCGTCACTCACACCACTATGCCTCAATGGTGTACAAATAGATTACACGAATACGGCTAAAAATCTGGGGGTGATCCTCGACTCGAATCTGTCGTGGAACGCCCATGTTGCTGAAGTGAGCCGAAAAGTGCACTATACCTTCCACTCGCTGAGATGCCTCCAGAGCTTCTTGCCCTTGAGAACCAAAATATCTCTAGCTCAAACTCTTATCCAGCCCATTGTTGACTACGCTGATGCCTGTTACCTGGATGCCACTGAGGAGCTTTTAAATAAACTTGAGCGATTGCAAAATCTATGTATTCGTTTTGTTTTCAACTTGAGGAAGTATGACCATGTGTCTCATTTTCGCACGATTCTCAAGTGGCTCCCAATCCGCTTTCGCAGAAACACTCGGATATTATGTCTGCTTTTTAATATCCTACACAATCCTAATGCTCCTTCGTACCTGCGGGAACGCTTTTCCTACACTCGTCCTATCGGCGCACCCTGCAGGTCGCACCTTAAAACCCTCCTTAAATTCCCGTCCCACAGTACTGATTACTATTCCTATTCCTTTACCGTTCACGCGGTTCGCTTGTGGAACTCGCTCCCAACTGATATACGAGACTGTAATACTATATCCTTATTTAAAAAACGGTTAAAAGAACACTATCTCTCTTTATCGACGTAGTTGCATTTATATATTTATGTTTTAGTTTCTATTCATATATATTATATTAATATTATGTATTATATTCATATATATGTAGGTATATATATTTAAGTTGATTTTAATATGTATTTTAGATGTAGGTATATATTACACTATCAATACTTTAATTTACTTCTTTACACACTCAAGTCTACTTTCTTTTTCCATCTCTCCTCTCGCAGGGCTGCTGGAAGAGATTTCTGAAGAAATAAGCAGTGCCTTTGTGTTATTTTTTCTTATTTCACCTTATTTAATTATATATTATGTGTGTACATAAATGGTTAAATAAATAAAAAAAATAACTTAAGAGTTCGGTACGCATGCGTTAATGCGATTAGAAGATTTATCTGTAAACCGTTGATTTGTTGAGTGGTACTTTTAGTTAACACTTAAAAGCAGCCCGTGGTGTGGAATTGCGCTCGGTAGATGCACTGTTAAGTCGTATAGTAATATGGCAAAGTTTACGTGTGCATTTAGAAAGTTTACGTGTGCATTTAGAAAGTTTACGTGTGCATTTATAAAGTTAACGTGTGCATTTAGAAAGTTAACGTGTGCATTTAGAAAGTTAACGTGTGCATTTAGGAAGTTAACGTGTGCATTTAGAAAGTTTACGTGTACATTTAGAAAGTATACGTGTACATTTAGAAAGTTTACGTGTACATTTAGAAAGTTTACGTGTACATTTAGAAAGTTTACGTGTACATTTAGAAAGTATACATGTACATTAGGAAAGTTTACGTGTATATCTAAAAAGTTTACGTGCATATCTAGAAAGTTTACGTGTGCATTTAGAAAGTTTACGGGGCCACGTACTGTGTACCATGTAAGGTATAGTTAAGAAATAAATATTATAAGTTACTTTATCGCATTAGATTTTATTATCTGTAATGGCAAAGCAAACAATACATGTGTGTGATAAATAAATAAATAAAATTTAGAAAGTTTACATGTACATTTACAACCGTTACACCTTGCCCTGACTCTTTGTGAAATACAGATGTGTTGCCATGTTTAGATGATTATTTAGTAATGATCTGGTTTATAATTTTAATTACCGTTATATCTGCCTAGCCTTTTCCCAATTATATTGGGGTCGGCTTCCAGTCAAACCGGATGCAGCTTAATACCAGTATTTTATATGAAGCGACTGCCTATCTAACCTCCACAACCCAGTTACTCGGTATCACAATATCTCGTGGTATAACCGGTTGTCAGACTTTCAGGCCTCTGACTACCCGTAACGGCTGTCACAGATCTTAATTTGAAAACCGGGACTGACGGCTTAACGTCCTCTCTGAGGTCTTGGTATGAAATTGTTGTCACCCATCCACAGACAAAACGTGGAAAGCGCAGCTTAACCTCGATCGATCGATCTGTGCGGCTGCTACTTAGCCATGAGCCCGTCAAAGAAAAACAGTATTGAAAATGTAAAATGTTTCCAATGCACGCACCTCAGCTGTTACTGAACGACGCCATATTGAAATTGATTAACTAATTATAACCTAAATCTAATAAACAAACCACATACAAACACAAATATTACATCAATAACACAATTATGATGACGTCAGGTGTGAACGCAGGTGCGTTAGGCGGTGCGCACACCGCAAGTGTTTGCCGCCGCGTCACGTCAGCGTCACCGCGAGCGTCTATCACCGGCTTGTTTGTAAACAGCTTAACGTTATTATCGCTTGTGTGATTTGTAACAACTTGCGTGTTATGTGTGTGTGTTCATTAATAAGACTGCCTCAGTGGTCTATCAAATGCAATCGCGGCTACAAAGCGTGAGGTACTGGGTTTGATTTCATCACTTCAGTATTGAGAGTTTTGTAATACATTTATTACTTTTCAGTCTATCACTGTTTCTATATTATAGCTTGATGTTAAGTAAGGTTCTTTACATAGCTTTTTCTTCGTGTCTTTTTTGAAAATGTATTTTTGATAACCATATATTAGACACTAGCTGGCACCCTCGACTTCGTCTGCGCGACTAAAGGTAGAATCAATCTATCTCCTTGCCAAATTACATCACAATTCCTTCAATCGTTTAGTCGTGAAAAGGTAAACAAACAAACAGAGTTAGTTTCGCATTCATAATATTACTCATAGTATGGATGGTAATATACAGTAATCCAAGATAATGTTTTTTTTGTTTACATAACGAGCCTTCGAGCTCTTTTAAGTTTCTTGTACTTTTAAAAGATGTTTGTTTTCCTAAGTAGATATAATCGTCAACGTATTCGACGTTGCTTTCCATGTATATCTATCGAATGGTTGCTGCTGTTTGTTGAGTTGTTAGTTACCTTTGTTTAAGCTTTTGAGATATCGTGACTTTGCGGTTTGATGTTTTTCAGAAAAAAAGAACTATGTCATCTGCGAATCTAAGGTTCGAATTTGAGGCTCTAAGAGATATTTTGGCTATCAGACGCTTATATAATATATATTGCTTACGAAAAAGAGCGATGCCATACGGGTGCGCTGCACTGCACTGCGATTACTGAACTTTAATAATCGGTCGTAATTCATACAAATATCCATGGTATGCCGCACGGTGTACTGCGACTTTATCCGACGACGCAACGCACGTGCAACGGAGGAAGGGTTCAGAGCAAAGAAGAAGGGAAGCAATTATTATATATTTATTGGTGTGATGTTGGAGCGCATCGCAACGCACTGTAGGTTGCATTGTTGATAAGAGACTGACACACCAGATCTTAGACGCTGCGATGTCGCAGTAAGCTGCGATGCGCTGTGGCACCGCATCGCACGTGTGGCACTCAATGCATCAAAGTTACTGCGATACCACAACGCGACGTGTGGCATCTCTCAAATGAGACTTATGTATCTACCTGTCGTGACGTGATGCCGATGCCCGAACATTATCCACAATAACATCTCCAGTGATTGATGACCAGCAACCGTGTCAGCACTGGAACAACAATTATTGATGACTGCTCCACCGGCGGTCATATGTGGCGACCACAACGTAAGCGAGGGCAGAACTACCACTTTAAACAACAAATAAAATTCCGCCACTCTGGTATAATTAATTGAAAAATATTTGTCAACTCCAGACACCAATTTTATCCAGTCGTAAGATGTTACAAGACCAGATTTTTTTGGTATATAAATAAAATAAAATATGTAACGTTCGAAGTTTGTCGGTATGAGTTAAGTGAAACCTAGCCTAACCTTAAAGATAAACAAGCACTGGTGGCCTAGATTAAACTATTTACATAACCATGAGGGCACGAGCATTTATAACCACGCTAGCTCACTACGGCTCGGCGATTTCAGAACATCAAGTCCAGGTTTCTTCACGATGTTTTGTTCATTAGAGATTAACCTCTCGTATGTCGCATTTCCAGACACAATAAAAATTGCATTGTGTCTCGCGTGGATCCACGCTCCGACAGTCAAAAGGTTAAGCTAGTTTAAGGTAAATTTCTTAGTGACCAACCGATCGCCTTTCACCGACGTAAAAAAAGAAGACTAAATAATTATCAGTAGGACTGATCACATGACGACGTTTACGGGAAGAAAATGATGTCCAGAATGTAACCAGATACTTCTGTGTTCAGTGTTTAGTGTCCATCCAGCGACACCTGCCGTGTGTGTCACGTCAGTCACTCGCTCAGCGGACACCTGGCCGTGCGCATGTCGCGTAAAGCCAACACGTGTCATAGCTTGTAGTGAACTACGGCTTTACGGACAGCTCACTGTATCGATTAATTTGGAATTTTGGAAGACATTCGAAAGAGATCCTCTATTTAATAATGTATAGTTTATCAATGTCATCAATACATCAATATAAATAAATAAAATTGTTCAAAATATTACCGTTTTTAATATACAGTTATTTGCACGGCACATATGCCTAAAAATCAGTTTTTAAAATTTTTGTCTGTCTCTCAGTTTGGTCCTGTTAATAGATAGATAGATAGAATAATCTTTATTGTACACCATTCGAGTAACATTTATAAAACTCAATTATTAATTAAGGGTACAATGGCGGTCTTATCGCTGACAGCGATATCTACTAGACAACCTTTGGATGGACAGAGAGACGTGAATAATTGCAAATCTTCGATACAGCTGGACTGATTCTGGTAATATTTTACTGGCAGGTGGCTGACTATATAAGGAGTAACTTAAACAAATTATAAAAAAAATGGATGAAACCGCGGGGCACAGCTAGCAAATACATATATCTGGTGGTATCAGTATGGGATTATAAATTTATATTTCTTTTGTGAAAAGTAATATACCGTCGTGAGCAGAATTTGAAACTCTACGTTTACTCTAAATTTTTCTGTCACATTTATACTTACGTGTTTTAGTGATGTCATTAAAATCTGCTCAGCCTCTAAACAGTGATAGTGACATTAACAACTTTATAGTTCGTTGAATGCGTTTGAAAAATGAATCTGATAGGATTAGTAGTTCGTGCGATTTTTTCGAATAATAAAGAGGCAGCATCATTAACTAATTCACTGCCTGTCAGTACGTACATATGTACGCACACTTCTACGCCTGTAAGCTAAGTTGTTTATGTACAACACAGTAATAATCTATCACACCTGCACACTAGTGTCGCGCTCAGTACACAGTACACCAGGACAGAACATCAATAACCCGCGAGTACACAACACGCCGCCAATCACTAGTTAATTACGAACTCAACTCACGCGGAAACCGATGCGTATTAGATGACAATTGTATTAATATTACTGTTCTATATGCCTATAACCGCTTCGTTAGTCTAGCGGTTCCAAGCGCGACTGTTGAGCATGAGGTCCCGTGTTCCATTCTCAGGTCGGGTGAAGTTTTATTGAGTTTTTATGTAACGAAAATTTTCAGTATCAGCCCGGTGTTTGGAATTGTGCTCCATAGATGACAATAGGCTCACCATCACATGGGACTTAATAACAGTTTTAGCGAAATGTGAGTCAAAAACTGTCTACAGCTCTGCCTACCCCGTCGGGGAATACAAGCGTGATGCTATGTCTATATGTCTCATTAAAAGAGGTTATATCGGAGGCCACCTTTTCTGAGTTCCTTTTTCCCAAAAAAAGGCCGCCGAGCTCTTGCTCGTTCATAGTGAGAAGACCGAGCCCGCCCGGAGAAAAGGCGTCGAGGAAGCAACCACCGCGATGCCGAACACTCTGAAAGCCATCCTGGATCGATGGCGGGCCTTAGGGGTCGCAGGCGATCAGAATGGGGACTCTGTCTGCCATAAAGTGGCCTCAGGGAAGTCGGTGACACAGTGTTTACATGCTGTCGTGTACAGCGAGACTCAGGTGGGGAATCTTTTAGGTTCTCCGGCAAAGTGTCCTAGCATGCGTTACACAGAGGGAGTTCCGGAAATGTTTAATCGGCCGCTACAAGTCAAAAATACGTTGTCAGTCAGCGAGTAATGATGGACGTTCCATTTGCGATCTGCCGGTCGCGTGACGTCACACCGTCGGCCATGACAGTTTGCTGACGTCGTATCTGTGAATGACAGGTGATATTGTGTCCAAAAATATAATGACGTCTTTATTCCCGGAAGGGTTAGGCAGAAGTCTACCGTTGTACATTCATGTTTGACCGATGCAGTTATTAAGTCCCATGTGAAAGATAACATAACATAACATAGCATCACGCCTGTATTCCCCGAAGGGGTAGGCAGAGGGATACATAGTTGTACACCCACATTTCACCAATGCTAATGCTAATGCTAATGCTGTTATTAAGTCCTATTACATAGGACTTAATAACAGCATTGTGTTCATTAATTCTTCCATAGCATCCCACATGTATCCCCTACACATGAGCAGACGAGTACTATTGAACACCCATATTTCACCGATGCAGTTCTTAAGTCCCATGTAATAGGTGGTGAGCCTATTGCCATCTACCGGGCACAATTCCAAACTCTGGGCTGCTATCGAGAATTTCCTAATAGGATAACTCAATAACATTTTGTCCGACCCGTGAATAAAACCCAGGACGTCATGCTCAGCAGTCGCGCTTGGGACCACTAGACCAACGAGGCAGTCATGTAAAAGATGCAATTCCAAACACTGGACTGCTACAGAGAATTTCCTAACAGAACAATTCAATAATACTACTGCCCAACCCAGAAACTGACCCCAGAACCTCTCATTCAGCAACCACGTTTGAAACCTCTAGAGTGGTTGCAAGCGTGGTTACTCAGCGTAGACCAACACGACTGTATTGTCAGATTAACGATCAGTTTCATTTAACTTTCATGTCATGATATAGTCATGTTTGTCAAGTTGACAGCGCGGTTGGCGCAGTGGTCGAGAGACCGACTGTTGCGCTGCATATCGCAGGTTCGATTCCTGCACGGAGCAAATATTTGTACGATCTATAGATAATTGCTCCGGGTCTGGGTGTTTGTGTGCTTGTGAGATTATATGTATGTAAACGCACCCACGACACAGGAAGAAATTCCGAGTGTGGGGCAAGGCAAAAAAAAAAAGGTTATTCTATATTTCTTTCTCTTTCAAAACGATGTCCAAACATATTATACGGAATATGGATCTTATATGTACATGCAGTGCATGTGTGCAATAATTACAGTTAATCGTCAGCGGTCGCTTTAATAGCGGACACCCACACGACGAGGTAATTGGCTCCTGTCGGTCCTGTAGCTCCAGTTAACTGCGGGAATTAGGTCATTGTGCACGACTCCGGACTATTGTATTGTGTGCAGATTACACTGGGTGCTTGGTTCTGGACAATGGATAGACCACACCTGGTGACGTCGTAAGTTGAATTCTTTTGTGGGATTATAATGCTATGTCTTACTATTGTAATCAAGGTATCATTTAGTCATCTGCGGTCAGTTTAGCTTTGTTTAATGAAGATTAGTTTATATGTGTACAAGTTGATATGAAGAATCAGAGAGCTCTTAAGTCTCGTGTTATTTCGCCCTAAAATAACAAAGTTAGAACGAAATTTCCTGTCAAATGTGTTAGAGGTGACTTAGATTTTGAAGGTGAATGGTCATGGGAGGGGATAACCATTAACCTTTTGAGTATAAAATTAATTTAATGTCTCCTTCGATTACTTTTAATTCAAGACTTCATTACTGTACCTCATTTTACCGTAAACTAGTTTAAAGAACTAAAACAAAATAACAAGCGATCGCCTTTCTTTATAAAAAGCGCACCGGGTCGCATAGACGCCGATGACATTAAGTTGAAAGGTGATCGCATTGGGGGCAATCTGTGCGCCGACGAAGGAGAACCGTAGCCGTAGCACGTAGCACGTAGCTGTGTTGCGCCGTAGCGATAGCGTATGCTAAGTACGCGAGCGGCACACATTACCGGGAAACTTGCTTATGTTATACTCCGTATAGTGTGGACTTAGGCAACATTATTGCTTCCTTAAAAATAGAAAGCTTCGTAACCACCAACCACAAGAACTTCAACTTAAAATATTTTGTGGGTTCTATTCTTTTGTCACAGTTCATAATAAACTCACCAAAATTTTATTTAATCAACACCCTATACTACTATGTGCCACACTAGACTACGTATATATATTTCAAAAATTTAGTTTATTTTATAGGACCTAATAAAAATCAATAAAAAATATAAAGATCCATTCAGTAATGATTAAGTTTATGTAATTTCATAACATATGATGTGATTAGAATTTAAGTAAATAATTAAAGTCTGTTATTAACCGATAGAAAAGAGTTTAATAGTGGATTATTTAGGTACTCTTAGAAGAATTTATTAATATAATTCTACAGAATAAATTCTAACACAACACAATCACTAGTTGAAAAATCCCGCAAGTTTTTATCGTTGCTTTAGAAGTGGACATTGTATAGTATTGTTATCGTTTCCTCCATCGTAAAGTCGTCTTCCTTCATTGTCTATGGTCACGTACGAGTTTTAAAGTCCTCATAAATTCACGCGGAACGTTTCGAGAGTTCTACCAGACGACATTTTGTAGCTTCTGTTGATCTAGAATCCAGAATCACAATGACACTTTCCAATAATTCGGGTCACCTTGTCATTTTTATGATAACAACAACAACAAAATGCATCACGCCTGTATTCCCCGAAGGGGTAGGCAGAGCTGTACACAGTTGTACACCCACATTTCACCAATGCTGTTATTAAGTCCCATGTAATAGGTGGTGAGTCTATTGCCATCTACCGGGCACAATTCCACACTCAAGGCTGCTACTGAGAATTTCCTTACAGAAAAAACTCAATGACGCTTTGCCAGACCCGGGAATCGAGACCGAGACCTCATGCTCAGCAGTTGCGCTTGAGACACCAACGAAGCAGTCCATTATATGGTTTGAGATAAAAGTATTTCTCTGTTCTACAGAAGATATTTTTAGTACGGTAATATCATAGCAGGCAAAGGTAGAGGTGTGCTATTGTATACTCACAGCTCATATATTATTAAATCCCATTTATTATGGCGGTGGAGCCTATTGCCATATACCGGCACAATTTCAAATTTCGGGCTACTAAAGAGAATGCCGTTCATTATTCTGGCATATTGAATGCCGTGCAAATACATATGGTGTCAATAAATTATTGATTAAAATTATTTTAAATAATTATTACTATAGCTTTATTATAATTAACAAATTTTTATTTATATAAATAATTAAGATTGTCAATTTTACTATAATATCCATAAACTAGTAATCTTTTATTTACTCAAAAAACCTTAACACTAATAGTTTTTATAAAGTCGCAGTATACAATATTTTTTATTATAATCTTATAAGTACAGTAAGCATTTCTTTTAGGTACCTATCTTAAATTTCATTGTTGGTAAACAGCCGCTGGGTGTATCACTAGCCCATCACTGCAATCAATGCTATATATATAAGGCTTAACATAGTGGTTTTAAACTCATTTTGTGTCAAGTCACGACGCCTTGCGCTATGCATATCTGAGTCTCGTCCCATCCGATGCGCCGGTTACGTTATAACGAGCCTTCGATCTAGCCTGCACGAGCTTGTTAGTAACACCTTAACATCTTCGACTGAATTGAAGAACAAAGTGTTAACTATCTGAATAGTTGCAATAAACGACAATAGGAAAGTTAAGCCATCAAACCTATGCCCGGGTGATAGGTGGTATTGGGTTTTTCTATAAGACGAATCTCAGTAGCAACCCGGAGTTTAAAGTTGTACCCGATTGACGACTAAAACCGCATCACCAATTATATGGGCCTTCATCGGTGAACTATGGATGTACTATACATATCTGCCTAACCCACCGCCTAACAGGCGTGATTCTGTTTTATTATGAATATTTTACCTTTTGCGTAATAATAATGCCGCAGTCCAATTCTGTAACACCCACGAGGAGATCTTACCGAGACTTACACAACCAGATGACAAAAACACTATACCATACATAATATAGTCGCCCACACAATGAGTCGGGTTCTTTACACAAACATGTTTTAAGGATGTACTCAAACATCAATTGTGTGATAAATTATACTTGTCGTCAAACAATTTGAACCTTATTCCCAGTACCATAAAGTATACAAAAATAATTTTATTCTACCATTGTCGAAATTGCCAAAATTGGCGCCTCTCACAGTCCAAATATTAGCTCAAGATAATTGTCGTCATTCAATATACTTATTCTTCCTTTGAAACGTTTCTTGAATTAATTTTAAATCATGAACCGTTGGCGCGACGCCTCCAATCTATTGTGATTGACAGAGAGAGCATTGTGTTCAACAAATGGTGTGACACAGTGACGTCACGCCCGCCACAAGCCGCTGTCACGCGCACGACACGGCGCGCTGTGTCAAGGCTTCGCTTCATTTTGTTATTTTCGTTAACGCCAAATGATTGTATTTCCTGGAGGTGTGGTCCGAGAGAAAGCTATTGAATTAGACTTTAATCAATAAGGGCAGAGAGCCAGTTGTTGCGTGTCTCTGCTGACACTAATTCTTTATTCAGTAATGAATCTATTAGGTACTGTTGTCGACGATGTGCAGATACTCTATTAAACTTTGGGGAGCACAGGCGAGGTATTGCTTAGAAACAATATAACATAAAATAAATAATAATTAATGTGAATTATTTTCCTAATGCATCAAGTGCTGACAGGGTCAAAATATAGTCTTCTATGTGTTTAATCTTTGTTACAAATATTTCAGTTTTCCATTCATTCATTTAAAGCATCGCGTATGTATCCCCGATGTGTTAGGCAGAGAACTAGTATTGAACACCCACATAGCATCAGTATGATAGATATAACTTACATATACTAGTTGGTAGGTAGTCTATTGTAATTAACTGGGCACAATTCCAAACTCCGAGCTGCGGCTGAGTTCAATAAGTGTTGTTAGGTTTGTCCAACCTGGGCATCGAACCGAGCATCTCACGCTCAGTAGCTGCGTTGTCACCACTATGCTAACGAGGCACGATTTCAGCATTTGAAATTACGTAACTGCGAGAGAGTTAACCAGAGGTAACTGAAACCATTTTCCCAGAAAATTTGAAATGCAAGTTTTAAATCCAATGTGATCGTATAGCTGGAAATAATTGGGAGATCCAAGTGGTGCGGGATAAGCCCAAGTTAAAGTTTCATCAATTGATACAAATATTTGCTCCCTGTAAATCTAGCCAATGGCTCAATGGCAATCAATTACACGTTTGATTATTGCTAGCATTCTGCTGGATATAAAGTCGAAGTAATTAAATGCCTCCTGTCACCATACTACTAGACAAGCGGTCAGTGACCGCAGAGCTTGGGCTATTGTACAGATGACGCGCGTAGGGTACCCACCACGCCATGCCGGCTGAAAGCCATAGCTGTACACACGCGGGTAGGAAGCAGAATAGTGTGGCTCTCCTTCACATTACAACAATATTTATGGCACGGAATTATAACACGTCGTGGTTACGGATCAAAGGCTGTAGGTTCAAATCTAGCATTTAGCTGTGTAACTGCCTTGTTGGTCTCAAGCGCGACTACTGAGCAGGAGGTCTCGGGTTCAATTCCCGAGTCGGGCAAAGTGATATTGAGTTTTTCTGTTACAAAATTGTCAATAGCAGCCCGGAGTTTGGAATTGTGCCCGGTAGATGGCAATAGACTCACCACCTTATTACATGGGACTAAATAATAACAGCATTGGTCTAATCTGGGTGTAAAACTGTGTACACCTCTGCCTACCACTTCGTGGAATACAGGCGTTATGATAATTAATAATTTAACACGTTCGTGTTGAAAATGATTCCGTAATTCCGCATTCGTAATAATATATGATAACATTTAACTGCTTGTGGTGGTCGCCCAACACCGCTGAAGTTATGTCGGTAAATAATTAAATTCGTGCGGCGCCGGCGCAGTGGTGCCAACTTTCAGAACATCTCCATACGTGCGGAGATGACTCGGATGCAATAAACCTAAGTGTGTCAAACACATTACAGTAACGTTCAGGGTTGCCAACATCACCTGCTGTATTTAAAAAAAAAACCCTGGCGTAGACCGCCTCAATGGTCTAGTGGTCGAAGTGTAACTGCTGGGCTTTGAGCTCTTGGGTTCATCTCTCGGGTCGGACAGAGTAAAAAAATTGTGGCAGCCCAGAGTTTGGAATTGGGAACGGTAGATGGAGAAATACTCACCATAGGACTTTAGTAACGCCATCGGTGAAATGTACAACACCATTCACCTCTGCCCATCTCTTTGAGCAATCAAGCGTGATAGTGTATTAGGATAAAGGTCAACATTCAGAGCCCTGGCTAGAAAAAGTGTCAGAAGAGGTCTACTGAAAAAATATCCACGAATTCAAATTGTATACCGCTTTACATATTAATAAACTTAAACTTTTCTCAAGATATTGTTAGAGCCGACTTACCGCAGTCAACATGAGTGAATGTTTCAATAATGATTGATCGAAGGTAGAAGGTATATTGTTGCATTAATAAATAAAACCTTTTTATTTATTTTCTCCCTCTTTTATATCAACCCTATGATATCATATGCGAGATGCAACGACTACGACACGACACGGGCACGGCGCGGACGCGTGGACAAATTGAAACACCGAGATTGCTCATTAGCTGAGACGCGTCGACGACGATGACGTCACCGAAGTTGAACATCTTGAAGTAGTGGCGATGTTCAACAGGAAAATAGTTTTAGGGTACGCGTACACAGGCACGTGACGTACACATCGGACGGATCGTGTCAGATTAGTTTGTGGTAGTGCGTCAACTGTATTTGGGGCAATAGGGTATTTGACACTGATGGAAATAAAATATGAAACTTAGCGATAATGATAGAATGTATTTTATTTGACTCTTTGGTATTTGTGAAAATACTAATAAGAACTCGTAAATACATTTAATTCGATAAACAAATTCATAATTTTTAATCTATGTGTCACGTGACTCGAAACACCAATGACTGCGTGACGTCACTACTCAGACGATTGATTTGTAATTTGCAGTCACTGTGACACATGACACAAAATAAATCGATGAATTTGTTGATATTTGGGAAGTAAGATGCAACCACTTTCTTCGTATTTCAGTTAAATTTCCGAAATATTGGTATACTACGCACTAATGTTATGATTTACAAAATTTCCAGTTTAAGCTTACCGGCATTCCTATCCTCAGTCCACAGTACTGAAAAACTAGCTAGGCATATACTAGCTCCTACACTAGCAGATTTTGAAGTATCCTGTATGACTGAGGCTGTGAATGCCTGGAGAATTGCGTGCCCAAGTACGGATCCGCCCGTCAACCCATTTTCACAGAGACAGTGGGATGAGCCGCTCTGCAGAGTGATACGGAATGAACTATTTAATACGTCAATCACTACTGCCGAGCGCGCGCGTCTCCTGGCTGTGTGTGAATGGGAGTCGGGCCTTTGGCTTCACGCACTGCCGTCGTCTAACATAGGTACTATGTTGGATGACACCACTTTCCGCCTCGCTACGTGCCTAGGATTAGGATCTCCGTGCTGTACTCCGCATCGCTGTCACTGTGGGCAAGCTGTCGACAGCCTCGGACACCATGGCCTATCCTGCAGCAGGAGTGCAGGACGCATTTCACGGCACGCCTGTATTAATGACATTCTTCGTCGTGCTTTAGCCACCGCCGGCGTCCCAGCTGTATTAGAACCGAATGGCTTGGCACGAGACGATGGTAAAAGACCTGACGGCATGACATTACTGCCATGGAAGTTGGGTAGGCCTCTGGTGTGGGACGCAACCTGCGTCAATACCCTTGCGCCATCTCATCTTTCTAGTTCGGCGTCCTGTGCTGGTGCTGCTGCCTCAGCTGCGGAGACCCTCAAGCGGCGAAAATATGACAGTCTTACCAATAATTATATTTTCGAGCGGTTTGGGGTTGAAACACTCGGGTCGTGGGGTCCGAGCGCTCGACTTCTATTTAAAGCGATTGCAAGGCGATTGGTCGACAGTTCACGTGACCTGAAGGCTGGTCTATTCTTCGCACAGAGAATCAGCATTGCCATTCAACGTGGCAATGCTGCCAGCCTTTTGGGCACGTTACCAGCTGATAGTGATGCGGATGAATTTTTCGACGCTCTATACTATATATAATTATTATTATTGTTTTTAGTTATAAGTATATTGTATATATTATATTGATTACTTAAATTTAATGTTTTACAAAATAATTTCCTTTGTTTACAATGGTTCTGTTGCGTAATGACGTCACAAAATGGCGATCGTCATTATCGCGCCTTTTGGCACGACCTTTGAAATTTGAATTTTAAATACCTGTTATTTAATCAATGCAAACACAAAAAATTGCAAAAAATTTTTTTTAGCTAATGTATACCATATTCTTAAAATTTAGGCCCTTTGTGAAATTTCGTCAATAACCCTATTGAATTTATTACAGATGCGATGGCGATGACAATCGGATTTTTATTTAAGCATTCGTATGACGTCATTTGCATTACTGATCGTCCATGGAGTGTTCGTTCGCTACATACCAGTGAACGCACTCGTTAGAAATAATTTTGTTGTGTGTGTGTGTAACTAATTCAGTAATAAATACAAATAACACTTTCAAACGCATGTGTGGCGAACTTTTAAATTATTATTTTTTGTTAAATGAAAAGTACGGTCGTGATTAGGGTTCGAACCTGCGCCTCCCGGGTAAATACTCCAGGCACTCTGACCACTAAGCAATCTCAACCTCTGCTTATTACACCAAATTCTTCTTCCACATTTTAATACGTCTTTTGGTGACGTCATTGCTGTGCGTTCAGTCCCTATACAGGTGACCGAATCGACACGACTAACTTTGCAGTTAATACAATGTCGTACGTAATTCAGTAATATTGTGATATTGTTTGCTTACCTTTAAAACCAAATTATATTCTTCACCGTTATACCTGGTAATACCAATAATTCTTAAAAAAAATATGTATTCTTATTCTATACAACATATATAACATCACGCCTGTTTTCCCCGAAGGGGTAGACAGAAGTGTACACAGTTGTACACCCACATTTCACCAATGCTGTTATTAAGTCCCATGTAATAGGTGGTGAGCCTATTGCCATCAACCGGGCACATTTCCAAACTAAAAAATGTTCTAACAGAAAAACTAAATATCACTTTGCGCGACCCGGGAATCGAACCTGAGACCTCATGCTCAGCAGTCGCGACCGACGCATTGGGACCACTAGACCAACGAGGCAGTATATTATAAAGAATTCTAAAATCTCTTTGATACGATCTGTACGCTGCGTACGATACGCGCATATGAGCGCTGACCTTTATCAGGCGATGCAATCTACACAGGTATGAGTCTGGCATACTTATGACTTTAGCACTTCGCTGTAACTCGAGCTTGATGTTCCCTGAGAGGTGTGCAGCTCGCTCACCTGTCACAGAACATAACGTACAAACTGAATTACTACTTAATCATCATCATCACCCCCCTGCCCTTATCCCAATTTATTTGGGGTCGGCGCAGCATGTATCTGGCATGCTGCTAAAGTGTTGGCTATGTTTTATGACCGGCCGCCTGCCTGACGTCAACCCTCATTGGGAATGCTGTTATTCGTGGTAACCGCCACCGATACGGTCTCCTTCTATCTAGCTATGTCACACCAAATGTTATCCATGCGGTTATCTGACCGGGCTAATTGAATGAATCACAACTTAATTATTTCAAATTATAGTAGGTTTTATTACCTGTCCATTAGGCTAATTATGCTAGTTTAGACTGCCTCGTTGGTCTAGCGGTTGCAAGCACGGCTGCTGAGCGTGAGGTCCTGGGTTCAATTCCCAGATCAGGCAAAGTGTTATTGAATTTTTATGTTAGGAAATTCTCAGTAGCAACCCTGAGCCAAGAAGTTGGTGGTGTGACACCCCCGTGCTTCGGAGAGCACGTAAAGCCGTCAGTCCTGCGCCTGATCTCTCTCTGGTCGTGTCGGATTGCCGTCCCATCGGAATATGAGAGTGAAGGAAGAGAGAGTGCACCTATGTTTGCGCACACACATGTGCACTATAATATCTCCTGTGTACTTGGCTAATCTCCGCAGAGATAGGCCGCCGTGACTGAAATACATTCGGAAGGAATATAGTATATATGCTAGTTTAATTTAGGGAAGGAAGAAACTTTTCGCGTACATTTAAATTATTTTTGACATTTGCTCTACACGAGTTTGTTAAGTACCAAATATTAATGTAAAGATAGATTACATAGTTCTGCTACTACCATATGTGACTCAATGTTATGAAGATCAACTCAAATACATGTGTCATCAATTTTTTATTAAAAACCTTCGCGGACAGACAAAACCAAAGTTTCATCGTAATCGAATGAGTGTTGCAACACGGATAGCTGGTACTGACACCCTAATTTAAATAACATTACTCGTTCCGTGACCAATTGTAATACAAACAATATCTAATCATCACGTAATCCGAGCAAATGGATACAAATCGAACCGCCGCCGACCGCCCGCCCTCATTATAGTTGTGGCGCTCGATGCGGTTGGCGCGGGATTGCATTCCGCGACGCTCCCGCCACGCCTCCGCCCCGCAAACGCCCCGCAGCCGCCCCGCAGTTGCCCCGCGCCGTATCTAGCTCGGTCACCGTGACATTTCTATTCAATTCGGTGCATTTCAGACGCAATCGGTTTATCGCGACATCTTATAGAATGGGGATCAGACGACATCTGTAGAGGAATTGTATTGTTTTACAGATATTGTATAATCTTAGATACAAACGTTTTCTAAGAGTGTTTGATCTTTAGTCTCGGTCTTAGTTATCTGTGCACAATGACTTGCAAACTAAACGGTAGTGAACGAATTATTAAAATTTCTATAGTTACAATAATAAGCTATAAAAGCAGAAATTTGACCGTTGAACTTTCGTCTGACGTCAAAGAGGACCGCAAGACTGACTTACTAGTCATGATGTGTCTTTTAGAAATTAGTTATGACTCTCGTCATACAGAGATACATACAGTCACATTTTTCACATACATGCGTGACGAAATCTACAGTTATACATTTTTTCTTAAAGAAAAGGATTTGAAGCTGCGCCTCCCAGAAAATACTCCAGGCACTCTAACCACTAGGCCACATCAACCAATGGACCACTAAGCCATCTCGACCAGTGGACTGATATGTTTTTAAAAGGTATTAACGCATGCCCAGCGAAATCTACGGTTACACAGTTTCGTGGAAAGGAAATACGTTTATAAGCAGGTTTAAATCCTGTGCACGACCGTATTTTCCGCCATACGATAAGAAGAAAAATAAGCTATTATACCATCTATACATATACCATTAAATTTCAAGTTACCTTATCATAAAGTTATTATAATAAATGGAAAAAGAATACGGTCGCGAACACCACCGCAAATTCTTCTTCCATATTTTAACACGTCTTTTGGTGACGTCATAGCTATCTATTCAGTTCCTATACGGGTGACCGAACCGACACGACTAACTTTGCAGTTAATACAAAATCGTAAAGAATGCAATTACCTTATTAATTCATATCATCATAAAATAAACGCCTGGCGACAGCTATCAGCAATCTTTATATGAAACATCATGAAGAAACTTGGACAGACCCCTTGACAGCCACAGAACACGCGAACGACTCACTCTACAAGTACAAACAGAGGAACATAATTAATTAAGTATAAATTATAAATGAGCTAACACACACATTGATTCATTTATTTATTCATTCATTTAGTACTTCACTCAAAATAAAAGCCATTCTTACTCAATTTATATTTGCGTACGTTTGTAATTATAAGTGTTAATTGAGTGTGTGTGAGATAATAATTGAGTGTATGGGAGATAATTAGTTTAATTAGCTAGGAGAATGGGTTGATTAAGTGTAGGCGCACAATAGGCGACCGTGACGCCACGGCTTGCACAGCACGGTGAGTCTTAGCAGGACATTTAACGCTCTTGAGTCACAGTAAGCAGACGTGGTGATCATTATTTGTATTAAGTCCTCATTGATAAACAAAACCGTTATCAATTAAATCACAATTATTATGGGTACTACGGCTACGAGCGTAGCACGTTTGGTTTCGCTACGACCTTACTACGCGAGTGCTACGACCGTAGACAGCCGTAGTAAAGTACATAAAGTAATTAATAACACTGCCTTCATAAGGAGCAATTAACTATGTATATATTTACAAACAAGAGTAGAATGAAGAGAGCGCTCGACCTTCCAACCTGACTATTGCAATGCTATATGCAAGCAAGCATACTATACATTAGGAGATTACATTGATGACACAAATGCTTGGCTAACTGCTGGTCCTGCTCCACAAGCACTCTGACTAACAAATCAATGTTACAAACAACATCACTTCGACGTACTGTCTCTTAGAATGTAGTTATTTTGTTTTTTGACATTGTTATATAATTTTGATGGACAATTTTTCTTGTCTTGTTCAGTCCTAAATCTAATAATATTTAAAAATACGTTTGTCTAATAATTTAGCATTTCATTTTTATTATACTGTAAATGTGAGTACCATGTAATCATTTACATATTCTACATGAATATATATATTTGATTATTGTCTGGCAGCTAGAGTATGTCATGCTCACTTAAATGTCCCGCTGACGGTGGCGTTTGTGTTGGGTCATTAGATTCCCTACAATATGGTCGAGTTTAGTGATGCTGACGCTGGCGTCATGTTCGTGAACGGGCGCCGTTGGTTGGGGCTGGTCATCTCTAAACTGTCATGGCAAAGTTTTGAATTGTAACTAGACTCTATAGACTTCATATTACATTGTTCTCACATATGATTTCTATATTATAAATACAATGTAACCAAAATATTGTAATTGTTTGATGAAAAAGAGTAACCGTGGAGTTTCTTGCCCGTTCTTCTCCACAGGAATCTACACTTTGGAACGTGGCAACTAGTTTATTTTTTTGACAATTCAAAAGTGCCTGTAAACAGTCTAATTGAAATAAATGCTTTGACTTTGACTTTGACTTTGACTCGTTCTTTAACCAAAATAAAAATGACGTCATACTAAAGTGTGTGTGCTTGTGAGTTTATATGTCTGTAAACGCACCCACGATACAGGAAGAAATTCCTAGTGTGGGACGTTTTTTAGAAGAAAAAAAGTTATTATATTAAATGGAAAAAGAATACGGTCGCGAACAGGATTCGAACCTGCGCCTCCCGGATAAATACTCCAGGCGCTCTGACCACTAAGCCATCTCGACCTCTGCTCACCACCGCGAATTCTTCATCCATGTCGCCAAAAAGACGTGTTAAAATATTATAGTTCGCTAAGCATGCGTTTATGCTTTTCAAATATTTATCTCGACGTCATACTAATGATTTTTCTTACATTTTAAGACCATAATGTATAGTAATATTTGAAGGAGGGAACTTGAAATTTAATACGAACATGTGACACGGTAGCTGATTTTCAACGTTTCAACTTAGAAAAAAAATAACGTCGTCACTGCCTCATTGCGTGAGGTCCCAGGGTCTCGGGTCTAGAAAAGTGTAATTGAGTTTTCTGTCAGGACACTTTGGGATGACAATTGTAACAGGCATCCACTTGCATACAATTAGTCGTGTGCCCATCAGATATGATAAAACACTACATGAGAACATGACGCCGCTTGTAAATCTGGTCTGAATAATTCATAGCCGTCGTGTGGAGAGTCCTCGCATTGTCCGCCAATATCCGCGGCTATTGTGCGCATTGTCCGGCTATTGTGCGCGCCACCCGGACGCCGGACGCAGGATAATGCAGGTAACCCCACAAATGTTAATTAAATTGTACATTTCTGGTCACAGTTGATACTTTTTTGTGGATCAGGATTTCTGGAGGCTTTGCGGTCTGGCTATATTCGTGGTACCATCATTTGTAATACGTGGTTATAGTTTTAAAAGGGTTAACTAAATTTTTTATGGAATAAATATTGCTCCACACTATCAATTTATCGTTTAGACTCATATCTCACATCTGTAGATCATCTTGTAGATTTAGTAGATCTGTAAATGATTGCTAGATAAATATCGCCAGGCGTTTAATTAAGACGAATACACAGAAGATTGAAAAATTCAATGGATTTTGAACGAGACAAGGTAGCTCAGTGGTAGAGTGATGACCCGGAACGTCAAAGGTCGCGGGTTCAAGCCCCGTTTTTGTCTATTATTTTTTCAATGTTTCTTTGAAAAATAGTATCTGCCTAGCCTTTTCCCAATTATATAGGGGTCGGCTTCCAGTCAAACCGGATGCAGCTTAATACCAGTATTTTACATGGAGCGACTGCCTATCTGACCTCCACAACCCAGTTACTGAGTAACACGATATCTCGTGGTATGACTAGTTTTCAGACTTTCAGGCCTCTAACTACCCGTAACGACTGTCATAGATCTTAATTTGACAACCGGGACCGACGGCTTAACGTACTCTCCGAGGCATGGAGAGGTCTCGGTATGAAATTATGGTCACCCATCCACAAACCGACCGCGGCAAGCGCAGCTTAACCTCGATCGATCGATCTGTGCGGCTGTTACTTAGCCACGAGCCTTTGAAAAATAGTAATTCATACAAATATTTTTTCCGTCAATTGATCCCGCGACACCCGGTGTAGCACCCAACCTCTTGACTTATTACCGAAGA
Source organism: Xylocampa areola (assembly GCA_935421205.1). Lineage (NCBI taxonomy): Eukaryota > Metazoa > Arthropoda > Insecta > Lepidoptera > Noctuidae > Xylocampa > Xylocampa areola. The sequence goes on along the minus strand of OW285225.1, from coordinate 246,615 downwards.
AAAATAAAGAGCTTCTACAGAACCTTTTACCAAGACCTATCTGAAATCAAGAACGTAAAGTTACTAAAGTTATAATTTTAAATGGAAAATGAATATGGTCGTGAGCAGGATTCGAACCTGCGCCTCCCGGATAAATACTCCAGGCGTTCTGTTACTGTCTATCTATTCTGTCACTGAATAGATAGCAATGACGTCACCAAAAGAAAAATGTGGAAGAAGATTTCGGTAGTGCGCAGAGGTCGAGATGGCTTAGTGGTCAGAGCGCCTGGAGTATTTATCCGGGAGGCGCAGGTTCCAATCCTAATCATTACCATATTCTTTTTTCTTTTAAAATTACAAATTATAGTTCGCTAAGGATGCGTTAATGCTTTTCATGGACGTATATGTAATATCACAAATTTCGATGATATTACTCGCTTTAGAAAATTTGATCCAAGACTATTTCAGAATAAAAAACAAACTATATATATTATTTTCTCTAGTTTATCATTGTACTAAGCAGCTACGCCTGTTAGAAAGAAAGAAAGAAACGTTTATTTGACACAATTAGTAAGAACACAATCAAAAGATACAAATTTACAAAAAAGTTAGGTAGCTAGCGTGCGTTGTGTGCCTCACAGCTGCGCCAAAAAGGTCCAGTTCAGCAAAATGCCAGACCACTAGTGCCTGATGATTTTCAACTGGACCTTAACTAAATGAGTCGAAATCACGGATGCAAACCTGTTTTTTTTTCTTTTTTGATTATTCGAAATGAAATCTAATTTATTAAATATAAATATATCTAAGAAGAATTCGAGTACATAATATAGATACTATAGTGTCATATAAACTTACATATATTGGTTGTCATACTCACAGGTTAGCTACGCTAAGAGAAAAAATAAAATAAACTAAAACGATCAAATACCTACTTATAACACGATCTAATACCAATCTATCACACGACGCATAAAAAAATGCTACTTAGGTACTGCTCGAGTCAGTGCGGTGCATACAGCCGATCAGGAAACACAAATCGCACGCTTGACTCGGCTGTTACACATATTATCAGTGAATGTCACACTCTAGCTCATGTTATTAGACAATGTTTTTCTTTATAAATCTCTTACAGGTACTGAACATAACCTTAGTTATACGATAATAATAAAAAATAGGCCGTAATAATAAAACGTTATCAGTTTAATTCTCAGCTAACAACACAACAGCAATATTTACAAGAATACATTCAAACATTCTGCCGTCTATTCCCGATTCAAAATTTCCAAAAAGCAATTGTACAGTAAGCGGCTCAAGTTTGCCACTGATCTTTTTCCAAACTCCTCCAAACTTCGGAACCATTCATCCGTTCGCCGCTTCCATTGGAGCGAAACATTTAATTTGTAAAGTGTTCAATCATTTTTTCGCTATTGACGAATGCTCAATGGGTGAGAAAATTACCCCTTTCTGTGGGTAAGTGGGTGATTTGCGTGGAAGTGGCGCCATCTAGCGGTAACGACCTCTCGCTCACTATTATGTAAATAACATGTGTTTTATTATTACTAGCCTGATGGTTTCTTTTGTATTTTATATTAGTGTCATAAGTGGGGACATTTTTATTAAATATTTCCGCTGTCAGCAATGTCTAGTTTTTGGTAGATAACAGGTCATCTCTTGTTATTGGTGACATACGACGTTTCCCGACGATTTCCGACCGTTATCAGTATGCATGTCTCTATTTATATTACTATTGTATGTTTTGCATGCCTAGCTAGCAGAGTTTTGTGATACTAACAAAGGTTTAGAAATAAAAGCTTTATTACCATACTCTTGCAAAGAAAAAATCATTCATTCATTCTTAATTGTGACTAATCTTCAAGATTATATTCACAATTATGAATGATATTTTATTTTGTGCTAATAACTTAGTATTATGGTCCAGTCCTACTATAAAAATATATAACATACTTATATAATCTTTTGTTGACGATGTTTCCTGTCGACAAAACCCACATCTATGGAAATTGGATTCCACTCACTCTTATATGTTTCACGACAAAAGCGTCTCAGATATTAGATATCGAATTGTCACACACACGGCTCCACACAGACGTGTGTTTGCTTTGACAAACACATAAGTAATTTTCTTAATAGCATAGCATCACGCCTGTATTCCCCGAAGGGGTAGGCAGAGGTGTAGTACATACACAGTTGTACACCCACATTTCACCAATGCTGTTATTAAGTCCCGTGTAGTGTGTAATAGGTGGTGAGCCTATTGCCATCAACCGGGCACAATCCCAAACCCCGGGCTGCTACTGAGAATTTTCAAACAGAAAATCTCAATAACACTTTGCCCGACCCGGGAATCGAACCCGAGACCTCATGCTCAGCAGTCGCGCTTGGGACCACTAGACCAACGAGGCTGTTAATTGCCTTAATAAACTTACTCATTGGTCTAGTAACTGCGACTATTGAGCATCAGGTCCTAGGTTCAATTTACGATTCAGAATTATTTAATTTATGTGACAATTAATAATTCTCAGTAGATAATTCGGTAGATGAAAATATGTTCCCCACTAACACCAACATGATGGAATGATGGAAAAAGATGAGTGTTAACCATTACCTCTCTGCCTAACTCTTCGAGAAATATAGTCGTGATGGTATGTTATAATTGCTTAATAATTAGTTCCATAATAACATAGCACTAGTATATTATGTCGGTGGTCGAGTGATCGGGGCCTAATACCACAGTGCAGATAGAATGATGATTGAAATCTGGTTAGATAACCGACATACAACTGGGTCATTGGATATTGGTCACAGGACGGCGCAGAATATTCACTGATTGTGTGCTGTGGGTAGCTTAAGCTATATGAAGTACATATAACACAAGCCAATAGGGACACAAAAAAATCCTGAAAATTACGTGTCACATCTAATACATAAAAATCTCGTGTCACAGTGTTTGTTATCCAACTCCTCCGAAAAGGCTCGATTTTTTTTTTGTATATTGGTCTGAGAATAGGTCATAGATTATTTTTTATACCCCTAGGTGATAGGGGTGGCCCTATCCAGATAATTTATATGGCAGAACCACGTTTGCAGGGTCAGCTAGTATTTATATAACATTTAATTATAATACTGCCTGCGTTGGTCTAGGAGTCGTGAATGCGGCTGCTGACCGTGAGTTCTTGGGTTCGATGCCCGAGTCGGGAAAATATTGACGACAATAGGCTGACCACCTATTACATGGGACTTTAATAACCGCATCTATGAAATGTGGATGAACAACAACGAGGCAACGAGGCTTCTTAGCGTTCGCTGATGCAGGCGTGATGCTGTCTTTAATAACATTTATAATATAACATTGCATCACGCCTGTATTCTCCGAAGGGGTAGGCAGATGTGTACACAGTTGTACACGCATATTTCACCAATACTTTTGTCAAGTCCCATGTAATGGTGGTAAGCCTATTGCCATCTACCGGGCACCATTCTTTTAATTTGTGAGCTAGACGTACCGTGAGTGTTCATGTTTTGGCTCTATATGTCATGACAGGGAGGAAGCACTGACTGAAGACTTTAGTCTCTGTGCTTCTTTTAATTGATACTATTAATTAAAAACAGCTGAAATCACCTTACAAACTTGCCCTCCGAAGCTCGGAGACACTGATGAGAATGCATCAGTGTCTATCGCCTATCTACAAACTGACCGCACAACTTTGCTTAACCTCAACGATCGCTTACCAAGCACAATTTACAACAGAGCCTCTTCGTTATAACTCCACTCCACGCAGAGCAAATGGGTTCTCCTTAATGATTATAAATAAAATTATTTTAGACCATTTTACAGATTGGAGCTTCTGCATTAACTTCCTGCCGGTAATCGTAAACAATGGTCTGCAACAATCTCAACAGGCAAACAACACGTAATGACAACAAAATATTAGAACTGTTGTTGTCAAAACATTTTATTGTACGGATGAACACACGCCACGAGTTACGAGATGTGGCGTCGCGAAATTTGAGAATGTATTGAAACGTTAATTTACATTTAGTGTTCGCAGATGTATTGTGTACTATATCTCCTTATCCTCACTAATATAATATCCTTCTAATACTATAAATAAAATAAAAAAACTGCCTCGTTGGTCTAGTGGTCCCAGGCGCGACTGCTGAGCATGAGGTCTCGGGTTCGATTCCCGGGTCGGGCAAAGTGGTATTGATTTTTTCTGTTAGAAAATTCTCATTTGTAGCTCGGAGTTTGGAATTGTGCCCGGTAGATGGCAATAGGCTCACCACCTATTACATGGGACTTAATAACAGTATTGCTGAAATGTGGGTGTACAACTGTGTACACCTCTGCCTACCCCTTCGGGGAATACAGGCGTGATGCTATGTTTACTATAAATGCGAAATTTTGTGAGTATACGTATAAATAGTTGTTTGTTGACTCTTTCACGCATTAACTACTCAACAAATTTGGATGAAATTTAGTACAGTACAAATCGTTTATAAGCTAGAATTCTGAAGTCCACACGATTGAAGTCACGGGCAGAAGCTAGTAATATCATAAATCCCGAAGTGTGTTACATTGTTCTCACATACTATTTTGCAACAAAAACAGTGTAACCAGTACTATTGTAAAAACCTATATGATGAAATAGAGTAACCGTGGAGTTTCTTGCCCGTTCTTCTCCATAGAAATGTACACTTTGGAACGTGGCAACTAACTTCTGACAATTCAAAAGTGCCTGTAAATGGTTTATTTGAAAATAAATTATTTTGATTGATTTTGATTTGATTTGATTTTGATTGAATGCATTAAATTCACGACTCGCTGACTCTTGACAATTCCGCTCATTGTGATGATAAAATGCTGGAATCCACTGCATATGTTTAAACATTTAAATAACTAATGTATGACCTATTATCATGATTTTATAGGCTTTGAAGGGTCATTGGATTTCGATTGGTGTTCAAATTAATTAAGAAGAATAACGAACACTGCCTACAATTGTTATTATTGACCCGTGAAAAATAAATGTTGTGTATTGAGCGCTCCTGTCATAATGTTTCCTAACAAAAAGTTATAATGACGAGATTGGAAAAACATTCCGAACAAATTGGCACAAATATTTTTCTTTGATGAGATACGTAAATAACAATGATTTCTCCGTCCCCGGGGGAGGGGTGGACACTTCCAGGGGGACGGGGAGGGGTGTGCACTCAAATAATTAACTAGAAATAAATACCCGCCGTTTGAATTAGTCGCGCCCGGGGGAGCGGGGCCGTGCGGAGCGGGAGAAGGGGGACTTACGAAGATTAAAAAATATTTAGTGGTCGAACACGACGCGACGTGGAGTGCTAGCAATTTGTGTAATGTGCAGGTTATCGACTTGTGTGCCAATGTTGCTGTGCGTTGATTGCTCTTTTGTTTTTCTTAGGCGCCACTCTACTGCGGCTCATACTTGCACAATGCGGACCGTGTTGGTAACATGAAGCTTAGACTATACTTTTTACTCGAAGATCATTAGTATATATCTTATACGAGTGACATAATGAATGCTGACAACATGAATTCTTCTTCCATTTAATATTACAACTTAAGAGTTCGCTAAGCATGCGTTAATGCTTTTCAAAGATTGATCTTTAATTGACATTTATTATTGAATTGACTTAATTTAACAATTTATTGTAGTTAGACATTTTGCATACATTTAATTGAATATGGATTATTATTTTTTGACATACCGTCACTTTTGAGTGTGACACTCTGAACAATAAGTAACATCCTTAGCACAATAAGACATGTAGATCTATTTTTTAAATTATTATGTCTTTCTAATTTTTTTGTACACCAGTTTTGGTTATAATGAACCAAAACTGGTTCACTGGACGGACAAAAAATGCTTCACTACCACCAAATAAGGTAGTAGTGAAGTTTTGTGTATCATGAGTACATTAGTACTGGTGATACACAAAATAATTTATTCTTATTCTTCTTAAAATCAAAGTCAAAGTCAAAATCATTTATTCCAATTAGACCATATAAAGGTACTTTTGAAAGTCAAAAAATGCCACGTTCCAAAATGTAGATTCCTATGGAGAAGAACGGCCAATACACTCCATGGTTACTCTTTTAAAATGTTGTGTTACGATAATTTAGGTACATTTATTGATAAAAAGACATTATGTGATAACGATGCAGATATAGTTGTACACGTAGGTACAATAGAAGATACAAAATTGTAATAATAGTTACAAGTCTTGGTAGTTTAGAGCTGACCAGTCCCAACTTGTGGCACCCGTTCACGAGTATCACGCATATATCAGCATCGCAACCCAACACGTACTATGACATCTCAAACTACCAACAACTTATTCTTTTTTTGTCGAAAAAAAACTTTGTCCCACCACTAGCAATTTCTCTTATATCACAGATGCGTTTACGAAACACAGACCTGTAATATTTATAAATCATACAAAAATTTGTTTCGTGTGGGAATCGGATCCGTGACCCCTGATCCAGGAGCCGACCTCTCGACCACTGAGTAATAATGATGTCTAATTGCCCGTCATTGCCATTTCAAAGTTAACATTCTATACAATAAAAAAACGTCCTTAGTTTATTTACGATCCAATTTATAAGCAGAGAAGATTGCTACATTCAAGACGTTTTTTCTTTAAACAATGCACATTGTTTTCATTTTACGGTAATGAATCGCAGCGGTCAGTATTATGAATCTCAGCTAATAACTTTAAAAGGCTCCTCGGTGCTGCGTCTGACTGTACACTATGTCTATCTGTGTGTCTGTAGTGCTCCGACTAATTCCACTGAGTACTGAGTGGACTATCGTTATCATGACAAAGGAGTGACTCTCCCGGCGGCGGCGGCGGCGTGTTCATTTCTAATACTCTTTAAAGAGTTCTCGAGTCCTGTGTGGGCATAAGGCTTGGACATAGATCGTTAAAATGTAATTGTTTTTTAATGTCACACAATTAAAGACAATTTCAATTTAAACGTGCACATTGAATGTGTTAAAGAGTGTTTTTGTATGAAGACATCCTTTATAAAATGTTTGAGCTCAACAATACAATACAAAACATTACAAACATTATAGAAAAAACAAATAATAAATCGAACTAAATTTAATTCAGATCTTATATAACTTTTTCTATAATAAATTACAACAGTCATACATCATCACAGTAGTCTGGAATACAAAACATTACAATCAGATCATCATATAAATACAAAAAACTCAAAAAAATATCCATTAAATCACAATAATCATCACTACAGTCGGTGCAGTCTTGTTGCGTGTTAATCGACTTCTGTCGCTGACTGTACCTAAGTACCTACAACCGCAGAAAGTGTAATGTTATGTACGATTCTCTGTTGACACACCATCCACCAATATCTCAGCACTCTAGCTCACCTGTGACGTCAGCTAATGCAGGCAAACTCCCCGAGAGCTCACTCGTCACGTCGCATCGCGGTGTGTCGCGTGTCGCGTGTCGCGCCGTCGCCCGCGCGACACGCTAAAACGTTTCCCGTGTCGCGATATTGATGCCGCGTCGATCGTAGTTTACGATTCTATTGAACGCGAGTATTTTCGAACAGAGATACTTGGTGAAGGAACACAGGATTTCAATATAGTGTGTGACACCTGCTTAACATTGCAAAGTTGAACAATGGAATGGTTTCAGTGTGCTCGGCTTGGAATAGACAATATTGTTTGGTTACGTGGTGAATAAAGGTTCACGCGCAAGGCACAGAGTTGTCACTGACGTGTGTGAACATATCAAGTGTACACTAACTTACACATCGATATATGTTGGAGCGCCTGATGGAGCACGTCCTTATCACGTCTCTGTCGAGGACGCACGCTCGGCACAGATGCACGCTGTAAGAAAATTATCTTTAAATTTTGATGTTTGACCATCTTACACGTGCCGGGAGATGCTGATATTATTTTGTAGAATATTCCCAAACGGCCACCTTACTACAAGTTCCCATAACAAAACAAAAATAATTAACTTCATTAAAATAACAAATGTTTAATTATTGTTCTCTTAATAAAGCGATATTCGAAACAAAGGACAATTAGAAAGAACACAAATGAAACGATATTTATCGTCTAATGATGAAGTATCGTGTTTTGGGAAACCTTGATTTGTTCGGAGAAAGTCGACGTCGCGCGGTAACTGTTGGATTCCAATTGAAATCAAAACACGTAATATAGATATAGTAATGTCGACAACACAAAAACTAGTGATTGCTAGTGGAAGTATTGTTCTAAGAATTAGCGATTTAGTGACGCGGCCTGAGTGGTGACATGCAGCGATTTGTATGAAAGATTTATAACATAATGTGTTTTAAACTGAATAAATTCTAAACTGAATAATTTCATAAATTAAACTTATTTTAAATTTTAATTCATATTATAATCCGGTTTTACCGATAACTGTTAGCAGAACATCTGCCACTAGAATATCTTCTCCTCTGGACAACTTAGAAGACCTACGACAGTACTCGCAGTGAGGTGGACAAGTATTGTTGCATGTATCTGTTATTACTACCTAGCCGATGTCAATATCTACTGCACACATCATAAACTAACCAGTGCCTTTGTACTTCAAAATTTGATGAGTGTATTTTTGTGATAAATATAGTGTTGTACATATTCGTAGATACATTATAAATACATATATCACGCCCGAGCCGGAGCGATGCGACACTCACTCACATTTACATCATCACGCCACCTGGTGACCTGTATTACGGGGCTTTAGCCTACTTCAGACACCAGCTCTTGACATGAATAAGTCACATAGGTAATGTAAAATTTGTATTCAAGATAAATCTTTGAAAAGCATTAACGCATGCTTAGCGAACTCTAAACTCTCTTTTTCCATTTAATATTGTAACTTTAGAGTAAAATTTGTTTGTGTTTTTTTTTCTAAGCCTTTTTTGTGAGGACAAATAACTTATATATTTATTAATAATTATGATCCTCCCAGTGCTCATATCTCGCTACCCTTGCATCGGTGCACCCGCAGCGATCACCATTAAAACGCCATTACTGGCCGTTCGCGATACACACGTCACACGTCACGCGCCTCCGCGGCTAGACGCGACGCGCCACATTCACTGCCGTTACATGTTATACTTCCATTCGGGGGTATGCAGAGGTGTCTTATGACGAGGACTCTCCATAAACAATCACTTGCTTAAACCTTAGGTCCGCGTAAAAATGACCAGTAGAAAGTCTATCGTATCTACGACCTGTAACGTTGAATTAATTAATTAACTGGCTGAGTGGTCGCAGATAGGATACAGGTACGATTAGCACTATGTGATCACGATAGGAATATGCATGACCTTCCACCATATTATGACTAATCGGAACAAAATCAGCTTTATGTTTTAAACAAATCTACTAAGAAATCTAGTATGACGTTAAGACAATTGCATTCTTTACGACATTGCTGATTTGATTTGATTGACACGACTGACTGCAAAGTTAGTCGTGTCGGTTCGGTCACCTGTATAGGGACTGAATTGATAGCTATGACGTCGCCAAAAGACGTGTTAAAATATGGAAGAAGAATTTGCGGTGGTGAGCAGAGGTCGAGAGATCGCTTAGTGGTCAGAGCGCCTGGAGTATTTACCCGGGAGGCACAGGTTCGAATCCAGTTCGCGACCGTATTGTTTTTCCATTTATTATTTACTTTAGAGTTCGCTAAGCATGCGTTAATGCTTTTCAAAGATTTATCTTGAAATATAATTAGTTACAGTTGATAAAAAGGGGTCATTGACGTTTCTATTCTTAACGTAATCGCATACTACTGATATAAATTGTTGACATAGTGAGGTAACGTCAAAACGCAATTACTTCTCAAAATAAAATACTTACATTAACTTTTAAAGTTAAAATTTTATGTGGAATTAGAGTTCGCTACGAATAATTATCTGTATTTACATTAATTTATGCTCAATAATTAGATTCAATAGGGAATAAAACAAACACATTTTAATAATTTGATCGTGTAACCTATAAATTTATTACTGAAAATTGTGAAAGTTTAGCAGCCAAGGTTTATATTTTGCTGAAAACCGAGCAGAAATAATTTCAAATTTATAATGAAGGTAGTATGAAAATATTGAGCACGAGGTGCAATATGTGGGTGTAATTACAACCAAATGTTTCTTTTATGGAAAATAAGTGGAGTCTCGGCAAAGCGGTTTGCGCGGGCAGTCGTTAAAACAGCCCACCGTGCGTGAACGAGCGACCGGGAGCGCGGCTCCATTGACTTAGGATTACGACATGACTGATGTTTCTTCCGTGATTTTAATAAATGACTAGCACCCCGCGGTTCCATCCGCGTATAATTATATTTTAATTACTAACCAACAAATAGAAAATAATTCACAGTTCATACGTTCTCGGTAATGCTCAGTTCACGTCATGCGGGCGTTATGCGTCACACGGCTCGGTCGCGCGAGTGTTGAATTATTTTCATTTTATATTATCTCCTAAACTAAATCCATATGCTATAAAAAGGGCAAAGTTTATCTTCGTAAAATTGTCTTGATGATGAAGTAACTTTAATTCGTAAGGATTAATATGACATACCTACCTAATAATAATGCTCATAAATCCCGTTTTAACTTTCAATATTTTTTTGGCATAAAATACCTTATTGTGGCTTATGTATAAGAGATACGCATATGGTATTGCATATAGTATTTAGATGTACTAAAGACTAATATTTTTGTAGAACATTGTATTTTCGTATCAATAACCATTACGTCAGCACACGCGGTTAAATAAGTTCGGAAGCACTTTTTCTTCCGACTTACTTAACAAAAATCAATAATAAGGCTAGCTGAAATGTGTTGCCTAATGTTAGATAAAACATAATATAGCATCACGCCTGTATTCCCCGAAAGGGTAAGCAGAGGTGTACTCAATTGTACACCCATATTTCACCAATGCTGTTATTAAGTCCCATGTAATAGGTGGTGAGCCCATTGCCATCAACCGGGCACATTTCCAAACTCCGGGCAGCTACTGAGAATTTCCTAACAGAAAAACTCAATAACATTTTGCCCGACCCGTGAATCAAACCCGAGACCTCTTGCTCAGCAGTCGCGCTTGGGACCACTAGGCCAACGAGGATAATGTTAGATAACCTATACTATTTCTCATGAATCTGGCTAACATACACAAAAATATTATTTTCAAATGTGTCTAGTAGTTTCAGAGATAAGCAAGCGCGTTTAATCATACAAAAAAATCTGCTACGCTTTACAATATTAGTATAGATTTAGTTAAACAATATTAATGACAAGTAAACAGTAATTTTTGTCATAACGTCTAAACTACATCCATTATCTGTCTTTACCCGAGCATTCTTGACTTCCTAAAGTCAAAAGTTCAAAAAGGTCTGATTTATATAAAGCGTGTTAAAAAATACAGCTAATATTTCTAGCATTGCCCAGGTATTGACAACAAGCAAGCTACGCCATCGTTTTGTGTATACAGAGAAAGTGCATTTTAGTTTTACGAATGATGATGCGAACGTGCTCCAAAGTGCTTGGGTGAAGGGTCGTGCGAGTGTTGTTCAAAGAAATAGTGGAGAGCGCGCGGCCGCTACACCGCGACGAGCGTGTCCCACATTACGTGGGCACGGCAGTCGATCACATCGGGTAGGTGGCGAATGACATTAAGGATGCATATTACATACGCCTGTAACCAACTAAAGCAGCAAGCCGAAGTTATATATTGCATAAAACCCAAAGGAAAATTGTATCACTACATTCTTGTAGGCAAACACCTATCAATGATAGGAGAAACATATATCATTAAAGTGTTAAAAAGGGATTTAAGTAAAAAAAAAAATTCTAAAATTTCGAACTGCAAAAGTGGCAACACTGGCCAACCACTTTTACACTCGCAGCCACCGACGTTTGGCAACACTCACAAGTCTTACAACTCGTTACACTTCCTAAGAATAAGTCGACTTTAGCTTCGAGCGGCGACGAGTGTTGCCAGCGCACTTAACGCAAACTAGACGCGCTACCAACTGTAAAGTAATATGAAAGGGCGAGTTTAAATAAATATAAAGGTGCATTTTAATTCAGTAATGTTAGTGCAGCGTGCTTCGTGCCGACGTGTGCGCTCCGTGTTCACTCTCGAGTCCTGTGAGATTTGAATTATTCTATTTTTATTACTTATGATTCCCCAGAAGTACTTTAATGCTTGGTTGTATAAATATAAAAATACCTATCTGGAGAACTTTTAACTTGGAGTCGTTCTTTTTATACTAAATATATTCCGCTACGAGGATGTAAGTGTTCTGAGTCTGTCTTCTAAATACTGAGTAACTATGTGAATGATGAATTAATTATATTTGTTATAAGTTTTGAGCAGTAAACTACTCGACGTTTGCACATGCGCAGATTTGTGGTACAGGTTTATTTAGTGCAGAACAGACTTACAATTGCAATAGCTAACATGTCTTTACAGGCTGACAATATGCCGTACGTAGATCTTAGTAATCTTTACAGGCTGACAATATACCGTACGTAGATCTTAGTAATCTTTACAGGCTGACAATATACCGTACGTAGATCTTAGTAATATTTACAGGCTGACAATATGCCGTACGTAGATCTTAGTAATCTTTACAGGCTGACAATATACCGTACGTAGATCTTATTTATTTATTTATTTATTTTATTCTTTATTGTACACCATGAACATACAATAAGCAATCTTATTATATAAAAATAGTACAATGGGCGGCCTTATCGCACACGGCAATTTCTTCCAGGCAACCTTAGGATGGAAAAAAGATACATTAATAAAAATTAAGGGCTGTCGGTGTACATAAATACTATTACAGTTAATATAGTATAACATACTAATAACATAATTAGACAAATATAAAAAGATTCATAGTACATAATATATAAACTTATGAGTAGTGTTTGAAACTATTTTAGGGCAACGGTAAAGACAGATAATGGTCCTTCAACAATTTCTTAAATATTGGAAGTGATTGGGCACGTCGAATAGAGACCGGCAATGCATTCCACAAACGCGCTGCTTGTATTGAAAAGGATTTGTCAATAAATTTTGTGGAATGCATTGGCATCTTCAGTCTTAGGTTCTCCGATGATCTCAGGACTCGCGTATGAGTATCACCTAGAAACTGGAAACGGTTTTTTAAATAAGAAGGAGTAGATGGAAGGAAGAGCACATTGTAAAGTAGAGAAAGAATATGAGTATTTCGGCGAAGGCGGATAGGTAACCAGTTGAGCTTAATACGGAAGTCTGAAACATGATCATATTTGCGTAGGCCAAATATGAATCTAATACAAAAATTTTGGAGTCGCTCAAGCTTATCTAATTGGTCTTCAGTGAGATCAAGGTAGCTAGCATCAGCATAATCAAGGATAGGAAGAAGAAGGGATTGTGCTAACGCAATTTTGGTGGTAATTGGAAGAAAATTGCGCAATCTTCTTAAAGACCCAGCGGAAGCAAACAACTTACGACTGGTTTCTTGCAGATGAGCAGTCCAAGACAAGTTTCTATCGATAATTAGCCCCAGGTTCTTAACATGTTCGCTAAAAGGAATATAAGTGTTATCAAAATAAACTCGAGGAAGCGTAGTCCAGTCAATCTTAGAAATCATCCTGGAACTGCCCACCACAATTACCTGAGTCTTTGCGGGATTGACTGTAAGCCCGTATCTTTTGCTCCATTGTGAGACTCGAGCCAGGTCCATATTTAAGGTGTAAATGGCCTCAGTGAGTTTTGTAAAGGGGGCTTTATTATAAATTTGTAGATCATCTGCATAAAGGTGGTAAGAAGAAAGTAGTTGATCAGATATGGAATTTATAAAAATTGCGAAAAGTAGAGGAGATAGAACGCCACCTTGAGGCACACCGGCAGTATTATTACACCAAGAAGACGAAATTTCCTCAATACAAATACGCTGCCGACGACCAGACAAGTAACTACGAAACCAGTGTATCGCCGATGGAGATACGTTAAGAGAGCATAGTATGCCGAGCAATATATCGAAATCAACGGTATTGAAAGCATTACTAAAGTCTAGCAATGCAAGTACCGTAAGATTACCGATTTCCATGCCCGACCTGATATCATCCGTAATATGAACCAAGGCCGTGGTAGTGCTGTGACCAGCACGGAACCCGGATTGAAAAGGATTGAGTAGATTGTTCTTACAAAGGAAATTATTAATTTGATTGTGGGTCAGGCGTTCAAGAACCTTGGAAAGGAATGGCAGGATTGAAATGGGACGGTATTCAGAAAAGGATTTAGGGTTAGATTTTTTGGGTAATGGAATAATCTGGGAGTCTTTCCAGCCACTCGGAAAATATCCAGTAGAAACTGAGGAATTAAGGATATGTGATATTATGGGAAGGATGACATCAAGGATAGGGATGATCATTTTACGGCTGACACAGTCACTTCCAACTGCGTTAGAAGTTATTGATAAGATGCTTTTCTTAACATCACATGCAGAGAATTCACTAAAGACAAATGGAGAGTAATTGGGAGTCGGGAGACTTGAAAGATATTGTAATGTATTCAATTTTGTTGTCATGTCAAAATTGGACGAGGCAGTGAAATGATCGTTAAGTGAGTTTATATCTATGTCTTTAAGGAAACTTTCTTGTTTACATTTCCCGACACCCATTGTTCTTAGAAATTTCCAAACCTTAGCCGAGTCTCCGTTTTGAACAGAAGCGTGAATGTGTTGGCGTTTTGCATTCCTACACACCTTGTTGCAGTGATTACGTATCATTACATATTTTGCCCTATTTGCGTCAGATGGCCGACACTTCAGTTTAAATTTCGCTGCAGCCTTCTTCTCTAAAAGATCTTTAATTGCTTTCGTAAGCCACGGTGATGGCAGATGCTTGACTTTTACCGGCCTTAGAGGTGCATGGCGGTCGTAGAGTTGAAGGAGATTGGAGTTAAATAGGTTGACCTTGTCGTCAACAGCCGTGGAAGTCAAAATAGGCATCCAATCAATGTTTTGAGCATCCTTACACAGACTCTCGAGGTCAATACCATCAAAATTGCGCAGCATGAGGATTTTAGGCTTAATCTTGGGTGGGCGGATTTTATAAGACAAGAAAATAAGGTCGTGGTGAGAGAAAGCGTCTGCAGAGCACTGACCATGCTTAGCGACATGGTTCAAGGAAGATACGAAAATCAGATCAAGAAGAGAAGGAGTGGAATTAGGAAAGTGGTGAGTAGGGTTCAAAGGAAGTATTGCCATATTGCAAGATTGCACGACGGAAAGAAGGGAGGAAGAACGGTTATCGTTTTTGAGGAGGCAAGTGTTAAAATCTCCCATGATTATGCTGTGACCGTAAGAGGGAGAAAGGGTTTCCAAGATGTTTTCAAAGGAAGAAAAGAAGTCAATGCGGAGGGAAGGACAATAATAAACGCCTAAAAGTAGCTTGGAGTGATGCAACTCAACCTCTAGAAACAGATGCTCGCCAGCGTTTGAAGGTGGTGGCTGCGATGACACATGAAGAATTGTAAATTGAATGTGTTGTCGAAGGTATATTGCAACACCACCACCGCCGCCAACCGAGCGATCGTTCCTAATAAGTCGAAAGCCGGGTAGAGAATATAAAGAAGAAGGAAGGCATGGCTTTAACCATGACTCAGAAATGAGAATTGCATGAATATTCTTACAGTCAAAGCCAGCCAACAAGTCGGGAAAATGAGCCGGAATACTCTGAGCATTTATGTGAACTACATTAAAGTTCCTGGGAACATCAGAGAACTGTGCTGTGATTGTGTCAGCAAGTGAAGGAACACTGACAAAGCTGTCATCGTCGCTGGATAAAGAATAAAAACTATCACTGCCACTGGAATCAATAGTCAAACACTATTATATACTTATATAAAACTAGGATATATAAAAAAAAAAAATATATGATATATACTTATATATAAAATAAAAAGTTTTTTAAAACAAACTTTCACCTGCCGGTTTGCGTGTTACAAGATAGAAAATAAAATAAAAAATAACATTAATTAATTTACTGCATTAGACCGGGCATAAAGACAGGGAGTCAAAAAAAAAAAAAAGTTGAATAAATCCCATAGCTGCTATTAATGAAATAAACTAAACGCGACTACTGACAGCAGACAGTGACATTCGACAAATGTTATTTTACACAATATGTCAACTGTCAATCAATCAACGTAAAAATAATAGAAATTTTTGAAGGTGTGTGATAATTGCAAGATAATAATAGAATACCTCACATAGGAGATGTAAGAAAAACAAATAATATACCCGGAATATGCATAGCAAATTGCAAGTGATGTGTCGAGATCAGTAGGTACAATCACTTCTTTGTTGCGGCTGCACGTCTTGCCTTCGTCGTGGTCGTCCTCTCAGCGATCACCGCCTTAATGGGATCAGGCTCTGCAGAACAGATACCTGTTACTTCCGGCTCAAGTCCGCCCAGGTCCGCAAACGTCGCAATCTGGTGCCGCGTGCCATCAGGACCAAGCACGTACACGTTGCCAGCCTTAGTCCAGCATCGGGTGACACCATATTTTTCGCGCGCTGCAAGGAAGACATCATGCCGCCCTTTTGTGAGGAACTCCGACATGGTAATGCCAGTGCCCTTTAGACTCTTCTTGGCAAACCATAATTTATCCCGCACTGCAACACTCACAAGCTTGACCAGTATAGGCCGGGGCTTATTAGACATGGACCTTCCCATCCTGTGACACCGTCTTATATCAGCCACACCAAAATCCTTTATGAGAAGTCTGTCACGTACAACTGATGCCAGCGCACTGTCCGTTTCTTCCTTGGCATCCTCAGCAACACCATGCAGAAGCAAAATCTTTCGCCGTCCCTGCATCTCCAAATTATCAGTGCAGCGAGCTAAGACTTCTACCTGTTGCTGAAGACTGTTGAGCGCCTGGATGATAAAAGCTCGGAAAGCTGCAAATTCTGTTGCCAAGCTGGAAGTATTAGAGGGAGCTGATGGGGCCTTCTGCAAGTCCTCTTCAAAAGCAGACATTCTAGTCTGGAATGTTACCATCATCTCGCTTATCGACTTTTGTAGAGACTCCATTGTGTTTGTGATGTGAAGTGAAGTGGTATTTATAAAAAACAAAAAAAGCAGGAAATAACACTTGACCTGCAGGTAAATGTATTTAACTTGTGATTTCAGTCATTAAAATATAATTAAGAATAAGATTACTATTTATTTTCAATATATAAAATGTAGAGAAAAAAATATGTCTACACTTTGCAACTACCCTCAACCAAAAAAAGTTCTTAGTAATATTTACAGGCTGACAATATACCGTACGTAGATCTTAGTAATCTTTACAGGCTGACAATATACCGTACGTAGATCTTAGTAATCTTTACAGGCTGACAATATACCGTACGTAGATCTTAGTAATCTTTACAGGCTGACAATATACCGTACGTAGATCTTAGTAATCTTTACAGGCTGACAATATGCCGTACGTAGATCTTAGTAATCTTTACAGGCTGACAATATGCCGTACGTAGATCTTAGTAATCTTTACAGGCTGACAATATGCCGTACGTAGATCTTAGTAATCTTTACAGGCTGACAATATGCCGTACGTAGATCTTAGTAATCTTTACAGGCTGACAATATACCGTACGTAGATCTTAGTAATCTTTACAGGCTGACAATATGCCGTACGTAGATCTTAGTAATCTTTACAGGCTGACAATATACCGTACGTAGATCTTAGTAATCTTTACAGGCTGACAATATGCCGTACGTAGATCTTAGTAATCTTTACAGGCTGACAATATACCGTACGTAGATCTTAGTAATCAAGGAGGTGGTATGAGGTTGTTAGTTTTCAGAGCACACTGCAATGTTTGGCAAGTTGTGATGTCACTGCAAGTCAGATGCGCCATTGATTACTGCGCTGTTCTATGTAAGAAAGTATTGTGGAGAAATACACGTAGTATTACAAACAACAATTTATTAAAAACAACAATTTAATTTGCCCATATAAACTGTTCTACCTACTTTCCTGTGAAACATTTGACGTTCGTGGTGACACGACGGGTCATCTAGTCGTATGAATAATTATTACTATTTTTATTTATATACTAGCTGTACCCGTGGCTTTGCTCACGTCAAAGTAATCTTAACGCCAAACTAAGATTTCAATTAATCATACAAACCAACTCACACCTGATTCCCATTCCAGTAGGCAGAAACTATAGATTTTATCTTACATACATGAAGAATGCATGCTCGACGGTTCAATTTATTAACCTGCCATTTTTGAGAAGGTCAGGTACGTTGGTTGAAGTCAGACCCTCCACCCCTTTCTTTTTTGATAATAATTGTTGCATTATTCTATTTTTGTCTATCCTCATTGACGCCACCCTCATACAGACAGCCGTGACTTTTCAGATACTTGACAGTTGCCCTAGCAACCCAAACTCATACAGATAAATCGTAGCAAACTCATAAGTTATAAATTTTAGTGGAAAAAAGAATACGGTCGTGAGCAGGATTCGAACCTGCGTCTCCCGAATAAATGCTCCAGGCGCTCTGACCGCTATGCCATCTCGACCTCTGCTCACTACCGCGAATTCTTCTTCCACATTTTAATACGTCTTCTATCTATTTAGTCCCTATACAGGTGACCGAACCGACACGACTAACTTTGCAATTAATACAATATCGTACAGATTTTATGCGAATTCGCGGTAGTAAGCAGAGGTCGAAATGGCTTAGCGGTCAGAGCGCCTGGAGTATTTATCCGGATTAGGATTACTTTACAATATAATTAATAAACGATTCTTCATCTTCATGTCGATGGTACAATTTTAATTATTTGGTTGCCTAGATCCACACTTGCTGTGTCCAAAATTGATTTCAGGCAGGTTCACTTTATGCTTAATTTGATAGCGGTTGGTGGAAAAGTTCCTAGCCTCAGTTTTGCGGTGAGTCTCGACTGGGCATCCTGACACTGCCTCGGTCAGTTTTAAATAACTGTGTCTGGCTTGTTAGGTGGTTAGGTGTTATGCTGGTAACTGGCCGTCATACAGTGGGTGTCTAGGGTGTGACTCCTGCTTGGATTTTTCCACAGCACACGCGACTTGTCTGTAGATATGTGGAGGCGCTATATCAGCTGTCGGATACAGCTTTTGAAGTGGTGTAGATTATACGATGTAATATTAGGATTCCACTCATCAATTAGATTTTTACATAATCTCAATGGGCCTGCGTTTGACCGCCAACTCGCCTGATTTTAAGCAATGATGTAATGACGATGGAACACGCTTGACCACTAAATACCTTTTCACTTGAGCCTTGAAAACCAACAGATGTATATTTATTGAGAAACACGGATGATGAACGTATTCGGCATCAGTACAACTAGCTGAAAGCTAGATGCGACATAGATGATCTTGCGTTATTTTCCGTTTCCCAATAGTATTACCGAAAAAATTTATAAGCCGCCGTTACCGATACATTGGAGATACCGGGATGTTTTACCACCTCTTCGATACCGGGAGTACTCCCGACTGAACGTTCCCGAATGACTATACCGGCGCCCTATATCTATGGAGTGCGGGAGTGCACTCCATAGATATAGGGCGCCGGTACAGTCATTTCGCCCGTATAGTCATTTAGGTCTTTCTTCACTCACGTATTCCGGTGGGATGGCAATCCGTCACGTCCGGAGTGAGATCAGGCGCAGAACTGACGACATGACAATATGTGTTGGCCAAAATGATAATGTCACATACATAGGTACATACATAAATTCACGTCTTTGGCCTAGGCTTCAGGTAGGCAGACACTATAGAACGCCACCTGTTAAGATCCTTACATACTCTTTTTGCTTCTATCACGTTCATACGTCTGGTCACACACGCGTGCTGGTTGTGAGCACTACTTTTTTGACCTTTTAGTGAGTTTCGGTGGATCAATTTATATCCATTTAGGGATCTCAGAATTTCCACTTACACCTGCCTCGTCTTTTCAACATGACTCTAAGCATAATTTTTTCAGTTTCTGTCACTGCATCTTCATTTAAAAATGATAAAAAATTATGATCATCAACCTTGTGCAGTGTAAAGAGAATCTTAGAAAAACGGACTTATTAGTCTAGTGGTTGCAAGTGAGTATAAGCGTAGGTAAGTCTTGGGTTTGATCACCAGGTCGAAAAAAGTGTTGTCGAGTTCCATAATGGAGTTTTCAGTAGAGCTTGGGTCTGGCTTGTTGTTTATTTTTCCAACATTTTATACCCGATCTATAAAACGAATGCCCAAGATGCAGGTACTGATAGTCTGTTCCAATCTCCGCTTAGTAAACATTCGCTGAGGTTAAGCAATGTTTTACACGGTATTTCATTGGATATCGTCGAGAATGTACTCTCCAACCACCTCAATAGCTGGACAGCCTCTAACAAAATCGTCAGTAATGTTTATTTGATGTTTCGCTATTACCTACTTATGGATTAGGCAATTCAATTAATCCTAAGGCCAGGGAATGTGTAGTTTTGTTACTAAATAGGTATTGGGGGCTAAGTTGCCCGCGTCTGTAGGAGTGCACCCTTAAAATGGAATCCCTACACGTAGCCCCTGGGTGGTGCAAAACAGGCAACACAACACTAGTCGGAGGCTTCGACCACAGCTGTTTACCATCCACCGGACGAAGCCGTTGTGGGAGTGGGCAGTTGCATCAACTCCACAACTATCGTTCTACTAAAATCTATCCACTCTACTTAAGAGTGAATAGATTTATTCTGGATATACGTGCTCCATCCTCGGCCACACCGTCGCTTGCCATCAGGCGAGTTGGTGGCCAAACGTAGATCCATTTTATATATATATATATTTTATATTATTTATTACAGAGTTTAAAAATGACTTTTCTATGGAAAGAAGTACCATGATAATGATGAGATATGATTGATAAAAAAATTACATAACGCTAACGTTTAACAGTTTCACTGTGCTTCACCATATTGATATGAGACAGCAAGAGAAACACATAAAAAGTGGGTTTATATTACAGAAAGACACGGAAAAACTAAAATAACGTTGTTTTTCTGCGAAATAACAGATAAACCTTGTATTATCAAAATTAAAAATACACAAAAATAATATCCTGTACCGGGATTCGATCGTCACACTTACACTGTGCCTGTCACCTATGTATGGTATGCAACTAATTACTCAATTAACAGTATTGCTAAAATAGGCATTCACAATCTACTAATCAAAATACAAAACCGGTAAGTGCTTGGTCCCTATGTGATAAAGCGCAATGATACCTTTTGCAGTGCTTATCATTTTTGATAAGCTATACAACAGTGCATTTTTTATTGAAATCCGTCCAATTTAGATTCTGAGTGTGAGATGTTTAACATCACTGCTCAGCTCCCTTGAGGAAATGCGCAATTTTGAATAGCCTATAAGTTGACCCGGCTTCTGACGATATTTTTTACAAATTTTCAGATGTTTCTTTTTCTTGGTTTGGACGCCAACCTCAGACATACAAACAGACAAAAATACTCAAATTTTAAAGACAACAGATTTGGCAATAGTATCGATTAAATAACACATTACGAAAGAAAAAAAAACAAAAAGCGAATTTGAAATTTTCGGGCTTTCGTGTTATGATTTTATTATAAGTATAGATATTAGTTGGTTATTAAATAAATAAAAAAAGAAAACCTTTTAAATGATTGTATTTTTTTTTTCTTTTTTTCGATGCTCGAATTTAAGGCACGCAACAATTACTTTTTGTATTATAAATTAATTATTACTTGAAAACTCTTTCAGACCTCCTGAGAAAACCGTCACACTTGAGATATGGTCAATATGGCTGTAAACTGTGACTTAAGTTTGTTAATCAATCACACGATAAAAAAAGGTTTTCTTTTTTTATTTATTTAATAACCAACTAATATACTTATAACTAAAAATAATAATAATTATATATACGACTAGATGACCCGTCGTATCACCACGAACAACAAATGTTTCACAGGAAAGTAGGTAGAACAGTTTATATGGGCAAATTAAATTGTTGTTTTTAATATCTTCCTCGCAATTTTTCATTTACATTTACATTTTGTCACCGTTTAAACCTTTCCTGGACTACGACAAACATTAAAAATCAGCTAAATCGGCCCAGCCGTTCCCGAGTTTTAACGAGACAAACACACAGCAATTGATTTTTATATATATAGATAGAGCGTCAAAAAATTCATCCGCATCACTATCAACTGGTAACGTGCCCAAAAGGCTGGCAGCATTGCCACGTTGAATGGCAATGCTGATTCTCTGTGCGAAGAATAGACCAGCCTTCAGGTCACGTGAACTGTCGACCAATCGCCAACTTATATTTACAGGTACATCACACATAAAAGTTACATTAAAATATTCACTGCATTTCTATGAATAAAACTTTTCAAACGTTCGCTTATGATTATCTTTGAGGAAGAGCATGGACTCTGTTATACCACGTGAGGTACTCGTCTGAGGGGCTCGGGGGAAGAGGGGCTATATTTTGATCTTGTAGCGTGAACACTTAATATGCCACCAGCGCATGTTGTTGTCATTCATGTGGAGCCGCATACTGATGCGAGTTCAACACGAACCTATAGGAACTGTGTCACTAAGTGTCTACTGATATTGTTTATTCTGTAAAAACCTAGAACTTTACAAACTCTTTTAAACGTCACTATGATCTAGAAGGCGCCGGCATTTCCTATCTGACGTATCTGGAGTGGTCTTTTGGAGAAAAAGCCATAGCAGATTCGAGTTGACCTGTCCTGTCTTAAGTAATCGTGTAGCTCAAATAAATAATTCTATCAATCCATGTATGGCCATCTCTTACATGGGACTTAATAACAGCATTGAAGAAATGTGTGTGCACAACTGTGTACACCTCTACCTACCCCTTCAGGGAATACAAACGTGATGCTGTGTTATACAAGCTGTGGTTCTAGACAGTGGCCAAATTAAAGGAGGTGGATCTATAGGTGTAACTGATTACAAAACAATTAAAAAAAGTATACCTTAGAAAATCTAATTAATTTCGCATTTTTACTGTTTTTTGCGTATACGTCGTGTCATAGCAATCGCCGCGTCGCACTCAGTAGGTACAAGGACAGCACCGCGCGCCGACAAAGGCCGTACATGAACATTTCACAGAGAAGCGTTAGCTGTTACGAGACGAATAGGACGTTGACCTCTTGGCTATTATTGTTTAAATTATTTTTATACAACATATAACTTGTTGCTGTATATGTTCCTACAATATGGCCACTGTTCAAAACCACAGCCTGTATTATAATTCTACTTATAGTACAGAACTCTAAATGCGCTACTTTGTTGGTCTAGTGGTCCCAAGCGCCTCTGCTGAGCAGGGGGTATTGGGCCCGATTACCGGGTGTAACGTTGTAAATTAATTTCAACGTTCCTTAAAGATAATTCTATATTTTATGACAATATAATAATTTAGAAACCATCTCGACCTCTGCTCACCACCGCGAATTCTTCTTCCATATTTTAACACGTCTTATGGCGACGTCATTGCAATCAATTCAGTCCCTATACAAGTGACCGAACCGACACGACTAACTTTGCAGTTAATACAAAGTCGTAAAGAATGCAATTACCTTAATAATTCAAGATAAATCTTTGACGTGACCATTCCCCACTCGATAGAATGTTCCATGCGCCAGCGCAGCACCCGTCGGCGGCTGCTACGACGGCGGCGGCAGCGCAGTCGCCAGTCCGATATTGTCCTTGCTTGAGGCGCACGTACACTCGCTCCCTGATAGCACCCTAATTGCTAAGCGTTTGTCGTCTATCGTGTCGTTTCACATTTTATACATATCGGATAATAATTACTATTGTTTCTTTCCCTTTTTAATAATACATTTTTTAAATACAGTGTAACCCCGTATTGGGTAAGTGTTGACAAATTCATATTTTTGCTAATCATGCTGAGTGTGGCCACGGTCGTGGCTAATGACATGACCTTAAGTCACCTTCATATTTTCATCACGTCATTGTGACCTTCGTCATACCTTATTTTTCATTTCCTTTCTTTTGCTTAACATATTTTAAGCATAATTACAAACGTTATTTTAAATATTATGTAGTGCTTTACACTTCTCTTATTCTTCTGTAAACTCCGATTCTGACTGTGACGTTGCACACACTCGCCCTTAAGCGCTGTAGTACCATCCGCTTTACGCTGCTACGCAGCGGTCACAGTCAGGAGAGGATTAAGCAGATGACTTTTATTTATTTAGTGGACATCAATTCCAGGGTCCAAAGCTCTGGTCATCTACTGCTGGACTACTACCATCTAGTCCGGGGTGCGGGTCATCATATCATAAGAAATTCTCAGTAACAGCCCGGAGTTTGGAATTGTGCCCGGTTGATGGCAATAGGCTCACCACCTTTTACATGGGACTTAATAACAACATTGGTGAAATGTGCGATGTATTAGTATTATTGTTAATGCATTGGTTCTCTAGAATTAATTTATAAATACCAAATAGCTCTCAGGTTAGCAGCCGCAACCAATATATAGATGGGTGTCATATTAAATGTTACCATAAAGTGGTACCGGCTCCGCGTACGAGGGCCCTTCTTGACCGACCGAAGGGAATTGTATTTTAATTTTAATTACATTTTGATTGTATTAGTAATTGGAACACCACCTTTATACTAATGACTAACGCACACACACAACGTGCTCTGAGAACAAACACACACTTGTAGCAAATATTATTTTAATGTTCAGTAACATATAATACGTGCCGAAACAGCCGAACACAAATATTTCGCTCATTAGTAGCCCCCCGTGCATTCTCACATGCCGCGCCACTGTGCAGGCACGCCGCAGTACAACCTCTAATACTCTTTACATAGCATCACGCCTGCATTTGCCGAAGGGGTAGGCAGAGGTGTACACAGCTGTACACCCACATTTGACCAATGTTGTTATTAAGTTTCATGTAAAAGATGGTAAGCCTTGCAATCAACCGGGCACAATTCCAAACTCCGGGATGGTACTGAGAATTTCCTAACAGAAAAACTCAATAACACTTTGCTCGACCCGGGAAGTGAACCCAAGACCTCATCCTCAGCAGTCGCGCTTGGGACCACTAGACCAACGAGGCAGTTACTACTCCTTACACAAAGAACAATTGTTTTTCAAACGTTACTTTCTAGGTATTTTTTCTCAATCCCCTTTTTTGTAAATGAATGTGTTTAGAGATACAAACTGCCTCGTTCGTCTAGCGGTTGCAAACTTGGCTGCTGATCGTGAGGTTCTGGGTTCATTTTCCAGGTCACGCAAAGTGTTATTGGCATTTTTTGTTGAGAAATTTTTAGTAACTGCATCATTAGTCTAGTGGTCCCAAGTGCGACTGCTGAGCATGAGGTACTGGGTTCAAACATTTTGCTGAGTTTTTATGTTAAGGAGTTTTCAGTTTATCCACGGCAGATGGCAAAAGGCTCACCATTGATCACAATCACTTGAGTCAATGTGAAAAACAAGCCTTCTGCTTTATCATTTCCGTGTATGTGCCATTAAAATAAATATTTATAATTTACTTTATATTTTTAATAAAAATATTCACTGATCCGAATTCGATTTTACTTATACCGTAGCAATTAACAGAAACACCGGCCTTCTGTCAGGCATTTGCTACTCTCACAATATGAAACGTGGTGCGAACAAAAATATTACGTAATTATATAGAATTATAGTTTAGAATTCATTAAAGTGAAGCGGACGGACGGCGGTATGCAGTGTATTTAATCAAATCAAATCAACGCTACGTCGTAGCGGTGAGCCGTAGCCGTGCGCTACGAGAGCTACGTGGCTACGCCAAAAATTATAAATGAGTTGTCTAGATTGTGTGTCTCCATAATAATGAGATAAAAATATATTATTTTAAATATAATATTCAGTTAAATAACACAAAGTTGCATGTTACGCTGTGCTTTGGAGAGCACTTTAAGTGTGACAACCAACCGAACAGAGTTTTCGTTTCTTTTATAGAAATAAGATAGGTAGTCGCTCCATTCAAGATAAAACTTTGAAAAGCATTAACGCATGCTTAGTGATCTCTAAAGTTACAATATTAAATGGAAAAAGAATACGGTCGCGAATAGGATTCGAACCTGCGCCTCCCGGATAAATCCTCCAGGCGCTCTGACCACTAAGCCATCTCGACCTCTGCTCACCACCGCTAATTCTTTCAAGAGAATTTGACTTTTTTTATCGTATAGATACTGAACATCGGGATCTGTAACAATACAATCAAATTGAAATAATAAACAATAAAAAAAATCCCAGTAATATTTGCGGATCTAAAGTAAAAAACAAAAAACCTAATTGTAATTATATGACAAGTGTGACCATGTTCGTTCAGTGACCCCGCTTGTTTACACGACACCCCCCACTGGGGTCACTATGGAAATAGTAAAACAACCAAATGATAAATGATATATTACTAATACAGATAAATCTATGACACGCATTAACGCTGGTTTAGCGAACTCTAAAGTTATAATATTAAATGGAAAAAGAATACGATCGTGAGCAGGATTCGAGCCTGCGCCACCCGGATAAATACTCCAGGCGCTCTTACCACTAAGCCATCTCGACCTCTGCCATGAATTCTTCTTCCACATTTTATCACGTCATTTGGTGACGTCACTGCCACCTATTCAGTCCCTACACAAGTGATCCGGGAGGCGCAAGTTCGAATCCTGCTCACAGCCGTATTCTTTTTCCATTTAATATATAACTATAAGTCCGCACGTTATCTATGACGGCTCTCAAGTATCTACTATATATATATATAAGTGTCAGCATGGCCATTGATCTGTGCGCTACATTTAACTATACATATATATCACAGTTAGTTTTACGTTACGTTTAGTACAAAATTTACTAATGTATGTATATTTAGGTAGTTCAAATATACAAAAAAAACGCGTTCCACAGACTTATCTAAAACATAAAACTGACCATGTAGATAACTTTTACTATATATGTCGCAGATGGATTGTAGAATCCGCTGTTTTACAAAATCTCTAGCTGCTTTACAAAACAGTACTGTTATGAAAAACGGCTGAATGACGTTTAGCGGTTTTACATAATTACTGAACTATAACACGCAGAATTGAATGAACGTTTTGCGTTTATCAATGCAGCGGGTCAACAATCAGAGATTATGTAAAACAGTGTGAAATGAACTGTCAGATTGTTGATTTTAGTTCGAAATTTTGTCACCTAACTTTATTTTACTTGTCAATAGCAAAAAATAGATGAAAAATTTTAATGACGTAAATTCTAAACCACTATAAGAGTCGACAATATATCGGGATTATGAAAGAAAATAAACGAAATTGATCCATGAGTGAGCGAAGCGAGCTCGGGAGTTTCGTGCATCCCGACACGGACAAGTTACAGGATGACCTGTCCCACTGTAGATATGTCATTCTGCATTACGTCTAAAGGTGGGTAGCAGTTTTGTTAAACGTATCGCAATGGCAATCCAGCTGAACGTTGTTCAGCTGTTTTATAAAACAGTACTGTTTTGTAAAGCAGCTAGAGATTTTGTAAAACAGCGGATTCTATAATCCATCTGCGACATATATACCATAAAGTCTGTAAAAAGGTACAGCGTAGTGTGTCCGGCTGTCCGGTCCGTCAAATAGTAGCTTGTGAAATATTAAGGCGATGTCCGCCGAGCGCCGCCACCGGACACCGGTCACGACATAATACGACGGACTCAAGAACTTAGATAGATATACAACATGGAAGGGAACCGGTACCTTGGGAATATACATCGTATAACATAACGCAACATCACGACTGTATTCCCAGAAAGGGTAGACAGAGATGTACACAGTAGTTACACACCCACATTTCACCAATGCTGTTATTAAGTCCTATGTAATACGTGGTGAGCCTATTGCCATCTACCGGGCACATGTCCCATCCACAGATATCGTTGAAAAATGCACTGTAGACTATTAAAATTATTTATATATAAAGATAAATCTTTGAAAAGCATTAACGCATGCTTAGAGAACCTTAAAGTAGTATACATTTTTGTGGAAATTATCCGGGAGGCGCAGGTTCGAATTCTGCTCGCGACCGTATTCTTAATCCACAAAAAAATATAATTTATATATATATATATTTTAGTCACGAGGGTGTCAATCTTTACAGTTTGAACCTTACGTAGCAGGAAATACACACATGACTGAATTGCAAATATATTGAACGAGTAGCGGTCCGTCCGAGCTTCTCGCGCTAATTGCCCTGTGATGAATAACGTATTTATTTGGATAAAAGATAAAAGATAAAAGATAAAAGATAAAAGATAAAAGATAAAAGATAAAAGATAAAAGATAAAAGATAAAAGATAAAAGATAAAAGATAAAAGATAAAAGATAAAAGATAAAAGATAAAAGATAAAAGATAAAAGATAAAAGATAAAAGATAAAAGATAAAAGATAAAAGATAAAAGATAAAAGATAAAAGATAAAAGATAAAAGATAAAAGATAAAAGATAAAAGATAAAAGATAAAAGATAAAAGATAAAAGATAAAAGATAAAAGATAAAAGATAAAAGATAAAAGATAAAAGATAAAAGATAAAAGATAAAAGATAAAAGATAAAAGATAAAAGATAAAAGATAAAAGATAAAAGATAAAAGATAAAAGATAAAAGATAAAAGATAAAAGATAAAAGATAAAAGATAAAAGATAAAAGATAAAAGATAAAAGATAAAAGATAAAAGATAAAAGATAAAAGATAAAAGATAAAAGATAAAAGATAAAAGATAAAAGATAAAAGATAAAAGATAAAAGATAAAAGATAAAAGATAAAAGATAAAAGATAAAAGATAAAAGATAAAAGATAAAAGATAAAAGATAAAAGATAAAAGATAAAAGATAAAAGATAAAAGATAAAAGATAAAAGATAAAAGATAAAAGATAAAAGATAAAAGATAAAAGATAAAAGATAAAAGATAAAAGATAAAAGATAAAAGATAAAAGATAAAAGATAAAAGATAAAAGATAAAAGATAAAAGATAAAAGATAAAAGATAAAAGATAAAATATAAAAGATAATCTGAGAATAGGTCGTAAGCTGTTTTTTATACCCCTACATGATAAGGGTGGTGATAAGCCGTCGTGACACGAGAACTTACAGCGTTCGAATTAAGCAAGTCGGTGTATGCCGCTAGTAGTTGACATAATGTGTGTGTGTCAGCCTCTGCAGTGTTCCGTGTACTTCCTATTACTGTAGCTGACATTGTACCACATTACTCACGTTTTCTGCCATGGCCGAGCCATACATTTTGAAGATGTAAGAGTTTGTAGATCAGGGCTTACCGGTAGAGTTATTTGTTAATTATTGTTATAAATGTGGTACAGTCAACAGAACGTAGAGCTATATACTTTGGATAGAGCCCGTAGACTGTGACGCGCAGTAGAAATCTGAGCTCGTTAGCCTAGAACTTGTTAGCCTTAGCAACCAACTTCACATGGAATGTCTTTGGTGGGATTACTTTATTAGGTTTAGAAAGAAAGAGTTAGTAATACACATAATTCTAGCTTTGTAATGTAGATGTCATTCAGGTGTCGTTTATGTGTTCCATGTATCATGTCCACGTGTGCTGGCCTCCCGCCAGTCAGTGTGCCGGGAGCCGGCGCCTGGCACGCGCGCCAGCAGCGCCGCCCCGACCAGCGGCGGTAACGATAACTAATGGAGCTGGGGATTACCGTATTAGTAGTTTATGACGATCAGTATAGCATAGGTGACCCCAACATTATTATTAACTGTCATCAATTAGTCAATTTATTCTTTGTGTATAGAAGTTTGCACGTCAGTGGGAACAAAACTAGTATATGCTGGCCTCGCATACTATTGAAACTCCTTACTACGATAGGCTTGCGGTATACGTGTTGCCAGTACAGTGATGGACCAAAAATTAATTTTAAACAAAAAATGAAAACCGCCTTCAAAAATCTACTACACTAAAAAGTTCAAAATAATATCAAAATTTGCTTATATAAAATAATTTTAAAAGAACAATATATAATCATAATCTGTTAATTTCGCAGTCGGTGCCTGTACTGGGAGAGGGTTATTGTTTTCCTCTTGTTAGTCACTTATGTTCGTTGCGCTGTGGTTATGTTAACGGCCTTTGTATCTGGTTGTAACAGATTATTATTATATATTGTTATTTTAAAATTATTTTATTATAAGCAAATTTTGATATTATTTTGAACTTTTTAGTGTAGTGGATTTTTGTAGGCGGTTCTAATTTTTTGTTTAGAATTAAATTATTTTAGTCTTAAGTAACAATATTAAATGGAAAAAGAATACGGTCGCGAACAGGATTCGAACCTACGCCTCCCGGATAGATACTCCAGGGGCTCTGACCACTAAGCCATCTCGACCAGTGGCGTCAAAATAAGGCAAGCCCAATAAAATTTTAAGCGATTTCAAAAAAAGAAAGTTCAGTTTTGGACTGAGTATGTAGGTACCTACGTATGTATCATCGCAATTATCTCATAAACTACTGGTTAGGTACAATAAATTAAAAGTGAATTCATCCGTCTTCTTCTCGGCCCCGGTTTGCGTGCCGGATATGTTATTTAAATCATTATAACCAGATGTATTCGGAATCTTCATTCGAAAAAAATATGCAGCACCAGCAATACAACTTATTAGTGTGCGAACAGCCAACAATCCAACTAGTTTTATACACTGATCTATTAAATTTTCGTTTATGCGATTTACTAGTCTGAGAAATACACAGATTAGGCGTCGGTTTTAATGAAGAAATTAACTGTTTTTTCTGAGCAAAGTTTTAAGATGTTACCTTATCTTCGCCAATCAAAACTTGAACGCATTTTAAATCCTCACAAGGTACAATTACCTATATTGTAAGTCACCAAAACAATTGTATCACTGAGAAAATCTAAGAAAACACACAAAAAACTTTAACAACAAAACTTTTCCCACTCAAGCAAATGAAACTGAAGTGAGTTGCACTCGGTACTTACGCAGAGTTGCAGTGTTGTCATTTAGGCAAAAAAAGTCGCCAGGTATATGAAAAATCTAGCTAAATGTCGCAATAGGGTATTTGACACTGATGGAAATAAAATATGAAACTTATCTATAATGATAGAATGTATTTTATTTGACTCTTTGGTATTTTTGAAAATAATATTAATAACTCGTAAATACTTACATTTAATTCGATAAACAAATTCATAATTTTTAATCTATGTGTCACGTGACTCGAAACTATTAATTATTTTAAAAAGTCGCTAGTAGTAGTAGCTTTAGTAGTCGCGTTATGTTGATAAGAATTAAGCGCGCGAACGTTTAAATAGTTCGGGTTTGATATTGATTCTCTATCGAGCATTTTAGTAAGGCATGCCGGGCTTTTGGGCTTATATGAAGGTACCGCCACTGTTCTCGACCTCTGCTCACCACCGCGAATTCTTCTTCCATATTTTAACACGTCTTATGGCGATGTCATTGCAATCAATTCAGTGCCTATACAAGTGACCGAACCGACACGACTAACTTTGCAGTTAATACAATGTCGTAAAGAATGCAATTACCTTAATAATTCAAGATATGAACTTTAGAGTTCGCTAAGCATGCGTTAATGCTTTTTCAAAGACATATCTTGAGTTATTTTAGTCTTTTTAGTTTAAAGTCTAATATATATATTGTATAGGTCATATATAAGTTTGTATACTTCATAAATAAGTTAATTTAGTAATTTAATAATATGGGTAGGCCTTCGAAAGCCGCTAGGACTAAATAACTGCATCGGCGAAATGTTTGTGTACAACAGTGGACACTTCTGCCTACCCCATCGGGCAATACAGGCATGATGCTATGTATGTATTGAGTGGCATGAACTATACATGGACATGCGATTACAGCAATTGCAAGTGATTTGCTGTGATTTATTGAAGAGTTCCATTGTCTAACTTCGAAGATCTTCATCAGATCTTCACTAAATTGAAATGGAACCATTTCTGGGGACTACTCCTTCAAACAAATATATCGACGGATATACATACAAAACAAGGTAGCTACTGTAAAATGTTGAGGAGTTCCCTTGACTGTCCTTCATCTTCATCATCAGACCCCTAATGACAGTCACAACCCATCTAGGTGTAAAGTTCTCATCTATACAAATTAATCAAGCCCAAACACCAGGTAATTGCTGTAAATCGTTAAAGAGTTCCCTAGATCGTCTTTCGGCTCCATCATCAGATCGACTCCAGACCTTCATTAAATATTAGTGCATAAAATACTTAATGAAAAAATTAACAAACGCACTAGTCGCCCCGACGGTTTTCGAAGGTTTCCCTCGATTTCTCGGGGATGCCATCATCAGATCCTGGTTTCCTTATCATGGTACCATCGTTGGGATATCTTCTTTCCAACAAAAAAAGAATTATCAAAATCGGTTCATAAACGACGAAGTTATTCCCAAAGACACATAAAAAGAAAAAAAACGGTCGAATTGAGAAACCTCCTTTTTTGGAAGTCGGTTAATAAAATAAAAGTCGACCATCTCGTACAAAGATTAACCCTAACACGATGCGCGAAGCCGGGGCGAATCAGTTAGTTGATTACAATTGTAACTTCTAGTCCAAATTAATTCCCAAAGCTCTGCGCCACCTCCACCGTCAGGCCGTCACTACTGTGAGTAGTTATTATAACATTTGTCGCAGCTCCAATAAACCGTCTAATGAATAAAGTGATCATGTCTGAGCGGCGACCACAGTATGCACTACTACCTACTACAGCTCCAGTCCGACAGTGGCAGCGTGTCTATGTACACACAGCTACGTCTGCTACTCTGTGACAACGACGCGACGCAATCCGCAAATGGCCAGCCGTTGATTGTCTCCCGTTGTTTGTTATCACTCACAGATTATTAGCAACTTTTTATTTTAAATCTAGCTTTAGTAGTATTGGATGTGGAAGGTTGAATTTTTTTTGTACTATTTACTATTAAACATAAATTCTAATTAATTATTGTCATTGTATTTTCCAACAATTTCTAATGAAAGTGGTGAGAAAGTTCTTCGGTTGGCGCAGTGGTCGAGAGACCGGTTGTGCGTCGCGTGTCGCAAGTTCGATTCCTGCACGGAACAAATATTTGTATGATCTACATGTAATTGCTCCGGGTCTGGGTGTTTGTGTTCTTGTGAGATTATATGTATGTAAACGCGCCCACGACACAGAAAGATATTCTAGGAATATGTGGAGCAACGTATTTTTAAAAAACTAAACTGTTTTTTTTTAATCTTTTTATGGGTGTTGCCGCTTAGCGACAATATCATCATATTTCATTAAAATTCGAGGTAAAATAAAGTAGTACATAGATAGTATATAATATATATGTAAATAAATAAATACCTACTATTTCTTCATCTGATACAAAATATTCATCATCATTGTATTTTGAATTTGCCGCGCTCCACGCTGTGACAGTTCAAATGTCAATAAAGTAAAATTTAGAGATTAGAATTAGAACTGGGCTCCCGTTGGCAATATCTACGCCAATGTTCTAGTTTTTATTTCAAAGTAACCCTCATTTTATAAATGTATTGTTATCAAAAAACCATACCGTGAAATTAGAAAAATTACGTATGTTTATCTATACTTATAATAAAATCGTAACTCGAAAGCCCGAAAATTTCAAATTCGCTTTTTGGATTTTTTTTCTTTCGTAATGTGTTATTTAATCGATACTATTGCCAAATTTGTTGTCTTTAAAATTTGAGTATTTTTGTCTGTTTGTATGTCCGAGGTTGGCGTCCAAACCAAGAAAAAGAAACAACTGAAAATTTGTAAAAAATATCGTCAGAAGCCGGTTCAACTTATAGGCTATTCAAAATTGCGCATTTCCTCAAGGGAGCTGAGCTGTAATGTTATACATCTCACGCTCAGAATTAAAATTGGACGGATTTCAATAAAAATTGCACTGTTGTATAGCTTATCAAAAATGATAAGCACTTCAAAAGGTATCATTGCGCTTTATCACATAGGGAACAAGCACTTACCGGTTTTGTATTTTGATTAGTAGATTGTTAATGCCTATTTTAGCGACATTGTCAACTGAGTAATTAGTTGCATACGATACATAGGTGACTGGCACAGAATAAGTATGTCGATCGAATCCCGGTACAGGATTATATTATTTTTGTATATTTTTAAATTTGATAATACAAGGTTTATCTGTTATTTCGCAGAAAAACAATGTTATTTTAGTTTTTCGTGTCTTTTTGTAATATAAACCCACTTTTTATGCGTTTCTCTTGCTGTCTCATATCAATATGGTGAAGCACAGTGAAGATGTTACACGTTAGCGTTATGTAAATTTTTTATCAATCAGATCTCATTATTATCATGGTACTTCTTTCCATAGAAAAGTCATTTTTAAACTGTGTCATAAATTATATAAAAAAATATATATATATAAAATGGATATACGTTTGGCCACCAACTCGCCTGATGGCAAGCGACGGTGTGGCCGAGGATGGAGCACGTATATCCAGAATAAATCTATTCACTCTTAAGTAGAGTGGATAGATTTTGGCAGAACGATAGTTGGGGAGTTGATGCAACTCCACTCCCACAACGGCTTTGTCCGGTGGATGGTAAACAGCCGTGGTCGAAGCCTCCGACCAGTGTTGTGTTGCCTGTTTTGCACCACCCAGGGGCTACGTGTAGGGATTCCATTTTAAGGGTGCACTCCTACAGACGCGGGAAACTCAGCCCCCAATAGCTATTTAGTAACAAAACTACACATTTCCTCAGCCTGGCCTTAGGATTAATTTAATTGCCTAATCCATAAGTAGGTAATAGCGAAACATCAAATAAGCATTACTGACGATTTTGTTAGAGACTGTCCAGCTATTGAGGTGGTTGGAGAGTACATTCTCGATGATATCCAATAAAATACCGTGTAAGACATTGCTTAACCTCAGCGAATGCTTACTAAGCGGAGATTGGAACAGACTATCAGTACCTGCATCTAGGGCATTCATTTTATAGATCGGGTATTAAATGTTGGAAAAATAAACAACAAGCCAGACCCAAGCTCTACTGAAAACTCAATTATGGAACTCAACAACACTTTTTTCGACCTGGTTATCAAACCCAACGCTTATACTCACTTGCAACTACTAGAGTCTAGACTAATAACTCAGTTTTTCTAAGATTCTCTTTACACTGCACAAGATTGATGATCATTAATATTTTCATTTTTAAATGAAGATGCAGTGACAGAAACTGAAAAAATTATGCTTAGAGTCATGTTGAAAAGACGAGGCAGGTGTAAGTGGAAATTCTGAGATCCCTAAATGGATATAAATTGACCCACCGAAACTCACTAAAAAGTCAAAAAAGTAGTGCTCACAACCGAGTTGGCGGTCAAACGCAGGCCCATTGAGATTATGTAAAAATCTAATTCATGCGTGGAATCCTAATATTTCATCGTATAATCTACACCACTTCAAAAGCTGTATCCGACAGCTGATATAGCGCCCCCACATATCTACAGACAAGTCGCGTGTGCTGTGGAAAAATCCAAGCAGGAGTCAGACCCTAGACACCCACTGTATGACGGCCAGTTACCAGCACAACACCTAACCACCTAACAAGCCAGGCACAGTTATTTAAAACTGACCGAGGTAGTGTCAGGATGCCCAGTCGAGACTCACCGCAAAACTGAGGCTAGGAACTTTTCCACCACCCGCTAACAAATTAAGCATAAAGTGAACCTACCTGAACACAATTTTGGACACGGCAAGTGTGGATCTAGGCAACCAAATAATTAAAATTGTACCATCGACATGAAGATGAAGAATCGTTTAGTAAAGTAATCCTAATCCGGATAAATACTCCAGGCGCTCTGACCGCTAAGCCATTTCGACCTCTGCTTACTACCGCGAATTCGCATAAAATCTGTACGATATTGTATTAACTGCAAAGTTAGTCGTGTCGGTTCGGTCACCTGTATAGGGACTAAATAAATAGAAGACGTATTAAAATGTGGAATAAGAATTCGCGGTAGTGAGCAGAGGTCGAGATGGCATAGCGGTCAGAGCGCCTGGAGCATTTATCCAGGAGGCGCAGGTTCGAATCCTGCTCACGACCGTATTCTATTTTCCACTAAAATTTATATCTTAAGAGTTTGCTATGATTTATCTGTATGAGTTTGGGTTGCTAGGGCAACTGTCAAGTATCTGAAAAGTCATGACTGTCTGTATGTGGGTGGCGTCAATGAGGATAGACAAAAATTGAATAATGCAACAATTATTACCAAAAAAGGAAGGGGTGGAGGGACTGACTTCAACGAACGTACCTGACCTTCTCAAAAAAGGCAGGTTAATAAACTGAACCGTCGAGCATACACTCTTCATGTATGTAAGATAAAATCTATTTTTTCTTCCTACTGGAATGGGAATCAGGTGTGAGTTGGTTTGTATGATTAATTGAAATCTTAGTTTGGCGTTAAGACTACTTTGACGTGAGCAAAGCCACGGGTACAGCTAGTCTTATATAAAGTCTCAAACCTGATAACTTGTCAAGACGTCTATTAGTCTGGTAAAGTGTACATATTTCTGAGTTTACTGTTCCTTTGCATAAATTGCTAGAATACAGTACTTTGTAGTAATTATATTTACTAAATAAAGAAATTTATAAAACAAACCAAAAAAGAGATTAGAATTCTTGGTTGGAAAAACGTGTACGAACAAGATAATTTTATGAGATCTATTAATTAAAAGACAAATACAAGAGAGACGAAAGGACATAGGTAAATGTCGTTTCTTTCTTTGCAGGCAAATTTAGTTATTATCAGGATAAACTTGAAGTGTATGTAGGATAGATGTAATTAATACAAAATAACACTTTCTTTGCAGAGCAACACAATTTGTTTATTTACTCATAAGATAAACTTACCATTATATATATATGAGTGTGTGTGTGTATTTATGCGACGAGTATATCTTTTTTTATTTGTCCTAAGTAACCTCCTCCTTTTATTGGTCGGTTAAAAAAATTATACAATCTACCACCCTCGCGAATTCTATGAAACTCGAACAATCTGCCGGACTCGCACAATATTCGAAATTCGCACAATCCAAATTCCAATATTGTGAGCACTGCTTTATAAGCTACAGTAATCAGTGTTATAATAAATGAGAAATAGGATAGAAAAAAAAAAACTAGTAGGTACGGTTTCCAGAATGAGGCTCCTAATGTACAGTGATATCCGTAACAGTGTACCGTCTCATGTCTGTCGGCACTCACGAGACATCACCGATATAGCGAAGGAAGTTATAAAATACTACGTCACTGATTTCATATTGCGAATATAACTTGTACGCACACACACACACACCGCATGCACACACACACATGCAGACGCATGTTTATGATATAATATTGCAAACGAGCTAGTTTTATAGGTGCGAGCGCCGGCGAGCCGACCGACTGACTCCCAAACAACACACAATAATATTTATTATATTTATGTGCGGACCGACCGACACTATACCGCTGAGTGGTCTCAACAAGACACACGTACACAAATGTTATACCTAGTGTTGTTAGTGCTGACTGTTACTAAGGGATGCCACAGTGGAGCCGCCAACTGTGAGTATTTGTTCAGTGCTGGCTCAGGGCGCTGCTATACTGAACGCCAAGGGACACTAGTTTATAAACATCCCCCTGCCCTTGTCCCAATTTATTTGGGGTCAGCGCTGCATGTATTCTTCTTCCATACATACTCTCTACTTGTACTGAAATGCTGCTAAAGTGTTGGCTATGTTTTATGACCGGCCGCCTGCCTGACGTCAACCCTCATTGGGAATGCTGTTATTCGTGGTAACCGCCACCGAATCGGTCTCCTTCTATCTAGCTATGTCACACCAAATGTTATCCATGCGCCAGTTTCCGATGTTATCCTACTATCACACTCCACTAACGGCTTATATGTAGTTTATAAACGTCACAACTTATACAGAACTTATCGCTGGTTGTCAGTACATTGGCTATTCAGAAACTTCTCTGAGCGAGTGTTTGCTGCTGCAAACCCAACTGCCCCAGAGAGCTAGTGTTATCACTTACATTCCTTATTTTTTAATTAAAGATCTTTAGTCTATATATAAATGAGCCCTGTTCTCTATCGTTCCCTTTCTATTATCGTGTTATAATTATGTCAACATACTCAGCATGTTTGTCAATCGTAACGTATTGGGTTACATACTCGCCGCCTATCCATATCCTGTGACGGCATATGCCTGGACCAACGGACACACCGCTCACTGAATGTTCGCAGTTATCTGAAACATCATCCGCTTGCCAGTTACGTACTTGACAGTCAGCTCAGTTCATTGACACCAATTCATTAAATGTCAACTAGAAAACTGCCTCGTCGATGTAGTGGTCCCAAGCGCAACTGCTGAGTAACAGGACCTAGGTTCGATTTTTGGTTTAAGCAAAGTGTTATTGGGTTTTTCTATTAGGAAATTCTCGACAGCAGCCCGGAGTTTTTAATTGTGCCCAGTGGCTCGCCACTTAATAACAGAATTGGTTAAATGTGGAATCTTCGGGAAATATGGGCGTGATATTACGTTAAGTAAATGTCAAGTGATCCGTCATCGTTTCGTTGTCGACCCACAGCATCGACAGTGATGGCGGGTGCGGTGAAGCCGGCGCCGGCGTCCCGGCGCATGTCCGGCGACCTGGCGGCCACGCTGCGGCGCCAGCTGATGCGCGACAACTACGACTACCAGGCCGGGCACAGTGACCTCGAGCGCGCCAAGCATCAGGTGACCAGGCGGCTCGACGCCGGTGTAACACTTGCCTGTATCACAGCGACCTCGAGCGCGCCAAGCATCAGGTGACCAGGCGGCTCGACGCCGGTGTAACACTTGCCTGTATCACAGCGACCTCGAGCGCGCCAAGCATCAGGTGACCAGGCGGCTCGACGCCGGTGTAACACTTGCCTGTATCACAGCGACCTCGAGCGCGCCAAGCATCAGGTGACCAGGCGGCTCGACGCCGGTGTAACACTTGCCTGTATCACAATTAAAATGACTCCCACACCGAATATCTGGCAAACGGGTTAATGCATGCGTAGTGAACTCTAAATGTATATATTTTTGTGGAAATATTTAAATTAACTGCACAGTTAGTCGTGTCGGTTCAGTCACTTGTAGACGTATTCAAATGTGAACAAGAATTCGGTATAGTGAGCCGTGGTAGGAATAGCTCAGTTCGCAGACCGCCTGGAGTATTTTTCCGGGCGGTTCAAAACCTGCTCGCAACCGTATTTTTTTTCCACAAATATATAACATCTACAATTAACTATGCTTTAATCCGACCAAAAAGATAAAACGTATGAGGAAAAGAAAATTCATATCTTCACTGATCACACAAACAGCTTCCATGAACAGAAAAAATATTACAAAATATAACTCATATTTAAGAAAGTTAAAGTTTTCTGTGGAAAGAGAAAACGGTCGTGAGCAGGATTCAAACCTGTGCCTCCCGGTAGTGAACAGAGCTCGAGATGGCTTAGTGGTCAGAGCGCCTGGAGTATTTATCCGGGAGGCACAGGTTCGAATACTCCTCACGATCGTATTCTTTTTCCACAATAAAAATTGTAACTTTAAGAGTTCGCTAAGCATGCGTTAATGCTTTTCAAAGATTTATCTGTATCTTATTTAAGATTTGAAACGCATTTAGTTATATTGTAACGTAAACAGTCATCTAACCTAACCTTACAGTAATATAAATTATGTATTTTGTAGAGATTTTATTATCAAAAAAGTAGAGCACGCGTGCTCAGGACCGGAGAACACCAGCGTTCGGGCAGCAACGTGCTCGGCACCGACACGCGCGCACTGCGCGACCCGCCCGGGGCACCACACGCGCGGGGTCCCAGCTACGCGCCCGAGTCGCACTACACGCATGAAGGTCGAAACAAACGCGACCCCGACTTTGATCAAGAGCCAGAACAAGACCACGGGCAAGACCCAGACCAAGACCCTGAACAGGACCCCGAGCGGAACCCCAGACAATATCCAGATCAAGATCCTGGTCAAGATCCCGGTCTAGATCCCGGTCAAGATCCCGGTCAAGACCCCAGACAATACCACAGACCAGATTCGGGGCAAGATCCAAGTCAAAACCCGAGACAGTACCCCAAACCAGGTCCCAGGCAATATTCCGGGCAATACGCCAGGCAAGGCGCCGAACAGTATCCCAGACCGGGTCCCGGGCAATACCTCGGGCAAGATCCCGGTCAAGACCCCGAACAGTATCCCAGACCGGGTCCCGGGCAAGACTCAGAGCTTCCCCCGGGGGTAGACCCCGCCGATACCCATGACTTGCGGTACACACAGCAGCCTTACTATGACGACATGCGTGATGCACAGGGCCCCAACTTCGCGCTAGATAAACGTGAAAACATCCAGGGCAAGGTCGAGGCGTACGACCCCACCTACTACAAGATCCGCGGCAACAGGGCCGGCCGCGCCCGGGGCGGGGTACAGGTCGCGCCGGTCGACACTCCGCGAGGCAAACACAAGCAGCAAGATATGAACGACGGAGACTTCGGCCAGTTAGATGCGGACGACGCACAAGACGTGCAGGACATCGCCGACGTGCAGGCGGGCCTGCAGGCCGAGCGGGACGCCAGCTACGACGCGCCCACGCGCCCCCCCCACCCCGCCCGCTCCCGGCACGCCGCGCCCGTCAAGGAGCGGGCCGCGCCCCGCGACCACAACATCTCCAAGAGAGACCTGCTGTACTACGTCGACGACGACCGGCTGCGGCGCCGCAACGACGTGTCGGCCGAACTGACGCTCACCGACGCCGACGACGACGAACAGGACGCCGGAGATGCGCGCCGCGCCGCCGACAGTGGCGCCGAGCACGCCGAACGCGCCGAGCACGCCGAGCACGCCGAGCACGCCGAGCGCGCCGCGGACGCGGCGTCGAGCACTTCGCCCCCAGCCGAGCTGGCGCCCGCCCACACGCAGCGCTCGCCGCGCAGCAAGATCGTCACCGTTTCGGCCGCTAACGTCACATACAAGCTACTCACAGTAAGGACACCTTAGCAAAACTCATTTCTTTTAAATTTTTGGTGTGTAAAATACATCATCGTCGTA
This sequence comes from Xylocampa areola, assembly GCA_935421205.1. Taxonomy (NCBI): domain Eukaryota; kingdom Metazoa; phylum Arthropoda; class Insecta; order Lepidoptera; family Noctuidae; genus Xylocampa; species Xylocampa areola. The sequence continues at coordinate 205,297 of OW285225.1, read as the reverse complement.
GTGCCGGACTCCTACCGACTAAAAACCACACGGTCCCAAAACCTTTACTGAGGTAACGGATTCGTTGCGACGATCGCCGCGACCCCGGCAGGAGCTTAGCATAATTGCCGATCGTAATTGCCTCCGCCCAGCGGAATAGAGACGGTTTTATTGGACTCTTACCGACTAAGGTGTTTCTTTTTCCTTCGCCAACGTCACGGGATTCAGTTTCATCCAAATCTTACTCTAACTTATGTAAACTATACAAAACAGACTGTAGCTATCACTTCCATATTTATTCGATCTGAAAAATAGGTGTCATTTGAAATATTACAGAAAAAGCAGGTACTGATGTCCTGGGAAATACATGTACATGTATGGTATCTGCCTATACATTTATTTTATGTAAATTAGGAACGTGTATGGCCTCGTTGTTCTAGTGGTCGCACACGCAGCTTCTTCTGAACTATATCCTGATGAGATTTCTGGGTCAGGCGAATACACACACACACAATAGGCTCACCACCACACGCATGAGAATTAATAACTGCAGAGTGTACAGCAGACTGAGGAGTGCCTACTCCTCAGTCCTCTGCCTAACCCTGCCCTAACACTAATTATGTTATGTATGAACATGTAAGTCATTCGCGTCACCCGGAAGCTTCTGGAAGGCTAACGACTTCTAATAATTGGAAACAAACTAGATCGATACATTAACGTATGCCGAAGCCACAGTTTGGTTGTGTGTGTGCAGCAGCGGCCGCGCGAGGGCCGGCGCAGCGGCGCGCGGCGCTTCCTGGAGGAGCGCGCGCCGGGCGGCGTGGCGCTCATCAGCCTGGACCACGCGCCGCCGGCGGGCCTGCGCCTGCCCAGCGCGCGCCGCCAGTACATGCACGGCCACCACAGGCTGCCCGCCGCCCACCGGCGCCGCCAGGACGCCTAGTGGACTCGCCGACATCGTTACCTACATATAAATTATCTTTTTAAATACATAATATAAAAAAAGACAATTGCGTTTCTAAACTAAGAAATTCCAAACTAAATTATGAAACTAAATAATGTTGTGTATGTCTCTTTGCCTGATATGCTCACGATTTTTCTAATCCTTTCCCTGTGCGGTGACTTACAATTAGATTATTAAGATAACGTGTCAACTTCGCGGGCAAGGAACGTGTTGAGAGAGCAGTTAGAAAGTGCTTCAGTCACGTAACGAGTCTCTTAAGATGTTGCTGGCTGTAGGGTTATAGTGATTATGGTATTTCCAACTATCGACACAATGATTACCGAAACTGGCCTACACGTGTCACTATCACAGTGGTGATCGATCGTCATAAATACTAGAAGGTATTATTTATTACTATAAATATACCTATATAAATAGATTACAGGAAAAAATTAAACCCAATAATTTTATAATCAATTAGAACTTTATTGTTACTCTCAATCCCGTATCAGACCTTTTTTATTTGTAGTAATACGTCATGGATGTGCAGGCGAGCCGCAGTTGGCCTGCATATAATAAATATATAAACATATAAGTAATATGTGTAGTATTGTATACAGTATAATATATTAGACGTATAAGGTAGCCTTGCAGGTTCTACACTACAAAATTATAGTGAAGTAAAGCTTCGTAAGAAAACCTGATCTTTAATGTTCTTGGAAACGCCAACAAACAGCGACAGTGTCCTATTAATAGTCATGCCTCGCTGTTTCGGTAACGACCTTTGCCTTACAGTGGTGGAACATTTAATGGCTGATAATATAATATTATTTTTATAAGTGACGACGCAATCCTATATTGTTATATTTTAATGTTACATTTATATAGAACAATAAAATATCCTATACCAGTGTTTTTTATTACGCGTTGATCGATAAAATCGCCGCGGCGTGTGGTATGCTCGACTGTGATGATGAGACAAATCTTACTGGCCGTGCTGGCGCTGATAGTGCTGAGGCGGACGGCGGCGCTGCAGGTGCACACGCCGGCCACCATGCTGCGGATCAACACAGGTCAGTGACGCGGCGCCTCGCCTCTCGTTAATACTGAAATGATCACCGCCTAACAATGTTGTTTGCAGACAAGGAGAACTCAAAAATTTCTAACAAAAGTCTGGAGTTTGTGAAGATCATCAGAGAGGATCTGCGGCGCAACAATGACGACTACGCTGCCGCCATGATGCTCGAGCGACAACAGGGACTACCACGACTCAAGCTAAAGAGCGCACCACCACGCATCGACAGCATGCCCTACCAGCCGCACCTCGCGCCCCTGACCCCTGGCCCGCCCTACCGCGGGACGTCGAATCGAGGGCCAGCCGTACGGGAACCACCGAACCGCGGGCCACCCATACGCGAGCCACCAAACCGCGGGCCACCCGTACGGGAGCCACCGAACCACGGGCCACCCATACGCGAGCCACCGAGCCGCGGGCCACCCATACGCGAGCCACCGTACAGAGGGCCACCAGTACGCGAGCCTCCGTACAGGGGGCCACCGTTACGCGAGTCACCGTACAGGGGGCCACCGGCACGCGACCCACCGTACCGAGGGCCAACCGTACGTGAGCCCCCATACCGGGGACCACCCGTACACGAGCCACCGCACCGGGGGGGACCAACCGCCGGCGAATCGCCGTACCATAGACCATACACACACGAACCACCGTACCGCGAGCCATCGGCACGCGGTCCGCTCTCACGCCAGTCGCCGTACCGCGGGCCCCCGCTACGCGCGCCACCTGTACGAGTGCCGCCGTATCGCGGGCCATCCACGCGCGACCCTCCAAGTCTCCAAATACCAAAATACGATGCGAGGAGGGGTCTCAACGTGACTATAAACCAGACCACTATCCCCCCTTCATTCGACAATGTCACCGTGTTCCGAAGTTACTCCCATCCTCCAGAGAGACACTTCAAGAAGGTGCGCGTCGACAAACTCAAGCGGCTCATAGACAAGGGAAAAAGCCGACTGCGGGAAATGGCACGGACCAATACCACTCCACAAGGAGGCGCTACTCCAAACGGAGCTAACGGAGCCAACGGACCTAATGCAGCCAACGGAGTCAATGGAGTCAAAGGTGTCAATGGAGCCAAAGGTGCTAATGGTAACAAGGAAACGGAAGTCAATGGAGCAAAAGGAGCAAACGGAGCATTCGGCGTCAACGGAATAGAATGGAAAGATATATATCACTCAGACGAACACGTGGCGCAGTTCGTGACGCCGCACCGGCCGGACTGGCCGCTGCAGCACGGCGTGCTGACGCGGCCGCCGCCCAGCGCCGCCACGCACCACGGCCCGCCCTCCGAGAAGGCGCTGCGCCACCACCCCGTGCACGGCTCGCCCTCGCCCGACCAGCTCGACATGGCGCCCGCGCGCGGCCCCAACGTGCAGCTCGTGCGCTACAAGGTACGCCGTCACTGTCACATTGTTACTTTCTTCAACAGGCAAAACTCCCACTTGCCGGATAAAGTATCCCGCCAAAAATATACGTAGTCATGGCTCGCAACACTCGCTTTAAAAGCTATATCTCATTTAATACAAGTCGTCTTAGTAAGTACTGTCCAAAGAAAAACAAAAAGGCATGGCCAAAGAAAAACAAAAAGGCATGGCCATGGTTAAAATTTTTGTGGAAAGAAAAACGGTCGTGAGCGGGGTTTGAACCTGCGCCTTCTGGATAAATACTCCAGACGATCAGACCACTATATAGCCATCTCGACCTCTGCTCTCTACCTAAATCCAGGAGGCGCAGGTTCGAATCCCGCTCGTGTTAGATTTAGCCCCGCATGCGTTCATACGTTTGAAAGATTTATCTGTATTTGTTAAGGTAATGACCTCTGCTCACTACAGCGAAATCTTCATCCACATTTTAATACAGCTTTTGGTGGCGTCATTGCCATCTATTCAGTCCCTTTACAGGTGACTGAACCGACACGACTAATTTTGCAGTTAATACAATGTCGTACAGATGCAATTACCTTAACAAATACAAATAAATCTTTGAAAATAATTTTATGTCAGAACATTTTAAGTGTCTCGGTGTTGTAAGTCCTGGCTACACTTTCAGGTACCCATCAAATGTCACAATATTTATGAGGGATTTTCGATGCATTAATTTTTTCCACTTCTTTTTTGTACCCTATAGCAAGACTTTAGAACTATCTCTCTGCCGCGTTGGTCTAGTGGTCCCAAGCGCGACTACTGAGCATGAGGTCTCGGATTCGATTTTCGAGTCGGGCAGTGTTATTGGGTTTTTTTGTTAGGAAATTCTCAGCTGCAGCCCGGAGTTTGGGATTGTTTAAATTTGTTATGATGGCAATAGGCTCACCACCTATTACATAACAACTTTATTAGTAACAGCATTGGTGAAGTGTGTGTGTACAACTGTGTACACGTCTGCCTACTCCTTCGGGGAATACGAGCGTGATGATATGATGTAGAACTATCTCACTGGTAGATTAATGGCCACGTTTAGCAGTCGCGCTCAATAGAATGAGCGCGACTGCTATGCAGGTATAGTGCGTGTGTCGTGTTGTGTGGCAGGGGCGGCTGTGCCAGCGCAGCATGCTGCACGTGGAGGGCCCTGTTGATGTGCGGTAGGTATAGTGCGTGTGTCGTGTTGTGTGGCAGGGGCGGCTGTGCCAGCGCAGCATGCTGCACGTGGAGGGCCCGCGGTACAACTCGCTAGGCAGCACGGTGCGGCCGCAGTGGAACCCCGACCTGGACGGGCCCTTCGGCGTCGAGCAGACCCTCATGATCCTGCCGCGCTGCTGCAACTGCTGCAAGAAGTCTGTGCTCGGCTGCCAGTGACCGGGACACCATCACAACGCGGAACAGTCACGAGCCTTCACTTCCACGAGAGGATACAACTAATATTGCACATGTTCTAGACAGAACTTCTGTCTTCTCGAAGTTCAGGATTGTCGCGGTTCCGTTTCTCGACCGTAGTAACATAGTAAGAAACATTCATAGTCATCCGCGCGTCACACTGTGCGCTCGGTAGTGAGTGTACTCGCGGTACAATGCGGTGACCCACGCCGAGAACCCTTGTAGTACCCGGTACTCGGTAGTACCGGTACAGTCGGCCGGACCACGCACTGGTCCCGGCGTACGTCAAGGCGCTCCGCCCTTTTCCGTTGGTCGCTGAACACTGGACAGTTGTGTCTGCTACCTACCATTCAGATGAACTTTAAATATAATGTATAAAGTATACTTTTATTTCATCAAAATAAATACATACGAGACCTTAACATTCCCCACGGTTGGGAGCTGGTAAGTGTACAATTAAAACAATAATAACAGCTGCTTTGATGGAATCTAAATAAAGACTCGATCATTTTACAAATAGCATAATAAGTGATAAATCAATAATTCACTAGCTTTCCTTCACCAGTCCCCTGACCCTTCTGTATATAGTAGGAACAACTACAGGTGGTGTCTGCGCACTGCAGCTGTTATGCTGTGCCCCACGCCGGCGGCGGCCTTCTGCAACAAGCAGGAGATGTCTTAGTACAGATCTTTGATCAGTTTTGATAGCTACGGATACATCACAAAGAAATTTGTAAATATTAATTGGCTCAAACTTAGCGCGTTCATATTAATTTCTAGGTTAATAGAACCTAGAAATTAATATGAACGCGCTATTTTATTTCCATTTTTATAAATTTGGATTGTCGTTTAATAAAACTATATACCTAAGGTAGGTATATAGTAGGTATTTTGATAAGTGTACAATGTAATATTGAATGCATCTCGGGTATAAATAAATAAAAAATACAAAAAGTACATCATCTAATTATTAACGGCATAGACCCGGTGACCTGGATCATGTAGTGGGTTGCCATTAGTAGGTACTCACTTGCGATTCACGTTCATGTACCGCTGCACCCTGTAACACATGAGCAGGTTTATATATCACTCGTTCAGTGTGGAGTGGTCAACACTCAACCGCTCTAACAGTTCCGTTGGTGGAACACCTCCCACTGACGAGGCTCCGACGACACAAACACTGCGGGACGAGCAGCGCTCGGGGACCGCGCCGCTCGGCCTGGCGGCGACACGAGGCCACTTAGGTACACAAGTGAAAGATCTGTGGAGATCGTACAGATCACGCGCGATCTTATTGTAGATATGTCGCAAAGTGGCTGCATTTGTGTTTTAAGAAGTGCAAGCGCTTACAGTTCTGGATTGTCTCCGAAGGGGACAAAGTCGCGACGGTCTGCGTACGGCCACGCGCAGCACGCGCAGGCGCGCGGCGAGTGGGGGGCGCGGGCCGGGCGCGCGAGGGGGGCCGACAGTGCCACGTCCAGCAGCTCGGCGCACAGCGACAGCAGCACGTCGCGCGCCACTCGCACGCACGTGCGCCACAGCTCCACGCCGTCCACCGCAACGCGCCCGCCGCGCCCGTCCCGCTCCTCCCACCCGTCCCGCTGGTCCCGCTGGTCTCTCTGGTCCCGCTGGTCCCGCTGGTCCCACTGGTCCCGCTGGTCTCGCTGGTCTCGCTCGTCCCGCTCGCCTCGCTCGTCACTCTCGCGGCTGTCGAGGTACACAGACCGCGGACGCGCCCCGCGGTAGTAGTTCCGGTCGCGGCTTAGGTCTCTCTTGAGGTTGCCGCGCGACGTGTCCGGCGCGTCCGGCGCATCCGGCGCATCCGGCGCGTCCGGCGCGAGGATATCGTTGTCCAGAGTGAAAGCGTCCGCGGGGATGCCGCTGAAGGGCTGGTCGCTCTGGTACGCCGGTGTGGCGCGCTCGTGCCGCTCGCCCGGTACGCTCTGCTCGCTGTGGTCGCTCGGCTCGCCCACCAGCAGAGGGATCAACAACTCGATGTTAGACAGCGCATCCGGCTGGTAACACGTAAACATATCTATGCTAGTCCACTGAATGCTATGAAGTCTACGTCGTACGTAAGTGCGTAGGAACTGTTACCTACAGTATCTAATACACACTCCAAATTCAGAGGTTCATGATTTATTAATTTTAATATTATTATAATGTTCTGGTGGCCGAATGATTAAACGGACCCGCTTCTTGAGCCACAGGTTGTGGATTCTAACCTGGCATGTAGGCCTGGCACCAATTTGCCTTTTCAATGTTATTAACTCTAGAGATCACAGACAAACGGTAAAGGAAAATATCGTGACGTGTCTGAAATCGCCAACCCGTAGCAGCTAGCGAGGTGATCAATGCTCGCGCCCGCTCTGTATAAGGCCTGTAGTTGATACATATAGTAGGTATAAGTTTAATAAATTCTAGACAATATTAAAAAAGGCGATTGGTCGACAGTTCACGTGACCTGAAGGCTGGTCTATTCTTCGCACAGCAATGCTGCCAGCCTTTTGGGCACGTTACCAGTTGATAGTGATGCGGATGAATTTTTCGACGCTCTATAGTATATATAATTATTATTATTATTTTTAGTTATAAGTATATTGTATATATTATATTGATTACTTAAATTAAATATTAAAAAATCTGAATACAGTAGATATTACTTTAAATTAAAAATGTTAAATTGTGTCTGCATAGTCTATGACCATGCAGTACAATATCCTATCAGCAATATTTAAAGTAGGTACTTTCGCTGTCCCCATAGCCGTAAGACGCCTTTTATAGTAACATTATCAACGGCTGCATAGCCAGCGTCGTATCATAATTGGCCCGCAATCGTGATTGACTGAATTCAAAGAACTAACTTTTGTATTTCATTCGTAATTCTTATGAATTTTTACGACGTTGAGTTCATATACAATACCAGATGATATTTTCCGCCATCCACAGGAACAGAGTCGCTGGCACAGCTAGTCTATAACTAGTTTAACAAACATACAAATACCAAATTATATTCTTCTCAATTTCCCAGCGAGTTTTTGGAGCATTGCCTTTGTTAGTACCAAGTTAGTACCTATTTATCTAATCCTCATATTTACCTATGCAATCGTCATCACATTAAGAAATTAAAGAAAACTCAGAGACGAATTAGATCAGATTCTAAAGTTTTACGTAGCAGAGACTGAATGAGAATAGCCAAGGAAAGTGCTCAGTGGTGCGGCGCCACACTTATGATAATTTTAAAAAGATAAGTAAAGGCTTATAATGTGAATGACTTACGTCCACGCCGAAGTTTTTGTGTATCTCCCGGATGGGCTCGGCCAGCGCTAGTTGCCCCTGCGGGAACACAGAGCGGTTAGTGAGGGCGAGCAGTGGCACTACCAGATGCTACATTGTCCTCGCAAGTTTGACTAGTAGACACATACTAGTACGTAGCCGACCGAGCCATGTACCCGTCTGTCAATCGTGTGGGCACTTGCTTGTGGTGTAGATACCTACCACGAACGCAGCCTATACAGTGAGCGGCCCGGGGGAGGTCGCGAGCCATCTCATCAGCTGGTTAGCTTGTTCGGCTGGAGCTCGTCGGCAAGTAGCAATAGCCGCAGTGGGAACATTGCTTTCTATTCAGTACCGATTTCCCTATACAGGTGTCTGAGCGAACATGACTTACTTTGTAGTCAATTGAATGTCGTACAGATGCGATAACTTCAATAAATACAAATAAATCGTTCAAACGCACCCATTAACACATGCGTAGCATGCTACACGCTAGTTATACATTTTTGTGGAAAGAAATATACGACTTCACCGCGAGGCATATTCAAATATGGAAAATTACGGAACAGTAAGCAGAGGTGTGGACAGACAGTGAGGTGTAGCGACCTGTACATACAGTGTGGCCAACGTACCAGACTCACCGCGACGAGCGCCAGTAGCGCGGCGCTGTCCATGTCAGCGTCGGGCTGTCGTTACGTGCTGCGTGCTGTGTGCCGCGTGCCGTGTGCCGCGTGCCGTGTGCCGCGTGCCGTGTGCCGCGTGCCGTGTGCCGCGTGCCGTGTGCCGCGTGCCGTGTGCCGCGTGCCGTGTGCCGCGTGCCGTGTGCCGCGTGCCGTGTGGGGCGCGTCGTGTGCCGTGTGCCGCGCACCGAGTGCGGGTGTCGCTAGGCCGCTCAGATAGTCACGCTGCTGATGCATTCGCGCCGCTGTCTTATTGACTACACGCTGAATTAACTGCGCTTAACTACTTTTTAAATGGAAGTTACCGAATAAATGTGTATGGATGGATTTTGTATGCTTAATGACTAACTTAGCTTATTTGTAGGCATCTTATTTCTTAACTTTACTATTTCATTTCTTGAATTAATTGCTTATTTATAATAATAATATCACATACAATTTAATTTGATTCTAGATAATAAAAATATATTGACTTTAGAGCACATCGGTATTCTATCGATGTAGTAGATATGATCAACGTTGCGACAGATATCATTTGTTACCCCTTGAATATAGACGACATATAAATGATGTTTGTTTTTAATTAATATAGCGAATGGCACAATCGAGTGTTCCGAGCCTGTCGTTAAGTTGGAACTGCGGACGAATCAACTTGGTTAACGTCAACGTCCACTAATCAACGTTCCCTTTTCTTCTACAAATTATAGGCGGAATGCATTCTTTGCTAGGAGCACGTCAAGTTTCAATAACCTACCCCGTGAGTTGAAGTTTTTTGTACTTCTGCTAGCACAACGAGACAGATATTAGCAAACAATTTTTCAATAAAATGTAAGGAGTAATTCCAAAGATTGTAGAAATACCTGCCACCAATGACGATAGCTTGAGATTTTACAGGGTTAACTAAAAGGCCAAAAGCTTTAGCCCACTCATTTAGGTATATTTTGAAGATTATCATTGATGGCATGAATAGCTTCTTCGATTATAAAGTGTCGATAAATTTGCAAGTCGCCTGCATAGAGGTGATAGTGTGAAGTTAAGACTTTAGTGATAATGTTTATAAAAACAGAGAAAAGAAGAGGAGACAGAACGCCACCCTGTGGCACACCTGCAGTTAGATCGCACCACGTATAGAAAGTCTAATCGGCTGCCGGAACCGACTGCGAGTGACCACGAAGATAGGATTTAAACCAAGCTATTACAGAAGGAATTACATTTAGAGATTTAGGATTCCTAAGAGAATATCAAAATCAACTGAATTAAAACCACTGCTGAAGTCAAGCAAAACCAGCACTGTACGAAGTTTATTTTCCATAGCTAGGCGTATGCCATCTGTTATTTTTACTAGTGCCGTTACAGTGCTATGAGCAGGGCGGAACCCAGATTGGCAAGGACTAATTAGGCTATTAGAGGAGAGATAATAAGACAGTTGATTATGGATAATATTCGCAAGGACTGTGGACAGGATTGGAAGTATGGATATTGGACGGTACTGGGACAGCGAGGAGGGGTTAGCTACCTTAGGAAGCGGAAAGACATATGCCTTCTTCCAAGCAGAGTGAAAGGAGCATTCCACATTTATAGTTGTAGTTAAGTCTTCTTCATTAGCTGTTAATGGGTCCTCTTTATATCTTTCATTGATAATATTGACAAGAAAACAGTCTCGCTTATTTTTTCACTGAAATAGAAAAAGCATTTATTATTGTCTGTATAAAATCTCTACTTACCTAACTCCATCAGCAATATCCGGAACTTGTGCAGAAACACTGTCAGGATTCATTATTGTTATTATTTATTATGTACAAAAAACCTGTGTACACTCAACAAAAATAATCGTCGCGACACCAATGCGAAATGTTCAATGCGAAATAGAAAGACGAAACGAAAATATCTGGCTTGCTTTCTATAAGAGAGAGAGAGAGACAGACAGAGAAACATGCGCACGCCGCACGGCTTACAATAGCTTACTATAGCAAAAAGTGTCGTTACAACTTTTCGTCTTAATTTTTTCCGTCTAGCCCCCTTTCGCAACGCGCGTTATTGAACTTCGTTCCAATTATAATTATTCAGAAATAGTGAGTTAACCCAAAAAAAATATTGAATACATAGCGGTAAATAGTTTGATTAAAAACAGTGTATTGGAAACAGTCAATTTATAATACCTTACACGATTTTTATGACACATGTGTGTAAAATGACACATTCTGTATAGAAAAATTGCTGTGGCTGGGTTGACAGAGCCCCGCTTGGTCGGGCTCCTATTTTTTGTCTGTAAGGTTAGAAAAAACCTAAACACTCTTTGAACCTAACCTGTCAGTGTCGGGGTACACGAAACTCCCGAGCTCGCTTCGCTCGCTCGTGGATCAATTTCGTTTATTTTCTTTCATAATCCCAATATATTGTCGACTATTATAGTGGTTTAGTATATAAGTCATTCAAAATTTTCATCTTTTTTTTGCTATTGACAAGTAAAATTAAGTTAGGTTATTATTGTTAAGACATACAGAGCCATATGCGACAAATTTTCGAACTAAAATCAACAATCTGACAGTTCATTTTACACTGTTTTACATTATTTCGCATTCATAAACGCAAAACGTTCATACAATTCTGCGTGTTATAGTTCAGTAATTATGTAGAACCGCTAAACGTCGTTCAGCTGTTTTTCATAACAGTACTGTTTTGTAAATCAGCTAACAGTTTTGTAAAACAGCTAATTCTACAATCCATCTGCGACATATATACTGAGCAAACCGATACTATGCCAACGATAGAAACACAGGTTAACGCGATTTCTTCAGTGACTCTAAGTTCTAGAACATTAATGACTTCATTGAGCTCGCAATTATAATATGCTGATGTCGGATCGACTAGCTTTACTAATAAATTTAGATACAATGTCAGCGCAATGGTTCTATAATGGAAATGTCAAACTTGTAAATTCAAGCGAATAATTGATATTATTGTCAAGACAAGTCAATAAAACATTGTCAGTGACATAAAGTTTAAAAACGAATATTTATACTGACTTATAGTAGAAACCACTAATCGCCAGGGAAACCACATGCGCAGAAAATAGTTAATGCTTCTTCTTCCTTATCATCAATGTAGTCCTTAATTTTATAATAAGCTTTCTTTATGAGAACCAATTTAACATATGATCGAAACTTTTTACCCGTGAGATCTGTGACAGTTTTTGGTAGCTTATTATAGAAGTGTACCTATGCCATTGCCTAAAACTTATTTATTTGTTTTAGTTAATCTAAATTTCGGTACTACTATTTTATGTTTGTTTCTAGTATTTATGTCGTGAAAGTCACTGTTTATATTAAATCTTTGCAAGTTCTTTCGGACATATATAATATTTTCAAAAATATAAAGTGACGGTAGCGTCAGAATATTATTTTCTTTAAAAAAATCTCTTAAGGACTCACGAGGGCCCATTTCGTAGATTGCACGAATTGCCCTTTTCTGTAAAAGATTGAGTCTACTTCGGCCGCTGATCCCCACAACAGAATGCCGTAGGACTTAATGCTATGAAAATAAGCAAAGTACACTAATCTAGCTGTAGCTACATCTGTCAGCTGTCAATTTTTTTTTACTGCAAGTCTTTCTTGCAGTGTTTAACTTGCTGGATAGTGATAAGATATGAAGGCTCCACTGCAGTTTCGAGTCAATAGTGATACCCAAAAAACGGTTCAATTAATTGTATTAAGTTTTCTACCGTCAAGAATTATATTCGATTCAACTTGATTTACATTAGGTAGAGAAAATTTTGAGCATTTCGTTTTACTTGTATTCAGTAACAAATTATTAGCAACAAACCATCTGGATAACGAATTTAAGCTGTCATTTACGGCAACTACTTCACGGTCTTTTCTGTTAATTTAAAAATAAGGGAAGTATCGTCAGCAAACAGTATTATTTCCGATAATTCAGATATCATGTACGGAAGATCATTGATATAGGCTAAAAATAAGAAATGGCCTAATATAGAACCCTGTGGTACACCCATTTTAACAAGAGACCTGGAGGAAGTTACGTTTTTAATGCCTACTTTTTGTTGACGTCCATAAAGATAAGACGATACAAGCTCACTAGATCGGCCTCGTATTCCGTAGCGGCTTAATTTACGAATAAGCGTATTGGGATCAACGCAGTCAAACGCTTTTGAAAGGTCACAGAAGATTCCAATAGCATCACACGAGTGGTCCCAAGCGTCTAGAATATGAGATACTAACTCTGCGCCTGCGTCCTTCGTTGACCTACATTTCGTAAACCCAAACTGTCGGTCATGCAATATCATCATGTTTGTATTAAAATGTGAAATAAGTTGATCAAGAATATTTTTTTCGAAAATTTTGCTTAAGGCCTCCTGCCTTATGCAATATATATATATACTGCAATATATATATAGCATACTGGTTTATAATCTGAGGGATCATTTCTGCATCCGAATTTAAAAGTTGGTATTATTTTACTATGCTTCATTAGGTCCGGGAAAGTGCCGTTTTCAATACAATCATTGAAAATTGCTGTTAGTATTAGAGCGATATTGACAATTATTGAGTTTAATACTTTGACAGATACAAGTCAGATTAAGTCCTCCGTGGCTTTAATATTTAAACTTTTATATGATTTCAGTTACAGGTTTAAATTCAAAATTTTTAATGTCTTTAGTAAATACTTGCTTCAGAATCAATTCAGCTAATAGTGGGGACGAGTCAAGTGATTGAGTGACCTGTATTGGAATGTCAGTAAAATATTGTTCGAAAGAGTTCGCAACTTCTATCATAACTGTTATTGTTTTGTTTCCGATTGTACGAGCCAATAATGCTCATACAGCGAATTGCGGTTATGCGTTCGTAAACAATTAACTTTAGTCGTTTCTTAACCTCCGTCACGCGCTAATGTGTCAATATAAACAAACTTAGTATAAAATACGTAAAGGGCGACTCAGACCACTAATCATACGCGTAGACAGAACCTTATAACTAATAAAACTCTTGAACGAAATAGTGTTGACAGTGTGAATTATTTACTACTCCAACAACTACCTACAACCGGGGAAACGCCAACGACGGGAACCCCAACATCTTTTGGTCCTTCGAGCCGGATGGATCTTGTGAGGTCCATCGAGCAACCAAGGTAATTTTGCAACTTGTATTTAGTGTCGGTAGCGAATCGGCTCAGCTGGCCTCCCACAAGCGGGTCTCACCAGTTGAATTGAGACAAGGCGCACATACCGTCATTTGAGTGCAAGGAGCAGGATACCTAGAAACGAACTAGCGGAGATAACGTCTACTGCTACAAAATCTTCCTAACTGGGAAACTACGTGAGTACACAAAGACTGACAGCTAACAGCTAGGGAAAATGTCGGAAGAAGACTATTACCAATTTGTGGAACTGATACACAAGCAACAAAGCAGCTATGAGAAAATCAAAGCTCTACAAACGAACTACAAAAAGGATTCTATGAGCAGAACAACCATAGTGTACCTTAACAAGCGCATAGAAACTCTACAATCCCTCTGGGATGAATTTCTAACGAATCATGAGATCCTGAAGAAGTATGAACCTATCAAGAGAGATCATGATTACTTTAAGGCGAACATTTTTGAAATAACAAAAAGAATGTTCGACGAAACGAAACAATCTATGACTCAAATAAGACGCGAGTTATTAGAAACACCTGGATTTTCGGGAACATCGTTACCGAAAATATCAGAAACTAGCGATACACCGCAATCGGATACAAGTGGAGTCCAGCAACCTATGGGAGATGAAGCTGATAAGCACTTATCGAAACTGTTATGCAATCAAATGTGTAATTTCAACGCCTTGAAGCGAGCGGTCTCTAAAATCAATATGGATGACCTGAAAGAGAAGTGGCAACTTCAAGACCAACTTAAAACAATACAATCCAAGTGGGAATCTATTGATAAGATCCACTGGGAAATAAGCTACTTACTACAAGGTAACGATAACGATTATGAAGCGAAATTTGAGCATTGGGAACAGGTCTACGACAAACTGAAGGAAGATATAAATAGAAAAATCTTCGAAACATCTCATTACGAAAAATCAACACCGCGAATGGAATTACCCGAGTTCAACGGAGTTTACAACAATTGGGTTTCATTTAGAGATTTATTCTATGAGATGATTCATAACAATCCAACGCTAAACAAAACACAGAAAATGAAGTTTCTGAAATCGAAATTGAAAGGTGAAGCGGAAAAGCTAATTAAACATCTTCCTGTGAGTGCTGAGAACTATGACTCATGTCTCGAAATTATCCAGCATCGCTACAACAACAAACGATTACTTTTCACTTCATATATAGAGACGCTTCTCAATCAATCATATATCGATAAACCAAGCTCATCCAACTTGAAGAAGCTTCACGATACAACGAAAGAGTGCTTAAATGCACTGAAGAACATCGATATCAATATTCCCATATGGGGTCCACTTATCGTGCATTTACTATCTGCGAAGCTTGATGACGTCACTTACAGTGACTATATAGAAAACATGAAACAATCAAGGGAGCTACCGGACTTAGACGAGTTTATGGAGTTCCTGGAATTGAGATTCATTACATTGGAAACGGCGCGAAACAAGAAGGGCGGACAGAAACAAAATTATTCAACGAATAATCAATATAAAAATTATAACAAGTCAACGAACTATAAAGACGCAGAAAAGTGCACAAAAACCTATCATACTTCAATTCGAAAATGCCCACTCTGCTAAAATGATCACGCGCTGAGGCAATGTCCGACTTTTTTGAGCATGGATGTCGCAACACGAAATCAAACGACGAGTAAATTGAACGTTTGCAAAAATTTTTTATTTAGTCACGGTGCAGAAAAATGCAATTCAACGAAAAGATGCCGCACGTTAAACATAATTCCCTTCTTTATGATGATAATCTTAAAGGGCAACAATCACGGCCAGCCACCTCAATGGCGACTGAGCGAACATCTAATCACATTAACGGTGATCAAGAAATACTTTTAACGACTCTTCAACTTAAGGTCAAAAACAGAGAAGGAGAATACGTCATCCTTCGGGCATTACTAGATCAAGGCTCTCAAGTAACCTTGATCACTGAAAATGCTGCTCAACGATTGAACTTACACCGGAACAAAGTGAATGCCACTGTCACTGGCGTAGGCACTATAACGGGCACGAGTAAAGGGATGATTACACTAGAATGTAAATCTATCCACTCTAACTTCAAATTTCAAACAGAAGCATTTGTAATGCGTAAACTCATTAACAATCTGCCAAACTCTACTATTAAAACCGAGAATTGGAAATATCTCGACAACATCAAATTGGCTGATCCTGATTTCAATATCTCGGGGCCCATAGATTTACTGCTAGGAGCGGATATTTACTCTGAGGTTATCCTAGAAGGAGTCCTCAAATATAGCGCAAACTCGCCAGTAGCACAACAGACTAAGTTGGGCTGGATACTGTGTGGCGCTACAAAGCAATTCAACTGTCTTGTTACGCTAACAGATCTAGACAAGTTATCAAGATTCTGGGAAGAAGAGGAAATTCCTTCAGAACCTGAAACCACCACAAGCGACGAATATTGTCAGAAATACTATATAGAAACAACAGAACGACTACAAGACGGTCGATATGTCGTGAAAATGCCGATGAAACCTAACTATGATCAAAACCTCGGCAGTTCGAAACCTCAAGCCATCGCTCAATTTCTTCATTTAGAGAAGAAAATGGCGAGACAAGCACACTTTGCTAAATTATACAAGCAATTTATAAATGAATATATCGCATTAGGTCATATGAAACCAGTGATCGAATCCGAAAGTCCTATACACACCTACCTACCACATCACGGTGTGTTAAGGGAGAGCTCAACAACAACTAAATTACGAGCTGTTTTTAATGCATCTATGAAAACAGACTCCGGCTACAGATTTGATGGAAAAAGGGCCTAACCTACAAAAGGATATTATATCTCTGATAATGAAATGGCGGAGCTATAAATATGTTCTAACGGCGGACATCGAGAAAATGTACCGTCAAATCCTTATTCATCAAGATCAACAATGTCTTCAAAAAATAATATGGAGAGAATCCGTGAGACAACCACTCAGGGTGATGGAACTGTGTACCCTAACCTACGGCACAAAGGCGGCACCGTTCATCGCCATGCGTACTCTCCAGCAACTTGTCATGGATGAAGGCAACGCTTTCCTCTTAGCCCAAAAAGCGCTACAAAATGATCTTTATATGGATGACGTAATTACTGGGGATCATACCATTGAGACAACGAAACGATTGCAGAAGGAGCTCTACGAGTTACTAAAAAAGGGTGGTTTCATCTTAAGAAAATGGGCCACTAATGAACCATCTATTCTCACAGAACTACAAGAGAAAGAGAAAAGTCACGCAAACGACTTTAACTTCAAACAACAAGAGTTCAGTAAAACACTAGGACTCGCATGGGATGACGCAAGTGACACATTCCATTTTATTAGCGAAGCGCCTTCCGATAACAAAAATGCTGCATATACAAAACGCAGGCTATTATCAAAAATAAGTAAGATCTACGATCCACTCGGCTGGTTGGCGCCAATGACTATTGGATAGTCATTGGCGCCTTGTGTGTGTGCAAAGCTGATTTTTCAAAAATTATGGAGTGAAAACTGCAAACATATTGACTGGGATAAAAATGTACCCGATAATATACAAACCGAATGGATAAAAATTAAATCCGAATTACAAAATATAAACAAAATCAGTTTACCAAGATGGATTAGAAACGAAAACACTAAAACTATCGAATTGCAAGCCTTCTGTGACGCAAGCGAGCAAGCGTACGCATGCGTCATCTACAGCCGAACCATATCACCAACCGGCATTTATGAAACTACTTTACTCACAGCGAAAACTAAAGTGGCACCAATGAAAAGGAAAATTACAATACCAAAGTTGGAATTATGCGCCGCAGTTTTACTAGCAAAACTAGTAGAAAAAATAACTAAGGTCCTTGCAGAATACGAGCTAAGAACGTCATGCTGGACCGACTCTAAAGTAGTCTTAGCATGGCTTCAAGGAAATCAAGCTAAATACGAAAAATATATATCAAGCAGAACAATGCAAATAACAAACATTGTGCCTGCTATAAACTGGGGTTACGTAAAGAGTAACGAAAATCCCGCCGATTGTGCAACAAGAGGACTATCGCCATCAAAACTCGTCAACTTTTCTTTGTGGTGGGAAGGACCTCAATGGCTTAAAGAGCAAGAAAAACAAGCCCCTACAACATCTGGAACATTTTATACGAAAGAGGGTTTTGTAACAAACTGTTACACAAATACAATTACTGAACCCATACCGAGTACCAATGAATTAATTCAGTCATTACTTGAGCGACATAGCAACATAGATCGTATTACAAGAATACTCGCCTGGGTAATACGTTTCACCGATGCATTGCGAAACAAAAGGAGGGCAAATGAGTGCAATGAACTGAACCTGGATGAAATAAACAACGCTATAAGTATAATTATAAAATCAATACAAGAAAATTATTTTGTAAGTGAGATAAAATCTCTCAATAATATCGGAAAAGTTTCTAACAAGAGCACCATTTTGAAACTCAATCTATTTGTGGACTCTGACGGAATTCTACGCGTTGGTGGCCGTCTAAAACATGCAAACTTGCCGAAAGAAACTAAACATGCCATTATCATTCCGGGAGAGGGGAGACTGACCCAATTGATAATAGAAAATGCGCATCAACGAACATTACACGGTGGAGCAAGACTGACGCTAGCTCACACTAGAAGCAAGTACTGGATTATAAGCGGTAATAGAACCGTTAAGAAGATATTAAGACAGTGCATCCCATGCCGTCGTTATGCGACAGTTCGAACTGAACAACTGATGGGCGATCTTCCGAAAGAAAGAATCACTCCGTCGAGGCCGTTTTCACATACTGGCGTTGATTTTACAGGGCATGTGGAAGTAAAGATAAACAAAGGTCGCGGGATAAAAACCTGTAAAGGCTATAAAGCCGTATTTATATGTATGTGCACTAAAGCAGTACATATTGAACTTGTTTCGGATTTGTCCACGCAAACTTTTATCGCAGCACTGAAGAGAATGTGCGCTAGAAGGGGCACTCCAAAACATATTTATTCCGATAATGGAACCAACTTTGTCGGAGCTGAAAAAATATTAAATGAAGAATTCAAACAATATAGAACAATGTTATCATCAGAATTCTTTAAAGAAATCAACAACCTTCAAATCGAGTGGAATTTCAACGCCCCATCCTGGCCGTCAGCAGGAGGCTTGTGGGAAGCTACGTTTCGCTCCATGAAGGCTCACTTGAAACGAGTAATCGGACAACAGAAGCTAACCTACGAACAATTCGCAACACTTTTAACTCAAATCGAAGCGTGCATGAACAGTAGACCGTTGAGCCCTTTATCTGAAGATGTGGAAGACCTAGATTATCTCACGCCCGGTCACTTTCTCACAGGGGGCCCGACACTCTCACTACCAATGAATGAACCTGAAAGTTTGAAATCGATAGATATCAGAAACAACTGGAAACTAATTGAACTCATGTGCCGGCACTATTGGGATCGCTGGTCAAAAGAGTACCTACATTCATTACAAAATAGAAACAAATGGCAGCTAACAAAAGAGAACATACAAAGGGGACAACTAGTTCTTGTGAAGGAAAGTAATCTACCTCCAGGAAAGTGGGCTATGGGCCGCATTATGGAGCTGCACCCAGGGAGCGACAACTTAGTTCGTGTTGTGACGCTCAAGACGCAAAATGGAGAGCTTAAAAGACCCATAACTAAACTCGCCCCGCTACCTTTATACGAGGCATGTGAGGGTACTGAGCCACAGAAGGTGAGCCCAGAAACTGAAAGCCGCAAGAAACTCAAACAATCTATCAAAACCAAGAAGGTTAACAGCTTGATGATGGTGTTACTTGTAGCATTCACAACGCTATCTTGCGGACTTGCGACACCCCGGGAACATTTTAAAACAACACGACTTACTGATAACCAACCAGTCTACTTTGACCTTATTGGTAATATTCAACTTATACATGATGAATGGAAGCTATTGGTATACTATAACTTGACTACATTCTGGCAAAGTACAGGAAAAGTGGATAAATTCGTCAATCATTTGAGTCAGATATGCGACACGATGCCTAACGAGTTATGTCACCCTACAATACAACAACTAAAGTTTGAAATGAACCAACTGAACGAATATAACAAATTGTTACTGTCTCAACATCAGCAAAGAAGGCGTCGCGGCTACGTCAATGGCGTAGGAAACATCGCACGAGCTCTTTTTGGTGTCCTTGATAGCGATTTTGCCGAAAAATACACTCAAGACATACAAAAAATCAAAACAAACGAGCAATATTTATTACAATTGATAAGAAACCAAACGCTCATTATAGAGGCAGAAAACAATATAAGAAGGAAAAATGAAGACTTTGTAAAAATGCAATTGCAAACAATTCAGCAATTCATGAACGAAGCGAAAAATAATACTGCAGTGCTAGAAAACAGATTTCAAGTTATGAAAACAATGAATGACGTAAACGCTGGAGCGTTAACGGCCAGCTTACTGCTTTCCGTATTGAGAAGAAATCAACAAATGCTCCTAGATGCATTGACAGATGTTTACAGAGGAAATCTCGATATGAAATTATTCACACCGGAGCAACTTTCGGAGCAACTCAATTACATTGCCGGCATCATATCCAAAAGATTAACATTACCCATTAAAGACAGCAATGGAGTGAACATACAAAACATTTACAAAATTATTTACGTCAAAGCCCGGCTCACCGAAAAATACCTACTATTCGAACTGCATATCCCATTACTAAGTGATGACGAATATACATTATATCGCAATATACCTATACCTAGACAGTACATGCACAACCAATGTCAGGTGATAGCGATAACAACAAACTATATTGGAGTGAACTTTGTAAAAAATACCTACATACAGATAGAAGAGGCGGATCTTCATCAATGTACATCTGTGACGGCGGACAACTATATTTGCCACGCCTATACACCCATACACAATTTGCATGGAGCCACAGCATCATGTGAAGCTAAAATGCTGACTCAAAATGTAAACATAACTTGTGATTGGGTACTACAAGAATGCTCTGACCAATGGGTAAAATTACAGAGACCAAACATATGGCTGTATAATTGTATCAATGAGTGTGCCACCCGTATAGTATGCGAGAATCAAATTGCAACTACAATCATAACAAAGGCGGGCCTCCTTACCTTAGGTCAGGATTGTGTAATACAACACAACGACGCTACAATATACTCACACAACGTTTTTAGTAGCAAAGCAAATATTGCAATTACCTTGGAAGTACCTACTATTGAGTCACCAAATGATATGTGGAAAACGTATAAAAATACAAGTATTGTATTAAACCAACTTGACTTATCCGAAGAGCATAAGTTATTAGATAGAGCAATAACTACTCAAAAGGCACAAGAAACCTTACCTAACACATTGAGTATCCACGACATCGGCAATTACACAATAAGTACTTTGCTGGTGGGAGGAATTGTCGTCGCAATCATAGTCTGGCGAATAAGAAGATACCTTTCCGCGTCAGAGAAGAGAAACATACCCAAACCCGTGGAAATTTTGAAATCTCGTGCGAAAGAAAATATAGAACTAGAGGAGATTGCTACCTACGCAAGGATAAGAGATGTACGCGCGAAGAACATTCCTCAGCACCAACCGGCAGCAACAAGATTTAAAATATAAGTCCCGGCTTCGCACGCGACTATAATTTGAGATTTAAACTATCCTATCTCTCAAGTTGGATCGAACTGCACATGGTGTGCGAATTTTATTATAATCGGTTAAGTGGTTTAGGAGTCCATTGAGGACAAACATTGTGACACGAGATTTATATATATTAAGATATTAATTTTATATTATGAAACTTTACTTTTGCTTATACCGTGTTTATTGCTTTTGTTTTTATAATGTAACTTTTTATTATACCTATGTAACTTGTAACGCGAGTTTGGTGATCTGAGATCTTTCCCTCGGGAGCATGTACGAGCCAATAATGCTCATACAGCGAATTGCGGTTATGCGTTCGTAAACAATTAACTTTAGTCGTTTCTTAACCTCCGTCACGCGCTAATGTGTCAATATAAACAAACTTAGTATAAAATACGTAAAGGGCGACTCAGACCACTAATCATACGCGTAGACAGAACCTTATAACTAATAAAACTCTTGAACGAAATAGTGTTGACAGTGTGAATTATTTACTACTCCAACAACTACCTACAACCGGGGAAACGCCAACGACGGGAACCCCAACACCGATGATCAAAGATAATTCAGTATCCCGTTGTTTAACTTTGCCAGTCTCTGTGTTTATGATCTTCCATACTGTTTTAATTTTATTGCAAGATTTTTATATTTGACTACTGAGAAGTTTTGATTTAGCTAATATACATACTTTTTAAATAACTTTGAGTACTTTTTGACAAAGTCATGAAATGCTTGACTAGCAATAAGTGATTTCTCATAATACAATTTATAAAGCATATCCCTACTTTTTCTGATGCCTTTGGTAGCCCATTGATTAAAGTTACGTTTATTACAAGCATAGATTTAATACCTAAAGATGGAACCTTGTTTGTATTTCAATAGTAAGAGTGAAATAACAAGATGTAATTTATTGGTGAAAAAGAAGGATCAAGCATGTATCTTTTGTCTCCGTCACCGTGGCCGGTTTTTGTTGTTTGTCAAGCTGTCAAAATACATTGTTTGGCAAACTTGGTTTTTGCATTCAGATTTAATTCAAGTATATCTGAGTGTTTTTAGATATTATAAAAATGTGAGTGTATTCAGAGACAGAGACTCCTTGGACTAAGTGTATGGGCGATGGTGGGTTGTAGTGTTATAGGCTGTAAAAGCCGCAGTGAGAAATTAAATTACCGGAATAACCTTTCACTCGTTAGTAGTCATAAATTTCATCCATTTATAGATAATATACAATTTGGTGATAAATAAGGTGATCATGTAAGAAATAGAATGGCCTTGGCATAAGAAATTCAGATTATTTATGTTTTTTTTTTTTTTTTTGCATAATTACTAATACCTTATGTGTTGCTATGGTTTGAATTACATTCACCCAACTATGGATCAGGGTGACACTAACATTTACATGTCTTTTTCGCATTTTAGATTTCCCTTGAATCCTGATATAAGATCGAAATGGATTAATGCCACTGGAAAGACGAATTGGCAACCAAATAAATATTCTAAAATGTGTTCAGTACACTTTGGCAATGAGTCGTTTATATATAAAAAGAAATTTGTATTATTGGATGCAAATTCGGTTTCAATAAAACACATACATGTAAGTATTGTTTTATTATTAATAATATACTTATTTAAACTGTTGCTTTACAATAACAGCATATACTATCATATGAATTCATAACATCATTGGTGATATGTGGTTGTCATTGTTGACATTATCCATCAGCTGATGTAATAAAAATTTGTATATTTTCCATAACGTAGGATAGTAAAAGACCTACAAAGCCTACTTTGGGTATGGAATTTCTTACGGAAATATCACATGTTAGAAAGAGAAAGTATATTTAGGTTCGGTCAGCACTATTGGCAGATGTTGTTTTCTCCAGTGTCACTGTCAAAAATCACGCTAACTTATATTTGCTATATCGTCAGTGAATCCTGTATATTTTATAAAGTTTTAAAATGTATAAGCAATGCCTACGTGTTGTGTTGGTGACTGCGATGTTTCTTATAAAAATAATCAAGAAAAACATACATTTCACAGGTAAATTGTCATCAACGGCATATATTTTCATGGCTATATTTTTGAAAAAATATCTTTAGAAAATTTATTTGGAAAACCAAATCCTATCAAGGAAATAGTGAATTTTCTCAATAGTAAAAAACAATGGCCATAATAACAATATTGAGTACGTTGGTCTAATATAAATTTTCATTTCATGTACACAATATAGTGACTTGTCAGTGTCGACTATTGCGTCGATGAAATTTTAGAACAAAAAGTTCCGATATCAGAATTTATTTAAAGTTTTGATGTACCAACTATCTCTGCACATTGATTATTATTCCAAAATTTTACCTATTACTATCGACACAGAAGATAAAACCAAAACGTTTCTGTCTCTTAGTCGCTGTGTCTGCCCGAACGCTTATAACATTTAAGAAGCTAAGCGTAGCATTAGTAGCCCAGGTTACGTAATAAATATATTTCATCACGCTATTACAGTAGTCCCCAAATGCTTGGTTCGAATCCGGACCGCCAACCTACTTTGTGCGGACCTTGGTTGATAATAATGATCTAACGACTGCGCTACTAACATAAATTTTAAAAACAGTCCCCGAACGAAACTAGTTTGTGATTCCTGCGCTATCACCTTTAGGCGGTGAGCACTGAGCCTATATGTGATAGCCTAATTAATATGTTTTTGACATATTTTTAGTACAAATTCAAGACAATTTCAGAATTTTATGATATATTTTTTTAAACTAAAAGATTTCCTTTTTTTTTTTTATTGTGTGGAGAATTGCACTCGCATACCGCTCTGACACGGGGAGACAGAGCGGTTATGTGGGACTTGAACCCACTAAAACTCCACAGTATACCTCCTCAGTTGCTTGAGGGCGGGACGCGGGAACGCTCTCGCACACAACCGCGAATCCGCCCGCAGCCGTCCGTTGCCGGACTCCCTCACGGGGTTGGGTATTGCACCCCCCCGCTACGGCACACCAGACTAATGTAATGGCGTGCCGTAACCACCTCGGAGACCATGTGCAATGGGCGCCAGACGACCCCGTGTCTGGACACCCAAGGTCCCCTGCGACAGGTCAGGTCTGTGGCTCCGCCGCCTGCCACTACGGCCGCAGAGGATAGAGAGAGCGGCGCCTCGCAATACCGGCACTCCTCTTCCCCTGCGGCCCCACCGCGTCCGCCATCCAACGGTGGCGGCCCCGTCAAGGCCGCGGCTGGTAGGGAGAGCGGCGCATCGACATACCGGCACTCCTCTCCCACCGCGGCCCCCATCCCTCAGCTGCGGTGCCACCCATACGACACCGCAGCCCACCTCAGTTGCGAAACCCCCCATAAGGCGACCTACGCCGGCGCCGCTCCAACAAGGGCTTGAAGGCAAAGGCCTGAGGAGCGGCCCTCCTCGGGTTCCGTTAGCTTCACCGTGGGTGACCAAGCCACGGCTACTAGAGCCCCCCCACCACGACAAGGTGGAACCCCTGGGGGGGATACTAAAAGGTTTCCTGTCGATGCTAAGGAAAAAGAAAAATGGATGAGACTAATTGATAAAGAAAAGTATAAAGGATAAAGATGAATAAACAAAAAGAAGAATTAAGAAAAGATAATAGGATATACCTTCTTTTTTCGGGGGGAAACCTTCAAAAACGCGCCCGGCCTTTATGGATAAGACCGGGGTGCGGGGTGTCTTACCTCACTAAAACCACCTCGGCGGTCACCATCAGCATATGGAGGGAGGCACTTAATAGACCAGCTATGCAGTGCCTATTAAGACACATTCCGAGAGACTGTACAGGGGTCTCTCCTAAGCCTCGCTGTGCACGATAGCACGTGACCACTATGTCACCGTCTTATCTGGGATCACGATGGGTAAACAGAGTCCCCTCTCTAAGCATCTGTGACCCCAAAGGGCCGCCTGTCTTAAATCATACATGCGGGGTTTCGGCTGTTAGGCGCCAAGGCGGTTGCCTCCTAGACGGTTTCTTCTCCGAGAGGGAGCGGACCTCTCACAATCCCGCTCGGCGGCCTTTTCCTGGACGACAACAGTCTCACAAAAGAAAGCCATTCCTCTCCAGTTTACTTTATCTGCCAGCGTGGCCCTCACTACTGCCGGCAGAGACAGGCCTTGCCCGATACTGGCTTTAGTACCCGCCGCTCAGCGGTCTAGGCAGGGCACACCTCAAGCGTGTGCTGCGCTGAGTCCTTACCACCTTCGCAATGGTATTAGGATAGGTAGGTAAAAATCATTCAGTCAATCATCATCCCAATCAGTCATATTCTATACACTGCTCAGGGTCCTTAAAAGCTGCTTTCTTTACAAAGTACCTATTACCAATGAATTTATAGTTATAATGTAAGCGCATGAAATGTTTTTATTATAATAATGTAATTAATTAATTAAGTGCATTAAATAATACCTACCCTTGTGATTTTTGTTTTATTATCATAATTTGATTGAAAATATTTTCATTTTGTATACCAATTCTTTACTTCTGAAATATTATTTATCGTTAATTGATATGTGTCAATAATTATGTCCACGTTGTACATTACTATTGCACGCACACATTGACAATTCAAAATCGGTAGCACTTTTTTGAGCTCTATGTCCTTCTATGGGGTACCAAAATTATTCTAATTCTATGATATATTCAGAGAATTAAATGGCTCTGTCTAATATGGACAGCGCGATGAGTAGCCAGTACCCATATTCACTTCCGATAAATCAGTTATGGTACGCAAGATTCACTAAAAAGTAAGAAATAAAATATTTTTTAACAAAAAAAGAACCGACTCCAAAAATCTTTCTGTTAAGTAAAAATTCACTAAAAAGTAAAGAATTATTGTATTATTTACTTACTTCAATTTACATACAAATATATATAGAGAATTCTGAATAAAATCAATTTATTAGGACAATAATATACATGTATTATTATTTTTGGAGTCGGTGCCAGCAAAGGATAACAAACGTGTAAGTACATTCATGAAGTAGCGCATTACGTAACTAAGCTGCCGCTTTAGAATTTTAAAGTAATATCTACTGTATTCAGATTTTTAAATGTTGTCTAGAATTTATTAAACTTATACCTTCTATATGTATAAACTACAGGCCTTATACAGAGCGGGCGCGAGCATTGATCACCTCGCTAGCTGCTACGGGTTGGCGATTTCAGACACGTCACGATATTTTCCTTTACCGTTTGTCTGTGATGTCTAGAGTTAATAACATTGAAAAGGCAAATTGGTGCCAGGCCTACATGCCAGGTTAGAATCCACAACCTGTGGCTCAAGAAGCGGGTTCGTTTAATCATTCGTCCACCAGAACATTATAATAATATTAAAATTAATAAATCATGAACCTCTGAATTTGGAGTGTGTATTAGATACTGTAGGTAACAGTTCCTACGCACTTACGTACGACGTAGACTTCATAGCATTCAGTGGACTAGCGTAGATATGTTTACGTGTTACCAGCCGGATGCGCTGTCTAACATCGAGTTGTTGATCCCTCTGCTGGTGGGCGAGCCGAGCGACCACAGCGAGCAGAGCGTACCGGGCGAGCGGCACGAGCGCGCCACACCGGCGCACCAGAGCGACCAGCCCTTCAGCGGCATCCCTGCGGACGCTTTCACTCTGGACAACGATATCCTCGCTCCGGACGCGCCGGATGCCCCGGACGCGTGGTCTGTGCATCCCTGCTTTAGACAGTTATTGTGTTCATTTGTAAATATAAGGTCCTAATTTATTAGGTAATTTCCTTTTAAGGGGTTGATGTGTAAGTCATAAGTATTCAAATGCACAAGGAAATAAATTGCCAAAGTACCTACACTTTAAATTAATAATAATAAAAAATTATAATGTTTGATTACTGCTCTTTACTGATTATGCTGTCCCCGAGCCGCCGGAGGGAACTACCGCGACATGCCCCCCCGCAAGCCCGCACGCCCCGCCGCCACCCCGTCTCCTCGTCGCGTCAGCTGTTACTACCTACTTCTCTCATCGTGTGGTTGCTGAACAACTTATTGTCAGAGTTTAAACCACCCGTAGGTCACTGACATGGCTTTACACACCGAGCCGCGCGTAGGTAAATTACCTGAAATGCGCGCCGCGCGCCCCGCCGCCCCGCCACAGTATTTTACTACTGAGTACCTACTTATGCACGGCCTTTTCCCGCGTTACAGCCAAGTGACCCAAGTGACCCGGGGCTCTAGAGCTAGAAACTACATTACTAGGAAAGGCCACGAAAAAATTCAGAAAACTTACAGACAATGACGTTGCAACTTTTCTTTACGATACCTTCTCGAATAAAAAAAATGCAAATGTAAAAATTTTACACGAAAGCACCTGTATTTCTAAATTCCCATCACACTCAACCAGGCTTTGGATTAGACTGACAAATAATTTTAACGATTAGGTACTAGAAAGTTGTCAATGATCAATTATTACGTTTAATTGATAGTATGCACTACGTAGGTATTAGCTTGCATTAATGTTATGGTTATAACAATAACTTGGCGTGTTTAACAGTTTGAATCATAAATACATAAGTACAACATACATAGCATCGCGCCCGTATTCCCCGAAGGGGTAGGCAGAGGTGTACACATTGGTGCACTCACATTTCACCAATGCTGTTATTAAGTCCCATGTGAGCCTATTGCCATCTACCGGGAACAATTCTAAGCTGCAAGAATTTTCTAATAGAAAAACCCAATAACACTGCTCGACCTGGGAATCGAACCCGAGACCTCAGCAGTCGCGCTTGGGGCCACTAGATCAACGAGGCAGTTTAAGTACAACTATTTTAATTTATTTGTTACCTACTTACCAATAAATTAAATTAAGTATTCACAAAAATTTTGAAAAAACCCTTGTCCTTGAGATCACTTCACTTACGTATTTACTCGAATGTACCTCTCTACGAGAGACTTATTTAAACAAACTCAGTAATAACAACACTGTTTGGTTGATGACTTTAATGGGAATCACTTAGGTATTTTACAACTGTTACGAGATTATTATTTAGATATCACAAAATAGATCTGTTGCAACATACTGATTGTTCACCATATTCATCATTTATGTAATCTCCAAATATCGCAATTATTAGATTTTTGAACCTACGATTTTTTATCGATTGTACAAAAGCGTCGCGGTCATTCCGCTGCAACGTCACCCGTCACCGAACTATCGTACATCACCGCACCGCACCATGCAGCAGACTGAAATTACGAAGTAGGTACGGAAGTATTTTTGAACTACTCGGTAGGCATCGTCTTTCTTATGCTTTGTTTATCGCCGACAGAACAAGCCGATATTCTTTGATGGTATCCGACACAAGCGAAATTAAATACTAATTTTAGTAGGTACGTGACCGTTAAAGAAGCCGACGGTGACAGTTCGCACACATACTTCCCGGAAGGAAGAAAGAGTAAGCGTGTCGTCGATTAATACGAAAGGAAGAGATAGCACAACAGACGCTGACGCCGCCGCCACTCCCCGCCGCCCGCCGCCCGCCGCTCGCCACCGCAGCCCGCTGCGAGTGATTGTATGCCTACAAAGTAATTCAGTCGGCGCCGGCGCGTTTGATGATCCGATGACGACAAAGCGTTGCAGCACGGCGCTTTTGTACAATCGAAAAATTCGTATGTTCAAAAATCTAATAATTGCGCTATTTGGAGAATACTTCTGTGATGATTATAGGGCTCTGCTACGTCACTACGAGCTTAGTGGAAAACAACAAGTACGCCGCAACAGATCTAAGTAGATACCTACCTAAGTGATTCCGTTTTAAAGTCTCCAACCAAACAGTGTTGTTGATACTGATTTCGTGTAAATAAGTGTCTCGTAAAGCAGTAACTTCAAGTGAATACGTAAGTGATGTGATCTCAAGGACAAGAGTTATTTACAAATGTTTGTCAAATCTTATTCTAATTTATTGGTAGGTAAGTAATTAAGTATCAATTAATGTTCACCGGTTACTACTCACGTGCATTTTTCGGGATTGCCCGACTAGTTTCGAACTCGAACGGAGCCCTTAGTCATGAGCTGAACCCGCCGCGATGTCGCGAGTCAAACTTAACGTAACCGGTGAACATTAATTGATATGAATATGTCTCACGAAAGTTTTTATACAAAAAAAAAAGTAATTAAGTATTCAATTAATTAAAGTCGTTGTAGGTACTTATGTGTGGTTCAAACTTTTAAACATGCCAAGTTTCTGTAATGACCTTTGTACATTATTGCAAGCCTATGCCTACGTAGTACCTACATGCTATCAATTTAACGTAATTATTGACCATAGCATTACACTAATTTGTCAGTCCAAAGCCCGGTTTATGCGTGATGGGAATTTCGAATCACAGATGTTTTCGTGTAAAATTATAACATTTAATGATCCTGCAACTTTTTTATTAGTTAAGTTGTCATAAAGGATAGGTATACAACGTCACTATCTGTAGGTTTTCTGAATTTTGTCGTAGCCTTCTTTTACCTAGTAATTACCTACGGTCATGTGCCCCGGCTGCCCGGTGCGTTGGCTGTTAGCGCGGGAAAAGGTCGTGCCAACTAAGTAGGTAGTGATAGCCTAGATGTATGACCGTTGGATTGAGTCAAAGGTCGCAGTTGTAGTTCGAATCAACGACCACTACCACTATCTTTTCGAAGTCATGTGCGTATTATAAACTCATTATCACTTGCTTTTAACGGTGAAGGAAAACATATGAGGAAATCAGCACACCTGAGAGATGTTCTCGATGGTGTGTAAAGCCATGTCAGTAACCTACGGGTGGTTTTAACTCTGAGACTAGGTTGTTCAGCAACCACACGATGAGAGAAGTAGGTAGTAACAGCTGACGCGACGAGGAGACGGGGCGGCGGCGGGGCGTGCGGGCTTGCGGGGGGGCATGTCGCGGTAGTTCCCTCCGGCGGCTCGGGGACAGCATAATCAGTAAAGAGCAGTAATCAAACATTATAATTTTTTATTATTATTAATTTAAAGTGTAGGTACTTTGGCAATTTATTTCCTTGTGCATTTGAATACTTATGACTTACACATCAACCCCTTAAAA
Organism: Xylocampa areola; assembly: GCA_935421205.1. Classification (NCBI taxonomy): domain Eukaryota; kingdom Metazoa; phylum Arthropoda; class Insecta; order Lepidoptera; family Noctuidae; genus Xylocampa; species Xylocampa areola. The sequence goes on along the minus strand of OW285225.1, from coordinate 174,573 downwards.
GGAAATTACCTAATAAATTAGGACCTTATAGATACAATTAGGTATTGTTACATTATCGTAATACTAATGATGACCTTTAAATATACTTTGCAAATTGTAGGAAACTTCCTAAATATTTTTAGTTTGGCTGGCACTGACTCCAAAAATAATAATAATTGTATATTATTGTCCTAATAAATAATATTCTAAATTTAAAAACTATTTGTATGTAAATTTAAGTAAGTAAATAATGCAATTATTTATTTACTTTTTAGTTCATTTTTACTTAGCAGAAAGATTTTTGGAGTCGGTTCTTTTTTTTTTGTTAAAAAATATTTTATTATATATTAAGACTGTCTCATTACGTCATGAAGCAATTATAAAGAGGAGATAGTCTAAGGGACTTTTCTAATGAAACAGTGCGTGACGATTTGCGGGGTGAGGGGGCCAGGGGAGCCGTGAAGCGACGCCCACTTCTTCATTCTTCACCTAGCGGTGAATAGGGAAATCTGAGTCACAATATACTTCATTCTTACGTAATTCAGCTAAATTACGCTAGATGTCTCTAGTGTCTCTACACTTTAGATACACGTTATTATTTGTTATATTTTTGTCGTGATTGTATTCAAGTGCATTCAAAAAAGTGAATAAAATGAAATATCATTATCATAACTTCGTAATGAAAATTAGATTTTGATCACGACTCGGTCTATTAAAGGATTGCCTTGTAGCCTACTCTAATACATTATTATATTATTTATACAAAACACTAAACAATAATACATATCTATATTTATTATAAATATTTACAAAATTAAATAAACATACATACAAACATTCCACAAACATATCAATATATTTACACTGCATAATTTAATACTTGTTGTGCATTGGAAACGTACCACGTCGCGTCATAGCCGCCGCCCGGAACCCGTTTCTATTGTTTTAACTAATACACGATACGCGTGCGCAGATCGTATGGTTCAGTTTGCCAGTCGGTTTGCTAACCTTTGCCGCGAAGCCCGTGTCGGCCGCTTACCTAACGCTCACTGCAATACATCGCGTATCAACCGTTTACTTCCTACTGACTTTATTGCTATTGCTTAGATCTTGCTACTCCTTCTTCTATTCTGTGGTTTATCACTTCTACTGTGTGTGACTTCTTCTGTGCTTGTGAATAAATAAAAACTGTCTCGTGTTTACGTGTTGGACTTATTTATTGTTGGACCATATCCACCACCTATTATCACACACGCCCGCAGCCATAACTGGTGACCCCGACAAGGACACAGGATCGATATTCAAGGTACCGAAATGAGCGACAGCAGTGACTCAGTGAAAACTGTTGGTTCGAGAAGCGGCGGCCATGTTACTACGCGGCGGACTCACAGAGTGCGCGTTTCCACTGAACGCGATAACAAAGAGTTGCGCAATTTAAAAATAAAAGTTCCTTCATATTCACCAGAGGATCCGGAACTGTGGTTTGCTCTTTTAGAAGATCAGTTTGAAAGCCACAATATTAATGATGACTCCATAAAATTTACAAACGTCACCAATAATTTAGACTTGCTATATGCAAAAGGCCGTAAAGGATATAATTATCAATCCTCCGTCAAAGAACCGCTATGACAAAATTAAATCAGAACTGATCAAGCGGCTCTCGGCTTCTCATGAAAAGAAAGTAAAACAGTTGCTGACTCACGAAGAACTTGGAGACAGAAAGCCTTCTCAGTTTTTGCGGCATCTTCAGGACTTAGCTGGACCTTCCGTTCCCGAAGACTTTCTGAAGTCGATATGGAGCAATAGACTTCCTCAAAATATCCAGACCGTGCTAGCATCCCAGACTACACATTCCCTGGAACAGCTTGCGGATCTGGCAGATCGCATACAGGAGCTAACTTTACCCTGCAATGTTGCTGCTACGTCTTCCAGTAGGCCACATACGTCCAACCAGTCTAATGAAATCGCAGAGCTGAAGAAGATGGTGCAGCATCTTACCAAGAAGCTGGAGGAGCATACTCGTTTATCATGCTGCTCCACCGATCGTTCGAGGCAACGTGATCGTCAACGTTCATCGTCGCGGGAGAGGAACCGATCTAGCTCCAGCTATCGGAAATATCCCGTCTGTTGGTATCATGCTAAGTTCGGGGCACAGGCTCGCAAGTGCCTGAAGCCTTGTGACTACACCAAGTCGGGAAACTCCGCGGGCAGTCAGTAGCGGCGACAAACGATTGCCCATCCTCTACGGGTCGCCTCTTCGTCACCGATCGCAGCTCGAACACCCAGTTCCTGGTGTACACTGGTAGTGACCTATGCGTCTACCCTCGTTCTGCACTTCGGGATCGTCGGGCCAAGACAGATTTTCAACTCAGTGCAGCCAATGGGTCGGTTATCGACACTTACGGCTTTATCGAGCTTAATTTAAACTTAGGCTTAAGGCGTAATTTTGTTTGGCGGTTCATTGTGGCTAATGTAACTAAACCCATAATAGGTGTTGATTTCCTTAGCTTTTATAATTTAATTGTAGATTGCCGTAATCAACGCCTTATTGACAGCACCACAACTTTGTCATCCATTGCTTCTCTTGCTAAAGCTGATAATTTATTTTCTGTTAAGGTTTCAACGGGCGACACGCGCTATCACGACATCTTAAGTAAGTTTCCGGAGATTACACGCCCTTCAGGCACAATGGTCATTCCAAAGCACAACACAGTACACCACATCAGGACCACACCAGGTCCCCCAGTCGCATGTACACCCCGTAGACTCGCACCCGATAAGCTCAAAATCGCTAAGCGAGAATTTGAGCTCATGCTGAGCAATGGCACAGCGCGTCCTTCTGAAAGCCCCTGGGCTTCAGCGTTACAATACATCTCGCACCTAAGAAGGATAACTGCTGGCGACCTTGTGGCGATTATCGTATGCTTAATGCACGGACCATCCCGGACCGTTATCCTATTAGGCACATCCACGATTTTGCGCAATCTATTGCTGGTTGCAAGGTTTTCTCCACCATTGACCTCGTAAAGGCCTATAACCATATACCGGTTTTTGAGGCCGATATTCAGAAAACTGCCATCACAACACCCTTTGGCCTGTATGAATTCCCTTTTATGACCTTTGGTCTGAGAAATGCAGGCCAAACATTTCAAAGATTTGTTGACGAGATGACGCGAGGTCTCGATTTCACTTATATGACACTTGACGACTATTTGGTGTTCTCAAAGACCGAGGCCGAACATGAGGCCCACCTTGAGCAGCTTTTCAATCGCATGAAAGAATACGGCGTTCTTGTCAATACGTCTAAATGCACTTTCGGCGCGAGCGAGGTAACGTTTTTAGGTTACCATATCTCCGCATCCGGCACCAAACCTTTGGAATCCAAAGTGCAGGCCATAAAAGATTTCCCCGCAACTAAGACTATTAGGCAACTTAGGCGATTTTTAGGCATGCTTAACTTTTATCGGCGATTTTTGCCTCATTCCGCTATTATTCAAGCTCCTTTAAATGCCATGCTTTCTGGTTCCGTTAAAGCATCTCAGCCTATCGAGCTGTCTGGTGATACATTGCTGGCTTTTGATAAATGCAAGGAGAGCCTATCTAATGCTGCATTACTCGCACACCCCGACTGTCAGGCCAAACTCGCTCTTGTAACAGACGCATCTGATTTCGCAATGGGTGCAGTTGTGCAGCAATTGAAAGACGACGTGTGGCAACCATTAGCGTTCTTCTCACGGAAGTTGAGTCCTTCTCAACAGAAATACTCACCCTATGACCGCGAACTCCTAGCAATATACGAAAGCATAAAATACTATCGTCATATGCTAGAAGCCCGGCATTTCGTGGTATATACCGACCATAAGCCGCTCAGTTATGCTTTTAACGAAAGAAAAGCTAACTGTTCGCCTAGGCAGTACCGTCACCTCGACTACATCTCGCAGTTCACGACTGACATTAGACACATATCGGGAAAAGATAACGTCGTTGCTGATCCCCTGTCACGTGTCGATGAACTGCAGATGCCAGTCGATTTAGACGAGCTGGCTTCAGCACAAGCTTCTGACTCTGAGCTGACACAACTTCTGGGGGAAGAATCTTCACTTCGCCTTAGAAAGTTGAGGATCCCTAACTCACGAACAGAACTCTATTGTGACGTCAGCACCCCTTCACCTAGGCCCTTTGTACCAAAACCATTGAGGAGACGACTCTTTGACAGTCTCCATAGTCTCAGCCACCCAGGCGCTAACGCAACGGCTAAGTTAGTCGCCGAGCGATTTGTTTGGCCTGGAGTGCGCAAAGACTGTCGAGAGTGGTCTCGTCAATGCTTGGCATGTCAACGCGCCAAGGTCAATCGCCACGTGTCATCCCCATTGGGCACGTTCGATCTTCCTCGCGCGCGATTTGCCTTCATTCACGTGGACATTGTCGGCCCCTTGCCTATCTCCCAAGGCTATCGCTACTGTTTCACAGTGGTGGATCGTTTCACTCGCTGGCCAGAGGTCACACCTATGGTGGATATGACTGCTGAAACGGTTGGGAAGGCATTAATATCGTGGATATCCAGGTTTGGATGTCCAACGGATATTGTCACCGATCGCGGTCGACAGTTTGAATCGTCACTTTTCCAGTACCTTGGAAAAATGATTGGATTCAAACATCGCAAGACAACCGCGTATCACCCAGCTTGTAACGGGCTAGTGGAACGATTCCACCGTCAGTTGAAAGCAGCCATAATGTGCCACGCTGATTGCAATTGGGTCGACACGATACCTTTGGTGCTGCTGGGCATTCGAAGTTCATTTAAAGATGATCTTCAGGCGTCATCTGCTGAATTGGTTTACGGTGAGCCGTTGCGCTTACCTGGAGATTTTTTCCAGGCCGCTCCAACTCACTCCACCGATATATCGGATTTTACCACTCGCCTTCATAAATTCGCATCAAGACTTCAACCGGCACCAGCTGCACGTCACAATAGGGACAAAATATTTGTTTATAAGGACCTAACAACGTCCAGTCACGTATTTTTAAGGGACGATGCCTTGCGTGGCGCCTTACAGCCACCTTACACTGGCCCCTATGAAGTACTTGAACGAGGTGACAAGACCTTTAAAATACAGGTCAAAGGGAAACGTGTCACAGTATCCATAGATCGCCTCAAACCGGCCTATGTGCTTGTCGACCCATCTCCCAATCCTACATCCATTACCACTCCTACTCCTACTTCTCGCCCTAATCCAAATTCCTTACCCGATCCTGTCCCAGCTCAGGATAACGTCATAAGGACGCGTTCAGGCCGCACAGTTCGTTTTCCCGATTATTATCGCCCGTAGTGACGGTCTCTGGGGGGGAGTACTGTAGCCTACTCTAATACATTATTATATTATTTATACAAAACACTAAACAATAATACATATCTATATTTATTATAAATATTTACAAAATTAAATAAACATACATACAAACATTCCACAAACATATCAATATATTTACACTGCATAATTTAATACTTGTTGTGCATTGGAAACGTACCACGTCGCGTCATAGCCGCCGCCCGGAACCCGTTTCTATTGTTTTAACTAATACACGATACGCGTGCGCAGATCGTATGGTTCAGTTTGCCAGTCGGTTTGCTAACCTTTGCCGCGAAGCCCGTGTCGGCCGCTTACCTAACGCTCACTGCAATACATCGCGTATCAACCGTTTACTTCCTACTGACTTTATTGCTATTGCTTAGATCTTGCTACTCCTTCTTCTATTCTGTGGTTTATCACTTCTACTGTGTGTGACTTCTTCTGTGCTTGTGAATAAATAAAAACTGTCTCGTGTTTACGTGTTGGACTTATGTATTGTTGGACCATATCCACCACCTATTATCACACACGCCCGCAGCCATAGCCTTTTCTGCACTGTAGATGGCGGTTATTGAATATTCTATCATATGACAATTAGAAATAATGATAAATCTTAATACGATATTTTTTTGGCAAAATTAGCTTCGTATAGTGTTAAGTCTAGTATATGTTTAATTATCAACTGAAAAGTAATTTTCTATGACATTTTTTGCTATTTATGTGATATAAACGTTTCGACATCTGTCGGCGAGTAGAAAAACTATAGAACTAATATGACGTTTCATAGATTTTTCTGGAACTTACCTAATATATTGCGTCTAAAATTACTTACGAATGAAATGTGATGCCATTCATGGCATCAGAACGTTTATCCGAGTCATTCTTGCAGGATAAAATACAACACTTCTTTATTTCTCCTAATAATATCGCAGGATATTTAACATACTATGGGATCGCGATCGTCGTATGCACAGGATGACTGCTGGCAGACTGAGCATGAGTGGGCGTGGCTTGACCGGGTCACACCCACTTGGATGACATCAGGACTCACTTAAAATCACAGTGCACAGTCGTTTAAGCCATGTCCTTTTTATAATTAGTCCATGCATTACGTGTATCGTTAGTATGTGCCACGATTAATGTTAACTACATCTTTTTTTTAAATATGTTTTTATTTTAGTGACTTCCTTATTTTAACTATCCTTTCTACTCCTAATATCGATATTGATATAAAAGGTTCTTACTTGTATAATTAACTTCAATGGTGCTGAGTGCACCGACTCGGTCTGCCTTTTCCTTAATGAGGGGAAATATTTTTAGCATGACAACATTATAAAAACTATAGCTGTCTCTTGTGCAGCCACGGCATGGCTCTGTCTAGTAGGTATATAGTCTAAGATTACAAGCTTTGACATTTTTAATAGGACATAAAGTGTTCAGAGCTTGGCATATTATATCAAATAGTTTACTATAGTTCGTATCGGGGTTTTTAGAAATAAAATTAGTAGTGTAACAAACCATTAACGTCATCTAGTATTTCTCACATACAACAGTATGTCATGCCTAGAGGATATCAGATACTAGCTATCTCAATCATTAACATTACAGTCATAGTCAGCTAGCGCCGTCTATGAACATCAAGTGTATGAAGCCACAACAGCGCCACCCTGCGAGACGTGTGGGATTTATAAGCAGCGGAACGGCGGAACAAATTGTCATTCACTAGCTAGAGGTTTAGAGTGCGGTAGCCACGCAGCCAGCTCAAACCTAAGTCAGCATAGTTCCTGCTTCGATAGCCTAGCAGTCTTCGGGAACTAGTCAGCTAGGGAGGATTGAAGGGCGATATCCACGCAGTCCTTTCAACTTCTCAATTAGGGTTGCCATAAAAATATTATTGTAAAGTGATAGTTCCAGAGCTATAAATATTGTAATTCAACGGGGCCTTTAATTTCAAACTAGCAACCCTACAGTAGTACATAAATTATTTTCGATTTGCTCTTGTAATGTGTGCAATTTATTTTTTGTCAAGGGCCTTACTTGAAGATTTTTATTTTGAAGTGAACCATTTTTCAATTTAAAAGAAATTAATTGACCCATATGATCAGATCTCACGCCACCAACCAAAGAAAAGTTTTGTACCTCACTATTTGAATAACAATGATCTATACAAGTACTGGAAGTAGCCGTAATCCTAGTAGGCTCATTAGAAATGTTTCAAATGATTTGATTTGAACAACGCTAAAAATATTTCTCGGGCGAATCAGTTAGTAGGTCAATGTTGAAATCCACACCAATAAAAATTAATTTCTTATACCTAAATATTCTATTCAGAATAACTTCCATTGTTACCAAAAACGACGAAAAGTTTGATGAAGGAGGCCTATATACACAAGCAATAATGTGACTTCCTATCTCTCCGCGCATGCTACCTCACATAAGCGATCAACAGACAAACAGGTTACATCTTTCCTTTCTTTAAATTAATAACTATTATTACATAAAATCAAAGTACCCACCCCTACAGCAGACAATCTATGAAACGCACTGGCGATTGAGAAATTATTTACATTGAAACGCATTTTATGTGGTTTCAACCATGTTCCACAAAAACATAAGATATCAATATTGTACCTATCTAATAGGAGGTCTACATCTAACATTTTGCAAGAGAAACAATCCAGGTGTGCGTATGTTGTTTTGATAACTCTACACCATACTGGACAGCTGGAGTTAATCTGATGACGGAGATGCAAGGCAGTCGAGGGAACTCCTCAACGGTTTACAGCACATACCTCGTGTTTGGGCTTACAAGTATTTCATTAATCTTGATGATAACTATAAATCTGGCTGTGTTTTATAGATTATAGCTACCAAAAATAAAAATAAAAATGTCGAGGTGGCTTAGTGGTCAGAACGCCTGGAGTATTTATCTGGGAGGCGCAGGTTCGAATCCTGCTCCCGACCGTATTCTTTTTCCACTTAATATAATAACTTTAGAGTTCGCTAAGCATGCGTTAATGCTTTTCAAAGATTTATCTATAAAAATAAAAATCTTAATAACAAAAAATAATTCCTTCGATATCGGAAACTAAAATATTTAAAAAAATATTCGTTTTCAGAACTGAGTAGTTCAGTAGTAACCAACTCATTTCGACGCCAATTCCATGTTGCATTATTATTTTATTCTGATTATTTCAAGCAGGGCAGGGGGTGATGATGATTCTGATTATTTCAAGCAGGGCAGGGGGTGATGATGATTCTCATTATTTCGTTTTAGTAATTTAATGATCTCCGTAGATTGTTAGTTAGGCGACGACTCAAAATTAGTTGGGGTTTTATTAAAGAAACTAACTAGCTGTGCCCCGCGGTTTCACCCGCGTTAATTTAAGGAAAAACCCTACTAAAATATATTCCACCAGCGCCCTCCCCCCTCATGACCGCCAGCCTTGTATATATATCGCAGATGGATTGTAGAATAAGCTATTTTACAAAACTGCTAGCTGATTTACAAAACAGTACTGTTATGAAAAACAGCTGAACGACGTTTAGCGGTTTTACATAATTACTGAACTATAACACGCAGAATTGAATGAACGTTTTGCGTTTATCATTGCAGCGGGTCAACGATCAGAGATTAAGTAAAACAGTGTGAAATGAACTGTCAGATTGTTGATTTTAGTTCGAAATTTTGTCGCATATGGCTCTGTATGTCTTAACAATAATAACCTAACTTTATCTTGTCCTTACCTTTTTACATTATACATTCATTATTTCAACGAGTCATTATTCATTCATCATCAAACCCTCCGCCATCGATACTCCACGCCGCAACACAATTCGAACCAGTAGTTCCCGAGATTAGCGCGTTCAACCAAACAAACAAACTCTTTAGCTATATAATATAGTAATTTAAATTGTATTAGAAATGTAAATTGAAACAGAACATCTTTAAGTCATATCTTTAATATATTTTCTGATTTCTTAACAAATTAGACAGTGGGGCGGAGTTTCTCCAATTACCTAAAGATATAACACTCGTCGGTTGTTTTGCAATGAAACAACAAATTGGACTACATTTGACGTTAAATGAATGATACAACAGTGTGCGACCTGTGTCGTCGGGTATCGTTTGTAATAGAATGAAATAAAAGCGTATATACAATTAAGATAGTTTATTGTGTGTAGTGGCAGTAGCGGCCGCTCACTTGTGCAGGCCGGCGCGCTTGGCCTCCAGTGTAGTGCACAGTAGCGGCCGCTTACTTGTGCAGGCCGGCGCGCTTGGCCTCCAGTGTAGTGCACAGTAGCGGCCGCTCACTTGTGCAGGCCGGCGCGCTTGGCCTCCAGTGTAGTGCACAGTAGCGGCCGCTCACTTGTGCAGGCCGGCGCGCTTGGCCTCCAGTGTAGTGCACAGTAGCGGCCGCTCACTTGTGCAGGCCGGCGCGCTTGGCCTCCAGTGTAGTGCACAGTAGCGGCCGCTCACTTGTGCAGGCCGGCGCGCTTGGCCTCCAGTGTAGTGCACAGTAGCGGCCGCTCACTTGTGCAGGCCGGCGCGCTTGGCCTCCAGCTCGTATATGAGGAGGCGCCACATCTTCACCACGAACACCTCCGCCTCCTCGTCCAGCACCTGCACGGGGCACACGGGCCGCACGGCACGTTACTTATACATTCAACGTTCTACATAAATGCATTCGACCAATCACTCAAAATATTATAACAATACTCAGTTTTTTTTTAATATATTATATCGGTTTACGTTTGGCAACTTGATGGTATAGTATAGTCCGATTTTTTTGCTGGTAGGACTGTCAGTTTCGAAGAACGATATAACGCTATCTACAAAATACAAACATTTTCGTAGGGTCAACATAAACATTTCTTCATGTTATCAGTCAATTATTAATTAGTGAAGGAATAGGTTTATTTTTCAATTAATAATTAAACTAAGCATAATTTAGTACTCAATAACAGCGAGATGTTCTACGCCTTATTTCAAAGCATATTTTCTTAAAATGGTAGTTGGGAAAATTATATTTTAATGTGTTTTAACAAATTTTATTTCAAGATAAATCTTTGAAAAGCATTAACGCATGCTTAGCGAACTCTAAACTTATTATATTAAATGGAAAAAGAATACGGTCGCGAACAGGATTCGAACCTGCGCCTCCCGGATGAATACTCCAGGCGCTCTGGCGACTAAGCCATCTCGACCTCTGCTCACCACCGCGAATTCTTCTTCCATATTTTAACGTCTTATGGCGACGTTATTGCTATCTATTCAGTCCATATACGTCGTATAGGGACTTAATTGATAGCAATAACGTCGTATAGGGACTGAATTGATAGCAATAACGTCGTAAAGGGACTGGAGTATTTATCCGGGAGGCGCAGATTCGAATCCTGTTCGCGACCGTATTCTTTTTCCATTTAATATAATAAGTTTAGAGTTCGCTAAGCATGCGTTAATGCTTTTCAAAGATTTATCTTGAATTATTAAGGTAATTGCATTCTTTACGACATTGTATTAACTGCAAAGTTAGCCGTGTCTGTTCGGTAATACGTATAGGGACTGAATTGATAGCAATAACGTCGCCATAAGACGTTAAAATATGGAAGAAGAATTCGCGGTGGTGAGCAGAGGTCGAGATGGCTTAGCGGTCAGAGCGCCTGGAGTATTCATCCGGGAGGCGCAGGTTCGAATCCTGTTCGCGACCGTATTCTTTTTCCATTTAATATAATAACTTTAAATTTTCATTTATTGAAATAAATTGATTAGCTGTAAAATCACTAATTTCATATTTCCAACTCACTCATTAATTTTTTCCCCATTCACATCTTTGTATGTTAACCGTACAGCCGATTTCTGACGTGACGTGTGAAGTCGCGATCCTATTAGCAAAAAAATCGGCTTATAAGTATATACACATGCACGTCATTCAAATATATAGTATATTTTTATTGGTGTTACGGCTATATACTGCCTCTATGTGATTCGTTTTTTAACTATGGAGCTATTGAAAAATATATTTCCTAAGAGCGAGGCTTAAACACTATAGTCCATAAAATATAGCTTGATTAGAATGGCAGCTGCCAAACCAATGTGACTAGTGCTGAGAAAAATTCTGATCAAATCGATACCTTTAAATAAAGAAAGTACTGTTCATCAGAATTTAAGGTATCGATATAAGTAAATTAAAAATAAATATATACCTATTCAGTCAATATTTTTTTAATGTATATATTGGTTTTAATTCGGGCAAATAAAATTAAACAATTGGGTGATACGGTCGCAACGCGACAAAACTAATAAAAAAAAACCGTGTCCGCAGCGCGGTTGGTGCAGTGGTCGAGAGACTGACTGCTGCCCTGCGTGTCGCTGGTTCGATTCCCCCCGAAGCAAATATTTGTATAGCCTACAGATAATTTTTAAGGCCGGAGTAGTGGGTGTTCATCATTATAATCAGAATCGCTAAACAGAAAAGAAATTAGCCACGTCAATGCGCTCATTGTTAATCTATATTTAACAAGACGAGGTTTTATTCTTGGAAAGGGAATACTTACTCTTCATGAACACTAACAAGATAAAGAATTTTTTAGTCATTCGAAATGTAAATCGATTAAATAAAAATTCTATAAAAATTGGTCCCATCCCTATCTTTTTTGCAACATGACGTAACCTTGTAAAGACGCCAAAGATAAATAGGTTAATTTTTGGAACTATTTATTATTTTTAGTTTTATATCTGATTTTATTATGTTGATTTACTTGTGGTACACTGTACTTAGAAAAATGTTAACACGCTAGTTACGAATACTTTTTCATGTGTTATTTTACTTAATTCGATATGACGTTACTACAAAGTTCAGTCGCATTAAAGTTGTCACTTTTGTTGACATCTGCCATTCTAATCATGCAATATTTTACGGACTGTAGAATTAGATACTATAAATGTCACCTACGTCAGCTACAACATAAGTACAGTCAGTTCCCTGTATTATTACTTGATCGCCGCGAGTATGGGAAATCCATCACCTGTACCTACCTGAGTCCTAAAGACTAAAAATCGTACGGTCTTAGACAAACCTAACCGAGGGGTTCACAATTTTATTCACTACGATTCCGACAAGTTGTGATCCTTACAAATTCAAATTTCAAATAATTTATTGCACTCATGTGGTAAATTGATGTTCCATACAAAGATTACAGTACCTGACATGAACCCTGTAAGGGCACAGCAATTTATATATAAAAAAAATATTTTTACTTAATTTGTACAAAAGGTCTAAGATTAGTGCAGGCTCGCACACCAGGTGACACAGCACCCTCGTACGGGGTGTGGGGGGGCAAGCCCCGCAAGCCGAGGGGCCTATGTGGCCCCTCCAGCCACTGTTCCATTTCGGGTTGTTACCGCCGCTATTACGATGTGGACCGACCGCGGTCGCGCAAGTCTCCCTCTACTGTGCCGTTAGGATTCGTCGGGGAACATATGATGTTGCGAGCTAACAACCCCATTCGCCCAAACTGAGAGGTCCATATAAATGCGATGGACCGGTGTGGTCACCCTTCAACAAGAGGTCTCAATTACAGTGCGATGCGCGGACAAGTACGGGCGTGTTTGCGCTGCTCATTACGAATATTTTATTCGCGATTTGCGCGGCTCTAGTCGCTGCCCGTGTTACGTAGCTATGACTTCACAACCACTCATAGTGAACGAGCTGTTGGCATTCATCAAACATGCCATCGATTGTATGGACGAGGCCAGCATCTTGCATATCTGCAAGTCCACTTTCAAGGAGAAGAGATAAGCAGTGCTAAGTCGCTGTTGTTCCAAACGCACGGCAAAGTTGACTAGATGTCGTCAAGGCGAAGGGATGCCACAGAGAAGAGTCTCCAGGACATCGTCACCCTGGTGAAGGGGACCGATACGGATGACGTTTCTGATTTCGTAGTGAAGGACGTGCATAAGCTGCCTCCTGTCACAATCGATCACGTGGACGTCACTGGGCTGCTGAAAGATATCGCATTCCTGACAGCGAGCCTAGCAGACGCGCAGTTCAAGCTGGACGTGTCAAATAACAGGCCGGGGGAAGTGCGCGGCGGGGAGTGATGTAGCGCCACACAGCGACCCGCGCGGGCGGGCTCGCGCGGGTCGGTACGTGACCCGCGCGGGTCGGTACGTGACCCGCGCGGGTCGGTACGTGACCCGCGCGGGTCGGTACGTGACCCCCAAACGAGCCGCTAATAAACCTGCTGAGCTGACCAACTGGAGTTTGAGGGTCGTGAAGGTGAATTCGCGCCACAACACAAACTTAAAATCGTTTGTGGTGCGGGTTCCAACCCAACATCTTCAAACCTTCGTCAAAGAGTTGTGTATGGACGTTTTCGCGGCCGGATACGTAAACATTAGTCAGCGCAACACGACGCCGTCACTTCGTGTACACTAGTATAAGTTTATTTTGTAATATTATGTATTAGTTTGTATATTTTATTCTATGGGCCAAGTTGCCTGAAATAAAGGAAATAATAAAAAAAATAGTTTTCAAGTGCGACATTCCTAACCACTACAATTTCCTTTCCCCCACTAATAGCTTAATATAAATGATCATAATTTAACAATGTCCACTAACAATACAATACAATATATAAATTACACATATCTATAAATTTACACTTAAATCTTCATGTTCACAAAATATATTGCGCCTACATAACTAATTATAATATAATATAATATATTTACATGATAATAATAAAGTTACAATATTAAATGGAAAAAGAATACAGTCGTGAACAGGATCCGAACCTGCGCCTCCCGGATAAATACTCTAGGCGCTCTGACCAGGTGCTGTATAGGTACTGAATTGATAGCAATAATGTCGCCATAAGATATGTTAAAATATGGAACAATTCGCGGTGGTGAGCAGAGGTCGAGATAGCTTAGTGGTCAGATCGCCTAGAGTATTTATCCTGGAGGCACAGGTTTTAATCTTGTTCGCGACCATATTCTTTTCCATTTAATATTGTAACTTTAGAGTTCGCTAAGGATGCGTTAATGGTTTTCAAAGCTTTATCTTGAATGATAATAATAAGTTATTGGATGATACAATTGTTATATTTGTTTCCACACAAGTTCATAGTTAGCATATTGTAAGGTCATCACAGTGCAGTGGGATCGCGCATCGCCTAGGTACCTGTGACGTAGCCAATGTCCCGACCTACGTCGCGTACGTCGCGTACGTCGCGTCCGTCGCGTACGTCGCGTACGTCGCGTACGTCGCGTACGTCGCGTACGTCGCGTACGTCGCGTACGTCGCGTACGTCGCGTACGTCGCGTACGTCGCGTACGTCGCGTACGTCGCGTACGTCGCGTACGTCGCGTACGTCGCGTACGTCGCGGACGTCGCGTACGTCGCGTACGCGGTGCAGCCGGGCAGCGCGCGGCCGCACTGCAGACGCGCCATCGCAAGGAGGACAAGGCGCCTGTGCTGTTTACTTCAATTTGTCTATGTGCTAACTACCGACGCTATTCGCTTTTATCTAAAGTTTGAACTTAATAACGCTTGTGCATAAACTATATGTGTAAACTATTTCTTTCCGTGCTGTATTTCTTCTGCTTGTGTGCTTGAACTACATTCTGTGCCTTTCTTACTTCTGTGACTGCTATTTCTGTGTTTGGACTTTAAACCGTGAGTAACTAAGGACAATCTTATTCACTTAATACTCCTACCGACACATATTATAGTGCATACCACAAAACAAGTAATTAAAATTTTTCAGGGAAATTACTATTTTTGACGGAAACATTGAAAAATAATAGATAAGAACGGGGTTTGAACCCGCGACCTTTGATATTCCGTGTCAAGAGATGTCAAGTTCACCCAGGTCCGCACCACTACCGCAGCAAGCGTCAGACTTCATCGTGGAGTCGGCGCCGACGGACACACGACAGTGACTAGATGGCGACGTTCTGCGCGACCGCCACTATGGCCGATGTGGTCGCCGGCCGGAGAATCTTCCGCGTCATCACTGTGTTGTTCATGGAAAAGCGCCCCCCACAGCACCCTATCGTAGCCGATGTTCCGCAGAAGCAGCCCCAGAACCGAACCCTGCAGAGCACCGCACAACATCTCCACAACTCCGCCCATCTCGACCAGGTAGCTCACTGCGACCTCTCTCTCTCTCTCTATCGCTCAGAGAGGCCCCGACCACATGACACAGGCAGGTCGGCACTCGATGGTAAACTAGTGCCCTTCTAATGCAACTCCAAGACAGGGCGTTGCTGCTGAAGCGAGCTGACTCCTTCCGGACAAGGCGAGCTGACTCCTTCCGGACAAGGCGAGCTGACTCCTTCCGGACAAGGCGAGCTGACTCCTCCCGGACAAGGCGAGCTGACTCCTTCCGGACAAGGCGAGCTGACTCCTTCCGGACAAGGCGAGCTGACTCCTTCCGGACAAGGCGAGCTGACTCCTGCCGGACAAGGCGAGCTGACTCCTCCCGGACAAGGCGAGCTGACTCCTTCCGGACAAGGCGAGCTGACTCCTTCCGGACAAGGCGAGCTGACTCCTGCCGGACAAGGCGAGCTGACTCCTTCCGGACAAGGCGAGCTGACTCCTCCCGGACAAGGCGAGCTGACTCCTTCCGGACAAGGCGAGCTGACTCCTTCCGGACAAGGCGAGCTGACTCCTGCCGGACAAGGCGAGCTGACTCCTCCCGGACAAGGCGACCTGACTCCTGCCGGACAAGGCGAGCTGACTCCTTCCGGACAAGGCGAGCTGACTCCTTCCGGACAAGGCGAGCTGACTCCTCCCGGACAAGGCGAGCTGACTCCTCCCGGACAAGGCGACCTGACTCCTGCCGGACAAGGCGAGCTGACTCCTTCCGGACAAGGCGAGCTGACTCCTTCCGGACAAGGCGAGCTGACTCCTGCAGGACAAGGCGAGCTGACTCCTCCCGGACAAGGCGACCTGACTCCTGCCGGACAAGGCGAGCTGACTCCTTCCGGACAAGGCGAGCTGACTCCTGCCGGACAAGGCGAGCTGACTCCTCCCGGACAAGGCGACCTGACTCCTGCCGGACAAGGCGAGCTGACTCCTTCCAGACAAGGCGAGCTAACTCCTTCCGGACAAGGCGAGCTGAGCTGACTCGGATTTCTCAACGCTCAAGCGTCTCGACGCTGTATGTGCGCGGAACTTAAGCAGTTTAACGCGCAGCGCCTCGTACTCCACCCAAACTGGGAGGTTGTCTAGACAACATCTCTAGTTGGCCCTTAGAACTGTATGCCATTTCAAGTGCGGTCAAGTAATAGAGGGAGCTGACTATACTAACACGGATATGTATATAACTATATACGGGGTGGTTTGTTTTAACCGCACATGCAACCCAAAAGTACTCTAAATACTGAAGATAGCAAATTTTACTCAAAGGAAACATTACTTTATTTGTAAAAAGACATAAATCTGCATTCAAATTTTATTTTCGAAAACTCGCTTGCCGCATTCGTATAATTCTACAGCAAGATGGTGCTCCGGCCCACAACAGTAGAAGCACCACTGCCCATGTTAATAACCATTTTAATATCTCGATTAGTACAAACGGCACAATCAGATGGCCTACAACATCGTCTCTTAACCTCGGGTCGCGACCCAAATTTGGGTCGCGGGCCATATCGAGATGGGTTGCGGGACCCGCGGGACCCGCGGGACTGTTTGACACAGCGCGCCGTAATCACTGACCCCTGGCACGGACCGCTCCGGCCATGCGAGGGCCGGCCCGGTATGACGTAGCCAATCACTGACCCCTGGCACGGACCGCTCCGGCCATGCGAGGGCCGGCCCGGTATGACGTAGCCAATCACTGACCCCTGGCACGGACCGCTCCGGCCATGCGAGGGCCGGCCCGGTATGACGTAGCCAATCACTGACCCCTGGCACGGACCGCTCCGGCCATGCGAGGGCCGGCCCGGTATGACGTAGCCAATCACTGACCCCTGGCACGGACCGCTCCGGCCATGCGGGGGCCGGCCCGGTATGACGTAGCCAATCACCGGTAACCTCAGTGTTCTAGCGTACTTGTCAATGAGTGCACTTATTTTTTCACACTATTTTAGCGAACCAAGTTATACTAGATTTGTGTTTGCTGAAATTAATATAATAAAATGTGTATGCAACACGCATTCTTTATTGCGATTAAATAAGGTATGTATAATTTATACGGTTTCTAATACATTTTGTAGGTTAGAAGTAAAATATAAATATTGAGTTCATTTGTGAGTTCATAAGAATTGAAATTTGTTGATTGTCATAATATTTATGCGAATTTTTCAATGGTAAAATAACAGAGAGACTCCAAAATTAACAGATTATTATTATATATTGTTATTTTAAAATTATTTTATTATAAGCAAATTTTGATATTATTTTAAACTTTTTAGTGTAGGTAGTATATTTTGGAAGGCGGTTTTTATTTTTTTTAGAACTGGTCTCGTTAGTTTCAAAATACGATGTCGTTTTAGAGTGTAGGTAGTAGATTTTGGAAGGCGGTTTTTATTTTTTTTAGAACTGGTCTCGTTAATTTCAAAATACGATGTCGTTTTAGAAAAGCATATGCAGCATCAGGAAAGTGACAAACCGGGGCCGAGAAGAAGACGGATGAATTCACTTTTAATTTATTGTACCTAACCAGTAGTTTATGAGAAAATTGCGATGATACATACGCATGTACCTACATACTCAGTCGAAAACTGAACTTAATTTTTTTGAAATCGGTTAAAATTTTATTGGGCTTGCCTTATTTTGAAACCCTAGGCACGCCACTGCCCACTGTGACAGTAGGATAACACCAGAACCTGACGCATGAATAACATTCGGTGTGACATAGCTGCACCCAGGTTATATGATAATAATAATATTTTTTTTTGAATAAAATATCGTAAATAAAAAAAAAATAAAGTACAAAGTTTCACTTAGTCTATATACACATGTGCCTGAACTAGGAGATCCTGTGTCTCAGGCATGAAGAAAAAAGCTAGATGAAAGGAGACCGTATCGGTGGCGGTTACCACCAACAACAGCATTCCCAATGAGGGCTGACGTCAGGCGGGCGGCCGGACATAACACATAGACAACACTTTAGCAGCAGGCCAGATTGGTATATACTGCGCCGACCCCAAATAGATTGGTATAAGGGCAAGGGGGTGATGGTTTTTTTTATGGGTTTTGTCGCTTAGCGGCCGTATCTACATTATATCATATCATTGGGGATGATGATGGTGTTAGATTTGATCCTTATAATTGACTCTATCGATTTTGCCCAAAAAGTATGTTTTTTGTATTTTAGCCGATTCGATTACCGAGGGTGGAGACGTTTTCGAAAACATTCGAACGCAGTTTTATTTCTTTTAAAAATAAACTAATGTTACCTTTGAGTAAATTATGTTTAGAGTACTTTCCATCCGCATGCGGTTAAGAAATTCGAACCTGTATATCGTTCTTTTTAGCGGGTTCCAGCTGTTAGTTTCTACTTAAATCATATTGATAGTGAAATTATATTATTATACGAATGTAATTTGCGCAAACCTAGTGTTATGGGAAGAAAAAATCTATTAATGTGCAATAATTAAAAGTGCAATATGAAACAAATGTGGCGCGAGTGTACCATCTGCACGTCATCGAGTATCCCCTGCGGCGCGGAGCCAGCCTCCACTTTGCTACAGATGAAGTCCACGAGCGTCGGCTCCGGTTCGCCGATATATTCGATAATCTTCTTGTTGATCCACGGACGGATCTTCTTCTCCATCAACACCTTATCGATCTGTGCAACGAACGAATATTATATTATACTCTATGGTCGAGTTTTAAGCTAACTGGAAGCCAAATGTAATACCGCGTCACTCTCATTTCGTCTGACGACCGACGTGTCAGCGTTTATAATGTGTAGACATTTAAAAGTAAAACTCGACCTCCACCACCTCCAGTAAAGGCGTAATGTAGTTGTGTGGTGTGTAGATGTTATAAAGACACGAGTCAAAATGTGGATATTGACCTTTTTAGCACCAGTATTTATAAACTTAGAAAAGTGATGTGTGAAACTATTTCCGACAATCCTAGTGCTTTATTTGTTTGCGTCTACTGGTGCATTTTGTTAGCAGCGAAAACTCGTAATTAGCCCTCTTGTGTTTATTTACTTGTTTAGTTTGTGTAATTAGCTGTAAGTTTTCCGAAGATTATAATAAATAAATAAATATTCGTCGTCGTATTTACGACAAATGCGCAAAAATAAAAATTGTGTTAGCGTGTGCGTGTTCGTGTGCGTATGCGCGTGTGCGGTGCGTGTGTGTGCTTGCATGTTCGTGTGCGTATGCGCGTGTGCAGTGCGTGTGTGTGTTTGCGTGTTCGTGTGCGTATGCGCGTGTGCGGGGCGTGTGTGTGTTTGCGTGTTCGTGTGCGTATCCGCGTGCGCGTATGCGCGTGTGCGGTGCGTGTGTGTGTTTGCGTGTACGTGTGCATGTGTGTGTGTGTGTGTGTGTGTGAGCGTGTGCGTGTGTGTGTGTGTGTGAGCGTGTGTGTGTGTGTGTGTGTGCGTGTGTGTGTGAGCGTGTGCGTGTGTGAGCGTGTGTGTGTGTGAGCATGTGCGTGTGTGCATGTGCGTGTGTGCGTGTGCGTGTGTGCGTGTGCGTGTGTGCGTGTGCGTGTGTGCGGGCATGTGTGTGTGTGTGTGTACCTGCGCGGTGTCGAGCTTGTACTGGAACAGCTGGTCCTTCTGCGTGGGGATCTTGTCGATGAGACTCTTGATGTGCTTCCGCTTCTCCTCCGCGCTGCGGCTCTCCTTGTCGGGCGCGCCCCCCGCCTCCCCCGCGCCGCCCCCCGCCGCCCCGGGGCCCGCGCCCCCCGCCCCGGCACCGGTGCCCGCCCCGCCGCTACTGCCCTTCTTACTCTTGTCTTTTTTGTCTTTTGCTGGAACGAAACATTATATTAATCAACATATGAATAAAGACAGACCGATGTCGACATTTCCGTCCATGCAGCGTACAAAGATCTGCATGTCACAATCATATTAGCTACATAGTTGCATCGTGTCGTAGAAGTTTATTTTTTAATATAATCTGACATATTTTATTTTTTTTACCAACAAAATACTTAGACGATAACCACAACAACAGCGGCCACAATTAATCGCGAACCGTTGTACCACAGTGTAAAGATATGTTCTCCATATAGTGGATCGACGAAGCCATCTACAACGAGCAATCGTGCGGGGTAAGCGGAGTCACGCGCGGGGGGGGGGGGGGGCCGCACTCCAACGGGACTTATATCGCTAACAGCTAGCACATACACTTCTTATATCTCCTGTTCCCATGTTATTTGGGATCAGCGCAATATGTTTTTCTCGTCTGTCACTCGTCACGTTATCATTCACTCCCTGTTATTTATATTTCATCACAAACGTGGGTGGTGGTTGTTCTCACATCCCACCCTACATCTGTCGGCACCAAGACAAGCTGAAGGAAGTGGGGCACTACCTAACTTTTCTGGATGCGCTTCGACGTAGTTTGGAACCGTCAGAGCTTCGGTCTGGATAATGCTAGATTTCAAATCAGAATAAGATGTCCTCAGCAGATTTATGAAACACACTGAGTATCAATTATCTAGCTTCTATGGTTTCCGATGTATTGACATCTGAACTAAGTCGATTTCGTCACTCACTAACTGACTGATCGTCATCAAAACCTCTAGGTAAGTAAAATTTATGTGGTTTTACAGACCAACTGTACCGAGAAGGGATCTTCACACTGTGGTTGTACAGACCAACTGTACCGAGAAGGGATCTTCACACTGTGGTTGTACAGAGCAACTGTACCGAATGACTGAACTGTACGTAATGAGTATGAGTGCAATGTCCGCTGCGGCACTAACAGTATACTGACACAGGTAGTGTACTCACTGGGCGCGTGGTCGGGCGGGTGCGCGTGCGCCGGCGGCGTGTCGTCGTCGTCTCCCGCGAAGGCCGCGTGCACGCGCCGCACTCGGCACGCGTCCGCTGTACATCATAGCAAATGGAACGTTTAACGTGTGCGTGTGCGTGTGCACAGCGCGCGTGTGCGTGTGCACAGCGCGCGTGTGCGTGTGCGCAGCGCACGTGTTCCCGGCCACGTGCGCGCCGCGCCACGCGTGCGGCCGATATTTCGTTTTCAATTCCTGCCGCTACAAGTCCCATGGCGTTGCTAAAATCTAAGTAACACTACTTATTTAGGTAAACAAAAGATAAGGAAACATTTTTTTCCGATCATCGTACCGCCAGGCTACGTAGCCGTTGATAATGTTTCCCAAGCATAGCACTGCTGCTCGCCTCCTATGAGAAACAGACATAGATTCAAAAGATACAAATTTTAGTTATAATGATTATTTGAAGTCCCTAGCTGATTAAAGTGATAAATTTAAATAACTCACAGTATTCGACGTTTACGATTTATTATAGTACAGATAGATAATTCTTGAAATGCGGCTGTAAATTTAATCTCCGACATCCATCAAAGAGATGAACAACCTCTTACGCAAAGGAACCTATGTTGGCCGAAATGGAAGTAAAACAAAACCAATAAATAAATATAATGAATAAGAAATAAGAGCTAGTTTATAATAAACTTTTACTAACAGTCCATACCTCTTCCCATGTACGTCGGGGTTGGCCTCCACGCTATCCAAATCCAAAATGCAGCACAAACGTCACATGTATTATACTTTTACTATACGTTTACGATTAAACAGCAGAGGGTTCAATTAAATGAGCTTGTGAAACTGCCAGAATAATAGTTACAAGTGACATAAACTATATCAATGTCTGCCAGGCGGCCGAACAGCTAATTTGTCTCAATATTGGACAAAATATTTTACATATGCATTTGATAAGATAAATCAATTATTTTATTTAAAGCGACAAACTAGCACTTAGTCATAATTGGGCATGCCTGATTTTTCGTAAGACCGGCTAACGGAAAAACCATTTGGAGATTTTTTGATTATGTGCTATATTTTGTTAATTTCCACTCATAAAAGTAAGAGATTACAAAATAAAAGGCAAAAATAACTAATAACCTTCATTTGACCTGAAGTCCTTGCAGTGACGTCACATGTTCATATTTTATATAATCTGTGGACTGAAGGTCATTTCTCATTCTTAGTGATGCCAGATTACTTGAAGGAAAACTTTTCTGGCATTTTTATAGTGAAGCTATTTTAACTAAAATCGCATTTCGTGATACGAATGTATTTTATTTTTTGACGTAAGATTACTATGTATTTTTCTACAAGTATATCAAAATAGATCTATGCCCAAAAACTTAAAAAACATGCGTTTTGTATTAATAAACATCAAAATTTTAATACTAGGGCTGGCAACACTTGTCGGTTTGAAGTTTGTGACCTTCATTTGACATTATCAACTGACATGAAACTGACACCTGTTTGTTTTAGTTCGTTTAGAAACTAGGTGTGTTAAAAATTTCTGAACACATTACGTCATTTGGGCAAATATTTTTAAAAATTATAAAGAATTAAATAATGGTCTAAAACATAAAATAGCCAAATTAGTTTCTCATAATTAGATAAACATTCGAAAAAATATATAAAATAAATACCTTATTTTTTTCATGCATGCCCAATTATGCCCTTAACAAAATACACACGGGTGTAAACTCTAGCCGTCCGCGTACGTAGTAATTAAAGTTGATAAGTTCGAAACACGTAATAGTGATGTCGACGTCAGGTGTTCCCCAAGGATCTTATTTGGGTCCAATATAGTTTACACATTTGTTAATAACATGGTATCTTGCGTAAAGTGTACAATTGTACTTATGAATAATATTTTTTAAGACTATATATATAAAATACATAATTTCGGAACTAGAGTTGACGAATCTCAAGTTCAACCTTAATAATATTATGTAACATGATACTAGCGAATGTGCTTTTGATTAATGTTATTGTTGAGTAGTGCACATTGTATTTATTTCAGAATGAGAAGGTAGCAAGTGCCGTGCGAATAGGTGATAGATATAATGCGGTGACGTACCGTTGGGTGTGTCTGTGCAGTTGTTGGGGCTGAGCTTGTGGTGGTTCTTGAAGCTAATGGTGATGGGCGAGCTGCCCGTCGACGGCACGCTCTGCAATATGTGGCATTCGTCATTTAGTTTGAACATTTGTCAATCGAAAGAAATGCGAATGAAACAATGAGCGCACTCACGTGTCGTGGGTCCGGCGGGGGCGAGCGCGGGGAGCGCGGGGAGCGCGGGGAGCGCGGCTCGCGTGGCTCGCGCGGCTCGCAGGGCGAGCGCGGCTCGCCGGGGGACGGCGGCTCGGGCGGGCGCGGCGGCGTGGCGGCGCCGTCGGCGCTGGCGGCGCGGCGGTGGCGGTGCGCGCGCGGCGGCGTGCGGGGCGCGGGCGACTGGCCGGACGCCGACGCGTCGCTGTCAGAGTCGATGGGCTCGGCCTCGGTGGGCAGCTGGCGCGACGCGGCCAGGCGCAGGTAGCGCTCCCGCTCGCGCGCCGCCCGCTCGCGCGCCTGCGGACGGGACGGGGCGGGGGCGTCAGGCGCGGCCGCGCGCGGGCAGGCCGCGGGGCCGCGCGGCGCACGTACCTGTCGGCGCGCGTCCTCGCGCTGGCGGGCGCGCTGCAGCTCGCGCTCGCGCTGCTGCTCGTGCTGGAGGCTGACGTCGATGAGCAGGCGCGGCCGGTACAGCTCGTCGTGGTCGCGGCGCGCGCGCTCGTAGGCGGCGGCGGCGGCGGGGTCGCCGGGCGGCCGGCCGGCCAGCGTGCGCAGGCGCAGCGCCTCCAGCTCGTCCTGCTCGCGCGCCCGCTCGCGCGCGTCGCTCTCGGCCTCGCGCACGCGCGCGCCCAGTCGCCGCTGCAGCTCCTTGCCTCTGCCACAGCCGGACGCAAACTTATTACACATTGCGACAAGCGCCGGACGATTACTTGTACAATTGCTTACACGACAGATCTTCACCGAGGTTATCGAAAATGATGCTTCATTCATATCACTGGCGGTACTTCAAAGGTCTGCACATGAGCGACCCACAAGAACGAAAAATTAGATGTTAAACTGTTTAGCTAAGAAAACTTTTGGTTCAGAGTAAAAAGATCGCATAATCGCTAATGAAGTCAAATTTGAAACCACCGAGGCGTGTGACTTGTGACTCACTTGTAATACTTGTGATCGTCGCGCTCGTCGTCGTAGTCCTCCAGGAACTCCTTGAGCCGCTTGGCCTCTCGCTCGCGCTCCTCCTCGCGGCATCGCTCCCTCTCTCTCTCCTTCTCGTACTCCTTCTGCTTGCGTCGCTCGCGACTTTCCCAATTTCGTAATCTGTGCAAGGCATGCAACGTGAGTGGTGAACAAGAGCCACAAGAGCCACAAGTAGCACAGCCGCACAGCCGCACAGCCGCACAGAGCCTACCTCTCCTGGTAGGCGGCCTCCTTCTCGCGCGCCTTCTTCTCGAGGCGCTTCTTGTCGCGCGCCTCGTCCTCCAGCTCCTTGTCGCGGCGCGCGTCCGCCTCGCTGCGGCTGCGGCCGCGCGACCGCTCCCGCTCCCGCTCGCGCTCCCGCGACCGCTCGCGCTCCCTGTCGCGTTCGCGTTCCCGCTCGCGCTCGCGTTCACTGACAACACAATATGTACTACTTTGACTTGCTACCGGTCACGTGTACCTAACGCCTAATGTCCCTGACATGTCGAAAGACAGATTCAAACTTGTGGTTCAAAAATACATAGCATCATAACATCACGCCTGTATTCCCCGAAGGGGTAGGCTCACATTTCAACAATGCTGTTATTAAGTCCCATGTAATAGGTGGTGAGCCTATTGCCATCTACCGGACACAATTCCAAACTCCGAGCTGCTACTGAGAAATTTCTAACGGAAAAACTCAATAACACTTTGCCCGACCCGGGAATCGAACTCGAGACCTCATGCTCAGCAGTCGCGCTTGGGACCACTAGACCAACGAGGCAGTTAAGACAGCAAAAATACACATATTTAAATATGGCGGATCTATTACACTACACCACGTGACACTCCCCATCGAGATGAGAGCTCTACAACAGATCCAGAACTTGTTAGAACAAATTGCAACAAAAGGGATAAACACAGAAATCACTAGTAGGCGATCCTAATCGAGTGACGTGGTGCGTGTGGTGCGTGTGGTGCGTGTGGTGGTGGTGCGTGTGGTGGTGGTGCGTGTGGTGGTGGTGCGTGTGGTGGTGGTGCATGTGGTGGTGGTGCGTGTGGTGGTGGTGCGTGTACCGCGAGCGCGTGGAGCGCAGCGCGCGCTGGATCTCATAGCGCGTGCGGATGTAGGGGTGCAGCGCCAGCATGCTGCGGCACGGCGCGGGACGTCTCCGCACGTCGCGGCACGTCTCCGCACGTCTCCGAACGTCGCAGCGCGTGCGCGCGCCGTCACTTCACGCACAGCGAGTAAGCATTGCCTTACGCTATCAACTCGTTTATTATAACTAACCGCACATTTTATCGAAATAGCCCGTCGTTACTACGCGATTCGGATAATGTTATGACCTACAAGTATGATTGCGACATTCGAAACATTGTTTGTATCGACAGCAGAAACACCAGCTTTGTAAACAACTTAAACTTATCCATGTAAGGAAACTAAGATATGAATTACGATATTATAATTATATGGTTAATAATTATATATGACATGAGAATTATTATGACAGACTTACAAATCAAAAATTATTATTATTACTAACTTGCGTCTTTCAAATATAATCCATAGCGTATCAAATAGATATCGGCCTTCAGTTCGCGTTTATGCTCGGTTTCAAATTTAATAAACAGACACATTTTTGGATGTATATTATGAGTGTGGATTTTCTGTGTTAGGATTACGGAATATAAGCAACAGTTTGAAATCATTCGATAGTTATTTGATGGCCAGTTTATAGTGGCACTGAAAGTGCGTGCACTGTGACGTCAGCAGTGTGGCGCACTCGTTAGTGGTTATCGCGCGTGATTGCCGCCCCCCCCCCCCCCCCCAATTGACATATTTATGTTTTTATATTTTTCCGAAAACCAGCCTGTTGCTCAGCTAAGAGGAGCTGTTTTTCAAAAAACGAGTATATTCTACGATGTATAACTTTCTCAAATACTTTGGACATGACAGGCACAAGCGCTATGGGACGGTTGTATGGGATGGATAGTTTATCGTCCTTTTTAAAAAGGGGTTTAATTAATGTTACTTTTAACTTATCTGGATATACTCCATTCGAGATAGCCAAGTTAATAATGTGGCTTAGTATTTCAGACATTTTAAAAGCAACTAACTTAACTATTTTTGTTGATATAGTGCTATTATGATCATAGCCAGTGCAGTGCTATTAGTGTTTTTCATATCGTATATTATTTTTTGAATTTCTCTTGAGTTCGTCGGTTTCATGAATATACAATTTGAATTATAAGGTATGCTCCTAACTGTTGTATTTCTATTACAATTAAGTCCCATTATACCGTCGATAAAGAAATTGTTAAAAGAGTTCGCTATAGTTAATGGATTATTAGTAATATTTTCTCCATTAATGGCAATTTGCTGAATATCACTTCTAGGAAGGTTATTGGTTGTATTTTTTATCACCGTCCATGTTGCCTTAAACTTATTGGAAGCCGAGTGAATAGAGAAGTTATTTTGGGCCCTTTTTGTTAAATTTATTATGCGCTTTAATCGGCACGACAAAGTCTTAAATCTTGTTTTGTTAGATTCAGTTCTGTTCAAACGGTAACGCCATAACAGTTGTCTTTTGCACGCACAACATTTCCTTATTCCATTCGACATCCATTTAGGCTGGCGCTGTGAGGTTATTTTTTTAAGTAATGAAGGGAAATTAAATATTGTAGCACAACATTTTAAAAGAGTAAGCATGGAGTTTCTTGCCCGTTCTTCTCCATAGGAATCTACATTTTGGAACGTGGCATTTCTTGACTTTCAAAAGTACCTTTATATGGTTTAATTGGAATAAATGACTTTGACTTTGAAACAGGTTATAAAATAAGATAAATAAGTCAAAGAATTTGTTAAAAGCTTCATTAGTGTCATTAGCCATAAATGCTTCAGAAAAAGTGAGAGTATTTATGCAATTAATAAATTTGACAATATTTTCTTGACTGTAGTCACGTCTTTCAATGTGCCAGTATTTTAAAGAGCAGCTTAATTTTACGGGATATGTTAATAATTGTGCTGTTGGTCAGATAACGCTAACTCAAAGAGTTCAGTTTTACGAGTACATCTACGCGTAGGAACTAAACAGTTGTCTATACAGGTTCCACTTATTGGCCGTGGTGGTTTATTAATAGCTGCCTTAAGATTATAAGAAGATAATGTCTCCAAAAATGTCACAGTAAGCTTATTTTTATTTAATATATTTATGTTAAAATCTCCGCATAATATAATTTTCTTTTTTTTACAACAATATTGATTAAGTAATGAGTTGAACGAATGAAAAAACAATTGTAAGTTTTCACTACTTGATTTTGGGGGACGATATATACAGATTACAACAATATTATGGTTTGAGAGTTCTATTCCCGAGCATTTAATAACATTTTCAGTACTGAAGATTTTTAACTCATTTATCGGTTTATATCTGTGAGTATTTCGTACTAGAACGCAAGATCCACCTCTTCTATTTTACGCATATAAACGGCCCCTAGAAGAAAGAAATATTGGGAATTTTTACTAAATTTGTATCCGTATAAATCATGTTATGTTCTGTAAGACATAATTATGACATCAACCACATACTTTTTCGACTGCTTAACCGGACTTTCCCTTAAAATAATAAATTATTATTAAGGCCCCCAGCCAAGGCATTCAACTTATATTACTAAGCGCGCTAAGGGCACCCCCTGTGGGGTACGAGCCTCGGCTTAGTGCGTCGCTGGTGGGAGGACAACAAGGGACTGGCTGGATCGAATTGGAGTCATTATTATTAGTGGACGAATTTAAAGCTACAGGCTCAGCGGCGCGGGCTGGCACGAGCAAGGGTCGGGGTGGACAAGTACGGAGACGTCGCGACGGGCCGAGACGGCGAGGCCGAAATGACGGCGGTCTGTGTTTGTGTATTGTGCTGGTGGCCCTACTGCTTTCTTGGAGGAGGGCTATAGCGTCGTCGGGATACGAGAGTGAATGCCTAGGTCGGTGAATTCTACTTATCTGTGAGGGGGTATATCGGGCGGCTGCCACGACCAAGAGGGTGGGGTGCTTTTCAGCAGTGTCGAAATAACGCTTTGATGTGCGTTTTATGAACTGTTGGATAGTGGGATTTTTAAGGTCAAGGTTGAGGTTTTCGTTTCGAATATAGAACGGGGCTCCCGTAGCCTTCCGTAAGACACGGTTTTGGAGGGTCTGCATCCTATGGAGGCGGTAATATTTTGCGTGTGAAAACACGACGCAGGCGTAAGTCATGATGGGGCGTATGCACGTGGTGTAGATGCGCAATTTGCACTTAAGGGACAATTTACTGCGTGCGTTCAGAATGACATGGAGCCAAACCTAGAGCGAAGGCGGCACCGTCCTTATGTTCTCACCGAAGGTAAGGTGCTGGTCTAAGATGACGCCTAGATATTTGGCTTGCTCCTCCCAAGGGATCGGCTTGCCGAACATGGTGATCGGTCTGGGGTCGGGGGGATTGATTCTACGCCATTTCGAGAAGAGAACGGCTTGACTTTTGTCGGGGTTGACTTCTATTCTCCATTTCCTGAACCAAGCGCCTAGTGCGTTGGCAGCGGATTGGAGAGTGATGGCGATGCGGTCTTGTCTAATACCAGAGTAGAAAATGGCAGTGTCGTCGGCGAAGAGAGCTAACTGGGCCGTTTTGTTTTTGGGAATGTCGCTGGTGAATAGCGTAGAACTCATTTCTACGCTATTCACCAGGGGAGAGCACGGAGCCCTGAGGAACTCCAGCACGGATAGGGTGGTGAGCGGATAGTGCACCCTCGATGCGATAGCAGAAGGTGCGATTAGACAGGTAGTCCCGTAAGATGAGCACGAGACGGTCGGGCACTCCGAGTTGGTATAGCTTGTATAATAAGCCATTGTGCCAAACTTTGTCGAAAGCTTTCGCTATGTCGAAGAACAGCGCGCCCGTCATCGAGCCGCCTTGGAAACCAGCGCGTATGTGCTCGACGATGCGGTGGACTTGTTGGACGCAAGAGTGTTGGGTACGGAAACCAAACTGCTCGTTGGGGAAGGGGATGAGGCTCTTTGATTCGGCAAAGTCCTTGAGTCGCTTATAAATAAGCTTCTCGTAGATTTGACTGAGTACATTGAGGAGGCTGGTCGGTCGGTAGCTAGTGGGTTCGGATTTGGGTTTGCCTGGCTTTGGGATACCTATTACTGTGGCTTCTTTCCTTGACTGCGGTAAGATGTTGTGACTCATGGCGCCATTGAAGATGGCGGTCATGAGTATAATGAGAGGGGCGGGGAGAAGTTTAATTTCTTTATTAGTGATACCGTCTAAGCTTGGGGCTTTCCGGGGTTTGAGATATTTAATGACCTCTTGCACCTCGTCGGGAGTGACGGGGGGCAGGGGGTCATCGGGGTCTTCGAACGGTGGGAGTGAAGCTCTGCGTTCTACTTCCGCGTCAACCTTGAGGAGGTGCGCTTAGTCAACCGGTTGGGTGATAGCAGAGCATTGTGATTCTAAGCTATCGGCCAGGCACTCGGGCTTTTCGATGTCGTCGAAAGCTATGCTCTTATCGGGGTGAAAATCTTAACATACAAGACATTACTAATAAGAATGTTACCGTTCTCTTTCTCGCTCTCTCTCTCGCTCGCGTATCTCTCTCTCCCGCTCGCGCTCGCGCTGCTCCCTGCAACAAGTATTCGGGTTATTCGTGGCTTCCGGAAACGTCACTTGACAGTTGCTAGTTCGCAATTTACCTTTCCCTCTCTCTTTCGCGTTCACGCTCTCGTTCTCTGTCCCGCTCCCTCTCTTCTCTTTCTCGCTCCCGCTCCTTGTCGCGCTCCTCACGACGATCCTTTCCTCTAAAACACGAAGTAAAGTGATGAACAGAATCTATCATGACGAAAGAACAGCGAGCGCAAGCAGTAAACTTCACACACTCCGTTACCTGGAAGCACTCCGGCGCCGGCGGTCCTTATCTCTGACTTCTCGTTCTCGCTCTTTGTCGCGGTCGCGCTCTCTCTCTCTGTCCCTGTCGCGCTCACGGTCGCGGTCGCGGTCGCGCTCGCGCTCCTTGTCGCGGTCGCGTTCTTGGTCGCGGGAGGCGGGCCGCTCGCGCTCCCTGTCGCGGCGCTCGTCACGCTCGCGGTCGCGCGTGCGCTCGGCGTCGCCGCGCTCCTTGTCCGAGTCCTTGGCGTCCCGCTTGCGCCGCACCACCACCTCGGCCTCCTCCTGCGCCCAAACGAGCCCCGTCAGTGCGCGGGGGCCTAGCGCCGCCGCACGCGTGTCGCCCCGGGGAGCGGGGGCTTGCGGCGGTACAACGGAATACGAGAGTTCGCACACGAACCAGTAAAAAACACAGCGACGCGTCCACGCTCACGCGATCGCCACAGCCATCGACGCTACCGTGCCACGTGGCTGTTGAACTACACCGACACGGCGACATTACTCATGAACACAAACAAGACTAGTGTAAGTACTGCAGTGGAATGGGATCGGTTCGCGGTGAGCGTGCACGCGCCGGATGATAAAGTCGATCAAGTTCAGTTTCATACGATTGACGGTGGTCGGGCGCGCTACCTCGCGATAGTACGAGCGACAAGGACGGCCGCTCCCGCCGGGGCTGCTCCTCTGCATCTGAAAATCGCCACCTACTGACCACTCGCACTGACACAGCGCTACACGTACACATACGCACGCACACACACACACACACCTCGCACGCGCGTGCACTACTCGCGGTTGACGCATCGCCCACGGGAAGCCCACTATCGGACATTAACAGTTAGCTTACACTTTCAAAGTCAAAGTCAAACAAATTGATTGCTCACTAAGTTGTACAGTATTGGTCATATTGTTTAGGTAGGTGCATTTTACTTTACTGCCTGCCTTGTACCTGTAATGTATTGATTGTTGTACAACAGGTAAGTACTGAAATAAGTTAAGAAATGTTTAATGATTGTTTGATTTTGAATCGTGGTATATGATAAAAGAATACGTCAAAGACAAAATTATAGAGAAACTTTTGTCCACTAGGCCTGTACTAATAATTTGTTGTACGTAACGTAGTAATTAGATAATGAAGAATATTTTCATTTATATAACATCAAATATTTTTTCTGTTATTATTATATTATGTTTAACTTTTGAATATATAATTTTAGTACCGAAATGTCAAAAACAAAATAATTATACAGTCTAAGCTCTCACTATTTTCAGGGCCTGAGAATCGCCCCCCATCCAATATCTATGAAATTGACGTGACTTCCCTGCCTCCCATAATAATTATACACCCTAAGGTAGCGGTAAAAGTGACTCCATTTCAGTAGTACTAACGATTAGTTACGTTTATCATAGAAATTCTGTCAAATAAAAATATGACATCTTGACAAAATGAACTGCTGGCGATGAAAGTCAAGGGAGGCGAAGAACAAGTACATTAGAAACTTCAAACTAATCGATAGAAAACAGGCAATAGAGTCACCACAGCGATCCGGAAATATATTGTCAGATACTAGGTACAGAGTTCTACAAAGTATAGAGAGACGGTATAGAGAGAGATGTCCCGGGTGGCGTGGGGGGCGTGGGGGCGTGGGGGCGTGGGGGGCGGCGCTGGCGTAGTGCACGCCCTCGCTCCTTGTCTTGTGTGAGCGCTACTTACTTGTGTCCCCGGCGGCGGCTGCGGCGCGGCGCGCGGCGGGGGGCGGCGGCGGCCCGGCGCGGCGCGCGGCGCCCGGCGACCGCCCGCTGGCCGCCGGCTGGCCGCGAGGGGGCCGCGCCCGGCAGGTCGCGCGACCGCCACTCACGAATGCGGCGCGCGACCGGCGGCGGTCCTCTCGGAGCGGCGACAGAACAGCCGCCGCTCCGATCGGACGCTGACCGCGACTTACAGGCTACACAATGTTACAGCTACCATAACGCTACACGGTGGTGTGCCGTCCGGCCGGGTGCTACTAATCTAGACGAGGCGTCGTCGCCGCCCGGCGATCCGATATGCGACCAGTCGGTATCGAGACTAGGCCGACGAGCATCGAGGGAGAGGCGAGCGACACGTCCAGATTAGTTGGGATAGAGTGCCACCTCGGGCGCAGAGGACGACGGAGGAGGTCGCTACAACGAGTAGCGAGTGAGTGCACTCAGTGTCAACATCCGTACAGCCGAGGCGCCGCGCGCCGGCCGGCTCGGACACTTCTAGTGAGTTGTTGTGTCGTTGTGTATATGTTACAATTAGTATACAGTGTTACTCACGTGCTTGTGTCGGCATTGTAACACCAGTTCTGAACTCAAAAGGACCTAATATAAACGCGGCCCTCTTAAAATTTAAAATTATGTTAGAAAATTTTTCGTGTTTGTTGCCGAGCGCAAATGATGATACGTTGTA
Source organism: Xylocampa areola (assembly GCA_935421205.1). Lineage (NCBI taxonomy): Eukaryota > Metazoa > Arthropoda > Insecta > Lepidoptera > Noctuidae > Xylocampa > Xylocampa areola. Next base: position 141,679 of record OW285225.1, on the reverse strand, counting down.
TGTTGCAGATGGATTATAGAATCAACTGTTTAACAAATCTGCTAGTTGATACACAAAACAGTGCTGTTATGAAAAACGTTAAGCGGTTTTTTTATAATTACTGGACTATAAATATGCAGAATTGTATGAACGTTTTGTGCTTAAAACAGCGGATTCTACAATCCATCTGCGACATATACACATTGTGCAATTATGATACAATAAATATGTGTGTTTGTGTGTGTAATACTGTCACTGCACATGGTACAGTGATATTAATGTATGTGTGTTTTTATGTGTGTGTGTGCGTGTGCATGCGTGTGCATGCGTGTGCGTGTGTTTGTGTGCGTGTGTTGATGTGCGTGTGGTTGCGCGCTGGTGTGTACTGTGTAGTGTAAGGCGTGTGACTCACCGTGGGGGCGGCGGCGGGCGCGGGCGGCGGGCGGCACCTAGCACCGCAACTACGTCAGCGCACGAGCTCGCGCAACGCTTCATTACACGCGCGATTGGGGCCCTACGTGCCTACGTGGCTGCGTGCCTACGTGCCTACGTGGCTGCGTGCCTACGTGCCTACGTGGCTGCGTGCCTACGTGGCTACGTGCCTACGTGGCTACGTGGCTACGTGCCTACGTGGCTACGTGCCTACGTGCCTACGTGCCTACGTGCCTACGTGGCTGCGTGCCTACGTAACTACGTGCCGAGTGCTGCGAGCCGTACGCCACGACGCGGACACGCCTGGGCCGGGCGCGCGGCGCCTACGAGAGTCACGCGTCATGGGAAGCCAGCGCAACACTATCTTATAATCGATATTATACAATGTGTAACGAAAACGTGAAATAAATTCATAGACTGTTTATAAAATAGCGTCTTTATAAATCCGCAAGGTTTTATTTGGGAATGAGAAATAGAAAACCCTAAATCAACCCTACTGCGGTCCAAAGATTCTATCGTGTCCAATTTCAATCAAACAATCGTCAGATAAGTTTTATCAAAGGAATCAATTTCTTATTTAACTGCCGCCAACCAAATAAAACCTGACCAATGCTAACTTTACTCTTCGACGATAGAAAAATCTGTCCAACGCCTCTTAAAGACCCCACATATTTAAATATATAACACTCTGTCACGCTGTAATATTAAATTAGAAACCACGCGCCTTTTTAAATAGTATACCTAAGATTTAAATTAATTAGATAAAAATAGATCATATATAAAATAGAAATATATAATAAAATAAGTAATAAGTATATAGTAAAATAATATATAATAGATAAGTGCATTCTGTGATCCACCTCGTCAACGTACAATGTTGAACTAAAATATAATTATTATTTTCAGGCCGGTCCCACTGCAGGCCAAAAATATTTTTTTACTTTGTTTGAGATTAGTGATTAAAGCAATCAATCGGACACCAATAATAGAAAAAAATATGTATTCAATAATTCGTCAATTGAATAAAATGTATGTTCAATGAGGTATTGGAATAGTTTATTTTTAAAATGGATATATCTCCACATTCCTTGATGGTATTGGGGATCAAGATGTAGATTTTTGGTGCCATCACCGTCCCCCATGACGAGAACCTCGTGAAAATCAAATATATTGATTCAGCTCACGAGGTTGTCGACATGTGGGACGTGGATTCGGCAATCATTGTGCCGACAGTCGCGACGGCCACCGGACTGATAGATATGACCTTAAGAGGCTCTCGTTACACGGCTGGGCCGAGGGCCTCGTACACAAAGTGGTCCTCGACACGGCACGCTAACCTGCCGGTGTCATAGCGTCGCGGGATAACGTTTTATATTTTTAATTGTCCTATAATTTTGAAATCATGTATTTGTATATTTTTATATGTTAATAAATGGTAGTAGGAATATAATTACAATAAAAACAATACAGATTTCTCAACATCATTTCGCCTTTACGTTACACATTGTACGTGACGCCGAGGACTGTCCACAACCTAACACTAACACTAACACTAACACTAACACCAACACTAACACTAACACTAACACTGCACACCGAGACAACCGACGCGCACCATGTGCTACATAATATTTAGTGACGTTGTGATTATTGTACAAGTGTGTGGTGTATAATTATTTACACCATACACCACCACCATTGAGTTAATTATTTTATTGAGTGAGTCAATTCTAGAAGATTGACTATCAAGTTCGGATTCTAAACCGGGCTGTGATAGAGATTTATCATCTTTTTCTTATCACTGATATGTATATACATTTCAGTGGTGCATGTACCATACACTGCATAGACACGGAGCAATATATATACACATATGTATGAGAAATTCGATCACGCCTTGGTTTAGCATCTGAATTTGATTGTCAATCTACTCCTTCGGATTGCACGTATAAGATGACACCTTGTATAAAATTATATATATTGTTGTTTTCTAAAAGTTAATACAGATAACTAAGCGGCGAGGCAGCTGCTTTCTCTCATAATTACATATTTCTATCGTGAATAAACACTTCGATATTTACTAAAAACTATATAAATAATCGTGTAATAAAGCGTTGCTTCATCAAACCGTTGAATGATAAAACCATTAGTCAAATAAATATAACATCGACATCCGTGTGTTCGGCTCCTTGGCGACGCTACACAGGGAGGCGGGTGCGGAGAGCGGGGAGCGGGGAGCGGAGAGCGGGGAGCGGGTAGTTGGGGGCGGAGGGCAGCGGGGAGCGCGAGGCAGGGGGAGGCGGAGGGGTCGGGGGCGGGGGCGGGGCGCGGCAGGTGCAGGCTTACCTTCATGCTCTCGCGGAACTTGCCGATCTCGCGATGGATCACATCGCGCTTCTCCTCCGATATGTCGGCCTCCTCTAAGACTCGCGCAGTTTTGGAGATCGCCTCCTCTGCGAACAGAACGCGGTCGTGAGCGACAGCCGCAGGGGCGGTGTGGGGTGTGCGGTGCGGGGTGCGGGGCGTGGGGTGCGCACCTTTCTGCAGCATCTCGTAGTTGTTGATGTCGTCCTGGTAGTCGCGCACGATCTGCTGCAGGCGGCGCTCGGCGGCGTCGTCCAGCGCCCGCTGGCGCGCGTCCAGGTAGGAGGGCTCGCCCTCCGTGCCGGGCGCGCCGTCGTCGGGCCCCGCGCCCAGCCCCATGGCGTCCAGCCGCGACCGCTGCTCCGCTGCACGTGCGCACGACATCATAAACTTACATTGTTTCTCGATTCATTTAATATTTTTATACATTGGCATGCATATTACATATGATCGTGGTAGCTAACTGTGCCCAAGATATTTTATCTCACTAGATATAATTATTTTATATAAATTCAATTTTAGATTTGTATAGAATCTATAAATAATTTTGATACAGACAGACGTGTTGCTGGGAAGTTTCAGCTAAAACACTAGGAAGCGGTGAAGGGTGGGCTTTTTTGGCGGCTGTCTTAATGATTGACGTTCAAAAAGCGCTAATTTTTAGCCTAATTTGAATAAAGAAATTTTGATTTTGATTTTGATAGCGGTATACTAGCTGTGTCCAACACGCCGTCCGAGGGGATGTCGGAAATTAACACCATGTCACCTCTGCCTACCCCTTCGGGGAATACAGGCGTGATGCTGTTATGTTATAAATGCACGCGTGGTACTTGATCATTATTTCGTTACGGATTTATTTTAAAACTATGAAATCTCCTAAGATATTAATAGAAATCAAATGATGTAAAGGGCAATTTTGTTGAAAATTTAATGTGATAACGTATTTATTTGAATAAGGATTAATATCATGTTTAAAAAAACACCTTCGCAAACAATGCATAGTTTTAGAACCAATATGATAACCATAAAAAAGGTTATAGTAAATCAACCTTAGAAGATAGACATATGCTGTCGTGGACTATTTTTAGAACTTTTAAAGGGGAACAATAACGATTTGCGTAACTTTAACCGTTTAAGCAGCGCACGCAACGGAAGCTCTCTACAGGAATATTTGTTTCTCACTTTTTGCAACATTTTACATTGATCCTATTGGTCGCATCGTGGTGTTATGGAGCCTATAGCCTTCCTCGATAAATGGACGGTTCAACACAAAAAAAAAAACAATTGGATCCAGTAGCTCCTGAGATTAGAGCGTTCAACCAAACAAACAAACAAACAAACTCTTCAACTTTATAATATTATATATAATTATACTTTTTATACATGTTGAGGCCATGTAATGCCTATATTAATTACTATTTTTCAAAGAAACATTGAAAAAATAATGGACAAGAACGGGGTTTGAACCCGCCATCTTTGACACTCTACCAACTGAGCTACCTTGTCTCGTTCAAAATCCATTGAATTTTCAATGTTCTTTGTATTCGTGTTAAAGAGACGCCTGGCGATATTTATCATTTAGTGATCTACTTCATAATATTAGTATAAGTACAGATATAGGTGGGCGCGGTGGGCGCGGTGGGCGCGGTGGGCACTCACTCTTGTAGGTGTCGACGAGCGCCTGCATCTTGCCGTCGGTCTTGGCCAGCAGCTGCTTGTCGGCCACGGCGCGGCTGTTGAGCAGGCGCACGCAGCGCAGCGCCGCCTCGGGCGACGCGAACTCGCTGAACCCGAACGTGGACACGCGCTTCCAGCTCAGCACCGGCCCGCACGCCGACAGCAGCGAGCGGATCATGGCGTCCGGCGCGCGCGACGATATGTTGCCTGCCAACAACACCCGCACGCTATACCCTCACTCTCGTACTCTGACAGTCTGACAGTCTGATACTCCGACCACACAAGATAAATGCGAATTGCCACGAGACGTGCTATCATAATCAAACAGGAGCTGCATTACACTTGAGTTCGGTCACTTGTATAGGGACTGAATTGATAGCAATGACGTCACTGACGTCGCTGAAAATATGGAAGAAGAATTCGCGGTGATGAGCAGAGGTCGAGATGGCTTAGTGGTCAGAGCGCCTCCAATATTTATCCAGAAGGCGCAGGTGCGAATCCCGTTCGCGACCGTATTCTTTTTCTATTTAATATAATAACTTTAGGAGCTGCATGTTCATGAAGAAGCTCGAAGTGTGGGTATTTAAATAAAAATATAACTGATTTTTATAAGAGGGTTCCCTTGAAATTTTGTGTAGGAATAATTAATGGGGTGGATAGTGTAGGATTCTAGGGTTCATGTTCACTTGCTTAAAACCGTGAACGAAAACATCGTAAGGAAACCAGCACACCTGAGAGATATATTTAATGGTGAATTCTGACACTAGGTTGTTCACGAACCACACGATGAGTGAGAGAGAACACACTGTACATGGAATGACAACAAATGGAGAAGTGGTTACAGTCGGCAGCCGACCGCCGCTGCTAAACGTATCAGGTGCTAAAACAAAAAGTGCTATACAGATTCCACACGATCATCACATGCAGTGTTGTCGTGACTGACCTATGAACACGGTGACGGGCGGCCCGTCGGGCTCCTTGGCGCCGTTGTTGTTGCGCGTGGGGCCGCGCGCTATGACGGCCTTGCCCGGCGCCGGCGCCGGCAGCAGCGCGCCGCGCCCGCCGCCCGCGCCGCTCGCCCCGTACGCGCCCACCATCACCTGGAAACAACAAATTCATATATTCAAAACAGTTACATTACAACAATTCATTATGGCTTTACACACCCAAATAAAAATATTTGTATTGAAAAATTTAATTGAATTATGGACAACATTATATTAACTTTCACTTATTTTAAAACAGAGTACTCCAATATCAAATCCCATTGCTTAATGAATTCTAATGGTAGAGCTGCGCAGAAACAGCGCATAACTCCAAACAATGTCTTAAACTGTTACAACAGATAAGTATTTATTGTGTAGTAGTATAGTACTGATAACTTTTTGATTATGATTTTGTGCCTGATGCCCGGTCTATGGTCTGACTAGTAAATAGTTGAATGTCTTTGGTCTTACATACATACTTTTTCAGTACTATTATAATATATTAACAATGGTAGACTTTTGTTTACTACGATCATGAATATTTTCAAACATCAATCAGTTTTAATAAATTACCATTGGGTTTATCATATACAATTGCATTTAGAGGGACCAGATTCTACTGTAATAGAAGACTGATAAACTGGTCCTGATAAGGAAGAATGGGCACCCCGTACACTCTTCACCTGCATACTGCCCCATCATAATGCTGGACAAGACAAGGAAGTTTCTTGAAAGCTAGAGGTTCTCTATGGTGGATACTAATAGACACAAGACGACTCTGACAGAGGATTGGATTTTATGTTGATATTTTGGGCCATGTATGATTGATTATTGGTTCAAACAAATGATCTAATTAGAAAGAAAAAAACCTGTTTGTTTTACTTTACATAGATCAGTTATCTAAGGAGCGGCTTGTGACTAAATAACAGCCATACAGATTGATCAATCAAGGTCATTTCATGTTGTATCAAACCGTTAGTCCAGGTTAACACATAAAGATCTATGACAGCCATCATGGGTAGGCAGAGGCCTCAAAATCTGATAGTCAGTTTTACAGTGAGATAATGTGTTACCCAGTCACTGGGTTGTGGAGGTCAGATGAGCAGTTGCTCCATTTAAAATACTGGTATGATGCGGCGTCTACTTAGGCTGGATTACATAGTTCAGTAAAGGCTAGGCAACTTTGAGTTATCACTAAGAACAGTAGTTGAAAAGGTAATATTCTACACTTTATAACAATAAGTAAAAAAAAAATGAGTAAATCAAACATAAAACACTGGAAACAAGTAGTGCCCACCTCAAAAGAATTACCTAAATACAACCTATAACTTCTTTTGAGTTAGGCGAGGCACTGCTTATTTGCCTACATGCAATGCACACCACTGGTATATTATTATTATTATAGGGAAGATCCTAACATTTCAAACACTGCAGTTTGCAGTTGCAGCATAACAATGGCACTATTTCTAAAAACAGTAATACAGCAGGTCTAATTTATAGTCGTTTTGGTAAAGGCATGAGTCTGAGATAGGCATTTTTTTAGTTACATGGCTCTATGTACTTTACCTTTTAATTAACACTGAGCTACAATGACATCCAATAGTAAATCTATTCTGTACAGCTGCTTGGGCTATCTTACTAATTAGATAATACATAGAAAAATGTATTTCAGCTGTTATACATACCTGCAGATAATGGTATTATGTGAGGAAAAAAGCTCTGGGACAAGTAAACAAATCGAAAACACTAGGTTTGGACTACTAACACACACACACACATTACTACTATTTCTCTTAACAATATATGATAAACACAGGAGATATAGGCAAATTTACATAACTTGGTAAATCACAAGATATTTATTAAATAGATGTTATTAATGCCCCACCTTCCACTGGATGGTATATTAACACCTAGACTAATTCTAATCAATGAATTAGGTTAACTTGTGAGGAAGAATACAGCATATAAAGAGAACTCTGCAGATGACAAGTCCCAACATACCGAAAACATGAGCGTAACTGGTGAAGAGGTTAGATCCTGGAGAACTTACATGTGTGGGCATCTGCATTGTGACGACTCCCGGCGCAATCCCGTATGGCACAAGAGGCGGCCGCGGTGGAAACGACATGTTATGGTTTATCACCAGTGCCTAGCCTTGCTGCACTGTCAAACACCAGGTTTCACCACAAACCCACCACCGGTGACGCGTGCACTTTTTATAATAACTTAACGTAGTGAGCTTTATCTACTACCCACATTAAATAAAAATATATACTTTAATAATTAGAATTCACTATTAAATCAACTAAAAATCTCACTTTATACCACAAATGATCAAATTAATTTTTATCACCAACATGGTTAATTTGGCAGCCATGTTGTATTTTATTTATGTTGTTTTTCAATTCGTTCAGAAAGACAAACTGAGGTCATCAACTACACTGCCTGAGAATCAAGGGGTTGTATCTTCTATAGAAAATATTTTGTACTTACGCACACATTCAAAGTTTGTTAGTGTGCACTGCGGAAATTTAGGTGATCCCAATCTCTAAAACCAACACCATTTTATGGGAGTTAAAGATTAGATAAATACATATTTCTCATGTGTAATAAAATATAAATTTAACGCATTAACTTATTGGATATTAAAACTACACTAATTTGAATAATATTTTATTTTCTGACCACAAATAAAATGAAAACCATTTCTTCAAGTAATTTTTTTTTTATATTGTGGCTACCCTGTATTTCTTACTGTCACTGTCACAAAGTTGAAGTTCGTTAACTTTTCTACTCAAATAGTTTTCAAATGTTTCAAAGTTTGTTACGATAAATCTCGAATCATTTTAGTGGTCGGCTGGTTGTCTATGCGTTGGTGTAAACACGTTCTTTCGAATTTTCTGTGCTGTTTTTTAGGTTTTGCGGGTGTTTAGTATCTTTAATTGTCGTTTTTGTGCCGTGTTGTTGGGTGTTCGCCGTCCCCTGATTAATACCTTCTCTCGTTTCATTTCCCTCATTTTAATGAGGGAAATGGACGACGATGAACCCCCGGATGGGGGAGGTGGTGTTTCTACCGATCCTGACATATTTTCTTCTCTGGACTTGACTAACGATCCGCGTAATCAGGTTGATAAAAAATTAAAGAGAGCGGCTGTGGAAGATTTAGGTATCGAATCAAAAAAAAATAAGCCTCCTTCAATGTCTTATCAATCGACTTATTCTAAACCCGGTTTTGAGGATAATGGTAAGATTTTATACAATGACGAATGTGATAAGGGGCCTTTTATCATCCATGTCACAAGATCGGAACCTGATGTGTCGGCAGGTCAGTCTATCAGATTACTTAAGTTTGCTCAGCTTATCCATAAGAATAACGTGAAGGGTATTGTAAGGGGTGGCATTAAGGCTCTTGGAAGATCCAAAATAGCCATCGAGTTTAGTTCTGCGTCCGACGCGAATAATTTCACCAACAATCAAATTTTGACATCTAACAAATTCACAGCCTCTGTTCCGAAATTTCATGTTTTAAGAATGGGCGTAGTGCGTAATATCCCGACGGACTGGACATTAGAGGAATTGGTTGAAGGCATTCAAACTCCTAATAATTGTGGTCAAGTAATTAAAGCTCGTCGGTTGAATGTCAAATCCCGAAAAGACAATTCAGTTTCTTGGATTCCTTCTACCTCTGTGGTGTTGACATTTACCGGGCAAACTCTCCCTGAGAGAGTATTTTGCTATGAATCTTCTCTTCCTGTTTCGATTTACCAACTTCCTACCATTCAGTGTAGAAATTGTTGTCGTTTTGGCCATATTGGTTCACAATGCCGCTCTACTCCTCGCTGCTATCGCTGTGCCCAAAACCATCCTGGGGATAGCTGTTCTATTGTGGATGAATCTGCCTCTTGCCTGCTGTGTAGGGGAGCTCACAAAGCAACTGATTTCAGGTGTCCTGAGCACTCCCGACAAAAATCTATAAAGCTCGTCATGTCGCAGGACAACATTAGTTATTCCGAAGCTTCGCTAAGATTTCCTAGTACCAACCGTCTTTATTCCGAAGTATTTAAATCATCCCCCTTCCCCACTCTTTCTGGTTCTCCTCAATTGACTAAAGAATCTCACTCTCGTCCCCTTACATCTCCTCAGGCTTATTCTTATACTAAAACTATTACTAAATCTCCTCGTCCTTCTCCTTCTCTTGGGAAATCTTATGATATTCAGGCCCATAGGAATCTAACTAAATCCCCTCTGTCCTCTCAACATAATGGCTGTGCCTTTTCTTCTCCTCCTATAGAATCGACCCCTCTACTTACTCCCAATGACAATTTAATAGAACTCCTCACTTGTTCCCTTATTAATATAATTTCGAAATTCTCTGACTCACTACCGAACAATGTCATTTTGTTACTCCAAGAATTGCTCGTTGCTTTAAGTAATAAAAATAGGTCAGATCCTTCTACAATGGAATTGTAGAAGTATTCGGCGTAAGAAACATGACATTATTTATTTGTTAAACCACTTTAATGCTGCCCTCCTTGCGGTTTCTGAGACATGGTTGCTGCCGGGATCCAGTTTTAGGGTCCCTGGGTACTCTTGTCTTCGGGACGACAGGGATGATGGATGGGCAGGCTGTGCCCTACTCGTCTCAAGATCAATTACTTTCTCCCAAATTACAATTCCTCCCCACAGCCCTGATTTCCATGTTGTAGCAGTAAGAGCTTTCAATATTTCTTTTTTATCTTGTTATATTCCTCATCCTAATTCCAGCCTTATTTTAGAATTGAATAATATTATCTCTTCCATATCAGGTCCTCTCATTGTGTCAGGTGATTTTAATTGCCACCACTCCATGTGGGGATCTCATTTCTCGGACTCGTCATCTTCTTTTTTGCTTGATCTCCTTGATGACAATAACCTTTGTATCTTGAATGATGGATCTGCAACTCGCAGGGTATCTCCTGCCCAAAATATAAGTGTACCTGACCTTTCCTTCTCTTCCCCTTCTCTTGTAAATTCTGTCTCTTGGTCTGTTTTGCCTATTTCCTATGGTAGTGACCACTTTCCAATTTTAATCCATTTAAATAATGTATCTACTCCAGCCCCTGTAACCCATACTTTACAGAGGTATAGACTCACAGACGCTGATTGGGATAAATATTCTCTTCTCTTAGACGCTAGAGTCAATTCTCTTCGTCCAGTTGATCATTCAAATTTTTTGACTTTATACGATGACTTTGTGTCCTGTTTATTCTTGACTGCTGACGAATCTTTTCCCCTTAAAAATTCATCTCGCGGTCGAATTCCTTCCCCTCCTTGGTGGGATAAAGAGTGTACGGCTTTCGTTCGTCGGCGGAATGAAGCCGAAAATAAATATGCAAATGACTTAACAATGGAAAATTACATTAACTATCAAAAAATTTGCGCTGTCACAAAAAGACGGTTAGCTAAGAAAAAGTCTTTGGGTTGGCAAAATTTTTGTGAATCTTTATCGCCTCGCACTCCATTAAGTGTTGTGTGGCGTAAGATTAAGTGCTTTCGCCAAACATTTGTGGATCCCAATATCTCCTCGAATGATCCTCAAACATGGCTAGATCACTTTATTAATAAGTTGGCCCCTCCTTTTGTCCCTAATCATGACAGCCTTCCTGTTTTCCTAAGTTCCCCTTCTTCATCTGACAGAATGAATAACCTCTTTTCTTTTTCCGAGCTTCTTTGTGCTCTTGATCACTTAAAAGATTCTTCTCCTGGAATAGATGGTATTCCGTACTCTTTCATTTGCAAATCTTCTAATTCTACCAAACAATACCTTCTATCTATTTTTAATGCCATATTTTTTACGGGAAATATTCCTGAATCCTGGAAGACCCAGATAGTTATTCCCATCCTTAAACCAGGAAAAGATCCTAATGACCCTTCATCTTATCGGCCCATTGCCCTTTCATCGGTTTTGGCAAAGATTTTGGAACACCTCATTAAAAACAGACTAGAATGGATTTTAGAAAATAGAGGCCTGCTCTCCAGTAGCCAGTTTGGCTTTAGACGTGGCATGAGCACTATAGATAGTCTCAGCATTCTTACTTCAGAAATCAGGCTCGCTTTTTCTCGTAATGAGCATGTTATAGCGGTCTTTCTTGACATATCTTCGGCATACGACAATGTTCAGCTCCCGTTACTCAGACAGAAAATGCTTCATCTGAATATTCCCGTAAGACTGGTCAATATTATTTGTAATTTACTTATGTGCCGTTATGTATCTGTTCGTTCTCAAGGAAATCTCCTTCCTCCTCGAATGGTATGGAAAGGCTTACCACAGGGATCTGTGTTAAGTCCCCTTCTATTTAATCTATACACTGCAGAATTGGATTTATCCGTCAGTTGTTTCTGCAAAATTCTTCAATATGCAGATGACATAGCCCTTTATTCTAGTTCCACCAACTTCCTGGATATTGCTCATAAATTAAACACAGCTCTTGGGTATCTGAATGATTGGCTTTGTGATCATGGTTTGTCAGTTTCAGTCCCAAAATGCCATGCAGTTGTTTTTTCTCGCAAAAGAAATATTCCCCCAATCAGTCTCTCTATAACCGGTGATCCGATTATGTTTCAAGATAAAGTGAAATTTTTGGGAGTCATTTTAGATTCTAAAATGTCTGGATTACATCATTTATATTACGTTTATAATAAATGTGAAAAGAGTGTGAACGTCTTGCGGGCCTTATCTGGGGTTCGTTGGGGTTCTCACCCTTTTTCTCAGAAAATCCTATATAACGCCATAGTGCGTAGCCATATGGATTATGGTTGCTTTCTTTTAGAACCGTGCAGCAAAATGGCTTTAAATAAATTGGAAAAGATTCAATCTAAATGCCTACGCATTATTACTGGTGCAATGAAGTCTTCTCCAATTAATGCCCTCCAGGTCGAGTGTGTGGAGCCTCCTCTGCATCTTCGTCGCCAACTTCTTGCAGACAGATTTTTTTATAATAAAACACAGTACGTTCACCATCCTTTATTAAGCATTTTACGCTCTTTGTCCCGTGAGATTGGTACTTCTGGGTACTGGTTGAATAAATCCCCTCCTCTCCTTTCGAATGCCTTCAATAAACTCACTTTAAATTCATCGCCAGTAATGCAGCTAGATAAGTTTCCACTTTTTATGATAGACTACGATTCTCTTATTTTCCAACCCAGAGTTATATTAAATTTCGGAATTAATAAAAATACGCCAGGTGCAGACAGAAAATTCAATAAAATTATAGATAGGTCGTGGTCAGATTGGATTGCATTATATACTGATGCCTCGAAATTTTCTGAAGTCAGCCATGTAGGACTCTCTGTTTTTATCCCTAAATATAATGTTACTCTTATCCATAAATGTCCCCCCGAATGCTCCATATTTACAGGTGAGTCTATTGCTATACTGGAAGCCTTATCATATATTGAATCGAACTATAACCACTTCCAAAAGGCTTTAATTTTTAGTGACTCCCTCAGCTGTCTTCAAGATTTACTCAAGCTTCCCTTCCATTCTAAAGATATTTTCATACTTACCCTCAAAATTAAGCAAATTTTGTTCAAATTAAATCAATCTGGAATTGAAGTTGTATTGGCCTGGATTCCAGGCCATTCTGGTATCTCGGGTAATGAGGCTGCAGATCACTATGCTAAGTTGGCTGTACAAATTGGTTCTAACTCTCATTCTGATATTCCTTCTCGGGATCTACGCTCTCTAGCTAGACCTCATCTTTTGAACTCCTGGAATGATATGTGGCAACAGACCAGTCTTTTAAAAGGGAAATATTATGCGTCTATTCAGCCCAATATTCCCTCTAAACCCTGGTTTTTTAAATCTAAAAATATTAGTAAATTTCTTACTTCTCTCATTATCCGTCTCAGAATAGGTCATGTCTGTACCCCTGTCTTTTTAGCCAAACTTCATATTCGCGACAATTCTCTCTGTGAATGTGGCATGGATGAGGGCACCTTAGAACATTTGTTTTTTTTCTGTCCCAATATATCTGTCCCTCTTTATGATATCCTTCCTAATAATATCCCTAGGCCTATTAATATTCCTTTTCTTCTAACGCTTGTCGGTTCTCCTTTTATTAAAATTCTATGTAAATTTCTTACTGTAAATAAAATCAGAATTTAAATTTCTTGCTTTCCTACCTAAAAACGTATTTTTCTGGTTTCAATTGATTCCCTTTAATCTAAATACATAACTTTTAATTTCTCAGAACCTTGTTGTTGGTACACTAATCTAAGTTCTGATAATTATTAATCTCTATTGTTTATTCTTTTTTTTATTACTAAACACTAACAAAACACTAATTGCTTAACTTTTATTGTGAACCGTACCTTGGCTTTCCCACTGGTCAAATTTTGTTAATGTATATAACGTGTTTTATCCAACCTTGACATTGGCAGAATCATCGTTAACCCGATGGAGCCATAATTATCCAAAATTGGAATTGGAATTGGAAGTTTGTTACGTTAATTCTCAAGTTTTATATTTGATAAATATTCGTGATAGCTTTAAATTTGCTGACTATTTTATGGTTGATAACTTGTTTGCTAGAGATTACTCGCAATAAGGAATCGTTGTGCTGGATATGGACCATAGTTGCTCGCTCGAGATTACTCGCGACAACGACCTGTGTTGTGCTGGAAATTGACCATAGTTGCTTGCTCGAGATTACTCGAGACAGCGACCTGCGTTGTGCTGGAAATTGACAATAGTTGCTTGCTCGAGATTACTCGCGACAACGACCTGTATTGTGCTTTCGTTTTGACTCTAACTGCATCAAAATGTCTACCGACTCATTTAGAAAGTGTTCTAAATGTGGAGTTATTCCTTTACAAGACGGTACAATATCATTCCATAGATTCCCAAAACCCGGAAAAACTAATTTACTTCGGTAAGTTTATTTTGTTTCAAACTCTGTTATGTAATAAACATGGGTCTATTTTTTTGTTAACCAATTGAAAATATATTTGCAATGTTCATATTGTGAGCTAAATTATTACTATAAATTGATTTAACAGATAAAAATCAATAAATTGTTATGGCTTTATTTTGTATCTCGAAACAAAATGTTACTAAAGTAATTAGTGTTTGCTGCTCACTACCGCAAATTCTTCTTCGACATTGTAATAACATTGTTGCCATCTATTCAGTCCCTTTACAGAAAATTGTACAATACCACTAACAGTTTGCAGTTATTACAATGTTGTCCAGATGCAATTACCTTAACAAATATAGATAAGTCTTTGAAAGGCATTAACACATGCTTAGTGAACTCTAAAGACATACATATATTTTTTTTCACTGAAGGACATTAATCTGTAGAAAATGAATTTGCGTTAGTGAGCAGAGGTCGAGATGGCTTAGCAGTCTGAATGCCTGGAGTATTTATCCAGGAGATGCATGTTCGAATCCTGCTCGTGACCATATACTTTTTCCACAAAAATTTATAACTTTAGAGTTAGCTAAGCATACTTAGTGGATTCCATATTTATTTGGTATTTTGTGATTAAGTGTAGTACATTGGTTATAATATATTGCAGGGCTAGAGCTTGGGCAAAGTATTGCTGGCCAGAAGAAGACTGGTTGTCTGTAGAAGCATTAACAAAGCTATTTACCAACAACAAAGTTTTATGCAAAAGACATTTTGAAGATTGTTGTTTTACTGATGATAGTAAAAAGAATTTGGGAAGATTCTCAGTTCCTGGTGAAAAAAGTTTTGTTACCAATTTACTAGAATCCTTAAGAAAAGACATGCATTTAATGCAACAAAATGATGAAGCTTTACGGGTAAGTTATCCCTTTATTCCTGAAGTTAAATGATTATTAGCTACACCTACTTTATATTTCAATGTAATAACCAAATTTAGCAGTTTAACATCTGATGTACAATAATTAGTAAATAAATAGTAAAATGTTTTATCTTTTATAGAACCTACCTGAACAACCTGTACAGTTGATGGACATTGCAAGCAAATACTCAGAAGAACACCATTCTGAAATAGGACCATCTCTACCATCAAGATACCATTTACCCAGTCTGGATATAAATGATCCTGTTCCAGGAACATCAAAAGATATCCAGATTACTGAGCCATACAGAAAACTTAAAACAAAGAAAAGAAAAAGCATTTTAAGACCACTGAATGTAAATAGAATTAATGAGTTAACAACTAGAGAGAGGAAACTTTATAAAATTTGTGCCAATAGTATTGAAGAAATCAGTAGATTGAGAAATCAGTTAAAATCAAAATCAAAAGCTGATAAATTGCAAAAAATATGTGAGGATGAGCATGTACAAAAATTACACAACATGAATTTAAGTAATTCATTCATCATTTTGCTTCAAAACCAGGTTCGTAATTGTAAAAAAAAACAAAGAGGTAGACGTTACAGTATTGAGCACAAAATAATGGCACTAACACTGTTCAAAAAATCACCAGCTTGCTACCGGTTGTTAAGGAGAATGTTTGCCCTTCCCTCTCAAAGCACATTAAAAAAACTATTATATAGAATACTGTTAAAAACAGGCATAAACTCACAAATATTTGAGGGGTAAAAAATATGGCAGAAGGACAATTAGATCACGAAAATATATGTGTATTATCCTTTGATGAGATGGCTATAAGAAAACATTTCAGTTATAATGAGAAATTAGATCATATAGAGGGATACCAAGATCATGGTAACTATGGTAGAGACCAGCAAATTGCCAGTAATGCCTTAGTTTTTATGTTAGCTGGTGTTAGGAATAAGTGGAAGCAGCCTTATATAGCATTTTACTTTTCTGGAAAGTCAGTTACAGCAGATAGACTAACTATTATCATTAAAGAGGTATGAAAGTAAACACATCTATGTGCATTTTATATTAAAATTTGTATTTAATAAAAATATAAACTAATTATTACATCTATATTTCAGATTATAAAAAAGTGTTTTGAAATTGGGCTCAATGTGGTTGCAACCGTATGTGACCTATCCAGAGTCAATATTAAATCTTTAGATAATCTGGGATGAAGTAAGGAAAAACCATATTTTACTTGGGAGGGACATGAAATTGTAACAATTTTGGATCCACCCCATCTCCTAAAATGCACAAGGAACCTACTTTTAAAATATAATGTTGAGTGCTCTACAGATATACAAGATGATGGGAATATTGTAAAAGGTGAATATTAATTTTCATCTATGGAGTTCAAAAAGTCTGCCAAATACATAAGACTTAAGATTTGCCAACATTTGATAAAGTGCATCTAACTGGCAGTTTCTAATAAAGCTATATATTTTATTCGAGTTTCTAATTTCTCTTTATAATTTTCTAATAACAGGTGTGGCGAAGTGGAGCCATGTGCAAAAATTTTATGAAATGGACAAAAACAATCCGAATTTTGTGTTTGCACCTGCTTTGTCTGAGCAACATTTAAACCCTAACAGCAAGCAGAAGATGAGGGTTAAGCTGGCAGCGCAAGTGTTCAGCCACTCAGTTGCAGTAGGCATACTCTCCAAAAGTGCTACAAGTAAGCATTCACATAAAAAATAAACACATTACTTGATCAACTTATTTACTGACTGCAGTCTCAACAGCCCTTTTATATTACTCTCATCTCGTAATGGCTGGTTATCTGGTTCACCTAAATTATTCTATAATCCAATACCATATTGTATACATAAAATTAATAACTTTGTCACCAATTTGTGTCACAGAAATAAAAGGTTTGTTCTCAAATCTTTCATAAGCAATTTAAAAGTATATTCAATAGTTGATTGCTCAATATATATCACTTATATGAATTTTTGATCTTTTCAGACGAACTTCCTGCTGAAGCTTATGCTACAGCAACATTTCTAGAAAAGTTTGACCAGCTTTTTGACGCCCTTAATGCGGATAGTCCAGATCTACGTCGAGGGAAGAAATATTCCACTAACCTTACTATATACTCACATCATTTGGAATTATTTCGTGATATGCGAAAATATATAAATGAAATGAATTTTATAGGT
This sequence comes from Xylocampa areola, assembly GCA_935421205.1. NCBI lineage: Eukaryota > Metazoa > Arthropoda > Insecta > Lepidoptera > Noctuidae > Xylocampa > Xylocampa areola. Next base: position 124,219 of record OW285225.1, on the reverse strand, counting down.
TCGAATACACCCCCACCATCGCAGGTGGGATGGATTCGAACAATTAATGGTGTAGAAAGGCTGTGGAAAAATTTATTAAGTGTAAATGTTAATAGCCTTTCTACACGGCGCTTAAATCAAGATCCACTCGAGAACTGTTTCGGTTTGCATTCGTTATCACTGTGGATCTAACGATAATCCGACTGTAGGACAGTTTGTGTCTGGTATAAAAACTGCAGTTATAAGTAATTTACGGCATTGCAGTCAATCAAAAAAAAATTGTGAAGATGACACGGCAACATTATGCAACAATTTAAAATCATTTTTGCTCCCAGAGATTACTGAAGAAACAAGTCAGGTAATTAGTGAACTATCTGATGCAGTATTACTCGAGTTAGAACCGCTAATAGCCGATGCCACCGAAAACATAGCGCAGGCGTCTCCCGAAGCACAAGCCTGCACGTATGTGTGTGGCTTCATATTTAAAAAATTAAAGCATAATAATTGTGTTGCTTGCAAATCATTATTTATAGCATCAGAAGCCACACAAATACATATATTCACAGACTATAAAGAATATGATATTAATCATAAAGCACTACAATATGCAGATCAAGCGTTTGTACAATGTGTAGAAGTTTGTGCACTGGGAATAAATAACATTTTAAATACTGCAGGTTGGCAAAATAATATTAAAATATTGATTATGTCTGCTCTGTCTCAGGTGGATTTTGATTTTTTAAACAAGTGTCAAGAGCACAAAATTGTTAATAAAAGACATATAATTGATTCCACCTTTTATATTTGTCTCAAAAGACAAATTGTTTTAAAAAACAGAGCTTTTGGAGAAGAGGAAAGGAAAAAGGCACTAGAAAGAAAAATACGGATTTTAACGAACCAATAATATAATTCACAATTATGTACTTTTTCAACACATGTATTACTACTCTGAAACACAGAAAAAAAATCGGGTATTATTTGAAAACATGATAAGGTAAACCTTAATGTTTAATTATTGTCTAAATCTTCAATAAAGAAATACTAAACTTAAAATCAAGATTCTTATTTATTTTTCCTACAATAATATGCTCGCTACATCAAGAAGCGATGGGACTTGCTTCGATTTTGCCATTTTACATTTATTTTATAATCGTGGCAAAATCTTCAATCCTATCGCTTCTTGATGTAGTGAGCAGTTCATAAATATTTTTTTATATCGAAAATTAGATTTTGAAATGCCCGCCACGGTTAGTTCCCTGCGGAAATTACGGAGCGCTAGTAGTATCTGTGTAATTCGCGTTTCGTTTTATGGGAGTAACGCTTCTTCTCTCGTAGAGAGTATTATGTTCCTTGCTGAGAATGCTTAGGTATATATAAATAAGTAATATAGTAAGTATTACGTACTAATAGTAATATGAGTATACTAAATTTATTGATACTAAAAACTACATTTATACTAAATTACTAAAAATAAGTTAATTAAAAATGAACCAAAAAAACGAATTAAACAAGATAATAAACAGAACTATTTATATTATATTGGCAGATGATTCTGCCAATTTCAAGGTTACTTAAAACACGATAAAAACAATATCAAAACTTATCCAGTGAAAATGCCAAGGTACGGTTCATAGGTATAAAAGTTATGCAAAGTGTTTAGTAATAAAAAAATCAGTAAACAATACAGAATAATAATAATCAGGACTTGGATTAGTGTACCAACGAGGTTCTGAGAGATTATAAGTTAAGCATTTAAATGAAATGGTATCAATTGGAACCAGAGAAAAGGCTTACTCTTCAAAATAATTCCGTCCGATTGACATTGGAAATATTATGTCAGTTCGTACCATAAATAGATTCGGGATCGTTCGGGATAATAATGAAGACAACATGCTTTAAAATTGAAGCAACTATAATGTAGGTAAATTTATTTTCATATTTTATTTTATTATTATTATTTATTCGCGTTGTATAAGGCGTCTATTTATTATTGGAATTGGTATTACCTGCAAGAGTAACCCTATGGATCAAAGATCTAAAAAGCTAAATTTTTTGGCAGCTTAGTATATAGTAAGCATACAAATCGGTAACCAACATATTCGAATTTTATAATAAATCGATTTATAATTCTAAGAGGACTTAATCGTTTAAAACTAAGTATAAATAAAAAATCTGGTAATTAATTCTGTTATGGAATTAATTTATAATATAGTAGGCACCGAATATAAGAAATTGAATTTACAGAAATTCCTCTTAGGGAAATAAATCATATTTCATAATTTCGTGCCAATTTTTATTTTTATTTAACAGAAATAAATTTTTTCTATGTAAGTATATATGTTGAGCTATCGTCGTTGCTTACTGATAAGATAATTTCTGTTAACTCGATCGAAGTCATCCATATTCTTTTTTGGTATATTTTAACCACTTTCACCTAGTCTTTTTCTTCCACCTTGCCACATGCTTTTTTCATCCATCAATCCACGGCATCCACAAAATTACTTTAATTTTCCATACCATAACAAACGCAATCCTTTTGAGAGAAATCATAAAAATCTATGTAATTATTACTATATTTAACACCTTTATAACATATGGAGTGCAATAAAGTATTGAGTATTGAGTATTGACCTCACAGATGGTCGAATGATCGTATGACTTCGAGGGGTCCAAAACCTTATTTGGTACAAAGTTGCGGTTGTTATCATAATTTATCGCATAACTGTACCTGGGCTCATACATCATACTATCACGCGACCATTGATCATTATTTTCATATTGAGAATTAACATAAGCATCAACATCGTTTTTATAACGTAAAGTCGACAAAGTAACATATTCACATAAATTATTATGGTTAAAACACTTTTCCGTGCGACTATCATAGAATTTTTAATTTATAAATTTTCTCTACAAAACTTGTTACGGTTTTGCGATTGAGTATACTTGTAAGAATTGATACTACAAAAACTTTGTTCTTTTTTACTAACAAAGAACAAAGCGGACAAGGGTCGAAAAATGTAAAAAAGGCAGAGTAAAAAGGAAAGGTAGAGTATTAGGTGCAACTGTCTCACCCTTGTCCGCCAACTTATGACATTGTTCGCGCTGGTGTGCAGAGTGCTTGCAGTAAACACAGAATGTTCGCTGCGGCTTTGTCTGAGGACCAGGCTTTGTTGACGTCGATGGTTGTGCAGGTGTGCGTTCTCAATCACGCGCTGGTGGCGGCGAAGTAGGAGATAAAGTACTGTGCCGGTCTCGCGTACTTAGCCAAGGATGCAAGGGTCTGAATGCACGAGATGGTTTACATGAAATTTCAAAGAAAGTCAGCCCTACTACCTATATACATTGCTGGGAAGTTTGTTGCTTCTTCTTTGCAGCTAAAACACTAGGAAGCGGTGAAGGGTGGAATTTTTTGGGGGCTGTCTTAATGTTTGACGTTCAAAAAGCGCTAATTTTTAGCCTAATTTGAATAAAGAAATTTTGATTTTGATTTTATACCTATTATGTCTTGTATAGGAAATCTTGAGGATTCTTCGGGGAAATACCATTCACAGGATTTGACGCCATTCGTCGACACTGGTAGGTACTGAACATGACGTACCATCCAATCCTGGCGGGACGACCGGCGAACGAATCGCATGAGCGTCGGGCGGGGCTTATGTGTCACACGGCTCATTCGCGCGAGTGTTGAATTATTTTCATTTTACATTATCTCCCACAGAGTACATTATTAATACTGTTATCACCTAAACTATGTGTCCAAATACCATGCTATAAAGGGAAAACTTTATCTTCATTTAATTCTCTTGATGATGAAGTAACTTTTAGCCGAATGATATATTCTTTATTATACTATTCCTCAATTAATCCTCATGAATGTATGTGACAAAAAGATTTTTTTTAATCCGACTGGTAGTTCCAGATATTAGCGATATTAGCCGATTTTTATGAAATGTTTTGTGTATACATATTTTTTTATAACCTTAGGTGATAAGGGTTGCCCTACCCAGTTTTTTTTTTTATGGCAGAACAACGTCAGTGGCGCACAGCTAGTACATATTAGTATAGGTTAAATTAACTAAGTTTTCTCTGTGAATTTGACTGGCTTGTTGGTCTAGTGGTCCCAAGCGCGACTACTGAATGTCCTGTTCGATTCCCGGGTCGCGCAGTGATATTGCGTTTTTCTGTTTGGAAATTCTCTGTAGCAGCCCGGAGTTTGGAATTGTGCCCGGTAGATGGCAATATTGTGTAATAAAAATCTAATCTACCATATCTTCAAGCCTCTGACCTTCAATGGAGTAAGCAGAAACCTCAAGCTTTCACAGGGACAGTGCAAGTCGGTGTTTTATTTTCTTGGAATGATTCTCCCGGTGACCTCGATAGTGTTATAGTCTTCATAGTTCCTGAAGAAATATAGTGCTTCGGCCGACGTCGAACCCGAACCTATAGGTAGGAATAGGACGTCAGCGGCTCGTTTCTAGTATTCGATAGACCATCCGTCCGGTACGCCCGGTGCTGCAGGAGTATTTTTACATACATACATAAACTCACGCCTTTCTCCCATGGGGGTAGGCAGAAACTACAGAACGCCACCTGCTACGATCCTTACATATGCCTTTTGCTTCATCCACGTTCATACATCTGGTCATACAGGCGCGGCGGCTGCGAGAACTACGCACCTTACCTTTTTGGAGGATAGCACTAATAAGGTCAGTGTATATCCTTCTAGGGCGTCCCCTTCCGGCATTTCCACTTATACCTGCCTTGTAGATACATTTTGTTAACCATCTTTCATTCATTCTCTCAATGTGACCAAACCATCTTAGCAGACTCTTTTCAATTTTCGTCACTACGTCTTCTTGTATACCGCAACTTTGTCGTATCACATCATTCCTCAATTTATCATTCACAGTTACACCACACATACTTCGCAAGGAACGCATTTCTACAGCATTTATTCTACTTTCATGTCTCTTTTGCCACACCCAGCATTCACTTCCATACATAAGCGTAGGTATCAGCACACCATTGTGGACAGCCAGTCGAGCCTTTTTGGACATCGACTGATTGGCCACCACCGCATGTATAGCACCATTCACTTTATTTCCCGCATTTACTCTCTTTTCCACATCTGCATAAATTTTTCCATCTCTTGTAAACATACTTCCCAAATACACAAACTCGTTCACTTGTTCCACATTTTTATCATCTATTTATTTTATTACATCACATACAGATACCTCGTCTTCTCTTCCAATCACCATAACCTTCGTCTTGTTTACATTTATATTCATCCCCTTCACCTTATATGCTGCATTCATCACAGTTACCATGTCTTGCAGCTGTTCCGCTGACGATGCAAGTAGAACTTGATCATCTGCGTAAAGAAGACATTTGACAGGCAACTCATTCATCATCAATCCATACTCACTTTCTTTTAAATCTGTCAGACAACTATCCATGTATAAGTTGAACAGCCATGGTGACGCTACACAGCCCTGTCTAACACCCCTTGAGATGCTAAACCAGTCCGTGAAAGCCCCATTTATCCTAACACAAGCACTGGAATCCCTGTATAGAGATTTCAGTGCTCGCACTAAGCGCCAGTCCACACCATACACTGATAGTGTCGACCATAGTTCTTCCCTGCACACACTGTCATAGGCCTTCTCCAAGTCAACGAAAGCACTAAATAATTAGGCTTACCGGGCTCACCACCTATTACATGGAACTTATTAACGGCATTGGTGAAATGTGGGTGGTACAACTGTATACACCTCTGCGTACCCATTCCGAGAATACAGGCGTGATGCTATGCATGTATGTTTAAATTTGTAATTCTTTTTGAGAAAAATTGTACAACTACCGTACTTATCGATGTTTGATAATGCATGATTTTATTTGTGGTTTGTAGTTGGCTTAGGAATTCATACATTTTTTAAGAGGTAAGGTTTAAATCGTAGTTTCAATTTATTGTTGAATGATATTAGCTTCTTTTAGTTTCTAATGTTTTGTGGTAGTATAATATACATAATGGCCGTGTAGCTATTGTTTGTGTGCCATGTGTGTATTGGCTTTGATGCAACGTCTTAATTCTTGAAGGTGGTTGGGTTGATATAATAGATTCTTAAGGCGGATATTTAATTATGTGTGTCGTATACTTTGGAAACTTTGGCAATATGTTTGTAGACAAAATTACATTACATAATTTTAACGTATATATAGAAGGTAGTATGAGTAATTTATATTTTAGGAATTAGGGTTTGCAACTCTGTCTGTTATTAATTTGAGCCAGAATTCTAATTCATTTTTTTTTGCATCACAATTAGAGACGATGTGTTTAAGCCGTTTCCCAATAATATTACTTCATATCATAACCACGAATAGGCTAGTTGTTTTTGTATCTGTGATGTTTTAATTGAAATAGAGCTATTGTAAATTTTGAGTTTGACTTTAACTTTATGGAAGTACTTAGGTATTTAAACTTTTAATAAGTATGACTGGAAGCCGACCCCAATGTAATTGGGAAAAGGCTAAGCAGATAGAATAAGTATTCCATTAATGAGTAAAGTAAAATGTTGAAACAATGAATTAAACCCAAGCTTCGTATAAATGATACGATATAACACTTTGTTAGCTCGAATTTTACTTTTAGCGCCCTCCTAAACACGACACCTGGGTCGGATATTCATCTCAGCGTAAGATACACGGTATTACGTACCTACTAGTCTGTGGTCTCTGTGCTTCGGAGAACGAGCACGTTTATGTTGCTCCAGACTACTAAGAGATACTACGTAGGTATATCCCCGCTGTCGTTCAATAATTATTAGCCTGGATTAGGGTTGCCATCGCTAAAATCTCCTCTTGTGAAAACTCGGATTTTGGAGCTCTAAACCCGGTCATATCAACATTATTTTTGTAACCTTACTCAGAAATATAAGTAATAGTTTTAATAGTTATAAAAAAAAAATTGTAATAATATTTATGACAAACAATTAGTAGTCTTGCATTTTAAACGTAATTTCAGCTGCTCATTTTCGATAGATGGGTCAGCAGCCTCAAACCCGGACTACAAATGAAACCCCGCCCGGGGGCTCCCGAACGCCCTCTAAACGAGGATGAATCCGGGGAAACCCTAGCCAGAATAACAGTCGCTAAGGCCTAAATTCTAAATCTCCGTTTGCTCGTAACTACCTAAGTACACTAAAGAAGAATACACAATCAGCCCATAGTTTTAGCATAACATAGCATCACGCCTGTATTTCCTGAAGAGGTAGGCAGATGTGTACACAATTGTACGCCCACATTTCACCAATGCTGTTATTAAGTCCCATGTAATAGGTGGTGAGCCTATTGCCATCAACCGGGCACATTTTCAAACTCCGGGCTGCTACTGAGGATTTCCTAACAGAAAAACTCAATAACACTTTGCCCGTCCCGGGAATCATACCCGAGACCTCCTGCTCAGCAGCCGCGCTTGGGACCACTAGACCAACAAGGCAGCCCATGGTTTTGCCTCTGAAAACTTACCTGCGGTAGCGGCGCTTCGTTTACAAAGCAAACCTCGGTTTGGGGCAGCAAGCAGCAACAAGGCTCAGCAACAGGAATAAAATAAAACGCTTGTAATTATATTGTAACAAAAAATATATTTTCAAATATTATTGATATTCCTTTATTATAGGTATATTGATTTTGATATGTTAATAACACGAACCTAAAATAAATACGGACTGAGCTACGCGCATACAAACAAAGAAGGGCATACGATCGGCGATAGCAAGCTGCGGGCAGGGAGGGTGGCTCAATTTTCCAATATGAATGCTGAACATGAGGTTCACAATTTTTGCACGTGTAGATCTTGTCGTAATATTATTTTCTGCAAAATCACTAATTACGTAAAAGCATAGTTTTCGAGTAAAAAATGTTTTAAAATAATTTTTCATTCAATGACATCAACAATGACAAATAACGTCAATTTATGTGACTTGTAACATTAAAAATGGGCTGTTTAATGAGAATTAAGGGGGTTCGGGGGGCTGAGCCTCTGTATAAAAATAGGTTAGGTTATGTTAGAACCGATCTGTTTTAAAATCGTAGTTTTCTTAGATTTGGAATACTTTAGGATTATACTTCAGGTTTTTTTTAATCTAAAAGTATGAAATTGCGTTAATTATGATTTTCTAATTTAAGGAACAAAAGTATTCTACAAGTAAAAAAATTGCTACTATATAAAATCAGCGGATTTTGGCAATTGCTACAGCGAGTGTTACATACGACGCCATTCGTTCTCACGTAAAAAAATTATAATTAAAAGATGTCGCCTAGTGTGGTGAAATCGTGTAAAAACTATAAAAGCAATCTTAAAAACTATCAATCGCTTCCTAGGGAGTGTGTGTAGTGTGTGCCCTCACGAGTAGATAATTATTATATTATAAACATTAGCTAAGTAGGTATACCGATACCAAAATAAAATGGAAGTAGGAACCTATGTGTCTGCGATGTCAAATTAACTGGCAAAATTTAATTAAAATCTGCTTTTGAAGTGATGTCTAATCAATCTAAACCCAAGGTCTTGAATTTTAAATTTCACTAGGTGCCTATACAAACAGTCATCGTAGCCTAAATTGGCAAGGGAATTTATTGCAATCAAAATATTTACCCGAAATCGATAAGAGAGTATTTTTAGTTTATTTCTAGGGCACCTATTTCCTTCTGCTTAAAAATAAGGAATACCTATACATAGCGGACAGACAGTTTTAGTAAGTATCATTATATGAATAGTCGCGGTTACGTCTGTTTTTTTTTAGAGCCGTGGTGATTAAGTAAAACAAGAGCCATTAGTAAATTCAAAAATAAATGTCATTACAAGACGGGCAACGAAACGTCAAGAAGGTTTTAAGCCGTTGCCTCACTCACTATATAAAAGTTCAAGGCTATATTTGATACACCTGCGCTGTGTGACTGCGCCGGGAAAAAGGTTACCATTTAAGTAATTTTTCCACATTTAGGGATATTATTATTTCAGCTAATATAAAAAATCTACAAAACACAGATTTTCATAATATACAAGTAGATAATTATGTTAGATATATTATTATTTCATTGGCCTACACATAGTTCACAGTACCTAAGCATTACTCTCGAATTTATTATTTATTTAACTGAAATGCATACGTAAATGTAGAAACTTATCTTACGATAAATATTGGCAACCCGCGCACCGTGTTATACTTGCTAGTGCCGATTTTGATTCAATGATAGCCCTAAAACTTTGTTATAGCCGAAAAATATAATATCGGTGTCACCCGCAGAACGACCAACACTCCCGAGAATTACAGATAATGTTTTAAACCATCCAAGCAATAATTATTTATAAATTCGGTTCAAACCTACAGTATGATATCGGGTGAACCACACATGACCGCACCTATAGGATTACTAAGGCCAGTGTGTACAATCTTCGAACAAATGAGTAGGAAACTGGACAATTATAAATCGACAAAATAAAGTAGCTCATTTAAATATACCATTGTCGAATAGCAATCATTCTTTTGCAATTTGGTAGGGTTATATCAATAGTTTTTTGCCTTCGTGAATCAATAGATGGCGCTTAATGCTATTTTGCAACAGCTATCTCAGATATGCAAGGAAGACTTATTTGTAAAAATAAACTTGAATTTATTATATATCGGGAGTATGCTGGTCGGAACTGGCTTCGCAGTCGCAGTTACTCATTAATAAATTGCATATCTGAATTACAAGACATTTATGATGACATATTAAAAACAAATATAACAATAATTAAATAATTTAAAACAATTTATAAAAGTAATAATATTTGTACATATTAGTTTCGACTTCCTGCATTGTCAAATCCATAAAGAAAACTTGATAGATTTAAGATTACTTTGTCATCCCGATTTTTTATTCACCATTATGGGAAAAAAAAAAATATGCGGGAAGACGGATAAGGACAGCAATAAATTAAAGGTAATAAAAATATGTATTAAGTGATTAAAGATAAATCTTTGAAAACCATTAATTTTATTTCATTATATTCTTCCAAATTATTCATAAGATGTATGAGCATTATAAAATGAATGGAAGAATATATTGGAATCGGTTGAATCACGTATTTTATATCTTTGTTGGTTGGACCCTAAGTAGATACCTAAACAAATGTATATGCATGTCGGGGTCCTATCGTTTACAGCAATAGCAATAGAGCGGACTGTATAAATAAAGAGTATAATAAAAAAACAAAGATAGATCAAACGGCGCCCGATCGTACTACGTGACCGCCGCGGAAAATCGTCGTAGAGAAGTATTGCGCGCCAAAATGGGGAAAAGAGCGGCAACCGCCGCGTCACTTCCCGCCCCCGCGCACCCTTTAGGCTGCGCGGTTGTCAGCGCGGCCGTCATCGGTTCCTCGTACCGCGCGCCCTCGCGCTGCCCCGCGCCGTGGCATTAGTAGTGCATTCGTAATACTCTAGATGGCGTCTGTGTGCCCTGTTTCCTAAATTGAACGAGAGAGAGGTCTCTATTTCCTATATTATAAAGTACTCTGTGACTAAGGCGCGTCGCTCACTTAAAGTCGAGGAGACGCGACGTCGCAGCGGGATGGTGGCGGCGCCGCGCCGTCGAGGTAATAGACTATGTGTCGCGAGAGTCGAGGCGCAAAAATACAATCTAGGCCTATTCAAACTAGAGTGAATAGAAAAATACAGTCGTGACCAAGATTTGAACCCGCGCCTCCCTAATAAATACTCCAGGCGCTCTGACATTTGAACCCGCGCCTCCCTATTAAATACTCCAGGCGCTCTGACATTTATCCGGGAGGCGCATCTTGCTCACGACCGTATTTTTCTGTTCACGAACCCTAGAGTTCGCTACGCATACGGTAATGCGTTTTAAGATTTATCTGTAAGTGCTGCAGTGAATAGATTTATTCTGGATCTACGTGCTCCATCCTCGACCACACCGTCGCTTACCATCGAGCGAGTTAGTTGCCAATATTGTACAAGATATGACACGTAACAAAAATATTTAAACTGAATTTAAAAAATAGCATTGCATAGTAATATCTTAGGTTTGCGCGATCACTACACATTATAATAAAACAACTTTTAACCGGATTAATACACGCGATTAATCCGGTTACAAGTTGTTTTATTATAATAGCATTGCAACTAGGTATATACAGGCTGTGGTTTTGAACAGTGGCCATATTGTAGGAACATATACAGCAACAAGTTATATGTTGTATAAAAATAATTATAACATTAATAGCCAAGAGGTCAACGTCCTATTCGTCCCGTAACAGCTGACGTTTCTCCGTGAAATTTTCGCTTCAACGGAGCAACGCGCGCGCCGCCCGACGAGTAGGTAGGTTGCATACAAGTCAACGATAAAGACCTAACGAACATAACGACTACAATGTAGTTTTAGGATTGTCTTTTTGTCTCATTATTGGTTTCTAAACTCCCATTCATAAATTATAGTTTTTTTTAGATTACCAACGGAGCAACGCGCGCGCCGCCCGACGAGTAGGTAGGTTGCATACAAGTCAACGATAAAGACCTAACGAACATAACGACTACAATGTAGTTTTAGGATTGTCTTTTTGTCTCATTATTGGTTTCTAAACTCCCATTCATAAATGATAGTTTTTTTTTAGATTACGTGAGTACGATATTATTACCGCGAGATGCAAGCTAATTACGTAACATAATCACATTGATTAGACAGTGTTATCAATACAGTTTAACGTGTAGTTGCCGAGTTGATTGCGCCGCGGTTCGCTGGTTTGGTTATGTTCCAAGTCTAGGTGTAGGTATGTGCATGAGAGGTTTGTTTCTGTAAATGCTTGGAAATGTAAACAATACAATGCATCGCAAGTGAGTAATAACCCAATCTTGTAATTGGGTTATTAAATTATTGGTATTAAGGTCAACAGATCAGTCGACCATGCGTACGTGCGAATAATTAAATGTACTTACATATTGAATGTTCACTACTGAACTTATGTTACTCGTAACATAACGAGCGATACATAACTGGGCACGTCGCCTATTGTTGTCTTTTAAACTACCTAACACCAGCACAGTCTCACTCACGCACGCAATTGCACTACACTTTAATTTCATCGATGTACACTAACTTTTTTACGTCACCACACAAATAAAAGTCTAGCGGCGTAAGGTCCGGGGACCGAGGAGGTCAAAGCACTGGGCTATCACGTCCAACCCACTGTGCCCCAAACGTGTCGTTGGTAGTTGATGGTGCACCATCATGCTGGTTTGTAATACAGGTATTTCAAACTGCCTGTAATGCACCCAGTACAGTATTGTGTAGCAGCCAGTATTGTGTAGCAGCCAGTATTGTGTAGCAGCCAGCATTGTAGCATGCAATGGCGTCTGTCGGACTGGCCACCTCCCCACGTACATACGCACTGCACTACTCAACCACTATCACCAGCGAGGGCATAGGTAAATGCGCACCATATCGACGAACTCACAGTTTGAAAAATGCGGCATTGTAGGTACCCGATCGTAAATTGACCGCGCGCGATTTCAACATGTACCCTCGTTCGTCGCGGCGCGAGCGTGCACGGGTAGGTACATAGCGCGAGCGCGAGCGCCGCACCGCCCGTCGCCGGCGCGGCGCGGCGGTACCTACGCTCGGCCTCTGTCGGCGCGTCGCGCCGTGCCGTCTTTATACCTACTGCGCGCGACGCGGCGTAAACCCAAAAAACAGTAAGACTGCGAAATTAATTCGATTTTCTAAGGTATACTTTTTTTATTGTTTTGTAATCAGTTACACCTATAGATTCACCTCCTTCAATTTGGCCACTGTCTAGAACCACAGCTTTTATATCTAAACGACTGACATAGCAATACGCCTGTATTCACTGAAGGGGTTAGGCAGAGGTATGCACACTCGTATAAAACGAATTATTATAGATGTATACGGCATGAATTATTGGGATGTCGGTTGTCCAGTTCATCTGGTATACATAGGTACCTTTCGGTTAAAAAATGACAAACATTATCAGCTACACAGTTCCTTAAAGTGCTAAAATTATAGTATATCACAGAGTGGTAGGTACTTATAACGTAGTGTACCTACGTCGTACACAATGCGCACCTACTCATTACCAAAGGTTATTACTTATCACATACTCCGGGACAGATGATATAATGTTGAATGGAGTGAGTGAGCGAGTATCTGCGCGCGTCAGGCACTTGTTTATTTATGTGATTGTTTTAGTTGTGCACAACTGGTGCCGTTGCGGCAAATTTGCGATCTCGAGTCGACATTGAATTCCCTAGCGCCATATTTAATGTAGTGTGACGTCAATTATTCTATAACCAGCGGGCAATCAAGATGCTTTTAAAGTTGAAATTAATCAGTTGTCAAATTATAATAAATAAGTAGTTTAGAAGTTATGCGGGAACAGACGAACGTAATGACATACGGGCTGAAATCATAACCCTACTCGGTTAAAAAGAATAACACTGTAAGTCTATCACATTTGCTTATATTAGGAATTGTGTTGTAATTTGTTTGAAAGCTGCTTAAGGTTATGAAATATATTCACAGATTTACTCAAAATTGTCTCCAAATTATATAACCAAACATTAGTGAAAACTATAATAAAATATCGTTCCATAGGTACGGAGAAAATTGTGCAAGGGCAGACGGATCGACGCAGCAGGTTTTGTTTAATACATCTTGTAGAGATACTTAGTGGAGCACATAATGACAACATTCTTATACGCTTATTGCATGACACGTAGTCCGCACGGGGAGTGCAGTGGCGCTAGTCGAGCTTGTCCCGCGGCGGCGGCGGCGCGGGCGCGGGCAGGGCGCGCGCGCGACTGGCGCCGAGCAGCCGCGCGGCCGCGTAGCCCAGCAGCGAGCCGGCGGCGGCGGCCAGCGCGCCCGCCTTGGCGCCCACGGCCAGCCCCACGGGCCCGCCCGCCAGCAGCCCCAGCGCCGCGCCGCCCGCCCCCCACGCGCCCGCGCGCAATCTGCGCCGCATTACATTACATCGTAGTTACGGGCTGGAGATACTGACGACTCCGACAGATTCAATGGATCCACTAGTCAGGTAGATTATTTGGAATCTATACTTTCTATTATTGTATACTAGCTGTGTCCGCGACGCCATCAGCGTGGATTTATAATAATAATAAGTCTTATATTAACAGAACGTAGTAATAATTTAAAAATTCTGCCATTAAACGTATGTAGTAGAGCGGTATCGAGTTCGAGTCCGGCGAACACTTTTACTTTTGGTTTCATACCACTTGGTTACGTAGTCGTAGATAATGTTGAAAAGATTTAGCGTTACGCGACCCCCATGAGCGATAGCATGATGATACTAACTTTACAAGGTTAACCCTTAGTACCGTTCCAGTGAAAGTTCAATCTTAATCGGTTGACTCAGTGACTCTACAACTGTATATTATCCAGTAAACTCACCAAGTTACAGTATATTTTGCTTTACCTGTCGTAAGTAGTAAACAAATATGGCGTATTGATAGACAGAGATAATAATGTTATTCTTAAATTCTTATGGTTAGAACAACTGAATGAATGAATTATAGGATCGAATTACGGTATTGACTATTTCATTCATTATTTTTATTAGTTAATCTTCTACTTCTTATCGATCAATGGCATCTTATATTCTGTCAAACCAATACTTAGCCACACAAACGGCATTGTCTGTGGCGTTGTATAGACCCTCGCATGTACAGGTGGTAGGGCACGCTGGGCAAGTCAGCAGATGTGCCATTGTTTGCGGAGAGTAACCACACTCGCATGTGTTATCCGAGCTGTAACCCCACCTGAACATATTTTCTTTGCATCGGCCGACTTGGGTCCGGAGTCTATTAATAGACTTCCACGTCGGCCATGGTAAGTCGTGTCCCGGGGGGTCTTTGGGCTAGCGGTATAGGCGATACTATTTGATATCTGTCCCTCCAAAGGTCAAGCCTAGTTTGTGGAGCGAAAACAAAACGATGTCACCTTTTTAACCTTTGGGGCACACGAAGATATTGGTACATTGGGTGTCGTGGATCTGTTTCCATCCTATTCCTCTCAATTGAGCTAGCTACTTGCCTATGGATTTCTGGTGGCGCAACACCGGCTAGTGGGTACAGCTTTCCAACAGGAGTTGGTTTTAGGCAGCCTGTTATAATTCGACACGTGTCGTTTGAAGCTGTATCCACCAAATTAGTGTGCGCAGAACGGCTCCAGACTGGGCTGGCGTATTCACCAGCTGAATAACAGGGAGCTATTCCAGTCATCCGCAGCACTTGAGGTGATACTCCCCTCTTGGTGGAGGTAAGTCACTGCATTAAGTTGTTTCGTGCGAGCACTTTCATTTTTGTATTTATGCAGTGCTGCTTATAGATGAGCGCATCTAACGTGATGCCGAGGTATTTAAGATGGGAACAGTGAGCAATCAGATTCAACGTTCGGCCGCGGCTGGTTACCACCCACCGGACGAAGCCATGCTGTGAAGCGACCTAGTCGTGTTTCGGGATGTAGTCTGTTGCAACTGTTGTGGGAGACGGGTCTGGGCAGTTGCATCAACTCCCCAACTATCGTTTTCCCAAAATCTATCCACTCTACTCAAGAGTGAATAGATTTATTCTGGATCTACGTGCTCCATCCCCGGCCACACCGTCACTTACCGTCAGGCGAGTTGGTGGCCAAACGTAGATCCATTTTTGATAAAAAAATGAACTAATTTGAAAGAATTCTAACGGTTGTTATAAGAATTTCTTTGTATTTAAGAGAACAATTAAGCACGTGGTGTCCCTATGTAGTGTGTTGCTTAAATAATTTCGCGGACGCAGGACTGCTTTTATTAAATGAAGGACTATAAACGTGTTACGAAATATGGGTATAAAAATATTGCAAAAAATTGAAGCCTATATCCAGCAGTAAACTGCGATAGTCTCGGACTCTAGGTGATTCAGACATTATTGCGTCAAACTGAAAGACATCTCATATATTTCCTTTTAACTAAAATTCAACATGAAAAAAAAGCTACGATTTACTTCGAGTTTCCAACCACTGCGGAAATAACTAACAATAATTTAATAATATTAGCCTGACTAAAAGTAAAATAAAAATAATAAGAAATAAAAGTAAAAACTATTTTTACAATTCACAAATCTCACATTTAAATAATGCAGAATGAATTTATTTTTATTTATTTTTATTCTTTATTGTACAAGTACATACACCAAAATTAAAATTAACATACAAGGAAAAAATTTAATTGACATAGTAAATGCTCAATGGGCGGCCTTATCGCATTCCGCGATCTCTTACAGGCAACCTTAGGATGGAATAGAGGCAAACAGAAATAGTTTTTGGGGTAGTTTTTGGCGTACCTACATTCATATAATATATAAATACTATAAATATAGTATATAATAAATAAATGCACACATATATATACAATATATATTATAAATACATATATATTAAAAATGAATATGTATAAACCAAATAAGCAATATACAACAATAACAAAAATAAAAAACAAAATCAGAGCTGGATAAAAGAAGCATTACAGCGACAAGTAATGCTCCCTTACCAGTTTTTTGAAAACTGTCAATGATTGCGCACGTCTAATGGTTATTGGGAGTGCATTCCACAATCTGACAGCTTGTACAGTAAACGATTTGTCAAAGAATGATGTAGTGTGTACAGGCATTTTTAGCTTAAGATTTTCCGATGACCGAAGGAATCTCGTGTGTGTGTCACTAAGGAACATGAATCGGTTTTTAAGATAAGGGGGGGTAGTAGGGATAAATAGTATACCATAAAGAATGGATAGAATATGAGCATTCCGGCGAAGACGAATAGGTAGCCATTTGAGCTTTACACGAAATTGTGAAATGTGATCATACTTGCGCAAACCAAATATAAATCTTATACAAAAATTTTGAAGACGCTCAAGTTTCTCAAGTCAGGTAATATTCATTTTATGATTTAAGATGCACATACGAAAGCATTTACTTATTAATAAATATAACATTTCGTTGAATTAGATAATTATTATTAATTAGTGGTGCTACGCCACACCACCAAATGAATTTTGCGTATGCTATTCAATCACTAATCATTCATTCATTTTTTCCCATCTCTTGGTCCAAAGAGTAAACTAGAGTGATAGAGTTTCGAAATGTCAAATAATCATGATCTTGTGTAACCTGTGGAAATGAATTTTGATAAACTTTTGATTTTGTGGAAATTAATATCCTTAAATGGAATATTCGAAGCAGTTTTTGATGTAAATCATATCGTATGTTCAAAACCTAAGTGAAAGTGTTTTAGGCGCAATCACGTGACTTTCAACCGAGTGCTGTTTGTTTACTACTTAGGACAGGTAAAGAAAAATAGACAGTATGTTACACTGATCGGCTCCTGTAAGTGATAGCGTAATGAAATATATTAATGATGTTGCTCAGGTCACTGACCGGCTCTACAGTGAAGAGTCTGTCAGTCGGTCTGCTGGTTCTCAAGTTATAAGCATTCGGACAGACAGACAGATATTTACAAAATTTGTGGTTTCATCTTTTATATCCAGTATTTTATATACAACCGAATAAACATATTGGAAAAATATTAAATGTTCAGAAATAGAACTACTTAATTTTATAGTAGTATAGATCCGAGAGTAACAGTAAGGAGCATTGGCTAAAGGTTCCTACAGATTCCAAATAATCTGCGCCGACGTCAGTATCTCCGATCGCCGTCGAGAACGTGTAGAGCCATTAAACGTACCTCTCTCCGGCGGCGAGGTGCGCGCGCGCTGCGCTCACGTTGTCGGCCGCCACCTCCGCGCTGTCGGCCGCCGTCGCGACCTGCAACAGGGGAACAGGTGGCTCAGCCGGGCTGATGGACCGCGACCGTAGCACGTCCGGCCGGGCGGTACCTGTTCGCGCTGCGCCAGCGCGGCGGCCTGCGCGTGCTGCCACACGTCGTGCAGCGCGCGCACCTCGGCCTGCAGCTCGCTCCAGCCGCGCAGTAGCGCCTCGCGCTCGCTCAGCGCCACCTCCTGAGGATCGCGATACGTACAGAACAAGGCTTATCTCATTACTGACTGATACGACTTTTTCCACTGAAGTCCAGAACGAGAGATCTCACGTGGTCATCGACGCGGAGTTGAATCTGCGAAGCAAATTCAGGCGGAGAGACCTCGGTGTCGTCGTCTGCGCGGGGGTGGGTGTGCGCGTGCGCGACCAGGCCCACCGAGTCGGTGGACACGGCGCTGGCCGCCGCCGGCGCCGCCTCCGGCGCTCTGCGGTTTATCGACAGGGGAGACGTTCCTACAGATCGGAAAATCTTCATCAGACTTAATATGACCATATTTAGATCGCGATACATGGGGGTAGGAAGATCAAGTCAACGAATGGGTTTCGCCACTTTCTTAAGTACCAACTAATGATAATTTATTTGAATAAGGATTTTCCACCACGGTCGTTGTCCTGGTCTGTACCCAGCGTGAGACCAATTAGTTCACTACGTTCACACTACACAACGGGCATGCACAAGTGTCCAGGCGATAGTAGAACAGAACTGTCACAAAACAGATACAGATTAAATTGGATTAATAACACCAAACTTTTTCATACAGAGACAGACGGTCGGTTAGCGCACATCATGCAGACCGAGCTCACCCGTCAGTCGGCGGCGGCCTGGCGCCGACCACACCAGTGCCTTACAGCTGTCCTCTATTAAACCTACGACATAAGTTTTATAAAAAAATAAACCAACCAACATCGATCGATCGCTCTGTAAATATTTTAGTTAGTCGATCAATCTGTTCTTGGGATCTGTCCTTACAGCTTACATTTGTACTAAGCTAGGTAGATATCTATCCCGCGTACTTATATTTTTTTTTTTTTTTATCTTATAAAATAAAACAATTACAGTCCACCAGCATCGCAAACAGGGTCCAAGCTGCTAGTTGTTAAGGCGAGAAGAGAGAGGATCGTCTTCATAATGCGTACCGTGTCGAGAAGTAACACTTTCTGTCAGACCTTTGACCTACTCGTAGCTTGCGCGAGAGCCTGCTATCTTTCTTATAATGATGACTTATGGTTACGAATAGTGCACAGGATGAGAGTAAATACGACCGAACTGAACCAGCTGAGGTTTCCAAATAGAAAATTACAAAACCCTAAAATGTGACGAAGATTAAAAGTCGTTTTTGAAATTGTGAGTTATGTGGTTTAGTGGAGGTGGAGTAGAACTCTAACATATTGGATAGTGACAGAATGATGTGTCGAAAGAAAGTTTGGCAACATTATTCTATATTTATATATCCTATATTTATACGTAACTGCGCTGTTCAATAAACTTTGCCTCTATATAATAAATATAATCAATCTTTGGAAGCGGGTATATTACCATCAGTGTGTAATTATAAAAAAGCAGGCTCTCATAACACCTATTCCAAAAAAATACAAAAGAAATGATGTAACACAATATCGGCCTATACCGAAAACTAATTTAAAAAAAAAACTGTTACCCGCTAATTAGTAGGCTCACTAAAATATCATATCTCTGTCAATCAACATGGTTTTTGCAAAGGGCGCTCAGTTGAATCGAACATGCTTACATAGTAAAAAATTTTTATTTTTACTTATAGTAAAGTTGTGGACTATCGGTATACACGGCGATCTACTCCGATGGATAAATTCGTACGTCAAGAAACGATGTCAAACGGTTTCCATTAAGGGTTATGTTTCAAGATTCCTGGAGATTCCTTCAGGAATCCCTCAGGGATCGAATGCAGGTCCACTATTTTTCA
Organism: Xylocampa areola; assembly: GCA_935421205.1. NCBI lineage: Eukaryota > Metazoa > Arthropoda > Insecta > Lepidoptera > Noctuidae > Xylocampa > Xylocampa areola. Next base: position 104,394 of record OW285225.1, on the reverse strand, counting down.
TTTTGTATGTTAATGATATTGGTAAAGTCTTACACTATTCAAATTTTCTACTTTATGCTGATGATGCCAAATTTTTCAAAACATTTGCAGGTTTTGACGACTACTTGCAACTGCAATCTGATTTAGAGCGAATGTCCGAGTATTGCTCGTCTAATCAACTGTATGTAAACGTTGACAAGTGCTCTATTATATCTTATACCCGTAAACATAGCCCACTCATCTTTAATTATAAAATTTATGATAAATCTATAACTAGAGTTACAGCTGTACGCCACTTGGGATTCTAACTTATCTTTTAATTTACTTAAATATCACATAGTCAAAAAATCTTTCCGTCAACGTGGATTTATATTAAGAATTTCAAAGCCTTTAAAAGATCCCCATACCTTAAAAGTATTATATTTTAGTTTTGTTCGATCTATCTTAGATTTCGCTAGTATTATTTGGAGTCCATATTATGCTTCATCATATTGCTCGTATTGAGAAAACCCAAAAGATATTATAATATCTGATTATAAAATCTTTAGATTACCGTGGAAATCACGAATACTTATCATATGAAAACTCACTAACCCGGCACTCACTTACTACTCTTGTCAACCGACGAATAATGTTTGACCAAGTATTTCTTTAAAAAAATAGATACATTGACGCCATAGCTCACATTTTAGAAAAGTTAGTTTTAGGCGTGCCCAGGCCTGATTCTCGTTTACAAACATTATCTTCAGTTCCTTTCTATAAAACAATTTACACTGGTAATAACTTCTTCAGACGCAGCGTTGACACATATAATGATGAATTTATAGATAAAGATATCTTCAGTAACAGTTTGGCAACTCATAAAAGAAAACTACGGAATAAATTTCTTAATACCACTTAAAGACTAAAATTGTTGTAACATTTAACAACTGTCTATCTTCGTTGATTAGCTGATTGTATAGTACTTACTCTAGTTTTATATTTAGTTGGATGTACCGTATTTATTGTATATACTTTTATGGAACTCTAAGTCTTTAAGTATCTATTTGTTTTCGGATATAAAAGTTTGTATACGACTGTCTGTTTCCTAAATAATAAAAATAAAATAAACACTAAAGCGACCGCAGCAGTCACTCTAATTTGATCGATCCATTCCAGACGAGGGAGGTTTGAAGGCGGAGGACGCTAGTAAAACCGACAGTACGTCGATAGAGAACGAACATGACTGGAAAGAGTTTTAGCTCTATATTTAGCTTAGCTTTTAACTCGAAGTCATAGAGCTTGGAATTAGCAAGATTGCAAGCAAGAACGGTAGTGACAGGGATGTTGTCGAGACACTGGGCACCGTCGGCCGCACATAGTTACCGAGGTAGTCGACGATGGCGCGCAGCGTGGTGTCGCGCGAGCGCTGCGTGAGTGCGTCGAAGCGCGCGCGCTCGGCGCCGCGCACCTGGCGCCGCAGCGCGTCCAGCTCCAGCAGCAGCGCGCGCAGCTGCGCCGCCACGCGCCGCGCGTGCGTCTGCTCGGCGCGCGCGCGCACGTACTCGCCCTGCTCTTCGTACTAACACAACAAGACCCACTCACGATCCAGCCTTTGTAATATCACACGATAAATCTCTAGATAAGGTCGAATGGTTCATTCATGTGTAGTTATAGTAATTAAAAGGTTTAGTACAAGTTACAAGACGATTGTAGAACGAATATTGGAGTTACGAGTAGTTAAGAATTTATTAAAAAGTTATGCTACCTTAAATGTGGTCTCTCTGTTCTCACACCTGACATTTCAAATCTGGGTACGATACAAGACATGTCTGTAAAATACATTACAGACATGTCTTGTATCTAACAGACCTTTAGTAAAACATACATAAACGTATTTACACGATAACTAAGCATGATATGGATATGACAAATAGAATTATAAATGTCTTTCCTGTTCCGATCACTGAGAGAACACATATAAATAATGTATAAATGATTAATTACATCTTGAAAATTATATTGTTTTCCAGCTAACGTTAGCAAAAGTGACGTGCATATTAATAAAAGTAAAAAAGATAACAACTATTATGAGCAAATTTCATTAAAAAAAAAATTACTATGGCCGTTCAGTTAGAATAAGAATAAGAATAAGAATGTTTATTTGCGAGAAACATGGTTATAAAGGTTTTAAATAATTAGACATAGTGCTGCACGGTTCACCGTAACATCGGCATGCAAAATTAGCGTAGTTATACATAGGTGCTTAATTCAAATTACAAAATTTATTTCACAATTACATCATGTTAAAGTAGTGTTCTTCAAGAAAGGATGAAGATATAGGTATAAATCACACTAGATATATGTAGTTCCAATTTCTTATTGAAAAACAAAATCTTCGTCTACGGGACAAAAATGTCTTTCTCCAAGGTCCAATCTATCTCCTTGCCAAATTTCATTACAATCCGTTCAGCCACTTAGTCGTGAATAGGTAACAAACAAACAAACAAACTTTAGCATTTATAATATTAGTATGGATTTCTATCATACCCCATAGAATTAGAATATTTTGCTACAGGTATACCATACATATAAAATAACAAGAACCATCAAAAACAGATAACTCTGTAAATTGCTGTGCACGGTCATACATGATATACGTATATACTGGGTGGTCTGAATAGTGTCCGACCTCAACGTGAAGATAGCAGCACTCGCCAATAAAAGCTTGTGAATGTAGTTGTGCATCTTTTGACAGTTCTCACCAAAGTTTCAGCCACTTTGGACGCGTAGTTGTTATTTGACAGTAGTTTGAGTAAGTCGATGTGAATCTTTTTGTGAAAATAGAAAAAATTGAGTATCGAGCTGTCATACATTTTTTTTTGAAAGGCAATACGCCTACGCAATTCTAAGATGAGTTGGAGTCTGTATATGTGGACTCTGCACCATCATTTACCACAGTGAAATTTTGGGCAGCTGAATTTAAACGTGACCGTGAGAGCTTGGGAGACGATGAACGTTCCGGACGTCAGAAAATGGCAACTACTGACGATAACATCGCTTAATCATCATCGCGTTTGCTCACGTTAGACCGAAAACGTGTTCGAATGAACATTTCCAACGCTCTGTTGGCGCAGCTTAGGCGCAATAAATCCGAGTTTTGGCTCTACAGTAATTAATATTACTGTAGATGAAACTTGGATACACCATTATACGCCCGCAACAAAAATACAGTCAAAACAGTGGACTGCAAAGGGGGAACTGGAAAATTTGAGGGATTGATATTAATTTCAACTTGATACGTGGTTACTTGGAACATGTGGAATTACTGTGATAAAGAGTCTTGCCAGACAGACAGATAGATGGAAAATAAAATGATATTATCACAGTTCCTAATATCTTTTTGAGGTATAGAACCTTAAAAACTTTTGAAATACCCTTGAATTGTTTGATAACTATGTGCGCAAAACTCCGTTTTCATCCCTAGGCAATATTTTATTTTATTAAGTTTTGTGAAAGATAAATCTTATAAAATTACTGGCTGTGCCCCGCTGTTTCAACACGCATTATTTGAAGAAAAAATATAATCCACCAGCGCCCTCCCCCCTCATAGCCCCTGCACATCATAAATGAGCGTATAGTACTTGATCATTATTTTGTTGCGGAGTTATTTTAAACTATGATATCTCCTAAGATATTCATTGAAATCAAATGATTTCCAGGACAGTTTTGTTCAAAATTAAATACTTGTGATGAATAATGATGAATAAATATTTATTTAGATAATGATTAATATCATGTTAATAAAAACCCCTATACTTTTTTTTTCGCCTATTGTCTATTTGATTGATACTCGGCCAGTGTCATGTTGAGACGGTAGCAAGGCGAACCGCCGAACGTACAAATACATTGTGGTAGTTTAATTTTATTAGTAGCTGGAAAGACAAACGACATTGTTAGTAGACATTGAACTAATCTATAAATATTTTTTTCAGACTATTATCAAACATATTTTATAAAATGCCCACCCGCGAACTATTTTATTGTACCAAAACGAAGAAATGTTAAAATTCAGGTCGATTTGCTCTAAAATTGGAAGTAAAGGATGGGATGATCGGGAGAAAACTTTAGAAACGATCAGACAAATATTGTCTACGTAAACTTAAAGGGGGTTTTGCGGATTCAACATGGAGAGCAATTATGGGCGATTTTTTTTTAAATTTTGGGGGATTATTTCCCGTAACGTGGCCCTACGTTTATCTGTGGAGGTGACTGGAACTCGAAGTACACTGGGTAGGGATCAAGACTGATCAACCCAAAGGGAAGGTAACTCCACAGAGCCACAGTAGATCTCAACCTTGAATGCCTGTCCCATGGGGAACCAGTATATTGGCCAACGGATCAAAATAAAATACCTGATCTGTTGGATTTTTATATCACAAAGAACATTAGCCGTAACTATACTAAAATAGAAAAATGCGAGACTTATCGTCTGATCACTCTCCAGTCATACTAAATTTAACCAAACTAGCCATCCACTCTGACTCACCCATTAGACTATACAATAAAAACACCACTTGGGACACATATAAGAAATGTATCTCCACCAACATAGACTTAAATATAAAATTGAAAACAGGAGATGAGGAATGTCATAGAACAACTTAACTCCATTATCCACTCTGCAGCCGAAGAATCAACTACTACAGGCAAAAAACACAAGACTAAACTAAAGGAATACCCAAGAAATATCATGGATTAAAGTCTGGAAAAGGCGCACGCTTAGAAAAGATTGGCATAGGACTAGATATCCCTCTGACAAAACTAGTCTCAACAGAGCAACAACTGAGTTAAAAGAAATGATTAAGGACATGTAAATATCAGCCTTCAGAATTATTTGGCTCATCTTACTCCCCATAAGGACACAAACTACTCACTCTGGCGCGCAACTAAAAATCTAAATCGTCCAAGAGAACATATAACAAGAAAACAAGACCGTAGCTGGGCCAGATCAGATTACGAAAAGTCTACCGCTTTTGCTGAACACCTCCAAGGCGTTTTCACACATCTGCCTTACATAAATCCTGAAAACGAATAAAGAAATAATGGAACTTATAGAAGCACCAAACCAATTATGCCTTCCATTAAAGGCAATAAGCCCCAGACAAATATCCAAAGATATTAAAGCTCTTCAACTTAAAAAAGCACCTAGTTACGACCAAATACACTCCACTCTGCTTATGAATCTACCAAAAAAAAGGAATGATGTACTTAGTAAAACTTTTCAATGCCTGTCTAAGACTCAGCTATTACCCATGTCAGTGGGAGATTGCACAAGTCGTAATGATTTTGAAATCAGCTAAAGGACCAGAGGAGCCTTTATCTTACAGATCTATTAGCCTCCTACCTCTAATTGGTAAACTCTTTGAGAAAACAATACTTAACAGAATGCAGTATCACCTAAACAACATACTCCCTGAACACCGATTCGACTTAAGGCAAAAACATGGCACCATAGAACAAGTAAATAGATTGTGAAACACCATAAGCCAAACACTAGAAAATAAACAGTATTATTCAGCTGTTTTCTTAGATATAAGTCAGGCTTTTGTTTAAGTCTGGCACACAGGTCTTTTATTCAATATTACAAAGCATCTACCGCATTCATTCTACTCCATATTTAAGAGTTACTTTGACAAAAGATGCTTTGAAGTCAAGCTCAAAGGGGAAACTTCAAAACTGTTAGAAATCTGCTCAGGTATACCACAAGGCAGCATCTTAGGACCAGTGTTATATCTCATATTCTCGGCTGACATCCCTAAAAAAGATGTCACAATAATAGCCACATATGCAGATGACACTGCTAGTAGTAGTAGTAGTATCATTATTCATAACAAATGAATTGTTGAACAGATTGATAATTATAAAATATAAAATGTCCTTAAAACTATATTAATTTTAATTCTAAAATAAACAATGTCGAGTAATTCTAACACATTGACCGCATCTGCTACACTTCAAAAACACCTCACAGAAATTGAATTGCGGCTAGGTACGTGGAGAACAAAAGCTAACAACAGTAAATCTGTACACGTCACCTTTACCCTTAGGAAAGGCGATTGCCTACCAGTGATGTTAAACGGCAACCAAATACTGCAATCAGACACCACCAAATACCTAGGCATGCACCTGGATAACAGATTGACGTAGCAAAGACACATTTGGAATAAGCGGAAACAGCTTGATACAAAGTTAAGAATTTTGCACTAAGATCTCAGCTAAATAATGAAAGCAAAATGGCAATCTATAAGACTATACTCAAACCGGTATGGACATATGGAATTGAACTTTGGGGCACTGCGTCTAACAGAAATAGAATTCTTTAACCACAACACGAGAGTAATAGAAAAAATACGAACCAAAAGTAAAAGAATTAACGCTTCAATCCCCCAAGGAAGCGTTATAGGTTGCCTACTGTTCCTAATTTAGATCAACGACTTACCGAAAATCATAGAAGGGCCATGTGTCTTATTCGCGGACGATATATCGCTATTAGTCTCAAGTAAAAATGACATAAATATTGAAGAAAAACTCAATTCCACACTTACTAAAACATGTAACTGGATGACCTCACACAACCTAGAAATCAATTACAATAAAACTAAATTGATGACTTTCCACCCTTACCAAAAACCACCATTACACTTCAATTTCAACTTTAAGGACACAAAATTGGAAACTGTTAATGAATTTACATTACTTGGACTTACAATAGATAAACATATTACCTGGAAAACGCATATAAAAAATATGCGCTCAAAAATTTCCAAATTTTCTTATGCTCTCCGTGAAATTAAAAAGACTACCAATCTGCAAACTGCCCTCACCACCTATTACGCGTACGCCAATGCATGGCTGAGTTATGGCATAACCCTCTGGGGTAATAGTACAGATGCACCGACACTCTTTACCTTACAAAAGAAATTAGTTAGAATCTTGGTAAATATTGAGCAAATTGACAGCTGTAAACCCTATTTTATAAAACTTAATATCCTAACCCTACCTAGTATTTACATTCTAGAATCGTGTAAATTTGTTCGAAACCATCAAGAATTCTACACAATACGTGAAGACATTCAATCACTCTATACACTCAGGCACCGATCTAGGCTAAATTTACCAACATCCAAACTACAAATGCATTCTTCAAGCCCCTACGTAATGTCTATAAAAATCTACAACAATCTGCCTGAAATAATAAAGAAAGAAGAAAAGTTAAATTTATTCACAAAAAAACTAAAAAATTTACTGTTGAACAAATGTTATTACTCCGTAAATGAATATTTAAATGATAAATGTAAATAATAAAAAGCAATATAATAATAACATAATTCTATAATAATAATTAAATAAATAATTAATATTAATAACTACAAATAATTAAAATTAATAACTACAAATAATTAAAATTAATAACTACAAATAAATTAAAACAAATAATGTTTTTCATCAAATAATATTTATATAATTTATCTTAAAAAAGAGCTTCCTCTCTCCTACCCTATTGCTGTGCCTTACAGGGTCCATAAATGATCTCATCTAATTATTTACCACCTAAGTACAACTTTATGGAATAGCAATAAATATATTGAGTATTGAGTATTGAACTTTGGGGCACTGCGTCTAACAGCAACATTGAAATCTTGGAAAGATTCCAGACCAAAACCATGAGACTCATGTTCAATATTTCAAAATGCATCAGCAACAAATACATCCTCCAAGACCTGAACCTAACATCTGTTAAGCAAGAAATACTCATAAGAAGTCTCAAATACCAGAATAAGCTATCATAACATGTCAATGCTTTAGCGACAAACATTAAGGGCTCTGGTAGTAATGTATACTCAAGACTGAGGAGGAATAGTGTTCCAACCCCGCAATACCGATTCCCCATAATATAGTGAGTGAGGTCAAAGATTAGAAAGATTCTCCTCCTAGCTATATGTCATAACCAGACTCTTGTTAACGAAACTAGCAGCTAAATGTGAAAAACAGATTGCTGAGCTGAGCAGCATATAAAAATAAAAAAACACCTTGGCAAATAATGCATTATATTATAACAAATTTGATTACCATAAAAAAGGTTATAGTGAGTCAATCTTAAAGGATAGACATATGCTGTTGCGGACATTTTTATATACTTTTAAAGGTGATCAATTCCGTCATACATGATTTTAGCATTACTTTTAGCACACACAATGGAAGCTCTCAAAGGGTTTAATTTTTCCGATTTTGGCAACATTTTTCATAGATGCTCCGCTCCTATTGGTCGTAGCGTGATGTTATATAGCGTTCCTCGATAAATGGACTAACCAACACAAAAATATTTCCTGAGATTAGCGCGTTTAATCAAACAAACAAACTCTTCAGCTTTTTAATATTATGTATAAATACCAAGTTATCCATGACCTACGCGGTAATTTACACAACACGCTAAATTTAAAATGAAATCTCATATCGTAATGGAATAGTCCAGCTAAACAAAGGGTATAGAAATAGATCACGATGATGTTACCTTGATAATATTCGCTTTGTGTTGTCGCAGCAAATCTAAATGGTGAGGAATTGCCACCTCGTTGAACTTTGTCAAAGAAAACTCCACTCGCTTCAGTGGCAATTTGTTTTCTTCCTCCATAACGCAACAAATGTATAAAAATCACAATAAAAGTTTTATATTCATTTTGTAACTATTACTATATAATGCGTCGATATGTCGAGACGACTTGTAACTATATTCATTTCACAGGTTTAACAACAGTGGACAGCAGCTGATTTGAAATGACACAAGACATTGACAAAAACAGCAAGTGACGGCTTGCTCAGTATTGCCTATATAACTTTATTAATAAAGAAAAAATCTAATATGAATTTGAATAACAAGGAGATGCCCTTGTTTGTCAAACAATAAATATGGTACATTTACGAGGCATCATAATTTTATTTTTGGTATACCAATTTTTATTTTTACTTTTAAATTAAATGTGTATATTGAGCTGCGTCCCGCGGTTTCACCCAAGTATAATTATATTTTAATTACCTACTTAGTACTAACAACAAATAGAGCTTAGCTTTTGCTTCTGACTTACTTAACAAAAATCAATATTTAAGGCTAGCTTTATTTTTTATGGAATAGGGGGCAACCGAGCAGACGGCTCACCTGATGGTAAGCGATTACCGCCGTCCATGGACACCCGCAACCCCAGAGGAGTCGCGAGTGCGTTGCCGGCCTTTTAAAGGGTTTGGGCCTCCGGTACCCTCACTCACTCGGCGAAACACAACGCAAGCGTTGTTTCACGCCGGTTTTCTGTGAGGCCGTGGTATCAATCCGGTCGAGCTGGCCCATTCGTGCCGAAGCGTGGCTCTCCCACGGTGAAATTTATATGTTCTACCCCCGATAGTCTAGAATCCAGGGTAACACCTAAAAAACTAGCTTTTCCCTTAACTGGGATGGCTTGACCATCAATACTGATGACTACTTGTGGCGTCTTCGAGTAAATATAACAGCTGAGCTTTTCGGAGCGCTTAGAGAAAACCCACGATTGACGAGCCATTGGTTTAATGAGGCCAAAGATACGTTCATGGAGAGGGCGGCATCCTGAATAGAACTGCCAGAGACCAACAGCGCAATATCGTCGGCATACTGAAGAGGTTTACAGTCAAAATTTAGGGAAGAAGAAAGGTCAAAAGTGTATAAATTATATAGAAGGGGACTAAGAACAGAGCCCTGAGGTAAACCCCTCCAAATCATCCTTCTTTCAAGATCCTCCCCAGGAATCCTCAATTGAAGAACACGATCGGAAAAAATGCTGCAAATAATCTGGGTAATCCTAACCGGAATTCTCAGCTCGTGCAACTTATGCCTGAGAATTGGGAGGAGAACAGAATCATAGGCAGCCGAAACATCTAGGAAAACAGCCACTACAGACTCATTCCTGCTAAGGGCGAGACGGATCTCAGATGTTAGTACGCCGACACTATCTACCGTATCGAGACCCTTCCTAAAGCCAAATTGAGTCCGCGGCAGCAATCCCCTGTTCTCTACTAGCCATTCAAGACGATTTTTGACTAGGTGTTCCAAAATTTTTATCAGAATGGACGACAGCGCTAGTGGTCTATATGAAGTATCATCATTTGGGTCTTTACCGGGTTTAAGCAAAGGAATAACCACTTGAACCTTCCAATCCGGAGGAATGTAGCCTGATGTAAAACAGTAATTAGCCAAGTCCAGAAAATATTGATGACTTTTTACTCCGGCTTTAGCAATAAAGGAGTATGGGAATCCGTCTACCCCAGGCGCAGAGTCCTTAACATGAGCAAGGACTATCCTCAGTTCTTCTATGGTAAATGGCACGTCCAATGGATCCTGAGATGACGGAGCAACGTAACCAATAGGACCACACTCCCCCACATCAGGGACGTATGCTGGTGCAATTCTAGCAAATAAACTATCCGCTAGCTGTCTAGACAAGAGGTTCGTGCAGGTGGGCGCCAAACTGTTTCTGAAGCGTTTTATCTTTTGCCACACTACTGCTACCGAAGTAGACGGACTCAGTGAATTACAAAAACCAACCCTTTTTTATCTTTATCTTGAATAGTTTCCTGGACCTAGCCAAGACCCGCTTGAAATTAATAAACTTCAAACATCAAACTTCAAATATTTATTGCGATCATGAGTAGATACATAGGATGTTATAAAAGGTAAAAGTACATACATGATACCCTGTTAGGGCGCAGCAACACAATTTTAATATAAAATTACTTACTATTTAATCAATCTTTTAATATACATTTATATGTCTATTTATATGTATTATTATATTTATATAAATAAATAAATTTTTTATTTCCAAATAATGTTGTTTAAAAAACACTTCTTACATAAAAGATTTACAGTCTAATTACAATATAACTCTAGTAAAGGAGTGTTTCGATAAACTCTGGTACCCAAGGTAAGATTTAACTTGTGTTATGGGTACCAGCGTTCTCGGGTTTAGGTTTTATACAAGGCAGCTACATTGTAGTCGGACAAACACAGTATGAATCACATTATACTATATTATACAATATGGAAAAAGTTTTAATAATATAGAGACTACAAGCCAAGCCTATATATACCTATATTATTATTATTTTATTATTATATTTATATTATTTACTTTAACATATTATACACACATCAACACGGTCTAGGGATATTTCATACTCAATTAAATAACTCGAAAAGTACTGGCCGCATTGGAATCTTTTATACACCGATTTGTTTGTAATTTATTTCAGACTAATTTCTATTTTTCAAAGAAACATTGAAAAAATAATAGACATGAACGGGGCTTGAACCTGCGACCTTTGACGTTCCGTGTCATCACTCTACCAACTGAGCTACCTTGTCGTGTTCAAACCTATTGAATTTTCAATCCTCTTTGTATACGTCTTAAGGAGACGCCTGGTGATATTTATCTAGTAATCATTACAGATTTACTAAACTCAGCGTTACCACTTTACAGTTGTAAATCGCCGAACAACATCCCAATCCTTTATAAATCATATATAATTATATTTTTTTAATACATGTTGAGGCCATGTAATGCCTATATTAATTTCTATTTTTCAAAGAAACATTGAAAAAATAATAGACATGAACGGGGCTTGAACCCGCGACCTTTGACGTTCCGTGTCATCACTCTACCAACTGAGCTACCTTGTCGTGTTCAAACCTATTGAATTTTCAATCCTCTTTGTATACGTCTTAAGGAGACGCCTGGTGATATTTATCTAGTAATCATTACAGATTTACTAAACTCAGCGTTACCACTTTACAGTTGTAAATCGCCGAACAACATCCCAATCCTTTATAAATCATATATAATTATATTTTTTTAATACATGTTGAGGCCATGTAATGCCTATACTTATTTCTATTTTTCAAAGAAACATTGAAAAAATAATAGACATGAACGGGGCTTGAACCCGCGACCTTTGACGTTCCGTGTCATCACTCTAACACTGAGCTACCTTGTCGTGTTCAAACCTATTGAATTTTCAATCCTCTTTGTATACGTCTTAAGGAGACGCCTGGTGATATTTATCTAGTAATCATTACAGACTTACTAAACTTTTCAAATTTTTGAAAATTCTTTTGTTTCGGTGGTATAAAAATGTCTTGATGTGTAGGAGAGGGAATTTTCATTTGTGCGGAATTTAGAAAACAATACGAATTACACTTAGTTACAGTATTTTTTTCATTTTTAAACGAAAGATAAAGTTAAAATTGAGGTATTGTAGCCATGCAACGCCAACATTTGACGAGGGCGGAGATGTTACGAGCTGTGGGAATGCTGGAAGCTGGGTCTGTTCAGCGTAATGTTGCTGAGGCCATGGGACCCACCAAAATGTAATTTCAAGATTGTGGACACGCTATCGTGCCACAGGTGAAGTAGCGGAGAGGCACCGGGGGCCAAGTCGCATCACTATCCCCAGACAAGACCGATTTTTGCAAATTACTGCGCGAGCTCAACCAAATGCAACATTGGTCCAAAGGCTGCGAGTGGAACACCAAGTGCTTGTGAGTGACCAAACTGTAAGAAGGCGACTGCATGAAAGCAATCTACGCTCTCGTAGACCACTCCGGGTCCCACCTTTACGGAGTGGCAATCGTGGACGACGATTAGAATGGGTTCGGAACCACGTGGACTGGGGCCGTGAACAATGGTCCAATGTGCTGTTCACGGATGAATCTAGGTTCGGCTTCCATCCAGATTCACGAAGGACGCGTGTTTGGCGAGTTCCTGGACGATGGAGCCGTCTTCAGAACCCTCAGGAAGTTCACCCATACCAAGGAGGATCAATTATGGTTTGGGCAGGAATTCGTCTTGGAGGACGAACGGATCTCGTTTGGGTGCGGGGCAATATGACGGCAGAACGATACGTCCAACAGGTGCTGGGGCCCGTAATCTTGCCCCACAGAACACAAATGGGGCAAGATTTCCTGCTCATGCACGATAATGCCCGGGCACACACGGCGAGAACGGTAGCAGCTTGGTTACATACACACAATGTTAGGGCCTTAGACTGGCCTGCTCAATCGCCAGATCTCAATCCCATTGAGCATGCGTGGGATATGCTGCAAAGAAGAGCTCTGAAGGAAGTTCCTGAAAATCTGGCTACAGAAGATCAACTTTTTGCGCACCTCAGAAGGACATGGGACAATATTCCGCAGCAAGACATTGACAACCTTGTTCTGAGCATGCCGAATCGTTGCCGATGTGTTATGAACATCATGGGCGCTTTCTCAGACTACTAACTTCAAGTTTATAAACACAAATTAAATGATTTTTCTATTTTTTTCAGTTTTTACTCATAAATTAAAAGTTAATTCATATACGGTTTCCGTCTATGCTTCATTTATTTTCAATAAAATCCTGAAATTTTAATCGAAGTACCTTAACCATTACTAGAAAATGGTAGAATATTAAATAACGTATCTTTTAAATATATACATGTCATATAAATAATTAACATATTGATAGTAATTCGCTTTTTTAAAAATATCCCTAGACCGTGTTGATGTGTTTATTTAAACAAATTTTTATAATCCACACTCACTTACTGTTTAGTTCTGTCCTCGAAAAACTCTTTTATACTGTAGTAACATTTTCTGGTCAAGTTATTTTTAATTTATTCTTGAATATATTGAAGCTGGAGGTTTCTTTTAGTTGTTGTGGTATTTTATTATATATTTTAATACACATTACTTATGGCCCAGAATGAAATATGGATAAATTTTGATGTCGGTAGAGCGAGTGAATTTTTATTTCTTAAGTTACGAGGTTGTGAGTAATGGTCTTTCTATAAGGAAAATAGATGGATATGTTTTTTGACAAATAGACAGATTTCAAAGATGTACATAGATGGTAATATTAGTATGCCAAGTTCAATGAAGTGTGGCCTGCAGCTGTCCATTCCGTCGATGTTTGCGAGGATTCTTACACATTTCTTCTGCAATTTGAATAGAACATCTGCGACTGTGCTGTTACCCCATAGTATAATTCCATACATAAGCCAGGAGTGTGCATATGCATAGTAAGCAACAGTTGCTGATTTTAGGTCTGTAGTTTTTTTTAATTGGAGTAAAGCATATGTGAACCTGGATAGTCTCCCGCTTATGTTATGGATATGGCATTTCCAATTTAGGTTAGTGTCTATTTGTAGGCCTAATAGTTTAAAAGAATCAACGCATTCTATTGTTGTGTTATGGTGGGTATAGTTGATTACTAGTGGACGTCTTTGATATGGTTTGAACTGCATAATTATGGTTTTAGAAAAGTTAACTTTAAGGTTATGGTCTTCGAGCCACACTACAATTTCGGAAAGGGTTTTATTAATTTTAGAGCTTAAATCTAATGTGTTTTCACATGTAAATATTACTGATATATCGTCCGCAAATAGGATACTGTTTGAATCAATGATTTTTGGAAGGTTGTTAATATATAACAGGAGGTTAATATATAATGAGGTTATCCAGGTTCATATCAGAGTTACACGCATTTTCGGCCTCATTCCTGGCTTTGATGATATCTGTGTATTCCCTATCCCACCAGGAGGAGAAGGGATTTTACACAATACCGGTCTTTTTATAGGTAAGCAATCATCTGCTGTTGAAGAAATAATAGCTGAGAAGGGTGTGAAGTTTTCCCGGGCATCACCAGTACTAACTGGTGGTAGTGCAGAGACTCTGAGATCAAGGATCTTGGAGTATAGATCCCAATGTGTTTCCTGATCGGCTGTATGCACCGCACTGACCCGAGCAGTACTTAAGTAGCATTTTTCATGCGTTGTGTGATAGATTGGTATGGATCGTGTTATAAGTTGGTATTTGATCATTAGTTTTGTGTTTTAGTTTATTTTATTTTCTCTCTTAGCGTAGCTAACTGTGAGCATGACAACCAATATATATTATGTAAGTTTATATGACACTATAGTATCTATATTATGTACACGGATTCTTCTTAGATATATATTTATATTTATTAAATTAAATTTCATATCAAATAAAAAAAAAATTGCATCAGTGATTTCTACTCATTAATTAAGGTCCAGTTGAAAGTCAGCGTCAGGCACTAGTGGTCTGGCATTTTGCTGAACTGGACCTTTTTGGCGCAGCTGTGAGGCACACAACGCCCCTAGTTACCTTGCTTTTTTTGTAAATTTGTATTTTTTTTTTCTATTGTGTCCTTACTAACTGTGTCAAATAAATGTTTCTTTTTCAAATCAAATCAAATCAAATCATTTATTAAGTGTGTTTTTTGGTGAGGTTACATGGTCTTATAAAATACAAACATTGTGCTCAAAAAACTACCCATTGGGCTTACACTTTTTTAAGAAAATTCGTTCATTATTACTGAAGTATATTATATTATTATGCAAGGTACATGAAGCTATATAAAGTAATGTCAGATAAGCAAATAATCAATTTGTCAATTAAATATTTTTGTCATAAAGAAATTCAGTAATTGAATAATAGCATTTTTGGATTAATAAATTATATAATTTTCGTTTAAACTGCAATAAATTATAATCTTTAATAGAATTAGGCAATTTGTTATAGATTTTAGGTGCCATGCACAGTATGCTATTGTGCATGAGGGCGGTTTTTGAAGGCCTTAAGTACAATTCATGACGATAAACTTGTCTTGTTGATTTAGGATGATGTTCTGTTTTTTTGCGAAATAGTTCGATATTTTTCTTTACAAAAATTGCGGTTTCATATATATAGAGACATGGTAATGTTAATATTTTGAGCTCAATAAAATATGGCTTACAACTATCTATCGATTTCAAACTGCATATGGACCTTAAACAACGTTTTTGTGCCTTGAAAACAGAGGTTTTTTCACAGGAGTTGCCCCAAAAAATGATACCATAGCGAAGTATGGAATCAACATAACCAAAATAGGCGGCAACGACTGCTGATCTATTGGCTACTTTGCTAAGTTTATATAAAACAAATGAATATTTACTAAGTCGTGCTATTAGTAGAGCTGCATGTTCCTTCCAATTCAATTTGTAGTCAATTGTTAGGCCTAGAAATTTAGTGCTTGAAACTGCTTCAATTTTTTCCTTATTAAAAATTATATCAGACGCAGTAGAAGCAGTTCTTTGTCGGAAATTTATAATTTTAGTTTTACTTAAATTTAAGATAAGATTATTTTGGTCAAGCCATTCAGTCGATTGTTTCAATGCATTTTTTATTTCTGTCTCGCGGTTATTCTCATCAAGTTGTCTTACTACTAAAGTACTGTCATCTGCAAAAAGAATCATTGGATGATTCACGTGCCTAGGAAAGTTATTTATATACACAAGGAAAAGCGGAGGGCCTAACACGCTGCCTTGTGGCACGCCATAAGAATTTGTATATACTTCAGATATATATTTAATTTCTTTCTTGGTCTTTTTACAAATTCGTCTGATTTCTGTGTATTGTTTCCTATTACTAAGGTAGGAATTTATTAACGAGAGTACATTTCCTCTTATTCCATACATATTGAGCTTATTTATTAATATATCGTGATCTACTAGGTCGAATGCTTTCGTCATATCCATAAATATTGCACTGGTTCTGGTTCTTTTGTCCATATCTGGCACTACAATATTAAGTAAATCATAAATTGCTACATTCACTGTCATGTTTTGTCTGAATCCTTTCTGTTCCTTTGCTAGAATTTTATTTTTAGTTAGGTAGGACTGTAAGGATCGGTAAATTACCTTTTCAAATATCTTTGATATAACAGGTATGAGCGCAATAGGTCTATAATTTTGCATGTGAGATTTATTGCCTTTTTTGAATAGCGGTTTTATAATAGTCTGTTTTAATTCTTTCTTTCTTTCTTTCTTTCTTCAATCTTAGAAGGGGTGGTGAGACCTTGTCAGGAAGAGTTTTAGAAGGAACTTTAATCATGATGGGATAGTGATCACTACCATGGGTCATGTTCAAACGACTCCAGATGAAAAGACTGGCTATACTGGACGAGTAAAATGTCAGGTCGACACAGCTATTTTTCTGCCCTAGTGCAGACCACAGTACGAGTGGCATTGCCATCGTTTATAATGCATAAATTAAGATCATCAAGTATATCCACTAGGCTCATACCAAAACTGTCACACGTCTCCGATCCCCATCTATAATGGTGACAATTAAAGTCACCCATTACAAACATTGGTCCAGAAACACTACTTAATAGACGTCTAATTTGATTTAAATCATTAATGTGAGGGTGAGCAACATCAAAAGAAAAAATATTTATATCCTCGGCCTTAACGGCAACAACATTGATGTAGTGTCACCAAAGGAGGGTAGAGAAATAGGGGAAAATGCCACTCTGTTATTAATGAACAGAGCACATCCTCCGTAGCCATCCGATCTGTCCTGGCGGACACTGCAAAATCTCGGGATTCCAAAATTACTATTGGGAGTGAGCCAGGTCGCAGCAATGCCACATATCGACGGCTTATGTTTATTAATTAAATATATTATTTCATTTTTCTTGTGAGAAATACTCCTCAAGTTCCATTGAATTAATGTTAGGGGGTGGAACATTGTTAATGTAGTTTAAAATCGATGCAAGTTTTATGGCAACGTGGTCAGGTAGTGATTGGGGAGAGTTGGACAAAATAGCTGTTAACATATCTGTTATAATACGCAATATGCTTTTGGATTGGTCTTGAACAAAGCCGCCCTCCCCAGATTCTGTGGGGATAGCGCATCCGTTTTTGGATGGAGAGAATGACTAGTCATGAATAAGGGCATGATGAGCTTGCTTATCATAACCAGGTAAAAGGGGGACATGGGCCTTGGTTTCAAAAAAACCGTTTTACGGTACGACTTTGAAGATACAGAAGCTGGACTAGGTTGGGGGGGGGGCATTGAATTTTGATGTTGAAGAATGTCTGGAGACCTCGGCATAGGATCTTGAAACGGAAGGGAATACTTGGCTTGCTTCCGCATATGAAATATTTTTCTCGGCCATCAGAGCTTTGATGCCCTTTTGCCGGCCCAACTCTGGACAAGTATTATTATTCGCAAAATGATTACCTGAACACAGGATGCAAATTGCCATATCAGGGGTTATTTGAAAGCCATCACCAGGGTGGTCGTGACCACACCGGAAACAGCGGAGCTTAGAGCGACAGACAGTACGCGTGTGTCCATACCGGCAACAGTTGTAGCACTGGACAGTGGGGTACATGTACTTTTCTACAGCAAGAGCCGAGTAGAAGCAGAATACTCTAGGTGGTAAAATCTGACCGTCAAAGGTCAGCACAACAGTTTGTGTGGGCTTCCACTCGGTTATACCGGAAGAAGAAACTCTGCGATTTAATCTTTATTATTTATAGCTTTAATGACAGGGCCACATCCAGCAGGAACCTTGATGTTCTCAATGACTTCTTCTTCAGTCCACTCTATTGGTACATCCCTAACAATCCCCATGCGGGTGATATTAAATTGGGGTATGGAGGTAATATAAGAATTTTCGAATAGAATATGGTTATTTAAAAAACTGTTTGCGTCCTGGTAAGATTTAAATTCAATAGATAGACGATTCCTTCCTGTCCGTTTGACCCCATCGGGGCGTACATTATTTTATTTTATTTATTTATTTAAGGACCTCCAACAGAGGATACACACAATACAATATTATTTATAACGAGGTACAGGTTTTTATATGGTGTGCTCCTCCAATTATGGGAAGCCACAGCATGCACTATTTAATACTTAGGTGAACAATTTTGATTAATGAGCTAATAATTGAATTTATGTAATGTATGACAGTAATTGGTATATGTAATATGAATATAATATTAAGTTTATTATTATTGGTGCTCTAAAATCTAAATAATACTGTAGAAATTATAATTAAAATAGCTATAACATAGAGAGAAAACATAAGAGTGCCTTAAAATAAAATAACAGTGCCAAAAGTGAAAGAAGTGAAAGAAGAGAAAAAAAAACATTTGATTTCTTCAGAAATTATGGATTTCAATTCCTTCTTATACTTCGAGAGCGAGTAGGCTAAGTCTAGACCATAACGTTTGAAAAAATCATTATATTGCCTACAGAGCCTTGGAAAAGCGGCAAAGTGTCCCAAGTTTGTCTTCGAACGCGGGATATTAAACAAATTATAGGTGGTTATGCGTGGCAGGCGAGTCGGCGCGTTTATTTGCAGCTTGCTAAGAAGCTCGCTGCAATCTAGCCCTCCATTGAACAGCTTGTGCAGGAATATCAGATCAGCTGTTTTTCTTCTATGCGCTAATGATGCAATTTTATAGTATCTTTGTCTATCCTTATAACTGTTTTTTTTTTTTTTATTATTGATGTTATTACGCATCAAAAACATACCAAATTTAATTGGGTGTATTTGGGTTCCAGATGTCTGCTCATCTTTAAGGGACACATGTACTACGTAAGGGGGGTTGTCTCTGGCTGATAATATAAATAATATAATATAATTGTCTACCTCTAACATTTTTTGTCAATTTTGGGGGATTCATTTCAGTAGCCGGTGGAGAAAGTGCAGGTCTTTTTCTTTTGTTGTTAGCCTCAGAAATTTTCATGCAATTATTTATGATCTGATCTTCATTGGGAAGAGTAACAGTAAGTACTGGGGTATAATCAAACAGTTCATCCGGAGGATCAGGGGGCTTTTAAGTATCCATGATGGCTTATAAATATGTTAATAAATAAATAACTTAATAAAATACTTGGAAAAATCTCGAAAGTAGATTCACTAAAATCGAAAAAATTCAAAATAAACACGAAAGCACGTTTATAACCTTCACCACTACCAACAAAAGTCCGATATTTGTATTTATTAGCGCTTATTTGAGAATGACTTCATTGCCGAACGAAATGTCAAACCGTTAAAGGTAACGGTAACTTCTTGGGTACCTTCAAAACATAACAAATTATCAATAAAACGATTTAGTATTTATTACTTTAGCGCGTGGCAATTGTTTTGCCTGAAAGTCAGTGCGAAGTTGTTTTTATTTAGTGGTATTTATTTAAGCTGTTGCGTCAGTCATTAGCAGACACAATAGATTTTTATTGTTACAACGTACAGATCTGTACTTTACTGAGCCGAAAGGACTTCTTGGCACATTTGAAATAGCTCCATTACTTCTAAATCAGACTCTGATGAGCTGTTCGAGTACATTATACTAGTATTTAAAATTCAAATAATCTAAAAATATATCTTTCACTGCCTATTCAATCAATATTAAAAGTAAAATAAAACGTAATAACCTCAAATTCCTTGTTGTTTGTCACAAATTTAAACATCAATAAAGTTATGGAACCGATAAACGGCGCAGAATGGTCGGTTAAGTTAAACTACGTTTAATCGGAGTTTGTCTTACGATGCGTCGTTCGTAAACGCTTTTTCAAGAGTTATCGAACCAATAGCGCTAATGGAAAGATAAACTCCCGACAAAACAACCTCAGAAACCGAGCATCGGAGGTGTACCTAGCCAAATGTTAGTAGAGCATACATTTTTTATTTATTTATTTCACCTTATTACCAACTATCTTTACAGGTGACTCTCCTGATACAATAGTGGTTTAGTGATTAAAATAAATTAAATAAAAGAAAAAATAAGAAATAGTACACAAAAATAACTTAGAGAAAAACAATAATAAATATCATGAGCCAAAATTAAACAAATGATTAATAAATCAATAACATGTCATTCATTATTCACCATACAATTAAATGCCATGAATATAATATAATCCCTTCTAATAATATATTAGCATTGTGTATACGAGGTTATATATAATGTACACTTTGCGACTCTTTGACGCACCAAATACATTAACTTTCTTGTGTACCTTATTTACAGTACTTATACCACGAGTTAGGGGGGTTTTAGCCAGCAAATTGGTTCTGGCTCTTGGCACTGCGAGCAGTGGTAGGCGCCTTCGTCCCCACATATAACGATCCGGTACAGCTAGGTTTAGTCTCTCCAGCACTCCCGGATTCGTCTCTTTACCTCGAAGTAGTTTTATTAAATAAAAGACTAGTGCAAACTCCCGCCGTACTCGCAATTCATTGTATCTTACCATCCGTACCGTAAATAAAGTCGGGTACATTAATGGATATAAAGGGTACAAACAGCGGTTCAACGATCAGAGCTGTTTTACAAAACTGCTAGCTGATTTACAAAACAGTACTGTTAAAACAGCTGAACGACGTTTAGAGGTTTTACATGATTACTGAACTATAACACGCAGAATTGAATGAACGTTTTGCGTTTATCAATGCAGCGGGTCAACGATCAGAGATTATGTAAAACAGTGTGAAATGAACTGTCAGATTGTTGATTTTAGTTCGAAATTTTGTCGCATATGGCTCTGTATGTCTTAACAATAATAAATTAATAACCTAACTTTATTTTACTTGTCAATAGCAAACAAAAGATGAAATTTTTTAATGACTTAAATACTAAACCACTATAATAGTCCACAATATATCGGGATTACGAAAGAAAATAAACGAAATTGATCCATGAGCGAGTGAAGCGAGCTCGGGAGTTTCGTGTATCCCGACACGGACAGGTTAGGTTCGGGGCCAGTGAGAGACCGTAGCGAGCGAACTACCCCGTCATCCTCTTCGTGTTTAGGTTTTTCTAACCTTACAGACACAAAAATAGGAGCCCCGCGATGCGCGGGGCTCCGTCGACCCAGCCGCGGAAAGTCAAATCAGAATACAGTATCTTTTTTTTACTTGAGTGGTGGCCATCCATTTGATATACCTATACAATAAACAAACCTGTCCCACAGTAGATATGTCATTCTGCATTACGTCTAAAGGTGGGTAGCTGTTTTGTTAAACGTATCACAATGGCAATCCAGCTAAACGTCGTTCAGCTGTTTTATAAAACAGTACTGTTTTTTAAATCAGCTAGCAGTTTTGTAAAACAGCGGACCGGATTTGTAAACCATCTGCGACATATGCACACACGACTGTAACGACAATGATAATTTGATGACAGATGATTTTTCGATACGGAAACTTCCGACAGTTAAGAATACTCCTGCTAGCTATCATATACAACAATAAATTTCAAATTCGACGGGTAGTTCCACAGATTAGCGCGTTAAAAAAAAAAATACGTTTTCAAGTAACCCCCGACAAAAATAAAACAAAAAAAAGTAAAAAAAGGAACTCATTTGAACCTATAATATTCTTATGATGAGCGTCGCCGCTACGGAGAATCGCATAGTTAATATCCTATTGTGGACCACTTTTCCACATATTCCTTTATATACTAGTGTGACTAGTGAGCCCGGCAGACATTGTCCTGCATTGAACCAGATTGCAGCGCCACCTACCTCGTCCATTTGTAATCTAAACTATCCAAGGAATCACTCAAATACACACAAAAGATTTTATTAAAATTGATCAAGCCATATTTGAGGTTTTACGGTACTAACGCAGGACAATATATTTATATATATATATACGAGGAGTTGGAGGGGGAAAGTTTCCATTTTATAATTTTTTCCGTTGTTTATAATCAAATTCTAGTCTACATATCAAAATTTAGCCTTCCTTTAGCAATTAAACTAGAGGTTTTGATGGTCAGTGAGTCACGAAATCCTATTTCAGATGTCAAGAAACCATAAAAGTTAGAAAATACGTTGAAGCGCTTCCAGAAAAGGTACGGGGGCACAACCGTGCCCCAAATATCGACATCTATTTCGTGCATCATAAGTGAAGAAAATTTTACTCCACATTGATTGGCTAAACAAGCAGTACGAAGGAAAAATTGCCTAATTTTTCTAAAAAACAAGGCGTATATCTGCAAATTGCTTCTGCTGGAGTAATTAATGTAATAATACAATACTTTCTAGCAATGAGTAAATCCGTTGAACATTTTAGATATTTTATTTTTTACCTTTGAGAATTGAGTACATACTCAGTTTGATGCAGTGTGCTGCCATGCCAGAAGCCTATGGATGATTTATCCTATAACAACAGGTTTTTCATGAAGCAGACGTTATATTATTATATTATGAAGTATATCAAGCTAGGTTCGAGTGCGGGTTCAAACCCCGTTCGTGGTCCTATTTTTACATTCATGAAAAATATAGCTTTTTAGAAGAGACAGAACAATATATTTTTCTAAAGGTTCCCCACATTAGGTATTTATTCCTCTGTCGTGGGTGCGTTTATATAATTTCACAAGCACACCCAGACCCGGAACAATTATCTGTAGATCATACATATTTTCTCCGTTCAGGAATCGAACCTACGACACGCCTCGCAACAGCCGACCACAGCGTCAACTGCGCCGCCCAATTATTAAAATCAAACGGGACTTAATCGCGCTAAAAACATAATATACTCTGTATAATATATATGTACTCTTTGTATAATAAAGTGCTTATATACTTAATTATAAGTTCTGGAAGGAAACCGTTTGTCTTGCTGCTTGCTATGGTGAATAAGAAAGTAATTATTATGAATGTAGATGGATGGAGGGGAAGAGATTGTATGAGGGTTGATATGAATGAAAAGGGAGTAAACAATAACCTGACGACTGATAGAGGAGAATGGAAGAGAACAACATATTGCACGACCCGACATAACTTGGGATCAGTAGGATTATTCTGAAAAAAGCTAAAAAAAAAAATTGCGACACCAACTGTCTATCTTTTAAGGTTGTTTCACTATAACCTTTTTTAGGGTTATTAAATTGGTTCTAAAATAATGCATTATTTGCAAAGGCGTTTTTATAAACATGATATTAATCCTTATCCAAATAAATACGTTATTCATCACAAATATTTAATTTTGAACGAAATTGCCGTTGGCGTCATTTGATTTCACTGAATATCTTAGGAGATATCATAGTTTTAATTTTAAATTTCGATTTATGTAAAATAAATACACCTTAATTTGTCATAGTGGTGGCCAAAGTGTAGGTATCATTTTGCGATTGGAACATAGGCACCTGGATCACTGAAATGTTCCGATACACTGATATGTTTCATTTGGAACATCGATTCAAAGGATCTAAAATACGGAATGATGCGTTTGTTATGTTGCGTCGAGGGAAGCTACTGAATTTTGAGTATGATGAGATATATACTTCGTTCACTACGGAATTAGGAATTCTGCCTTGGATCTTCTTATATCTTATTTGAGTAATAGGGTCCAAAGAGTGGATGTTAACGGTAAGAGATCTCCGGGGTCTGTGGTTACTATGGGGGTTCCGCAAGGCTCAATTCTTGGTCCGTTTCTTTTTCTCATTTATTTAAACGATCTTCCTTATCTTATAAAAGATAGCCAAGAGATAGTGTTGTTTGCAGATAACACATCACTTTTATTTAAGCTTAGACGTCAAAAACCTGTTACTTGACGTGCACAACTCTAGAGAGAGTGCTATTTACTAGCACTCTCTCTAGAGTTGTGCACTGGTTTAGTGTTAACAACTTACTTTTAAATGAGAAAAAGACTAAATGCATTAGATTTCTTACACCTAATGTTATGAAGGTGCAAACCAGTGTTATAATTAATGGAGAAGAGTTGGTTACTGTGGATACTGCTGTGTTTTTGGGTATTACTTTAGACTCAAAACTGCAGTGGGGCCCACATATAGATAAATTGTCGAATAGACTTAGCTCTGCGGCTTATGCGGTCTACAGGATACGCCAGTTAACAGATATAGAGACGGCCAGATTGGTATATTTCAGTTATTTTCATAGCGTGATGTCGTATGGTATTTTGCTTTGGGGAAATGCCGCCGACATTCAAACCATTTTTGTGCTGCAGAAGAAGGCTGTTCGAGCAATTTATAACCTTAGTTTTAGATATTCCCTGAGGGATAAATTTAAGGAAATTAATATAATGACTGTCGCATCTCAGTATATATATGAGAATTTAATTTATTTAAAAAAGAATATCGGTCTCTTTTCTAAGAACAGCGATATTCATGCTATTAACACCAGAAATAAAAATAAACTTGTATTACCAATGACAAGGCTTCAAAAAATTTGTATTTCAATATAAACTTGTCCTGGACTGCTCATCTGCAAGAAACCAGTCGTAAGTTGTTTGCTTCCGCTGGGTCTTTAAGAAGATTGCGCAATTTTCTTCCAATTACCACCAAAATTGCGTTAGCACAATCCCTTCTTCTTCCTGTCCTTGATTATGCTGATGCTAGCTACCTTGATCTCACTGAAGACCAATTAGATAAGCTTGAGCGACTCCAAAATGTTTGTATTAGATTCATATTTGGCCTACGCAAATATGATCATGTTTTAGACTTCCGTATTAAGCTCAACTGGTTACCTATCCGCCTTCGCCGAAATACTCATATTCTTTCTCTACTTTACAATGTGCTCTTCCTTCGATCTACACCTTCTTATTTAAAAAACCGTTTCCAGTTTCTAGGTGATACTCATTCTCGAGTCCTGAGATCATCGGAGAACCTAAGACTGAAGATGTCAATGCATTCCACAAAATTCATTGACAAGTCCTTTTCAATACAAGCAGCGCGTTTGTGGAATGCATTGCCGGTCTCTATTCGACGTGCCCAATCACTTCCAATATTTAAGAAATTGTTGAAGTTACATTATCTGTCTTTACCGTTGCCCTAAAATAGTTTGTAACACTACTCATAAGTTTATATATAATGTACTATGAATCTTTTTTATATTTGTTTAATTATGTTATTAGTATGTTATACTATATTATTTGTAATAGTATTTATTTTATTTATTTATTTATATATTCTTTATTGTACACCAAATTATTATCAAAGGAAATTAGCATAATATTAATGTACAATGGGCGGCCTTATCGCTTACCGCGATCTCTTCCAGGCAACCTTAGGATGGAGAGGAAGAAATTATTGTTGAGGTAGGTTGTGGCGTACTACTTATAAACATACATACTATAAATACAACATAAATATTTAATATATATGTATATACAATAAATATTCTATTACGTATGAATAATAATTACATAAATTAATAATACAATAACCAAATGAGCGGACGTAGAGCAAATAAGGACTGTATAAAATAATATTAAATTATAGTGTCAAATAATAATCCTTCACCATTTTTTAAATATTGGCAATGACTGAGCACGTCTAATTTCTACCGGCAACGCATTCCATAGTCGGGCAGCTTGCACGGTGAAAGATCTGTCGAAAAAGGTTGTTGAGTGAATAGGCATTTTTAACTTCAGATTTTCTGATGACCGAAGGAATCTCGTGTGTGTGTCACCAAGGAACATGAACAATGAACATGATTTATGTACACCGACAGCCCTTAATTTTTATTAATGTATCTTCTTTCCATCCTAAGGTTGCCTGGAAGAAATTGCCGTGTGCGATAAGGCCGCCCATTGTACTATTTCTATTTAATAAGATTGCTTAATGTATGTTCATGGTGTACAATAAAGAATAAAATAAATAAATATTTCATTTCGATGTCAAAGTATACGCTTTTACAACAAAACACCAAGCAATATTCAAGAATTGAGTCTTAATAAATTTAAATCTTACATTAAACAAATCCTTTGCAAAAAGGGTTATTATAAAGTTAAACACTACTTAGAAGGCAAAAATGCTTGGAATGTGCTGCTCGCTCTAACATAAAATGATGCTTGTCTATATTATATACCTTCTTTACACAAATTTTGACACTTGACATTGTACTGTTGCTAACTTTATGTTAGAATTATTCAAATATTTACCATTTGACATTTTAATTGATTATTAATGTATTTAATTATACAAGCTGTGGTTTTAGACAGTGGCCAAATTAAAGGAGGTGGATCTATAGGTGTCACTGATTAAAAAACAGTTAAAAAAAGTATACCTTAGAAAATCTAATAAATTTCGCAGTTTTACTGTTTTTTGCGTATACGTCGTGTCATAGCCATCGCCGCACAGTGATCAATTATTAAAAGTTAGCGTCCCGTAATTATTTTTGGTCAACATGTCGGTAGTTAGAAAAATCATTTTATTAGGACTTGAAGGTAAGTTGTTTACATTATACAAAAACATCAACATTATGCAGTCAGTAGTTTAATGGTGTAAATGCCATTAAAAAGTTATCTCGAAAGCAAAACTATTATAACAAGACTGATTTATCGTTGTTTTGCGCTCCTATTCAAGTTAAGTTGGTTATGTTATCAGTGTAAACTGTGAATTGAAAAAAATGGTGCACATTAAAGAAGGTCTGTACTTTTGATTGGTATATAAACAAAAAATTATATAGATCGATTAATATTATTAAAAAATAAAATAAGTTAACGTACTGATATTTACAAACTTTTCTAAGTTTGAACTGAGTTACGTTTAAAAGTACAAATTAGTACACTATCATTTTGATTGCATGATATAGCAGGAACTATTAGCTATATAAAAATATGCATTTATTTCCCGGTGATTACCGGTTTCCATAGTAAAAAAGTGTTTTTTTAGGTAACGGTGCCTCAATAAAAAATATTGATTTATTCAATATTTTGTCATTACATCGACCAGTGAAGCCGCTATCAAAGGACAATAAATATAAATTACTTAGTTATATTTTGGAGACATTAGAAGTATCGGAACTGCCTACTACAAGCAGGAACAGTCTTGAAAATGTCATTAAAACCTCTGCTATAGCAACTACAAGATTTTTGAAAAAAAAATCCCTTAATATTATTAGATTCCGGAACCAAAATGAGAAATGGCTTGAACAACTAGTAATCACCTCTAGTGGGCAAGAAAGTGCACAGTCTACATCTACGTATAGAGAAGCAGGACGTCCAAAAAAGAGCTTCTGTGACCTATCCGCTAAAACTAAACGTAGAAGGTTAAATAAAGAGGTGAAATCAAAAAGTAAAGAAGAACTCTGTCTCGCTGCTTCAATGAAGTTACACTCAGAAGGAAACCGGAGTGCAGCTTCACTTGTCTTAGATATATCTACCGCACCCAATAAAGATCAGATTGTAAAAGAAATTGGTAAATCGCAGGACAACTGTATATCTTATTCATGTCAAGAAGCTTTATCGTTATTTACTGATTTGAAATTAACCCGCCATCAATATATTGCTTTAAGGGCATCAGCAATCCGTAAAAACTTAAAAAACTTGTTTCCTCCTTACTACAAGATTATTGAAGAAAAAACTAAATGTTATCCAAAGAACATTACTGTTACAGAAAAATCTGCGGAAGTCCCCCTACAAGATCTTATCGATCACACGGTTTTGCGTATTTTAACTCATGAATCGGAAGTTTTGAGAAATGATGACTCAAGTTTAGAAATTACATTCAAGTGGGGTGCTGATGGCAGTGGAAGCCAAAAAAACTTTAAACAGGCATTTCAATCAGTAGATTCGAATGATTCTTACTTATTTATGAGTTCATTAGTTCCAATTCAATTAAGGTCGATACATAATCGTGAAAAAATATATTGGCAGAATCCACGCCCAAATTCCGTGCGTTATTGCAGACCCATTAGAATGCAATTTGTTAAATAAACAGATACGGTAATTAAAGACGAGTTTACCTATATTGACGGACAGATTGATAATTTATTGCCGTCAAAAGTAGAAATTAATGGCATTTATTTTACAGTTCACCATACTCTTGTTAAAACAATGGTAGACGGAAAAGTGTGTAACACTCTATCTTTGAACAGATCTACCCAAAAGTGTTATATATGTAACGCTTCTTCATCTCAGTTCAATGACATACAAGCAGTACAATCAAGACCATATAATCCTGAGAGTTTAAACTTTGGGCTGTCATCATTACATGCATATATTCGCTTTTACGAGTGCTTGTTACATGTGTCGTATAAAATGCCGATACAAAATAAGCAAGCACGTGGTAAAGAAAATAAAAAAACTGTAGCAGACAGAAAAAAACGCATACAAACAGATTTTCGAGACCAACTAGGGTTATTGATTGATATCCCTAAACCTGGATTTGGAAATACTAATGACGGCAATACGGCCAGACGCTTCTTTGCAAATCCTGAGGTTACATCTAATATTACAGGCATAGACAAAACTTTAATAGAAAAATTTAGTGTCATTTTAAAAACATTGAATTGTCCGTACAAAATTAACAGTGACAAATTTGCAGAATACGCGAAAGAAACTGCTGCACTTTATATTAAATTATACAGGTGGTATCCTATGACACCAACAGTCCATAAGGTTCTCATACACGGCAAGGATATCATCGACAACTTTTTGTTGCCAATTGGTATGCTTGGAGAAGACGCACAGGAAAGTCGCCATAAGGATGTTAGATATTACAGAGAGCATAATACCAGGAAGATGACCAGGAATCAAACTATAGAAGATCTTATGAAAATTTTGCTCATATCTTCAGATCCTGTAATATCTAACATTAGAATATTACCTGTAAAACAAAAACATATAATGCCCATTGAGGTACTTAATCTTTTACAAGAACCAGAACTTGTGTTAGATGAGGAGTGATGTAACAAAGTACATAAAATATTGATTACTAATTTAAATAATAATATATACTTTTAATTCATGATTTCACTATTAAATAATTTCGTCCCCCTAATTTTTGAATATTGATCACTGTGCGCCGCGTCGCGCGCAGTAGGTACAAGGACGGCACCGCGCGCCGACAAAGGCCGTACACGAAAATTTCACAGAGAGGAGTTAGCTGTTACGAGACGAATAGGACGTTGACCTCTTGGCTATTATTGTTATAATTATTTTTAAACAACATATAATTTGTTGCTTTATATGTTCCTACAATATGGCCACTGTTCAAAACCACAGCCTGTATTTGACATTCTAATGAAATTAATTGTTACATGAAATGTTTATCAATACTATAAAAATGTGAATGTGAGTATTGTGTAGAGTTTGTTTGATGTTATAATTTATTTATTTGTCTGGCGGTTTTTGAGATCTCTCTGTGGCCTACGCAAATGTTCTGCCGATCTGGTATCGTCTTGCGACGGGTCGTTAAGCTCCCTAAATTATGGTTGAGCTACACGATGACTGATGCTTACGTGCCGTCGGTTAGGACAGGTCAGCTCAAAACAGCTATGGCTCTTTCTTCAAAAGACCTATTCCTACAAAATTACACTCATATGTTGAATAAAATGATGTCTGGACTTTAAAAGAGACGTTGACCTCTGAGTTTGTTTCGGCATTTCTTCTCAGAGCTAGTCAGATAGGAAATGCCGACGCCATCTAGCTTCAAAAATGTATGACTTGTAAGTGTCTATAACAGATGTATTTACAGATATAAATATCATTTTCATCATCATCATTTATCATTTATATAATTTTTTTTATTTGTCCGGCTTGTTAAGGTTGTATTATGTTTGCCGCACCCTCTGATTCTGAATCAGTGAGCGAAGCGCGTATCGACTTGCTCGCGCTCTTGAGTGACGTATTTTACGAATGTAATGTTTCAGTTCCAAATGATACGTTTAGAAGATTGTTAATGAGGCAATTTTATGGAACACCAAAAATATTCAAACTCAAACTCAAACTCAAAACGTTTATTGCGTTCATGTGTACAATACATAGCTGGTGTTAATATAGAAATGGTTTCAACATGAAGCCCGGTAAGGGCACATCAACACATAATTATATTTATTTATTTTATACTTATAATTAATAACATTAATATAATTAATTAAATAACAATAATAATTTTACTATGGCATGGAATTACAATATTATTCTACTAATATACAATAATCATAATCTCACGAGTAAACATAACATAACATAACATATTTCGGATCAGTGAGTCGTACCAGTAAAGAGTTTCACAGTTTTCACACGCCTAATTTAATTTGTCAGGAACATGATGTAACAATATTATTATGCAGCATAATGCATGGGCAGGAACAACTTGGGACAACACTGGCTAGTTGGCAAATAGGTACGTAGTATCCATATCTCTTAGTAGTCTGTGGTAGTAGTATCTCTTAGTAGTCTGTGGGTAGCAGCACTGTTGACCATCTGTCAATTTGTACTTGTCGTCAAATAATGTGTCGTTAGAATTACAGAATTTATTGAAATAATTTTAGAATAATTAACAAATCAAAATAAAGAACGCATGGATTTTTTTTTTGGCTGGTTGTCTATGCGTTGGTGTAAACACGTTCTTTCGAATTTTCTGTGCTGTTTTTTAGGTTTTGCGGGTGTTTAGTATCTTTAATTGTCGTTTTTGTGCCGTGTTGTTGGGTGTTCGCCGTCCCCTGATTAATACCTTCTCTCGTTTCATTTCCCTCATTTTAATGAGGGAAATGGACGACGATGAACCCCCGGATGGGGGAGGTGGTGTTTCTACCGATCCTGACATATTTTCTTCTCTGGACTTGACTAACGATCCGCGTAATCAGGTTGATAAAAAATTAAAGAGAGCGGCTGTGGAAGATTTAGGTATCGAATCAAAAAAAAATAAGCCTCCTTCAATGTCTTATCAATCGACTTATTCTAAACCCGGTTTTGAGGATAATGGTAAGATTTTATACAATGACGAATGTGATAAGGGGCCTTTTATCATCCATGTCACAAGATCGGAACCTGATGTGTCGGCAGGTCAGTCTATCAGATTACTTAAGTTTGCTCAGCTTATCCATAAGAATAACGTGAAGGGTATTGTAAGGGGTGGCATTAAGGCTCTTGGAAGATCCAAAATAGCCATCGAGTTTAGTTCTGCGTCCGACGCGAATAATTTCACCAACAATCAAATTTTGACATCTAACAAATTCACAGCCTCTGTTCCGAAATTTCATGTTTTAAGAATGGGCGTAGTGCGTAATATCCCGACGGACTGGACATTAGAGGAATTGGTTGAAGGCATTCAAACTCCTAATAATTGTGGTCAAGTAATTAAAGCTCGTCGGTTGAATGTCAAATCCCGAAAAGACAATTCAGTTTCTTGGATTCCTTCTACCTCTGTGGTGTTGACATTTACCGGGCAAACTCTCCCTGAGAGAGTATTTTGCTATGAATCTTCTCTTCCTGTTTCGATTTACCAACTTCCTACCATTCAGTGTAGAAATTGTTGTCGTTTTGGCCATATTGGTTCACAATGCCGCTCTACTCCTCGCTGCTATCGCTGTGCCCAAAACCATCCTGGGGATAGCTGTTCTATTGTGGATGAATCTGCCTCTTGCCTGCTGTGTAGGGGAGCTCACAAAGCAACTGATTTCAGGTGTCCTGAGCACTCCCGACAAAAATCTATAAAGCTCGTCATGTCGCAGGACAACATTAGTTATTCCGAAGCTTCGCTAAGATTTCCTAGTACCAACCGTCTTTATTCCGAAGTATTTAAATCATCCCCCTTCCCCACTCTTTCTGGTTCTCCTCAATTGACTAAAGAATCTCACTCTCGTCCCCTTACATCTCCTCAGGCTTATTCTTATACTAAAACTATTACTAAATCTCCTCGTCCTTCTCCTTCTCTTGGGAAATCTTATGATATTCAGGCCCATAGGAATCTAACTAAATCCCCTCTGTCCTCTCAACATAATGGCTGTGCCTTTTCTTCTCCTCCTATAGAATCGACCCCTCTACTTACTCCCAATGACAATTTAATAGAACTCCTCACTTGTTCCCTTATTAATATAATTTCGAAATTCTCTGACTCACTACCGAACAATGTCATTTTGTTACTCCAAGAATTGCTCGTTGCTTTAAGTAATAAAAATAGGTCAGATCCTTCTACAATGGAATTGTAGAAGTATTCGGCGTAAGAAACATGACATTATTTATTTGTTAAACCACTTTAATGCTGCCCTCCTTGCGGTTTCTGAGACATGGTTGCTGCCGGGATCCAGTTTTAGGGTCCCTGGGTACTCTTGTCTTCGGGACGACAGGGATGATGGATGGGCAGGCTGTGCCCTACTCGTCTCAAGATCAATTACTTTCTCCCAAATTACAATTCCTCCCCACAGCCCTGATTTCCATGTTGTAGCAGTAAGAGCTTTCAATATTTCTTTTTTATCTTGTTATATTCCTCATCCTAATTCCAGCCTTATTTTAGAATTGAATAATATTATCTCTTCCATATCAGGTCCTCTCATTGTGTCAGGTGATTTTAATTGCCACCACTCCATGTGGGGATCTCATTTCTCGGACTCGTCATCTTCTTTTTTGCTTGATCTCCTTGATGACAATAACCTTTGTATCTTGAATGATGGATCTGCAACTCGCAGGGTATCTCCTGCCCAAAATATAAGTGTACCTGACCTTTCCTTCTCTTCCCCTTCTCTTGTAAATTCTGTCTCTTGGTCTGTTTTGCCTATTTCCTATGGTAGTGACCACTTTCCAATTTTAATCCATTTAAATAATGTATCTACTCCAGCCCCTGTAACCCATACTTTACAGAGGTATAGACTCACAGACGCTGATTGGGATAAATATTCTCTTCTCTTAGACGCTAGAGTCAATTCTCTTCGTCCAGTTGATCATTCAAATTTTTTGACTTTATACGATGACTTTGTGTCCTGTTTATTCTTGACTGCTGACGAATCTTTTCCCCTTAAAAATTCATCTCGCGGTCGAATTCCTTCCCCTCCTTGGTGGGATAAAGAGTGTACGGCTTTCGTTCGTCGGCGGAATGAAGCCGAAAATAAATATGCAAATGACTTAACAATGGAAAATTACATTAACTATCAAAAAATTTGCGCTGTCACAAAAAGACGGTTAGCTAAGAAAAAGTCTTTGGGTTGGCAAAATTTTTGTGAATCTTTATCGCCTCGCACTCCATTAAGTGTTGTGTGGCGTAAGATTAAGTGCTTTCGCCAAACATTTGTGGATCCCAATATCTCCTCGAATGATCCTCAAACATGGCTAGATCACTTTATTAATAAGTTGGCCCCTCCTTTTGTCCCTAATCATGACAGCCTTCCTGTTTTCCTAAGTTCCCCTTCTTCATCTGACAGAATGAATAACCTCTTTTCTTTTTCCGAGCTTCTTTGTGCTCTTGATCACTTAAAAGATTCTTCTCCTGGAATAGATGGTATTCCGTACTCTTTCATTTGCAAATCTTCTAATTCTACCAAACAATACCTTCTATCTATTTTTAATGCCATATTTTTTACGGGAAATATTCCTGAATCCTGGAAGACCCAGATAGTTATTCCCATCCTTAAACCAGGAAAAGATCCTAATGACCCTTCATCTTATCGGCCCATTGCCCTTTCATCGGTTTTGGCAAAGATTTTGGAACACCTCATTAAAAACAGACTAGAATGGATTTTAGAAAATAGAGGCCTGCTCTCCAGTAGCCAGTTTGGCTTTAGACGTGGCATGAGCACTATAGATAGTCTCAGCATTCTTACTTCAGAAATCAGGCTCGCTTTTTCTCGTAATGAGCATGTTATAGCGGTCTTTCTTGACATATCTTCGGCATACGACAATGTTCAGCTCCCGTTACTCAGACAGAAAATGCTTCATCTGAATATTCCCGTAAGACTGGTCAATATTATTTGTAATTTACTTATGTGCCGTTATGTATCTGTTCGTTCTCAAGGAAATCTCCTTCCTCCTCGAATGGTATGGAAAGGCTTACCACAGGGATCTGTGTTAAGTCCCCTTCTATTTAATCTATACACTGCAGAATTGGATTTATCCGTCAGTTGTTTCTGCAAAATTCTTCAATATGCAGATGACATAGCCCTTTATTCTAGTTCCACCAACTTCCTGGATATTGCTCATAAATTAAACACAGCTCTTGGGTATCTGAATGATTGGCTTTGTGATCATGGTTTGTCAGTTTCAGTCCCAAAATGCCATGCAGTTGTTTTTTCTCGCAAAAGAAATATTCCCCCAATCAGTCTCTCTATAACCGGTGATCCGATTATGTTTCAAGATAAAGTGAAATTTTTGGGAGTCATTTTAGATTCTAAAATGTCTGGATTACATCATTTATATTACGTTTATAATAAATGTGAAAAGAGTGTGAACGTCTTGCGGGCCTTATCTGGGGTTCGTTGGGGTTCTCACCCTTTTTCTCAGAAAATCCTATATAACGCCATAGTGCGTAGCCATATGGATTATGGTTGCTTTCTTTTAGAACCGTGCAGCAAAATGGCTTTAAATAAATTGGAAAAGATTCAATCTAAATGCCTACGCATTATTACTGGTGCAATGAAGTCTTCTCCAATTAATGCCCTCCAGGTCGAGTGTGTGGAGCCTCCTCTGCATCTTCGTCGCCAACTTCTTGCAGACAGATTTTTTTATAATAAAACACAGTACGTTCACCATCCTTTATTAAGCATTTTACGCTCTTTGTCCCGTGAGATTGGTACTTCTGGGTACTGGTTGAATAAATCCCCTCCTCTCCTTTCGAATGCCTTCAATAAACTCACTTTAAATTCATCGCCAGTAATGCAGCTAGATAAGTTTCCACTTTTTATGATAGACTACGATTCTCTTATTTTCCAACCCAGAGTTATATTAAATTTCGGAATTAATAAAAATACGCCAGGTGCAGACAGAAAATTCAATAAAATTATAGATAGGTCGTGGTCAGATTGGATTGCATTATATACTGATGCCTCGAAATTTTCTGAAGTCAGCCATGTAGGACTCTCTGTTTTTATCCCTAAATATAATGTTACTCTTATCCATAAATGTCCCCCCGAATGCTCCATATTTACAGGTGAGTCTATTGCTATACTGGAAGCCTTATCATATATTGAATCGAACTATAACCACTTCCAAAAGGCTTTAATTTTTAGTGACTCCCTCAGCTGTCTTCAAGATTTACTCAAGCTTCCCTTCCATTCTAAAGATATTTTCATACTTACCCTCAAAATTAAGCAAATTTTGTTCAAATTAAATCAATCTGGAATTGAAGTTGTATTGGCCTGGATTCCAGGCCATTCTGGTATCTCGGGTAATGAGGCTGCAGATCACTATGCTAAGTTGGCTGTACAAATTGGTTCTAACTCTCATTCTGATATTCCTTCTCGGGATCTACGCTCTCTAGCTAGACCTCATCTTTTGAACTCCTGGAATGATATGTGGCAACAGACCAGTCTTTTAAAAGGGAAATATTATGCGTCTATTCAGCCCAATATTCCCTCTAAACCCTGGTTTTTTAAATCTAAAAATATTAGTAAATTTCTTACTTCTCTCATTATCCGTCTCAGAATAGGTCATGTCTGTACCCCTGTCTTTTTAGCCAAACTTCATATTCGCGACAATTCTCTCTGTGAATGTGGCATGGATGAGGGCACCTTAGAACATTTGTTTTTTTTCTGTCCCAATATATCTGTCCCTCTTTATGATATCCTTCCTAATAATATCCCTAGGCCTATTAATATTCCTTTTCTTCTAACGCTTGTCGGTTCTCCTTTTATTAAAATTCTATGTAAATTTCTTACTGTAAATAAAATCAGAATTTAAATTTCTTGCTTTCCTACCTAAAAACGTATTTTTCTGGTTTCAATTGATTCCCTTTAATCTAAATACATAACTTTTAATTTCTCAGAACCTTGTTGTTGGTACACTAATCTAAGTTCTGATAATTATTAATCTCTATTGTTTATTCTTTTTTTTATTACTAAACACTAACAAAACACTAATTGCTTAACTTTTATTGTGAACCGTACCTTGGCTTTCCCACTGGTCAAATTTTGTTAATGTATATAACGTGTTTTATCCAACCTTGACATTGGCAGAATCATCGTTAACCCGATGGAGCCATAATTATCCAAAATTGGAATTGGAAATAATTTTAAGTGGTGTTTGATAACGTTTGCGACTTATTGCTCTGTTATATATGCTTCTTAGTTAATTAAATAGAACACATAATTGTGTTCGAGCTCTACATCTAGTAGTGACAATGGACGTGGACACAGGTACGCGAATACTTTTGTATTTCTAACCTCAATAACATTATATTTATTCCTTTGACTATGTACGCCAAAGTACTGCTGTTACCGAATATTTCAACAAGTAATCTTTGTATATTTATTGCTAGTATTGCTAGTAAATGCGCCGACAGCATAATTATACGGTAGTCGTAGGTCGCTAGAAGTTCTGATGGTGGAGGACGATCTACCTACAGAGTATTGTTGTTTTGGCAACAATCTAAATGAAACCGATAATTTTATTGATTTCAACGTATACATATCGCAGCATTGTGGCAGTATAATCAATGATTAAACAATGAAATTGTGATATTAAATGAAAAAAGGATATGGTCGCGAATAGGATTCGAACCTGCGCCTCCCGGATAAATACTTCAGGTGCTATAACCACTCGACCTCTGCTCACCACCGCCAATTCTTATTCCATATTTTAACATGTCTTATGGCGACGTCATTGCTAATAATTCAGTCCCTATACGGGTGACCAAACCGACACAACTAACTTTGCAGTTAATACCATGTTGTAAAGAATGCACTTACCTTAATAATTCAAGATAAATCTTTGAAAAGCTTTAATGCATGCTTAGCAATCTCTCTTTTTCCATTTAATATAATAACTAAACTAAACTAATAAAATTGTGTTTGTGCAGGAGGCAGGCGCTCGCGCGCCGGCTCCCACAGCCGCAGCCCCTCAGTAAGTGTAGTGTGTATACATCATGTAGATCAGTAGTTGGTATTGTTACTGCAGAGAATCCAATCATCATCTATACTTAAAACATTGAACTTTTATTAATACTAGTGCACTGGATTGAATTTAGATTAGAACTTAATAACAGTGTTACTGTATAATTGCATACTGTACACCTGTGGCTGCCCTCTCAGGGAATACAGGCATGATGCCATATTATGTTATACTAGTGGGGGTCTTTTCTTTAGTAAACTGGACTTAAAGGAGGCCTATTTTCAATTGAAAGTGGATCAAGACACGTCTTTGCTGTTAACTTTAAATACACACCTAGAACTCATGCGAATGAATAGATTGGCATTCGGGATTAGGCACCAGGATTTTTTCAGAGAATTATATCGTCTGAAATTGCAGGAATGGGTGGTGTGGCATGTTTATTGGATGATAATGCTGCAACTGGGATACCTATCGGGGAGCTCAGTAATAAACTGCATACAGTTTATAAAAATTAAATGATATGGGTCTCAGATTGAAATAAGAAAAATGTGTATGTGCTTCCAACAGTATACATTTTTAAGGACATATGATTAATGTGGAGGGATTACACTCGTCGCTGAATAATGTCAAAGAAATCTTAGAGAAGTCAGCCCCAACTAACAAACAGAGTTTACATAAATTTTTAGATTTATATCATTTTCATAAAAAAAAAGTCTAACCAATAAAAAACAACTTTTTTTTTGTACCCTTGTACCATCTTTTGTGAGACAAAGAAGCCTTGGTACTGAGGAGAAGTTGAACAAACTACATTCAGTAAGACATAAGATCTTCTATTTAACCTTAGTTGGATTTCTCTCATGAATGTGATGTTACGTAGATATATATAAATAACATAATTTTAATTTTAGTAATTAATAAAGCCTTGTAAGTTGCTGTGCCCGACAGGGTCCATAATGATCGAAAGTCCCATGCAAACATAACACCTATGTAACATTATGGAATGCAATAAACGTTTGAGTTTGAGTTTGAGTTTGAGTTTGATTTGAAATTGAGGGGGAACTGTTGCGCTGCTGCAATTTAATGGACTATGGACTGTTTATTATGACCAGTTCTAATTCACATAATTGATGATGGGTGTGAGAAACCTGTGATGATGGCTTCACAAACTTTGCAGCCTCATGAAAGGAAGTATGGGCAGATTGACAAGGAGGCCATGGCCATTATGTTTGGGCTACTGGAATTTCACGGTTTTTTAGCCGGCCATCTATTCTGCATTAGTAAAGATCATAAACCTTTGGTGGGGCTATTTAATCTGAATAAACCTATTCCGGACCAAATACCACCGCGAATGTTGTGATGGTCTCTGTAGCTAGCTTGTTACAATTATGAAATTAAGTATGGAGATGGAAAATCGATTGGAAACGCGGATGGACGGAGCCCGAGACTTCAAAAATATCTGTGAGACCACTTAGAGATGTGTTACTGTTGGAGGAACAACTGGCTAGCTGGAACTTAGACATATCAAAAATAGCTTCGGAAACAAATACAGATAAAGTTTTGAAGAGAGATTTATTCCACATACTTCACGATTGACCAAATAAAGCTCCTGACACCAAATTGCAGCCATTTTGGACACTTCGAGAGACTCTTTCACACAATAAGGGATTTTTATTGTGGTGCAATAGCGTAATTATTCGTTCTAGTCTACAACTAGAAGTACTAAAACTATTGCATGAGCCGCATGCTGGGATTGTCCAACCGAAGGCATATGCACGAGGATATGTGTGGTGGCCCGGAAAGGACGCGCAAATCGAAGGAGTGGTAGGAAGCTGTGAGGCATGCCAAGCTGTTAGGAATAACCCGCCGAGAGATCCACAAGCTTGGACTGTTACTGAGAAGCCATAGAGTTGAGTGCATATAGATTTTGCAGGCCCATTTCAAGGCATGACATTGTTTGCATTGGTATTTATAGTGAATGGTTTGAAGCGGAAATTATTTCTTCCATGTCAAGTGAGATAGTGACAATGGCAATATTTGCATCGCAACATCACCCTGATATAATTTTTCCGATAATGGCATCATTCCCAAAGAGGGTTGACGTCAGGCAGGCGGCCGGTCTTAAAACATAACCAAAACTTTAGCAGCATGCCAGATATATTCTGCGCCGACCACAAATAAATTGGGATAACGGCAGGGGGATGATGTTGTATGAATGGATTATTCGATCCACCCCAACTCCTCAATAAAGGCTAGCAGAATTTTGATGATGACCTCTTGTAGAGTACCTGGGTTGCCGAAGTACTGAGCCCTGTATGTGGCGCCTTCAGCACCACGTGTGCCGCCGTTTCATGCTTCTTCATGATGTTTAAATAAACCTCGACCAGGCCTCGCGCCCGCCGGCGGCTCTCACACAGCTCATCAACGGCCATACTTAGTCCACAGCCATTTCCTTTGCATGAATAACTTTTATTACGTCGTATGATTAACGTAGCATTATCATTAAACTATATTTCATACAGTCCACATTTATTTAGAACAGTTTTTGGTTCCATTTGATACTCGATACCCTATGGCATGGTCTTAGGTAAAATGGAACGGCTTCAAATATCATTTGCACCTTGCGACGCCGAAAACTATGTAAGAAGCTCTCCCAGATAATAGTCTCAGCACGCAGAAGTAAAAATATTAATAAAAACTTTCCAATAGCACTAACTTTATTTATGTTTGCTTATCC
The DNA here is from genome assembly GCA_935421205.1 of Xylocampa areola. NCBI lineage: Eukaryota > Metazoa > Arthropoda > Insecta > Lepidoptera > Noctuidae > Xylocampa > Xylocampa areola. The sequence goes on along the minus strand of OW285225.1, from coordinate 64,056 downwards.
AGGTGGGTTCTGAATCCAAGATGTCACACGACGGCTCCACTCATTCAAGATCGGCATCGCGTTCCAAGTCACGTTCGAGATCTCGGTCCAAATCTAAATCACGGTCCAAGTCGAGATCTCGGTCCAAGTCAAGATCTCGGTCCAAATCTAAATCTCGGTCCAAGTCGAGATCTCGGTCCAAGTCGAGATCTCGGTCCAAGTCGAGATCTCGGTCCAAGTCTAGATCTCGATCTAAGTCGAGATCTCGATCTAAATCAAGCTCGCGATCGCGTAGTGGGTCTCGCAAGTCGGGTCGCTCGCGCAGTTCGTCGCCTGCCAAGTCACGCTCTCGCTCCCGGTCCCGTTCCGGCACCCGCTCGCCCGCACGCTCCCGCTCCCGCTCCAGGAGTGGCTCGCGCCCCAAGTCCAGATCCCGCAGTCGCTCTGCTGCGAGATCGCGATCCAAAAGCGGATCGAGGTCTCGAAGTGCGTCCCCGGCAAAGTCCAGGTCGCCCAGTAAATCCCGGGCGCGCTCCCGCTCCGGCAGCCACTCCCCGGCTCGCTCCAAGTCCGGGAGCGCGTCGCCGAGGCGGTCCAAGAGCGGCTCGCCGAAAACGTCCAAGCGTAGGTCGCGCAGTAAGTCCCGCAGCAAGTCTCGCTCGCCCGCCCGCATGCAGGTGGACGGCGCCCCCGAGCCGGAGCGCTCCACGTCGCTGAGTGCCGCCGGTGAGTATTCATCTGACTATACCTACAGACTAGAGTTGTAAAGTGACACTCATATGCTTTAAGCGGCCGTCATTTATAATAAATACTCGGTCAATCTCAGAATGGTAATTTATTGTAACGAAAGACATATATAATTACTTTATCGACAATTACGACATTCTTTCAAAAAATAATTATGTTTTCTTAATAATACACACATACATGCTCACGCCTTTTTCTCATGGGGATAGGCAGAAAGTATAGAACACCACTTGTTACGATCCGTATATATATATATATCCGTAATACTCCTTTTGCTTCGTTCACGTTCATACATGTGGTCATACACACTGGCCGGGTGTGAGTACTACGCACCTGACCTTACGAAACGGTAGGCATATGTGGTAAGGTCAGTATAGATCTTTCTCGGCCGTCCTCCTCCTCCATTGCCACTTATACCTGCCTTGTAGATACTCTTTGTTAATCGACTTTCATTCATCCTTTCATACTAAAACCAGTCCGTTGTATTTAGCCCTTACTCACATTAATAATATATTATTATATGATGCATCAGTGGATCCCTTTGCAAGCACGGAACTGGGATCCCTGAGTACTGCTACTCGGTACCTGGAGTCTATTACCACTCCCAGCACTATAAGTTAGTTTAAGTTATATATACCTTATCATTTTTTTTTGTTTAATAATAATAATAATGGGGACAGCTTGTGCTGGTCCTTCTCCACGAAATCGGGCACGTCATCAATAATCTATATGTAGTTGTAATATAATATGTATAATTAATATCTATTTGTTTAATATGTTTCTTTTGCTATTATACAAATTTCATGATTTTGTAAGTGGCCTATAACTTATATGTGTGGATGTATCTGTAAATATAAGTTGGTTATTAAATAAATAAGTACATAAACTAACTAAGCACACTCTTTTAAATTTTTGACACAGTATCTTCTTTTAAACCGCAACGTTGTCTTATCAGATAATTCCTCAGTCTAACATTCATAGTTACACTACACATACTTCGCAAGGAACGCATTTATAAAACATTTATTTTACTTTCCTGTTCCTAGTTTACTACACCAAGATTCACTTCTATACTGCTTAGGTTAGGCCAACACACAATAGGTATGATGGCTGATTTTGAAATCTCCTATTATAATATAAGTACACGTCTACATTTTTCCGAAAAACACATTTTTTCATCAATAAACTAATTTTTAACGCAGGTTATTGCATTTTAATCTATCTAATTTGAATTAAGCGCGGGAACGCTCATGGGTATCATGGCACCGCTTATGATGAGCCGTGACGTCACGTTTCGATAACATTGGACAAAAATCCAAGAAACACGTACGACGGTGATTGACATTTACGGGGGCGTGAAGTCATTCACTGTAATTGGCGTTTCAGTCAACATGGCCGATTGCAGTATTTTATACTTTTATTTTATTAAAATCTTATTAATTTTAATGTTTATATTAAAACTAGAGAATTTTTTGAATCCTGCGTACATCTATTTTGCCCTAAAACCATTTATTCTTTGATTCTATAATACTGTCATCATGCCTATTCTAGACAGCTAGTCGAGTCTTCTTGGATATCGATTGACTGGCCACCACCACATGTACGAGTATAGTACCATTAACTTTATTTTCAGAATATAATCTTCTTTCCACATCTTCATGATTTTTTCCATCTCTTGTCACTGAGACTTCCTCTGTCTGACTGTCAGACTTCCCAAATACACCAACTCGTTTACTTGTTCCACACTTGTAACTTAAACGAAACACTTTTGTTCAATGTTCATATCACACAGAGATACAGTTTCTTCTCTTTCAAATACGATAACCTTTGTCTTGTTCACAGTTATATTCATCCCCTTCACCTCACATTCTTTATTCATCACAGTGACGCTACACAGCCCTTTCTAACACCCCTTGAGTTGCCAAACTAGTCCGTGTATGCTCCATTTATACTAACACTAGCATTGGAATCCCTGTCAAGAGATTTCGATGCTCGCACTATGCGCCAGTCCACACCATACATTGATAGTTTTTCTCTCATACCCTGTCATAGGCCTTCCCTAAGTCAACCAAAACACAGTAGAATTCCTTATGCTTTGCCAGATTTTTGGCTATGCATCTTAAGGAGAAGATCTAATCCATACATCTCACACCCTCTCTAAATATCCCATAATTTTGCATCAGTCACTCTTATCACTTGATTAATTAAAATTTTCGTATAAAGTTCACCGACAATACTCTTAAGATCATAGATTCACAGCAGGAGTCCCGTATACAGTGGTTTTTCATCAATTTTTATCGCATGATGGTGGGTGAGGAGATCCACATCCAAGTTTTTGCAACTGGTTACTGTCCAGTTACCTCACTCTTTGCACACCATCTTACCATCTAAATACATTTTCAAAGTATCCCTTCCACTCCAGCTTTCCAAAACCTTTAATTCTTCACTTAGCAAGAATACATCTTCTGCCCTTATTACTGAATTGGCCATAAAATTATCAGAGAACTTCCTGTTATACTTTTCTTATCTTTGATTCTTCTTAATTTTTACTATCGCTTTCGTTTTTAGATATCGTTTCTTCATTCTTTCCAAATAATCTGTTTTTCTCGTTGCTCGATTCATCCATAATTTGCTACGAGTAATTAAAAACTTAGCTGTCGATTTGCTAGATTCAAGATAATTGGTCTCGGGTTTGACCAGCGAGCAAGAGTGTGATGCTAATATATTATATATACAATCCAGTAAATTATCTCAGCAGATATCCTGTAATTTTCGGCAAATGCCACTCAGCTTGGGTCACAACAGACACGATAGCGCCAGAGCCGCGGTGGCAAAGTTTCGCCTCAAGACAGAAACTATTTCCTGTATACGTCGTTCTTTATCTTTATTGATCTTTAGGTTGCTAAGCATTCCTCCCAGAAATAGGTTAGAAAAAGAAAGGGTAAACAATCTCCACAGTTCTCTCTTCAATCTTACGTACTTTGATAATACAAATAGCACTCGGAAGACTTCAATGTCTAACATATTTGAAATAAAGAAGAGATCCCAAGTTATAATCACGTATTCCTATTAAATATCTTCATAATTTGTTTTTATTTCCATTTTCTTTATAATAAAGTCAAAGTTCACTTAGTTTAACACTAAATAACATTCTGCATAGAAATAATACTAGTAAGTAACGTTCAAAACCCATTTTTCGATAGTGAAAATATTTGACGATTGTGACCGGTCAAATAGAGAAAATGTCCAATCTTCTCGGTCACATTCGTCAGACCAGATAATGTGTCGAGCACTTTACAACTCTACTAAAGAACTTTTTGTACAAGTTTACGTGTGTGTGCTTGTGTAATGTGTTATAGAGCCACACGCCAGCCGCTCGCGGTCACGATCGGCTTCTCGTCGATCCAAATCAAAGTCCCACTCACGGTCGCGATCCAAGTCCCGCTCGCGGTCGCGGTCCAAGTCCCGCTCCAAATCTAAATCACCTGCACAAGGTAACGATAATTTCGATGGGTGAAAGGCTTTTTGGCTCAAGCGACATTTTAGTGAAATATAAAAATGGCTGTTGGCTCTAAAGGCTGTGTTTTAAGGTTTCTTTTTTTAAAGCACAGTAATCACAATTGAACCAAATAGCCTTTCACACATCGATATCATATCATGAAATTCGAATGCATAGACGATTTCTTTCAGCAGTGGGGTTACTGTTGAAAATATTAAGTACCCATTCCAATCCAATTCCAATGTTAACGCTTTAAAACAATGTGTAATGTTATAATAAATTTACTTACATCACAGTTATCTCAATTTTAATAGTATCGCTATAGCTATAGGCTTAATAGTATCTGGTTTTGTAATTATTTTTAAGACATTTTGGCATTTAAGAGTACGAATCCACATATTTACAATGTCAATTGAGCGGAATTATTATCAAGAGTAACCCTGCTGAGTAGTAGAACAATACGAAAATAAAGGCTAGAAAGCAATACTGCTGTTAGCATTTGCGATGTCATGAATATTATTGATCCTAGCTATAATTCATTAATTTAACTAGTAAATTGTCCATTATAATAAAACATCTTTTAACCGGATTAATCGCGTGTATTACTGTTTTTTTTTTTTTCCTGACGTTTCGAACACTTTGCAGGAGGACCTGCGACCACGAACGCTGAAAAAAAACCAATAATGAAACAAAAAACCAATAATACACGCGATTAATCCGGTTAAAAGTTGTTATTATAATGTGTAGTGATCGCGCAAACCTAAGATATTACTAGTAAATTGTCATCAACACTTTACTTTGTGAACTGTGTTATTAAGTGATTATCTGACCATAATATAGTTTTTTTGTAGAAGATTACTTTTATTTCGAAAATCGGAAATCGGAAATGGTAACATGTTTGAGCTTTTTGCTCATCTGTTATTCGTATGATATGCAATTTATGTATAGTATAAAAATGCATCGCTCAATTGGTATAATCTAAATCATAAGTCCCTGATCAATGTACTGTTTATTTCAGCGCGCAAAAGCAGAAGCCGCTCACGGTCTGGTTCTGGCGTTCGTAAGTCAGCGTCGCGCTCGCGTTCCCGTTCCCGCTCCAAGTCCAGGTCCCGCTCCCGCTCCAAGTCCAGGTCCCGCTCCCGCTCCAAGTCCAGGTCCCGCTCCCGTTCCAAGTCCAGATCCCGCTCGCGGTCGCGCTCCGGATCGCGCTCCAAATCTCGTTCACGTTCAAAGTCTAAATCGCGGTCCCGCTCTCGTTCCAAATCGGGCTCACGTTCCCGATCCGGCTCCGCCAAGTCTCGATCCAGGTAACACGTCGTCCAACGGTCGCACGCTCGCGGCTCGGACGGCATCTCTAACGAACTCGTATGTGCAGGTCCCGCTCGCGGTCGCGCTCCAGCTCTCGGTCCGGCTCCGGCTCGCCTTCGCGCCGAGGTAAGCGATCACTGGCCGCGGTGCCGAGCGAACTTGACGCGAAGTACCGCTGCCGATATGAACCCGTACTTTTTGTTGGTATAGCTAAAAAGCGTCGCGTCGTGCGCTTAGACTCGGACGACTCGGGCGGCGAGCGCGCGGACGCCGAGGCCGGCGCGCCCGGCGCCGCAGGGGACGCGGGGCCCGGCGCGGCGCCGGACGAGGCCGGCCCGCCGGGCACGCCGCGCGCCGCCGACAAGCCCGCCGTGGACTCGTCCGACGACGAGCTGGCGCCCGACCTCAAGTCGGCCGACATGTCGTCCGGAATGTCGGACTTCGAGCTGATGCTGGCGCGCAAGCGCGAGGAGCGGCGCGGGCGCCGGCGCCGGCGCGACATCGACATCATCAACGACAACGACGACCTGATCGCGCACCTCCTGCAGCAGATGCGCGGCGCCGCCGACGAGGACCGCGACCTCAACAAGCGCAACCAGCCCGCCGTGCGCAAGGTACGGTACCAGGGGCTCGGGCAGTGTGCAGTGCGCCAGTGCAGTGTCTGACCCGCGCTCGCCCGCAGGTGTCCATGCTGAAGGCGGCCATGTCGCAGCTGATCAAGAAGGACCTGCAGCTGGCGTTCCTGGAGCACAACGTGCTGAACGTGCTGTGCGACTGGCTGGCGCCGATGCCCAACCGCGCGCTGCCGTGCCTGCTCATCCGCGAGAGCATCCTCAAGCTGCTGATGGACGTGAGTATGTCCCGGTGGCCCGCGCCCGCCAGCTCGCCGCCACTGGCCGCCACTGGCCGCCACTGGCCGCCAGCTGGCTGTCGTGTTGTGTGTTGTGTGTCGCAGTTCCCGTCGATAGACAAGTCGCTGCTGAAGCAGTCGGGCATCGGCAAGGCGGTCATGTACCTGTACAAGCACCCCAAGGAGACCAAGGCCAACCGGGAGCGAGCCGGCCGCCTCATCTCCGAGTGGGCGCGCCCCATCTTCAACCTCTCCACCGACTTTAAAGGTGAGTCGTCGAAAAATACACAATGACACGTCACAACTAATTCATTTGCGTCCAAGAAACCAATTGTTCATAACATCAGATAAATAATGTGTACCTACACTGACTCAAGGACATATAGTTTACGATGCCATATACACGTGATTTTTGGAACTGGGCGAGGATGACCAAGTGCAAAATTATAAAAACTAGCGAAAAATACTCAAAGGAGACTCGGGCCCGATTTTGATGAAAACTAAATGATTGATTTAGAAAAAATATACGTAAAAATAATATTTTAAGGCCCTACTCTAGGCATTTCACCTATTTTCAAATGCTTTCAACGACATTAACACGAGCATTCAAAAATATGGAAAAAATAGATGTGATACTCTTCAATCGTGCACGGTTTTTTTTTCATTTAGTTTGTTAAAACAAGTAAAGAAAATTGTTGTGATCGTATATTTTTATCTACTATCATTTCAACGTCGTCTGTTTGCGTTGGATTTTAAAGAGATAGACATCAATTTGTAGACATTTTTAACACGCTTTTATTAGCTTCACCTGTAACTAACTAACTATGTAAGCACTCAAACTCAAAACGTTTATTGCGTTCATGTGTACAATACATAGCTGGTCAAAATCTTGGAAGTTAAATTTGACCCACTTCCCGGTTTCCGATTGAGCTGAAATTTTGCATACACGTTTAGTTTGGATGACAATGTATGGTGAGCTAAGTGACGTCATTCTAAATCCAATATGGCGGACTCCCAAAGATGGCGGATTAGTAATTTCTTATGCACTCCCGCGATATGGGTTTCAAATGAAAGGGTTTGCTGAAAAGAATACGAAAAATAAAATGACGTCACCCTAAATCCAACATGGCGGACTTCCAAAGATGGCGAACTAGTAATTTTTATGGAATAGTGTGATATGGGTATCAAATGAAAGGGTTTATTGAGAAGAATACGAAAAATAAAATGTTGTCACACTAAAATCAATATGGTGGACGCTCCAAAATGGCGAGCAAAATCTTATTATAGTAATATCTTAGGTTTGCGCGATCACTACACATTATAATAAAACAACTTTTAACCGGATTAATCGCGTGTATTATTGGTTTTTTGTTTTTCCTGACTTTTCGAACACTTTGCAGCGTTCGTGGTCGCAGGAGGACTAAAAATCAATAATAAAAATCTTATTATTCAGATAAATCTAAAAGCATAAGATTAAAAAAATAAAAATAAATAATAATTTGAAAAACTAAAAAACACGCTTTTGTAACTACTCGAACTAAAAAGTAGAAAATAATTTTCTATAAATGCAAAAACAAAATAGACTGATTATGAATAAAACATTTTATCGTAAAAAAGCGTGGGGTGCTTGATGTCAATTGTTGTAAATATTTAATTGAAGTTATTATAAAATATCTTAAGAAGCACCCCCTACGCTTTTTTACGATAAAATATTGTATTCATAATCACTCTATTTTGGTTTCGCATTTATAAAAAAAAAACTACTTTTTAGTTTTAGTAGTTACATTGTATAAAAAATCTGTAAGACTGTATCCAACTATAATGTAATCACTGCAATACATTTTCGTAAATAAAAGTAAATTATTATAAAACATATTATTATTAAGTTGTATTTACGAGGTGGTGAGAATTACTTAAAATAAAAACCAATAACATTTTGCTCAACCCGGAAATCGTACTCAGGTTGCTCAGCAGCCGTGCAGCCGCACCGGTAGTACAATGAAGCACTTGATGCGTCATGGTTTGGAAATAGGTTTCTGGCAATTAATAAATTTTATACCCATATCAAGAGCGCTGTCTAGAAAGCGGTTGGTGAAAGGAGCTGTTTATAATCTTGGATAGTCCGCCATATTGGATTTAGAATAACGTAAATCTAAATCCTCCAGGCGCTCTGATCGGTAAGACATCTCGACCTCTGCTCGCTACCGCGAATTCTTCCACATTTTAATACGTCTTTTGGTGACGTCATTGCTGTCTGTTCAGCAGAGGTCGAGATGGCTTAGCGGCCCGAGCGCCTGGAGTATATATCCGGTTTAAGACATTTATTTCCCATAAAAAATATTACATTCATTTGCCTGAGAAATACAAGGAATTCTTATATAGTTGTGTGCATGTACCATGCGAACAAGTGCCGGAGCGATAACTAGGTACATATACCGTATACATCATTATATGATAAATAAAACAATCGTTTGTCGCTACATTACATTATCAATCAAAAAAATTAATTTATGTGGGTAAGTTTAAAAACAATTACATCAAAACATTCCTCATTATGCTAAAATATTGTGCATTTACACTGGCAATGGTCTTATTATGTGTCGAAAATTCGAAAGGCATCAATTGCTATCACAAATTTCTAACGTTCATTTTTACGGAGATATAATTTAGTTTATAATGTGTGATGTTAAATAATAATTTGATCAGTTGTGCATGATATTTTAGATAAACCTTTTAATTTATATTAAATTCGATTTCGCTATAAAATGATGTTTCTTTTTTCATTATATTATCTTTAATATTAGTAATATTACATATTTTTTTAAATTTAGTTTGTTTATTATAAGGTTTTATATTTAGATTTCTGTTACCAGTGCATATGTTATAATATATCTATGTAGTTGTTTTATATTTAGATTTCTGTTACCAGTGCTTATGTTATAATATATCTATGTAGTTGTTTTTGACCGACTTCCGAAAAAGGAGGAGGTTTCTCAATTCGACCGTATTTTTTTTTTATTTTTTTTTATTATGTGTGTTCGGTGGTAACTTCGTCGTTTATGAACCGATTTTGATAATTCTTTTTTTGTTGGAAAGAAGATATCTCAACGGTGGTACCATGATAAGGAAACCAGGATCTGATGATGGCATCCCTGAGAAATCGAGGGAAACCTTCGAAAATTGTAGGGGCGACTAGTGCGTTTGTTAATTTTTTCATTGAGTATTTTAAAGCACTACTATTTAATGAAGGTCTGGAGTCGATCTGATGATGGAGCCGAAAGACGATCGAGGGAACTCTTTAACGATTTACAGCAATTACCTGGTGTTTGGGCTTGATTAGTTTGTATTGATGAGAACTTTACACCTAGATGGGTTGTGACTGTCATTAGGGGTCTGATGATGAAGACGAAGGACAGTCAAGGGAACTCCTCAACGTTTTACAGTAGCTACCTTGTTTCGTCTGTCCGTCGATATATTTGTTTGAAGGAGTAGTCCCCAGAAATGGTTCCATTTCAATTTAGTGAAGATCTGATGAAGATCTTCGAGGTTAGACAATGGAACTCTTCAATAAATCACAGCAAATCACTCGCAGTTGCTGTAATCGCATATCCATGTATAGTTCATGCCACTCAATACATACATAGCATCATGCCTGTATTGCCCGATGGGGTAGGCAGAAGTGTCCACTGTTGTACACAAACATTTCACCGATGCAGTTATTAAGTCCTAGCGGCTTTCGAAGGCCTACCCATATTATTAAATTACTAAATTAACTTATTTATGAAGTATACAAACTTATATATAACCTATACAATATATATATTAGGCTTAAAACTAAAAAGACCAAAATAAATTAATTTTAAACAAAAAATAAAAACCGCCTTCCAAAATCTACTACACTAAAAAGTTTAAAATAATATCAAAATTTGCTTATAATAAAATAATTTTAAAATAACAATATATAATAATAATCTGTTAATTTTGGAGTCGGTGCCTGATGTATGTGGGGTTTACAACCAGATACAAAGGCCGGTAACATAACCACAGCGCAACGAACATAAGTGACTTACAAGAGGAAAACAATAACCCCCTCCCAGTACAGGCACCGACTCCACAATTAACAGATTATTATTATATATTGTTAATTTAAAATTATTTTATTATAAGCAAATTTTGATATAATTTTGAACTTTTTAGTGTAGTGGATTTTTGAAGGCGGTTTTTATTTTTTGTTTAAAATTAATTTATATATTTAGATTTCTGTTACCAGTGCATATGTTATAATATATCTATGTAGTTGTTTTATATTTAGATTTCTGTTACCAGTGCATATGTTATAATATATCTATGTAGTTGTTTTATATTTAGATTTCTGTGACCAGTGCATATGTTATAATATATCTATGTAGTTGTTTTTAAAACATAATATTTTAGTGTCTTCTTGAATAACGGGAATGACTGTATTTCTTTTATGTGTTATATCCGGGAGGCGCAGGTTCGATCCTGCTCACGACCAAATTTTTCTTTCCATAAACATACGTTTGGTTAGTACTTTTCGAAGTTTTATCAGTATTTGTTCTTATTCAAATTACAGTTTCTTGATTTGTAATCATTTGATATGGGGTTCCATAAAATAAAGCCGCTCACTGGCGGCCTTATCGCACTTCTTGGAACCGTGCACCTAGCTTTGATTTTTCATAAGTAGAGATGGGTAGTTCGCGAACGATTGAAGGAAATGGACTACTTCATTTCGAAAAATAAAGTTATCTCTGATTCAGTAGTCATTCGAATGTGTCTCTACTTCATTTAGTTCAGTTGTGATTCAGTTTTTCTTTACGCTCGAGTCACAATACTTCAACACCAAACTTAGTCGAAACTATGTACCAGGTCTGCACTGTTTTGCTTACATTCATATTTATGGGTGACAGTCCTAAGTCTGTATAAAATATGAAGGAGAATCTATAATTTCCAAAAAAGTGAACTAAATGAAGTGCGTCATTTGTCGTAACTAAATCACTCTATGCGAGCTTCATACCTCATCTCATCTGATCTGATGGACTTGTTCTGATTTGCTGAACTAAATGAAGTACTGAACTAAATGACTGGACTACTTCGTTGAGCGAAAAGATATACTTCATTCATTTCTTTTCACTGACACATTTTGCGCATGTCTATTCATAAGTAACTGTAGTCTGGTCAATTTGAGATAAAAAAAAAAAAAGAATTGTACCTTTATTTTAATTGTAATAATTATACTTTATATATGGTTTATTCGGTGTTTATATAATAAAGACTAATTAAATATATAAATATAACGCACACACATCACACCAAGCGATCGATCCGTCGATCGTCTCGTACACATCACATAAATAATCATAATATCTTTAGTCAAACGATAACCCATTGTATTTTTTTATGTATTGTTAAACATAGCAGCTGGTTGTGCTAATAAGTTAGCACATTGACACATTCGGTTAACCGTTAACACAACGTAACGTTATGTCGCAGCCATGACGCGCGAGGAGCGGCAGGCGCGCGACGAGGCCATGGCGGGCGGCCGCCGGCGCGACGAGCCCGGGCCCTCCAAGCGGCCGCGCGCGGACCTCGACCCCGACAAGTGAGTGTGGCGTCACGCGCGGGACGCACCGCCTGCCCGTCCGTACTGACTCCGCGTGTCCGCAGGGTGGCGCGGCCGGGCGAGCCGGGCTGGGTAGCGCGCGCGCGTGTGCCGCTGCCCTCCAACAAGGACTACGTGTACCGCCCCAAGTCCACGTGCGAGCTCGACATGTCGCGGGTGAGTCACTACGTCGTCACTAGCTACAGCCTGCAGCACTGCACTCTAGCCCCCCAACAAGGACTACGTGTACCGCCCCAAGTCCACGTGCGAGCTCGACATGTCGCGGGTGAGTCACTACGTCGTCACTAGCTACAGCCTGCAGCACTGCACTCTAGCCCCCCAACAAGGACTACGTGTACCGCCCCAAGTCCACGTGCGAGCTCGACATGTCGCGGGTGAGTCACTACGTCGTCACTAGCTACAGCCTGCAGCACTGCACTCTAGCCCCCCAACAAGGACTACGTGTACCGCCCCAAGTCCACGTGCGAGCTCGACATGTCGCGGGTGAGTCACTACGTCGTCACTAGCTACAGCCTGCAGCACTGCACTCTAGCCCCCCAACAAGGACTACGTGTACCGCCCCAAGTCCACGTGCGAGCTCGACATGTCGCGGGTGGGTCACTACGTCGTCACTAGCTACAGACTACGCAGACATAGTATTCAAATTGTTGTAATCATCCAAAGTGGTCAAAACATGTTAGCTATCAGTTTTCAATATTGTTTTTATATTTATAGTTGCGAATAGTTCTGTCAATAGTATCCTAAAGTGGTCAATATGATCTTGTCAATTATGATAAGTCAAGATTAATACCCACAACTAGAGTATATTTGAGAAAATTTTGTTTTTATGATAATAATCGGCCATCTCATTATGCTTATTTTTTTTTATTGATTAGCCTTTCCTTTCATTTCTTGTAGATGTCATTGGTTTGTATTTTGTTTTAAGATATACCAACTCACAATGTTGATATTCCTTTCCTTTTTATATTAGTTTAAGACTCCCAAGTTCACAATGCTTTCACTGTTAAAAATATATGAAATCTCTAGAGAGCCAAACTCATAGCTGAGCCCGGTTTTGTATTACTCGGCACGGTCCAAAGTCCAATGTATATATGTAGCTTTACTGCTCTTGACAGTACCTCACTTATAACAATGAATAACAAACAACTCTACCTATAAGGCCTTACTACAAACTGTTACATATATATACACCTAGAGTGATAGTTTCATTCAAAACTCCGCTCAAAATTGAAGCAGAAATACATTCAATGTGTGCGTAAGCGGCAAGTAATTACGTTTGCAGACACGCACACAAGGATACCATTAAAGTGGCAAGTTAATGACATTTTCCCCAAAAAATGGGGAAATTGGAACATTCCGGTTTATCATACCTCGCCAGTACGTACATATAATACAAAATTATTCTTTACTTGCTTCCGCCCGCAGCATCGCCCTCGTGGATTTCGGTAACCACGATCTTTATTGTTAGATAATATTAAAAGTGTGTTATTTCTATTTAGAATATTCTTCATTTACAATGTCAAAAATCATCTACATTTTTTTTTCGTTGCATATGGTAACTATAGTTACATTTAAATAAAAACGGCGATTTATATGTGAATTGAATATTATACAGTACATAATTATAATAACAAAAAATGGGGTAAAATATTTTCCTATACCTAGCAACATTTTCATTGTAATGGCGTCTGTCAAATTTACGTTTCTTTTTTTGTTAAAATGATTTTTATACGAAAAAAATATAAGTTTTTAGGCAATACTTACCCGTGAAATGGGATCTTTAAATGTTTTTCTTGATTATGTGATGAGTTGTGACACCCTTTCACTACACAGTATGTCATTTTTTTACGAAAATACGGGAGCTCTTCACAGGAATAAGTCGTATTGAGTACTGATGCGTCAAAAGTCGTACGTAGCCTTAAAGGGCTAACTTGATATTGCTTCCATTGCGTGCGGCTATTGCTGTTCTATGCCTAATAATTCTATGTATATACATATAAGACATAAAAATAAAGTCCAGAAGAAACAATTTGTGCAACAATGACGAAACTGCCAAGCCATACCTACCTTTTAACCAAGACAAAGAAAAAACTAGTTTTAGTTTAGTTTAACATTAATAACTATAAAATATGTCAAAAGGGCATGCTATTTTATGTATTGCATATGGTAATGTGACCATTTGGTCCATCTCCATGTACTGCCAGTTCAAACTCAAGTTTTTAACAGTACGGGTACGTGCGTGTGTGGCTTGCCTTATTTTTTCAATTTCTGATTTGAACTAAGATGGACAAGTAGCCAGCGTTAATTTATTAAATAGATATATCTCATAAGTTCCACAAACAAAAGACACATCATTGACGTCATGCAAGAAATGAAACGATGTATACTCAAGGAAAAACGAAAAGCTAAATATATTGAGCGACTAGGCCTTCATTACAATTTATAATTTTACTCAAAAATATACTCTAGTTGCGGGTATTAACGTTGACTTTCCTTAATTGTCAAGATAACTTTGATCAGTTTGAATGCGTAGATACTACTGAACGAACTATTCGCAAATATAATTATGAACACTCAGACAGCTTACCCAATATTGAAAACTGATAGAAGATGTTTTGACCACTCTGGGTGATAACAATTTGAATACTATGTCTGCTAATATACAATTTTATTTATGTTGTTCACATCATTTTGCCTACTTTGAAAGCACAGATCTTTTTGAAGCTGACTGTACCTCAAGATGGATGTTAATAGTGTATACTGACGTACCTATAACATTACAGACAAGCAAGAAGAAGATGACTCGCTATGAAAAGCAGATGAAACGCTTCATGGACCAGAAACGAATGAAGAGTGGCTCCCGACGCGCCGTAGAAATCTCCATCGAGGGCCGCAAGATGGCGCTGTAGACTAATGTGATGTTTTGATAAGTCATAGGTTAAGTAAATAAGGAACTGAGTAAATTATGCGACGAGAAATACTGTTTGATTTACTGTCCCAACGGTCCTCGTACTAGTTATATCTTGTTAGATATTGTACAGTCTTCGACTATACATACTCGTCTTTAGCTGACGTTATGTTTGGGACAGCGTGTGTCTTAAAACACAAGTGTAAATTGATAATACCATTAATGAATAGTCGGTGTACGTTTACTTGACAACTAAGTGAACAACGTAAGAGAAAGGAATCCCCTTATAACCGTGACAATATAACTAAGCATAATAATTTTGTGGTCTTTTCTCTCTCTACTCCAACAATAACCTCGACTATTCTGCAAGTATACAAACAGTACGGGGGGTCTAAAATAGCCACTGAGCATTTCTCTTAAAAATGAATCATTTAAATTGAGTAACTTCTTAAGATTCTGCTCTTTGACACATGAGCAAATTCTATTTTGTGAGCCATTTTACGAATCTCCATAGAAAATGGTCAAATAGATGAATTACTGTTTATGAATTGCACGCAAATCATAAAATGATTTTGTCCATGAAGTAACAATTTAACGATTTGTGAAATGAATCATATTAGGATCCTATTATGATTTGACTAAAGTGGCCTTCTTAGGTCCCCAGATATACCTATTAAGGTTAATTGTTATGAATAAACACATAGCAGAACTTACAAATACATACACGTACAACAGTACCACAACTTGTGGTGATGGCCACTGGTGGCCATAGCGTAACTGGCCACGGCGAGTGTTTAACTGAATATTTTAAAAAACTATAATTTTTAACAAAAAAAAGAACCGACTTCAAAAATCTTTCTGTTAAGTAAAAATTCAGTAAAAGTAAAAAAAAAAAATGCATTATTTACTTGCTACAATTTACATACAAATATTTTAAAAATTTATAGGTTTCTGAACAAAATCAATTTATTAGGACAATATTATACAATTATTTTTATTTTTGGAGTCGGTGCCAGCCAAATTTGCAAGTATATTTAAAGGTACATTAACCATCATTATTATTACGATAATATAACAATACCTAATTGAACCTATTGACAAATGAACACAACAACTGGCTAAAGCGACAGGCTTAGTTACGTAATACGCTACTTCATGAATGTACTTACACGTTTGTTATCCTTTTTAGTAGTCGTGTAAAAAGATTCATCATCATCTGATGATGAACAAACAAGAAAGCAAATACACCATTTCGTTTACTTGGACGACGTATTATTTTTCGGTTCATAAATGACGGAGTTTTGAGGTAGCAAACATTAAAAAAAAAAATACTACCGAATTGATAACCTCCTCCTTTTTGTAAGTCGGTTAAAAAATCACACTTTTGTAACTACTCGAACTAAAAAGTAGAAATAATTTTCTATAAATGCAAAAACACAGGGTTTCGTATAACATCTTGCTGAATAAACTGGAAGGCATTGGAGTTCGAGGTGTTGCCTATGATTGGTTTTCCTCTTATCTCAACTCTCGCACACAATATGTTGAAATTGAACACCTTAATTCACAAACGGGTGAAATATCACATGTCCGTTCAAAAAAGAATGATATTAAAAACTCCATCCCACAGGGCAGTGTACTAGGCTGTATATTGTTCCTGTTATATATTAACGACCTTCCAAAAATCATAGATTCAAACAGTATCCTATTTGCGGACGATATATCAGTAATATTTCCATGTGAAAACACATTAGATTTAAGCTCTAAAATTAATAAAACCCTTTCCGAAATTGTAGTGTGGCTCGAAGACCATAACCTTAAAGTTAACTTTTCTAAAACCAAAATTATGCAGTTCAAACCATATCAAAGACGTCCACTAGTAATCAACTATACCCACCATAACACAACAATAGAATGCGTTGATTCTTTTAAACTATTAGGCCTACAAATAGACACTAACCTAAATTGGAAATGCCATATCCATAACATAAGCGGGAGACTATCCAGGTTCACATATGCTTTACTCCAATAAAAAAAAACTACAGACCTAAAATCAGCAACTGTTGCTTACTATGCATATGCACACTCCTGGCTTGTGTATGGAATTATACTATGGCGTAACAGCACAGCCGCAGATGTTCTATTCAAATTGCAGAAGAAATGTGTAAGAATCCTCGCAAAGATCGACGGAATGGATAGCTGCAGGCCACACTTCATTGAACTTGGCATACTAATATTACCATTTAAGTACATCTTTGAAATCTGTCTATTTGTCAAAAAACATATCCATCTATTTTCCCTAAAGAAAGACCATTACTCACAACCTCGTAACTTAAGAAATAAAAATTCACTCGCTCTACCGACATCAAAGTTATCCATATTTCATTCTGGGCCATATGTAATGTGTATTAAAATATATAATAAAATACCACAACAACTAAAAGAAACCTCCAGCTTCAATATATTCAAGAATAAATTAAAAAATTACTTGACCAGAAAATGTTACTACAGTATAAAAGAGTTTTTCGAGGACAGAACTAAACAGTAAGAGAGTGTGGATTATAAAAATTTGTTTAAATATAATATGTTAAAGTAAATAATATAAATATAATAATAAAGTAATAATAATATAGGTATATATAAATATAATAATACATATAAATAGACATATAAATGTATAATAAAAGATTGATTAAATAGTAAGTAATTTTTTATTAAAATTGTGTTGCTGCGCCCTAACATGTATGTACTTTTACCTTTTATAACATCCTATGTATCTACTCATGATCGCAATAAATATTTGAAGTTTGAAGTTGAAGAAACAAAATAGACTGATTATGAAAAAAACATTTTATCGTAAAAATCGTGGGGTGCTTGATGTCAATTGTTGTAAATATTTAATTGATGTTATTATAAAATATCTTAAGAAGCACCCCACGCTCTTTTACGATGAAATGTCTTCACTTTTGCAATCTCACCCTGAGAGGTGCGCGGGAACACCACGCAACACCGTCTCGGGGCCTTGTGTGTGCAATGAGCGACGGACTTCCCTAAGTCCGCCGCCCAAAGGCCATTTTACGGGGGTCGGAACAGGGCGTTGTCCCTTTTCCTACGCCCCGTTACCAGACAGGTGCACCGTAGAGGACCATCGAGCGGTCCCCATATAGAGCCGCCTGCAGCTGTTATTTGGCCCCTTCAGATTCGGCAGTAGTCGGCCTAGAGCAGCCGCCGCACCCATTACCCGTGGCACGAGACGCTGGAAGTGGGCGTCAAAATTCCACTTGCTGTCGATCACGAGCCCCAGATAGCGCATGCTCGACTCGACCTGGATGCGGACCCCACTGATGGTAATGTGAGATCCTGAGGGAGGCGCTCTCCGTGGCCCGTGGAAGCATAGGGCTTCAGACTTGGTAAGCGCCACCTCCAGCCCCAGTATACGGATACGTTGGACCACCTGAGCCACCCCTGCCGTGGCGAGATGGGTCACCTCACGATATTTTCTCGCCCGGGACATAACCAGTGTGTCGTCTGCGTAACATGTCAGACTGACACCTGGAAAATTCTCCCCTCGTAAGACCCAATCGTATCCGATGTTCCACAGGAGTGGTCCTAGGACAGATCCCTGTGGAACACCACACGATACACGCCTCTCGCATATCCCATCGCGCCCAACATACAAGACCGATCTGTCCCGGAGGTAGTCCGCCACAATCCGCTGTAGGTAAGGAGGCATCTGGTGAAAGCGCAGCGCTTCCCTTATACAGCTCCAGGGGAGTGTGTTGAATGCGTTGGCGATATCAAGGATACCGCCAACATCACCCCGCCACTCGCCAGTCTCCTCCGAAAGAGCAGTGAGAGACCGCGTTAGCGATCATCGTCTCGTTTCTGACAAACGTGTAGGAGTGAGCTGCTTCACGTTTGCCACCTCATCTCCGTGAGAGGTGCGCGGGAACACCACGCAACTCCATCTCGGGCCTTGTGTGCAATGGACGACGGACTTCCCCAAGCCCGGCGCCCGCAGGCCATATTTACGGGGGATGGAAAAGGGCATTATCCCTTCTCCTCCGCCCCGTTCTTCGGGAGGTTAGGTTAGTATAGGTTGGCGACCCCCCCCCCCCCCAGGGGTTCCACCTTGTCGTGGTGGGGGGGCTTGGTCACCCACGGTGAAGCTAACGGAACTCGAGTAGGGCCGCTCCTCTGGGCTTTGCCTTCAAGCCCGGGCCTTATGGGGGGTGTCGCGCTTATGACTGGTGCAGGTGCTCTCCGGACATTTCGGATGTTTCGGAAAATACCTGCACCAGATCGCGAGACGGGAGGCCACCCCGGCCTGCCACGAGTGTGGGGCGCTGGAGGACACAGCGCTCCACACGTTGGAAGTGTGTGTCGCATGGGCCCCGCAGCGAAACGTACTATCGGCCGTAATTGGCCGTGATCTCTCTCTGCCAAGTGTGGTAAACGCCATGCTTGGCGCTGAGAGATCGTGGGAGGCAGTTATCTCCTTCTGCGAAGAGGTTATGTCGCAGAAGGAGGCCGCGGAGCGGGTCAGGGAGAATGCCGCCTTAGCAGACCCGATCCGCCGCAGAAGAACAGGAAGGCGGAGGGGGCAGTTTGCCCACCTCCTCCATCCTCCGTAGTGGGGTCACCGGTTAAAAGTCGGGGGGCTCTTCATCGGATAGCACGGCACCACACATGCGGGAGGGAGGTGGCCTTGGTGAGCGAGGTCATCTCCCACACAGCGTAGTGGCCTGGCTTGGCCGAGCCTACCGCCGGGGCAAGACGGTGAATGCTAGCGCGACCCTATCTTGCCCCATCTCGGCGGAGGACTGCTCACGGGGGGGTTTTAGTGGGTAAGAGACCCACATAACCCCTCTTGTCAACCCCCGTCAAAAAAAAAAAAGTTAGGTAGGCGAGAACATATCTTGAGGCGGCACGGAAACATGACCTTCCGGCTGATCGGGACACGGATGTTTCGGCAAGTATCTGTGTCGTATCGCCGGAAGGGAACCAGACAGTAGATGCCACCACTGCGAAGATTGCCGCGAAGACACGGCGCAGCATACCCTCGAGCAATGCTCTGCCTGGGAAGAGCAACGCCGTGTCTTCTTGAAGCTTCGCTGAAGTTGGGGGTGATCTCTCGCTCCCGGCCGTGGTTCATACTATGGTCGAGAGCAAGAGCTCATGGCAAGCTGTGTGTCGCCACCTTCTGTGACGACGTAATGTCACAGAGGGAAGCAGCGGAAAGGGAGAGGGAAATTACTTCAACCTTACTTATCCGCTCCCGAAGAGCGAGGCGTAGGAGAAAGGACAACGCCCTGTTCCGACCCCGTAAAACGGCCTACGGGAAGCGGGTTTGGGGAAGTCCGTCGCCCATTGCATTCATAAGGCCCGAGACAGTGTTGCATGGTGTTCCCGCGCAACGCTTGCAAAGGTGGTGTAGCCTGCTCCTGCACCTGCCAACACAGAGGCGGTGATCGCATACGCGGTCTCTCACTGCTGCAGACAAAGAGTAGACCTCTCTAGCCTTGGCATCCAGGGGCTTCGTTATAAGCGGGCGGTCACGGGTGGGCGTATCCTTGAGATACTTTTTTTTTTTTTTTTTTTATGTGGAGAAATGCCCTCGCATACCGCTCTGACACGGGGAGACAGAGCGGTTATGTGGGACTCGAACCCACTAAAACTCCACAGTATACCTCCTCAGCTGCTTGAGGGCGGGACGCGGGAACGCTTTCGCACACAACCGCGAACCCGCCGGCAGCCGTCCGTTGCCGGACTCCCTCACGGGGTTGGGTATTGCACCCCCCCGCTACGGCACACCAGACTAATGGCGTGCCGCAACCACCTCGGAGACCATGTGCAATGGGCGTCAGACGACCCCGTGTCTGGACGCCAAAGGTCCCCTGCGACGGGTCAGGTCTGTGGCCCCGCCGCCTGCCACTACGGCCGCAGAGGATAGGGAGAGCGGCGCCTCGCAATACCGGTACTCCTCTCCCACCGCGGCCCACATCCCTCAGCTGCGATGCCGCCCATACGACGCCGCAGCCCACCTCAGTTGCGACACCCCCCATAAGGCCCGCAACCTACGCCGGCGCCGCTCCAACATGGGCTTGAAGGCAAAGCCTTAAGGAGCGGCCCTCCTCGGGTTCCGTTAGCTTCACCGTGGGTGACCAAGCCACGGCTACTAGAGCCCCCCCACCACGACAAGGTGGAACCCCTGGGGGGGATCCTTGAGATACCTGGGGCAACCAGTGGAGATAAAGCGGACTCTCTCGCTGAAAAAATTAGAGAGTGCCTCAATGCAGAGGACGTCAAAGTGTCCAGGCCCACCAAGTGTACAGAACTGCTTGTGTCGGGTCTGGACGACGCCGCCACCCCAGAAGAAGTTAGGGCTGCCATTGCACGGGTTGGAGAATGCACCGTGGAGAGCTTGAAGGTCGGGCAAATTCGTCGTTCTGGTCGGGGTCTCGACACGGCATGGATAGGCTAACCTGTGGTGGCGGCTAAAAAAGGAGCCGGACGCTTACTAGTTGGGTAGGTGTCTGCCAGAGTACAGCTTCTGCAACCTCGGCCAATGCGATGTTTTAGATGCCTCCAAAGCGGCCATGTGCGATACACCTGCACTGAGGAGGTTGACCGGAGTACCCTCTGCTACCGATGTAGCAAGCCGGGCCACATTGCCAGTCTATGCTCGGACACACCCTTCTGTTTCTTGTGTGCTGCGGTGAACAAGCCATCGGAGCACAGAGTCGGGTCCAAAGCTTGTTCTGCGCCCAAAAAGGGACCTAAGGCCGGAAGGGTAACTGTTGGGGTGTTAACATCTCAGACACGCACAGCGTCAACAACAGCCCAGTCTGTTGATGAGAGGGCAGAAATGGATACATCGCAGTCAGTACCTTAGATGGATGGTAAATTTCTGCAGTGCAACATCAACCACTGCGCCAGAGCGCAGGATCTTCTGCTCCAGAGCATGGCGGAGTGGTTGATAGAGGTGGCTGTGGTGGCAGAGCCCTACTTTGTTCCGTCCAGGCACAATTGGGTGGGTGACTTGAGCGGTACTGTGGCTATCATTTCGCAATCAGTTTCTCGCACTGTGCCTATGGTGGCAGTAGAAAGGCTATCGGGCTGTGTAGCGGCACAGGTGGGGGGGATGTTGATCGTGGGGGTCTATTTTTCGCCGAATAGGGTACTTGCTGAGTTCGAATTGTTCCTCGATGATGTAGGGGCCCTTATTCGGCGGAACCACTCCCTACCGATATTAATTATGGGAGATCTGAACGCAAAGGCAACGGCGTGGGGATGCCCTACCACTGATGCTCGTTGGGATACACTGCTAGAATGGGCAATCTCAGTTGGGCTTTCTGTTCTCAACCAGGGTGTGGTCCATACGTGCGTAAGGCAATCTGGCGGATCAATAGTGGACGTGTCATTCGCCAGTCAAGCTATCGCACGTAGGGTTCAAAACTGGCGAGTGGTTGATGGTGTTGAGACGCTGTCAGACCACCGCTATATCCGGTTCGAGGTCTCAACGCTCCCAACGGCAAACAGTGTCCGCCCAAGCCTAAACGGCAACCCCTAGATGGGTCTTGAACAAGCTCGATCGAGAATTGCTCTGTGAGGCAGCAATTGTCCAGTCCTGGATCCCAACTCCCGATGGACAGGTGGACGTCTGGACAGAGGTGGCTTGGTTTCAGGAGGCAATGACGCAAATCTGCGATTGTTCCATGCCCCGGGCCGGGCCGTATTCTGCCAGGCGCCAAGTTTATTGGTGGTCCAGGGAAATAGCCACCCTTAGAGTGGACTGCGTCGCTATAAGGCGCCGGTACACCAGGTACCGACGAAGGCGTTACCGTGACCCTATAATCGAGTCACAGATGTATATGGAATACAGGCAGACTAAATTGCAGCTACAGCTGTGTATTGAAAGAGCAAAAGAGGCGTCCTGGGATGAGCTCCTAGAATCGCTGAATCGTGACCCATGGGGACGACCCTATCGCTGGGTACGGGGTAAACTCCGTTCGTGGGCGCCGCCACTGACGCAAACCCTCGCTCCCGGGTTTCTGGAGGATGTTGTTACCAACTTGTTCCCTGATCGAGTGGAACATATACCTCCATCGATGACACCGCCCTCATTGGAACTTGATGAAGAAGAGCTCCCAGAGATCAGCCGCGCTGAGTTTGATGCAGCCGAACTAAAGCTGCGGTTGAAAAATACCGTTCCGGGACCTGACGGTATACCCGGCCGTGCCTGGATTCTGTCCTTGAAGTCGCTAGGTCCTCGCCTCAGGAATCTGTTTGAATGTTGTTTGGTTCAAGGGCGTTTCCCAGAACAATGGAAGTCGGGTCGGCTCGTGCTATTGAGGAAAGATGGTCGTCCTGCAGATTCCCCTTCCGCATACCGTCCGATTGTGCTACTGGATGAGGTAGGCAAACTTTTCGAGCGTATCATCGCAGCTCGTCTAGTTAAGCACTTGACCAGAGTAGGACCCGATCTTTCAGAAAACCAGTTCGGATTTCGTGTGGGCCGCTCAACAATCGACGCAATCTCTAGCGTCAAGGCTCTCTCGGTGGAAACTGTGGTGAATGGCGGGGTGTTGTTGGCGGGTTATGTTTTCACGGGCCTCGGAAGGCGCCTCCCCCAGGATCCCACATTGTCATCAGTGGGCTCCCCATCGAGGTCAAGTCGAATATACGCTATCTGGGGCTCGTGATAGACGGCAGGTGGAAGTTTGATGCCCATTTTCAGCGCCTGGTGCCGAGAGTGTTGGGTTAGGTTAGGTTTTTTTTCTTATTTGTAACCAACAAATAAGAAAAAAAAAAAAAAAAAAACCGTTATAGTTTTTTGAGACTCTCTCATGCTCTCTTTTGTTTCTCATTTTTGTTAGAATGTTTTTGTAGGGGTTCTGCTATTGGATACATTGCCCCTACATTTATCATTCATATTTAATTATTGCCCTTATGTAACGTTCCGTTGAATGTTTTCAATTGGCTATATATATTTTCTACAAATTGAATGTTAATAGGAATAGGCCTCGATGGTTTCTACTTTTTTAATTATGTCAGTTATCCGGTAAGGCTCTATGCCGTTGTTGTTGCAAACCATTTCGTAATTGACCCTCGGATAACT
This sequence comes from Xylocampa areola, assembly GCA_935421205.1. Lineage (NCBI taxonomy): Eukaryota > Metazoa > Arthropoda > Insecta > Lepidoptera > Noctuidae > Xylocampa > Xylocampa areola. Next base: position 40,006 of record OW285225.1, on the reverse strand, counting down.
AAATCTTTGACACTCTTGAAGAAGGTGATCCACCGTTTGTGGTGTGGTTTTGTCGCATGGGCACCAGTAGTTTTCCACTATCTTGAATCTGTGAAGATATGCTTTATGGTACCCATGCCCAGTGATTACTTGAGTTAAGTAGAAATTGTTGTCAAGGCGCTTCCATAATTTGCTGATATCTTTCAGCTTGGGTAGCAGGTCAACCGTGTGTTTGCCTTGCTCCGCACTCATGTATCTTTGCTCCCACGTGTTCTTGTTTTCTTTACGGGTTAAGTGTTTTACGTGGGTTATAGGGAACCTACTATAGTCCGGGGTTTTGTGCAGAGTTGCTGCGTGCTTAGCCGCAGCGTCAGCGGCCTCGTTGCCCTCTGTCCCATTGTGGCTTTTGACCCACGTCATGTGAATGGTTCCGGTGTGACGTTTTATTATTTTATGAATGTTTGATACTAGAGGGTGATTATTGCTTCTATTTTTTATTGCTAGTAAGGAGGATTGGGAGTCGGAGAATATTTTTGTGTTCGCTTGATTGTGTTTTTCTGCCCATGCACATGCCTCTCTGATGGCTAGCAGTTCGGCTTGGAAGACGGTGCATGAGTCGTGTAGTTTGAACTTTTTGGCTATCGAGGTATTGTTTCGGAGATCGTAGCACACGAACGCAGCGCCTACAGACCCGTCTTCCAGTTTGCTTCCATCTGTGTAGATTCGTGATGTCAGATTTTCTTCATTTTGTTGGGTTAGGTTAGGTTAGGGTTTTTTTTTTTTTTTTTTTTTTTTATATTTGTTGGTTTCGTTTTAATATTTTGATACATTGCCCCCTCATCTATCATTCATTTATCTGTAGCCCTCTTATATAAAGTCTCTGCCTTCTCTATTTAGTTATGTGACAATTTGTTTTGTTTACGTTTACTTCTCGTTTGTTGTCAATGTATTTGGGGGGGGGGGGGTTCTGCTATTTGATACATTGCCCCCCCTCATCTATCATTCATATAACTTTATCTTTGTGATGTTCAGTCTCTAGCTTCTGTTTGATCCCATATTTAATGTATATAGTATATCTTGTGCTCTGGTTTCTGCTCATTTTGTGTGAATGTATTTGTGGGGGTTCTGCTATTGGATACATTGCCCCCACATCTATCATTCATATTAAATGTTTGTATTGTGGTCAGTTAGGGCCATGTTTGGATCTGCTTTTCTTGTGTCGCTTAAGTGATTTTACTCTATTCTGGTCCATGGTCAATGCGGTTGTTGATGCGCTGCTTCATGGACCTGATGACGGGGCAGTTGGGTGAGTTGGCTTTATGTTTTGAATCATAGCTGGTCTTGAATTTATTATTGTGATTGCAGCAATTGATGCATTTAGGCGCTCCCTTCTTCTCCTTGAGCGGGCATGCCTGTGCCTGGTGGTTTGGTTCGCTACAATAGGCGCAGGGTTCCTCAGCTGATGAGCACTTGGCTTTGATATGCCCAAATTGGTAGCACTTTTGGCACTGCGTGAAGGGTGAAAATTCCTCGCAGTGCACGCGCATTTAGTCAATGGCGACTCTGCCCATCTCTATCATTTTTCGCCAGATGTTCGGCTTGGCTTGAAGGACGGCGTTGAACAGGTTTGGGTTGCGGTTGTTCCTCTTGAATGCAATTTTGAGGTCCTCTTCGTGCGTAATGAGTGCTGCGATCTCTTCGTTTTGACCCTTGATGATCGTTATGAGGTCGTCAGAAGGTGTATCAGTTGATATGCCCTTGAGGATAACCATGGGCCGAAACCCGCGAACAGGCTCTGCGCTAACTCGAGACGGAGCCGAGCTGAGTAGTTTTAGTGTCTCGTCCCTTTGTTGTTCGTTTTGGAATTCTACTCTTAGTTTGTTATTTGACACTCCTTGAAACCGTACAGGGGCATACGTAGTCGACCTGAAGTTGACGCTCGCCTTAAATGACTCGACCACCTGCTGGCGGGAGTGGGCGTCATCCTTCGAGGTCACTATGATGGCTGGTCTGCTAGGAGGCGGTTTGTTGAGTTTGATTAGCTCTGTGGGTTGTGGTGATGTGGGTGCCGCCGCTTGAGCGTAGGATATTGGTGCCTGTTGCTTGTTTAACTTGGCGAGATGTTTACCCAGTTCCTCGCGGACGCAGGAGATGATTTCCTCCTTGAAGGTTTCTTGAGTTTGAGGTAGGGGAGGTGGTGGTGCGCTCTCCATCTCTGCAGCGCAGAATTTAGGGAGCAGTAGTGTGGCCCTGCGTATCTCTTCGGCAGCCTGTTGGATTATGCGCTTGTTGAGCACAGTGACGCTGCGGCCCTCGCTGATGGTCTTCGTGAATTTCAGAACGTGTAAGCAGCACTACTTTAAATTATGGTGAATTTAAAAGAATAGGTTATCGCGACAAAACTGAAGTTAGATGCTATTATATGTTTTTGCACGGAATAACGGTCGAATTGTATCACTTTTTCGGAATTATTCGCTAAATCTAGGGTGTCCGGAATAAACTAATGTCACCACTAGGTCACTGGCACTTAAACGCAACTTTTGATACTACTTGTGCCTTTGTAGCTCAAACTTTTCCGATATTTTGGATTTTTAGTACGCGGAGCGACGCAAAAATGAATCGATCGCGATCGCGCGCGCGGGGGACTGTGGGTTAGGTTAGGTTAGGTTAGGTTAGCCAGTGCTCTGACACACCCTATTGCTTCTTGTGTGCTGCGGCAAGCAAGCCGTCGGAGCACAGAGTTGGATCCAAAGCTTGCACTGCACCCAAAAGGGGACCTAAGGCGAGAACTGGTGGGTTCATACCATCTCAGAGCCGCACAGAGTTAGCCAATTTGTCGGCAGCTCAGATCGTGGCGGAGGAGGCAGATATGGATACATCCCAGTCAGTACCGTAGATGGCATGCAAATTTCTGCAGGGAAATATCAACCACTGCGCCAGAGCGCAGGATCTACTTCTCCAGAGCATGGTGGAGTGGTTGATAGAAGTGGCTGTGGTGGCAGAGCCGTATGTCATTATGTCCAGAGAAAACTGGGTGGGCGACCTAAGTGACACTGTTGCCATAATTTCGCGGGCAGCTCCTAGCTCTCTGCCTCTGGTGGTTGTGGATAGGCGTTCAGGTTGTGTCGCGGCAAAGGTGGGTGAAATCTTGGTAGTGGGTGTCTATTTTTCGCCAAATAGGGTCCTTGCTGAGTTTGAACTTTTCCTTGATGACGTGGGGGCCCTCATTCGGCGCAACCAAAACTGTCCTGTATTAGTTCTCGGAGACCTGAACGCGAAGTCCATGGCTTGGGGCTGCCCCATAACGGACGTTCGCGGCGAAACACTGCTGGAGTGGGCCATTTCGCTCGGGCTTTCTGTCCTAAACGGGGGCTCAGTCCATACCTGTGTGCGACAAAGTGGCGGTTCAGTTGTGGACGTCTCGTTCGCCAGCCCAGCTGTCGCACGGAGGGTTCGGGGCTGGAAGGTGATGGATGGTGTGGAGTCACTCTCCGACCATCGTTACATCCGATTTGATGTCTCCACGCTTCAGGGTGCCACAAACAGCGTCCGCTCGAGTCGGAACAGCTCGGCGATCCCGAGGTGGGTTTTAAGCCGGCTCGACCGAGACTTGCTGTGTGAGGCGGCCATTGTCCAGTCCTGGATCCCTAACCCCAGTGGCCACGTAGATGTGGAGTCAGAAGCGACCTGGTTCCGGGAAGCAATTACACAAATCTGCGACTCATCCATGCCCCGGGCCAGGCCGTTCGCTCCCAGGCGCCAAGTGTACTGGTGGTCCCAAGAGATTGCAGCCTTAAGAGTCGACTGTGTTGCAGTGAGGCGCCCGTACACTAGGCACCGAAGGCGGCGGTACCGCAACCCCGAAATCGAGGCTCAGCTGTATGACTTGTACATCGAGGCGAAACGGAAACTGCAGCAGAGCATCGAAGGGGCAAAAGAGTCGTCGTGGGAGGAACTCTTAGAGTCCCTTAACCGAGACCCATGGGGCCGACCTTATCGCTGGGTTAGGGGAAAACTCCGGCCTTGGTCGCCACCACTCACACAAGCCCTGGAAGCCCGGTTCTGAGAGGTTCTGAGAGGGCGTCGTGTCGAGCCTGTTCCCTGAAAGGGCGGAACACACGTCCCCATCTATGGTGCCGCCTACAGTGGAATCGGACGAAGATAAGATTCCAGAAATAACCTATGGAGAACTTGGTGCGGCCGAAATGCGACTACGAGTCAAGAACACCGCTCCGGGACCAGACGGTATACCCGGTCGTGCATGGATCCTGTCCATGAAGGCACTGGGTCCTCGTTTGTGTAAGTTGTTTGACACTTGTTTGGCACAAGGGTGTTTCCCGCAGCAGTGGAGAACCGGTCGTCTCGTTCTCCTAAAGAAGGATGGACGTCCTGCGGACTCTCCTTCCGCATACCGCCCGATCGTATTGCTTGACGAGGTGGGCAAGCTTTTCGAGCGCATCATTGCTGGACGGCTCGTCAAGCACTTAACCAGAGTAGGGCCCGATCTCTCCGACAGCCAGTTCGGTTTCCGGGTGGGGCGGTCGACTGTGGACGCAATCTTGCGCATAAAGAGGTTATCGGAGGAGGTGGTGTTAGATGGCGGTGTGGTGTTGGCGATATCACTAGATATCGCCAATGCGTTCAACACACTCCCTTGGAGCTGTATTAGAGAGGCTCTCCGATACCACAAGGTGCCACTCTACCTGCAGCGGGTTGTCGGAGATTATCTACGGAACAGATCGGTGACGTATCTGGGGCGGGACGGGATCTGTGAAAAGCGCGTGTCATGCGGTGTTCCACAGGGATCTGTCCTTGGGCCGCTCCTGTGGAACATCGGATACGACTGGGTTCTGCGTGGGGAAAATCTCCCTGGTGTCAGTCTGACATGCTACGCAGATGACACGTTAGTCCTGTCCCAGGAGAGGACATACCAAGAAGCTGCCCGTCTCGCCACAGCTGGAGTGGCCCTAATTGTGCGTCGCATCCGCATGCTAGGGTTGGAAGTGGCGCTCACCAAATCCGAAGCTTTATGTTTTCACGGGCCTCGGAAGGCGCCTCCCGCAGGATCCCACATTGTCATCGGTGGGGTCCCCATCGACGTCAAGCCGAATATGCGGTATCTGGGGCTCGTGATAGACAGCAGGTGGAAGTTTGATGTCCATTTTCAGCGCTTGGTACCGAGGGTAATGGGCGCGGCGGCTGCTCTGGGTCGGCTGCTGCCAAACCTAAAGGGGCCCAATAATAGCTGCAGACGGCTCTATATGGGGATCATCCGCTCAATGGTCCTCTATGGATCGCCTGTCTGGTCCAGCGACCTGACATCACGTGGCGCCGCCTTGCTTCGTAGACCGAGAAGGGCGATGGCAATAAGGGCCAAACGAGGATATCGCACCATATCGTGTGAGGCGGCGTGCGCTCTGGCTGGTTCCCTGCCTTGGGACCTTGTACACTTGGCGCAAGGAGAATGGGGGCTGGATCCTACCCAGGGTTTTGGAGCGACAAAAGGCCTTGCTACAGGACGAGGCTTTGGAACTGTGGAGGGAAAGGTTGCTGCGGCCTGGAGCTGGCCACAGAACCATTGAAGCATTTCGTCCTGTACTAAGTGAGTGGGTGGCAAGGCGACACGGAGCCATGATGTTTAGGACGACGCAGGTACTGTCGGGACACGGCTGTTTCGGCAAGTATCTGTGTCGTGTCGCCGGAAGGGAGCCGGACAGCAGATGCCACCACTGCGGAGACTGCCGTGAAGACACGGCGCAGCACACCCTTGAGCAATGCTCTGCCTGGGAAGAGCAGCGCCGTGTCTTAATCGCTGAAGTGGGGGGTGATCTCTCTCTCCCGACCGTGGTTCGAGCTATGGTCGAAAGCGAGAGCTCATGGCAAGCGGTCGCCTCGTTCTGTGAGGACGTTATCTCGCAGAAGGAGGCAGCGGAAAGGGAGAGAGAAATCTCTTCCACCTTGCCTATCCGCACCCGAAGAACGGGGCGCAGACGGAGAAGGGACAATGCCCTTTTCCAATCCCCGTAAAATGGCCTGCGGGCGGCGGGCTTGGGGAAGTCCGTCGCCCATTGCACACACAAGGCCCCGAGACGGTGTTGCGTGGTGTTCCCGCGCACCTCTCAGACGAGAGTAGAGCTTGCTAAGGTGGAGCAGCTCACTCCCTAACCTTTATTAAGAGGCGGTGATCGCATACGCGGTCTCTCACTGCTGGGGTCGCGGACGAATGTCCACATGCTCCCGTTGCCCCAGCTCCAAGGTGACGAGACGGAACACGGCGGAGTTTTTAGTGGGTGAGAGCCCCACATACCCACACCGCTTCCCCGAGCGGTGTGGCATGCATTAGGCACATTTTCTCCGCCCGCAAAAAAAAAAAAAAAAGGTTAGGTTAGGTTAGGTTAGGTTTTTTTTTTTTTTTTTTTTTTTATTATATTTGTTGGTTGGTTAGGTTAGGTTAGGTTAGGTTTTTTTTTTTTTTTTTTTTTTTTTTTTATTATATTTGTTGTTTTCATTAAAAATATTGTGAGACTCTCTCTTGCTCTCATTTGTTCCTCAGTAGTGAGAATGTATTTGAGGGGGCTCTGCTATTTGATACATTACCCCCCCATCTATCATTCATTTGAGTTATACTCTCTTAACTTCGGTCTTCGCCTTCTTTTATTTAATTATGTCATAGTGTCGTTTGCATTCGTTGCCTTCTACTTTGTTGTGAATGTATTTGGGGGGGTTCTGCTATTTGATACATTGCCCCCCCATCTATCATTCATTTAACATTATATCTGTTATGTTCAATCTCTTGCTTCTTATTGATCCTCGTTTTTGTTGTATGACTACATCTTGTTCGCTGGTATCCTTCTCATTTGTTGTGAATGTGTATGTGAGGGTTCTGCTATTGGATACATCACCCCCACATCTATCATTCATATATGTTTTCGTATTGCTTCGGTCTGGGTTATGTTTGGATCAGTATGTTGCACTGTAGTGATGTTGACTCTGTGATGGCTGTTGTTTCTAATCTTGTCCATAGTTTATGCGGTTGTTTATACGCTGCTGCATGGACTTAATGACGGGGCAGTTCGGTGAATTGGCTTTGTGTTTGGTGTCATAACTGGACTTAAATTTGTTGTTGTGGTTGCAGCAGTTGACGCATTTAGGCGCTCCCTTCTTCTCCTTGAGCGGGCATGCTTGTGCCTGGTGACTTAGCTCGCTACAGTAGGCGCAGGGTTCTTCAGTTGCTGTGCACTTGGCTTTGATATGCCCAAATTGATAGCACTTTTGGCACTGCGTGAAGGGTGAAAATTCCTCGCAGTGCACGCGCATGTAGTCAATGGCGACTCTGCCCATCTCTATCATTTTCCGCCAGATGTTAGGCTTTGCTTGAAGCACGGCGTTAAATAGATTTGGGTTGCGATTGTTCCTCTTGAATGCAATTTTGAGGTCCTCTTCGTGCGATATGAGCGCTGCAATCTCTTCGTTTTGACCCTTGATGATCGTTATGAGGTCGTCGGAAGGTGTATCGGTTGATATGCCCTTAAGTATCACCATGGGCCGGAGTTCGCGAGCAGGTTCTGCGCTAACTCGAGACGGAGCCGAGCTAAGTAGTTTTAATGTCTCGTCCCTTTGTTGTTCGTTTTGAAACTCTACTCTAAGTTTGTTGTTTGACACTCCTTGAATCCGTACAGGGGCATACGTGGTCGACCTGAAGTTGACGCTCGCCTTAAATGACTCGACCACCTGCTGGCGGGAGTGGGCGTCATCCTTCGAGGTCACTATGATGGCTGGTCTGCTAGGAGGCGGTTTGTTGAGTTTGATTAGCTCTGTGGGTTGTGGTGATGTGGGTGCCGCCGCTTGAGCGTAGGATATCGGTGCTTGTTGCTTCTCGAACTTGGCGAGATGTTTACCAAGTTCCTCGCGGACGCAGGAAATGATTTCCTCCTTTAGAGTTTCATGCGTTTGAGGCTCGGGAGGTGGTGGTGCGTTCTCCATCTCTGCTGCGCAGAATTTAGGGAGCAGTAGTGTGGCCCTGCGTATCTCTTCGGTAGCCTGTTGGATTATGCGCTTGTTGAGCACAGTGACGCTGCGGCCTTCGCCGATGGTCCGCGTTATGTGTGACGCAAGCGTGCTGATAATGTTGGCGCATGATTCGATGTTGGTAGCATCGGTGGCGGATGCGGGAAGGGGTGGAGGGTCGATTGCGGGGGGAGTCATGTTTGGACGGGTATGGGAAAAAAGCGACTATTTATCTATCTGATGGTTAGACTACATGACTAAACTAGGGGCAAAAAAAAAATAAAAAATGGCGAATATTGTAATGAAAACTAGATAATTTTGAGGTGAGTGGTTTTCAAGTTATCAAAGAAATGGGTAAAAATTTGAAATCGGCGATTATTACGTATTTTACCCCGAGAAAATTTTTAGTTAGTCCCAGAGTGATGGGAGTAAGGGTATACGGTAGCCCTTGGGACAAAAACTATGTGCTGTGGTCTTAGATTTTCTCGGAAACGGCTAGTTGACGAGCTATGGTGACTCCCATTCGGGATACAAAAACTTGGGAGAAACGGAAAACACTACGTTACGGGAAGTCTTATATCTCCGAAATTATTATTTAGAAAAATATAAAATAAAAAACTGGGGTACGCAAGTTAATTCCCTAGCTAAAATGAAAATAAAAACAATGTGCTTATTATCAAAATCAGGAAAAGTTGGTGGAGAATGTTATAATTTAAATATGCCTGGTAACGCATGAAAAATTTGTGGATTGGAACAGGAAAGGTATCATCAGAAAGGTATTGACTGGGCGGATGCCACCGATGAATCAGAATCACCCACAATATCTTTGATACTAGTTTTCCGCACTTTCCACGTAAATGGAAAATCCCGGGTTGCAGTAAAACCGTTATATGTTCGCGAATCCTTTGCAAATCTCTATGAAATCTTCTGGGGTAATAGTTTATGATACTGCGCTTCGATTGGTGTATAGCAATTGAATTAAAAAGTCACAGAATTACAAACAGTCGAGTTGCACAAATTTGTTTTTGGTTAATTTTGATAAAAGTTGATGGAAAGCACTGATGCTAATGTCGGAAAGTTTTCAAACTTTTGGAGAATGTGTGCACAGCGTATACGGATGCCGACAATATGCCAGAATAACCCGCACGATCTTAGGAAACAGTATTTCCTGCACTTTTATGGTATGAAAAAAAGGCAAGGTCACGGAAAAGTCGTTATATATCCATGAAATACTGTCCGATCTTCACTGAAATTTCAGGAGTGGTGGCTGTCTTAATGGCACATCGATTGATATATAACATGTAACTAAAATTGTCACAGGAGTAGGCACAGTCTCGTTGTAAAGTTCGCACTATGGTAGAAATTTTGTGAAAGTTGATGGAAAAGTATGAAGACGGTAGTGGAAAATTCTCAGAATTTCACAGAACGTGTAAGCAGCACTACTTTAAATTATGGTGAATTTAAAAGAATAGGTTATCGCGACAAAACTGAAGTTAAATGCTATTTTATGTTTTTGCACGGTATAACGGTCGAATTGTATCACTATTTCGGAATTATTCGCTAAATCAAGAGTGTCCGGAATAAACTAATGTCACCACTAGGTCACTGGCACTTAAACGCAACTTTTGATACTACTTGTGTCTTTGTAGCTCAAACTTTTCCGATATTTTGGATTTTTCGTACGCGGAGCGACGCAAAAATGATCCGATCACGATCGCGCGCGCGGGGGACTGGTTAGGTTAGGTTAGGTTAGGTTAGGTTTTTTTTTTTTTTTTTTATGTTTGTTGGTTTCATTGAAAATTCTATGAGACTCTCTCTTGCTCTCGTTTGTTACTCATGAGTGAGAATGTATTTGGGGGGGCTCTGCTAAAGGTTAGGTTAGGTTAGGTTAGGTTAGGTTAGGTTAGGTTAGGTTGGGGTCCCCCCCAGGGGTTCCACCTTGTCGTGGTGGGGGGGCTCTAGTAGCCGTGGCTTGGTCACCCACGGTGAAGCTAACGGAACCCGAGGAGGGCCGCTCCTCAGGGCTTTGCCTTCAAGCCCATGTTGGAGCGGCGCCGGCGTAGGTTGCGGGCCTTATGGGGGGTGCCGCAACTGAGGTGGGCTGCGGCTTCGTATGGGCGGCACCGCAGCTGAGGGATGGGGGCCGCGGTGGGAGAGGAGTGCCGGTATGTCGATGCGCCGCTCTCCCTACCTGCCGCGGCCTTGACGGGGCCGCCACCGTTGGATGGCGGACGCGGTGGGGCCGCAGGGGAGGAGGAGTGCCGGTATTACGAGGCGCCGCTCTCCCTTTCCTCTGCGGCCGTAGTGGCAGGCGGCGGGGCCACAGACCTGACCCGTCGCAGGGGACCTTGGGCGTTCAGACACGGGGTCGTCTGGCGCCCATTGCACATGGTCTCCGAGGTGGTTGCGGCACGCCATTAGTCTGGTGTGCCGTAGCGGGGGGGTGCAATACCCAACCCCGTGAAGGAGTCCGGCAACGGACGGCTGCGGGCGGGTTCGCGGTTGTGTGCGAGAGCGTTCCCGCGTCCCGCCCTCAAGCAGCTGAGGAGGTATACTGTGGAGTTTTAGTGGGTTCGAGTCCCACATAACCGCTCTGTCTCCCCGTGTCAGAGCGGTATGCGAGGGCATTTCTCCACATAAAAAAAAAAAAAAAAAAAAAAAAAAAAAAAAAAAAAAAAAAAAAAAAAAAAAAAAAAAAAGGTTAGGTTGGGGTGCTAGCCAGAAAACCTCCCCGTGTGTCCACGGATGTCTTATCCGTTGGGCCGGTGCACCCTGGTAACACGGGTATTCACTTATTACCCGTGGCTAATATTCTGGCAGTAGGAGGCCCTGACGATCTTGGGCCTAGTAGGAGGGGTTCTTCCGTATCCCTCTGATCTCAGCAGAGGGACCGTGAGGAACGTGGACCACCCGATTCACTCGGGTTGCGTGTGATTCGCTCCTCGACTCAGAGGACGCGAATTGAGGTGGGTCCGTTGAAAACAGCGGACACGCAACATGCTGTTGCACCGCCGCCAGTAGATCGTAACCCTGTGCTGAGTGCTGTGGTTCTGTCCCATGGCTCAGTATAGGATCGAGGGTCTTGGCTTAATCGCCCGGACCGCGAGGAAGAAAACCTCTATAAAATAATTACCCCTAATACCAAGTTCTGGCGCGTGACGAGGGTATGGATGGCTGAAGGGTTACAACAGTCGCAAGCGCGCCCCCTGCAGGGTACCGGCGGACACCCTTGTTTGGGATACACCCTACGCTTACCCGGGTACAGGGGGCACTGCTCGGGTGGACCGTATACTTCCCCCATACTCGTGGGATTTAATATGGAATTTTTAAAAACCAAAACAAAAAAAAAGAAAGACGATGTTGAAGAAGCGTCGGGAGACGATAAGGCGAAGCCAGTGCAGAGTGCACCGGAAGGTGGAAAAGCGCCAGTACCGGTGGTGGTACTGACAAGGCTTAGGGAAACGTCAGGTGGCTCACGTCCAGAGTCACCTGCAATCACCAACGTAGAGGAAGTCGTCGTATCTGGTTCCGAGTCGGTATCCAGTGCGATGTCGGTAGAGCTGAGGGCGTCGGGCGAGTCTCAGCAGACAGCAGGGCGCAAGCGTCTGCGCTCTAAAAAAGCGAGCCGCTCCGGTTCTGTGTCTGCCTCTAGCGATGATTTGACTCCGGCGGCTAAGGTCGGTAAAGTAGGGCAGCGCGTGGGCTTAAGTAAGTCTAGAGCCGAGCTTAATGCCCTCGTGAAAGAAGATTTTCGGCTCCAAGCCGAGGAAGAGGTGGCAGAGTTAGCCAAACAGGCCCAGACCAGAAAGGTCACAAAAGAGGTTGTGCCAAGCTGCCCCGAAGATGGTCTCACGGCAGCGGCTTTGAACCAACAGGTGTTGGACGGAGTGGACATTGTCCTCAAGGTTGCCACAAAGTCCGGCAACTTGAAGGGCACGTTCACCCGTGCCCTTAAAGATGCAGCGGCTTCCATAAAAGAGGCGGTGGGAGTACTGCTTAGCCGCACTGTATCTGAGGAAACCGCTAAATTAATAGAGGATAACAGTCGCTTGCGGGCTGAGCTCGCATTGCTCCACAAAGACGTAGCCGATCTTCGCTCAAATCTGGCGAAGTCCCAAACTTTGACTCCAGCTCCAGCTCAGACGTCCGATGAGCTGTTGCAATCCGTCATAGTCCAAATTGGGACTATGATAAATGCGAGATTTGACGCCATCAAGGACCGGCTGCTCCCAGAGAAGCGGTTGCGGCCACCTCTTGCTACAGATAAGAGCAGCACTGCCGTCCTTTCAAATGCAGAGCCTCAGCCCCCACCTGCTCCGAGGATGGAGTCCGAAGGAGCAAAAAAGGGCAAAGGCAAAAAGGGCAGAAAAGGCAGGAAAGGAAGTGGTACTAAGGGAAACCAAACCCAAACCCTGACGCCTCAGCCTGTGCCACCTGATCAGGGGGATAGTACTACCCGTATCACTCCTTCCACAGAAAAGGGCTGGGTAAGCATTGGAAAGGGTGGTAAGGTTGCCAAACCATCGGGCACGGCCTTGTCCAACAACTCGAACTCGAAGGCGAAGCTCCGGGCACCGCGCTCAACGGCGGTAGTCATAACCTTGGAGCCATTGGCTGAGCAGAGGGGGGTGACTTATGCGTCTGTGCTAGCGGAAGCCAGACAAAGAGTAGACCTCTCTAGCCTTGGCATCCAGGGGCTTCGTTATAAGCGGGCGGTCACGGGTGGGCGTATCCTTGAGATACCTGGGGCGACCAGCGGAGATAAAGTGGACTCTCTCGCTGAAAAAATTAGAGAGTGCTTCGATGCAGAGGACGTCAAAGTGTCCAGGCCTACCAAGTGTACAGAATTGCTTGTGTCGGGTCTGGACGACGCCGCCACCCCAGAAGAAGTTAGGGCTGCCATTGCACGGGTTGGAGAATGCACCGTGGAGACCGTGAAGGTCGGGCAAATTCGTCGTTCTGGTCGGGGTCTCGGCACGGCATGGATACGCTGCCCTGTGGTGGCGGCTAAAAAAGTTTCCGGAGCCGGTCGCTTGCTAGTTGGGTGGGTGTCTGCCAGAGTACAGCTTCTGCAACCTCGGCCAATGAGATGTTTTAGATGCCTCCAAAGCGGCCATGTGCGAGACACCTGCACTGAGGAGGTTGACCGGAGTACCCTCTGCTACCGATGTAGCAAGCCGGGCCACATTGCCAGTCTATGCTCTGACACACCCTTCTGTTTCTTGTGTGCTGCGGTGAACAAGGCATCGGAGCACAGAGTCGGGTCCAAAGCTTGTTCTGCGCCCAAAAAGGGACCTAAGGCCGGAAGGGTAACTGTTGGAGTGTCAACATCTCAGACACGCACAGCGTCAATAACAGCCCAGTCTGTTGATGAGAGGGCAGAAATGGATACATCGCAGTCAGTACCTTAGATGGATGGTAAATTTCTGCAGTGCAACATCAACCACTGCGCCAGAGCGCAGGATCTTCTGCTCCAGAGCATGGCGGAGTGGTTGATAGAAGTGGCTGTGGTGGCAGAGCCCTACTTTGTTCCGTCCAGGCACAATTGGGTGGGTGACTTGAGCGGTACTGTTGCTATTATTTCGCAATCAGTTTCTCGCACTGTGCCTATGGTGGCAGTAGAAAGGCTATCGGGCTGTGTAGCGGCACAGGTGGGGGGGATGTTGATCGTGGGGGTCTATTTTTCGCCGAATAGGGTACTTGCTGAGTTCGAATTGTTCCTCGATGATGTAGGGGCCCTTATTCGGCGGAACCACTCCCTACCGATATTAATTATGGGAGATCTGAACGCAAAGGCAACGGCGTGGGGATGCCCTTCCACTGATGCTCGTGGGGATACACTGCTAGAATGGGCAATCTCAGTTGGGCTTTCTGTTCTCAACCAGGGTGTGGTCCATACGTGCGTAAGGCAATCTGGCGGATCAATAGTGAACGTGTCATTCGCCAGTCAAGCTATCGCACGTAGGGTTCAGAACTGGCGAGTGGTTGACGGTGTTGAGACGCTGTCAGACCACCGCTATATCCGGTTCGAGGTGTCAACGCTCCCAACGGCATACAGTGTCCGCCCAAGCCGAAGCAACGCGGCAACCCCTAGATGGGTCTTGAACAAGCTCGATCGAGAATTGCTCTGTGAGGCAGCAATTGTCCAGTCCTGGATCCCAAGTCCCGATGGACAGGTGGACGTCTGGACAGAGGCGGCTTGGTTTCAGGAGGCAATGACGCAAATCTGCGATTGTTCCATGCCCCGGGCCGGGCCGTATTCTGCCAGGCGCCAAGTTTATTGGTGGTCCAGGGAAATAGCCACCCTTAGAGTGGACTGCGTCGCTATAAGGCGCCGGTACACCAGGTACCGACGAAGGCGTTACCGTGACCCTATAATTGAGTCACAGATGTATATGGAATACAGGCAGGCTAAATTGCAGCTACAGCTGGGTATTGAAAGAGCAAAAGAGGCGTCCTGGGATGAGCTCCTAGAATCGCTGAATCGTGACCCATGGGGACGACCCTATCGCTGGGTACGGGGTAAACTCCGTTCGTGGGCGCCGCCACTGACGCAAACCCTCGATCCCGGGTTGCTGGAGGACGTTGTTTCCAACTTGTTCCCTGATCGAGTGGAACATATACCTCCATCGATGACACCGCCCGCATTGGAACTTGATGAAGAAGAGCTCCCAGAGATCAGCCGCGCTGAGTTTGATGCAGCCGAACTAAAGCTGCGGTTGAAAAATACCGCTCCGGGACCTGACGGTATACCTGGCCGTGCCTGGATTCTGTCCTTGAAGTCGCTAGGTCCTCGCCTCAGGAACCTGTTTGAATCATGTTTGGTTCAAGGGCGTTTCCCAGAACAATGGAAGTCAGGTCGACTCGTGCTATTGAGGAAAGATGGTCGTCCTGCAGATTCCCCTTCCGCATACCGTCCGATTGTGCTACTGGATGAGGTAGGCAAACTTTTCGAGCGTATCATCGCAGCTCGTCTAGTTAAGCACTTGACCAGAGTAGGACCCGATCTTTCAGAAAACCAGTTCGGATTTCGTGTGGGCCGTTCAACAATCGACGCGATCTCTAGCGTCAAGGTTCTCTCGGTGGAAACTGTGGTGAATGGCGGGGTGTTGTTGGCGGTGTCTCTTGATATCGCCAACGCATTTAACACTCTCCCCTGGAGCTGCATCAGGGAAGCGTTATGCTTTCACCAGGTTCCTCCGTACCTACAGCGGATTGTTGCGGACTATCTCCGGGATAGATTGGTCACGTATATGGGGCGTGACGGAATTCTCGAAAAGCGTGTGTCGTGCGGTGTTCCACAGGGATCTGTTCTAGGACCGCTCCTGTGGAATATCGGCTACGACTGGGTTCTGCGCGGGGACAACCTCCCTGGGGTCAGTTTGATCTGCTATGCTGATGACACGCTGGTTCTGTCCCGGGAGAGGACGTACCAAGAGGCTGCCCGACTCGCCACTGCTGGAGTGGCACTAATTGTGCGTCGCATTCGCATGCTGGGGCTGGAAGTGGCGCTCACCAAATCTGAAGCCTTATGTTTTCACGGGCCTCGGAAGGCGCCTCCCTCAGGATCCCACATTGTCATCAGTGGGGTCCCCATCGAGGTCAAGTCGAATATGCGCTATCTGGGGCTCGTGATAGATGGCAGGTGGAAGTTTGATGCCCATTTTCAGCGCCTGGTGCCGAGGGTGTTGGGTTCGGCGGCTGCTCTGGGTCGGCTGCTGCCAAACCTCAAGGGGCCAAACAACAGCTGCAGGCGGCTCTATATGGGGATCATCCGCTCAATGGTCCTCTATGGGTCGCCTGTCTGGTCCAGCAACTTAACCGTGCGCGGCGCCGCCTTACTGCGAAAACCGCAACGGGCGATGGCAATTAGGGCCATTCGTGGATATCGCACTATTTCGGGGGAGGCGGCGTGTGCCCTGGCTGGAAGCCTCCCATGGGACGTCGATGCGAGGATTCTTGCGTCACTATACGTGTGGCGTAAGGAAAATGGTGGCTGGGTTGCGCCCATAATGCTGGAGCGGCAAAAGGCTGCTCTACTGGAAGATGCCTTGGAAATTTGGAGGGAGAGGCTGTTGCGTCCCGGAGCCGGCCATAGGACGGTTGAAGCTCTCCATCCAATACTCAAAGAGTGGGTTGTCCGGCGACATGGGTTGTTGACCTTCCGGCTGACGCAGGTACTGTCGGGACATGGCTGTTTCGGCAAGTATCTGTGTCGTGTTGCCGGGAGGGAACCAGACAGTAGGTGCCACCACTGTGGAGACTGCCGTGAAGACACGGCGCAGCATACCCTCGAGCAATGCTCTGCCTGGGAAGAACAGCGCCGTGTCTTAATCGCGGAAGTGGGGGGTGATCTCTCGCTCCCGGCCGTGGTTCAAACTATGGCCGAGAGCGAGAGCTCATGGCAAGCTGTCGCCACCTTCTGTGAGGACGTAATCTCACAGAAGGAAGCAGCGGAAAGGGAGAGGGAAGTAACCTCCACCCTACCTATCCGCTCCCGAAGAACGGGGCGTAGGAGAAGGGATAACGCCCTGTTCCGACCCCCGTAAAATGGCCTGCGGGCGGCGGGCTTGGGGAAGTCCGTCGCCCATTGCACACAAGGCCCGAGAAGGTGTTGCGTGGTGTTCCCGCGCACCTCTCAGCTTGCAAAGGTGGTGTAGCCTACTCCTGCACCTGCCAACACAGAGGCGGTGATCGCATACGCGGTCTCTCACTGCTGGGGTCGCGGACGAATGTCCACATGCTCCCGTTGCCCCAGCTTATGGTGATGAGACGGAACACGGCGGAGTTTTTAGTGGGTGAGAGCCCCACATACCCACACCGCTTCCCCGAGCGGTGTGGCATGCGTAAGGCACATTTTCTCCGCCCGCAAAAAAAAAAAAAAAAAAAAAAAAAAAAAAAAGGTTAGGTTAGGTTAGGTTAGGTTAGGTTCCCCCCCAGGGGTTCCACCTTGTCGTGGTGGGGGGGCTCTAGTAGCCGTGGCCCACGGTGAAGCTAACGGAACCCGAGGAGGGCCGCTCCTCAGGGCTTTGCCTTCAAGCCCATGTTGGAGCGGCGCCGGCGTAGGTTGCGGGCCTAATGGGGGGTGCCGCAACTGAGGTGGGCTGCGGCGTCGTATGGGCGGCACCGCAGCTGAGGGATGGGGGCCGCGGTGGGAGAGGAGTGCCGGTATGTCGATGCGCCGCTCTCCCTACCTGCCGCGGCCTTGACGGGGCCGCCACCGTTGGATGGCGGACGCGGTGGGGCCGCAGGGGAAGAGGAGTGCCGGTATTGCGAGGCGCCGCTCTCCCTATCCTCTGCGGCCGTAGTGGCAGGCGGCGGGGCCACAGACCTGACCCGTCGCAGGGGACCTTGGGCGTCCAGACACGGGGTTGTCTGGCACCCATTGCACATGGTCTCCGAGGTGGTTGCGGCACGCCATTAGTCTGGTGTGCCGTAGCGGGGGGGTGCAATACCCAACCCCGTGAGGGAGTCCGGCAACGGACGGCTGCGGGCGGGTTCGCGGTTGTGTGCGAGAGCGTTCCCGCGTCCCGCCCTCAAGCAGCTGAGGAGGTATACTGTGGAGTTTTAGTGGGTTCGAGTCCCACATAACCGCTCTGTCTCCCCGTGTCAGAGCGGTATGCGAGGGCATTTCTCCACATAAAAAAAAAAAAAAAAAAAAAAGGTTAGGTTAGGTTAGGTTAGGTTAGGTTAGGTTAGGTTAGGTTAGGTTAGGTTAGGTTAGGTTAGGTTAGGTTAGGTTAGGTTAGGTTAGGTTAGGTTAGGTTAGGTTAGGTTAGGTTAGGTTAGGTTAGGTTAGGTTAGGTTAGGTTAGGTTAGGTTAGGTTAGGTTAGGTTAGGTTAGGTTAGGTTAGGTTAGGTTAGGTTAGGTTAGGTTAGGTTAGGTTAGGTTAGGTTAGGTTAGGTTAGGTTAGGTTAGGTTAGGTTAGGTTAGGTTAGGTTAGGTTAGGTTAGGTTAGGTTAGGTTAGGTTAGGTTAGGTTAGGTTTTTTTTTTTTTTTTTTTTTTTTTTTTTATTATATTTGTTGGGTAGTTTTAAATAGTGTGAGACTCTCTCATGCTCTCTGTTTATTCTCATTGGTGAGAATGTATTTGGGGGGGCTCTGCTATTTGATACATTACCCCCCCTTCTATCATTCATGTAAGTTATACACTCTTAGCGTCGGTCTCCTCCTTCTTATTTAATTATGTCACAGTATCTTTGCTTTCGTTTCCTTCTAGTTTGTTGTGAATGTATTTGAGGGGGTTCTGCGATTTGATACATTGCCCCCCCATCTAGCATTCATTTAGCTTTCTCTCTGTTATGTTAAGTCTCTGGCTTCTGTTTGCTCCCGTTTTTGTAGCTTGCCTATATCTTGTGCTCTGGTTTCCTGCACATTTTGTGTGAATGTGTTTGTGGGGGTTCTGCTATTTGATACATCGCCCCCACATCATCATTCATATTTATGTTCGTTTTGCATTTGGTCAGGGCTATGTTTGAATCAGTATGTTGCACTCTAGTGATATTAACTTTTGTGATGGCTGTTGTTACTAATCTTGTCCGTAGTTAATGCGGTTGTTTATACGCTGCTGCATGGACTTGATGACGGGGCAGTTGGGTGAATTGGCTTTGTGTTTGATGTCATAACTGGTCTTAAATTTGTTGTTGTGGTTGCAGCAGTTGACGCATTTAGGCGCTCCCTTTTTCTCCTTGAGCGGGCATGCTTGTGCCTGATGATTTGGCTCGCTACAGTAGGCGCAGGGTTCCTCAGTTGATGTGCACTTGGCTTTGATATGCCCAAATTGGTAGCACTTTTGGCACTGCGTGAAGGGTGAGAATTCTTCGCAGTGCACGCGCATGTAGTCAATGGCAACTCTGCCCATCTGTGTCATTTTTCGCCAGATGTTCGGCTTAGCTTGAAGCACGGCATTATAAAGATTTGGGTTGCGGTTGTTCCTCTTAAAGGCAATTTTGAGGTCCTCTTCGTGTGATATGAGTGCTGCAATCTCTTCGTTTTGACCCTTGATGATCGTTATGAGGTCGTCAGAAGGTGTATCGGTTGATATGCCCTTGAGTATCACCATGGGCCGGAGTTCGCGAGCAGGCTCTGCGCTAACTCGAGACGGAGCCGAGCTGAGCAGTTTTAATGTCTCGTCCCTTTGTCGTTCGTTTTGAAACTCAACTCTAAGTTTATTGTTCGACACTCCTTGAATCCGTACAGGGGCATACGTGGTGGTCCTGAAGTTGACGCTCGCCTTGAATGACTCAACCACCTGCTGGCGGGAGTGGGCGTCATCCTTCGAGGTCACTATGATGGCTGGTCTGCAAGGAGGTGGTTTGGTAAGTTTTATTAGCTCTGTGCGTGGTGGTGATGCGGGTGCTGCTGCTTGGGCGTATGATATTGGTGCTTGTTGTTTCTCGAACTGAGCTAGATGCCTGCCGAGTTCCTCGCGGACGCAGGTGATGATTTCCGCTTTAAGGGTTTCATGCGTTTGAGGTACGAGAGGTGGTGGTGCGTTCTCCGTCTCTGCAGCGCAGAATTTAGGGAGCAGTAGTGTGGCCCTGCGTATCTCTTCGGCAGCCTGTTGGATTATGCGCTTGTTGAGCACAGTGACGCTGCGGCCATCGCTGATGGTCTTCGTAATGTGTGATGCAAGCGTACTTATGATGGTTGCGCATGATTCGATGTTGGTGGCATCGGTGGCTGATGCGGGAAGGGGTGGAGGGTCGATTATGGGGGGAGTCATGTTTGGACGGGTATGGGAAAAATGCAAATATTTATCAATCTGATGGTAAGACTACATGACTGAACTAAAGACGGAAAAAAAAAAAAAAAAAAAAAAAAAAAAAAAAAAAAAAAAAATATATATATATAATTATGAATTGGGTATCGGATGAAAGGTGCCGATTAGGCGAATATTGCAGTGAAAACTAAATAACTTTGAGATGTATTGTTTTAAAGTTATCTAAGAAATGGGTAAAAAATTGTGATCGGCGAAAATTACGTAATTTACCCCGAGTAAATTTTTAGTTCGTCCTAGAGTGATGGGAGTAAGGGCATACGATAGCCCTTGGGACAGAACCTATGTATCGTGGTCTTAGATCTACTCGGAGAAGTTAAGGTGACGAGTTATAGCGACTCCCGTTCAGCAAATAAAAAGATGGGAGTCACAGAAAATACTATCTTAGGGGAAGTGTTATATTTCCAGAACTACTTATCTAAATATTATAAAATTAAAAACTGCGTTATGTTAGTTAATTCCCTAGCTAGTAGTAAAATAAAAACAATGTGTTTATGGAAAAAATCAGAAAATAATAATTAATGAAATTGGTGGAGAATTTTACAATAATAATAAACCTAGTATAGCTTCAAAAATTGATGGATTAGAATGGGAGAGGTATCAGCAGAAAGGTACTGACAAGGCGGATGCCACCAATGAACCAGAATCACCCTCAGGATCTTGAATACTAGTTTTCCGCGTTTTTATCGTTAACGAGAAATCCCGTGTTGTGGTAAAACCGTAATAGTTTCGTGAATCCTTGACAAATCTCTTTCAAACTTTCAGATAGAATGGCTAATGAGATTGCACTTCAACTAGTATATAGAATTTAAATTGTAAAGTCACAGAATTACGCACAGAGGTGTTGCACAAAATAGTTTTTGGTAAATTTTGACAAAAGTGGATGGAAAACAATGAAGTTCAAGGCGGAAAACTTTCAAACTTCTAGGGTGTATGTGCACAGAATGAACGGATGCCAGGAAATAAACAGAATTATCCGCAGGATCTTCGATGTCAGTATTTCCGGTCCTTTTCCAATTTGGAAAAATAGTCTGCGCGGGGAAAAACCTTTATATTTCCGTGACACTTAGTCTGATCTTCACGAAACTTTCAGGAGTGGTAGCTGACTTAATGGCACATCGTCTGATATAAAACATGTAAGTTTAATTGTCACAGGGGTAGGCACAGTCTTGTTGCAAAGTTCGCGCTATGGTAAAAATTTTGTAAAAGTTGATGGAAAACTGTGAAGCCGGATGTGGAAAATTCCCAGACTTTCACAGAATGTGTAAGCAGCACTACTTTAAATTATGGTAAATTAAAAATAATAGGTTCTCGCGATAAAACTGAAGTTATGAGCTGATAATTGTTTTTGCACGGAATAACGGTGAAATTTTACACTAAAATGGAATTATGCACTAAATTTAGAATGTCCGATAAAAACTAATGTCACCACTAGGTCACTGGCACTTTTGCGCAACTTTTGGTACTATTTGTGTCTTTGTAGCTAAAACTTTTGCGAATTTTTGGATTTTTAGTACGCGGAGCGACGCAAAAATGAACCGATCGCGATCGCGCGCGCGGGGGACTGTGTGGTTAGGTTAGGTTAGGTTAGGTTAGGTTAGGTTAGGTTTTTTTTTTTTTTTTTTTTTTTTTTTGAATGCCCGGACCTAGGTCCGGACCGCGTTTTCTCCCCCAACATAATCGGGGCCCTTTGGTGGATGAATAATTTCGCAATACGGTTTTATTTCAGATAATAATCTTTACATTTATGGCTACTTTTTATTACAGTACCGTTTTTAACATATATGGTTTATTGATGTCTTTATATTGTTACACCTTACTTACTTCATGTACTTTTATTATTACATGTTTATATCCTGATTAACTTAAACAATTTGTTATCGAATCATTTCTGTCTTATTTAAAGGGATCACATATATACATTAACATATATTATGACAATTTATTTTCTTACTATTCTATTAACTAGGAGACTATCTTAAAATTATAGATTATATTATATATATATATTTTTTTTTGTTTTTTTTGTTTTTTTTTGTTTTTTTTTGATGTTTTGTTTTGTTTTTTGTATACTTTGTTTTTTATTTTTATACTTTTTATTTTTCTTTTTGTATACTTTGTTTTTTCTTTTCATTTTATATTATTTTGCTGCTTTTTTCTGTTATTTAGTATCTTATAGTTACTTACCTTCTACATTACATAGTGTATGTACATGTATCATACATACATGGTATGCACTATTTTACTTATACATTTATATGTTTTGCTTAACAGTTCCTAATACAGTTTCTCAATACAATACTTAACACTAACAATATTTTATGGCTTTTTTATTTAGCGTTACATTCAACTATTACTATACTATTTTCTTATTATGCTTTTTATATATTTATATCAAAATATAAAACAAGCATAGTTTCTCATACCCATCATATATTAGTTTATACCTAAGACTTATCAAACCGCTGACATTGACCAACCTGCACTTTGATTGGCTTGCTTTCAAACGAAAGTTCGTCCAATTCATTGGATCTGCAAATTTAGTTAAATGTGTAAGTATTATAGTATTTTGAAAGGCCTTTTTATTTAATATTTTCATATCGAAATTTTTGTTGCCTAGTTTCCTAAAGTTTTGATGTTTCTGTTTTAATATGTGCCCTATTATAGAATGTGGATGGACGTCAGGTGTGCTCGGTTCGGTGACGTTGTTATGTGGGACGCCAGCGGCGACTTCAGCAATAAGCTACAGCCGTCCTCGCTAGCGCGTCCCACTTTTTTTGAACAGGACACTGATCGCTGTAGACGCTGTGAGCGGTATCATTTAACTTTGCCTTTACACAATTTTTGCACGTCGGTGCTTGGGCCGCCAGGAATTGCTCGCACTCTGCCTTTAGATGGGGGCCTCCGCAATAATAGCAGAAGTCTACGGCCTCTGTGCATATTTTGCGCCCGTGTCCATATGCGAGGCATTTAGTGCACTGCACTAAAGGTGACTGATCTTCCACACGGACGCGTTGAAGGTCTATATATACTCTGCCGACTGACAGTAGCCTCTGGTATAGTGCGGGCGTCACTCTGAGCACCAGATGGCACTCATGTTGATTTCGAGCCCTGCGTCTATACATGACCTCAGCTTGGCTTATGTCAATCGTAAGGTCCCCCAATAAGTTGTCATTTTGCTTATGTAAGGCGGCCTTAATGTCCTCATTGGTGTTGTAGGACAATACATTCTTAAGTATTACCAACGGGCTTTTATTTTTCGCCTCCTCGAAGACGATATTCGCGTTCTTTTTCAATTGAGCCTCTACCTTACCCAGCTCCGTTCTGGTGGAGCAGCTGAGGATGACCTTCCCATCCCGTATTTTCCTCAGCTTCTCCACCCGAATTCCGCTTTTCTTGGCGTCCAGCGCTCCTTTGATGTGTTCGACCACTTCACCTGAAGTGTCCGTGCCCTCAGTGGAAGAGATGATGAGGGAGTGTGTTGGCTTATGCTCCCATGGTGTTTTTGGTTGCCTTACTGCATCTGCGTACGAGGGAGAAACTCCAGACATGAGATCCCGTATCTGGAGACCCTCCACTGCAGTTTTTATTTCTCGTATTTCTCCCACAATCTCTCTGTCCTCATGTGCAGATGTGAGGCTAGATTTTAGGACCTCCACATTTTCTTTCACCTCTTTAACTATCAATTCTGTTTGCGCGTCTATTCTGTCAATAAGAGCATCGAACGAGCCATCCACAAAGTTTTCAATTTGTATAGTACTTTTATTCACCACCTGTGTTACTAGCGTACAGGTTTCCTCCGTTTGGCGTTCCTTTGCCATAGAAGTGGTTGTGTTTATCATTTCAACACCCTCTTCTATTCTTTCTATTAAATTACTCTCTAATTCCTTAAACCTCTGTTCGAGGTTTTCTCCCATACTTTGCAAAAATACCTTATTTGTAGTAACAGTCTCAGATATGGAGTCAACTGTTTCTCCTAACTTACTCGTCTTTTCCCCACCCCCTATTTGTTCAAAATGTTTCTCCATATCACCAACCAACGAAGTCAACCTGTCAATCATGTCAAAATTCAGCACTTTTAGGTCTCCCTTTAAATTCTTGGCTTCATTTAGGGCCGTTTTGGCTTTCTTACTGTAATGCATGGCTTCCTGGAGCCAAGACGAGCACTTTAGAGCCCCACTTAAGCTTCTCCTGCTTGCAGGGTACTTTGGCGATGGTTTCGAAGTGGGGTTACTCATGGTGATATAATGAAGGGGAGATACGCAAAGTCACAAAATCACAAGATATTAGGTTAGGTTAGGTTAGGTTAGGTTAGGTTAGGTTAGGTTAGGTTAGGTTAGGTTAGGTTAGGTTAGGTTAGGTTAGGTTAGGTTAGGTTGGTGCGCGCAGAAGACCTCCCCGTGGGGGTGCGCGCAGAAGACCTCCCCGTGCGTTCGGTGGCTGCTGGTCCCCTGTTTGCGGATATGTCCGGGGGGAAGAGCAGTCACTGAGCCGGTGCACCCTGGGTCACGGACAATGATCTCTTTGCGGGGGGTAGGGTAGAGGAGTATCATTGTTCGGAGCTAACTTCTGCAGGAGGGTTCGCTCCTGACCCGTCGATGTAGTCGATTAGGCGAGGACGCGACCACACCCGCTTAGGTGCAGGCGCATCTAAGCGGGATTCGTTTGTCTCTTCATTCATTGAGGAGCAAACCTTTCGGCGGGTCCGCTGAGTCGGGTTGGCCGGACAGCGGACGGAGGCATGCTTCAATGCCGCCGTCGGGGGGCTTGGCTTAACCGCCCGGTCCCAGAGGAAGGACACCTAAAAACCACCCAATCCCAAGTTTCGGGAGCGCGGCGAGGGGATGAATGGCCGTTGGGGGTACGGTCGTTAGCGCTCCCACCTGCTGGTACCTGCCGCCCCCAGCAGTATGTAGGCTTACCCGGGTACTTAAGCCTCTGCCCGGGGTTGACCTGTTTTGCTTTATACTCGTGGGACCAAAATGGAGAACCTTACAAAAAATACAAAAAACAAAAATGACTTAGTAGGTGAAAAAGTACCTCTGGTACTTATTGAGCGGATGGGCGCGTCGGATTCCGACAGCGCGTCCAGCCTTATGAGTGTGGCGAGCGCGGTGAGTGCAAATTCAAAAGGCTTACGCAAACGCGTGAGGGAGGGTGCAGACGCAGGGTCGGACTCGGCCCTGAGTGACACAGCGGTGCCGGCCCCCAAGGTCAGTGCCAAAAAGGGAGGGAGAGGTAGGCCCGCTACTACCGGCAAATATGCCGGTATCGGCCTATCCAGGCGTGAGGCTGCGGCTGCAATGAAGGCCGCAGCAGTCGCCGAAAAATTAGAGGAGGACGAGCGGCAAATTGCGGCTCTGACGAAAAGGGTGACGGAAGGGAGAGTCACTCGTCTGTCGGAGTCGTCGTCTGCCGTCTCTGATACAGGAGTCGAGGCAGAAGAGCTACCTGCCTCCGACCTAAATCAAAGAATGGCTGACGCGGTTGCAGCCATTAAAAGGGTGAGCAAGGTCTCGAAGGGCCTTAGCGGCTGCAGCCAAAAAGCACTCAAAGAGGCCACGGCCTCCATTCTGGAAAGTGCCCAGGTGCTTTTGACTCGCACCACATCGGAGGAGACGGCGCTGCTGCGGGCTCAGAACGCAAAGCTCGCAGCGCAAATGGCGGAGCTCCGCAAGGAGCACGAGGAGCTCAAGGCGGAGATGGCCAACTTCCGCCGCGAGCATCTCAGGCGGGAGGTGGGCCTTCTGCACGAAACGTCGCAACCGCAACCGCAGTTGCCGTCACAGCCGTCGAAGCAACAGTCGTCACAGGAGTCGGAGTTGACTCGCCTGATCCGACGGGAGATGGCGAGTTTCAACGCGCGCTTCTCGGTGCTTGAGGGGAGGATTCTACGTCCCCCCCTGGCTGCAGACCAACGCAGCACACCGGCGCCGACATATGCGGCCCAAGCCGCAGCGCCCCGTGCCGCCCAACCGGCACAAGCGGCTGCTGCCTCACAAGAGAGGACTGTTCCAGCTGCCGCCTCGCAAAAGGAAATTGCGGGGCCTAAATCAAATAGGCAGTTGAAACAAGAGGCTAAACTGGCCAAAAAGGCAGGTGCTACGGCTGCTCCGCCTACACAAACTACTAGGCCAGAAACGCGGGAACCCGCCAGTAGAGCTGAGGCGGAGTGGACGGTTGCGGGCGGCCACAAAAAATCTAAAAAGGCGCGCCAGCGGGCCAAAAAGCAGGCCCAGAAGGAACAAGCGGCGGCCAAGCACCAGACCGCGAGGCTCAGTACCCCCCGCTCTACAGCAGTGGTTCTCACCCTGCAGCCAGGGGCGGAGGAGCGGGGCCTCACATATGCCGGGATCCTGGCAAAGGCGAAAGCCGAGATTTCGTTGAGTGATCTCGGCATAACGGGCCTCCGGTTCAAAACAACCGCTACTGGTGGTCGCCTACTAGAGATATCGGGGACTACTAGTGGTCCCAAAGCAGACGCCCTTGCCGATAGACTCAGGGCGTCTCTAGGCACGGATGATGTGAAAGTGTCCAGGCCAACTAAGTGCGCAGATCTGCGCATTTCGGGCCTGGACGATTCCATCACACAAGAAGAGGTCGTCGCTGCAATCTCCAAGGCCGGAGGATGCCTGCCGGATCAAGTCAAGGCGGGCACGATACGCTGGGGTGTCTCCGGTCTCGGGACAATTCTTGTCAGCTGTCCCGTAGCGGCGGCCAAAAATATTAAAGATAAACGGCTTCTGGTTGGATGGGTCTCGGCGCAGGTCGCGCTCCTAGCGCCCAAGCCCTATCGGTGCTACCGCTGTTTAGAAGGAGGACATGCGGGGGCACGGTGCACCGCTGGGGTAGACCGCAGCCAAATGTGCTTCCGCTGCGGTCAGCTCGGTCACAAGGCTGGCACTTGCACTGCCACGCCGCACTGCGTCATCTGTGCGGCATCTGGCAAGCCAGCCGACCATCAGATTGGGTCAAAGGCCTGCGCCAGGCCCAAGAAAAACAATGCCAAGAGACAGCCGGCTCATCCGCCGGCTAGTATCACGGATATAACAAAGAAGGCAACCAGCTCCTCGCAGCCGGTTCACCCGCCGGTTACGGCAGAACATCCGCCGAGGGCTGGGGAGGAGACGACGGCCATGGACACACAGTAATGGCCCTACGTCGTCTCCTCCAAGCCAACATAAACCACTGCGCCAGGGCTCAGGATCTCTTGCTCCAGAGCATGGCGCAGTGGTCGATAGATGTGGCAGTTGTCGCCGAGCCGTATTTTGTGCCACCCAGGGATGACTGGGTGTGCGACACGAACCACTCGGTGGCACTGATTATGAGGTCTGCCGCCGACACCCTTCTCTTCGAGGCCGTCACCCGAGGACGGGGCTATGTCGCGGCAATTTGGGGAAATGTTATGGTCGTGGGGGTGTATTTCGCCCCCAGCCTTTCTCTCGCCGACATGGAGGATGTCATCTTGGAGTTGGGCACGGTCGTCAGTCGTAGCCGTCCTCGTCCCGTGGTCGTCCTGGGGGACTTCAATGCCAAATCTACGGCCTGGGGTTCCCCGGCTACGGATGCGCGGGGCGAGTTAGTGGAGGAGTGGGCGGTCGAGCAGGGCTTGCTTCTACTGAACCGGGGTTCCGTGCAGACGTGCGTGCGGCAGTTGGGTGGGTCTATAGTGGACCTGTCATTCGCTAGCCCCGCTCTCGCGCGCACTGTCCAGGACTGGCACGTCCTGGAGGAGGTGGAGACGCTGTCCGATCATCGATATATTCGATTTAGCGTCTCCGCCCAGACCTCAGTTGGGCCGGTCCAAGTGGCCCCGGTGGGCATTGGAGACGTCCCGCGTTGGGCACTGAAGCGGCTGGATAGGGAGGCTCTCCTGGAGGCCTCTATCGTCAAGGCCTGGCTGGACTTTCCAGACAGGCCAACCAACATCGACGAGGAGGCAGAGTGGTTCCGGGAGAGCATGTCGCACATCTGCGACGCTGGCATGCCCCGAGTCCGACCGTTACCATCCAGGCGCCAAGTGTACTGGTGGTCGCAGTCGATTGCGCAGTTGCGCGTCGCTTGTGTGCGGGTGCGACGCTGGTACGCAAGGTGCCGAAGAAGGCGACGCCGCCGCCCCCTTACAGCGGCGGCCGAACAGGAAGAGGCGGAACTATACAACCGCTATAGAGAGGCGAAGAGCGCCCTCCAGCTGGCCATTGTCCGGGCAAAGGCCCAGGCCAACGAAGAGCTCCTGGAGACTCTGGACCGAGAGCCGTGGGGACGCCCCTACCTTATGGTACGGGGCAAGTTGCGCCAATGGGCTCCCCCATTGTCCCGGAGTCTTCAGCCACAGCTGCTGGAGGAGGTGGTGTGTGCGTTGTTTCCGTCGAGACCGGAGCACACACCACCGGCTATGGTTCCGCCTCACAATGTGCCCGACGCGGAAGACGACATTGACGTCGACGTGCCCGAAGTGAGCCGGGCAGAGTTGAGAGTGGCGGTGGCTCGCATCAGGAACACCGCCCCAGGGCCCGACGGCATTCCAGGCCGTGCATGGGTCCTAGCTATGAAGGCTCTCGGGCCCCGACTAGCGGGGCTCTTAAGCGCATGTTTGGAGCAGGGCCAGTTTCCAAGCCGGTGGAAGACCGGAAAGCTGGTCCTGCTCAAGAAGGAGGGGCGCCCCGCAGACTCGCCATCTGCGTACAGGCCAATCGTGTTGCTGGACGAGGTGTGTAAGATCTTTGAGCGTATCATCGCCAGTCGCCTTGTCCGGCACATGACCAGGGTGGGGCCGGATTTGGCGGACAACCAATTTGGTTTCCGCCAGGGGCGCTCCACGGTGGATGCGATCAAGCGCGTGAGGGTCCTCGCGGAGGAGGCGGTCGCCCGGGGTGAGGTGGTCTTGGCGGTGTCGCTCGACATCGCCAACGCTTTCAACACCTTGCCCTGGAGTACCATCCGAGAGGCACTCCGGTACCACGGGGTGCCGCGCTACCTCCAACGCATTGTCGGGGCCTATTTGTCGGGAAGATCGGTGGTGTACCCGGGTCGAGAGGGATGGGGTCGGCGAGAGACGTCGTGCGGCGTTCCGCAGGGTTCGGTGTTGGGGCCGCTCCTGTGGAACGTAGGGTACGACTGGGCTCTGCGCGGCGCGCTTCTCCACGGCGTTGGCGTCATTTGTTACGCCGACGATACGCTAGTTACAGCGCGTGGGAAGTCGTACCGGCAGGCGGCCGTACGCGTGACTGCTGGTGTCGCGCACGTCGTGGGTAGGATTCGACGGCTGGGCTTAGAGGTGGCATTGCACAAGTCTGAGGCCCTGTGTTTTCATGGGCCGGGGATGAAGCCGCCTCTGGGGTCTAGCATCATAGTAGGAGGGGTCTCCATCGCTGTCGAGTCGACGATGAAGTACCTTGGACTCGTCCTCGACAGTCGGTGGAACTTCGGGCCGCACTTTACACGGCTCGCCCCCCGGTTGTTGGGCGCCGCGTCTGCGCTCTCGCGCTTGCTGCCCAACCTGGGGGGGCCCAACTCCTCCTGCCGGAGGCTCTACATGGGGGTCGTACGGTCGATGGCGTTATACGCCGCGCCAGTGTGGGCGGACGCCCTGACGGCCCGCAACGTCGCCGCGCTGCGAAGGCCGCAGCGCGCGATGGCTGTCAGGATCATAAGGGGATACCGTACGATCTCCTTTGAGGCAGCGAGCCTCCTAGCCGGATCCCCGCCCTGGGACCTCGACGCAAAGCTCCTCGCGTCGCTCTATTGGTGGCGCGCGGAGGCGGTCGAACGGGGCGAGAGCCTGATGCCTCGACAGGTTGAGGCACGCAGGGCGGAGCTCCGCCAGGTCCTAGTGGCGGAGTGGCAGACGCGCTTAGCGCAACCCACGGCAGGGCACGCCGCTGTAGCGGCGGTAAGGCCCGTTCTAGAGGAGTGGCTCAATAGGAGCCACGGCGCTCTCGGCTTCCGGCTGACGCAGGTGCTTACCGGACACGGGTGTTTCGGGAAGTACCTGTGTCGCATAGGCCGGGAGCCGACATCCCAGTGCCACCATTGTGGTGATTGCCGCAACGATACGGCGCTGCATACGTTGGCGGAGTGCCCAGCTTGGGCCGAGCAGCGCCATGACTTGGTCGAAGCCGTAGGTGCTGCGGGAAACCTCTCGCTTCCGACTGTTGTGTCTACCATGGTTGAGAGCGAGTCAGGGTGGAGCACTGTCGCCGCCTTTTGCGAGGCCGTGATGCTCGCAAAGGAGTTGGCGGAGAGGGAGAGAGAGGCTGCCTCCTCTCTCCCCTCCCGCAGCAGGCGCACTGGGCGTCGCAGGGTGGCCGACTTTCGGCCACCGTAGGGCGCGGCCTGCGGACGAAAGACTCGGGGCGTCTTGTCGTCCGATCAGCGGCAGGCCTCGTGGCGGTGGTGTAGTGTTCCGCGCACGCCTCATAGCGGAGTCCTGCGGCCGGGGTAACAGCCGCAGTGAGTAACGGGGCCCGCCTGACCATCTGGTGGGCCAATACCCGTCGGGGGGTGGCGACGAATGTTTCGGCGATACCCGCCCCACCGACACACGGGTACATGAGGAACACGGGTTGGTTTTTAGTCAGTAAGAGTCTGACAGTCCCCTTCGCCCTTCCCCGAGGGCGGAGGGACTCCATGAGGATTTTCCAACCCGACACCAAAAAAAAAAAAAAAAAAAAAAGGTTAGGTTAGGTTAGGTTAGGTTAGGTTAGGTTAGGTTAGGTTAGGTTAGGTTAGGTTAGGTTCCCCCCCAGGGGTTCCACCTTGTCGTGGTGGGGGAGCTCTAGTAGCCGTGGCTTGGTCACCCACGGTGAAGCTAACGGAACCCGAGGAGGGCCGCTCCTCAGGGCTTTGCCTTCAAGCCCATGTTGGAGCGGCGCCGGCGTAGGTTGCGGGCCTTATGGGGGGTGCTGCAACTGAGGTGGGCTGCGGCGTCGTATGGGCGGCACCGCAGCTGAGGGATGGGGGCCGCGGTGGGAGAGGAGTGCCGGTATGTCGATGCGCCGCTCTCCCTACCTGCCGCGGCCATGACGGGGCCGCCAACGTTGGATGGCGGACGCGGTGGGGCCGCAGGGGAAGAGGAGTGCCGGTATTGCGAGGCGCCGCTCTCCCTATCCTCTGCGGCCGTAGTGGCAGGCGGCGGGGCCACAGACCTGACCCGTCGCAGGGGACCTTGGGCGTCCAGACACGGGGTCGTCTGGCGCCCATTGCACATGGTCTCCGAGGTGGTTGCGGCACGCCATTAGTGTGGTGTGCCGTGGCGGGGGGGTGCAATACCCAACCCCGTGATCCCGGGAGTCCGGCAACGGACGGCTGCGGGCGGGTTCGCGGTTGTGTGCGAAAGCGTTCCCGCGTCCCGCCCTCAAGCAGCTGAGGAGGTATACTGTGGAGTTTTAGTGGGTTCGAGTCCCACATAACCGCTCTGTCTCCCCGTATCAGAGCGGTATGCGAGGGCATTTCTCCACATAAAAAAAAAAAAAAAAAAAAAAAAAAAAAAAGGTTAGGTTAGGTTAGGTTAGGTTAGGTTAGGTTAGGTTAGGTTAGGTTAGGTTAGGTTAGGTTAGGTTAGGTTAGGTTAGGTTAGGTTAGGTTAGGTTAGGTTAGGTTAGGTTAGGTTAGGTTAGGTTAGGTTAGGTTAGGTTAGGTTAGGTTAGGTTAGGTTAGGTTAGGTTAGGTTAGGTTAGGTTAGGTTAGGTTAGGTTAGGTTAGGTTAGGTTAGGTTAGGTTAGGTTAGGTTAGGTTAGGTTAGGTTAGGTTAGGTTAGGTTAGGTTAGGTTAGGTTAGGTTAGGTTAGGTTAGGTTAGGTTAGGTTAGGTTAGGTTAGGTTAGGTTAGGTTAGGTTAGGTTAGGTTAGGTTAGGTTAGGTTAGGTTAGGTTAGGTTAGGTTAGGTTAGGTTAGGTTAGGTTAGGTTAGGTTAGGTTAGGTTAGGTTAGGTTAGGTTAGGTTAGGTTAGGTTAGGTTAGGTTAGGTTAGGTTAGGTTAGGTTAGGTTAGGTTAGGTTAGGTTAGGTTAGGTTAGGTTAGGTTAGGTTAGGTTAGGTTAGGTTAGGTTAGGTTAGGTTAGGTTAGGTTAGGTTAGGTTAGGTTAGGTTAGGTTAGGTTAGGTTAGGTTAGGTTAGGTTAGGTTAGGTTAGGTTAGGTTAGGTTTTTTTTTTTTTTTTTTTTATTATATTTGTTGGGTAGTTTTAAATAGTGTGAGACTCTCTCATGCTCTCTGTTTATTCTCATTGGTGAGAATGTATTTGGGGGGCTCTGCTATTTGATACATTACCCCCCCATCTATCATTCATGTAAGTTATACACTCTTAGCGTCGGTCTCCTCCTTCTTATTTAATTATGTCACAGTATCATTGGTTTCGTTTCCTTCTAGTTTGTTGTGAATGTATTTGGGGGGGTTCTGCGATTTGATACATTGCCCCCCCATCTAGCATTCATTTAGCTTTCTCTCTGTTATGTTAAGTCTCTGGCTTCTGTTTGCTCCCGTTTTTGTAGCTTGCCTATATCTTGTGCTCTGGTTTCCTGCACATTTTGTGTGAATGTTTTTGTGGGGGTTCTGCTATTTGATACATCGCCCCCACATCATCATTCATATTTATGTTCGTTTTGCATTTGGTCAGGGCTATGTTTGAATCAGTATGTTGCACTCTAGTGATATTAACTTTTGTGATGGCTGTTGTTACTAATCTTGTCCGTAGTTAATGCGGTTGTTTATACGCTGCTGCATGGACTTGATGACGGGGCAGTTGGGTGAATTGGCTTTGTGTTTGATGTCATAACTGGTCTTAAATTTGTTGTTGTGGTTGCAGCAGTTGACGCATTTAGGCGCTCCCTTCTTCTCCTTGAGCGGGCATGCTTGTGCCTGATGATTTGGCTCGCTACAGTAGGCGCAGGGTTCCTCAGTTGATGTGCACTTGGCTTTGATATGCCCAAATTGGTAGCACTTTTGGCACTGCGTGAAGGGTGAGAATTCTTCGCAGTGCACGCGCATGTAGTCAATGGCGACTCTGCCCATCTCTGTCATTTTTCGCCAGATGTTCGGCTTAGCTTGTAGCACGGCATTATAAAGATTTGGGTTGCGGTTGTTCCTCTTAAAGGCAATTTTGAGGTCCTCTTCGTGTGATATGAGTGCTGCAATCTCTTCGTTTTGACCCTTGATGATCGTTATGAGGTCGTCAGAAGGTGTATCGGTTGATATGCCCTTGAGTATCACCATGGGCCGTAGTTCGCGAGCAGGCTCTGCGCTAACTCGAGACGGAGCCGAGCTGAGCAGTTTTAATGTCTCGTCCCTTTGTCGTTCGTTTTGAAACTCTACTCTAAGTTTATTGTTCGACACTCCTTGAATCCGTACAGGGGCATACGTGGTGGTCCTGAAGTTGACGCTCGCCTTGAATGACTCAACCACCTGCTGGCGGGAGTGGGCGTCATCCTTTGAGGTCACTATGATGGCTGGTCTGCTAGGAGGTGGTTTGGTAAGTTTTATTAGCTCTGTGCGTGGTGGTGATGTGGGTGCTGCTGCTTGGGCGTATGATATTGGTGCTTGTTGTTTCTCGAACTGAGCTAGATGCCTGATGAGTTCCTCGCGGACGCAGGTGATGATTTCCGCCTTAAGAGTTTCATGCGTTTGAGGTACGGAAGGTGGTGGTGCGTTCTCCGTCTCTGCATCGCAGAATTTAGGGAGCAGTAGTGTGGCCCTGCGTATCTCTTCGGCAGCCTGTTGGATTATGCGCTTGTTGAGCACAGTGACGCTGCGGCCTTCGCCGATGGTCCGCGTAATGTGTGACGCAAGCGTGCTGATAATGTTGGCGCATGATTCGATGTTGGTAGCATCGGTGGCGGATGCGGGAAGGGGTGGAGGGTCGATTGCGGGGGGAGTCATGTTTGGACGGGTATGGGGAAAAAGCGACTATTTATATATCTGATGGTTAGACTACATGACTAAACTAGGGACAGAAAAAAAAAAAAAAAAAAAAAAAAAAAAAAAAAAAAAAAAATATATATATATATATATATGAAGTGGGTATCAAATGAAAGGTGCCAATTAGGCGAATATTGAAGTGAAAACTAAATAATTTTGAGATGAATTGTTTTAAAGTTATCAAAGAAATGGGTAAAAAATTGTGATCGGCGAAAATTACGTAATTTACCCCGAGTAAATTTTTAGTTCGTCCTAGAGTGATGGTAGTAAGGGCATACGATAGCCCTTGGGACAGAACCTATGTGTCGTGGTCTTAGATCTACTCGGAGAAGTTAAGGTGACGAGTTATAGCGACTCCCGTTCAGCAAATAAAAAGATGGGAGTCACAGAAAATACTATCTTAGGGGAAGTGTTATATTTCCAGAACTACTTATCTAAATATTATAAAATTAAAAACTGCGTTATGTTAGTTAATTCCCTAGCTAGTAGTAAAATAAAAACAATGTGTTTATGGAAAAAATCAGAAAATAATAATTAATGAAATTGGTGGAAAATTTTACAATAATAATAAACCTAGTATAGCTTCAAAAATTGATGGATTAGAATGGGAGAGGTATCAGCAGAAAGGTACTGACAAGGCGGATGCCACCAATGAACCAGAATCACCCTCAGGATCTTGAATACTAGTTTTCCGCGTTTTTATCGTTAACGAGAAATCCCGTGTTGTGGTAAAACCGTAATAGTTTCGTGAATCCTTGACAAATCTCTTTCAAACTTTCAGATAGAATGGTTAATGAGATTGCACTTCAACTAGTATATAGAATTTAAATTGTAAAGTCACAGAATTACGCACAGAGGTGTTGCACAAAATAGTTTTTGGTAAATTTTGACAAAAGTTGATGGAAAACACTGAAGTTACAGGCGGAAAACTTTCAAACTTCTAGGGTGTATGTGCACAGAATGAACGGATGCCAGGAAATAAACAGAATTATCCGCAGGATCTTCGATGTCAGTATTTCCGGTCCTTTTCCAATTTGGAAAAATAGTCTGCGCGGGGAAAAACCTTTATATTTCCGTGACACTTAGTCTGATCTTCACGAAACTTTCAGGAGTGGTAGCTGACTTAATGGCACATCGTCTGATATAACACATGTAAGTTTAATTGTCACAGGGGTAGGCACAGTCTTGTTGCAAAGTTCGCGCTATGGTTAAAATTTTGTAAAAGTTGATGGAAAACTGTGAAGCCGGATGTGGAAAATTCCCAGACTTTCACAGAATGTGTAAGCAGCACTACTTTAAATTATGGTAAATTAAAAATAATAGGTTCTCGCGATAAAACTGAAGTTATGAGCTGATAATTGTTTTTGCACGGAATAACGGTGAAATTTTACACTAAAATGGAATTATGCACTAAATTTGGAATGTCCGATAAAAACTAATGTCACCACTTGGTCACTGGCACTTTTGCGCAACTTTTGGTACTATTTGTGTCTTTGTAGCTAAAACTTTTGCGAATTTTTGGATTTTTAGTACGCGGAGCGACGCAAAAATGAACCGATCGCGATCGCGCGCGCGGGGGACTGTGGGTTAGGTTAGGTTAGGTTAGGTTAGGTTAGGTTAGGTTAGGTTAGGTTAGGTTAGGTTAGGTTAGGTTAGGTTAGGTTAGGTTAGGTTAGGTTAGGTTAGGTTAGGTTAGGTTAGGTTAGGTTAGGTTAGGTTAGGTTAGGTTAGGTTAGGTTAGGTTAGGTTAGGTTAGGTTAGGTTAGGTTAGGTTAGGTTAGGTTAGGTTAGGTTAGGTTAGGTTAGGTTAGGTTAGGTTAGGTTAGGTTAGGTTAGGTTAGGTTAGGTTAGGTTAGGTTAGGTTAGGTTAGGTTAGGTTAGGTTAGGTTAGGTTAGGTTAGGTTAGGTTAGGTTAGGTTAGGTTAGGTTAGGTTAGGTTAGGTTAGGTTAGGTTAGGTTAGGTTAGGTTAGGTTAGGTTAGGTTAGGTTAGGTTAGGTTAGGTTAGGTTAGGTTAGGTTAGGTTAGGTTAGGTTAGGTTAGGTTAGGTTAGGTTAGGTTAGGTTAGGTTAGGTTAGGTTAGGTTAGGTTAGGTTAGGTTAGGTTAGGTTAGGTTAGGTTAGGTTAGGTTAGGTTAGGTTAGGTTAGGTTAGGTTAGGTTAGGTTAGGTTAGGTTAGGTTAGGTTAGGTTAGGTTAGGTTAGGTTAGGTTAGGTTAGGTTAGGTTAGGTTAGGTTAGGTTAGGTTAGGTTAGGTTAGGTTAGGTTAGGTTAGGTTAGGTTAGGTTAGGTTAGGTTAGGTTAGGTTAGGTTAGGTTAGGTTAGGTTAGGTTAGGTTAGGTTAGGTTAGGTTAGGTTAGGTTAGGTTAGGTTAGGTTAGGTTAGGTTAGGTTAGGTTAGGTTAGGTTAGGTTAGGTTAGGTTAGGTTAGGTTAGGTTAGGTTAGGTTAGGTTAGGTTAGGTTAGGTTAGGTTAGGTTAGGTTAGGTTAGGTTAGGTTAGGTTAGGTTAGGTTAGGTTAGGTTAGGTTAGGTTAGGTTAGGTTAGGTTAGGTTAGGTTAGGTTAGGTTAGGTTAGGTTAGGTTAGGTTAGGTTAGGTTAGGTTAGGTTAGGTTAGGTTAGGTTAGGTTAGGTTAGGTTAGGTTAGGTTAGGTTAGGTTAGGTTAGGTTAGGTTAGGTTAGGTTAGGTTAGGTTAGGTTAGGTTAGGTTAGGTTAGGTTAGGTTAGGTTAGGTTAGGTTAGGTTAGGTTAGGTTAGGTTAGGTTAGGTTAGGTTAGGTTAGGTTAGGTTAGGTTAGGTTAGGTTAGGTTAGGTTAGGTTAGGTTAGGTTAGGTTAGGTTAGGTTAGGTTAGGTTAGGTTAGGTTAGGTTAGGTTAGGTTAGGTTAGGTTAGGTTAGGTTAGGTTAGGTTAGGTTAGGTTAGGTTAGGTTAGGTTAGGTTAGGTTAGGTTAGGTTAGGTTAGGTTAGGTTAGGTTAGGTTAGGTTAGGTTAGGTTAGGTTAGGTTAGGTTAGGTTAGGTTAGGTTAGGTTAGGTTAGGTTAGGTTAGGTTAGGTTAGGTTAGGTTAGGTTAGGTTAGGTTAGGTTAGGTTAGGTTAGGTTAGGTTAGGTTAGGTTAGGTTAGGTTAGGTTAGGTTAGGTTAGGTTAGGTTAGGTTAGGTTAGGTTAGGTTAGGTTAGGTTAGGTTAGGTTAGGTTAGGTTAGGTTAGGTTAGGTTAGGTTAGGTTAGGTTAGGTTAGGTTAGGTTAGGTTAGGTTAGGTTAGGTTAGGTTAGGTTAGGTTAGGTTAGGTTAGGTTAGGTTAGGTTAGGTTAGGTTAGGTTAGGTTAGGTTAGGTTAGGTTAGGTTAGGTTAGGTTAGGTTAGGTTAGGTTAGGTTAGGTTAGGTTAGGTTAGGTTAGGTTAGGTTAGGTTAGGTTAGGTTAGGTTAGGTTAGGTTAGGTTAGGTTAGGTTAGGTTAGGTTAGGTTAGGTTAGGTTAGGTTAGGTTAGGTTAGGTTAGGTTAGGTTAGGTTAGGTTAGGTTAGGTTAGGTTAGGTTAGGTTAGGTTAGGTTAGGTTAGGTTAGGTTAGGTTAGGTTAGGTTAGGTTAGGTTAGGTTAGGTTAGGTTAGGTTAGGTTAGGTTAGGTTAGGTTAGGTTAGGTTAGGTTAGGTTAGGTTAGGTTAGGTTAGGTTAGGTTAGGTTAGGTTAGGTTAGGTTAGGTTAGGTTAGGTTAGGTTAGGTTAGGTTAGGTTAGGTTAGGTTAGGTTAGGTTAGGTTAGGTTAGGTTAGGTTAGGTTAGGTTAGGTTAGGTTAGGTTAGGTTAGGTTAGGTTAGGTTAGGTTAGGTTAGGTTAGGTTAGGTTAGGTTAGGTTAGGTTAGGTTAGGTTAGGTTAGGTTAGGTTAGGTTAGGTTAGGTTAGGTTAGGTTAGGTTAGGTTAGGTTAGGTTAGGTTAGGTTAGGTTAGGTTAGGTTAGGTTAGGTTAGGTTAGGTTAGGTTAGGTTAGGTTAGGTTAGGTTAGGTTAGGTTAGGTTAGGTTAGGTTAGGTTAGGTTAGGTTAGGTTAGGTTAGGTTAGGTTAGGTTAGGTTAGGTTAGGTTAGGTTAGGTTAGGTTAGGTTAGGTTAGGTTAGGTTAGGTTAGGTTAGGTTAGGTTAGGTTAGGTTAGGTTAGGTTAGGTTAGGTTAGGTTAGGTTAGGTTAGGTTAGGTTAGGTTAGGTTAGGTTAGGTTAGGTTAGGTTAGGTTAGGTTAGGTTAGGTTAGGTTAGGTTAGGTTAGGTTAGGTTAGGTTAGGTTAGGTTAGGTTAGGTTAGGTTAGGTTAGGTTAGGTTAGGTTAGGTTAGGTTAGGTTAGGTTAGGTTAGGTTAGGTTAGGTTAGGTTAGGTTAGGTTAGGTTAGGTTAGGTTAGGTTAGGTTAGGTTAGGTTAGGTTAGGTTAGGTTAGGTTAGGTTAGGTTAGGTTAGGTTAGGTTAGGTTAGGTTAGGTTAGGTTAGGTTAGGTTAGGTTAGGTTAGGTTAGGTTAGGTTAGGTTAGGTTAGGTTAGGTTAGGTTAGGTTAGGTTAGGTTAGGTTAGGTTAGGTTAGGTTAGGTTAGGTTAGGTTAGGTTAGGTTAGGTTAGGTTAGGTTAGGTTAGGTTAGGTTAGGTTAGGTTAGGTTAGGTTAGGTTAGGTTAGGTTAGGTTAGGTTAGGTTAGGTTAGGTTAGGTTAGGTTAGGTTAGGTTAGGTTAGGTTAGGTTAGGTTAGGTTAGGTTAGGTTAGGTTAGGTTAGGTTAGGTTAGGTTAGGTTAGGTTAGGTTAGGTTAGGTTAGGTTAGGTTAGGTTAGGTTAGGTTAGGTTAGGTTAGGTTAGGTTAGGTTAGGTTAGGTTAGGTTAGGTTAGGTTAGGTTAGGTTAGGTTAGGTTAGGTTAGGTTAGGTTAGGTTAGGTTAGGTTAGGTTAGGTTAGGTTAGGTTAGGTTAGGTTAGGTTAGGTTAGGTTAGGTTAGGTTAGGTTAGGTTAGGTTAGGTTAGGTTAGGTTAGGTTAGGTTAGGTTAGGTTAGGTTAGGTTAGGTTAGGTTAGGTTAGGTTAGGTTAGGTTAGGTTAGGTTAGGTTAGGTTAGGTTAGGTTAGGTTAGGTTAGGTTAGGTTAGGTTAGGTTAGGTTAGGTTAGGTTAGGTTAGGTTAGGTTAGGTTAGG
The DNA here is from genome assembly GCA_935421205.1 of Xylocampa areola. Taxonomy (NCBI): domain Eukaryota; kingdom Metazoa; phylum Arthropoda; class Insecta; order Lepidoptera; family Noctuidae; genus Xylocampa; species Xylocampa areola. Next base: position 1,189 of record OW285225.1, on the reverse strand, counting down.
TTAGGTTAGGTTAGGTTAGGTTAGGTTAGGTTAGGTTAGGTTAGGTTAGGTTAGGTTAGGTTAGGTTAGGTTAGGTTAGGTTAGGTTAGGTTAGGTTAGGTTAGGTTAGGTTAGGTTAGGTTAGGTTAGGTTAGGTTAGGTTAGGTTAGGTTAGGTTAGGTTAGGTTAGGTTAGGTTAGGTTAGGTTAGGTTAGGTTAGGTTAGGTTAGGTTAGGTTAGGTTAGGTTAGGTTAGGTTAGGTTAGGTTAGGTTAGGTTAGGTTAGGTTAGGTTAGGTTAGGTTAGGTTAGGTTAGGTTAGGTTAGGTTAGGTTAGGTTAGGTTAGGTTAGGTTAGGTTAGGTTAGGTTAGGTTAGGTTAGGTTAGGTTAGGTTAGGTTAGGTTAGGTTAGGTTAGGTTAGGTTAGGTTAGGTTAGGTTAGGTTAGGTTAGGTTAGGTTAGGTTAGGTTAGGTTAGGTTAGGTTAGGTTAGGTTAGGTTAGGTTAGGTTAGGTTAGGTTAGGTTAGGTTAGGTTAGGTTAGGTTAGGTTAGGTTAGGTTAGGTTAGGTTAGGTTAGGTTAGGTTAGGTTAGGTTAGGTTAGGTTAGGTTAGGTTAGGTTAGGTTAGGTTAGGTTAGGTTAGGTTAGGTTAGGTTAGGTTAGGTTAGGTTAGGTTAGGTTAGGTTAGGTTAGGTTAGGTTAGGTTAGGTTAGGTTAGGTTAGGTTAGGTTAGGTTAGGTTAGGTTAGGTTAGGTTAGGTTAGGTTAGGTTAGGTTAGGTTAGGTTAGGTTAGGTTAGGTTAGGTTAGGTTAGGTTAGGTTAGGTTAGGTTAGGTTAGGTTAGGTTAGGTTAGGTTAGGTTAGGTTAGGTTAGGTTAGGTTAGGTTAGGTTAGGTTAGGTTAGGTTAGGTTAGGTTAGGTTAGGTTAGGTTAGGTTAGGTTAGGTTAGGTTAGGTTAGGTTAGGTTAGGTTAGGTTAGGTTAGGTTAGGTTAGGTTAGGTTAGGTTAGGTTAGGTTAGGTTAGGTTAGGTTAGGTTAGGTTAGGTTAGGTTAGGTTAGGTTAGGTTAGGTTAGGTTAGGTTAGGTTAGGTTAGGTTAGGTTAGGTTAGGTTAGGTTAGGTTAGGTTAGGTTAGGTTAGGTTAGGTTAGGTTAGGTTAGGTTAGGTTAGGTTAGGTTAGGTTAGGTTAGGTTAGGTTAGGTTAGGTTAGGTTAG